>OY288285.1:16875060-18354981 GCA_958450335.1 Hibiscus tridactylites | reverse complement strand
AACCACACATCCAGAAAGATAAAAAAAATTATAAATATGCATTGATAACAAAGAGCTGAAGCCTCTATGGATGACCACATGCTCTGTTATATTGTTATTTTCAACAAGCATCAGCACTTCACTTGATGAACTGTTTGCAAAAACAAGCAAATCTCATTCCAACACTTGAACTCACCCCTTGTTTTTCCCGGGGGGGGGGGGGGGGGGGGGGGGGGGGGGGGGGGATGCCCAATATATAAGTCTAGTTTAATATAGCAATTTCTTTAGAGAGAACCAAGCAAAGCATAAATGACCCAAGTTGACAATCTCATACGGAAACAGTTGAAATATAGACACGGTGATTAATTTACTTCTGTTGACAATCTCATGTTAAAGAAAAAGTAAAAAAAAAAATCATTAACAAGGATTATAGGTGTTACTGTTAGTGTGCACAACTTTACCTTCTTTGAGTGCAACTTAAGATGAATATCTGAGATTTCAGTCTATCAACTTGTCTGTGTCTGTAGAGAAAGCAAAATGTACAATCAGCTCAAAGTTTGGATTTAGAACAAAAAAGAGATAATAGTTCAATTTATCACCTTGGCAGCATAGCGATCATATAGATGAATTAAATAACTCCTTTATATAAACTTTAAATTTGATTAAAAAATATCAAGGCTAAGTACCTCTTCTCAAGTGGAATGTATGGAACCCAATCCATTTTCATTTGTTTCATGGGAATAATCTCTTCAGCTTCTCTCTGCACTGAGTTAATCCCAATCTTATCTGAAGGTGGGAAAGGAGAGACAACCTGAAAAGAACCAGCCAAAGTCAAAGATTATTCAGCAAGAAAGTACAATATCGTAGTAGAAACAACTAAACTAACCTCATACACCATAAATAATAATGTCACTGCAGTCATGTAAAATAACAAACCACAGGTCCACAGCTAAAACAACAAGTATGTGTGCTTTATTAACAACAAAAGAAAACTAAATTGAAGAAAGGAGTATTTTAAGTCC
This sequence comes from Hibiscus tridactylites, assembly GCA_958450335.1. Lineage (NCBI taxonomy): Eukaryota > Viridiplantae > Streptophyta > Magnoliopsida > Malvales > Malvaceae > Hibiscus > Hibiscus tridactylites. The sequence goes on along the minus strand of OY288285.1, from coordinate 18,353,980 downwards.
CAACAATCTAGACTCTTGCTAATTTGATCCAAATTAAGTAAGGAAGAACAAGGTAGATTGAAATGGCTCTTCGCAATGCGAAAAGTAAATCATATGGAAAATGAATCATCCCATAACATGTTTGAGATGGTCACCAAAAGCCTAATGTCTAACAAAATCATGTTCACTCGTATAGAGGTGAAGTGAAAAAAACCCATTCATCCAAGAGGCAAAAGCATGAAGTTCTGAGATTCAAAGCTTGACATCTGCACCTCAAAGAACAGCCCTACCGTTCCATCACAGGAAAATGTTAAAATGAGGTGAACAAAGTGAATACACAACTTCAAAGCCGCATAAAGATACTATTGAATACGCCTTCAGCATAAAAGACGTCGCAATCACTTTGTCCATTTATCACAAGATAAAGAAGAAAGAAATATCCTTTGAATCGACATAGCATGAAAAACATTAAAAGCACTTAACAACATGTTAGACAACTTACAGCCACAACCACAGGTATACAAATGACTTTGTTTTCTCCCTTGTAGGGGACCAATTGAGCTGCGCAAAAGGAAAAGGACTAAAATTAATAAAATGTAATAATGAACATAAAAGACAATTCAGAAGAAAAATCAACCGTCATTATTCAAACAGGAAGCTTAGTGGAACTTAGCAAAAATTCAGGAAACTGTGCACAAGCTTTCTTTATTTCTTTTTAAGACAATAAAAAGTAAATAAAAATAGGATAAATAATGCATCCAATGGCATAAGAAACATTTCCTCAGAGAAAATGAAATTGTCTATATAAAGGGGCAAAATACTAGGACCAAAGTGGTGAACAACTTACGTTCAGTGCAACCAAAAAGAAAAACTTTCTTTCCATATAGCTTCCCCCCCTCTTCAAATGCATCCTGACCAGAAACGGAACAGTAAAAAATCCTGTTAGCTCTAAATGGGGAAAACAAAAGAAGCAAGCAAGCAACTGAAAATGAGAACAGAGAAAGCAAAAAGAAAGAAAAAGAAGTAAGTCTTTGCAACTGACTTCTAGATTTGAAAAGTTCCAGTTGTATTGATAAACAGTGTCCAACTGATCCCACTGCCACAACAAAAGAAAGACAAAATGGTAAGCAATAGAACTTATATTCATAAAAAAAAAAAGACAAACCAAACATTCCAAACACAGAATCCCAACCTCTGTTCCAACAGGAAATGCAGCTTTCCATAAATCCTCCTGCACAATGCAAATTGACAATTTTCATCAAAAACACAAAAATATAGCAAAACTTTTCCTCGCTAATCACCTCAAATACATAATTATTTTAAGCTCTAAATTTGCATCCATTTCAGCTTTAGCGTGTCACAATTCAAATTTGTAACCACCGCATAATCCAGAATTAACAGTTCAAAATTCAAATCTGGAAAAGTCAACGGATAACCTAGTAATTTAACGTCGCATTTGTTCAGATATTGAATAAACCTAAACAGTGAAGTCATGAAACGCAATCCTATTTAGAAAAAAATAACAACAATTCAAAACGTCACCTTAATAAATGACAACAATTAACAAGAACAAGGCAAAGAAATCTTATACCAAGTTACGCTTATCCTCAAAGTACTCAGGCTCGGGTTGAGGCTCGGAGGTCTTAGCACGCTTAGCTTTGGGAGCAGGTTTATGGTTCTCCTTCTGATTTTCTTGCGAAGCTTTCACTTGCGTATCCTCTTGTTTCTGAGAAGCGGCTTTTCTCTTTGCTCCTTTCCTCATTTTTTTTTATCAAAATAGAACAACAGAAACAAGCAATGAGAACAAATGCAACGGCGATGGCGAAGAAGATTCGGAGCTTTCTGGATTTTTCTTCTTATATGGTGATGTTTTGAGCGTCAATCCAACGCGGTGTTGGGCTACAAATTTTCAGGGTTTTATTTGGGAGAGGGGGGGAAAGGCGGGGCGGAGGTAATAAAAATTCAAGTGGCTGATTCAACTGTTTTAAAATGTTTTTTTGATCCAGGGGCGTAATTGGAATAACCTAATTTCTTAGCGTACGGTCATTTTTGTTTGGATATTTGTATTTTTGGTTTGGGTAAAGTAAATAAATAGACGCTAAATTATCTCTAAAAAAAAATATAAAATGGTCATCAAAGTTATAAGATTTGCATTAAATTTTAGTTTTTGATATAAAATGGTCACTGAGCCGTTAATTGTTGTTAAGTGGGTGACGTTACAATTACAGAAATTTGAATAATAGAACATCTAATCTTCCATATTGACACATTTGATCGATCTATTCCTAATTTAACCATCATTATTGATGTCTAAATTGATTGAATGTGTAAATAATGAGGATTAAATATGTTATTATACAAATTTCCGTAACTGTCACGGTATAAAAATTATTATTATAAAAAATACAAATATCCTTAAGATATTTTTTTAAAATATGCCGGTGTGATGCAAGGGTAGCATCTGTTCAACTTTCTTTTAGCCTTTTTTCAACGAAGGCATACACAACATGTAATACTGGTGCTCGATCTCGGGTCTCAAAGGATATTTCTATGTTTGTTAAAATTAAAGTTTTTAGTGTTAGTGAATAATTTTATTTTACCGTTGGTATATAAAATAATAATTTCAATTTAATGACAATGTATAAAGTAATAATTTATTTATAATAGTGAATGAATATAAAATTAAAAATTATTCATAAAGAAGAGTTCACCGTGAATAGAATTTGAATGGAAGAGTTTAAAATGGGCGACGCACACCGTTAAACACCACTAACACAATACACTAATACAACGATGAACACGTTAGTTTTTTTAACTTTGTATAATTATATATTTTGTACTTGTGTATACATGTTATTCATTTAGTCACCATTATTTACTCATTCAATCAATTCAATCTTAGTTCAAAATAATTCAACTACTTTAATCCTCAATGTTTAAAAATTTATTAATTTAATTCTAATTTTAATGTAATTTAATTTAATCCTCGGTATTTAAGAATTCTATCAAATTAATCCAAAAGTATTAAAACTAAAAGGAAGAAGGATAAGATATCCCATAACTAAAATATTAAGATGATAATTACAAAGATATATACAATAATTTCGGAAGAGAATAATTCTCCAGGATTTTTGTTATAAAATATATTAATTTAAAATACTGGTTACGAGTGAAAAATGAACAATGTTTCTGAAATAAAAAGTTTATAAACACTCAATATTATAAAGAAAGATTAAGGTGCGTTAAATAATATTTTTTCAACGTGTGTTAAAGAGTCAAATAAAAAAGTAATATTGAACATGCACAAAAAATATGTTAAACGAGTATTTTTTTTTATCTAATTTAGCTCCCAAACGAACATTTCACCACAGTTAAAAAAATTAATTTCTCTAAAAACAGTCGTCGGAGGTCAGTAAATGTTCCAAAAAAAGCCTTACTAGACACAGCCTAAATAATCCAAAAATCATCTATTTTTTCAGCTTATTTTTATAATGTATTGTTACATACAATACAAATAAAATGTTAGTAACCAAAATTAGATAGCTATATTATCAAACCAAACGTATTGATTTTCGATATCGAATAAACTTGTAAATGAGATATAGAGAACAACTATTTTTTAATGCATAATGTAAAAAAGAATAAAAAAGTTTGTGTTAAACATTTTACCTTAGTTAATTAGAAACAAATATTAAAGCAATTTATGAATTATGTATTCTCTAATCACTTCAAATACATTATTTAAAATAAAATAGAAAATAAAGTTTTTTTATAAATATATATTAAAATAAAATTATAACCCCTAAAACAAAAAAACATGTATAAATTTAATTTACACGATCTGTATATTAAAATTTTTTCTATAGTTTAAATGTAGAAAGAGATGCTGAAAATGAAATACAATTTTCCCTTTATTTCCTTCTTTTCATTTTCCATCCCCTTTTCTCTCTTTTTTCCCTCCTTCAAATCTTCTTTCCCACCCAAACATTTTTAAAAAAAAAGAAAAATAACTCGGTTGTGTCAATAGCAAAGAACACAACTTCAACTAGAACTATGCAAAAAAAAACTCGACAAATCGAAATTGAATTCGAAATCTGAAAAAATTTATTCGAAAATATAATTAACTGAACCGAAAAAAATTAGTTTTGGTAGGTTTTTTAGAAAAAATATTATTTCGGTTTGGATACGGTTCGTAGTTTTGAACAAAAGCGGGTAACCGAACCGACCGGTTGCATAACATATAATATATAAAATATGCATATTTATACAATTATATTGCCAAAATTTTAGCGCTATTGTTAATTTTTCCTCTTCCCCAAATATTTTTCAAATATTTTTATTGTCTTGAAAAGTGAAAAATTAGCGGTAATTTTAAATATATTTCCCTCTCAAATAATAGCAGAATTGTTTTACTTTGAGAAATAAAAAATTCAACATTAATTGTCAATTATTTCCTATTCTCAGTTTCATACATTAATATTTTTCTTCTTCAAATATTTCAAAATTCAAACTCTAGCTTATTTTCACTATGTTATTAGATTTGATATTTTTAATAAGGAAAGTTAATAAACCATTATCCGAACCGAATATTTCGGTTAAACGGTCAATCGGTTAACTGGTTTAATCGTTAAGGTTTAGGGTCGAGAATTAAGCAACTCAAATTTACCGGTTATCCAAAATAATTTTTTAAGGGTTAACCGAACCCAATTTTGCACACCCCTAACTTCAACAGTAATATGGTGCATATTATTTTTACATATTAGTAATAAAATTATGGTTATATTTTGATACACAAGTTGTATAAAAAATTTACACAAACCTTTTATAACATCTAAAACCTAACTCAAACCCTAGCACCCTAAAACCTAAACCTTAAACATTAAACTCTAAAATCTAACCATAAACCTTAAATTCTACATCCTACATGCTAAACATCTGAACCCTAAAATTAAAAGACTTGTGTCTAAAGGGAAATTCTTTGGTTTTCACAAATGGAGAGAGGAGCAGCGGCCAGGGAGGAGTTTTCGGTGAACTCGCTGGAGAAAGGTAATGAGAAGGAGTCAGGTGGTTTGGAGTCTTGGTCCATTTTTGTTGATAACCTCAGTAAACAAGTGACTAGAGCGGCGCTTAAGGAGCTTTTTAGCCACCATGGGAGAGTGGTTCATCTTTTCATTCTGATGGTTAACAGGAAAGCAAAATATAGCGACACAACGTTTGCTTTTGTTTTAGTTTCGAGTAGAGGGGAGTTGGAAGTTTGCATAAGCAAGTTGGACAACTCGTTGGTGGATGGGAAGAAGATTAGGGTTTCGGCTACAAAATACCCTCAGAAAAGGGTAGAGTCTTACAATAATGATGGGAGAAAACGGAAGGTTAAAGGTGATATGAGGAAGGGAAACGGGGCGCATGTCGATTCGGTGAGAAGAGAAACCAGTAGAGTTGAAGGAAGATCATATAAAGATGCTTTACTGGGTGAAGCAAGCGATGGTGCTGGTAGGGTGGCTGTTAAAGATTTGCCTATCGTTCTGATGCAAGATGAATCAGAAAGATCAATAGGTAGGGCTGAGATTTTTGTTAAGGATACAAATAGGATGGCTAGTTGTCTAGTTGGTATTATTAAGAGAGATTTTGAAGTTGAGTTGGTTAAAAAGGGTATTAGAAGCGATGATATTGAAGCAAAGGTGGTGAGATGGGGGAGTGACCCTAAATCGGCCATCATCTCTTTTGAGTCTGCAGAGATGCTAGATAATTGTTGGAAGTCGAAGAGGGAGGAGATTTGCTTCTGGTTTGAGCACATAGATTCGTTACTTTTGAATGACATCCCTCATTTTTTCTGCATGGTTAACCTAGTAGGTGTCCCGTTATCATGTTGGTTTGAGGAGTTTTTCTCCTGGATAGGGAATCGATGGGGGGTTTACATCGGGATTTCTAACGGCACAAGAAAGAGGGACCGACTGGACAAAGCAATCATATTTCTGAGAGTACTGAACCTGTTGGATTTACCTGAATACGTACATGTTAGGACGATGGGATCCAATTTTCAGATTGGTGTTGAAGTGGGGTATTTCGAATGTGAGGACGAAGAAAGATTCAGTGAAGTTTTCGGAGCTCAAGTTGACGATGGGTGGCATAATGATACAGAAAATTTTGAGTCGGAAAGATGAAATGAAGAACGACCGGCGTTTTCCGGTAGCCCTCCGGGGTTGAGACGGACAAACATTAACAGAAGGAAGTGTGACTCCTCGAATTCTATGACTAACATGGTAAATGAGGGCTCAAGTTCCCAGGCAGGGGAGATCCCAAAGGAATGTCAGGAGATAATGATTTGGTGGGTGAAGATAGATGCCAACTGGACAAAATTGTACATGTTTTAGATGGACTTGGTGGTCTTAGTCCGAGTGGGCCAATTTTGAGGAGTGGGGTGAGTGGAGTTAATGGGTCGGTGGAAGCAGACCCAAATTATTTTAATCCGGTTCTTAAGCATATGTCGACGGAGAAGTCAGTTTCCAGAGAGGATATCAATAAACAAGATAATAGAGACAAAGTTTTTCACATGCAAAATTCTTTTTCTTCGATTGAATTCGTCCCAGATAGTTTTGAGGGGAGAAACTGTTCCGATGAAATTAGAGAGGCTTTTGAACATGCAAGAGGCAATCAGTTGGGGGAATGCAATCAAGGTGTGGGGGAAGGTTTTTTCAGAGTCAATGTTAGAAGAGTAATTAGAAGGAGAGTAAGGGAGTCCTTGGAAGATGCTGATAATGAATCGGACGTTCCTGTGATTCGATTGGGTTCGACGTCAGAAACCAAATTGATTGAGGAAGAGGCAGAAGCGGTATTTGAAGTAAGTAACCTTCTCAGTTTTACGTTTAAAGGAGGTAGGAAGGCGGTGGTAAGGAAGGTGGGTGAGCTCGAAAAGGAATTAAGGAGTAATTGTTAAGACAAAGATACCCTCTTAGGTAATATTTTTCTTATTCTTATCGATGAATTTTTCTGCTATTTCATGGAATGTTCGAGGAATTCGAAAATTAGAGAAAATGCAGATGGTGAGGAAGGTTATTCTCAAGAGTAAACCGAGAATGGTGCTAGTACAGGAAACTAAATTGGAGATATGCAACCAACGTTTGATTCGCAATTTGTGGAATTCTGATAAGGTGGAGTTCACTTTCGCCCCCGCGGTAGGTTCTACTGGTGGGCTATTGTGTATGTGGGATAGGGAATTTTTTAGAATGGAGAAGAAACATATTTCGCCCAGATTGATAGTTTTGTGGGGTGAAATTCCGTACAAAAAGATGAAGTGTGGTATTATTAATGTTTACGGGCCAACCTTAGATGCAGATAAGGATGAATTTTTAAAGGAATTGTTGCGGATAATCCAGAGGAAAGAAATCGCTTGGTGTATAGGGGGCGATTTCAACATGTTCTTAAACAGTGATGAGAAATTGGGGCTAACGTATAATATTTCGATGGTAAATTTGTTTAATACTTTTGTCTTCGAGGCTAGGTTGAAGGTCATGCCGTTACAAGGAGGGAAATTCACGTGGTGCAACAATCGCAACCCACCTACTTACGTGAGATTGGATCGTTTCCTGATATCGGTGGAGTTTGAAATTGGCTTTCCGGACATCGCTCAGAAGTTGCTAGGAAGATCTCTTTCGGACCATAACGCTATTTGGTTGTGCGAGGAGTTGATTAATTAAGGTCCTCGACCGTTTAGATGCTTGAATTTTTGGTACAAGGATGATGGTTTCGTTTCGATGGTTGGAGATGCCTTGGGACAAATTAAGGAGAAACAACCGCATATAAGGATTGGTGAAATTTTGAAATGCTCGAAAAAAGTTATCAAGGAGTGGTCGGGCAGGGACAAGAATAATCCGGGCAGAGTGATAGAAAATTTAGAGAAGGAAATCTCAGAAGTGGAAAACAGATTGTTATCGGGGGCTTTTGACTTGGAAACTACACGTTTGTTGGCTACTTTAAGATCGAGGTTATGGGTTGAATATCGTAAAGAGGAAAGTATTTGGTTACAGAAGTCGAGATTGAGGTGGTTTAAGGAAGGGGACAGAAACACTAGATATTTCCAATTGATCGCTTCTAATAGGAAGAGATCGAATGCAATTAATGATATAAAAAAGAATGGGGAAGTGCTCGTGGATCCAGAAGCAGTAAAAGAGTTTGTTAGTGAGTATTTTGAAGAAGCCTACAACAAGCGTACGACTTTAGAGGTGTTGGGGATGGAATTAAACTTCAACAAAATCTCGGCAGAACAAGCCTCCTTGCTGGAAAGGAAATTCTCGGAGATCGAAGTATGGGAAGCGGTATCGTCAGCAGATAGTAACAAGGCGTCGGGGCCGGATGGATACAATTTTGGCTTCTTCAAGAAATTTTGGCCGCAGTTGAAAGGAGACATTATGAAATTCTCTAATGATTTCTACAAAGGTCGCGACTGGGAATTAGGTACGAATCATTCCTTTATCACGTTAATTCCTAAAGTAGCTAATCCAGAATCTTTAAACGAGTTTCGCCTGATTAGTTTGGTTGGCGGGCTATATAAAATTTTGTCTAGGGTATTGGCCAAGAGACCCTGTTTGTGCATGGGAAGTGTTATAGGAGATACGCAATATGCTTTCATACAGGGTCGTCATTTGTTTGATTGTTCATTGGTGGCAAATGAGACGGTAGATTATGCTTATAAAACTGGGAAGAGTGGCATTGTGTTTAAAATTGATTTTCAGAAAGCTTATGACTCAGTTTGTTGGGAGTTTCTGATTAGTATTCTTAGAGCGTGTGGTATGGGAGATAGATGGTGTAGATGGATGTTGAAATGTATATCTTCGGCGTACATTTCAGTGCTAGTTAATGGGGTTCCGTCAAAGGCATTTGGAATTTTCAGAGGTTTGAGACAGGGGTGTTCGTTGTCACCTTTCCTTTTTAATTTCGTTGGAGGAGCACTCAACCTCATGTTGATAAAGGCGGTGGACATGGGTCTCTTTCATGGCTTCATAATGGGTTCAGGAGAAAATATAGTGAATGTGCCACATTTACAATACGCGGATGATTTGATCATTTTCTGTGGAAATTCGGGAACACAAGTGAGGAATGTAAAAAGAGTGCTACATGTGTTTGAATTATCTTCAGGATTGAAATTAAACTTGAAAAAGAGTAAGTTGATGGGGATTAACATTGAAAAACCGATTATTGAAAATTGGGCTCGCGAAGTGGGGTGTTTAGTCGAGGAATTACCAGCTAAGTACCTAGGTCTTCTTTTAGGGGCTAGGAGGAATTCTGCAGCACTATGGGAACCAGTAATCTCAAAGTTTTCTTCACGATTGGAAGGGTGGCAGCCGAGGTTCCTATCGGTTGGTGGGAGGCTGATTTTAATTAAGTCCGTGCTCACTAGTTTGCCGGTTTTTTACTTATCTATGTTCAAAATGCCAATTGCTGTGTCGAACAAGCTTAATATGTTGATGGCCAGATTTTTTTTGGGAGGTGATGCGGAGAATACTAAGTTACATTGGATTCGTTGGGATATTCTTTGCAAAGCGGTTAGTGAAGGTGGCTTTGGAATTGTGGATCTAAACTTGTTAGACCGTGCACTTTTGTGCAAATGGGTTTGGAGGTATAGGAATGAGCGAAATAATATGTGGCGAAGAGTGGTAGAAGTTAAATCATATGGGAATCGTGGAGGACTAATTCCAGCAAACAAACTCACTTCCAATGCGTCATGGTTGTGGAAAGGGATAGCAAACTCTTTTCACAAAGTAGATGCAGTAGGCGAGGTATGTAAATCAAAGCTGAAATTGCAGGTAGAGGATGGTAAACATATAACGTTTTGGTTGGATGTGTGGTTAGGAGATCGATCGCTCAAGGATGAATTTCCTCGGCTGTTTGCATTATCAGAAAATAGATATGGTCCGATTACGGATTTCGGCAGGAAAATTAATGGATGTTGGGATGGAGGATTACACTTAGGAGGGGTTTGTTTGATCGTGAAAAGCAAATGTGGAACAATTTTCTAACTAAACTGAATAGCTTTAGATCGGGGGATTTGAATCACGATTGGGTATGTTGGGAAGGAAGTAGCGATGGTACATTCACGGTGAAATCACTGAAACTTCTAATGGTGGGAAATGTTCACTCGTCTAAGTTTTGGAAGGAATTCATTTGGGTGGGTCACGCGCCCCCTAAGGTAGAACTTTTCGTTTGGTTAGTAGTGCATGAGAGAGTGCCAATAAAGCTTGAGCTATTTAAACGAGGGGTTTCGTCCCTAACCAATCTGGATTGTCCGTTATGCGGATGCTGCATTGAAGAGGTAAATCATTTGTTTTTCTCATGTCCAGTGAGCTGGAAATTATGGATGATGTTTTGTGCTTGGTCTGGTACTCAAGTTGTTTTCCCAGGGGAGCCAAAGGAATTTATGCGAGCTTGGAAAGGAGTTGGAGCGAGGAATTTTAGTGTGTTATGGTCGGTTATCCCGTTCGTTATCATTTGGTCGGTGTGGCTATATCGCAATGATATTGTTTTTCAAGCCAAGAAGTTCGATTGGTGTCAGTTAACATACTTAGTTAAGGTGCGTTTGATTGCATGGTTGAAGGCAAAATTTGAAGATTGTGTTCTCAGCTATGAAAGTTTAATGACGGATCCGTTATTGGCTACTAATACCAATTTGATTTCAAGTGCGAACAAGGTTAAGAAGGGCTGGTCACCGCCACCGGAGGGTTATATTAAGTGGAACGTGGATGGGGTTTTATCGAAGGAGGGGGGTCTCGGTGGCGTTAGAGGGATTTTGAGAGATTCAGATAGTTGCGTTTTGGAGCTTTTCTCAGAACCTTGTTGTGGTGGTGCACCGACCTTAATTGAATTGAGGGCGGTTAGAATGGGATTGGAAAGATATTTATCCTCTCCATATCTAAAGAAGAGGAGCTTAATAATAGAGACAGATTGCAGGGTAGCGACAGAGTGGCTGGCAGGGGGAATTGCCGCCGGAGTTTGCTGCGAAGGAAGTTGAAGACATGGGGAGATTGATTCGAAGACACGGCATAAAGGTCAGATGGGTGCCAAGAGAATTCAATGTTGCTACGGATGTTTTAGCCAAATCAGAGATCGGTTGAGGACGCAGTTCTGGTAGGCTAAACATTGGTGATTTCGCTTGGTTTAGTAAGTTTTGTTCAAACTGTAACAATTTCTGGTATTAAAGTGACTACATGTATTTTGGTATTTGAGGTTTATTAATAAAATCCGGGCACTCTTTTCCCCTAGTAGGTTTAGAGGGGTTTTTAACGAGGCCCGTACTTAGCTTTCAAAAAAAAGACTCGTGTCTAAAGTTTACGCAAAATTGTGTATCAAAGTATTTTCCATAAAAATAAGTATAAGAGTACTCAAAAATGTTTATCCACTTTTATTGTGTAAATTAAAATTTCTACATTTTATGTAGAGAATTTAAATTTTGTTCTATTATAAATATATATAATATGTATATATAAGCCAATACATCTTATATAAATTATTTTTAAATTTTCCAAAATATAAGTGATATTGTTTGCATCATTTTCTTTTTTTTTGAAAATAGTTGGTATTATTAAGTAGGGTTAAAATCGACAAAGTTTACAAGAAATAAAATTAACAGTAACCAAACACTGTAGCAAGTAACCCTAATTCTAGTAACCAGCAATATAGAACTAATGGATCGAAGTGCATCTAAAAAATGCAGATACAAATAGACTCTGAGAGACAGATCAAGTGTGACCCTTATATATTACATATAAAACACAAAAGAGAGGAGTAACCTCCATGAATCAACCCAGATTCTCCAGCTCTCGATTAACTATCACTGTAGTTTTTGGAGGCGCCTCTTCAATCCAAAGGCATGGCGATTGTTGTCCATATCCTTCTTGTGCAAGAGTATGTGCAGCATTGTTATTGCGTCGATGGACAAAACAGAACTTGATATACTCAAACTCCTTGGTTGCATGTTGAATGTCATGAATAATTTGACTGATTAAAGAATCATCTGGTTTCATGGAATTCACCTTGCGGATCACTGTTAAGTTGTCTCCTTCAATCGCTATTCTTCTAAACCCAAGCTCGTGAGCAGTCATTACTGTGTCCAGACATGCTAACGCCTCTGCAGCAAAAGCATTTGCCACATATGGATGGGGAATCACAAATGAAGCCATAATCATCCCTTTATCATTACGACCAAGAATTTCAGAAGTAGACAAGTTGTCGCTGGGATTGTAAGCCACATCAAAATTAAATTTGATAATATTGGCTTCAGGTGGAATTTAAGTGCCCAATTGCAAATCTAATCTCGTGTTTGTTAATGGCACAAGTGTCTCCAGTTCTCCAATATATGCTACGATAAAAGTTAATGTGCCATGAATAGTTGGTACAACACCTTCATGGATAAGTTTATTGTGTGCATACCAAGTTGCCTAGAATGTAACCATCATCACAACTTTTTACTTTGAAGTTAGATTGCAGAAAGTCGTAGCTAACCACTCCAGCCAGTTAGGAGTTGCAGGCCAGATGGTGAAGGTAATACCTTGACTGATAAACAATTGTGACACGAAATCACAGTCCCGCATTATATGGGTAATACTTTCACCCGATGTACCGCAGAAAGGGCAATAATTATGTATATGTAGTCGACGTTGTTGTAGGTTGTCAAGTGTTGGAACAAAGTTGTGTGAAATTCGCCACATAGTAATTTTGATTTTTGTAGGGACTTTGCATGCCCATAACTCATTGTAAAACCTACCAATAATGCTGGATCGAAAGGATTGATTTGTACCAATAGGGTTAGAAAGGTCATAACGCAGTAACCTGTAACCACTTTTAACAGAATAATTCCTTGAGCAATCATGCCTCCAAATAATGAGATCTAATTTTCCGCTTTTGGATAGTGGGATTGAGAAACCACTTGCACTTGTTCTTTATCAAACAGATTGGCCAACACATCGAATTTCTATGTTGCAGTAAGAGCATGTATTAGATCTGAAACTCGAGTGTAATTGGTAGATATAGAATCCCTTCTAACCATGACATCACCTTGGCATAGGATCCATGCATCATTCCAGATATTCACCCTCTCTCCCGAACCAACTCTCCAGCCAATATCTTGCTCTATCAGCCCTCTTGCACTCCATAAACTCCTCCAAATGTATGAAGGAGAAGAGCCAATGCCTGCAGACAAGAAATCACTGGTGGGATAATATCGAGCTTTTAAAACATTTTCCATGAAACAATCAGGCTTAGTAATGAGTCTCCAACATTGCTTAGCCAAAAATGCTATATTAAACTGTGACAAATCACGAAATCCTAGCCCTCCACACGACTTAGGCTTAGCAAGATAAGACCAGAAACTCCAATGGATACCCTTATGTATGCCATTGTTCCTCCACCAGAATTTAGCCATTATTTGCTCCAAGTCCTTGCATAGTGTGGCTGGCAAGAGGAAGCAATTCATTGAAAAAACAGGGATTGCCTGAAGAACACTTTGAATAAGGACATGCTTTCCCCCATAGACAAGAATCATACCCCAAAATTGTTTGTCTTTGCATTAAAACGATCAATATAAGCTCTAAAGGCAGTCTTTTTGTTTTTTCCCACCATAGTAGGCAATTCGAGATATCTTTCAGGATTATTGGAGACACATACACCCAATACATTGCCAATCTGAGTTTGTAGACTATGAGTAACATTTCGACTAAAATAAATCAATGATTTATCATAGTTCACTTGTTGCCCTGAAAAGTTCCCATAAGTGTTAAGGATATTCTTCATATCAGATGCTCTCATGATAGATGTCTCCCCAAACAAGATACTATCATCCGCGAATAGTAGGTGCTCAATTTCAAGCCTTGCACGTCCTATGGTTGCAGGTTTAATTATCTTCTTTGAGTTTGCATTATTCAAAAGCACAGATAAACCTTCGGCACAAACTAAAAACATGTACGAGCTTAGTGGATCGCCTTGTCTGAGTCCCATTAATGGTTTAAATTCCTCTCTAGAGATACCGTTTTAGCAAACTGAATATGAGATAGTTTGTAAGCAATGCATGATCAGCTGCACCCATCTTCCAGCAAAACCAAGTTTAAGCAGCATTCCCTAGACAAAATTCCACTCACATTGATCATATGATTTGCTAAGATCCACCTTCAAGGAAAAAGTTCCTTGCCTACTTACTCGCTTGTTTCTCAATGCATTTAAAACCTCGTAAGAGATGATAATGTTGTCTATTATGTGGTGATCAGGGATAAAAGCACCATGTGCTTTATCAATACAAGCATCGAGAACTTTAGATATTTGAGATGCCATTGCCTTTGAGATGATTTTGTATAAAACATTGCACAGGCTTATTGGCCTGAACTGAGTCATATCTTGTGAGTGTTCAACTTTTGGAATTAGAATAATCGTTGTTCGATTGATTGAAGTTAAGTCTGTATTACCATTAAAAAATGATAAACAAAAGGAGCTTACATCCGCACCAATTATTGACCAGTATTTTTGGTAAAAAAGCGCAGGAAACCCATCTTCACTAGTAGCCTTCATTGGTGCCATGCTTTGCACTGCATTCCAAATATCATCTGTTATGAATGGTTGTAGGAGCTCATCGTTCATTGAAGAAGTAACCCTTGCTGGAACCTTTACATAAATAACCGAAGTTGTATATGGAGAAGTAGATTGGAATAAATCCACAAAATAACTTTGTGCAATAGCAAGCATATTATAATTTCTGAGGAGCCAGTTACCAGAATTGTCATACAACCCTTGTACTTTATTTTTCCTTTTCTGATATGTTGCATGGGCATGAAAATAAGGAGTGTTTTTATCACCATGTCATAACTAGTTAGAACGAGAGCGTTGTTCCCAAAATAACTCCTATTTATCTGCATCTAGGTTCAAACCTAATTTAACTTCAATCAGCTCTGGCAGTGTGTCTTCATCTGGTTCATGTTGCATTAACTCATGCAAACGACCCTGTAGCGATCGTTTTGTAGTTGTTGATTGCAAGTTGTGGGCATGACTCCAGGCCATCAATTTTCGACCCAAGGCTGCCAATTTGCTGGGGAGATCCAAGTTCACGTTCTGCCAACTATCCTTAATAACATCAAAAATGTTATCTTCTAATATCCAGTTAGCATCAAATCTGAAAGTAGCTAACCTTGGTATGGAAAACTTTCTATCAGTATCTATTAATAGGGGTGTAAATGAACAGAGCGTTCGATGAACCGTTCGTATAACGTTCACTTATGTTCGTTTATTAAGCTAAATAAACGAGCATAAGCAAATTTTTTATGTTCATTTAATAAACGAACGAACACAAACAGAGGTGTGTTCGGTTCGTTTATGTTCATGAATAAGCTCGTTTATAGGCTCGTTTATAAGCTCGTTTATGAGCTCGTTTATAAGCTCATTTATAGGATGAAAATGCTTGTGGATGAAAATGCTCCTTTATAAGATCGTTTACATGTAAGTTTTATTTTGTTGCTTTTGTTTTATTTATTTATTTATTGTTAATTTAGTTAACATTTCAAAACATATAAACGAACATGTTCGCGGATGAATAAATCAACTCATTCGTGAAAACTTAAACGAACATGTTTGTGAACATTTAAGCGAACACGATCATGAACACTTAAGCGAACACGTTCGCGAACACTTAAACGAACACGTTCGTGAACACTAAACAAACAAACACGGACACCTTCAAAAATAAATAAACGAACATGAACACAATATTTAAAATTTAAACGAACACGAACCGAACATGAACACCTTCAAAAATAAACAAACGAACACGAACACAATATTAAAAATTTAAACGAACACGAATCGAACACTTTCAAAAATAAACAAACAAACACAAACATAGTCTTGTTCGTTCAATCTCGGTTCATTTACACCCCTATCTATTAATAAAGGGCAATGATATGATATAGAATGAGTCATGTTTGTAACCAAGTGATCAGAATGCATGTTCCACCAAGAAGAGTTGGCTACTGCCCTATCCAAGTGCTCCCTGATATTATTTGTAGGTAAATTGCCTCTTTCCCACGTATACCAAGGTCCTTTGAACCCAAGATCACTAAGATCACAGTCATCTAGTACATCTCAAAACACAGACATTCTTCGCTCATCACGTAATTTGCCTCCTTGCTTTTCAAAAGAGAAAGCAATTTCGTTGAAATCCCCAACTAACATCCAAGGCAGAGATAGTTGGGAGTTTAAGCGTCTGAGTAAACTCCATGAGTCCGCGTGTTCCAGTTCATTGGGATTTCCATAAAATCCTATAAATCTCCATTGGAGAGAATCAGTCTCTTTGATTACAACATCAATATGGAATCTATAATAACTTTGCAGCATAATATCGAGTCCTGGTTTCCAACCTAGCGATAATCCTCCTCTCGAACTGTCAACACCAACATTAATACCAAACAAATAACCACATCTACACCTAGCTTTTTCCATTCTTCTCGTATATAGTTTTGTTTCCATGAGAAACATAATCTGGGGATGACAACGTCTCAGAGTATTCCTGAGTCGATTAACCGCCCGTAGCTTCCCCAATCCACGAATGTTTCAACTAACTAACTTCATTGCCTCCGACTGCTCTGATCACCAGAGCCAACCGATATCTCATTTGTTCCATCAGGTGTAGTAGAATCATTTGTTCCTGAAACCAACAACACCTCTCCCAGCATTCTTTATCGTTTATTCCCATCCACAATCGGAATAGGATGGCCTTCATTATCCGATCCTATGTCCATGTGACAAGTGGGTAGTGGTTCAATTCGTAGATTAGAAGGTTCCACAACAGATTTTCCACGTGAAGGTTGAGAAAAAGTATCCATGGCTATTGTTGTTCCACGTACCAAAATTTGCCCATGCAAGTTGGTAGCCATATGAATATCCATCAAAGGTGCCCCAAATACTTCCTCCCTTAACCATTTACTTGGCGTTGATGGCCCTCTCCTACTTAGTGCATGTAATGATAGATCCTAACCAAATATCACTTCTCTCGGATCCATGATTAGGCGTAAGGGGCAATAACTTTCCTCATGACCAAGTTTACCACATGTGAAGCAAAATAGACTGAGTTTTTCATATTGGAATAGTGCATAAGTGCTACGGTTGTTCCCCGACAATATTTTCTTCTTTTGCTTCAAAGGTAGATTAACATTAATTAATACTTTGACTCACATATATTGTTTTTGCTAGTCAAGACAAGTTTCGAATCATACTCCTCAAATTGTCCATGAAATTACCAAATTGGCGTGCCATAGTCTCGGACATTAGACTAGGGGGTAGATCATGGATTTGTACCCAGAAGACAACAGTATCAAGGGGCACCTGTGATGGTTCATCATCCTTCTACATTTCATGCAATAAGAGTAGATGGTTATTGAAGAACCAGTGACTTCGTTCCAACACCCTACGTAAATCCATTTCATGATAAAAACGAAAACAAATGTTCTTGTTCCCTATATCATTGATGGAGATACCCCCTAAAGGATGCCAAAGATCAGCCATGGTGTTTCACATTGATAGGAAGTGAATGACACTTGTAGTGAAGAAACGGCCAACTAAGCATAAATGATACTCGTCCTCCACTTCTGCAACATCATTTGGTAGAACAAGAGTCTTGTCTTCACCATTGTCAATGGATAATGAAGCCATAGTATTTTCCATCGAGAATAATCTTCAGTTAGATAGGACAACCAACGTGCAACAATGTAGACAAAATTCATGCAAAACTGCAGACCATCAAGAAATTCGTACAAGGTAACTACCTCAAAGCAAAAGTAACCATTTTTTTCAAATATGACTCATGATTTATTTGTTTGCAGCATTTTCTAACTTAAGTCGCTGTCAGATGGCATTCTTCTAGTATTCGTTTATGATGCGAATAAAGCATACAAGCGACATTGTTAAAGCGTAATATAATAATTTTATCGTACACAACTATCGCTTGCGGATCCGTGGTGCAATGGTAGCACGTCTCACTCCAGATCATAAGGTTCCACGTTTGATTCACGTTGAGTACAAAATTTTGATATAAAGCGTTTCTTGTTATGAATATTTATCTATGTGGATGTCTATCATGATAAGAACTTTATTATGGAGATTTGACTTACTTTATCATTAGGAATATTATTTACATTAATTAGAGTTTAATGTATTATGTAGTTCTTATGCCTATAAATAGATGATTTGCTGAAGGCATTTTATATACAATTCTATATTTAAGAATAATACAAATCTTCCTCTTTCTCTCATCTCTTTGCACTTTTATTCTTGTTCGTTGTTCTTCGTTATTTTATTCACAACACGTTATCAACACGACATGCTCTGAAGCAATAATTAATTACATCGAAGATTAGATTCATCTACAACACATCAACCACTTAATTCGATTTTTAAAAATATTTGATGTCAAAAATTGTAAGTGAAAAAGAAAAGGTTAGCAAGTTTTTTTTTCTCCTCTTGATTCTTTACCTTTATAATTACTTCTGTGATTTTGATTCAAACCACCCTTATCGATTTGAAACCATTTACTACTTCTTGTGTTTTTTTTAAATGAAAAGAAAGTTATAAAATTAGAATTATTCTTTAATAATTCATTAGACATATTATGTCTAATGGTGCACGTGATTTCAAAGAAAAAAAGAAAAACAATGGCAAACTCATCCATAGTTTTTGGTCTGATTAATTTAGTCATCATATACTTTTTTTAATTCTATTTTGATCCCAAATAGTTCTATTTGTTGCACTTCAGTCCATCATGTTATCCTTCTAAATATATTTACCGTTCCTCATACCAATAAGTTCCCAAATAAAATTGTGGAAGAAGAACATTATCGATTGGGAGTTATTAATTTTTTTTAGTTTATAATTAAAGATCAATATTTGCTTATGATTTTTTTATTGATAAAAATTAATATTTTTAACCGTGCTTTGAGTTTTACATGATATCTTTAAATGGCATGGTAAGAGACATGACGTAAAGAAATTATGAGAAGCTGTATTGGTCATTTGCTATGTCTCCATTGTCCTCGAGAGGAAACTCATTATCGGTAAGCTTTACTTTTATTTTCATTCTTTAAAATATAATTTTAAAGTGCGATAAATCATGATGATTTTGAATCTACAAGAAGATTGTTATAAAGTCTATATTTGCTCAAAAGCAATCATTCTTCCTTGTCGAAAAATCGACTATAGACTTCTCCCAAGTTCAAGTTACGAAAAATCGTCTTGATCCAAAAAAATTTGTGGGAGACATTCCCTGAAGTGAATGCAAACATGATGTTTATTTCATGCAATTATTGGATACGTTTCATTCTATGAAGAGAATGCAAACATGATAAATCCCTATTTAATTGGTAACATAACTTTGATATAATCCAAGTATATTGGTTGGACATCCCGTTCCACGAGGTTATTGGTCTCAAATGAGGTTTTTAAAGGAACTTGTGGATTGGTTTAACAATGTCGCGTACAAGGATTAAATCTTTATTCTCTGTGAAAAGGATATGTGAAAAAGGTTTCAAAGGCCCACTGGCTCTACTCTATTCCCTGAAGTGAATGTGAGATTATATTATGGAAAGAATAAAAGCCACATTAGAAGTTGTGGTCATGATTGAAACCATGAATATAGACATAGAAAATATGGTAATTTTAAGGATACTTCTACCCACCAGTAGTGAGGTTATAAGGATGAAAAGAGTGATAAAGATTATTCTAATGAAGTAAAATCATTTTTATTACCAATGCGATGTTATAAACCATTGTCCTCGTACTTGTCGTACGTTGAAAAATCAACAATCATTGAATGATAAAGGGAAGAAAATAGAAGCAAATTTTGTTTGCGAAAAATGACGAAGATGATATTGGTCCAACTTTATTTGGACGTTGTTGATTTTCTTATAACCCTCGAAGAGAATAAATCATCTTCTAATTATTCTCATAACTTTGAAGAAAATTATTTATCTTTTTATTTATTTTTCTTTATGTTTATTTACTTTACACCAATTAATTATTTATGTTTTATATTTATATTTATATATTATGACGTTTATTTATTTTGTTTAACATGATTACTTGTCAAATACAATTTATGGTGACGATTTATGCTCAACATAAGCATAAGATATATTTTCCCATTTAAATGCATGAGAATAATGTGAGTACTATATATCAAAGTACTGAAAATATTGATGCTCTAGAAGAGCAATAAATTCGTGAGAGAAAGCACATTATGAAAAGTGCATATTTGCGAATATTGCAATAATTACCGCTAATGATAATAATATCGTCACCACTAGAAGTGGAAATTTTAAGAGAGCAATATGAGTTCGCAAAATATCCCTTTGGGAATTATAGATAACATATGTTACCAATTGACATTTGAAATAAGCCAATGTAAATATAAGTTCGGTAGCCAAAAGGTCAGTTGAAAGCTCTAGAAGTGCTATATATTGCCACCAAAAGATAATTTTCATTGAAAGCTCTGAAAGAGCTAAAGATATTCCTATTCAAAGGAACAATTTTGATGGTAGTACTTGACATGTACGAGTGAGATTGAATCACATGTTATGGTAAACCAGAAACTTACCAAATTCAAAATGTATATACATACTTGTATATAGTTGACATGATCTGTCACACCCTAAAAACACCCTAGAAGAAATAATAAAAAGAAAAGAAAAGTGGAAATGTAACTTATAATCTGACATATAGCATAAGAAAATGGGTTATTAATAGGATAACTTATAATATGACATATGGCATAAGAAAGTGGGTTATTAGTAGGATAACTTATAATATGAGAAATAACATAAGATAGTGGGTTATTAGTGGGATAGCCTATAATATGATATATAACATAAGATAATGGATTATTAGTGGGATAACTTATAACATGACTTATAAGATAAGATAATGGGTTATTAGTGGAATAATACATGGACAAAATAAGTCCATGTGTCCTTCTCTTGAAACACACGACTAACAAGTGTATAACACCAAAAAAGATTATCATCTTTCTCACTTTAATCCACCGAACCAACATAGAAATAAAGAGGAGAGAGAGAAAGAGCTTAAAAATCTGGGGAAAATAGAAGCAAAACAAGAAGGAAAATTTAAAGTTTGAGGGCTGAAAATTATACATAGATTGCATGCATGTTCGTACAATTCAAGTAAGTGTCTAATATGTTACCCGATTTTGTCCATGAATTTATATTGTTATCTTGATGAATTCTGGGTTTGATTTTTCTGAAAATTTATGTTTGAAGGTGTTAAAAATGGTTATGAGAAAATGTAGAAGTAACTGGTAAAATAAGATTAGGTGGTGGAAGCCAAGAAAATAAGTTATAAGGAGCTTAAGAGAGAAATTAGTGTAATCTGCCCAACACTGCCCTGTTTTGGACAGTGACCTTTAAAAATCCACCCAAAAAAATACATGAAATTTAGACCTGAAATTTTGATAGAAAATACTTGGGGATGTCTAATTTAACTCGAAACAAACGACACTAAAAATTGATCTCTATAGAAAAATCTAGAACCGAAATTGTGGAGGTGTTACAAATTACCCAGAACTGCAAAATGGTCTATGTTTAAATAATAAACTATATTAATTGAGAAATGAGAAAATATGTATCATACATGGTTGTAAAGTTGTATAAATAAGCTTTCTAGAATGGTAAAGTAATCGAAATTTGGATATGTGTGTAAAAAGATATTCCTAGATTAGTAACAAGAACTCAATCTGCCAATAAGAAAAATAGTTTTGAATGTTAATGTTGGCGGTTGTGTATATGAGTTTATCTGTTTGAATTGACTTCTAATATGTTTCATATATGTTTGTATGTGAATAAAAAGATCAAGAACTTGAAGAGATTTTGGAAGAATCAAGGGCTGGGAAACAAAATAGGAAGAATAAGGGCATTGCTATCAAAGAACAAGACTAGCTTGGAGTTTTTAGTGTAACTATCATTAGGGTTTGGACTTAGGTCCTAACCAAATTATTTATGTTTATAATATTCTTGAATGATGCCATGAAATTGACTCTAAAGTATACTTGGTAAACATATAAGGGAAGGATGATAATAATTACAAATGGTAACATATGATAAAATAAGTAAATTGATGTGTTACTTGTGTTATAATGAGTAGGGGTGTTCAAATCCGGGTACCCGGACCTTCGGGTATTAGGTTTGCCGGCCTGTGTCCCGACCCGTAAATACCGGGTACCCGTTAAACCCGGGTACCCGACTCTTATTTTTTTATTTTTTTATTTTAAAATTAAAGAAAAACCTTAAAAGTGTATAACACATGATCCAAACAAAAAAATAATAATGATTTGCAGTTTATAACCATAAGATTTCCGGGTAAAAAAAGATTTCCGGGTAAATACTCGATTATTTGTGTTCGGGTAGTCGGGTCAGGTAGTTCGGATCGGGTAATTTTGAGCACCCCTAATAATGAGTTTGAACATGAACTTGCTTGCTGCCTTGATTGTTTTAATTTGTTAGTCGATGAAACATGACATGAAATGATCTCTCTTGAAATTGAGCCATGGTTCATTAGCCTAAGAGCTCTTGATCTTGATACATGATTATTGATCACTTGAATATGCCATGATTCTTGTCTAGCTTGTTACATTATCCTTGATTCTTGATCACATGAAGAATCAATGCCTTGGTAACTAGTGAGTCATAGGTAGGATGAAATGCCATAGAGTCTTAAGCTCTGTTGCGTGTAAAAGTGTCTATCGCAATGTAGTGTAAGTGTACACGACGCAAGTAGTAAAGTGATACGGAAATGTCGGATATCGTCTCCACATGGACTGGGCTAATAGCTTCACCTTGGATTACTGCACGAGGGGAAAAAGAATAGTTTAAATTGTTGTCACGAAAATAAAAAAGAGAACTTGAAAATAATATTAAAATAATCAAGATAGAGAGAATGGGCTGGTATTGAATTGCTCAGTAGTGTAGGTGTTGCAAAGTCTAGGAATATTTGTTCTGTCGTCGTCCCTGTCGCGGTAGCGGTCTGTTGTTAGTCGCGGCAGCGGTCACACAACTCTGTACTTATGCTTGGCAAGAATCCCTGTTGTACCTTGGCCTATCCCTAGGTCCAAGTCTGTCGATGAACACGTCTTTGATGATACATCCCGACGTGAATCGAAGGATGAACACCGATGTTGTTGAATTCTTCCTTAGCCACTTAACCTCGTCCTATCCATAGATCCGAGATAGTTCAGCCATAAACTGGAGAACCCGCACTTATTCTTTTCGTATACTTAACTCTCCCGATATTAAGTAAATAGATAATCTCACAATGCTCTCCCGATACTCTTGCAAGATGTTGAAAACCAGAATAAGCAAACTTGAAGTTTATTTTATTGAACAGAAAATTCCTAAAACAAATGCAATCCTTGCAACTACTTTACAAATCAACCCGTGGCCGTAGGGGAAGTTTAGAACATGTTGAGAAGGGGAAAACGGCTAGGGTTTTGGGAAGAAGGCTAGAGGTGAAGATGATGTCCTCCCTAGGTCGAATTACATGCCTTTATATTAGGGGTGAGCGTTCGAGCGAGTCGAGTCGAGTCAAAAAAATTCGAGTTATTCGAGTTCAATCGTCATATTTTACAACTTGAACTTAAATTGAAATTTTTTCGATTCGAGTCGATTTTAGCGAGTTCGAGTCGAGTTCGAGTCAATTCGATTTTTCGAGTTTATGTACAAATTAGAGTACCACTCAATCTCTGTTTTGCAAACTGTAACAAGCACTGCATACAAGTAAGAGTACCACTGGAGTATAGTTGTAGACAAGAAAATTGCCAAAGAATTTTTGGCATTATTATAAGCATACAAGTCGATGTAGAAAATGAGCTGATCCATCCAACCGATTATAGAAAATAATTCAACCAACATGCCCAAATACGCAGTCACCAACCAATCAATTTACATGAACATATATCAATCCCACAAAAGTATGATGCTTGTAAAGGTCCAAGTACCACAAAGCATGGAACCAAGGAACTTTCAACACGTAGAACTGAATTTCCATCCATATATAATAAACATCCAACTTCAAATCCATCACTTAAACATATAACTGATCCACATAAAAACCAACCATGTTCAAAAGTAAGAATTACCATATTCTCCAAGATAACAGTCTAAGCACAGAAATCTTCCAACTAAAAATATGATATAAACCATTCAACAAAAAAATCAGAGAAATTTTGTTTTTACATGATACACTGCAAGCCTTGAAGAATATCAAGAAACCGATCCAAAAGCAAAGCATCATATTCCACCAATATTTTATATCTACATATATATTTCTTCATATTATTTTTCACATGCGTAAAAAAAGATTTTGAATTATATCTACATACATATAAATTGACTTATGACTAAACAATACAATGATTCTAAAAGCACAAAAATAAGAACACATTTTTCATCAAACAAGGTCAACCTGTCCAAATTTCAATTGTAACAATCACCCCAACAAAAAGAAAACTCAGCATTCCATTATAAACTACGGGCCTTGTTAAAAACCTCCTTCTTATCCAGGTAACGCCAAGACGAGACCAAAGATAGCGGAAGGAGGAAAAGAGTACCCTAAAATATATTAATAACTAAAGCAAATAACACAGTAGAGTTTAGAAAATCCAACATCACATGTCAAAAGATACAAACCAATGAAACAAAAACATAATAGTTCAAAAAAGAGAATTGCAACAAACTTTTTTCGAGTTCCCGAATAATATTGTCGAATACCTTAGGCTTCTTCTTCTTCTTCCTCGTGCACTGTTGGCATTTTTGAAAAAGCTTCTTGATTTTCAGGTATTCTAAACAAATCTAGCAAATTTAAAAATATATAGGTTAGTTAAATTATAAATAACTTTATAACATAAATGAACTAAAAAATTAATTTTATTAATCAAAACAAAATATTACCATCTTCCATATCTTGAAGTTCCGCAACATACTCGTCAAGGTTGATGGTCATGGAATCCTTAGATTTTCGAAGCCAATCCTGAGTGCAAATCAAAGCTTCAACCATGGTTGGAGTTAATGAACTTCGAAAACCATCTAAAACACGTCCACCTGTGCTGAATGCACTTTCTGATGCAACTGTTGAGATAGGAATAGAGAAAACATCTCGAGCCATTTGTGCAAGAATAGGGTATCGTGGACTATTCACTTTCCACCACAATAACAAATCAAATGAAGCTGAATCGTTTTCTTCTTCATCCTCAGTCAAGTATTTATCCAACTCAGATTTACTTTCGAAACTAACTCGTTGCTTCTTCAAAAGATATTGTTGCACAACCAAACTTGTCTTTGATTGATGCAATTCCATAGACATGGAAAATTTTGTCGGCACACTTGATTGAGCTTCGTGGACCTTAACTCTCCCAGCAATAGAAGAATATTCATCAAACAAGCAATGCAAATCTCTTTCAATCATCTTCATAACCTCATTAGCAACATTAGGGAAAAGCAAGTTAACCCCAAATTTCACAAAGCCCAATTTACGTCGCGGATCCAAGATAATTGCCAAATAAACCAAGAAGTTTATATTTGTGGCATCACCCCAGTGCTTATTGTACTTGTCTCTCATTTTAGAAGCCATGGAGACTATGTCTAAATCATTACAATTCATCCATTCATCAAGTAACCAATGTACCTCTATCAATGTTTCCCAAAACAAATTAGAGGTGACATGCAACGATCCGGACACTTTCAATGTAATATCATAAAAGGGCTGTAGAATTTTTGAAATTTTTCGAACATTTTCCCAATCATCAAAAGTGGGAACTCCATCTCCAACTGTGAGGTCAAGAAAAAAACTATTGTCATCATGAACATATGAATCAAATGCATGCTCATATTTTGCAGCCACATCCAGCATCATATATGTTGAGTTCCACCTAGTAGGCACATCTAACTGCAAGCGAGCTTTAGTATCAATCATTTCTTCTTTTGCCCGATCATATAATTTTTTCATCTGTAATGGTGATGCTCTTATGTACCTCACAGCAGCTCTAACTCGATCAACAGAACGAGAAGCATGCTTAACACCTTCTTGCACAATGAGATTAATAACGTGTGCAACACATCTCATATGCATATATTTCCCATTTGCAACACAAGTATTTCGATGATTCAATTTCTTTCTCAAGTACTCAATACCAACACCATTAGCGGATGCATTGTCAACTGTAACAGTGAAGACTCTTTCGATCCCCCAATCTCGAATGCACTTTTCAAGGGCTTGGCCTATGCTTTCACCTCTATGAGCAGATATCGGACAAAAATTTATGATTCTCTTTTGCAACAACCAATCATCGTCTATCCAATGTGCTGTTAGAACCATGTAAGATACCCTTTGAAGTGAAGTCCAAGTGTCGGTTGTCAAACACACTCTACTAGTCCCTTTATCAAAAGAATTCTTCAACAACCTTTTCATAGAATTGAATAAATCAAGGCAATCCCTTCTAACTGTAAAACGAGATGGGAGATGAAACCTCGGGCATGCAATAGAAAGAAATGACTTAAACCCATCTCCTTCTACAATTCTAAAAGGTAACTCATCAACAACTATCATATTAATCAATGCCTTTCGAATTGCATCTCCATCAAGCTTCCAAGTTGAAAAAATTGTCGTTTCACTTTCAGAACTACTCCCAACCTTAGAAAATGCTAATTCTGATTGCTTGAGATCTGAAGTATTACCTTTAGGTTTTTGTAAGCACGTCTTCAAGTGGTTATTCAGACTAGTTGTGGAACCCCGATTTTCCATGGTGTAAGTTGTGTCACAATGATTGCATCTTGCCCTATTCTCTCCATCTTCAGTTACATATTTACTGAAATGGTTCCAACAAGGTGCTCTTGGTTGTTGTTTCTTTCGGCCACTTTTTTTCCCCGTTGAGTGCGTTGGGTCACTAACTCTAGAAGGAGAAGAACTTTGCGAGCTTTGAGTCCCTTGTCCTTGTGATTCACTCATCTATATCAAAATACAACAATTTAATATACACATAACAAACCATAATTTAACCATATAAAAATATATGAAGACAATAACATTAGCCGAATGGAGATTTGCTTTCCATAATACAGAGAAAGGTATGCAAATTTTCATAACAAATAGAAAATAGTTTTAAGGTATGCAAATTTTCATAACAAATAGAAAATAGTTTGTTTCTGACATAAGCATATTCAATTTTTTTTGTAAGTTGTTGCATGTATTTAGAGTATCGTTGGAGCCTGAAGGATCATATCCACACCGAATGTGTTTTGACACAAATGTTGGAAACAGATACCTATATACATATATATAGTACTTACAAGTTACAATATCTCCAAATCCTCCAATCAAATAATTGTTATTTAGATACTTGCATATGAAACCTTAAGAAAGACTATGCATTTGATCGTATATAGCAAACCATAAACCTATATACATATATATAGTACTTACAATATCTCCAAATTTGTCAGATTTGCCAACCGACTTTAAATTGATTCTTGCACCGACCAAATGGTTATTACCAACATCCCTAAAAACAAAAAGTCACAATTTAGCACAAATTATTGTGCTGCACAATAATGCCAAAAAAAAAACATCATTGAAATGGTACAAAAAATAGTTGACAGAAATCAGAATATTACAACTTACAAGTGTTGAAGGTTTTGTAAGATGCTCAACTCTGCCGGCACTCGACCGGTGAAACGGTTTTCTTGAAGGTAGGCGAAGCTCGGGTAGATTTGCAGGCGATGTCGCGATGAAGCGGGACTTGCTTGCTGGTTGAGATTTTCGGCTTGCAGTTGCTGGTGCCTGGTCTGGTTGCGCGCGCCTCCACTCCAACCTCCAAATTGGGGGAAATCGCAGGACGCAGATTGCTTGGTGGCTGGTGCTAGGGCAGTCGGCAGAATGGGTTCAGCCGTTCAGACGTTCAGCCGTGAGGGAAAGGGAGGGAATTTTTCGATTGGTTGTGAAATGTGAATGCCCTAGCCCCTAATTCTAAACGCATCGTATAATTAAAAGGGAAGGGAGGGAATTTTTTTATAAAAAAATAATTATAAAACATTAAATGATTAAAACGCACCGTATAATTAAAAATATTTTTCGATTTTTCGGTTTTCCGAAATTTTAAATTTTCAACTCGACTCGAACTCGAAAATTTTTCGAGTTATTCGATTTGACTCGAATAACTCGACTCAAATAACTCGAAATTGAAAAAAAAAATCAATTTTTCGATTCGAGTCGAGTTTTGCTCACCCCTACTTTATATAGGCCTTGGGTTCAAGTTTTCTAATATGGCAAGAATACAGGTTTAAATTAAAGTACAACTCTATTAAAGTGTAACCCCCTTAGCCCGGCCTAGACGGTTGACCCGAACTACGAAGATTACACGGGAAAAACCAAAGTCAACCCGAAAGTCAACCTTGATTAACGACCCTTTTTTTCTTTTTAACCTTGTCTAAATGCATATTAACCCTAGGTGTACTCTTGAGATAAGCATACTCAAAAATCACAGCAATCGGAAAACAATAAGGGACTCAATTGCACAACATACGAATTTAGGGACCAATTTGTAAATTCTGGAAATTAAGAGGACTTTACCAATTTTTAAGTTACCATTATGAAATTAGTCATGTTTCATGCTTCTCTGTCAAATTTCATCTCAAACGGACATCTCAAACTCAAACAATTGCGCATATAAAAATCAGGACTAAAACGTGAGGATTTCAAAACATATAACCATAAGATTCAGTGCCCAACGGTCGAGTGTTCCGAAACGGGGAAGGACCATTCCGAAACGCGGGACCGTTTCGAAACCTGTTCCGAAACAGGGCTTGGCAGTAGCAAAAACGTTTCGGAACGTCTCTACCCGTTTCGAAACGCTAAGGCCATTTCAGGCCCCTGTTCCGAAACGGTAGCACCCGTTCCGATACGGCCTGCCCAGAATTGCAGAAATTTACTGGTTTAACAAGCATTCGACACGTCAAACGCATACCTATGACGCCCAAATCATGCCAACAAGTCATTATGCACTAAAGGAACATAATAGCAACATCAAAACACAACCATAGCATCGATTAGGAAAAACCTCAAACTATAGGCATGCATCCTAATACTCAACACCAACCAACATCAAGACATCAAAGCAAACACCAAAGTGGCCAATTACATAACCAAATCATCATAGGCATCAAGCCAAACTTAGGGAGTCCAAAACATCTCCCAAAAATCACAACCTAGGTTCCCATTGCCAAATACCAAAAGCTAATAGTGTTGTGAAAATAGTCATCATACATGAGCTTAAACTTTCACTTGGATCCTTGACCTCCTTGCTGCCCTTTAAGCACTTCAATGCTCTGCATTATTGGTTCAAGAAAGAGAGAGCGTAAGCACGTATGCTTAGTGAGAAATGCTCTAATAAAACAACACAATAATGCACTTCGTAAAAACACCTTTCCAAGGCCTTTAATTTCAAAACAACATTTATCATGCATCTATGCATACAAACCAAGCATCTCATGCTTTAATTCAACAACATGTCATATTGGCTTTCAAGTGATAATCCATAACCATTTTTCAACTCAAAACACAATCGGATACGCGGATTAC
This sequence comes from Hibiscus tridactylites, assembly GCA_958450335.1. Classification (NCBI taxonomy): domain Eukaryota; kingdom Viridiplantae; phylum Streptophyta; class Magnoliopsida; order Malvales; family Malvaceae; genus Hibiscus; species Hibiscus tridactylites. The sequence continues at coordinate 18,324,349 of OY288285.1, read as the reverse complement.
AAGGGTTGTCCCATACGCTTCATAGACACTACCAACACTCAAGGTGGAGTTTACCGGTACAATCACAACCCCTCAACACCCGTGATGGAGTCTACGGTACAATCACAACCCCTCCACATCACTAGTTGGTAGTTGTATAACACCACTAACGAGAACACGGGACACACAACACAAGATCCACACATGGACTTTTAACCACCATTGTGATCTTAACCATCTCGTTAGTGTACTTGGATGGAGTTTACGGTACAATCACAACCCCTCAACATCCAAGGCGACTTTATTCACGGTGCACCCAATCCTATAGCCGACTAACTATATCCGATTCAAGTACTTTTAAACCAACACATCACTTGCCAATATACATCATTTAACATCATTAATCCACTATTTTAAAGCATTTAACAAAGCCATTAAACCATCATGCACCACTATGCATCAAAACCACATTTATCAATGTCAAACCAAGGATCTCTTACCTTGAGCATCCTTCAACACATGGCTTACAAAACCAGCATTAAACATGCTAAAATATGCTTTCAAAACAGAATTTAAACATGCAAAATAAACACATTGCATTCAACCATCTCATGGTTCATCAAAAAGAGAGTTTCTCCGAAAACTTACTCTTGAGCTTAGCTAAGTTGTTTAGACTTAAACTAAGCTCCCATAACCTTCCAACATTGGTTTCAAAGCTGAAAACCAAACTTCACTCACCGATTCCGTTTCGCAAGCTTGCCGAAACGCTGATCAAGCCTCCAGATCAACACCACAAAGATCCGAAGATGTCTCCCCTGTTTTAAACACATCAAAGCAGAGGATTAATGCATCATCATGCATTAAAATCTCCAGCCAAAACACCTAAACTCGTTGCTCTCATCAAAACTCACATTTCGGCTACCAAACACAACCGAAATCACATCCTAACACCTCTACAACATTACCCAGCCAAGATCCATCAATTCCAATCATTCTTAGACATCAATTAACATCCAAAAAGGACCTAAACACTTCCTTATACCTCCAGCTATAGCAGAACAACAAAATCACCCCAAAAACCACCATTAACTCAAGTAAAAACTTAGGAAAATCAACCTATTCGGGATTGCATTTATTAAACCTCAATTACACATCATTTAGACATCCAATATACATCAAAAAGACATCTCAAAACAGAGCCCAATCATTTATTACGAATTTCTTCAAAATTAAATCCAAATCTTGCATTTTAAGCCAAGATCAAGAACACAACATAAAAACCTTTAATAAAACTCAATTTAAGGATTGAGAACTTGGGAATTTCAGTAAAGAACTGAGTATTTAGAGGAGAAGGACGTTCATACCTCTAAATGTGAGTTTCTCCTTGTTTAGAGCCAAAATCCTTGAAAATTCAATAAGCAAATGATGAAGATTTGGTGTAGAAATGATTAGAAATCATTTAGAGATTGAAATCTCAACTTTAGGTGTGGAAATCAAAGGAAAAATGGCTGTGGAAATGTGTTTGGCTGAGGGAAAATTGAGAGAAAATGAAATGGGAAAATTTTGTCAAAAATTAGTTATAAAACTAAAATATCTCTTTTCCCTCTTTTCTTTTTATTAAATAACCTTTAATAAATCTTTAAGATTTTAGAAAAAACTGGAGAAACCCTCCCTTGAGTAAATTAGCTCCTTAAAGATTCAAAGTTTCAATCCTTTTAAAACAGTCACCAACTTTTCAAAAATTACATTTTAGTCACTAACTTGAAATGTCATATTTCCAAACCCCATTTTGTAAAATTGATTTCACCACTCTCTTATATATAATAAAAGAGGATTTTTAGATATTTTTCCATATTTTTAATGCATCCCGAACTAGGCTTTCCCTAAAAACCACCTTTTAGATTCGAATCGTAATTTAAACCGGTCCGATTCAGACCCTAAACTTCCAAGCCCAAAATTGGGGTGTTACATAAAGACTAAATCTTCAGAGCATAAGTCTTTAATTCGTCCTTCCTTCTTGCTTGGATTTTCTTCCTTGAACTTTGGGCTTGGCCTTCATTCTGATCTAGGGCTTGGAAAAAATATAAGGGTGCTCCACGACAGATGGACTTAATTTTCTCTTTTTGTCGAGGCCCACTTTGCTTCTTCTCCTCAATACTGCTGTCGTCCTTGGCTGCCACGGCAGCGACCGTGGCAGCATCGTCCTCCTCGTCTGCACATCCAGTTCCAGCTCTGCTTCTTCACTGCCCAGCGTCTGCTTCTCCATCTGCTACAGCAGCTACCTGCAAAAGCAACCAATTTCAGTAGAAATTGTGCCATTTAATATATTTGTGATGTATGAATGAAATCTAACCTAAATGCAATGAATTATGCTTGAATGCAGCAGAAATATGGGTTAAATAATGGGTAAATAATAGAACTTTTACACACTCAACACACCCCCAAACTCAAGTTTTTGCTTTCCCTCAAGCAATTCAGACCTAAAAAAGAAAAACAGAAATTTTGTTTGGCTTAAAACAGTGAACTTTCCCTTACCTTCCATTCATTCCCTATTGTGAGCAACACGTCGGGTAATTCAGGATTCATCCGGAACCTTGCTATAATCCTCGTGCAGTGTGTGCATGCTTGTGGAAAATTATATGCCAAGACTCCTTTAGTTTACTAGAATAGTTAAGCTTCTAACTTGAATTTTTATGCCAATTTTCATCTTTTTGGTGACAATTCTTAGGCTCCTTTAGTTTTTATGCAGACTCGATTCTATTTTCTCAAGTTTAAGTTTGATTAGAGCCGGTTTCGGTCACCTCTAGCTAACTTCCTAAAGCCGGTTTCGGGCACCTCTAGGTGTATTGAGTCTATTTTTCTTAACTTCTTTTCCTAGAGCCAGTGTTAGGCACCTCTAAGGGCAACTCAAGTGCTAAGCTTTATATTCTAGTTTACTAGTAGAGTTCTAGGCAGTATAAAAGTCACAAATGGTGTTTAAGTTTTAGAACTATAGTAAGGCTCTAAACTGCTCCTAAAACTATCCTAAAGGCACTGCCACGACAGAGGCTGTCACGACAGGTAAGTTCAGTTCAAAGACTTAAGCCAAAATTTTCTTTTTTTAAGCAAAAATAAACTAAGTAAAAGACACAATTTTTAAACTTAATAAGACTCCATTAATGGAGGGATGCCACCCCCAAACTCAAGGGTTGCATTGCCCTCAATGCAAATGACATATGAAACAAAATAAAAAGAAAAGTACATCACAAAATATAAGAAAGGCAGACATCAATATAAGATAAGAAACTTAAAATTTAGGTGATGTCGTCGCTGCTGCTACTGAGCTGGACCTGCCGACGGGCAGTGACCTTCTTGGCTGGTGCTGGTTGGCGGATGGGAGAGGCAAAGGTATTCTTTGTTTTGGCCTCCCTTGGAGGTTGAATACGGGTAGGGGAGATATGATGAGGTTTCTCCACTACCTAAACCTCGGAGCTGCTGCTGCTGCTACTGCTGCCGCTATCTTCTTTTCCTTTGTCGGCTACCGTTTTCTGCCGCTTTTTCGGTGTAAACTCCTTGGACAAATTCCTCTTGACAGAGGTTTCACCGTCGGATTCCTCCCAAACTGAGGAAGAGGAGAAACCTGCTATATAGGCGTCGAGTTCAGCCGAAGGCATCTTTCTCTTGGTTCCTCGGGCAGAGGTGTCGGCTGTGTGGCTGCCGCCTGCAGGTGTTGTGGCAGGGGCCGGTGTGGACGCAGCAGATGGCGTTTGGGCGTGGCAGCAGGTGTAGAGGTATGTGCAGGGGTGGGAGCAGCAAAGTACTGATTGGGGAAAGTAGGGAACACAACATCGGGGAAATTTAAAGAAGTATGGATGAAATGTACCGTGGCAGTGGTGAAGTCTCGGATGAAACTCATGAGGCCGAGCTGTCGTTCCTCCAGTTTTTGTATGGCAGCAAGGATCTGAGGGGAGGTGTCGGCCAGAGGTGCTGCTGCTGTAGGTTGCCTGGGTTCTGTGGCAGCAGGCTCAGTGTCGGTGGGTTTTGTCGGCTCTGCTGCTGTGGCAGTAAGGTCGAAAGATGATAGCGGGGTGGCAGCAGTGAGTTCCATCAGGCTGAGTATGTTTTGGTCGGTCCAGCCTTTCCCTCGAACTCGTAAATCTTCCGCTGTCTTCGGTACATGGTGGCCGCGATAGAGGGCAGTGATGAGGTAGGGGTAGAAGAGTGGTCCGGTCGGTCGGTATGCGCAATCCAAGATGCCCTCTCAGACATATCTGCCAACGTTAATCGGCCTCTCATATAAGATGGAATGGATGAGGGCTAACCTGGGTTGGTCGACTATTGTGTTGTGAGAGGAGGGCATGATTCATTTCTTGATGAAGGCGTTCCAAAGCTTGGCCTCCGGAGTTAACTAGACTCTCTTCACCGTCCTTGGGTTTTTTGGATCCATGTTCCACTCTGTACCCTCTTCTGTGAGCTCTGCCATCACAGCGTCGTAGTCGACAGGATCTAAACTTTCGAGAAATTTTTGGTGGCCATCTTCTCTCTTCCCCACATAGAAACCATAAAGACTGTTGATATACTCAGGCTCGATCGGTACCTCTTTTCCTCATACGGTGACTGCTGTCGCGTTCCTGCTGCCGATGGCAGCATAAAAGTCTCGGACAAGAGTCACATTCATCTCCTCCGGCTGCTCCGCGAATATCTGCCACTTCAGGGCTCTGATTTTTGTAGCTATGAATGGCTGCAGCCCCATGTTCCCCGTTTTGGAAGTGTAAATAAAACCTTTCTCCTCCCACATGTCTCGGATCTGGAAGGATCGTGGAGTTGATGCTGTCGGGGCAGATCCTGAGGCAGCACTTCGGCGGGTGTTTCTAGAAGACATGTTGCAAGGATTGTGTAAGAAAATGAAAGCAAGTAAAATTTTTAGAGAAAACAAGTAGAAGGAGTAGAAGTGAGTGAAAAATGTATAGTAAAACGGGGTTTATATAGGGGAGAGTTTGCTGCCTGTTGGAGCTGTAACGGCAGGCGCGAATAACGGGGCCAGCTGTTACGCGCTTTTTGACGCGTTTGTCACGTGTTTCCGTATTTGATGCGCGTCTGTTACGTGTTTGCGTGTCTGTCGCGACAGCGTGTCGACAAGCTAGATTTTCCGCGTCTGTCGCGACAACTGTAAGACAGGCTCCAAAGTTGGGCTTTTTGGGCTGATGGAAAGATGGTGGGCTGAATTCACTTCTCCTCTTCTGCTTGTCTCCTTTATTTCCTAAAAATAATAGAAATGAAAAACGTTATTTCTTAAAAATTGAATTATTCTAATTACCTAATATATAAATAATAAATAATAAAAAAATAAAACTTAGGTTAAATTAGGGATGCCGGGAGGGGCATCTCCTAAGGTAACCACTTCCTTCATTTTTAGGGCTTCCATCCCCTGATAATGCTTCAATCGTTGTCCATTCACTTTGAATTGGTGCCCGTTTTTTAAAGATTTGATCGTGATGGCACCATGGGGAAAAACTTGTACCACTTGGAATGGGCCAGACCATCTAGATTTCAGCTTCCCTGGGAAGAGTTTCAACCTATAGTTAAATAGTAACACAAGTTGCCCTGGGCAGAACTATCGTGGCAGCAACTTCTTGTCATGCCACTTCTTGGTCTTGTCCTTGTAGATTCTTGCGTTGTCATAGGCCATTGTCCGAATTTCTTCAATCTCATTCAGATCAAGTAGCCTTTTCTGTCCCACTTTTCCAAGTCCATATTCACTGCCTTGATGGCCTAGTATGCTCTGTGCTTGTTGCGTGTAAAATAGTCTATCGCAATGGTAGTGCAAGTATACACGATGCAAGTAGTAAAGTGATACGAAGTATCGGATATCGTCTCCACAGGGATTGGGCTAATAGCTTCACCTTAATTCACTGCACGAAAGTAAAGGAAATAATTGAGAGTTGTCACGAAAATAATGAAGTAAACGTAAATAAAAGAGTAAAGATATCAAGATAGAGAGAATGGGCTGGTATTGAATTGCTCAGTAGTGCAGGTATTGCAGAGTTTAGGAAATCCAATTCTGTCGTCGTCACCCGTCGTGGCAGCACCTGTCACGGCGGCAGTCCGTTGATCGTCGCGGCAGCAAACACACCAACTCAGTACTTCAAATTTGGCAAGAATCCCAGATCTGCCTTGGCCTATCCCTATATCCAAGTCTGTCGATGATCACGTCTTGATGATACCTCCCGGCGTGAATCGAAGGATGAACACCGATGTGTATGAATTCTTCTTTAGCCACTTAACCTCGCCCTATCCCTAGGCACGAGATAGTTCAACTATAAACTAGAGAACTTGCTCTTATTTCTTTCGTATACTTAACTCTCCCGATGCTAAGTAAATAGATAACCTCACAATGCTCTCCCGATGCTCTTGCAAGATATTAATAACCAAAATAAGAGAACTTGAAGTTTATTTTATTGAACTGAAAATTCCTAAAACAAAACAACCCTTGCAACTACTTTACAAATCAACCCGTAGCCCTAGGTAGGATTTAGAACATGTCGGCGGCGGGTAAACGACTAGGGGTTTTTGGTTGTCGATTATGGGGTAATTGGGTATGATCTCCTTAGGTTAAAATATATGCCCTTATATAAGCTTTGGGCTCAAGTTATCTAAGTTAACAAGGATTACAACTTTAATTAAAAGTATGATTCTAATAAAGACTTAATCTTCAAGGAACCTACTTTCCAGCCGTCCTCCTTGTTTCTTGGGATTTTCTCTCCTTGAGCTTTGGGCTTGACATATCTTTTGATCCGGGGCTTGGAAAAATATAAGGTTTTCACACGACAGACGAGCAGAATTTTCTCTATCTATCGAGGTCCACTTTGCTTTTTCTCCACTAACTTGCTATCGTCCTCTGCTGTCACGGCAGCACCATGGCAGCATCGTCCTCTTTGTCTGCTTGTTCAGTTCAGCTTTTCTGCTTATCTGCCCTGCGCCCGCCTTCTCCGTCTACTATGGCAGCAACCTGCAAAATCATCCATTCTTTAGTAGAATCTGTGCCTTTAATATATTTGTGATGTTTTGCTGTAAACTAACCTATATGCAATGAAATGATGCTTGAATGCAGCATAAATATGGGTTAAAAAGGGTGTAAATAATAGAACTTTTACACACTAAACACACCCCCAAACTCAAGTTTTTGCTTGCCCTCAAGCAACTAAGACCTAAAAGAAAAATGAAATATTTTTGCTTTGGCTTTCAAGCAGTGAACTTTCCCTTACCCGTCGTTCATTCTCTGTGACGGCAGCAACCTGTCGGATATGTTAGGATCTGTCCGGAATCTCACTATAGTTCTCGTGCAGTGTGTGCATGCTTGTGAACAGTTATATGCTAAGACTCTCTTAGTTTCACTAGAATATTCAACTTCTTAACTCGAATTTTTATGCCAAAGTTTATTTTTGAAGGCACATTTTCATGCTTCTTTGATTTTTTATTTTGACTCGATTTCTAAAGTTTTACTAGAGCCAGTTTTAGGCACCTCTAGTTAGCTTCCTAGAGCCGGTTTTGGGCACCTCTAGGTTTTTGAGTCTCTTTTGCTAAACTTCTTTCCTAGAGCCAGTGTTAGGCACTTCTAGGGGCTATTCAAGTGCTAAGCTTCCTATTCTAGTTTGGCTAAAAGAAGTCTAAGTAGTATAACTGTCACAATGGTGTTTAAGTTTTTAGAACTATAGAAAGGCTCTAAACTTCTCCTTAGACTGTCCTAAAGATGCTGCCACGACAGAGCTGTCACGACAGGTAAGTTCAGCTCACAGTTTTAAGCCAAAATTTTCAGTCTTTTCTGATTTTTTTTAGAGAATAAATAAGTAAAAGACACAACAATTAATTAAGATGTACTAAGACTCCATTAAAATGGAGGGTTGCCACCCCCAAACTCGAGGGTTGCATTGCCCTCAATGCAAATGACAAAAAAATGAAGGCAGTACATCACAAAATATAGATATGGCAGGCAGCAATAAGAAAATAGGAAACTTAAATTTTAAGCACTGTCTTCACTGCTGCTGCTGAGGCGGATTTGGCGGCGGATTCTGGGCTTTGGGGCAGGCTGGGCTGGTTGCTCTACAACTTGAATGTCGGAGCTGCTGCCGCTGTCCCAGCTGCTACTGCTGCTGCTGCTGGTGGCCTTTGGCATAAGTTTCCTGTTGGCCATTCTTTTCTGCCTCTTGACAGGTGTAAATTCTTTCGCCAAGTTCCTCCGAATAGAGGGTTCGGCATCGCTTTCTGCCCAGACGGAGGAAGAAGAAAACCCAGCTACATAGGCAGCAACGTCATCTGAGGGTGCCGGTCGCTTTGTTCCTCGGGCGGATGTTTCGGCCAGAGGGCTGCCGACTGCCGTCGGGGCAGGTGATGGAATGGAGGCAGCAGATGGTGTATGTGGTGTGGCAGCAGGTGTGGGTGTGTGGGCAGGTGTGGGGACGGTGAAGTAGTGGGCAGAGAAGGTAGGAAAGACAACATCAGGAAAATTTAAAGTATGATGAATGAAATTTACCGTGGATGCGGCAAAATCCTTGATGAAAGTCATTAAACCCAGCTGTCTGTCCTCCATCCTCTGAATAGCAGCAAGGATTTGAGTGGATGGGTCTGTCGGAGGAGCTGATGCGGCGGCAGGTTCAGGATTGGGTTGCTCTGACGATTCAGCAGGGGCGGCAGCATGGTTGAAGGAGGAGAGGGGGTTGCTACTGTCAGCTCCATGAGGCTGATTATATTTTTGTCTGTCCAGCCCCGTCCCTTCACGAGGCAATCAGTGGTGGCTTCCGGTACGGCAGAGTAGCGGCAGAGAGACGTAATAAGGAAGGGAAGGCAGAGGAGGGCCGTCGAGCGATGGGTGCAGTCCAAAATACTCTCTCGTATATAGCGCCCCACATTAATGGGTCGTTTGTTGATAATGGAGTGGATTAGGGCTAACCTCTGCTGGTCCACTGTGGTGTGATGTGAGGACGACAGAATCCTCTTTTTAATGAAGGCGTTCCACAGTTTGGCCTCTGGCAGCAGCTGCCCCCTCTTCACGGTGTGGGGATTTTTGCGGCTCGTGTTCCATTCAGTCCCTTCTTCTATCACTTCTGCCATGATAGCGTCGAAGGCAGCGTCGTCTAGAGTGTCCAGGAACTGCTGGTGAGCATCGTCGTTGGGGCCGAAGTAGAGGCCATAGAAAGAGTTGATGCGCTCGGCTGTGAATTGCACTTCTGTCCCTCGGACGGTTACTGCTGTTGCCGTCCTGCTGCCGATGGCAGCATAGAATTCCCTTACCAACGTTTCATTCATTTCTGTTGGTTGCTCTGCAAATTGTTCCCACAAGAGGGCCTTAATCGTCCTTGCGATGAACGGCTTGAGGCCCATATTAACGGCCTTTCGAATGTAAATAAAGCCTCTTTCTTCCCATAGATCCTTAGTTGCGAAGGACTGCGGGGTGGGTGCTGCCGGTGAAGAGGTTGAAGCAGCACTGCGGCGGGTTCTTCTGGAAGACATGTTAGTTGCAAGGGTTGTTTGAAAGTAAAGAAAACAAAGAAAAACTAAAGGGGAGAGCAAGTAAGAAAAACAGAAGTGAGTGAAATGAAAATGAAACGGGGTTTTATAGAAGAGGAGTTGCTGCCCGTTGAAGCCGTAACGGCAGGCGTGAATAACGGGGCGACTGTTGAGCTTTAGCGTGTCTGACGCGTCTGACACGCGTTTATGCGTCTGTTACGCGTCTGTCACATGTTTCTGCGTCTGTCGTGACAGTCTGGTGACAGCCTATCTTTTCCGTGTCTGCCGCGGCAGCTGGAACGACAGGCTTCAATATTGGGCTTTGTTGGGCTGATGGATGGATGGTGGGCTTGGGTCACTTCTCCTATTCTTCTTGCCTCCTTTATTTCCTAAAAACAGTAAACATAAAAACATTAATAAAATAAACCTTATTTCCTAATAAATAATAAATAATAAAAATAAATAAAAATAAGATTTAGGTTAAATTAGGGATGCCTTGTGGGGCATCTCCTAAGGTAACCACTTCATGTATTCTTGGGGCTTCAGTCCCCTGATAATGCTTGAGGTGCTGTCTGTTGACTTTGAATTGGTGCCCGTCTTTTAATGATCGGATTGTGATGGCACCATGGGGAAAAACTTGTACAACTTGGAACGGGCCAGACCATCTAGATTTTAGCTTCCCTGGGAAGAGTTTCAGTCTAGAATTGAACAACAGTACAAGCTGCCCTGGGCAGAACTGTCGTGGCAGCAACTTCCTGTCATGCCACTTCTTAGTTTTCTCCTTGTAAATTCTTGCATTGTCGTAGGCCATTGTCCGTATTTCTTCAATCTCGTTCAAATCTAACAGCCTTTTCTGGCCTGCCTTGTCCAAATCCAAATTCACTGCCTTGATTGCCCAATATGCTCTGTGCTCTATCTCGACAAGCAGATGACAGGTTTTTCCATAAATCAATCGGTATGGAGACATGCCCAATGGAGTTTTAAAAGCTGTCCTATATGCCCATAATGCATCATTGAGGAGTAAAGACCAATCTTTCCTAGTTGGCTTAACCATCTTTTCAAGAATGTTCTTAACTTCCCTATTAGATATTTCAGCTTGTCCATTGGTCTGTGGGTGGTATGCTGTCGCGATCCGATGCTTGACACCATATTTCTTCAAGGCGGCAGCAATAACCCTATTGTCAAAATGTCTCCCTTCATCACTGATAATCGCCTTAGGGATGCCAAACCTAGAAAATATGTTTTTGTGTAAAAACTTTTGGACTGTCTTGGCATCATTCCTTTGAGTGGCGATAGCTTCAACCCACTTAGAGACATAATCCACTGCTAGGAGGATGTATAAATTTCCACATGAAGATGGAAAAGGTCCCATAAAATCAATCCCCCAAACATCGAAGATCTCGACTTCTAGAATGTTCTGCAGCGGCAACTCATTTCTCCTTGAGATGTTTCCTGTCCTTTGGCACCTGTCACAACTCTTGTAGAAGATTTGAGCATCTTTATATAGTGACGGCCAATAAAACCCTGACTGCAGCACCTTGGCAGCAGTTTTGTTGCCTCCTAAGTGACCTCCATACTGTGAAGCATGGCAGTGATGAAGTATGTCTTCCTGCTCTTCTTGTGGCACACACCTCCTTATAACTTGATCTGCACATAGTTTGAAAAGAAGAGGTTCGTCCCAATAATAATGCTTAACATCATTTTGGAACTTCTTCCTGGCTTGATAATTAAGATCAGAAGGAAGTATTCCGCTAACTATAAAATTAACAAAATCAGCATACCAGGGGAGTACAGAAAACTTACCTGCCGCCATGGCTGTCGCGGTAGTGCTTGTGGCAGCAAACAACTGCTCATCAGGGAAGGTCTCCAGTATGTGTGTCTCGTCTGTCGATATACTCTTTTCCTTCTCTAACCTTGACAAGTGATCTGCAACTTGATTCTCTGTCCCCTTTTTGTCCTTGATTTCAAGGTCGAACTCTTGCAGTAGCAGAATCCAACGTATCAGTCGAGGCTTTGCATCCTTTTTGGTGAACATATACTTTAATGCATAGTGGTCTGTGTGGACTATGACCTTTGTTCCAAGTATATAAGAACGAAACTTGTCAATAGAGAATACCACGGCTAATAGTTCCTTTTCTGTGGTGGTGTAGTTCACTTGGGCGTCGTTCAGTGTTTTGCTAGCATAGTATATGACATGAAAGAGCTTGTCTTTCCTCTGCCCAAGTGCTGCCCCGACATCATAGTCACTAGCATCACACATGATCTCAAACGGTAGTTTCCAATCTGGTGGATGTACTATTGCGGCTGTTACTAGCTTTTCTTTCAAAACCTTGAATGCTTCAGTACATTCAGCGTTGAAATCAAAGGGACGGTTCTGCTCCAGAAGATGGCATAAGGGCTTGGTGATCTTCGAAAAGTTCACGATAAACCTCCGATAAAAACCAGCATGCCCTAAGAAACATCTTATTCCCTTGACTGTGGTGGGTGGTGGCAGCTTTTCGATTACCTTTATCTTAGCTCTATCGACTTCTATGTCGCGGCAGCTAATTTTATGGCCAAGGACTATCCCTTCATCCACCATGAAGTGACACTTTTCCCAGTTCAATACCAAGTTTGCTTTTTCACATCTCTCGAGCACTTTCTATAGGTTGCCTAGGCAACTTTCAAAGTTGTCTCAAAAGACTGAAAAATCATCCATAAATATTTCTAGGAAATCCTCCACCATATCGGAGAATATTGCCATCATGCACCTTTGAAAAGTCGTTGGTGCATTACAAAGTCCAAATGGCATCCTCCGAAAAGCATAAGTACCGTAAGGGCATGTGAACGTCGTCTTTTCTTGATCTTTCTGGTGCGATGGCTATTTGATTATAACCTGAGTAACCATTAAGAAAACAATAGTAAGGCTTACCCGCTAATCTATCAAGCATTTGATCAATAAAGCGTAAGGGGAAGTGGTTCTTCCGGGTAGCTTTGTTAAGCTTCCGGTAGTCCATACAAACCCTCCAACCGGTCACAGTCCTGGTTGGGATTAGCTTGTTTTCTTCGTTGGTTACCACGGTCATTCCTCCTTTCTTGGGAACGCACTACACCGGGCTCACCCACTTGCTATCCGAGATGGCATAGATTATTCCAGCATCTAGCCATTTTATGATCTCCTTACGCACCACCTCTCGCATAGCATCGTTCAGACGTCTTTGTGAATCAATGGTCGGCTTATGATCATCCTCTAAGAGGATTTTATGCATGCATAGTGCCGTACTGATGCCTTGGATATCAGCTATCGTCCATCCAATAGCCTTCTTGTGCTGCTGCAGCATCCCTATTAGCTGTTGTTCCTGTTCCTGCATCAACTTGGAAGAGATGATTACGGGCAACATATCATTTAAACCAAGGAAAACATATTTTAACTGCCCTGGCAAGGGCTTAAGATCTAGAACAGGGGGCTCAATAGTTGATGGCTTTTGAATTATATGGTTATCCGAGGTATAGTTTAAGGGCTCGAACAACTTACCTAGACGATTGCCTATCCAATTTACCTCCTCTTGATCTTCAGTATCAGATGTATCAGATTCTAAGGAGCTGCTGTCGTCGGTGCTGTCGTGACAGTATTCTAAATGGCTGCTGGGGCAGTGGCCAATTTTGATGTCGTGGCAGCCCGACCTGAGGCAGGGTTGGTCAAGGTTAACTTCAGTGATAGCCTTGCATTCTTCTTCTGCATCAGTATGTTTCATTGCTTGGAGAACATTCAGCTTGATCTCTTGATCGTTCACTCTCATAGTGAGTTCTCCTTTTTCCACATCAATCAGTGATCTTCCTGTGGCTAAGAAGGGTCGCCCCAGGATGATCGGTGCGTTTTCATCTGCTTCACAATCTAAGACAAGAAAGTCAGCAGGAAAGATAAACTTATCCACTCTTACCAGAATATCTTCAATTTTTCTTTCTGGATGAACATAAGAGCGGTATGCCAGCTGCAGTACTACTGTTGTGGGCCGAGCTTTTCCAATACCTAATTTCTGAAAAACAGATTTGGGCATTAAATTTATACTAGCACCAAGATCACAAAGTGCCTTACCCACAAATTTGTCTCCGATTATGCATGGTATGATGAAGCTCCCAGGATCCTTCTTCTTCTGAGGTGGATGCTTGTGCAGAATACTCATGCATCCCTCTGTCATCTTAAGCGTTTCAAATTCCCCAAGTTTGGATTTCTTTGACTTGGCATCCTTGAGAAATTTAGCATAACCAGGCATCTCCTTTATGGCATCTAACAGCGGAATGTTGATATGGATGATATGAACTCGGTAATGTGACCCGAGTCATATAGATGTGCCCGATCGTGATTCTAGTAAGAAATATTCTTTGCTATGCTTTGAACTCTGAGATATCATAAAACATACATGTGAGATGAATAGCAATATAATAAAAAAATTAATGAAGAAAGGAATTGGATAGGTAATTTGGATAGTATGGTGGCTAAGGATGAAGGATGATAATCATGGAAAGGTGTAAATCAAAGGAGTGATGGGAGATGCTAAAGGTGGTGTGGATTTGTATGGTTGCAAGGATAGCGAATTGTGACCCGCTAGCTATAACGAGCTAGGAACCAACAATATACTTTGATGGAGTCGAGGTGGAGGAGTGTGGAACGTGACCCACAAGCTATAAAAGAGCTTGGAACCAACGCTATAGTAAAATGAAATGGATAGAAGACTACAAGCACAACTTGAAGCCGATAGAGTTCTCGCAAGAACAAGATGAAAGCAATCTTTCAAAGGTTTATATTCTCCAAAAAAAGTCCTTACAAATGAACCTAAGGTGCCTATTTATAGTGTGGATAGGCACCATATGAAAAGTCACACAAAAGATAGATGAATGCTCATCTAAATGCTATTGAATACAAATAAATGAAATGTTTCTTTCTTATACTTTTGATGGATGAATTTTGCTTTAAATTGAGATGAATTTAGCCTTAAATTCGTCCAAAAGGAGTGATGACTCTTGGGCTGCTTCATTTTGCTTGGAAATGGATAAAAAGGATTGGATGTGGACATATGATGAATGTAGACATCCCACAAGTCCAAATCATCTTGTCTTTTTGAATTCTTTGATGATTTTATCACTTAATTTGATGATTAAATGACATTAAACCAGCCTTCATTGCTTGCCCATTTGTGGAATATGATCAGCCTTCAAAAAATGATAAATAAAGGCCTTGAATGCATAATTTGAATGTTGATTATTGCATGTCCCTTCTCTTGAACGTGAATGGCCTTCATTGGTTCATAATTTCAACCTTGAATAGGTGAATTATGAAGCTTAAATGCTTTGTTACTCTAAGAAGATGAACAACCTTGAAAAGATGAAAAGAATTTAGCCTTGAATTGCCTTCAATTGCCTTGTTTGCATGAGTAAAGGTGGTCATCAATGACTTGTTTCCAAGTTAAAGTTGAAAAGTCTCTTCTTTAATCCACACGTCACATGAACCTAGACACACACAAAGGATTTATTCAAACTTAAAATAATAGATGCATGAAACAATTAAAGAGTTAGTTAATTGAGAGAACTAGTTAAATGAATGAACTAGTTTAATTAAAGAACTAACTTTATTGAATTTAACTAAATGCATGAATGAAGTAGTTTAACGAATGATTTAAGATACATAATTAAACTACTTCCCTAAATGAACTAAAACTATAAATGAAATGCATGCTTTAATGACCAGCACACTTTATCAATGCAATGGAAGTTTGAAATACTTAAATTCTCATGCAAATGCATGCATGAGCAAGGTAAGGCATTCCTCCCTTATTATTTCTTCTTTATCACGTTCATGGCTTGTTGTAAACAAGCTTTCCATGGCTGATTGAAACTCCTTGGCCCGTGCACGTGTAATGGGGCCACTTGGGTACTTCTCCGGGTCCTTGTTCTTGATGGTCATATCAATGGACCTGCTTAAAAATATCATAAATTTTCTTAAGCTGTGATTCCTGTTTCAATTTCTGTAACCGCTGAGGAAAAGGAGGTGGAGGACGATAATCAGCAATACGTCCTTCCCACTGCATTCGGATCTGAGGAGGTTTAGGTTCTTCATCTTTATCCTCTGTCCCTTCTGCTGTCGTGACAGGTTCATCGGCAGCAGGCTGCTTGTCGTCTACCGGGGCAGCGTTCTCGGCAAGTGACTCCAAGGCTGGTTCCTTAACTGATTCAGCTTCCTTCTCCGGCCCTGGTAATTTCTTCCCACTCCTAGTAGTGATGGCTTTACACTGCTCATGTGTGGGTTGTCTAGCGTTTTCAGTATCGCCAGGGAATCCTCCATTCTGCCTCGGTTTAATATGCTGGGAAACCTGACCCATCTGTGTCTCCAATGATTTCAGAGTAGCTTCATGATTGGTCATCCGCATCTCTGTTTTATCCATGAATGTTTCTGTCTTCTTAACAAAGTGATTCATGTTCTCAATGTAGGTTCCTGTTTGAGACATAAACGTGGCCAGAGTCTGTTCTAGTATACTAGTTGTGGCAGCTGGTGGTTGTTGCTGCTGCTGCTGCGGTTGTTGCCGAGTCAGTAACCTAGGTCCTCCCTGGTTTTGAGTATTCTGTGCTTGAGGATTCAGTGCATTATTAGGATTGCTCCAAGAGAACTTGGGATCCTTTCTCCAGTTGGGATTGTAGTTGTTGGAGTTATAGTTCTGTTTATTGTATTTCTCAACATACATCCCTTCTTCTAACTATAACAGGCACTCCTCTGAATTGTGATTTCCATCGCAAGTTTCGCATACCTCTTCAGCAGAGTAGACAGGCTGTGAATCTTCTTTCAAGAGCTTTTTCATTGCCTTAGTGAGATATGCCACATGTGATTTTAACGAACTGTCGGCCTCATAATCTTTTACAGCTAGAACTCATTTACCCCCTCTTCTTGCTGTAGGAAACTGTTCCTCATTCTTCGCTAGATTTTTCAATACTGCCATTGCCTCATCTGGATCTTTGTCCAGCAGTAATCCATTTACTGCTAAATCAATTCTGATACGAGTTTGTAAATTGGCAGCATTATAGAATTTAGTTACCTGGTTCCAAACGGGGAATCCATGCATTGGGCAGTTCCTTATAAGAGTGGTGAATCTGCCCCAGGCTTCGTGCATTGGCTCGTCGTCTTTCTGTTGAAAAGTAGCAATTTCGTTACGTAATCGCTCAGATAAGTGTGAAGGATTAAAATGAGACAAAAATTCATGACTTAAATCTGCCCAAGTTCGTATTGAACCAGGCGTTAGTTTATTCCACCAAGTCTTTTCCATGTCCCTCAATGAATGAGGAAATAACCGAAGCCTCAGTATCTCCGGATTAACTCCTGGTAGTCTAAAAGAACCACAGATTTCCTGGAACGTTTTCAGATGCTCCCTAGCATCCTCTGTAGCAGCACCACTAAATTGCCCAGCGTTGTTGATCATGCTGAACATAACAAGTTTCAGCTCAAAGTTGTCAACATCTACGTCTGGCAGGGTGGTTTCTAGTTCTACATGATCGTTGAGCATGTAGTCTCGGCATGACCGGTGTGCGGCAGCGACAGGAGGGTCGACAGGTGGATCGTTCCCTCCATCTCCGACAGGATTGTTATTATCCTGGGGATTCCCTTGGTTGTTCCTTCTTTCTTCACGTCTTTCGTTCACTATTGCTTCGAGTTGTTCCTCCAGGTATTCGTTCCTTTCAACGAGGTAACAGACTCTTTTTTTGAGATTAAATGTTCGTTCGGGTTCAGGATCTAACTGGTATTCAAGTTCCTTCCCTCGTTGAGATCTGCGCATACGCAAATAAAAGACCTTGTGAAAGGTATAGGTTGAACAATCCAAGTAAAAATAGAAAAGTAAAAAGAATGCAGTAAAAGGTAGGGTAAAGTTATGTTGCCAGTCCCCGGCAACGACGCCAAAAACTTGTTGCGTGTAAAAGTGCCTATTGTAATGTAGTGCAAGTGTACACGACGCAAGTAGTAAAATGATATGCAAGTATCGGATATCGTCTCCACAGGGACTGGGCTAATAGCTTCTCCTTGGATTACTGCACGAGGGGAAAAAGAATAGTTTAAATTGTTGTCACGAAAATAATAAAGAGAAATGGAAAATAAGATTAAAATAATCAAGATAGAGAGAATGGGCTGGTATTGAATTGCTCAATAGTGTACGTGTTGCAAAGTCTAGGAATATCTGTTCTGTCGTCGTCCCTGTCGCGGCAGCGGTCTCTTGTTAGTCGCGGCAGCGATCACACAACTCTGTACTTCAAGCTTGGCAAGAATCCCTGCTGTGCCTTGGCCTATCCCTAGGTCCAAGTCTGTCGATGAACACGTCTTTGATGATACCTCCCGGCGTGAATCGAAGGATGAACACCGATGTTGTTGAATTCTTCCTTAGCCACTTAACCTCGTCCTATCCCTAGATCCGAGATAGTTCAACCATAAACTAGAGAATCCGCACTTATTCCTTTTGTATACTTAACTCTCCCGATATTAAGTAAATAGATAATCTCACAATGCTCTCCCGATACTCTTGCAAGATGTTGAAAACCAGAATAAGCAAACTTGAAGTTTATTTTATTGAACATAAAATTCCTAAAACAAATGCAATCCTTACAACTACTTTACAAATCAACCCGTGGCCCTAGGGGAAGTTTAGAACATGTTGAGAAGGGGAAAACGGCTAGGGTTTTGGGAAGAAGGTTGGAGGTGAAGATGATGTCCTCCATAGGTTGAATTACATGCCTTTATATAGGCCTTGGGTTCAAGTTTTCTAATATGGCAAGAATACATGTTTAAATTAAAGTACAACTCTATTAAAGACTAAATCATCAGAGCATAAGTCTTTAATTCGTCCTTCCTTCTTGCTTGGATTTTCTTCCTTGAACTTTGGGCTTGGCCTTCATTCTGATCTAGGGCTTGGAAAAATATAAGGGTGCTCCACGACAGATGGGCTTAATTTTCTCTTTCTGTCGAGGCCCACTTTGCTTCTTCTCCTCAATACTGATGTCGTCCTTGGCTGCCACGGCAGCGACCGTGGCAGCATCGTCCTCCTCGTCTACACATCCAGTTCCAGCTCTGCTTCTTCACTGTCCAGCGTCTGCTTCTCCATCTGCTACAGCAGCTACCTGTAAAAGCAACCAGTTTCAGTAGAAATTGTGCCATTTAATATATTTGTGATGTATGAATGAAATCTAACCTAAATGCAATGAATTATGCTTGAATGCAGCAAAAATATGGGTTAAATAGGGGGTAAAAAATAAAACTTTTACACACTCAACAAGCTCATTTGTGTTGGGTGGTCTACAGACCGAGCTAAGGCTCTTTATTTTACGACAGTATGAGGGATGTGTGTTTTGGTCTTTGGTGATAGTAGGAGGAATATGACCAGATACTTCTTTTGGTGACAGTTGGTTGACGACTCGATTACCTAGAATCGACTATAAACTAAGGCTTAAACTTGAAGTTGATTAAGTAAACTTGTTGATATTAACTTGTGTTTACATGAAATGAAGTAGATCTTGTTATGCTTACTTACATGATATCATTTTCCATGAAATTTGATTGATTATTATTCACTTGACTTTTTGATGATAATATGTAGTTGTTTGATTGCAAAATCAGATTGTTATAAGTATTCTTAGGACTTTGAATTGCCATGTTTAAAGGATAGAACAATTTTAATGAAATGATATGGAAGTGTGCCAACATAAGATCATTTGAATACAAGCCTTGTACAAACATGATTCATGTGAACCTAGCTAGACCTACTTGGATTAAAACACTTGTTAAATGAATTAAACTTGCTTAGCTTAGGTTGCTACCTCACTAAGTACTTAACTGCACTTATCACTCTTGTTTCATTCTTCCCACTTTAGGTTCGTAGATTGCACGATTTCCCGGTTGGAGGCAAAGCAAGACAAGCAATAGCTTTAAGTATGAACTCATCCTTTTGTAAACTCCTAGATGGTAGCCTTAACTTTGTAATTAGATACATGTCCATGCATTTTGAGCCTATGAATGATTTTGTATATATTCGATATGATATGGCTTGTATAACTCGTTAATGTGGCTCGATCGATAGCCTAATTGATCGAGGTATCTTATGACTATATGAGATGAATATGGTTGGTTGCTATGGTGATGTTTATATGTGTTGAAAGCTTGGAAAGTATTGAATGATGGGTACATGTCTTGGATGTTGTCTAGGGTTATTCATTAGTTGATTATGTGTTAGAAACATACATTGAAATGCTTTGATAATCTTGTGATTGTCATGCTTCCTTGTGTTGTTGATATGAAAGGATTTGAAAGTATGTTAGATTGAAATGTTGCTGCCATGATATAAGTTTAGTTAATGTGTCATTGATTCATATATTAGGGTCATGATAGTGTGCTTAAAATTCTTGTGGTAGATGAACTTACCATTCAAATGTATAAAGGATGTTAGGTTGATCATAGGTGATAGTATCCTAATCGAATAAACCATTTCTAAGCCATGTAGTTCTAATTGATTTTGTTAATGTACTCATGTACAGAATATGTATTAAGATGTTGTATAATTCGAATAGAAGGTATGTATTAGTTTGAGTGACATGAAAAATTGATCATGTTGTTAGGGTTGCCTGTTGATCACATGTTTTAGCTTGATTGAAGTATGATCATTGTTAATGAATCATGTTGCTTGCAATTGTTTGTTTAAAAGTCTAACTTACCTATTAGGGATAAGTTAGACAAAAGTTTTGTTGGTTCGTGTTTTTTTATACTTGAGTAACATTCCTTAGCCGGTTTACAACTAAACCGGGTGATGAGTGTTACATGATCGGTTAGACCATCATGATCAATAATGATGCGAAAGCTATTGAGATTTATATGCACATTTATTAAAAGAATCTGAAGTTCTTGTGGTGCTTGTTCTCAAAGGAATTAACTAAAATCTACTTATTGAAAGAACACGAAGTTCTTGTGTTGCTTGTTCTCAAAGAAAATGATTAAGATCCCACTTATCAAAAGAACTTGAAGTTCTTGTACTAAAGTTGAGACTGCATGTCTTGCATATCTGAATGAAATATGGGCCCATATATCCACAAATATAGAAAGTTTTATATGAATTTAGTAGATGCATCTACATTGTTTTATCAACTTACAACAAGAAGTTTGTGAGATTGATTCTAAAAGGATTCATATTATGCAGTTAGACTATTCGTCTTGCAAAAGCTAGTGGGTTTATATTTTAGGCTATATCAGTTGAAATAACTATTACAAGCCTATTGATTATGAACAAAATAGTTTAGCGAAATTTTAATTCGGTGCCTCCTCTTTAATAGCTAAACTATGAGAAAAAAGTTATCTAAATGATATTTCACATATAGAAACACTTATACGCATCAAGCTAACGAGTTATAATAAACTCTTCGTTATAATTAATTTTTTTTTCAGAAGCCATACATTTCCCATTTTAGAATTTTTGAATGTGCGATATGAATTGCTCCACCACAACACACAAAATGGGTAAATAAAAGAGATTGAGAATATATATTGAGTACGAGTCTCCTTTTATGTTTAAACTCTTAAACATTAATTGGAGAATCATTTATGAGATGATTTTTTTCAACATCAGGAGGAAAGAATAATCATCTAGATAAAGAAGAAAAGTGAATGATCATTATCTAGATCCTCGAATATAAACTAAAAGTTAATAAGATAATTCAAGTTATTGTATGTCAATTGTCAGACATATTTACTGACCTAATGAGAGTAATCAAGTCTCATATACCAGTTGAAAATGCTTTACGTTTAAATTACATGTTAGAGCGAATGGATGTAAATCATGCCTGAAGCATGATAGTTGAAATTGGTTCCAATGATCAAAATTCTCGTAAATAGAAAGTAGTATGAGATGGTCATATATTGGAGGCGGGTGCTCCTAAAGAGACCCAAGACCTAACTAATTATAAAACTCTTGAAGAATTTCAGGTACCTGAAATAAAGATTGAAATCTTGAAGAGATCTCGATGAGTTATGTCACTACGAGAATGGAACCAGAAAATTGAAAAGTTGTCGACAACGATTTTGTAAATAATTTTACATAGAATACTTTTATAGAATTAAAGAAAGAAAATGAGGATCTTGTATAGAAATCTACCCAAAAGTATAGATATTGAATTGACCAATGTAGAAAGACACTTTGACCTTCTAAAAGAGAAGTATTTGGACCAACAGCCCAAACACCTAAAGGTGTAATGCAAGTGAAGCACAAATAAGTAGTCTTAAATACGACGAAATTATAATTTATGAAGAATTCTAAATATTTCATGGTGGATGCAATTACTTTGGTAGTTATGAAATATTTTATATGCGTCTAATTATTTTGCGGATACCTATTTATCCTTGAAGGATTTAAAATGATAGAAGCATTTGGAAATTTTTGAGAAAATTTATTTAGACATGTCTCATTGAATATTTTGACGTATTTGGTAAAATCGCCTTAGTGAGTACTAATTGAGGAAATACTATAAGAATGATCATAGTTTCTTATGCTTTTTATAAAAGGAGTTTGGATCAAGATTCATTATGATAATTTAAATATTATTAGAACTCCTAAGAGCTTTCAAAGCATTTGGCTATTTAAGAAAAGGATTTGAGATAAAGAAACTTGAGATGTGGTTTTGTTTTGACCTAAAGATCGAGCATTTAAATATGTGTTTTTTGTCTATGAATGGACACATGCTGAAAGAATTTTATCGAGATTTAATATGAGTAAATCATATCCATTGAGTACCCCAATAATTGTAAGATTATTGGATGTGAATAAAGATAATTATATCTTTTCTTGATCTTGAAGCAACACATATTAGTTGGTCAAGAAATATCCATGGATATACAAAGATCATTACCTTTAGATCTTCAAACATTCGTCGATGCCTCCTCAAATCTTGCAGAAACAATGTTATGCACGAGGCAAGACAAAAATGTGTTTGACTAAGACCATTGACCCAACATATCTAGAAGATATGTGATTTACTTTCACAAGATATGATACAAATGATATCTTGTGTAGAGATAATGAAAGATGGATACATCATGGAAAATATTACTCTAAAGTTTCATCCCTCTCGATCT
This sequence comes from Hibiscus tridactylites, assembly GCA_958450335.1. NCBI lineage: Eukaryota > Viridiplantae > Streptophyta > Magnoliopsida > Malvales > Malvaceae > Hibiscus > Hibiscus tridactylites. The sequence goes on along the minus strand of OY288285.1, from coordinate 18,301,764 downwards.
TTAGAAAAAAAAGTATTCAAGATTGAATTATGAAGATTCAAAGATCTTTTGTGGTGTTTTCATGAGGAGGAGTAAATACGCGTTGCACTATTTTTCCCTTAACCGAGGTTTTGTCCCATTGGGTTTTCCTGGTAAGATTTTTAATGAGGCAACATGTTATGTGTATCAAAGATGTGCGTACTCTTTTTCCTTCACTAATTTTTTTTTTCACATTGGGTTTTTATCTTAGTAAGGTTTTAACGAGGCACATTATATTCATAGACATCCAAGGGAGAGTGTTACGAATATTTATCTATGTAGATGTCTATCATGATAAGAACTTTATCATGGATATTTGACTTACTTTATCATTAGGAATATTATCTACATTAATTAGAGTTTAATGTATTATGTACTTCTTATGCCTATAAATAGATGATTTACTGAAGGCATTGTATATACAATTCTATATTTGAGAATAATACAAATCTCACTCTTTCTCTCATCTCTTTGCTCTTTTATTCTTGTTCGTTGTTCTTCGTTATTTTATTTACAACATTTCTAACTTTTTAGCACTGTTTTCTTTCTTTTAAAAAAATCACAAATATTCAAATCAACATTCAGTCTTATTTAATTTTTTATATTTTTAAGATACAATAAATATTTTTGTTTAAATCAATGAAATTGATTTAAAATATTGTATTACTTTTGAATCTAAAAACATTAAAATATGTATGATTCTTGTTGATTTTATCATCTTCAATAACTGAATTTATTTATTTTTTACGATGACAACTGGATTTTATTAAAAAATTATAAAATATATAATAAATACAAGGCATCCAGAAGGAAAAATAATAGAGACTAGTCCATCAAAATCTTATTCAAACCCAAAGGTGCAAAGAAAAGTAAATACATCCATAGAGATTAACATACCGTCAAAATCTAGAAGTCCACTTGAATCTATTTGTCTCTATCCAAACGAGTCGCTTTACGGTGTGAAAAAGGTGCGGTGAGTGAACCTAACTACTAGGGGTGTTCATATCCGGGTACCCAGATTTTCGGGTACCCTAAATTTCGGGTACCCAGAATTTTCGGGTACCTAAAAGTTGGCCCGTGACCCAGCCCATAAGAACCGGGTACCTGCAAATTGGGTACTCGCAAAATTCGAGTACTCGTAAAATCGGGTATCGAATACCCGCAAAATTCGAGTACCCGCAAAATTCGAGTACCCGTAAAATCGGGTATCGAGTACCTGATTTACTTTTTTATATTTTTTAAATCTATTTTTTTTAAATACACATGAAACACATAAAATTTCATGATATATATTTCAAACACAAAAATTATTGATTTAAGGTTAGTTTTAAGAGAGAAATATTTAGATATATATATATATATATATATTAAATTTTATCAACAAAAGAAGGTATTAAAAATGCTAATCTCAATCATGATTTTTCTTTCGACTCTCATATTGACAAATTAATATAAATATTTTTGAAAATTGTAAACTTAAAAGTATATAATACAAGTATAAAAAGAAGTTAGGGATTTAAAATTAATTTTAAGGAAAAATAATAAGAAACATAAAATGAAAATAGAATTTAAAATATAAAATATATAAATATTAAAATTAGCAGGTTGGGTCGGGTACCCAGTTATAATTTTTTTTTGGCCCTGACCCGGCCCAACTACCCAGAAAAAATTGCAGGTCAGGTACCCGGCTCGGAAAATTCGGGTACTTTAACATAAATACCTGGTAAATTTTAACCGGGTAAACGGGTTCAGCGGGTCGGGTAGATCGGACCGGGTATTTTTGAACACCCCTACTAACTACCAGGTAGGTTGCTCCGCTACTTAGATACCTAGGTTTCATTACATCAGCAAACAACCATCAACTGAGTGGGGATCTATCTTTCTATAACTACCAATAGAATCATAATCAGAAACTAGTATCGTGAAGATCTTTGTACGAGCACCAAATGACCGCAAAGATATGCTGAAGTTATGCTAAAATGACAGATGAAACGAACCACAAAAACAAAGAAAAAGTGTGTCACAAAGACAGAGTTACGTGCGCCACAAAGACAGAGTAACGTGCGTCACAAAGACATAAATTCTTTTTAAAAATATAAAAAAGCAAAAAAATAATTAACCCCAATAATCGACATTCAATACAAAAATTAATTACTGACCATCGGCCAAGGAAACGAATTAAAAAAAGATTGCGATGCTAAGATCGAGGCTGAAAAAAATTAGGTTTCTAGAACAAAAAAATGGTACTTAACTTTTTAAAACTATATCTTAATCGATTTTTTTAACTATTATAACATTGGACGTTTAAAATATTTTATTTTAAATCAAACCAAAACAAAATATTGTAGCATATAATTAGGGGTGGGAATTGTCAGATACCCGGTTTTTCGGGTACCTGGTTCATTCGGGTACCTCAAATAACAGCTCGTGTCCCGGCTCATCTTATCCGGGTACCCGAGACTCGGGTACCCGGTACACCCGGGTACCCGCAAGTTTTTTTAAATATATACCTAAAAAAGAAAAGTTCAAATTATATAATCCCAACATAGAGTTTAATATTCAAATTGTCAAACCCAAACAACATTAAAGTCAATAATCCTAAAAAAACACAAACAACATTAAAATCCATAATCCTAAACAAGTTTTGAAACAGACAAATCTAAGTTTTTAACTTAAATGTGTAAAGTTTAAACACAATAACATGATATCAATTTCAAAGCTTCTTGGATCCTTCAAAATGCTTTCCAAGCTCTTGTAAAATAGCACAAAAGAATGAATTTTCACAAAAAATACGTAAAAGAAAAATAATATATATTCAAATAGTTGAGATCGAAATCCAACATGTTGCCAACATCATATCAAGTCTATTAAATCGCATAATTTAACTCTATCATTTGATTCCTAATTAATAGCTTTTAGCCCCAATTCAAAAAAAACCTATTATCTTAATTTATAATATTCAACCAATTTATCTAGCACCTTGTGACAACCACTTAAATATTTCCTTTGTAAATCAACCACATTCTATTTAATTGTCTATTCCTACAAAACATCAGCCCAAACTTATCCGAACGTTATTTTATACACAAAGCAGATTCGAACCTAATCACAAAATGTACTCATGGAAGGCTAACTTTAAGCATAAATATTTCAATAACATCCATCGAACAAAGCATTGAGACTTTCATGGATTAACATCTCTTACTCATATATATACAACAAACAATTGAATTTGACAAATATTTGTTCTCCCATGTATTCAAATAATATAAGTATGTTTATTCTTGTCAAAACTCAAAAGAGTTCAAACAATATACTATAGAATTTATTGCTTACCAAAGTCTAGGACACTTCGAGTGTGGTCTCTGAAACTTCAGTTGTCTCATCAATGACAATTGTTGGTTGCTCCAATGTCAAATATTCCATATCTGCGTAACAAATTTCATGTATACAATGTCAATGTATCATGTGTGTTTTCAAACATAAATATCTAAATATCTAAACTTGAAATCGAAAACAAACCATTTTTGTATATTCTCCAATGATATCAAGTTCTCCTCTATTACAATAGGGTCATGAGAAGAACGAATCCAATCTTGAGTGCAAATAAGTGCTTCCACTAATCTAGGAGTCAAAGACATGCGAAATGAATCAAGAACACGTCCTCCTATGCTAAAAGCGGACTCCGAAGCAACGGTAGAAACTGGAATTGCAAGAACATCACGTACCAATCTCATAACAATTGGATAGTTGTTTGTTTGCATAGACCACCAAACCAAGATATCAAAATCATCACTCTCACGAGCACATTTATCCCCCAAATATTCGTCTAGCTCAGTCATCGTTTCAAAAGTATCAACAGATTCAATCTCGGTCACATAGTCCTTTCTCAAATTTGTTCCTTTTAACTTCCTTATTCCTCCCTCACCATTTTGACCACTAGAAGTAGGATTTACAGAGCAAGGTGTCTTTTGTGTTGATGAAGGTTGCATATAAGCATAAAAATCAAACAACGATGTCAAAACATCTTTAATCCGTTGACACAAGACATAAGAATTGTTAGGATCATAAGAACAACGAACGATCCACTCAACATATCTTAACTTATGTATAGGGCCAAGAACTAAAGCAATGAACATCAACACATTCAAATTGTTAACATTCGCCCAATATTTATCAAACTTCAACTTCATTTGGTGTGCCATGCTCCTAAGCCCATCACTCGATTGCAAGTCATCAACATAACGATTAATTGTATACCCAATATCATATATTTGTTCCACAAAGGTATTACCAGTCACATACCTTGATCCAGAGAAGCTAAATGTAGTCTCATAAAATATCTCAAGGAAAGGCAAGAATGAAGAAATTTTATCCCAATCTTTATCATCATGAGCACCACCAACCCTCCTAAGCTCATTTGTGTAAGGAAGGTACTTAGTTTTCAAATTTCTAAATGCTTTCTTAAACACTAAAGCAGTTTTGAGCATGGAATATGTGGAATTCCACCTTGTTTCAACATCCAAGCAAACAAGAGCTTTGCTATCTATATTATCCTCTTTGACACAAGATTAGAACTTTTGAAGTCTTGTAGGAGAGGACCTCACGTACTTCACAGCAACACGAACCCTCGTAACAGAAGCATTAACATCTTTCAGCCCATATTTAACAACCAAATTCAGAATATGTGCAGCACATCTCATATGCAAAAATTCACCATTCAACACATTTCCATCCCACAAGTTCATAATCTGCTTTAAATACTTGATTGCTAGATCATTAGAACTAGCATTATCAACTGTCACTGTTAAGATCTTCTTAAGATCCCACTCTTGTAAGCACTTTTCAACTGCCCTACCAATAAGCTCTCCAGAATGATCGGCAATTGGGCAAAAGTTGATAATCTTCTTATGCAACTTCCAAGCATCATCTATAAAGTGGGCAGTAAGGCATATATACGACAAGTTCTGAGTAGATGTCCATGTGTCTGTCGTAAGACATACCTTAGAGGATAAATTATTGAAGAAATTCTTCAACGTTTTCCTTTTTTTTAATAAAAAGAGCATATCAATCTCTTGTAATAGTACCACGTGGAGAAGGAACAAAGTTAGGAATAGCAACTTTGCAAAACATACGAAATCCTTCACGTTCAACAAAACTAAATGACAACTCATCCATAACCACCATTTAGCGAGTGCTTGTCTAATCTGCTCTTGATCAAAATGCCAAAGTTTAGAAACACTAATTGTTTCTATTGTCCCATCTGTGTTTCACTTTGTCTTGGACTCAAAATCTAAGATTGTTTGTTTTTTGTCTAAGTTAAAAGGAGCTTTCTTGCACCGATTCGTGTGACGCTTCATGGCATTGGTTCCATTGGCAGTTGAACAAGATATCTTTGTAACGCAATAAATGCATTCAGCCCGGTCTTCATCACCAACAATTGCTTTAAAATGATCCCAAGCAGTAGAAGTTTTTTCCATTTACCTTCTTTAGTTGGTGAAGCTTCAACATGCTTCTTTCCCTTCCTTTTCTTGGTTTCAGTTTTACTTGTTGAAGTCTCCTCATTCTTTTCATGTTCTTTAGGTGAATCAGTTGAGGAATGTAACGTTTTGGGTTTAGGGGTCGGAAGTTACTCGGGTAAATTGGGTTTTAGTTGTGGGCTCGCTTTAAACTAAATTGGGCTTTGGTTTTATTTTAAAAGGGCTTGTGGCTCATTAAGGGCATTTTAGTAATTTTGAAAATAAGGAAAAAGATGAGAAAAAAGGGTTTTATTTCAAAAGAACTCATCTTCCTCCTTGGTCTTCTTTTCACGTCAAAATCACTCTAAAACCCCAAATATTATTCCATTCGATTCCTTCACCATTTCAAGTATTTTCATCAAGAATCAAGGGAAACCGTTGGAGAGGCTTTGGGCACTAACCCGGGGAATTTGGAGATTTGAGATCGGTGTTTCAGCTTCCGGTTGAGTTTCATCGGTGAGTGAAAATTGTTTGAACTTGATTTGATTTCGAAATGAGTTCTTGGGGGTTTGGGTGGAGCCTCGAGGGCTAACCTAAACCCAAGTGTAAGCTTACTAAACTTTACATTGATTGTCAAGTGTTGGTGCATGAACAATTGTTGTGATGTTGTGTAAATTGTAGATTTCTTTTATTTCCGTTTAATGTTGTTGTGTAGTCGTTGTTGGTGTCGAGCCTCACGTGATGGTTGACGTAACTACGGTGATGTGTAGTCCCACCGTGTTTTGGTTGTGCTTGTGCAAACCATGTAATTGTGTTGTTGTGCCTCATTTCGTGCATTTAAATGGCTTACTTAACCTTTAAGAAATGTGTTTTGAAAACTGCATTGTTGATGAGTTTTTAGAGCTTCGCTCACTAAGCTTCCAAGCTTACGCTCTCTTTTTCCAACATGCAGATCGTTAGAGTTTCGGAAGGCAAGTGAGCAAGGGAGGGGCTTTTCAGAGTTCTCAAGTAGCTCAAGTATGGTTTAAGTATTTGTAATAATGCCTAGACAATGGGGGTGTTAGACTTGTATAGAGTTGGTGTTCAAACTCCTTATTTTGGCATGTTGATGTTCTAGCATGTTTGGATTGATGATGCTATGTGTTTTTATGTGAGCATTGTTAGACTCATATGTGTTGGTCCTTGATGTTAATGCTTTTGATGTGGATTGTAAACCATGATTATGTTGTTGCCTAAATGCTTTGCGTCTTGAAGGCTTATGACCATGTCCTATGAATGTTTAGGTGTTTTGTTTAAGGACATGTAAACCTTGCTATGTGATGTATTTTGGTGAATGCTTGCTTCTCTTATATGAATGGACTTTACATGTATGTTAAGTGTTCGAACATGCTTGTAGTAGGGTGTATGCCTCTAGAGTTCGTGTATGCATGCTTAGGGGTCCTAGATTGGTGTTTTGAAACAACCTTTGTGCTTTAACCAGCTGAAACTTGTTAATTCGAGTCAGGGGTATCGATACGGTTAGGCCCGTATCGATACAACCTTCTTGTTTCAGACCAAGCGTATCGATACTCGGGAAGGCGTACCGATGCCATTTTTGCTACTGGAAATCTGAGATTTTGACGATAAATTGAGGGTATCGGTACAGGCTTAGGCGTATCGATACGGTCAACTGATGTTGACTTTAGAATTTGACCGTTGGGAGCGTTTCGATACATGCCTTGGAGGGTATCGAAACGGGTCCCCAGGGTTGACTCCAGGGTAGGTTGACCGTTGAAGGCGTATCGATACGGCCATAGTTAAATGGCTAAAATGAACCTTTAAGTGTTGGTTTGCGTGGGTTGTGTACGTGGTTGTTTCTCCGTTGTCTGCCTAACTCGCGTAGGATTAAATAAAGCATATAGACAAGATAAGTAGAAGAAAAATATAGGGTTGCTAATCGGAGTGAGGCCTTAGCGGGCTTCGCTTCGGTTTTCTTCGTGTAACCCGCTTGGACCGGTCTATCGGCTAGACTGGGACGAGGGGGTTACAAGGAAGATAGAGTCACATCAACATTTTCTCTAGTCATCGACATATCTGAAAAGGAGAAGATGAAATTATAAATTTGTAAGTAACACAAAAGTGAAACAACAAAACAAGTGAAACAACAGAACACAAGTTTGCCAAAATAGTCCCAAATTTTACCAATTCGATCGACATCTTATTTTAACAACTTTGTTCTCTTTTGAATTCTAAATCAGCCCAATAAGACTCATATTCAAGAAAAGACTCCATGGATTATGCATGAATATGCCATGCTTCATGAATCATGATGCCAAGGTGAAAAACATAATTTCCTTTACTTCGTGTAAAACTAAAGTCTTAGTGTTAACCAAACATAATTCAATAAAGTTGTAATAAACTATACAAACATAAAGTGACTAATGAAAAGGGAAATCACATTGCCTAAATGTTGTTGTAAAACTAAAGTCTTAGTGTTAAGCTGTTAATCAAACATAATTCTTCAAATCAAAATTATAAAATTAAAATAGCCCAAATTTTAAGTTATAAATTAACCTTTCACTTAAGCTTATAAAGCAACCCCTAAATTTTGCAAAATAACTCTTCAATTCAAAATTATAAAACTGCAATTTAGAGTTACAAAACAATCCCAAAATTGTTACAAACAACCTTTAACATTATTTCCTATTCACAGAACAGTCTATACATACTTACATATACCATAACAGCCCCAAACACATTTATCCTAATTCAAAACAGTCCTAAAATACATTACAAGCATGCCCTTGTTTTTAAGTACTTAGAACAGTCCACACACTGTTATAAATACTCAAATCAGTCCCATTTAAAAGTGTTCCCATACATACATGTATCTAGGTAGTCTTTTATACCTTTATAACCATTCCTAAACACTCTATCTTTCGTGCATAATCACATATACATAAAACAAAGCATTTTTAACACTTACTTATAAATCTATTTATCCAAAGCAGTCTTTATTATTGCAAAACAGTTTTTTTTTTGTCTTTGGATCACCAAATCAGCCCTTATGCACGTTACTATACTTTCAGAATAGATTCCTTACACTTGTATACACATTTTATACTTCAAAATTGTCCTTAATGTGTTCTTAAACATTTAGAGTAGTTTCATACATTTATATACATATTAATACACATCATATATCAAATTAAGCTTATCAAGGTAACCATGGTTTCTAGTGTAACACTTTGTCATTAATATAGCATAAATTTCGATTTCATCCTTTCAATCACTTTATTTTTAACCTATAAAATCAAACTGTTTCAACGAGCTCCCAATCTGTTTTTAGTAAAATACCAAACTGCACAACGTTTAGACTAAACTATTCTACATTTTCAATTTAATTCAAAACATCACGCTTACATATTTTTTTAAAGTATTCATTACAAATTTATTTCACTGCATGTATGCAAAACTATTTTACAGCATTCAAACAATATTTCTTAACAGTTTAACACTAAGATTTGACGTCTGAATCAATCTAAATTACTCAAGCTAAATTACTCAATCTAAATTACTCAATTTGAATCATTGAGGATAAAAAAAATTAAAAAAAGCAGGTGGTGTCTCACTGTCTCGACCTTCTGCAGGCTTCTGCAAATGACGGACCGGCGGCGGGCGAACGACGGACCGAGGAGTTTGGAACTTTTGACCGGCGGCAGGCTTCTGCTGGCTTCTGCAAACGACGGACCTTCTTCTCGACTGGAAGTCTGGAACTTTCGAACGGCGAGGGCGAACGACGGACCGAGGACTGAGGAGTGGGGACTGGTGGAGCCGGCGACAACGAGAGGGAGGTGGAGCCGTGGAAGACCGTCACGACAGGTGGTGCTACTACCTAGATTAGGGATTTCGAATTGAAATTTGGGGGAAAACTAAAAAAAGTCGGGAATCGGGATGGGTAATTGGATTATTTGGATATCACCCATTTATTTTTTAATTAAAAATAATAAAATAAAATAAAATATATATTATAATTATAATTAAAATATAATATATATATATATATATAATCGGGTCGCCGGGTACCCGACTGGGACCGATTTTTTGACCCAGGCCCGACCCGAAAAAAAATGAATTCGGGGTATTACCCGGCTAATTTGATTCGGGTCATCGGGTATTTGGGTCGGGTCAATCGGGTCGGGTAATTTTGCCCACCCCTACATATAATATTCATATTTAAATATTTTTTTTAACATTAGTTCGCTGCATGCTTGTTTAAATTCACGCCGCGAGCCAGTAACCAAGTGACACATGTAATTGCTACGAGAGCACCCTTTCTACTGCTGATATCTTCTGGGTAGGTCTTTCAAAAAAAAGTCTTCTAAATAAGGGTGTTCAATCAGTTAATCCGGTCGAATCAAACTAGCTAAATATTATTAACCAAAATTTTAACCTTCAACTCTTAATCAAACCATTAAAAAAAACTGAAGCGAACTTTGTTCGTTTAATTCGGTTAATTTTTAAATTAAATGAAATAACTATGGAACACCTAATATTACCAAATTAGCACCTTAAATTCTAGGGTAAACCACCCCAGTGACCACCAAAATATAGGGGCGTACCTATTTTGACCACCGCCGTTAAAAAATTAACAGAAGGGCAATGAAGGGATGAAGTGGCGGTTAACAAAAATCTGTAAAATTACACATTTGATTTCGATCGGGGCATGGCGACGGATTCGTTGGCGGCGGCGGTGATAGCCACAAACTGGCGGTGGACGAGATCGGAGGTCGGACGAAGCTAGGAAGGTGGAGAGTTTTGGGGGGAGAAATATCTGAATATTATTCAGATCTAAGTGGGTGCAACTCTTATCAATAAGAATGGTTTGGCGTGTTGGTTAAGGCTGTGGAATAACATCCACAAGTCCTAGGTTTAATCCACCCTAACGCCATTTCATGGCTTTTTAATTTTCCTTTATCCAAGTGGTGACATGTGTCACCACTTGATTGGAAGAAAAATATATTAAATAAATTAAATTAAAATTAAGAAAATTTATCCAATTGAGAGATGACACGTGTCATTATCTGATTGGTTGATTAATTTTATTTAATTAAATAAAAATTAGGATCAAATTAATATAATATGTAAATAACATGGACCAAATGTATAATTTTACAAATTTTTATTAACTGCAACGTCACCCCTCCTTATCCTTCCGTTAATTTTTTAACAACGGTGGTCAAAATAGATCAATTTAATAAGTTTAATGGTCTGATTGACGAGTTCGATAGTCCAGTGGTCAAAATAGGCACGCTCCTATAGTTTGGTGGTCACTGGAGTAGTTTACCCTAAATTCTATATTTCTCAAACTAGCACCATTACAGTAAACTCACCGCACAAGCACGATAAGTTTGAATAAAATATTATTTTTTTAAAAAAATTTAAACTCGCCATTGAAACACGGTAAGTTATTTTTTTTGTGTTTTAACGTAATTAATTAATTAAAAGATGATTAACACATCCTAATTGAAACTCGCCGTGCATACATGGCGAGTTTCAATTAAATATTTTTAAAATCAAACTTTTTTACTAAAAAAAATAAAAAAAAAATTAAACTATTAGAAACACACTTCGCATTTTCAATGTATTGAACAACAAAAATAGAAAAAAATTAAATTATTAGGAACCATTTTTTGATATTTAGTTTCATGATTTGTAAAATGGGATTTGACATTAGCTATATATAGGCCTAGGTAGAGTGTAAGACTTTGTTTCTTATTAATGTACGATTCTTGGAGCTAAAGAGATTGCAAGTTGCAACTATATTTTAGCTTCAAGAATATCACATTGATAAGAAAACAAAAGCTTACACTCTGGCTAAGCGCATATATATATATATATATATATATATATATATATATATATATATATATATATATATATATATATATAAGCTAATTGTCAAGGACTTATTTCTCTCAGACTCCATCCGTGCGGCACTAGCACTCCCGACGCAAATGCTAGTAAGCCTTACTCACGCAACGCTATGGCAAACACACAAGAACTTAAGAAAGGAAAGCTTTATTAAGCTAGGAGAAAGCTTTACAAAAGAGCTTTGAAAGATTTCAGGGATTTGTGGGATGGTTTACAAATGAGAGGGGTGGCCCTATTTATAGGCTCCCACCTCCTCAATGAACGGCTAGGATCGCTTTGATCAGACGGCTAGTATTTTGCCTCCCAAAATATCTTACAAGAGCCTACAACATTATAGATAAGTCCCTACTTATCTACATATATCTTTAATACTCTAAAGTATTCTAGAATATTTTACAACTATCTAGTTATGTCCTTAACTATCCAAAAGTTTCTAGAAAGTTCCAGAGACTTCCAGAGTAGTCTCAAACTTTCTAGGGTCTTCCAGGGTCTTCTTCAACATTCTAGATCCTTCTAGATGCTTCCAGGATGTTCCAGGTCCTTCTAGAATGTTCTAGAACCTTCGAGAAACTTCCAAAGTGTTCTAGAATCTTCTAAGGCTTTCCGAACGAGTCTAGACCTTTGGAGAACCTCATGGATCCTTGTGGAAACGTTCAAGATGATTTTGGGCCTCTCTGGGCCGTTTTAGAACCTTCCTTGGTTCATGCTTGGACTTAAAATGCCCAAGGCACTTCACTTTGCCTTGGTTGGCCCGAGTGCACCTAGGTGGGGCTCCTCGGTCGGCCTTGGCGCACCTAGGGGCACTCCTCAGTTAGTTGTGGCGCGCACTGGTGGAGCGTGACTTAATGCTAACTTAAGGCTTACACTCTGGCTAAGTCTATATATATATATATATATATATATAAGGTAATGCCAACTTAAGGCTTAAACTTTGGCTAAGCCTATATATATATAAGCCAATGCCAAACTTTTTTTTACAATTTATAGAGTTAAATATTAAAATTGATTCTTAATAGTTTAATTTTTTTATTTATTTTTTGTTCTTCAATATATTAAAAATGCAAAGTGAATTCTTAATATTTTTCGTTTTTCAATATACATATATACATAAACTTATTAAATTACATAAAATTCAATAAAATTGTAACATATGTTATTATAGGATCATGATCAAAATAATATAATATATAAATAACATTAGCTAAAAGTATAATTATACAAAATTTTGTTAACTATTATATCACCTCCACCATTAAATAGGAACGACCCCCATAATTAAACGACTACGGGCGGGGCAGAGATTATTTAAAGAAGAAATAGCTTTGATTGAAGCAGCATTTCCATTTCCCACCAGTCCAGCCTTTCAAGGAATCAGAAACCTTCAATTTTTACTAGTTCTGATCATAAAAGACTTTTAGCAAAACCAAATCCAATAACTAACAAATGAACATCCCAGACCCATCCTCTTTGTCATATCTCAACGCTCGTCTCCTCCAAGAAACCCTCAAATCCAAGGACCTCTTAGCCGGAAGATCGGTCCACGCCAGAATAATCAAATATGGGCTTCACTTTAGTGTCATCTTGCTGAACAATCTCATGAACTTTTATTCGAAAACCGGGTGTTTTTCTGATGCCCGCTTATTGTTTGACGAAATGCCTGTGAAAACTATTTTCACTTGGAACACCCTTTTATCTGCTTATTCCAGACATGGTAAAATGGCTGAAGCTACTGAAATCTTTCATATGATACCGAATCGTGATTCTGTTTCTTGGAGCACGATTATTAGGGGATACAATCAGATGGGTCGTTTTGAAAGTGCTATAAAAGTATTTGATAAAATGATTAAGGAACGAGTGACGCCAACGCAGTACACACTTACTAGTGTTCTTGCATCATGTGCTGCTATTGAAGCTTTAGATATTGGTCGAAAGGTACACTCTTTTGCTGTTAAGTTTGGGCTTAGTAGTTATGTTAGTGTAGTGAATTCTTTGTTAAATATGTATGCTAAGTCTGGTCATCCAATGGTGACAAGAGTTATCTTTGATAGGATGGAATATAGGAACACATCGAGTTCGAATGTTATGATTTGGTTGCATATGCAGCATGGACGAGTTGACCTTGCACGTGGAGTATTTGAAATGATGAGTGAGAGAGATATAGTCACCTGGAATTCGATGATTGCTGGTTACAATCAACATGGGTATGATCTTGATGCTCTATGTACTTTTGGTAATATGCTGAGGGATTCTTTGTTGATTCCTGATAAATTCACGTTAATTAATGCATTATCAGCTTGTGCCAACCTTGAGATGTTGAAACTTGGGAAACAAATCCATGCTCGTATTGTTAGCACCAACTTTGATACGTATGGGCCAGTGGGGAATGCCTTGATCTCAATGTATGCAAAGTCGGGTGGGGTTCAAATTGCTCAAAAGATTGTAGATCAGACTGGACTTTCATGCCTCGATGTTATTGGATTTACATGTTTGCTGGATGGATATGTTAAGCTTGGAGATTTAAAACCGGCTAGACAGATATTTGACTCATTGAGAGACCGTGACGTGGTTGCATGGACTGCCATGATTGTTGGGTACTTGCAGAATGGCTTGAATAATGATGCATTGGAGCTTTTTGGGTTGATGGTGAGAGAAGGTCCTAAACCAAATAACTTCACTTTGGCAGCCATGCTGAGTGTCAGTTCAAGTTTGACTTCGTTGAGTCATGGCAAACAAATTCATGCAAGTGCAATTAGAACTGGACAAGCATCTTTGGTTTCTGTGAACAATGCTCTAATTACCATGTATGCTAGAGCTGGAAGCATTAATTGTGCAAGGAAAGTATTTAATCAGATACATTGGTTCAGAGATATTGTATCTTGGACATCCATGATAATGGCTCTAGCTCAACATGGTCTTGGAGAAGAAGCCCTCGAGCATTTTGAAAAGTTGCTGGCAGCTGGAATTAAGCCTGATCATATAACATATGTAGGTGTGCTCTCTGCTTGTACACATGTTGGACTGGTAGACCAGGGCCGGAGGTATTATAATATGATGAAAGATTTTCACAAAATTGAACCAACACTGAGCCATTATGCATTGATGGTTGACCTTCTTGGGCGAGCTGGATTGGTACAAGAGGCATATGATTTTATTGAAAAAATGCCCATCGAACCAGATGTTATAACTTGGGGTTCACTCTTATCTTCTTGTAAGGTGTATAAGAATGTAGAACTCGGCAAGGTTGCAGCAGAAAGATTGCTCCTTATTGACCCTGACAACAGTGGGGCTTACTCAGCCCTAGCTAATTTGTATTCAGTTTGTGGAAAGTGGGAGGATGCTGCAAAAATTCGCAAGTTAATGAAGGATGGAGGGGTGAAGAAAGAACAAGGAATTAGTTGGGTTCAGATAAAGAACAAAGTCCATATCTTTGGAGCAGAGGATGGACTTCACCCACAGAAAGATGAAATATACAAGATGATGACAAAGATATGGGAAGATATAAAAAAGATGGGTTTTGTTCCAGATACCGAATCAGTGTTACATGACCTTGAGGAGGAAGTAAAGGAGCAGATGCTTAAACATCACAGTGAGAAATTGGCCATTGCTTTTGCATTAACAAGTACCCCTGAGAACAGCACTTTGAGGATCATGAAAAACCTCAGAGTCTGCAATGATTGCCACTCTGCCATTAAATTTATATCCAAACTCTGTGGAAGAGAAATTATTGTAAGAGATGCTGCTCGTTTTCACCATTTCAAGGACGGTTTGTGTTCTTGCCGGGACTATTGGTAATGGATACACTTGGAAACAACTGACATATCAAAAGGTGCATTGTCAAAGAGGTTGATCCTGACGTTAAAAAAGTAGCAACGTTCTCACCGGTGAAGTGAGGTCCAACCTGGTAGACTTTGCACCAGAGTTGCACTTGACTTCTCTATTTAAGGAAGGTAGAACAACTACACTTGCACTTTTTTGAGGTCTGGCACAATATCTGGATCCAAGAGTAGACTAAAGTAAATGTCTTTCTGGAATCAATCTCTGCTGCACATAACAAATGGTAAACCTTCTCCACTCCTTAAAAAGTTTTATTAACTGTGAATGTAACAATACATGGGAAACTTTTGACAATTATTCATTGGCCATGTTCATAGAATAGAAAGAGCACTTCCACAAAATTTACATAGAAATTTCAACTGCAATATATGACTCAAATGTAGAACCTATATATAAAAATATATATCTGTATGTATATACACACTTTCAAGATTATATGTAATGTACAACATAGCATACTGAAAATCGATTCAATCTCAGTCTTACCCCATATAAAATTAACTATTTATATGTTCAACATCTCAGACCTCAGACAAGCTGCTTCAAAAAAATTGTGGGCTGCATAAGTTGATGCTACTTTTCTTTATAATGGCTTTTACCAAATGCTGTCTTGGTTTGCAGGAAGAACAGTTCTTGCAGTGATATCTAACCTTTTCTACTGTAAGGCTAGGCTGGCTCACGAGGATGGTTTGCCCATAGATTACTCAAAGCTTGAAGACGATGGATGTATTCCCCCAAAGCAAGTAAGCCTCTAGCTGCCTGTCGAGTTGTTAGGATGTAAGACATCTGCTGTAGTGTTTCTTGCCGTAGGTGGTCGGCCTGCATATAGAAAAATATCAGACATTAGTCGAAACTTTTAAACATCACCTAGATTTCCTGTTTCTCGCATCTAAAACATCAATAAAATTTATTAAGTAGACTCAAATTGAAAAAAATTCTCCTAAGCAGGATTCTAGTAAACAAGATTTATGTTATTCGAACTCTTGATTTTTTAGAAGTATTTATATTTGACATCTATTAAAAAAATACTGACATGTTTGTATCCAACGCTCATTCCAAGTCAAGGTGACTTGGAATAGAACCATGTTGTGTTTATACTAGGTGATTTAAAACCATTGAATTTTCCCAAGTGTATTTAACTTTTTTCTAAGTTTTTCATATTCAGAGGATCATACATTCATACTTTCGTACTCATATCTTAATATTGTTAGACACAAGTGTTAGTCACAGGTATAGTAACAATGATGATAAGATCAAATGCAAGAAAAAATCTAAAATAGTGTTAAGTTCTTGAATTGAACCCATGAGACAATGGGATGATTGTATCATTACCTGGTTCACAAAGCAGACCAGAGCTTCTAACTTCTCCATTGCCATAGCCACCTGAGGAACGTAAGTACCTTGACCCATTTGACCAGATGCTAAAGTTGCAGACACAGTTTCCCGGAGTTTCTCCATGCCTTGCGAAAGGGCATCTTCGGCTTGCTGACATGATTGTTTCAAGTTACAAACATCCAAAATTTGCTGGTCTGTCAAAGGGTCTATTTGAGGCACTAGCACCTGTAATCAAAATATAATCACAAAAAATTAAAAAAAATGATTCCACATTTGGCAATAGAGCTGGACCAGAATTCCAGTGAAAAATACAAGAAACTATGCCCTTAATTCATATGGGATTACAAATTTAGTTTATTAAAGCCTGTGTTCCTTCAACCCTTTTTAAGTATCCATACCCAAGACCTATATCTGCCACTTATACGAACATGGATATAAGATATGATCCTCCAAATACATGAAACTTTTTAAAAGAACAGCATACTCGTCGGACTTATTCTTGTACCCAATACAGTAAGTCAGTAATCATGCTGGTGAAAAGACCGAGCAGACAGATTTTGCAGTTAGATACTCTGCTATAGGTTCTCTTCCCCTCAAAAAACCTATAACAGCAATCACCCCAAGAAGTTAATTAAACTAAATTATGCATCACCTTAAGAAGTTCTGAAGGCCGAAAGCCTCCAATCCATGCGAAAAATCGCTCCGCTGATGTTTTCCATTTACCAGACATCACATAGAAAACATCAGCCTTCGCAACGCTTGATTTCATGCGGAAAAGTTCAAAATAGTGGCTCATGCCACTTTCCACAAGTATACGAAGCTCTATATCACTTATCTGGGCATTCAAAGCACTCCTAAGTTCACATATTTGTTTATTTTGTTCTTCCATCCAGCGTTCGTATCCCATCTCAAATGCAGCAATCCCTGCAGAATCCTCAAGTAGGCTAATCATTCGAATAACATTAAAGAATGAAATTAACTTGGAACCAGAAGAAAATGGCGCCAAATATTGCATTTAACACATAAGATAGTTGCAACGGAACTTCATACAATGCCAAAACATTTTCAAGGTGGTCTAAAAATTACAGACCACCTGTCAATATTGAAGACACTAAATTGTCTTTATAGCACATAAATAAAGAATGTAGTTTATTTTCAATCAAAAGAGTGAAGTTTCTGGTAGTTTATTCATACAATAATATGCATGATCTTCAAGAAAACGTAAGAGGTGCAAAATTAACTCCTAAAAGGTCTTTAATAAACATGTATACCTCCAGGAAAACTTGTAACGTCCAATGTAAAAAGTTTTTTTCTATTTAGATTTTTCTTTTAACTTGTGAGGAAATCAAGTCAGCTGCAAATTGAGAAAAAGTTAAATTCATGTTTCTTATATGACAAGAAATGGCTGGATCATGTCATTTCTTTTGAAGTGTTATTCCACAGGTTTCGCTAAGGTTGTAGGGGGTTTAATACTTTGGGGTGCACATACTAGTTCTCATAGAAAACTAGCCGATTATATTTCAATGGAGTACTCAGTCCAACTCATATCCACACATTGGTATGTGGATATAGCTCTCCTAGGAGGCTAGGACCCTCCAACTGCATGCAAAATCTTTTAAAAGAAATGAACACACCCAAGTCCAACACTCACATCCAAATGAGTTACGTAGAAGAATGGAGGAGCATATAGTATCTATGAGCATCAATCATGCATTCACTTTTGGAAACTTAGAAGAACTCTCCTAGGCCCTCCAAATACATTGAAAAACTCTCCTAGGGCCTTCCAAAAAACATGTCGTATTCGACGCTCACATCCGACTCCAAGTAACTTAGAACAATTGAGGAGCATATGGAATCTATGAGCATCAATCATGCACGGAAAAATGTAATGCTCCTTTATTTCTGTGATGTGTACTATAAAGAGGCAGACCTAGAGATCCTTAAGTCATAACCATTAGGCATTAACTAGCCAGCTTGTTCGCATATTAAAAAATTCATGACTGATTTAATCAGTATGGAGTTATAGGTCATTTGGCTCATTGAATGTAATTGGATGAAATTTGTATATCGGAATATATACATATGTCTCTTAGAAGTATAAATAACTAATAAGGCATGGCTTTCAAGTTCAAGTTACAAGCATTAATGCATTCCGGAATGTCAAATAATGAAAAAGCAATATTTAGAGCATAAGATCAAAAGTGGTAGTGATAACTGAAAGTATTTAACAAACAAACCTGAGTTTACTGCACCAGAAATTCCAAGATGACCAGCTTCTAACCCTCCACCAACATAAAGACCCTGCTGTAAAAGTTGTACTTCTCAAGAGCTTTAAAGAGTTGTAAAATGACAAAAACAAATAAGAAATGTAAATAGATATGATATAAATCTTCTTCAAACCTGTTGCCTTGATCGTTCAAGCTCTTGTTCCAATTGAATTAACTTTAAACGACTATTTTCTAATTGTTGAACATATGCCTGAAAGGCGATGCCAAATCAAATCATTACAAAAGATTGGATGTTTCCTTCTGGTCACCTGTTTCAGTGCAAATCTATATCCATCTTACCTTTTTACGCAAACGGCTTTTACGAGCAGCCTCACGGTTTTGCGCCAGACGCCTTTGTATCTATAGATGTTAAAGGTAAAATGCACAAACTGCTTTTAGGAACACATATTTTTCCATTTAAATTAGATTTGTTGAGATAATTTGTATGCCTGGATCATCAATGACATGACTAGAAATTAACAAAAGATAATGCACACATTAGAAAAATACAGAACATCTGAAAATAGTTCCATTAACATGCATGAAATATCGGGGGACACCATAATCGCATTTCCAAGACATCTTAAGAAGAAAACTAAAAGCTTCACACATTTACCACATTTCGGAACTGTATATGTCTTCTGAACACTGGAAAACATGAGTGAGAATGCATAAAATACGATTAAGAGAAGCAAAACAAGAGATTCTTTGTTTGCAGGACAAACAATGTGCAAAGGGTGGCGGAAACGATCAAAAGGAATGCAACCTAGAAATTTAGAACTGAAAGTAATACCTTCTTTTTCAAATTCGAAGGAGGGCTTTTCAACAAACCAATAGATAAAGTCTAGCCAATATCATACAGTATGATCCAGACTATTTATGTCCATTAATATGAGAAAAGAAATAAATAATCAGCATCACATACAATTCACACTTACCTTATCAAAAGGCTTACTTGCTTCTTGGTCATGCTTGCTTGAAGGCACTAGCATTTCATGTGAAGTAGTCTCAGACTGAAAATTTCAAATAAAAAGGTTACTTGTCTCCAAAATAGGATATATGTGATTTGGAACTGAGCAAAGACCAATATTTTCAAAATCTGCACCTCGTTTTCTAGCTTATTAGCCACATCGACAATCACTGATGCAGATATATTTGGATTGCTAATACTCTTGAAATTTTCTCCCCACATGTCAATCTGGTGGATAGGCTCATAGGTACCCATGGCTCTTGAAGGCACAAATTGCGTGGATGGGAAGTCCATGCTTCTTGAACTGATAATAGAGGCGGTTTTTGTACAAGTCAAATTGATATTGCAGGCATTTGAGAGCTTAAACTCTGGAAGAAAACAATACATGGAAATGTATAAGCTTGAGGAGAAGAGTAACATGAACAAGCAACAAAGAAAATAATTATAAAAGCTAAACACATAGATGCTGCATATTTTAGGACAACCACAATCAGATACAGCATTTTCAACTGAGAATCACCCATCAATAAATCAGGACGTTTAACTAAAGAAGAAAAAGTTAATAACCATACCTGATTTAAATCACAATTAGCCATTTTATTGGTCTTATTAGAAATATACAAAGGATTAAGGTTTCAATCGAGGAAGTTTTTCCCTTCGATTATTTACACAAAACATTAGATGTACTGCTAAAATTAATGCATATTGACAGCTTTGACTAAAATATAGAACTAACCCATGCATAAAAGTTGGAAGAGAAACGGTAAATTTGCAAGATTAAAATTGTAAGCAAAGCTTGTTAAACATGGTCCCATCATGGTAAGGATAGAATGAAACCATCGAAGGGACTATAACCAGCCTCGGTTACCACTTAATGATACCACCGAAGTTTAGTTAAAGAATTCAACAAGCATCTTATAAAGAAAAGCAAAAAAAAAAGTAAATTCCTTACTCCTATCATGGCACTCATGCAAGAGTAAACAACTTCAGTTTCAACTGTAAGAACAAAGGAGAGAGAAGTAAACGCTACCGACAAATAGAAGGAAAAGAATCGCCCTAATCTAAACTTCGATTTTCAGTTTCAACTTCAATTCAAAACAATCATTTAGAAGCTCCTATATAAGTATAACAGCTTGAACAATTACGACCCTGGTACTTCTACAAGCTCCTGTAATCTTTTCTTCTTTCCGTCCTACGCCTTTCCGTTAGTTTTGCTATCATGAAGTTAAAGTTCCTTCTATTCCTGACACTGCAGAAGCTAAGCAGTTAAGGAAGATAAGTCTATGTTGCATAGTAGCACTGGAAACAAAGGTGAATGCATTGCACGGCCGTCATAGATTATAGTGAATACTGAATAGTTAGTAAAGCATGAACCATCACATCTTTTTATGCTTCCCCAGCCCATTTACGATTCCACCGAAAAGCAATCAATTATGCAAAATCAACAAGAATCTAGTGCTTTCTCCTCCGAAAACACAGATTATTTGAGTCCAAGTGTAGGAAAAGATTGAAAACCAATTATGATTCCCCTCTATCCAACTCATGCCTTAAGGTGTCAACTGTTGCCATTATTGGAGCTCACTGTTAACTTGTCTCTAGTGTTCATGGTGGACCTATTCTTAGTCCTAAAATTCTTCATTACCATCAAAAGTAGCAAAGATTGTCTTCCATATGACTTTCCCTATTATGCACAAAACAAAACTTGCAGAGAAAACAGTTTCTTCTGCTTCAGAATTAGATTGGATGGTACTGAAACAAATCCAAATCCTAATAAAATCGCCACAGGTTGAATAAAACAGAGAAGTAGAATTCAAAGAAAACCCTAAATAAATAAATTATGCATACGAATACGAATATGATAAAGAGGATTTGGGGAACATCTATTTGAGACATTCAATAACTCCAGAAAATCAAATACGAAAGAGGAAATTATTAACTCTAATTGCCAATATGAAAGATAACAAAAGATGCTTAACAATTAATTGCTAAACCCAGAAATAATCAAATTATCCCCAAAGTAAATACTACTACATGTAGGAGAATGCAAAAGCTACCCAACAACTTGTTTCGCTGAAAAATTCTATTTTCTTAACTCCCATCTTAAAATAGCATAGCAAAACTCAAATTAAACCGAAAATTGTTTTACTTCAGAGAGAAAAAAAAGTCTGTTTAAACAATTTAACTAGCTTTTAAATCCCATGTTTTCAAGATGGTTTTCTCCCCAGCTTTCCCAGAAACCAAACACCCACCAAAAAATTCAAAAAAAAAAAAAGAGAGAGAGAGAGAGGAAAAGGAAAAGAAAAACCTTTTCGTTTAAAGGGTCGTTAGAACAAGTTTCCCGCTAAAATCATAGGACCAAAAACAGCAATAAACTGTAGGAACTTTAACAAGCAATGGCTCCTTCTTCTATCCGAAATCGGCCTCAGTCCCATTATTCCAATCATGAGTTCCAGTGAGAACACCACACCTTAATACACCCCATTCAAACTGTTCCGCAATCTTTTTTATTTATTTTTAAAATGTTTCTTTTTGCAACAAATAGTTTGTATTCTTTCGTATAATTTTTCTTTTTTTAATAATCAGCTTTGTATTTTTTGTCTTCGTGTTATCGTGATCTACACTCTACACTGACTCAACAGCATTACCATTAACAGTTTTTTTCAATTAAAAAAGAAAACAAGTTTATTTATTTATCAACTATTGTTTATATTATAATGAAAAATGCTATCCTTCCACTATCGCTAATGTGCGCACCAGGTGGCATCTTATCCTACGCGCCATTTGCTCTTAACCTACGCACACTCGTCTTGTTTGTCCTGATGGCTCACGTCATTTTCCGACGGAATTCAGTTTTTTGTCTCTAATGGGGAGTTGTTATACTTGACAAGGAGGGGAGTGATGTTTAAGCGCTCTTTAAGAGCGTGGGCGAGGAAGGGGACAAAAGGTGAAGGAAAAAGGCGAGGCCGAATAAATGTGTTTCGCGGGAGAAGGAGTTAACGCGTGAATTACACAAGCTATCAAGGCGAGTGGAAAGGGATTTTAAACCTCTGGGTAAAGTACACCGGAGATCACTAAACTATGTTAAAATGGCTGTTTTAGTCGCTAAAATTTTAAAAAGTTATAAAGGGGTCATTAAAATTTTAAAGATATTAGTACAAAATGATTATTGTGTGTTATAATACGAGTAATAAAGTTCAATAAATCTCATGAACATTTTGAAGTATTTTGATAAAACTTAATTATTGTTTTTGTAACAATTTGATGAAACTTAATAATCGTTTTTAATAATTCGATAAGTTTAATGATCATTTTATGATATCGTAATAATTATTATACAATCATTAATTTAATGACTTCTGATGTACTTTACCCTAAATTTTTTACCGATTTGGTTTGATCTTATGCTTTTGGGGCACAAGGGCAAAAATAGGATCTTAGGATCCTATTATGCTCAAGGCACCACCCGAAATCGTAAATTTTCAAAAGTAGGGCTCTTACAAGAAACTCGCCGCACCAACACGATGAGTTCCAAAATTATATTATTTTTATTCAAACTTGTCGTCACAAGGCTCTAGAGAAACGATGTTTGAAATGATAGAACTCGTCGTGTATACATGGCGAGTTTAACTTGGTCATTATTTAGAGAATGTGTTTGATTAAGTTATAAAGTATCTAACATTTTGTAATTTTGTTTGAATGCACAAGCAATATAACTTGTAGAATGTTTCAAAGAAAAAGTAGAAGTTGAAATGAATTATTTAATTTTAAATTTCTACCGCTTTATGTGATGTATGCAATGGTGAAAACTTAGATCGAAATAAATTCTACTAAAATTTCATATTAATATTTATGCTAAAATATGCCTACTTATTAAAATATAGCAACATATTTATTTTTGAGATGGACACTTTGGCATTCTATGATCTAGTAGTTTACAATTCTCGTAGAGTCTAGGTTGTCTGGTAGGTTCGCATTCGCAGTGATGCATAACGTCCATATCATTCTGAATCTTTATGGATCTGGGACGTCTTATTTTTTCCCTTCGCAGAGTTGGGTCGGTAAAATTGTGGTCCATGTCTGCACAACATTCCATTCAATTTCGCTGCCGATTGGTGGGAACTCCATTTCGTAAACCTTAAATACAGATTGGAGCCAGTATATAGGATCCACGTAATTTTTGAAATCTATCATGGCAGCCGAGCATGCAGCCTCGACATGCTCGCACGAAGTCTTGAGTGCTAGGAATTTGCCATAGCCGCAATACCTATTTTGGAGATTTACCCTATAAGTTGTTGGATCTAAATCTTGCATTGGTTGTGGTTTCTCCGAGACACAGAAAAAATTCGTCGTTAAGCGACATCGGTAGCACATGTAACCTGTTTGATTTAACAATAGTTTTTTTTATATTTCGTCTCATATCCTCGGGTGGAATGTGAGGCGTTTTTGCGGCATACCGAAGCTTTTTTGCCCAAGGTTGCGAACAACTTGCCCAAACGAAAGTACGTAGCTTTCACGATGGCAGTCAGTGGAAAATTTCGACCCCCCTTCAAGGAAGAGTTGATTGCCTCGTCCAAGTTGGTTGTCATGTGGCCATATCTAAAACCGTCGTCGTATGCGTTGGTCCATTTTTTTGGGAATTTTTGCAACGTAGTTGTAGCCCTAATCATTCCTCTCCCACAACTCTTCAAGCATTTGTTCAAATTTGTATTGAACTAGTTGGTAACCTGAGACGCGACAAATATGGCCTGCGTATAACAAGCATGTGTACATCGTCCTTCTTATACCGGCTGTGGTAGTTTGCGGCAATGTGACGTATACAGAAACGAAGCTCAATGTTTAGAGATTGAAACTTCCCTAAAGATTCGATCACTGACTTGATCCCACCTCCTCGATCTGAGATCAAGCAAATTCGATCCTTTTTAAAAATTTAATGACGTAGCTTCTTGAGAAAAAAAATGCAAGATTTACAATCTTCTTTGGGAACGAGTGTGAATGCTATGGGTATTATCTTGTGATTTTCGTCTTAAACAACGGCTAATAGCAAAACTTGCTTGTATCTTCCATACAAGAACGTGCCATCGATTTGAATGATGGGCTTGCAGTTCTTATACGCATTGATACACTGCAAACATGTCCAGAAAAGTCATTTGAATTAGCAAACATCGGGAACCACACGATCGTTCTTGTAGTATGGTTCAGTTTCGAAATCTATGACCGTTCCTAGGTTGTATTTCTTCATGATGTTTATCTAAGTTGGGAGCTTGTTGTAAAAGCGTCTCATTCCCCATACAATTTCATCACCGCCTTGTTTTTTCCCCTCAAAGTCTTTTTGTACGATGACGTATAATCGTATATTGTATTAATATGCACATGCAGCGCATGAATAGTGACTTTGAGGCTTGCCTGGAAAATTACTTGGACGCTTATTTGAGTCCAGGTTTGGATGATCCTACCTGTAACCTACGACACAACAAGTATGAGGGTCGTTGTAGACTGTGATCTCCCAAATGTTGTCTTTTTTCATCTTGTTGACTCGCACCTTCTAGTTGCATCCCTCTATCGTCTTCTGTTTACATTCACATATGTATTTCTTTGATGTTGCATACTGCACCTTGGAGTGCACACCGTAACGTATGTTGTAGTTTTTAACAACATTTTTCGCTTCGTTGCTCGTTCGGAACTGCATCCCTTCCCACAAGTCATCTTTTTTATTACAAAGTAAGAGCCGTCAAAACCTATGCTAGACACGTCAGGGAACTCTTGCACGTCTATTATCGCCAAGTCGATGTCGTGTATGTGCGACGGAGGCTCGTATATTGTTAGGGAAGTACTACTTCCAACATGTCCAAACTAATTTTCATTGAAGTTTTGAGGGTCATCATCATCATTATCAATTTCACTTTCAAATTCAGAGGCGAAATAGGCACCAACATCTTCAGGCTCCATGAACAAACCAACCTCAGCACCATTGGGGTCGTGCTCTTGAATCGGATCTTCTAGGAATGTGTAGCCTTCATCACAGTCTGTTGTTGCATGGGTAGGTGCAGAAGGCGCAGATGTAGACGTGGTGAAAAAATTAGGAGGAGCGTAGTTTGGCTCATTTAGATCAAATGATGCAACGCAAGAGTGTCAGCCCCTTGAAAAACTTGATCCACCAAGTATCGGTTGTTTCCCATCAACGTATAGGTTAAAGGTTGAATGTTGAGTTGACAGTTGTTCGACGTTTAAGTTGAAGAAGTTGTAATACGAGTGTCATGCTATTGTATACGTAGGTACATCCTGAAACGCATGGGTATAAGCAGGAACGCCAAGATTGTATTCCCCCATCATAGAGTTGAAATCAGATGTTGTGACCTGAGTTGCAACTTAGTTTTATTGTCACCTGCAACTTCTTCACTAAAATCTGCGTACAAGTAGCAAATTTCATCTCAATGCACCATATGTGTCTCGACCATTGCTTCAACATCTTTTGTATTGTCAATTCTCATTGTATTGTATGTCATTGGAAACAAGGATGTCTGGAACCTGTGATAGAGAGCCTTTAGTGGTCTATTACGCCCGACATGTACTAGACTTTTGATCTTCTTCAGTAGCTCCTCCAAAGGAACTTTGTGAATGAATTTGATCCGGAAAAAAATTCTCGGCCTCAAAGTTTTCCACAGTTTCGTCTCCCATATAGTTTCCATTGTAGTATACGATTGCTGAGATTGGAGCCATTGCAAATTGATGTTTCTGTGAGATTGAGAAAAAATGGGAGGATCGTACTTGGAGAAATTTGCGAGTAAAAACTTAATGTGAAATCGATGTTTGCAAGTGGTAGGAAATGTGAAATAGATGGACGAGTAAAAACTTTGTAGAAACTCGCCATGTATAAACGACAAATTCCCTTGACGTAATCTTTGTTAATTATGCTCGTGTTGGGAACATAAAATCGCAGAATAATTTCAATTTTGGGCAGAAAGTAGTGACATGATGAGGCTAACTCATCATGGGCATGTAACACCCCAAAATTTGGTCTAGTTAGAATTTGGTTCTAGTGATTGGAAATCTCATATTGATAAAATCCAAATATTGTAACGGCTAGTAAATTATTGATATCAGACTCTGTTTGAGCTAAAATATTGTCAGTGGTCTATTGAATAATATTGAAACCTATATAGTGGCTAAATTGAGAAAAATGCAAGTTGGAGGGCGAAACTATAGTACAATGAGAGTTGAGGGACTAATCTTGCGATTAGCCCCTCCACAATTATATTTCCATCTACGTGGATCAGTTGGTGAGCTTTCCTTCAATTGAAAGAAAGCCATCAGTTAATAATTCCCAATAAAAAAAAGAAAAGAATAGATATGCAAAAAGGGAATAAGAGACTTACCCAAAAGTATTGAAAGCAAGCACCTCTTTCTTCATCATCTTCTTCCTTAAAGCATACACCTCCATTAGAGATAGTTATAAACTTTGCTCTTCCTTCGTTTTAATGATATCGAATCATTGACATCGATCGGGTAAGCTATATTCCTCAATCAATTATTGGATTCCATGGATGTATTGAGTTAATCTTAAGCTAGAGTTTTGATCCTCCATGGATATCTCATCGTTGTCATCTATATTGAAATCAAATATCGATTTTGATATTCTTGTATTGATTTTGATATCGTATTATCGATCCTAACAGTCTCCCTATTGATTTCCTAGCTCAAGACAACGAAAAGAAGCATACATCAAATTCACCGAAGGCTAGGAACAAGGGAGTTGTTATCTGAGAGCCATAAGAGCATTGAACTAGTAAGGTGGGTGTAGTCGGAGTCTCGAGATTAGGTGAGGAGCCTTTCCGAATCTTTTATTGTTGCTTTCGATCATATCACTAACAATATCATTGAATAAGTTGCATTGGATTGTTAGTCAGATTCGTTGATAAGTTTCGGTAAGTTGTTATTGAGTATCAGACATCGTTATTAACATCGCTATTATGCATTATCATCGACATGATTAGTGTTATTAAAATATTTTAAAGAAATCATTAGATATTGATATTGACATTAATATTGAAACATGGCATATTGTTAATGAAACATGTTTACTATTGATAATATTGAAACCATTGGTCATCGAAATTCTCATTGAACATTGAATATGGATACAGACATTGAAACCTTGGATTTGAATGAACGATGGATACAATTGTCATGTCATAGAATTCATGAGCTCAGTACACGGGTGGACTACGGTCCTAAGGCTACGACCTATATTGATTTGGCGAGGCGGAGGGATGTGTATTGATATTGGTCTTATTGGAGAGGCGAAGGGATTAGACCATTCATTGATTTGGCGAGGCATAGGAATTCGCGTATCCACTATCTTGATTCAATCCAAGGGTTAACGATGAAATTAATATGTTAAACATTGTATACTGATGCATAGTATTGACATTGATGAGCATGAGAACATATACATAAATACTTGTTACATTGTTGTTCATATTGTTTATGACTACCTCACTAGGCAATGTATGCCTAACTATCTGATCTCATGCATTTTAGGTTGAAAGATCGTGTGGTTGAAGGTTGGTTAGTCAAGGCATGACAAGTCACTACAAGCCCTAGAGTAACATATTTTGAACTTTAGGAACTTCTAGGAAGGTGAAAAAGTAGTCGAACTAGTCGTTTATGCCCATTTTGATATATTGTGAAATGCCTATGTTGTAATGTGGTTGATGGTCCTAAATGGCCTTTTGTTTTGGCTTAAAGTGGTCTAAAGTTGCATATTTAGCTCATAAAGATCAAAACATAGTAAACGTATTCGTATGGTCATGAAATTTGGCATGCTAGTAGTTTATATTATTGAAATGTTGTGTGTAAAGTTTCATTGCATTTGAAGATCGTTTGGTAGGTCAATTCGATTAAAAAACCAGCAAAAATCTGTCATTACAGGTCAGACCGTATCGATACAGGTGATGGTGTATCGATACGGTAAAGCAAAATTGGACTCTAAGAACTGGGCGTATCGATACGGTTTGAGGCAGTATCAGAACCTTTTGCTACTGGAATTCATTGTTTCGATACGGGTCTATAGCGTATCGAAACGGGTCAAAGTCAAGGTCAAAAGATGTCAACCCGTATCGATACAGGGCTTGCCCGTATCGATACGGTTTAAAGGGAAAAATCAACTTATGTTGACCATCATACACCCGTTTTGAAACAACCCTAAGGTGTTTCGATACAGGGTTAGTTAAGTTAGTTAAAGGCATAATTTGACAGGTTGCAATGTTTACAGATTAGTCACTAAAGTTTGAAAGATTAAATTAAATGAGTAAATGAACTCCAAATTGTATGAAATTTTATAGGCTTGTTAATATTGTAGTGAATTTCAAGTTACTATAACCAATTGCATCGAAGGATCCCTAATTTATCAAATTTACAATTCGGTTCCTAAAACTTGTAATAGTTACGAATGAGCCCTAATTAATTAATTAATTAATGCTTCATAAGGATAAATTGGACTAAGATGCATTGTGTTAATGTGTTATTGTATATTATTGTTTTAAATGTTGATAATAAATGAAATTTTATTGCACCGATCACTGTATTGATCATCGGTATCACCTACCTACCCGGTTTTCGACCAGACTGGGAAGGGGGTGTTATAGGGAGAACGACGAGTTTACCCTAACTCACCTTGCTTAGGCGGCGAGTTTCTCTTGTCATGTCATACAAAACGATGGATGTAACTCGGATTACATGCAAGGCGAGTTTATGTTAGAATGCACAATATAAATAACCAGTAACATGAGATTCAAAATGGAAGTTCCAAAATTTTATACTTTACGAGTATGAAAATGCATTCAAAATCGGGGTCATTTAATGTATCAATGGTGCTTTTTCGCACGAGCAAAGTTTTCCTTGCAACATGAAAGAAGCAGGGGGAGAAATAGGTATTCATGGACATCCACTTTCTTATATGGAACAACACAATGCACCCAACGTGCAAATTCTCTCCAACCTTTTCGTAAAACGCATACCTCTTGGTAAATGACTTAAATTTATTTTGGGGGGCATTATTTTCTTACATGGAACAACCCAATGTACCCAACGTATCTCTTCATTTTGTACGTATCATAAATGTATAAATTTTTACTATTTCCCTATTCTGTGAAATGTAGTACCATAGGTGTGTTTACGCGCATTTTAAGCCGCCTCAAGATATTTTTTGGCACGATTTTTTACATGAACATCAAGTAAAAGTGTCTATTTATACGACCACGGGTCCACCGTTTGGTTCAACATTGAAAACCACTCCGAAACATGCGCTGAAAACCCTACGAAGACCACGTTCATATGGGTGTTTACGTGCGTTTTAAGCCGCCTCCGGATATTTTTTCGCACAATTTTTTACATGAACATCAAGTACAAGTGTTTATCTACATGACCACGCGTCTGCCGTTCAATACAACATTCAAAAACCACTCTGAAACATGCACTAAAAAGCCCTATGAACTTGAACACCATGTCCATATAGGTGTTTACGCGCGTTTTAAGTCGCCTCCGAATATTTTTTCGCACGATTTTTTACATGAACATCAAGTAAAAGTATTTATCTATACGATTACACGTCTGCTGTTTGGTCCAACATTCAAAATCCGCTCCGAAACATATGACGAAAACCACATTAAAGAACAGTGCAAAATTGCAAGAAAAGAAATGACGGGCGGAACTCACCGGCTAGGCATGGCGAGTTCTGAAACTCGCCGAACCATCACGACGAGTTCCGCCCATCATTTCCTCCCAGCTTATATATATACACTGAACGCATTTGTTTTCAATTCCCCAGCTATTTTTCATTCTTTTATACAAACCAAATTTATGCGCGTTCACGACACTACAAGAATTATGTTGTTTTTGTATTGTTTCATATTACAAAGTTCTACTTACAACATGAGTTTTCTGAGAAACCACACACTATTATGTTATTTGTGATGCAACACAAATATTGCCGCCGGGCCTTAAGGGTAAAATGTTGCTCCCATTTTTTCCATGCAGGCCCCTTATGCGTCCATAATGACATTTAGGAGGTACTGCATGTTAACTTGTTGAACCAACTGACCATGTTTTTTCACAAAAAACCTGCGACAGAAAAAAACAGTTGCGTAGTCATATGAATGAGTTGTCGTCTGAGTAAATCTGTTGTATACTATAAAAAATATGGGTAAACTACACAAATGACCACCTAACTATAGGGTTGGTGTCGATATGACCAATATACTTTCAATTTTGGAAAATATATCACTAAACTATTTAATTAGTTCCAATTAGGCCACCAACTGTTAAAAAATAACGGAAAGACTGACGTGACTGTTAAATAAATTGGTATAATTACACATTTGATCCCCGTTATTTACACAAGCTATCAATTTGGTCTTAAATTTAATTTAATAAAATAAATTAATTATTCAATTATTTTTATTTAATTTAATTAATTAATTTTCTCCTTCGATCAAGTGATGACACATATCACCTAATGGGAGCAAGGCAAATGGTGCTAGGAGGATTCAAACCTGCAACCCTAAAGATGGAAGTGGTGTGTGCATACTACTAGGACAAACACATTTTTGTGATGTAAGGTTAATATATGTTTTAGATGGTTGTTAATGCTCGGAAAAATGAAAGAAAATAAAATGGCCCCAGGCAGATTCAAACCAGGATCCCTGGAGTGCAAATAGAGTGTGCATACTAATAGGCCAAGTATATTTTTGCAATATAAGATCCAACATTTAGTATATGTCTTATATGGTTATTAATGCTTGGAAAAAAGGAAAGAAATATAGTTTTAGGAAAATCAAACATGAAACATCTAACCCAATTAAATAAATCAAGATTTAATTAAATTTATTTATTTAATTTAATAAATCAAAATTTAATTTAATTTAATTGATTGATTTATTTAAATTTTGATTTATTTAATTAAATTTTGATTTATTTAATTGAGTTAGGTGTTTCATGTTCAATTTTCCTAAAACCATATTTCTTTCCTTTTTCCAAGCATTAATAACCATATAAGACATATACTAAATTTTGTATTTTATATCACAAAAATATACTTGGCCTAGTGACAAGTTAATTTTACTTGCACTCTAGGGATCTTGGTTCAAATCTGCTTGGGACCATTTTCTTTTCTTTCATTTTTTTCCGGGCATTAACAACTGTGAAACAAATAAATTAATTTTGATATAACAAAGGATTTAAGGACTAAATTGAAAAGGAGAAAATGACTTTTTAAGTCCTCAAAACCTCTCCATGTGTTTAAAGAAAAATGTACAAGTCAAAACCTCAACTTATCAAATATTTTCTAAGTGTTTACCAAGTCAAAACAGTGATTTTCAAGTCACCGTTTCGGAACGGCCTTTGGGCGTTTTAGAACGTTTTGAAACTGTTAACCTCTGTTTCGGAACGTGTTTCAAAACGGACGAAGAACAATGAAATGGATTGAACCGTTTCGATACGGTAGTATCGAAATGACCTCAAACGTTTCGAAACAGAATTCAAACTTGGTTTCAAATTATGATCGTTGAGCTTTTAAACTATTTTTAAGAAATAATTAAAGCGTATCGAAACGTCTCTAAGCTGTTTCGATACTGGTTTTGACAGTGGCAAAATGTTTCAAAACGAGTTTCGAAACAGGCTCTTAGCATATCGAAACAATTGTGCCCGTTTTGGTACGACATATTTATTACACCCCAACGGCTCTTTCTATTTTGGTCTGTTTTGAAACAGGGCTGGGTGTTCTGAAACGGGTTGTTGCAGACTGTATTTATGGAGGGAAGATAACATCCCAACGACTATTTTAATGAAGGCAACAACCCCAGCGACTAGAATTCAATGAGAAAGTATAAAAGGGACCTCTAAAAGCACCAGCAACAATTATTGATCCCTAAAGAATTATCCAAACATCAAATCCAAGCATTTGTGCTAAAATCTCATATTTTCTTGTAAACCCCAATTGTGAACTTTATAATTTCTATTCTTATTTGTTCAATTGGGTTGAGTGCTTGTAAAAGGGATACATTTTGTATTGAGAGATACTAGTCTTAGCCTTTATCTTCTTTGTATTACTTGAGTGAGGATTGTGTCAAATTTTGGGTAGAAAATTTGACCGATATTGTAAATGTTACCTTCTTAGCCTAAAAAGGGGAAGAACAATTAGTGGATTGTTGGAAAATCCTTAGTGAAGCTAAGGTAGTAGATGTAGAGTTCAATTGGAACTTGAACCACTATAAATCCTCTTGTCTAGCAATTTTTAATTTTCCACTCCACCACAAAAATTCTAAAAATCCAATTCACCCCTCTTGGCTTAAATCGTTTCATTGATCCACTCAACAACAACAATCTAAAACATATATTAAAGGTTGTACCTTACATCACAAAAATGTGCTTGTTCAGTGATAAGTACACACCTCTTCCATCCTTAGGGTTACAGGTTTGAATCTGCCCAACACCTGATTGGAGGGGAAAATTAATTAATTAAAAATAATTGAATAATTAATTTATTTTATTAAATTCAAATTATGACCAAATTGATATCTTGTGTAAATAACGGGGGATCAAATGTGTAATTATACTAGTTTATTTAACATCCACGTCAGTCTCTCCGTTATTTTTTAACGGATGATGGCTTGATTAGAACCAATTAAATAGTTTAGTGGTATATTTTCCAAAATTGAAAGTATAGTGGTCATATCGACACCAACCCCATAGTTAGGTGGTCATCTGTGTAGTTTACCTAAAAAATATTTACATGTACTATGCCAAATGTATTAAACTTGAGGGTAATGTATAATTAGACAACTAATTTCTTACATGTACTCGTTATTTCTAATCGATTGCAACACTCTACATAGTTCGTTACGTGAAAAAAATTAAACAAGCATAATACTTTTTGGTAAATTAAACTCGATATTTTATTATTAAAATAAAACATGCATTGGGTCTGAAATTTATTAAAAGAAAAATATCTAAAATTTAAAACCTTAACAAATTTTATGAACTCAAATCAAATAAATAATTAAACATCTCTAGACTATGCAGACATTGCTCCCATCTAGGGTTATACTTCGGGTTCTCAATCAGGTGCTTGTTCCTTGTCTTCTGGGATTTGAAACAAAGTAACATAAGCTTATCGTTCGGCTTCAGTCGTCAACTTCAGTTTGCCGTTTGTCATAAACATTGACGGTACTCAGAATTTAAGAAATTGAAATCATGAGGAATGGGATGACGAGTCGGCAACCTGTTTGACCTGTCATGTCACCATGCTATGTATGATGAATATCTCTTTTACCAATTCTCTTCGCTCTTACCCCATAAGTTCACTTTTTCGAACTCATCCATATTGGTCGGGGCCTCCAGCACAGGCTGGTGGTATCCAAACTGTCTAAGAACCTAATTGCCGTAAAAACCTCAACAATGGCAAAATTCAACAATGTCATTATCAAACACCAATTTTCGACATCCTCGTAGGCATCGTTCAGAATCACATTACGAATATCATAATCCTCATCATATGACATCCATCGAAATTGTGATAATATGTACATAACCGATAAATTGGATAAAAATAAATACAAATTATATAATTTTGATCTAAAAACAATATTTCATTACCTGCTCTTCGCAATACATGTCAATCTTGTTTCTTACCGCGAGAATTAATTTTACATCCAACCCCTTATTTTTAAATTTTTGGGCCCATCTACGTAATGTCACGGGGTCAGAGTCTTGGCGCAGGGACATCTCCCCCGTGCGGCAAGACTCTGACCCCGTGACAGATGGTATCAGAGCAGGACTGTGTGCAAGTTGTGAGCTTACCAAGCGCTCATGTGCTGCGTAGCGAGTCAAGTGGACGAGCGTGTGTCTCGCACCCAAGTGAAGTGGTGTTCGTGAGTGGGGCCTCTATAAAGAGATTGAGACGAGGTCGGGTAGGCAGGAAGCCGCAGTGAAAGTTCGCCAAGCACTCGTGCCTCCAATGAAGAGGGCGAGCAGGCAGGGAATTGCACACGAGATCCGGGCTAATTAAAAAGAAGAGGGAAAGAGCTTTCTCCCCATGCACGAGGGCGTGCATGAATTGAGTGGGGGAGATTGTCACGGTCCGTTTGCGTGATAGGCAAGACCGTGACAGGATGCTTGCTAGCTGTGCTTAATGCGTGATGCGGGATAGCAATAAGGGTGTAGTACGTGACGTACAACCGTTCAGTCCTGGGGACGGGCGTACTGGTTAGGCACCACACTGGTCGGGAGCTGTCCCCGCTTCCCTGATGAGCCCATGGGAGGGCGAAACCAGTAAGCATCGAGTGGAAAAGGCTGAGCCCCGGGCTGGTGAGAGCCCTGGGTTGCCGCACGGGGGAGATGTCCCTGCGCCAAGACTCTGACCCCGTGACAATAATACAAATACAAATATGGATCATGTTTTCTGTAAATAGAAATAAAAATAATTATGGGAATTAACATTATTACCTTGATGCGAGTGGGAATTGAAACATAGGATTACCAATAGGAGCGAGGAATGGAAGGTTGTACCAAGCCCATGATTGTATCAGCACCACACACCCACTAATATGGTGTGCACGACTCTGTCATTGCCATCTGCTAGGCTCGCTGCTTTGCACAACTCGCTGTACAAGAAACCTAAGAATGCAGAGCCCCAACTGAATTTTTTGGCCCCCAATGACGTCTCCAAGAACGGAAGGTATTGCGTGTGGACGTGAGAACTTGATTTGTCCGGCATTAGCATACCATTGATAAGGACCAATATATAGGTTCGAGCAGCGTAATCAATTTCCTCCGCTGTGAAATTTGCATCCACTTGAAATTCACTCTTCAGCCATGTCAGCTTCACTCGTTTACAATCAACAACATGCACCGGTGGTCTCTTTCCCAAATACTTATGACAACAATCATAAACAAAATAATTATTCATAACTATAACTGGATTTCCAGAAATTGGAACACCGAGATTCATAACAACATTTTCGAGGGTGATTATGCACTCCCTGCAGGGCATGTGAAAGGTATGCGTCTCCGGTCTCCAACGCTCCACCAACTCATTAATTAACCGCGACACGATTTCAAACTCACGAATCATTGACGCGTACCTAAAATCAGAATTCTCTAAAAATCCCATTATATATTGGTTTGGCGGATCGCACCATATCAAGCGAGGCCGAAATTTTGATTCATCTTTCTACAAACACAATATTTAAATTAAAGTAGTACTTAATCATTTAAAAAAATTAATTAAAACTTGAAAAAATAAACAATAAATTCACTCCCATGTTTTTTGTGATGTGAGAATTTTGAAGTCTTAACAACGCCATTTTTTCCTCAACAGTTACGCGAAATAAAATGTCTTAAACATCAAAAATCAATCGAATTTTAAACTATTTTCGATTAACTTATCCTACACATATTTTACTATTAGAATTTAAAAAAAAATTGGCATAGATAAAAAGAATTTGAATAATGAAAATAAATCATACTAAACAGAACTACCGTACTATACAAATATTAACAAACATTACCTTTAACCTTTTGAAGTATGTGTGATCAATTTTTTTTGACCAATGTTGTCTAAGAAAATCTCACGGCTTGACAAACTATTTTGCTTTGCTCGAACAAAAGAGGAAGAATTTTTGTGTGTGTTCTAAACCAAAACTATCTATTTATAAGATAAATAAACTCTAATATGAAAAAACTCTAAAAAAAACCCCTAAAAAAGCCCACATTTTGTCCCCGTATAGTCTGTGACGGCCGTTAAGCCAAAGAGAACTCGCGTGGGCATACGACGAGTTCAGTTTAGGATTAGGTTAATCTCGTGATTAATGTTTAAACCGAGATTTAAAGAAAAATAAAATAAAACTCACCATACGAGCAAGATGAGTTTAAATAAAAAATAATATATTTTTAGAATTCGCCGCGTTAGTGCGGCTAATTTCCTGTAAGAGTCATACTTTTGAGAATTTAGGATTTCGGGTGGTGCTTGGGCATAATAGGATCCTAATATCCTATTTTTGCCCTTATGCCTGCTTTTGGTGGTGGCATGGTAACGGTATTGGAGGTTATTGATGCCTTGGGGGTTTATTTGGAATATTGAGATTCTATAAGGGTTGGAAAATTAAAATTTTAAAAAGCTATCATTTTCACTTTATATATATATATATATATAAGATTTTGGATTTGTTAAATGATTAAAAATATATGCCGATAACTGAATTAACTTTTTTTTTTAATTTTTTTAATCATTGCTTAATTTAATTAATTCACATTTTATGTTCCAAATTAATTAAAATATTTAAAAGTTTGAAAATATTGGTATTTTATGTTCTTAAAATATGCGTTTTAAATAAAACCGTTCATTTTAATTTGTGTTTTCATATTATTTTAATAGAAAAAGGTTTTATTCTATGATTTTTTACATTATTTAATAAAGTTTTTTAAAATATATTAATATTTTTAAAGTAATTAGATTTACAAGTAAATAAAAACAATTAATAACTACCTATAAGTGTTGGGTGCATTGGTAAGACATGTTGTACTCCCAAAGAGAGGACGTGAGTTCAAATCTTGGAGACGATATTATTGGTAGGGGCAGTCATGCACCCTGAACATATGCATAATATCAAAAAAATAATTAATAACTTTTATATAGTATTTTTAAATTATTTTTTATTTGAGATATAAAATGTTTATATTTATGTTATAAAAATAAATATATAACAATAATTTCTAAATCTATAATTTAACTCATTTTTTATATATTCACTCAAATACGACATAGAAGGGACCCCTTACTCTTTGATCAGTAATAATAGAAAAGAAAATTATTTATGAACCAACGAACCTTTGAAAGTTATTTTGAAGCTCGTAGATGTGGTAATCAAGTTATTTGGGTCGAATTCGGATCAAATTAATATTTGGTTCAAGTTGCTTTCGATTTGAACGAGTTTGATTTAGATTTAATTTGTGTTTATGTTATTTCATGTGAGGTTGGGTATCCGGTAGGGTCAGAATCAGATATTTTATTTTTCAGATCAGATCAAAATCGAATTGGTCGATTTTCTATTTAAGCTAATATATAAGGCGGCCTTTTAAAAGAAAAAAATGATATTAAAGTATTAAACTATTATTACAGATAGTTATTAATTAATAATATTATATAAAATAAAAATAATATATATATATATATATATATATATATATATATATATTTGAGGAAATTAAATTTAGGTTTATTTTTGTTTCATCGGTCTACATGCTCATTCCAACAATAGAGAGTGAATATTGTTGGCGACCAGAAATCTGACATTTATCATCGGTCGGAAAAGACATTCAAATGCAACGAATTCAATTTTAATGGGATTTGACTTTATCTAATATAAATAAATAAATAAAAAGTATAAAGTTTGTAGAAATTAAGAATCTAAAAGATATAAATCTTACCTTAATAATAATAGTAGTAGATTGCCAGTCATTTTCATGAAAGTACGCTTTTAAGAGTAATTCAACCATAATCTTTAAACAAGTGTAAGATAATAATAACTATTTCTAAATTCCATAATACATATTTTATTTTATTTTTATTAAATAAAAAGATATTAAATTTTCATGTCGAATTTGAACTCATACAAAATAGGGCAAGATGAGCATTCTTAAACAAGAGAAGTAATACATATTTTATTTTAATTATATTTTAAATCACGAAACAAACGCTTAAATTTAGAGATCAGAACCATTTTTTTATGTTATATCAAAGAAAGTTGATAACATTTTTACATGAGCAGGTTTTGGAATCAAAATGTTGTTTTTTTATTAGGAATGAGTGTTATTATCATATTCCTCGCTAAAAAAACCCTCCTTAAGCCTAGTTGGAGGAAAAATAATGCATATGATAATAATTAAGTAATACCCGTATTTTGTGCGGGTATACATATATATAAAGGGTAATTGTTGTATACACAAGCGCTTGTGGAATTTTTTTACACAAGCGTCTTAATTTTAGGGGTTAGAGACTCCGTTTAGGCTTTAAAGTTTAGGGCTATAAGTGTACTAGTTTTGAATTTAGGGATTGTTGATAGAATTTTGGGTTTAGGTTTAAAATTTAGGGTTTATATGTTAAAACCTAAATCCCTACCCATATTACCCTAAAACTAAACCCTAACCCTAAACCCTAAATTCTAACCCTAAATCATAAATTCTAAACATAAAACCTAAATTCTAAACATTTACACTAAAACCCCTAAACTCTAAACCATAAACTCTAACCATAAACCCTATAATTGAGGCGCTTGTGGAAACAAAAAATTTCCACCGCCAGTGTATAGGATATTAATCCATATATAAATATATACTATATTTTTTTACTACAAATAAAACCAAAAGTATAAATAAATAAAACAGTCCAAAAGAGTCCAATAAATAAAATGTTCACATGGATCCATTTCGTACATAAAGCCCACTTATAAACCCAATACAAAATATGTTTGCCGCCCAAATGATTTAGAGATCTACCCAAGAAACACAAAAGCCCGAATTGTGCTTCTTTCTCCCGACCCAAGGATACCACGTGTCGAACCCAGATTGGCCAACAGCTCCTCACGCGG
Source organism: Hibiscus tridactylites (assembly GCA_958450335.1). Lineage (NCBI taxonomy): Eukaryota > Viridiplantae > Streptophyta > Magnoliopsida > Malvales > Malvaceae > Hibiscus > Hibiscus tridactylites. Next base: position 18,262,328 of record OY288285.1, on the reverse strand, counting down.
ATTAACTCCCTTAGCCGAATCCAGCTGACATCGTTGACATCAACGATGATGTTAGCACCTACTTAAATATAAATAAAGAGAGAAAATAATTATGGTAATACTTGCGCAATAATTAAAGTCTTAATTGAGGAGAGAGAAGCATCCGAAAGCCTCCCCAGAAGCTGAAGAGATGCGAGAATTGGACGCTGTCGCCATTGATCGGAGCACTGTGTTGTCGCCTAAACTCATCAGAAGGTAGCTCCTCTTTTCTCCTTCCATATTCTTGCATTAAAATCACAAAATAAATCAAATCTAAGCTAAAAATTAGGAAAACAGTAGCAAATCTAGATCTAAAACTAAATCAAGAGCTAAAAAATAGAATTTCGAGTCCTTATCTTGCTCTAAGTGTTGCCGACGCTTACGAGTGAAGTGTTAGGCATTCGGCCGAAGTTGAAAATGATAGAGAGAGTGAGTTCTTTTTGGTTCGGGTAGGTAGATTAAGTGGGGAAGCAAGGTGTTTATGATGAAAGAGGTAGCGAATTAGGGTTTAGGCTCGAAAAAGGGAAAAATGGAGCTTTTAGGGTTTTGGCACGGCGGCGGACGGTGACCAGAAATTGCTCCGGCGGTGAAGCGCGGTGGACGAAGTTGCAGATCACCCGGAGAAGATGATCAGAGGTGTTTCGATCTTCAGAGAAAAGTTAGGGATGACCGAAGACGACAGCCAGTGATCGGCGTCGCCTCTGGTGGCCGAAAAACACATCAAATTAGAGTTTTGGTTTTGAAATGGATTAAGAAAGTAAAATGGAAGAACAAAGCTTGAGTTGTGTTTGGTTTAAAGGTTTTGATCGAGGAGAAACACTGGATGATGTGGTTTTGTTGTTTGTGATGGATCAAAGGTAAAAAAAAATGAAGAACCAAGGAAGAACAATGGGCAAAAGGTGGGTTTTTATCCGAAAGAAACAGAAAATGAAAATGTTTAGGTGTTTATGTTCGATCAAAACACAAAAAAAATGAAGAACATTGGATGAACAAGGAAGAAAAGTGTGAGTTTGATCGAGGAGCATAAGGGAATCTGGGTATTTCGGTGTTCGAGTTGAGAGGATTTAGAGAGAGAGTGGGTGAAGAGAGAGAGAGAGAGTGAACTAGAGGAATGACTGAGTTGGCCCGGTCTCAAGAGTTTTATATGCGAGTCAACACGGCACCGTTTTGGTGCCGGGTCGCAAGGAGGATCCATGCTCTTTTGAGCGGGTTCGGATACGAGTCCGTGACCCGGTTAAGTCTGGGATTGGGCTGGTTATTTTTGGGCCGAATTTTAATGGGCTTGGGTTGTTTTTTAGGAAAATTAGACTTTGGCTCTCAAGTTTACTCTTTCTTACAGATAAGTCACCATTCTTTGTAAACTGGCTCTATAATTTTAAATTTAATTCAATTTAGTCCTGGCTGTTTAATTTCTTTATTTTAATTACTCTATTTATTGTTTACTTCATGCATGATTTTAAATAATCATATAGTATGCATGATTAGGTAAACTTAATACATTTAGTAAAGTAGGATTAGAGCCTTTTATGACTAGATTCTCTTTTTATTATTTACTTGATGCATGATTTTAAATGGATATTGAATGAAGCTCAAATATTTTAAGTCAATTAGTACCACATTGTAACGTGGTGTTAATTAAGGGAATATTTAAGTAATAGATTCAACGTTTCATTTAAACATAGAAAATGGATTTCATATAATTAATTTAAATAAAATTAAAATAGGACTAAACAATTAGTATCACTAAAGTTAGGAATATTGTTACTTTTGAGCCTAATATGGGTAGTATCCAAATTATTTGAGTGTTACCATTGAAGCCCAAAAGTTAATAATATTCATAGAATCTTAATTAATTAAATTAATGGAGCCTAAATTAGGGTTTACTTAAAATAGACAATAAAATAATCGGGCATGCATTAAACATTTTGTGTTGAGATACATTTTAAATATAAATTGAAGTGTCCTAATGTATTTGGACGTTTAAGATTTATATTCGTCCCAAATGTATTTTCTTGCAAAATGATATCCTTATTCGGAATGGAATCTATTTTACAATTAAAATACTTAATTAAATTCAGATTAATGTTCGAAAATGCCAAGTGAAATTAATGAGGTACAGATAACGACATTTATAGGGGTGTTAACCCTTCCCTACACGCAACCGACTCCCAAACCCGAATTTTAAGAATCCTTGGTCCGTTTTTATGGTGTCAGATCTACCAAAGTGGCCGGTGGCGACTCTAAAATGATTTTAAGCAAATAAAGCAAATTTGATTAAAATTGGAAAAAACCTACTTTCAAGATCAAATTAAATGGAAAACCCCGATTTCTAAAACCCTAATCATCAAGTTGTTTTTCCACAAGTAGTTTTTAAAAAGCGATCGCGATAGCTTGACGACTCTGCTGAGGACAAAATTGAGAGTCAGGCCTGTAGCGACTAAAAATTTCAGGAAAAATACCTCGGTGTCACTTGGAGGAACCAAGTTTTTATTAGTTTAGAAAATTTAATTGGATTTAAAAAAAGAGGAGTCGCCACCGGCCATTTAAAAATGGTAGACCGGACACCGAAAACTAAACCAGAGATTTAAAAAGGGTTCGAGAGTCGATTACACGCGGGAAGGGTGAGCACCCCCGTCATGCCCAAAATTGGTATCAAGATCCTTACCGCTTAGTTAATATTAAATTTTACGAATTAAAGTGATGATTCGTATTGAAATTTGGTTATACGGATGAGTAGATTTTAAAAGTCTTATTATTCGAGAAGGAACGTCCGAACCACCACCACTACGACTGATACTGGCCTTGTTCGTTTCCGAGTAAAAATACATCGCATTATATTTTGCAACATAACGTAACAAATGACTAGAGGCATGTCGAAAATAAATAGAAAATGTATCAACCAATACGAATATGAACACAAAAGGCGATCATGAACAAAATAAGGTAACTACGCATATGTACATATAAGCCTTAATAATTTCAAATGCGGTATTAGCATATAATTATGTAAAAATCCTAAGTGACGTGTATACAACTAGATAAAAATTATAAGCCGATCTTCGTACCAAAATTCCTTCAATTCTATTCGTTTTTACATTGATCAATCCCTTTGATCGGTGGTCGACAATCAATTTTAATATTGGTTGTCGACCACCGGATCTATTAGTTTTCTTGTTTTTATTTTTATTTTAATAAGAATCTATTTTTCTGTCTTTGTGACACGTTTTTTCCTCTGTCCTTGTGATATGTTTTTGTTTTTGTTTTGTGGTTTGATTCATCTGTCTTTATGGCATGTTTCAGCATACCCTAGCGATCGATTGTTGTTCGCACAAAAATTCAATCGGTGCTAGTTTTTGATTTATGTTTTTGTCGGTGGTCACTTGAAAAGTTATATCCCCACTCGGTTGATGGTTGTTTGCCGCTGAAATCAGTCCTGGGTAGCGGTACTTTTTGCTTGACAACTTGGATCGCGCACCACTCCTTCTTCCTTCTTTATGCGTCTCGTTTGGACATAGACAAGGAGATTCAGAAGGCTGCTAAATTTTGTTGGTATGCTTATTTCTATAGAAACTTTCATTTTCTTTGTTTTTAGGTTGTAAGGATTTTTTGGGTTGTTTAATCCAAATATTTTTCTTCTTGGATGCATTGTAATTGAAATTTTTCTATGGATTTAATAAAAATTTAGTGACTTTTATCAAACAAAAAAAAACTAGATAAAAACTATATAAGGTATATAAGTGGTTACTTGGAAAAGACAGAAGTAATGACATTATACATAAATATGATTTCATGAAAAAGCACTTTATAACATATACATGTTGTTACACAGAAACATGATTAAGCAACATATGAAAACTTTATGATATTTATATTATTACGTAAAGGCAAAACCATGTATTATCACGGGAAATCAAAACTACGTAATATGTACATATTCATTTAGTGGCATAAAACCTTATGATACATACATGACTACTTAAAATCATGTGACACGCATACAAATATATGAACCGTGCCATATGCAAAATAACCACGTAGAAATTACGTAATAACACATGGTCATAGCACAAGCATGTCAAACATCAAAATGGAAATATGAATAAAAAGGAAACAAATGGAATTTAAACATGCAAGGACTAATATAGTTAATTAAAATTTCGCCACCGATTTAGGGATGAAATTGAAAATCATTCGAAAATTCCAAGGATGATAGGGTGTATAAGACGAGATGGCTAAAAAAATACTTTTAAAACACTAGGGCACGAAGGGAGATAAAACCATTTTTTTAAAATCAGCTTCAGATTCAACATTTATGGGCGAAATTGAAAGGTTCCGAAAACCTGTAAGGATTAGGGATGCATTTTAAACAAATGAAGACCCCCTTTTTGTGGTTTTCAAAACACGAAAGGACCTAAATCATTAATAACCTGGGTTTAAAAGGAGAGGGGAAATATAAATCGAGTGAGAAACATTTTATTCCCCTTTTTTCTTCACCTAAACGGATGCCCTAAAACCATGGCCGATCGGAGAAACCCTAAAACCTGTCGGCCATTTTCATCACTTCCCTTTCCCTTTCACTTCGCCCCCTCTTTTTGAAAAAAAAAAAGAAAAACAAAACCTTTGTTTTTCGAGTCTCTAAAAATGAATCCCAAAATCCCCTTTTTGTCAAGACTGTCACCCCTTTGGCTCGCCGTTCCCCTTTGCCGCATCGATGTCTGGCCTAGAGAAATCCTAACAATTTGTTGGCGATGAGGAATCGAGCCGACACCAACAAGGATGCCAATCAACGCCGGTAAAAAAAGGAAAGCCCATTGTCTTCTCTTTTTTATCTTTGGTTTCTCTTTTTTAATGCATGTAGTGAATCAAAACCGAAGATACCTTGAAAAATTCTTTCTCTTTTGTATTGATTTCGAAGCCTTCTGTTTTTTTACAATTTTTTGCTCTCAATGCATGCTCTCTCCTCCCCCTTTCTTTTTGTTTCGGTTTCCTATATAACCGAAGGATTACATGCCAAATAATTTTTGTCTTTGATCTCTGAAGTCTTGTCTGGTTGACTTGCCATTTTTATCTTTTTTTGCCTCTGATAATTTTGTCTTGGTTCTGCTCTTTTGGGATTTTTTGACTAGTTGCTTTTTCTATTGTATGTTGGGCATTCCCGAAATGGCGAGGAGCGTCGGCGTGCCAACGACAGGTGCGTCAGGCTGGCGGTACGAACCTGCTCGTGGAAGCCGAAAGGGGGGAAACATGTCAGCATGCGCGCGTGGGAACGGAGGGGGCACATCGAAAGCTGAAAAGTTGGCGCGTGAACTCTCGGTCGTTGTCCTACGTTGATCTGGGCCGTTAATTCGTCTCGCATCCAAGGGTCGAGATGCATGCGGCGTGAGAAGGGTAGGGGCTCTGCTAGGGTTTCAGCCTCATGTTCAATCTGAACCGCACGATCACAAACCAAATCCCACGGCCCAGGTGATGCGGCGCGAGACAGATGGAGGCTCTATAGGATTTGCTTTCTCGGAATGAATCTGGACCGTCAGATCAGATTTAGATCTAACGATTGTGGTGTGGCTGCGCAGGCAATAAAATGTGTTAGGGTTTTTGATTATTTGGGCTTACGGGCTTTTTGGGCTAAGCAATGTAATTTGGACTTTATTATTTATTTTTTAATCAATGTTATGTTTTGGGCTTTCGTTTATACTTACGTTTTATTTTAATAATAATAATAATAATAATAATAATAATAATAATAATAATAATAATAATAATAATAATAATAACAACAACAACAATAACAATAACGCATACTAATATAAGAACAACTAATGATACAAATATAACACAATGATAATGTAAATAAATGATATAAATAATAATAATATTGATACAATAGTGAATATAATAATAATAATAATAATAATAAATAACAATGAATATAATAATATCAAACAATAATAGCAAACAAAAATAATAACAATATAAAAATAATAATACTAACACACAATAATAATAAAAAGATAATAATGGTAATAATAATACTAATAGTTATAATAAAAATAAGGATAACAATAGTAGTATTTATTTATATACATATGTGTATATATATATTTTCTTTTTCTCATTTTCGTTTTTTAATTACCTAACAACCCAATAAGCCCAAGATAAACACAAACTAAAAGGGTTCGAGGTCCGGACAAAATTATTGATTACAATTGCCCCTCTTTGCTTATACTTGTGGAACAAGAATAAAGCAAAGACCATAAGCACTCATTTTGTCCTACTTCCCTGTCACACGGTTTACTCCCCGAAGCGGCCACACGCACATCCAAGTAATTTCCTCCCCGACCCCTTAAGACCATGAATTCTCCCTCTGGATGCCCCGAACAGGTAGACATAGTTTTTTTAATTAATTTTTTCTTCTTTTTTAATTGACTTCTGATTGCCCGAATAGATCGGTAGATTTCCATTCTCCAAGTGCCCGAACAGATAGGCGAGTTCTATTCTTTACGTGCCCAATCGATGAGCAGATTTCCATTCTCCAAGTGCCCGAACAGATAGGTTGATTCCATTCTCCAAGTGCCTGAACGGATAGGCGGGTTCTATTCTCCACGTGCCCGAATAGATGAGCAGATTCCAAATATCTCTTCCTTTTCACGGTCAAAAAGCAAGCTGAAACTCCAAATATCTTTGCCTTCCCTTCACGGCCAAAGGGCGAACTTAGGCGTCCAAGTGGATTTGCTTTCCCTTCACGACCATAAAGTAAACTGGTCATCACTAATTTTGTCCAACTTTCCTGTCGGACGGTTTGCTCTCTTAGAGCGGCAACACGCAAGTCCATGTAACTTTCTTTCTGAGGTCTTAAGAACATGAGTTCTTTCTCCATAGAACTCATTTCCTTGGCGTATTCTCCGACTAATAGTTCCTTCTATACAAAACTCTCCTCTTAGTATCTGAAATTAAAGATCTACAAGTCCCCTCTCCATAGGACCCTCCGTGTTCGAGATCCTGAATCTTTAGGATTTTGAGTTCTTTCTCCACATAACTTCCCTTTCTTAGCGTACTCTTCGAGTAGTAGTTCCTCCTCTACGAACTACCCTCTTCGTATATCTGAAGTCAAGGATATACAAGTCCCTTCTCTATAGGACCTTCCGCTTTTGAGACCCTGGCGTCGCAAGTTCCTCCTACATAGAACCTTTTTGGACCCTTTCTCTGTAGGATCCTTGTCGGCGAGCTTGAAAGCTTTCACATGATATCCTTGAGTGGCGATTATGAAAGCTTCACCTGAAATCCTTGAGGAAGGGATAAAATTGAGAAATTTTGATCTTTTTAAGAAAAACATCCTTTAGAAAGGGTAAAATTAAGGAATTGAGTTTTGAGGAAAACATCTTTTTGAAAGGGATAAAATTGAGAAATTTTGACTTTTAAGAAAAATATCCTTTGGGAAGGATGAAATTTAGAAATTGAGTGTTAAGAAAAACATCCTTTTGGAAGGATAAAGTTGAGTTTTGAGTTTTAGGAAAAACATCCTTTTGGAAGAATAAAACTGAGAAGTTTGAGTTTTGAGAAAAACATCCTTTTGGAAGGATAAAATTGAGAAATTAAGTTTTGAGAAAAACATCCTTTTGGAAGGATAAAATTGAGAAATTGAGTTTTGAGAAAAACAACCTTTAGGAATGATAAAATTGAGAAATTTGTATTTTAAGAAAAAAAATCCTTTTGGAAGGATAAAATTGAGGAATTGAATTTTTGAGAAAAACATCTTTAAGGAAGGATAAAATTGAGTTTTAAGAAAAACATCTTCAAGGAAGATTAAAACTGGGGGTTGGAAGGATTTTAGAAATCCAAATTACACAAGTCGAAGGACTCTTGATTCTTGTGAGATCTGCTTCTCCTCTCGTGAAGCTGTAGATCTATTATTTTACTGATCTTCAAATGCATGTTTAAAGAAAACAAAATTCTATGATGATATGATTTAGCATGCTCCTAGCATGGGTGATATCTAGCTATCGATGATGCATGAGCATATTTTAGGATACAAAGATGCACGTGTTTATGAGAATACAAAGATGAATGAATTTAGTTTGTCTCCATTTTCTAGTGTCGGTGGTCGTTATCTTGGGACTACAACCACACATCAATCTCGCGTTTTGACAAAATTGGCCCCTAAACTTGTGTCACTCGTTTTTCGTTCAAGTATTTGAGTCGAGTGACCTCGGTTGTATTCAGAATCTTTATCTAACCTTTTTCTAGCCTTGTGCTATCTTTCATCTATTCTAATTCAAACTCTTATGTACAAAACCCTTGTTATCCGCGGACAATGATGCCCCTCTCGGGTACTACTGGCTTTAGCACGAGTCACAGTTAGTCCGCTTGTTCATTCCAATGTAGAAGACTTATGAAAATGATAGGGTAAAAATAATTTCATTGTATAAATATACATTTTAAAGAATAACGACAAGTGATATTTAAGAAAATCAAGTTTTAGGTCTTTGAAAAAAGGTCAACCCGAGTGACATTTTTCGAATGTTGCGAGGATATATATAGGAAATCCTTTCTGGGCTATTAGGCTTCCGAGAGGATCGAATCCCATACCTAGTTTCTACCCAATTTAAAGGTGGCTCTCTTTAACTCACTAACTCACCTTGCCCCATCCTTCCCTCTTTTTTGATCTCAATCAGGCATTAGAAGTGTGGCAATCCTTGAAGAAAGATTAACCCCAATAGGCAGGATGTGATCTAAAGACAAATTCATCCATCCGTGTATGGTCCAAATGGTCTTTTGAGGCCTGTAATGTAGGCTATGGCTCTTGGTTATGAAAGAAAGGGTAAATAGGCCCAAACAAGTGTTTAAGGGTGGTGAAACCAAGGATCAATTCTTCCAACTGAAAATCTTCATTACATACCATCTGATCTGAATATGCTCGGATGAAAAACATTTCCCTTTAATTTTTTGGATCGTTTTAGATTTCCCATTTTTGGGTTTTCATCCTAGAATTCATTTCCTTTCATCAAGTTTCGGATCAGGTTAGGTCTTTGCATTGTATTGTATTGGTGCATGCTTTTGATCAAAGGTGAACAATCTTTCTAGATAGAGATTCAATTGTCTAGGGAATTCATGTATCCCTTTTCTTTGTTTACCTCTCACTCGCTCTTTCCTTTTACTGCACTTTTCACTTTAGTGCTTCCACTTCTTATTTCTTCAACTTTTATGTTGGTAACTTTTGACTTAATTTGGGTGGCTCTTTGAGTACCAACTTCCCTTTTATCGTTTCTTTTTGATGTTTCTGTTGTTCAAACTAAAAAAATTGTATTTAATGCATCCATTCTCCTTTATTGCCCTTTAATTCATAAGACATCATTTTCATGGCATAATCAAAATTCAATGTTATTTACTTGTCCATAAACTTCTATCTCCTTTGCCCTAATGTAGGGGTGATCCTTGGTTTGGGTTCAATCGGAAGAAAAAAAAGTTTAATAGGCTCAAACGGGGGCTGCAATGGATATTTTTCTTATTTTCTTTCTTTGTGAAGGGAATTGAAGGAATGTCAAATGTCATCCCATACGTGGGTATCAAAAAGTAGTCTTCCGGGGGTGGATGTTTTGGGGTTGTCGCTTCATTCAAGGACTTTGAACAACAATGCCCGAGAGGGAAAATTCACTCAATGGGAGTGGCCCATTATTCCTGAACACTCATTGTCATTCCTCCCTTGGCCTAAGTAGAACATAGGGTTTTCATATTTATAGTGTCCTCACAATATTCGGTTTTTTGGAAAACTTTTCTTTTTAAATTGAATTAAAGTTAATCTTACAAAGAGTATATATATGTAAAATTGGAAAACAAGAGTAAGCTTATAATAATAAACAATAAATGAGATGTTTAAAGAACAATGAATACAAAAATATTTTCTAAATAACAAATGAAACTTTCTTTATGATAAAAATAACTATACTCTTCGTTTGAAAAATCTACAGCTTAGCTTATTCTTTTTGCATTTTTCCCAAATGCACAGGGATCAATGAATTTGAATTGCTTTTACCGGTAGCCGTTTGCTCTGGGCTAGTTTTACCATTCCCCTGGGTACAATCAGTTTTTCACCAATAATGAGAATTGGATTTTTGCAAAGGATTTATTTCCCTTCGACCATTCGTAAAAATGGATTTTCGATGGACATTTGAATTATCCGTTTCTTAAACTTTACCGTATTTAAGCACGTTGTGCCAACATTTCGGTCGGACTTGCCCAAACATCGCTTCTTCTTTCATGAAGCGATGTGATTTCTCCAATTCACTTTTCTTGAATCGACACTTGCATTTTTCCCAAATGCGCATAGATTAATGGATTTGAATTGCCTTTACCGGTAACCGTTTGCTCCGGGCTAGTTGTACCATTCCCCTGGGTACAATTAGTTTTCACTAATCATGGAAATTGGATTTTTGTAAAGGATTTATTTTCCTCGTATACGATATTATCTCCCTTTGATTCTAAACCAAATGTTCTCGAAGCTATTCGAGCTTATCCATCCTAGCCACTAGGTCATTCATGTTTCTGAAGCTGTACTGGCTAGAAACTGTTCCCTTGTCCATTCTTCCCTCTTTGTTTCTCTGATGAGTATTCTCCCCGATTAGCAATGGGTGTGATGAAATGAATGCATTATGAATTTAAACAAAACTTTTAGTGCCCAATTAACAATGGATGTATAATTAACGATGTGAATAATTATGAAATGATGTATGAAATAGATGCTGCAATAAAAGATGTGCACATATGTATGTGAAGAAAAGGTGTTTGTCCTATAGGTGATTAACCTTAGGTCAACTTTCATTTGAACGTAAAGGAGGCTCCTCGTTACAAGATAGTCATAGCAAAAGTCCTACGGATGCTCTTCGGATCGCCGAACTGTGTTCAAGGAAATGAAGGTTTCGGCCAAGGTAGCCGAGGCTAGATTTCCTTTCTTCTCTAGCAATTCAAGAACACCCAACACTTCCGATATCAAGTCTCAGAGGCATTCTAAACAAAACTAGCTATCTCCTCGAAGCTGAATCCATCCATTAACCTAATCCATGCTATTTCTGGCCGCCATGCTCTTTCTGGCCTCTTCTTTGCACTCGGTCAGGTAGTTTCGTGACTTTGGATGTTCGGAGTAGATATGATATTGTCGACTTCCTCGGGTTGGAGAAGGGAACTATGCGTTCACTCGATAGATTGTCCCCTTAACCTTTCTGATTCAACTCTAACCGATTTCGGGCTTGCTAATTGACACAATCCTTTCTAGCAACCTCCCGTCCATAATGATAGCCCTTAAAATGGGTAAAACCACCTTGACTCAACACCTCTTTGGGTAATGAAATGCATGCAAAAATAAATGCAATAGGGCACAAAAAGAAATGTGTTAGTACCAAATAAACATGGTTTAATATAATAAGCATGGGAGAAATAAATCGAGTATTAAGCAAGCAACCCTACTTGTCTAGCACCTAGGTTATTCGCATGGCTCTAAAGGGGTGGGCTTTCTAGTTCTCTAAATGCAATTTTGGTTCTAGGAGGTACTCAAATTGTCCTTGTTGTCCCCTACAAAGGGTATCAAGGCCCCCGACCATCAGCCATTATAGGCTCCTCTCAACCGAGTTCAATTCGAGGGGACCCTTTAGCTATATTCGTACGGAGAAACGGTATTCCCACGAAGATATAGGGTATTCGAGCCCCGAAGGTACTTGCTAGGCCCATACGGAGGAACAATATCCCCACGAAAGCACTAGCGTTCCCCCCCCCCCCCCCCCCCCCCCACTTAGACAAACGAGTTTATATGCCAATTTTAAATGCGTTTAAAATAAACTCAAACTTATAAACAAATATCGATCAATTCGATTACTTTAATTCACAACTTCTGATATTAATTGAGCGGTAAGGTTTTCTATGGCTTGACTCTCTTTTTTGTTTTCGAAAACAAAAAATTTCCCCCAGCGGAGTCGCCATCTGTAACTACTAAAAATATTTCAAGAAACTCCTCAGTGTCACTTAGAGGAACCGTGTTTTAATTAGTTTTGAAAATTTAATCGGAATTTAAAAAAAGGAGGAGTCGCCACCGACCATTTAAAAATGGTAGACCGGACACCAAAAACTAAACCAGAGATTTAAAAAGGGTTCGGGAGTCGGTTACACGCGGGGAAGGGTGATCACCCCGTCATGCCCAAAATTGGTACCAAGATCCTTACCGCTTAGTTAATATTAAATTTTGTGTATTAAAGTGATGATTCGTATCGAAATTTGGTTATACAGATGAGTAGATTTTAAAAGTCTTAATATTCGAGAAGGAACGTTCGAACCACCACCACTACGACTGATACTGGCCTTGTTCGTTCTCGAATAAAAAGACATCGCATTATATTTTGCAACCTAACGTAACAAATGACTAGAGGCATGTCGAAAATAAATAGACAATGTATCAACCAATACGAATATGAACACAAAAGGCAATCATGAACGGAATAAGGTAACTACGCATATGTACATATAAGCCTTAATAATTTCAAATGCGGTATTAGCATATAATTATGTAAAAAACCTAAGTGACGTGTATATATACAACTAGATAAAAACTATATAAGTGATTACTTGGAAAAGACAAGAGTAATGACATTATACATTATGATTTCATGAAAAAGCACTTTATAACATATACATGTTGTTACATAGAAACATGATTAAGCAACATATGAAAACTTTATAATATTTATATTATTACGTAAAGGAAAAACTATGTATTATCACGGGAAATCAAAACTACGTAATATATACATATTCATTTAGTGGCATAAAACCTTATGATATATACATGACTACTTAAAATCATGTGACACGCATACAAATATATGAACCGTGCCATACGCAAAATAACCACGTAGAAATTACGTAATAACACAACATGGTCATAGCACAAGCATGTCAAACATCAAAATGGAAATATGAATAAAAAGGAAACAAATGGAATTTAAACATGCAGGGATTAATATAGTTAATTAAAATTTCGCCGCTGATCTAGGGATGAAATTGAAAATCATTCGAAAATTCCAAGGATGACAGGTGTATAAGACGAGATGGCTAAAAAATGCATTTAAAACACCAGGGGCACGAAGGGAGATAAAACCATTTTTTTAAAATCAGCTTCAGATTCAACATTTATGGGCGAAATTAAAAGATTCCTGTAACACCCCAAATTTGCCCAAATTTGAAAATCCCTAAAATTTGAAAACAGCCACACCTTTTTTCCCTCTCCCCCTCTCTCGATATCGCTTCCCTCACCCTCTCTCTTTATTTTTTCGGTGAAGCTTCGGTCGAGCTTGCCTCGTCGTTTGTTTTGCACACCGTCAACACCTCCTCATCTGTCGTCAACACCCCCTAGTTCCCCGTCATCGGCTGTCGTATGCTTAGAAGCGGTAGGAAACCGTTCAACCTTTCTTTAGTTCATCCTCGCCGTTCGTTCCATGTTTTAATCTGGGTTTGGAGTGGTCACGTCTTGGTCTTGCATTGTTGTTGTCGTCGTTTGTTCACCGATCATCATTGTTCATGTTTTTGTCGTTGTCGTCTTCCATCGTGCCTCCTTCCAATTTTGGTTTGGTAAGCCTTAATGTTTGTGCTGGTAATCAGTGGATTCTAAGTTATTGGTTGCTGATCTCGTTTTCCATTTTGATTCTTGCTGGAAATCGACCATTTTGTGTTCACTGGGCGTGTTGTCGTCGCCACCGTTCGTTCATCGGCCGCCGTCACTTTTGTCCTTGCATCACCATTGTGTTGTTGAGCCACCACCGTCATCGTTTGACCAGACAATTGACTTTGACTTTTTGACTCGTTTGACCAGTGAACCAATTATGAACTGAACCGGACTAGACTTCGATTCATTTGACCAGACAATTGACTTTCACTTTTTGAATCGTTTGACTAGAGTTGACTTTGGACCAGTTTCACCAAGTTTGACTTTGACCAGTTTGACCAAATTAGACTTTGACCAGTTGACCAATGTTGACATTTGACCTTGACCTTTGACTAGTCAAGTCAACGTTGACCGTTGACTTTGACCAATGTTGACTTTGACAAGATTTGACTTTTTTAGGAAACGTTCACCCAGACCTTTCTCGACGTCCTGTATCCGAATCTGCTGCCCGTTTTGTCTAATTCGAACCCGAAAGCTCTGTTATGCTAATTGCAATTAATTAGTACTTATAATCTATTAAGTTGCAGATTTTAGAATCTAATTCAGAATATTCCTGTGTTCAGGTGATAACGTTTTCGAGGTCGACGAGTTACCTCCAGTTGTACAGATCGACCGTACACGTTCTCTGAGATCTTCACGTGAGTATATCTTCAGTTTAGTTCTTAGTGTTTTAGTCGGTGGTTTAGTCTTAGTAATAAATGTTAATATAGAATTCATACCCCGTAGGTCCTGTTTCAGTGAGATCCGAGCGTGAGGCTCACTCTTCTCGAGAGTAGAGCTTCTGTTGCTTAAAGGTGTGCCTCTTCCTGTGTTATAAACTTCTGTGTTTCTTTTATGCTATAAACTTGAGTTATTTATTCTGTGTTGTGATTTGTGAAAGTTTTTGGATATCATGCATAGCATATCAGACTAAGTTTTAACTAAAAATCAGATTTACAAAATTGTGAAATATTAGATTTTCAGACTCGTAAAACATTGGATTTGTAGTATTGTGCAACTTGAATTGTGGGTATATGGTTAGAGATTTATTCGGGGAAGTTCAGTGGTTTCACCTTTCGGGCTGAAATCCGCTTCGGATCAGTGGTTCAACCCTTCGGGCTGTGTTCCACATTGGATGGTGACGATGGAGAAAGTAGGTTATAGGGAAACTTACTTTTCGATGTATCCAAGATGGGTACTATGATTCATGTGCATTAGACATCATATCATCATGATTCGGTTTTGTTGTGTTTTTAGAAAATTCTTTATCAGAAAATAAAATACTATTTTGTTTTGTTTTCGTTTGCACTTTAGAGACACACTAAGCTCTTTAGCTTACACTCCCATACTTTCTTCTTTCAGATACTCAGACTATTTTAGGCGACTTGGTACTCGGAGCATCTCGCACTTTACTCGGATATTTTTATAATTCAGTATGAACCCTTTTTGATTATTTCAAGCTATTATTTAGCATATTTTTGGAATATTTTGTAATTTCGGACATTAGGACTTATATTTTGGGATTATGTTTTTGCATGCATTTCGAATTTATTTCAGATGTTTTATGAAATATTTAGTAAATGTTTTAATGATCGAGTTTTATGAATATTTGAGAAATTTTACGTTAAATATTCTTAATTAATTCAAATATGTATTTTAAAATATTTTTAAACCTAAGATTTATAACTTGAGGGACAAGTTTTCAATTGCGACTTCCTAGATTCAGCTCATTTCTTTTGGGCCGAGTTTAGGGGGTTACATTTAGTGTCATCATAGCCTAGATTCAACCCTCGGACTGTGAGGCACACAATAGTTTTCTTTCAAAATGGTTTTGACTTTTGCATGCATCTGAAATATTTTGAGATAAATGAGAATTTTCTGAAAAACTTGTTACGGTTTCGCTTGATCTTTTACGGAATTACTTTTACATGTTTTAAATTCGAGATTTCGGTACCGAATCTGAATCTAGATTATTACATCATGTAGATAGTTACTATGCCACCACATAAGAGTTCTAGTTTTATGTTTGGTTGAAGTTGAGAATGAGGTTGTACTGCTGCTTCTGATAGAGATCATCCGGCTTATGCTAGTTAGACGAAAAATCAAAATGAGATATATAATAGAGAGGTTTTGAAGTAGTCGGCGTTGTGTCGAGATGAATTTATGAAACTGAAACAGAACAATATGGCAGTTAATGGCTATGTGATAGAGTTTGAGGCTGGTCAAATATGTTCCCGTGTTATTTACGACTGGAAAATTTATTTGTGATTGGTTATTGAACGAACTTCGCCTATTGATATGGGAAGATATTAGTACACATTAGAATAAGGTGTTCAACGATCGGAGTGGTCGAGCTAAGACTGTTAAGAGAATAAATACACTTATGAAAGGTGAGAAATTTCAGAATTCTGATCAAGTCAAAAAGTAATCGGACATAATTGTTCAGCTGGGTTTTGTCAAACTTCGTTGGAAAAATAAAACATATATATGAGCTTGTTTCTCAAAGTTATCTCAATGTGAGACCTACAATATTCACAATTTTTACTGTTAGCATGGGTAGATCAAAAGTTCGTCGGCTTATTTCTTGTACGTGAGTTTTTGCGATAAAAAGCATAACGAAGAGTGCGAGTTGATGAATAAAGCGTGTTTTAGATGTGGATCTCATGATCATTACTTGAAGAATTGTCCTCGACCACCTACTGGTTCATCCGTTCAAATTCAGACACCTGCGTCAGTTCAGGCACCTCACCGAGGTAGAGGGTAGTTTAGATCAACTACTTCTGGTACAACTAGTAGAGGTAGACCTGCTCAGAGTGATAGGTCAGTTGGATATGAGATTAGACGACCATGTTTAGTATATTCGACCGGAGTTCGCGTTGGATGTGATGATATGCACAATGACGTAGCAGGTACAGTTATGATGTTTTTAGTTCTATTTTGGTTATGAAGGATTATGAATTCAGAATAAGAAAGTACAAGTATGTGTGGGTTAGTTTTGGAATCTATTGTCAAGTTTGAAAATTTCGAGGACGAAATTTCTTTTGAAAGAGGGAGAGTTGTAACACCCCAAATTTGCCCCAATTTGAAAATCCCTAATTTGGAACCCTAGAATTTGGGAATTCATAGTTTAAAACCCTAATTTGATTAAGGGATTAAATTGACCAAAAATCAGAATTTCGTGGCTTAATTAAGAAATTTGGGGTCATTTTGTAATGTTGGTAAAGTTATGTTATTGTTTTGCAAACCCTAAAAGTGTTAAGTGACCATATATGTGTTTTTCCCTTTTAATAGGGTATTTGTAACCCTCTTAGCCCGGCCTAGACGCTAGACCCGAACTACGAAGATCACACGGGGAAAACCAAAGTCAACCCGAAAGTCAACCTTGATTAACGACCTTTTTTTTATTTTTAAACTTCTCTAGATGCGCATTAAACCTATGTGAAAGCCCAAGAACCTTGGAAGAGAAAAGCACAACGATCGAAAACGTTTAAGGACTCAATTGCAAGAAATACACCTTTAAGGACCAAAATGTAAATTTTGGAAAATAAAAGGACTTTCAAAATTTTAGTTTTACCAAACCTCAATTAAACATATTACAAGCCTCTCTGCCAAATTTCAGCTTAAAAAGACATCTCAAGCTCAAGCAATTGCAATTACAACTTTCAGGACTAAAATGTAAAGCATGCAGAATCTGTGTTCAACGGTCACCCATTTCGAAAAACTGACACCCGTATAGAAACACTCGTGTCGTATGCCCGTATCGAAACGGTGTTGACCGTTTCAATACGCGGGTATATTCCGAAACCAGTTCCGAAACAAGCACTTCCAGTAGCCAAAGTGTTTCGAAACACTTCTAGTCGTTCCGAAACGCCCAAGCCATTTCAAGCACCCGTTTCGAAACAGCCAAGGGTGTTTCGATACACCCTGCCCAGAAACAGCAGAAAATTCTGGTTTTTCACTCCAAAACACCATCAAACATAATTGAAACCATTCCATAACATATCATCAACACGATAAGCATTATAACTATCAAATTACATCAAAGACTAGATACATTACAAACATTACAAACATCAAAGACATCATATCATCATGATTCGGTTTTATTGTGTTTTCAGAAAATTCTTTATCAGAAAATAAAATACTTTTTTGTTTTGTTTTGTTTTGAAATTTAGAGACACACTAAGCTCTTTAGCTTACATTCTCACAGTTCATTCTTTCAGATACTTAGACTATTTTAGGCGACTTGGTACTTGGAGTATCTCACACTTTACTAGGATATTTTTATAATTCAGTATGAACCCTCTTTGATTATTTCAAGCTATTGTTTAGCATATTTTTGGAATATTTTTTAATTTCGGACATTAGGACTTATATTTTGGGATTCTGTTTTTGCATGCATTTCGAATTTATTTGAGATGTTTTATGAAATATTTAGTAAATGTTTTAATGATCGAGTTTTATGAATATTTGAGAAATTTTGCGTTAAATATTATTAATTAGTTTAAATATGGATTTTAAAATATTTTAAACCTAAGATTTATAACTTGAGGGACAAATTTTCAATCGCGACTTCCTAGATTCAGCCTATTTCTTTTGGGCCGTATTTAGGGGGTTATAGTTCTGAAAACCTGTAAGGATCAAAGAAGCATTTTAAACAAACGGATACCCCATTTTTTATGGTTTTCAAAACACGGAAGGACCTAAATTATTAATAACCCGATATTAAAAGGAGAGGGGAAATATAAATCGAGTGAGAAACATTTTATTCCCCTTTTTTCTTCACATAAACGGATGCCCTAAAACCATGGCCGGTCGGAGAAACCCTAAAACCGGTCAGCCATTTTCATCACTTCTCATTCCCTTTCCCTTCGCCCCTCTTTTTGCAAAAATAAAGAAAAACATAACCTTTGTTTTTGATTCTCTAAAAACGAATCCCAAAATTCACTTTTTGTCAAGATCGTCACCCCTTTGGCTCGTCGTTCCCCTTTGCCGCACCGATGTCTGGCCTAGAGAAAGCCTAACGGTTTGTTGGCGATGAGGAATCGAGTCGACACCATAACTAAAATGTAAAGCATGCAGAATCTGTGTCCAACGGTCACCCATTTTGAAACACTGACACCCGTATAGAAACACTCATGTCGTACGCCCGTATCGAAACGGTGTTGACCGTTTCAATACGCGGGTATATTCCGAAACCAGTTCCGAAACAAGCACTTCTAGTAGCCAAAGTGTTTCGAAACACTTCTAGCCGTTCCGAAACGCCCAAGTCATTTCAAGCACCCGTTTCGAAACAGCCAAGGGTGTTTTGATACACCCTGCCCAGAAACAGCAGAAAATTCTTGTTTTTCACTTCAAAACACCATCAAACATAATTGAAACCATTCCATAACATATCATCAACACGATAAGCATTATAACTATCAAATTACATCAAAGACTAGATACATTACAAACATTAAGCACACCTACGCATTCATCACATCCAACACATGATCTTGCTTTTAATCAAAGAGCATAGCATATCAACTATTGAAGAAGAAGATTCAAATATGGCAAAGCGATCAACAACAAGGTTCAAACCATAAACCGAACATGGTCAACATGCACAATCTCATTACACAACAACATAAAAGACTCTCCCCCCATTGCCTTTATTATCTATAGCTATAAACCAAGACATACTTCTCAAGTGGAGCTCTTCTTGAATCCCTTGCTTCTTGCTGTCCCAACTTCAAATATCTGCATTGATGTACAAAAAGGAGCGTAAGCACATAATGCCGAGTGAGGAATGCTCAAAACCAAAACACCATCAATGCAGCGAATCATAAAACCTTCTTTAAATGTAGATACAATTCAATAAACCAAAGCATTGTTTGAAAACCTCCTTTGAAACAACATTGCTTTAAATCATGCATTGCTCAACATGAAAACCAACCTTTAACTTTGAAATGCTAAACAACTCACCCCAAACCACATTCTTACAAATACTATCATTTAAACCTTTCCATGCATGAACACTTCATGCAAAGTTTAACTCAATTTCCTTGGAAATCACTTCTACTTCACACCATACTTTTCTCATGCTTGATGATCATTTCAAAGCAAAATGCCTTTTGAAAACCAATTGTTCCTTCTATCTATCTCATGCATTCAACAAATGCAAAACACATGAACTACAAAAGCAACATTTACATTACGTGCCTTTTTAAAACAAGCCTTCACAAGACTTCAATGCATTTATGAGGTTCTATGCACATATGCACCATTCACAATAGAATATATACTTTTGCTCACGCTTAACAAGTAACACATACATTCTTGTATCAATTACATATTTCCCATGCAACCTTGCATCATTTTCAAAGCATCTATCGCTTCATTACATTCAAATACATTATATTAGCTTTCAAGTGATAGTTCACAAACCATTTCAACACAAGACACAATCGGATACGCGGATTACAAGCATTGTCCCACACGCTTCATACACACTACCGGCTTAACAAGGTGGAGTTTATCAGTACAATCACAACCCCTCAACACCCGTGATGGAGTTTAACGGTAGAATCACAACCCCTCAACATCACTCATTGATAGTTGTATAACCCATTAGCGAGAGCCGGGACACACCTCAAGGCTTACACATGGGAGATACCTCAACCATTGTAATCACCATAACCAAGCTCACACACGAGAGCAATCCTCTACCGTTGTGATGCTTAACCAAGTCCACCCACGAGAGCCATCCTCCATCGTGGTGACACCAATTTCCTCAATCGCTAGGGTACTTGGATGGAGTTTCCGGTACAATCACAACCCCTCAACATCCAAGGTGACTTTACTTACGGTGCACCCAATCCTATAGCCGGCTAACTATATCCGATTCAAGTACTTTAAAACCATTTCATCACTAGCCAATATACATCAAATACCATAATCAATTCACTGTTTTAAAGCATTAATCAAAGTCACTTATCATCATGCGTTTCCATGCATCATAACCTTATTAACAACATGTCAAACCAAGGATCTCTTACCTTGAGTATCCTTCAATACATGGCTTTCAAAACTAGCATTAATCATGATAAAATATGCTTTCAAGGCTGTAATTAAACATGGATTTCATAACCAATGCTTCAAACCACAACATAGCACATCCGAAGGAGTTTTTCCGAAAACTTACTCTTGAGCTTAGCTAAGTTGTTTAGACTCAAACTAAGCTCCCAAAACCTCCAAATAATCGTTTCAAAGCTGGAAAACCATCTCCACTCACCGATACACAAAACTATGCTAGCCGACAAGCCTTCCAAGCATTCGAAACTTCCAACGCCACCTCTATTGCTTCCGGATCATTCTCCCCTATTTTAAACACATAACAACAGAGGATTAATGCATCACCATGCATTAAAATCACCAGCAACACAACCCACTCGGTGCTCTACCCAAGAACCTCATTTCGGCTACAAAAAACAACCGAAATCACCTCCAAACTCTCCCAAAACAAAGCCCAGCCAAGATCTATCAATTCTAACCTTTTATAAACATCAATTAACATCAAAAAGCAACAGAAACATGACCTTATACCTCCAGTAACAACAGATCACCAAAACCACCCCAAAAACCACCATTCTAGCAAGCAAAACTTAGGAAAACAAACCTATTCGGGATTTGATTGATAAAACCTCATTTGTAACATCAATTATCATCCAATATACATTAGAAAACAACCTCAAAACAGAGCCTAACCAAGATCCACGAAAATCTCCAAGATCTCTTCCAAAATTTTGAGTTTTAAGCCAAAATCTTTTTTCCAACACTAAAACCATCCATAAAACTTTAATAAAGGTTTGACAACTTGAGAATTTCAGTAAAGAACTGAGTATTTAGAGGAGAAGAACAAGCTTACCTCTAAATGATGATTTCTCATTGATTTGAGCAAGTTTCCAAGAAAATTCAATGTAGAAAACAAATAGATTTGATGCAAGATTGATTAGGAATCAAAGATGAATTAAAATCTCATCAAATGAAGTGTAAAATCAAAGTAAAATTGCTGGAGAAAATGTGTTTGGTTGAAAGGAATTTGAGAGAAAATGAAGAGAGGGAAAATTTGTGAAAAGTAGTTATGAATAGTCAAAGTTAGTTTCTCATTTAATTAAACCTCATTTCCTTTAATTTAAACATTAATAAAATTACCCAAATTAAGGAAAAATCTGGAGAAAAACATTTTAGGTAAATTAGATCCTTAAAGATTCAAAGTTTCAATCTTTTACAAAACAGTCACTATTTAACTTTTGCAAAAACTGCAATTTGGTCACTACACCGAAATGTAATATTTCCAAACTTCATTTTGTAAAATTGATTTCACCATTCTCTTTTATGTATTAAATGAAGATTTTTAGATATTTTTCTATATTTTTAAAGCATCCCGAACTAGGCGTTCCCTAAAACCCCCTTTTAGATTTGAACCAATTTCCAGACCGATTCGGTTCAGACCCTAAACTTCTAAGCCCAAATTTGGGATGTTACAGTATTTATACCCAATTATAGCTCATATCAGATTTTAATCTTTGGGCAGCCACACCTTTTCTTTTCCTCTCCCCCTCTCTCGATATCGCTTCCCTCACCCTCTCCCTTTATTTTTCCAGTGAAGCTCTAATCGAGATTGCCTCGTCGTCATCTCGTGAGACAAACTCGACCCCTAGTTCCCCGTCATCGGCTGTTGTGTGCTCAGAAGCGGTAGGAAATCGTTCGGCCTTTCTTTAGTTCATCCTCGCCGTTCGTTCCTTGTTTTGATCTGGGTTTGGAGTGGTCACGTCTTGGCCTTGCATTGTTGTTGCCGTCGTTTGTTCATCGATCGTCGCTGTTCATGTTTTCGTCGTTGTCGTCCTCCATCGTGCCTCCTTCCGATTTTGGTTTGGTAAGCCTTAATGTTTGTATTGGTAATCAGTGGATTCTAAGTTATTGGTGGATGATCTCGTTTTCCATTTTGATTCTTGCTGGAAATCGACCATTGTGTGTTCATTGGGCGTGTTGTCGTCGCCATTATTCGTTCATCGGCCACCTTCACTCTCGTCCTTGCATCGCCACCGCGTTGTTGAGCTACCACTGTCATTGTCCATGCCGTGTTGATACCTTCTATTATCGTCATCTTTGTGGCCGCCTCTATTCGGGTTCCGAAACCCTAGCCGACAAGGATGATGTAACCCTAGTTCTGATGTGTTGAATGAGGGTAAGTGTTGGGCCAACAATTTTGCCCAAACTTTAAAAGACCATATCAGAAGTGGGCTTTGTGTGCTTGGTTGAACCCAAAACCATGAGAGCCAACCGGTGTTGAGTTAGATCTGTGTAAATCGGACCAATTGAGTGAACCGACCAACCTGAACTAAACCAAACTTTTAACCAGTGAACCGAACTTAACTAGTGAATCAATTATGAACTGAACCGGACCAGACCGGACTTCGACTCGTTTGACCAGACAATTGACTTTGACTTGTTTGACCAGAGTTGACTGTTGACTTTGGACCAGTTTGACCAGGTTTGACTTTGACCAGTTTTACCAAATTAGACTTTGACTAGTTGACCAATGTTTACCTTTGACCAGTCAAGTCAACGTTGACCGTTGACCTTGGACAATTGACTTTGACCAATGTTGACTTTTTCAGAAAACGTTCACCTTGACCTTTCTCGACGTTCTGAATCCGAATCTGCTGCCCGTTTTGTCTAATTCGAACCTAAAAGCTCTGCTTTGCTAATTTCAATTAATTTGTACTTAAAATATATTAAGTTATGGATTTTACAATCTGATTCAAAATATTCATGTGTTCAGGTGATAACGTCTTCGAGGCCGACGAGTTACCTCCAGTTGTACAGACTGACTGTACACGTTCTCCGAGATCTTCATGTGAGTATATGTTCAGTTTAGTTCTTAGTGTTTTAGTCAGTGGTTTAGTCTTAGTAATAAATGTTAATATAGAATTCATACCTCGTAGGTCCTGTTTCAGTGAGATCCGAGCGTGAGGCTCGCTCTTCTCGAGAGTAGAGTTTCTGTTGCTTAAAGGTGTGCCTCTTATTGTGTTATAAACTTTTGTGTTTCTTTTATGCTATAAACTTGTGCGATTTATTCTGCGTTGTGATTTGTGAAAGATTTCGGATATCATGCATAGCATATCAGACCAAGGTTTAACTAAAAATCAGATTTACCAAATTGTGAAATATCAGATTTTCAGACTCGTAAAACATCGGATTTATAGTATTGTGCAACTTGAATTTTCAACTTGAATTTTCGGATGAGACTCAGATTTTAAAATCTGCATCATATCATTGTGGGTATATGGTTCGAGATTTGTTCGGGGAAGTTTAGTGGTTTCACCCTTCGGGCTAAATTTTGCTTTAGATCAGTGGTTCTACCCTTCAGGCTGAGTTCCAATGTGGATGGTGACGGTGGAGAAAGTAGGTTCTGGGGAACCTTAATTTTAGGTGTATTCGAGAAGGGTACCATGATTCATGGGCATCAGACATCATATTACCATGATTCGGTTTTATTGTGTTTTCAGAAAATTGTAACCCCCTTAACCCGGCCTAGACGGTTGACCCGAATTAAGAAAGTCACACGGGGAAAACCAAAGTCAACCCGAAAGTCAACCTTAATTAACGACCTTTTTTTTTCTTTTTAATCTTGTCTAGAGGCACATTAACCCTAATTGCGATCACTCAACAACATATTCAAAGATCACATGCATCAGAGATCAAACAGGGACCCAATTGAACAAATTACATCTTTAGGGACCAAATTGTAATTTCTGATAAAAAGGAGGACTTAACCCAAATTAAAGTTACCAACTTGAAATTAGTCAGATTTCATGCTTCTCTGTGAAATTTCAGCTCAAAAGGACTTCCCGAACTCATACGATTGCACAAACAAGATTCAGGACCAAAATACAAACAATTCAAAACATTTAACTGCCAATGTCAGCCCCCAACGGTCGACCGTTTCGGAACAGGCAGAACCCGTTTCGAAACACGGGCCGTTCCGCAACGCGTACCGGAACACGGGCTGACAGTAGCCAAACCGTTTCGAAACGGTGCCTACCGTTTCGGACGCCTGGGTTCATTCAAGGCACCCGTTCCGGAACGGTGTGCACTGTTCCGAAACACCCTGCACAGATTGCAGCATAAAGCTCACTTAAACATGCAATTGATCATTCAAACGTGCTCCAAATGCCACCAAACTTTACCAGCATGCAATTCAACATATATGAGACTTACATGAATCAACAAATCAACAAAATAACATCATATGCAAAAAGCCCCAAATCTATAGGCATGCTTCCTACACAAGCAAACCATTCAAGCATAAACTTCCAATTCAAGCATGTAAAGGCCAAACACAAAAACCAACATTCTCATCAACATTCAACATACTTAGGGAGTTCAAAACCTCTCCCAAAACATACACATAGGTCCCCCATTGCCAAATTACCAAAAGCTAAATGAACTTAGGAAAACCTTCCATACTTTGAGCTTTACTTTCACTTGAATGCTTGCTCTCCTTGCTGCCCTCAAAGTACTCTAATGTTCTGCATTATTGATTTAAGAAAACGAAAGAGAGCGTAAGCAAAAGCTTAGTGAGGTATGCTCATAAAAACCATTCAATAATGCATTTATAAAACATTTATAAATCATGCTTCAAATCAACATTTGCACATGCTCAAAAGCATACTTTAAACAAGCATCTCATGCTTCATATCATAACATGTCATATTGGCCACAAGTGATCAATTCCATTTTTTTAAAAAAACCAGTACATCAACTTTCACCCCAAGGACTTTTAAACACCTTGGCCCCAAGGACTTTTAAACACCTTGGCCATGGACTTTTAAACACCATGAATGAGGACCACACAAGGACTTTTAACCACTTTTGTGTCCGTAACAAATTTCACCCCAAGGACTTTTAAACACCTTGGCCCCAAGGACTTTTAAACACCTTGGCCCCATGGACTTTTAAACACCATGGAAAGGATCACATAAGGACTTTTAACCACCTTTGTGTCCACAACAAGAACCATCCAAGGACTTTTAACCACCTTGATGTTCTTAAGTAACAAGGCTCACTCAAGGACTTTTAACCACCTTAGTGACCTTAACCTTTTCAAAACATCACTTGCCAATATACATCATTTTCATCATTTAATCCACTGTTTTAAAGCATTAAACCAAGCCATATTCATCATGCATTTAAAAGCATCAAACCACATTTAATCAATGTTCAAAAACAAGGAACTCTTACCTTGAGCTTCCTTCAACTTATGGCTTACAAAAACAGCAAATACCATGCTAAAATCATTGTAACACCCGTGTTTGGGGGTCGGGTGAAAATAATATTTTAATATTATTTCGGGCTCGGTTTTATAATTAAAATAACCTTTTTGGGCCTCGGGTTTTAAAATCAAATATTTTATTGTTGGACTAAATTGAAATGAAAATTTAGTTTGGATGGTTTTAGAGAAAAGGGGAAATAGCCATCTCATTAATGGCCTTTTGGTAATTTTCCCATTTTCTAATTTAAATCCCCCTTTATACAAATAAAACACCCTCTCACTATTCATCATCTTCTTCTTCAACGGGTTTGAAGAACTCCCTCCCCCTTTCACTATTCCATCTCCTTCCTCCCTCATTTTGGCCCGGTTTTGAAAGGTAATTACGTTTTTGACTTCCCCTCAACTCCCTCTCTTTAAAAGTACCACTTATTTTCATTTTCATGGAAGTTTTGGAAAATAGATTTTTGAAAGATTTGATCAAAAGTGGAAACTTTATGTTGTTAAGCTTAATATTTTGATTTAATATGGTTAGTAATGATGTATAGAAGTTAAATGGTTCAACATATATGATTTTTAAAGGGTTTTGTTAAGTTTCCCGAAATTGGGTTTTGGTGGGGTTTTAGGAGGGTTTTTAGTTGAGTTTTGGGTGTGGTTTGTGTTGGAAATTGAGGGTTGAAGTTGGGGTAATAGTTGGGGGCTGTTTTGGAAGCATTTGGAAGTGTTAAATGGGTTGAAATCACAAGTTTTAGACTGTGCAAAGGGGCTGCTCGGGAATGGCTTTTTGGGGGTTGTTCTTGGTTCGAAAAACAAGTGTTTAATATTTGAATTGTATTCCGGGTTTGCTATGTTGTGTTGTGGACTGATTCGAGGTTAATTCACTTGTGTTGAGGTGATTAGAAGCAAGGAATTGCGTTGGTAAAGCTTTGGGATCGAATCCGGAAGTGAGGAGGCTTGATTTGGCTTTGCTTGTTTTGCTTAAGGAAATGAGGTGAGTGGTTAAAATGTTTTTAAATGCCTTCGATTATTTGGTCCAAGCATATGAATGTGGAAATGTTTTCAAGAAACGTTTTGGTTCAAGGTTGGTTTTGAAAGAGTTTAGTTGGGCTTGAAAGGTCAATTTTAAATTCAAGAGTAAGTTGATGAAAATCGCCTATTTAATTTCCCCTTTTTCCGGTTGTTTTCATGTCTTGCGTTGATGGTTTGTTAAGCATGAAATTTAAATTACTTGAGTAGAAGCATGTTGCTTATTGCTATATCTTTGATCACGTATGATGGTATTAATGATGTTGTTGATATGCCTTGTAAGGTGTGAGTAAATTGGTGCAAGTTGTGCACGAAAATGGTGAGTAAGACCATTTGTGATTGGTAAGATTCCAAGTAGTAAGTGATGCCTTAATGGTGGATTTTGTTATATCTTGTGTTGGTTGTGCATGATATAGTGAGTACATGTTGCATGATTGTGACCGTATGTTGTGTTGCATGGTTGGTGTCGAACCTCACGTGATGGTTGTCGTTGCTCCGGTGATGTGTAGTCCCACCGGTAGCAAGTGGTATAAGACTCCGGTGATGTGTAGTCCCGCCGGTAGTGACTAGTAGAAGAGTACTTTGATGTGTAGTCCCATTGGAAAACTACTAGTCGAAACGGTGATGTGTAGTCCCACCGTGTGTGTTTGGTTATGCTTGTGCATACCATGTGTTGTTCATGTGTATCTCACTATATCATTCTCTTTTATGGTTTGCCTTAACCTAAGATCATACCTTTATGCATACTATGAGGTGTAATGCTATGATAAATGCCTATGTTGTTGACCCTTGGTTGAACTCGTATGTTAGTAGAAGGATTAGGTAGTTGGATGATTTGTATGCGTTGACCTTTACTTTTAAAGAAAGCTTTGAACCCTGCATTGTCGTAGTTATGTTTTAGAGCTCCGCTCACTAAGCTTTATGCTTACGCTCTCCTTTTTCCGACAATGCAGATCTTTAGCTTGGAGTTAGCAAGGAGCAAGATAAGGGCGTCCAAGCGTGTGGTGGTTTGCTCAAGTATGATTTAATTAAATAATGTAATAGTCTAGCAATGGGAAATGCTACGTGTTTTAGGATCTTGTATCTAGACTCCTTTGTGTTGGCTTATTGTTGTTATTGCCTAACGTTGATGTTTGAATTAATTATGGATTGTAAGCATGTAATGCCTTGATGATTGTTGGTGTGTATGATGGCATGCTTTAGGGTGTTTAGGTTGCCTTATGTATGGTTGCAAACCTCTTGTGTTTGACTTGTGCTTTTAAGACCATTTGAGCCTTCATGTATGCTTATTATTGCCTATATTGCTCATTGAATCAAATGCTATGTATGAAAGCTTAAATCCATGTTTGAATGACATCCATGGCTTAATTATGTGTGCTTGCATGTTGGTATACGCTTAGGTGAGTCAAGAAATGCATGTAGAGTCGAGTTGGGGTCGTTTTAGTTGAGATTGAGGTGTTGCAGTGCAGGGGGTATCGATACCCCTGGTTAGGGTATCGATACTCTCTCACCCAAATGTCCCAGTTTTTGCCTAGGGTATCGATACCCTTAGGGTATCGATACCCCCCAAAGTTTCTGTAATCTGGGTTTGGGAGTTAGATTGGAGCGTATCGATACTGGGTCCCGAGTATCGATACGGGTCAAATCTGTTGACCAAGGAAGGTTGACCGAGGAAGAGGGTATCAATACCCCTGGTAAGGGTATCGATACGGCCTTCTCGTGTTGACTTCCTGGGTTGACCTAGAAGGAGGGTATCGATACCCCTGATTAGGGTATCGATACTGTCTGCCTTATAAGCTTAAAATTTACTGTTTTTGCATGGCTGTGTTTCGAATGAGTTTTTCCTTTGAACGTTTTCCGCTGTTGTGAATCACATAGGAATTAATATTCATCTAGGCAAGATTAATATAAAAAGAAAAAAAAATAGGGTTGCTAACCGAGGGGGAATCCTTTGGGTTTCGCTTCGGTTTTCCCCGTGTAGCTCACTCGGACCGGTCATCCGGCCAGACCGGGACGAGGGGGTTACAATCATGCTTTCAAAACAGTATTTAAAACATGCAATTAAACCACATTGCATCACAACAAAATCATGGCCACCACTAAAGAGTACTTCCGAAAACTTACACTTGAGCTTAGCAAAGTTGTTTAGACTTAAACTAAGTTCCCAAGACATTGGTTTCAAAGCCGAAAACCCAATTTCACTCACCGATTCCACTTCGCCTCAAGCCAAACCACCAATTCAAGCTTCCGGATCAACAACTCTTGGATCCAAAGATGCCTCCCCTGTTTTAACACACCAAAGCAGAGGATTAATGCATCATCATGCATTAATTGCTTCAATGAAAGCACCTAAACTCGCTGCTCTCATCCACTCTCCACTTTCGGCCACCAAACACAACCGAAAATGCATCCAAACCACTTCTCAACAAAGCCCAGCCACAAACCATCAAAACCAAACATCTAATAACATCATTTAACATCTAAAAAGAACCTATTAACATCCTTATACCTCCAGCAACACCAGATCCACAAGATCACCTCAAAAACAATCAAGAATCACAAGCTAAACTTAGGAAACTCAACCTATCCGGGATTGCATTAATCAAAACTCAATTCCTTATCAATTTAGAGTTCATTTAACATCAAAAACACATCTCAAATCACATATTAATCAGATCTAACGAAAATCATCAAAAATCACCAAATCTTGCATTATAAGCCAAGATCCATTTCACAACTCAAAAGCCTTTAATAAAACATCAATTAAGGATTGAAAACTTAGGAATTTCAGTAAAGAACTGATAGTTTAGAGGAGAAGGACGTTCTTACCTCCAAACTTGAGTTTCTCCTCTTTTTGGAATCTAAAACCTTGATGAATCAAGTAGCAAATGATGAGGTTTTGTAGATATTATGATTAGGAATCAAAAGAGAGTTGAAAGGAGGAATTTAGGTGAGAAAATCAGATCAAATTCTCTGGAGAGAAAGTGTTTGGGTTGAGAGAAAATGAGAGAAAGAAAATGGAAAGTTAGTTATCCAAAATAGCCAAAATGGCTTTCCCTCCACTTTTAATATGTTTAAAATCAGAATATAGCTTAAAATATCTTAGAAAAATCTGGAGAAACTACTTTTGGAATAATAGCTCCTTAAAGATTCAAAGTTCCAACCCTTTATAAAACAGTCACCAAACTTTCAAAAAATTACATTTTGGTCACTAGCCAAAATGTCACACTTCCAAAACTCTTTTTCCAAAATTGATTTCACAGTTCACTTAATTATATTAAAAGATGATTTTAGAACATTTTTCCATATTTTTAATGCAACCCGAACTAGGCTTTCCTAATTTCACCTTTTTAGATTCGAACAGCACTTTGACCAACCGGTCAACGCCCAAAACTCCTAAGCCCAAAACCGGGGCGTTACAACTCTCCCCCCCTTAAGAAATTTCGTCCTCGAAATTTACCTGAAGGAAAGAGATAAGGAAACTGCTTCAGCATGTCTTCCTTCCGCTCCCACGTGGCTTCCTCAACACCTCGATGCTTCCACAGCACCTTCACCAATTCAATGGTCTTGCCACGAAGAACCTTGCTATCCGAATCCAGAACCTTCACCGGTTCCTCATCATAGGTCAAATCCGGATTCAAAACCACTTCCTCCACAGGCATCACATGCGAAGGATCAGATCTATACTTCCGGAGCATAGAAACATGGAACACATCATGAATCTTCTCCAACTCTTGAGGTAACCTCAACCGATACGCAATAGGACCCACACGCTCAACCACCTCATATGGTCCAATGTACCTAGGGCTCAGCTTACCCTTCCGACCAAACCTCATTACCTTCTTCCAAGGCGAAACCTTCAAAAACACACGGTCACCCACCGCATACTCTATCTCCTTACGCTTCAAGTCCGCGTAAGACTTTTGCCGATCAGAGGCAGCCTTCAACCGCTCACAAATGAGCTTCACCTTCTCGGTGGTCCCTTTCAACAAAGCCGGCATCGAAACCAACTTTTGACCAGCTTCAGCCCAACAAAGAGGAGTCCTACACTTCCTCCCGTACAAAGCCTCATAAGGTGCCATCTGTATACTCGCCTGATAACTATTGTTATAAGCGAACTCAACCAAAGGCAGATGCTTCTCCCAAGAACCTTGGAACTCAATCACGCAACACCTCAACATATCCTCCAAAATCTGGATAACCCGCTCAGACTGACCATCCGACTGAGGATGATAGGATGTACTGAAATGCAACCTTGTACCCAGATCTTGATGCAAACACTGCCAGAAACGCGATGTGAACCTCAGATCCCTATCCGACACAATCGACTTAGGCACACCGTGCAGCCTCACAATCTCAGCAATGTACAGCTCTGCCAGCTTATCCAAAGAAAACGTAGTATGCACAGGCAAGAAATGCGCACACTTCGTCAGGCGATCCACAATCACCCAAACAGAATTCTTCTTTGATGGAGACAAAGGTAAACCATATAAAAAATCCATGGTAACCCTTTCCCACTTCCATTCAGGGATTTTCAACGGTTGCAACAACCCAGAAGGAACCTGATGTTCAGCCTTAACTCGCTGACACACCAAACACTTGCTCACAAACTCTGCAACATCCTTCTTCAAACCCACCCAATAGTACTCATCACGAAGATCACGATACATCTTAGTACTACCAGGGTGCATAGCAAAAGGACTACTATGACCTTCAGTCAGAATAGCACGCCTCAACTCAGCATCAGCAGGCACTACTATCCGACTCCCAAAACACAACACACCATCATCATTAAAGCAGAAATCCGAAGGCCTACCCTCCGCGATATC
Organism: Hibiscus tridactylites; assembly: GCA_958450335.1. Taxonomy (NCBI): domain Eukaryota; kingdom Viridiplantae; phylum Streptophyta; class Magnoliopsida; order Malvales; family Malvaceae; genus Hibiscus; species Hibiscus tridactylites. The sequence goes on along the minus strand of OY288285.1, from coordinate 18,230,458 downwards.
CTGAACATGAGACACCAAGGAATCATCCAGCAACTGCTTTTCCTTGATCAACTGAACCAAAGATGGTTTCACTTGCAACTCAGCAACAAGACCACCATCTCGCGATATGCTCAAGCTAGCAAACATAGCCCTTAGCTCAACAGCTACCTTCCTACTCAAGGCATCCGCAACAACATTAGCTTTTCCAGGATGATACTCAATCGTCAAATCATAATCCTTGAGCAACTCCAACCAACGACGCTGCCTAAGATTCAACTCCTTCTGAGACATCAGATACCTCAAACTCTTGTGATCCGTGTACACAGTACACTTCTCACCATACAGATAATGTCTCCAGATCTTCAGAGCAAAAACCACTGCAGCCAGCTCAATGTCATGCGTAGGATAGTTGCGCTCATGCACTTTCAACTGCCGCGATGCATAAGCCACAACCTTACCCTCTTGCATCAGCACACATCCCAACCCAACATAGGATGCATCACTATAGACCACAAACTCTTTCCCTGATTCAAGCTGAACCAAGATAGGAGCTTGCGTCAAAGCCGCCTTAAGCTTCTCAAAAGCCTGCTGTCTCGCCTCTGTCCACTCATACTTAACATCCTTTTGCAACAGCTTCGTCAAAGGAGCAGCAATCTTGGAAAAACCATCCACAAACCTTCGGTAGTATCCCGCCAAACCAAGGAAACTACGGACCTCATGAACAGACTTAGGAACTTTCCAGTTCATCACCGCCTCAATCTTCTGAGGATCAACACGAATCCCTTCAGCTGAGACCACATGCCCAAGAAACACCACCTCATTAAGCCAGAACTCACACTTGCTCAGCTTAGCATAAAGCTGATTCTCCAACAAGGCTTGCAAAACAATCCTCAAATGCTCTTCATGCTCCTCCTCAGTACGCGAGTACACGAGGATATCATCAATGAACACCACCACGAACTTGTCCAGGTATTCATGAAACACACGGTTCATCATATCCATGAAAGCAGCAGGAGCATTTGTCAAACCAAACGGCATCACAAGAAACTCATAATGCCCATACCTTGTCCTAAAAGCTGTCTTAGGCACATCCACATCCTTCACCTTCAACTGATAATACCCAGACCTCAAGTCAATCTTAGAGAACACAGCAGCTCCCCGAAATTGATCAAAGAGATCATCAATCCTCGGCAAAGGATACCGATTCTTGATAGTCAACTTGTTCAGCTGACGGTAATCAATGCACATTCTCATAGTGCCATCCTTCTTCTTCACAAACAAGACCGGTGCTCCCTAAGGTGACACACTCGGCCGGATGAAACCACGATCAAGCAGCTCTTGCAACTGCGTCTTCAGCTCCTTCAGCTCCTTAGGTGCCATTCTATAGGGAGTAATGGACACAGGAGTTGTATTCTCATACAGCTCAATTCCAAACTCCACCTCGCGATTAGGAGGTAAACCAGGCAACTCCTTAGGAAAAACACCAGGAAACTCCTTCACAACCCTGATATCTTGCACCCTCAACTCCTTAGAGCTAGGATTCATCACAAAAGCTAGATAAGCTTCGCAACCTTGCCTCAGCATCCTGCTCGCCTCCAAGGTAGACACCACATTGGCAAGAAACTTCACATTCTCACCAACCACAACAACTTCATAATCATCCGCAAGCTTCAGCGAAACTCGCTTATTTTCACAATCCACAACAGCACGATGCTCAACAAGCCAATCCATACCAAGGATCACATCAAAACCATAGAAGGGAAACTCCATAAGATCAACATGGAAAACATGTTCTCGAACAACCAAAGGACACCTTCTATAAAGCTTTCGAGTCACAACAGTTTCACCAAAAGAACTAGTGACACGAACACCAACATCCAAAGACTCAACAGGTAAACCAAGCAATTCAGCATGCTCACGCAAAATGTATGAATGCGTAGATCCAGAATCAATCAAAGAAAGCAATGACAAGGATTGCAAAGTAAAGGTACCTGCAATCACATCTGCATCATTCCTTCCCTCACGCTGAGCATACACCCTCGCTTGGCCTCCACCTTCAGGCTGAATAGCCACAACATGGGCTACTCCACGACCACCTTCCTCTCGCCTCTGGAAATTACCACGGCCGCGCCCACGACCTCTCTGTGGTGCAGCAACAGCAGGAGCACGCACCTGATCACCAGCCAACCTAGGACAATCTCGCCTCAAGTGGTCTACAGAACCACAATTCCAGCATCCATTCCCAGCTGCCGCAACAGGAGCTTGCACCTCCCTCACAGCACGAGGACAGTCACGCTTCATGTGACCACGTGAACCACAGATCCAGCAAGCACTCGGATCAGCTCTAGCATTGCCTCCTCTAGCAGGTGCACCGCCACCTCTCTTGGCTAAGGACTGATACTTCTGATCACGTCCCCTCTTGTTCCGTCCACCTCCGGAACTAAACTCAGCTGATCTCTTTCCAGCACTTGCTCCAGCACTTCTCGCAGATAAACCCAAGTTCATCTCTATATCCTTGGCTCGGCCCACTAACACATCAAAATCATCGTACTCAGTGGCCAGCACATACATTTTCACATCCGTCACAAGACCATAACGGAACCTCTCGCACCTTGCCCGTTCATCAGGTATCAGCTCTGGTGCATACTGACTGAGTCGCACAAACTGCACCTCATACTCAGCCACACTCATGCTCCCTTGGGTAAGAGACATGAATTCACGCTTCTTCTCATCAAGATATCTCACTCCCAGATATCTCCTCTTGAACACATTCTGAAAGAATGTCCAAGTAACATCAGCTTCAGCCATCCTAGCTATGGTGGTCGTCCACCACGTATACGCATCGTCCTGCAGCAAGGACACAACACAACCCAGCTTTTGCACATCCGTGCAACTCATTTGTCCCAAGATACGCTTGGTACTCTCTAACCAAGCTTCAGAACTCTCAACTGACATACCCCCGAATTCAGTCCCACCAAGACTGCGCAGACGCTCCAAAGGTAGTCTAACTCCAGCATCTCCCTGATGCCCAGCTCCTTGAGCTCCAGCTACTGCTGCTCGAAAAGCACCCGTAATAGCTTGTACCAACATAGACATATCAGGCATAGCTTGCCCCTGACCAACCTCTGGTCCAGCAGCTCCAGCACCAGCTGCAGCTTCAGCTCTCTCACCTCCAGCACCACCACCAGGTGGAGGAGGGGGTAACACCGCACTACCCGTGTTCTCCTCGTTCTCATTCTCATTAGGAGCCGTAGCTCGCACACTACCTCGTAACTCTCTACGTGGTGCCATACTTATACCATGCAATCACAATGCAAATAAAACAAAGTCAGGCCCAGCAAGGTAAGCAATCCAAGTATTCAAGCTCAATTTCATTCAAAATCAACAACATTTCATTAGCTTCGATTTGGCAATGGGTACCCTCAACATGCTACATCACAGCATACAACTCAATTGCATCCAAATCACAAGCCACTAAACATGCTTTCGATCAACAAGCATACAAGGCAAACATACTTCAATCATGCATACATTCATTCCCAAATACTCGAGAACTCAGCTCTGATACCACCAAATGTAACCCCCTTAACCCGGCCTAGACGGTTGACCCGAATTAAGAAAGTCACACGGGGAAAACCAAAGTCAACCCGAAAGTCAACCTTGATTAACGACCCTTTTTTTTCTTTTTAATCTTGTCTAGAGGCACATTAACCCTAATTGTGATCACTCAACAACATATTCAAAGATCACATGCATCAGAGATCAAACAGGGACCCAATTGAACAAATTACATCTTTAGGGACCAAATTGTAATTTCTGATAAAAAGGAGGACTTAACCCAAATTAAAGTTACCAACTTGAAATTAGTCAGATTTCATGCTTTTCTGTGAAATTTCAGCTCAAAAGGACTTCCCGAACTCATACGATTGCACAAACAAGATTCAGGACCAAAATGCAAACAATTCAAAACATTTAACTGCCAATGTCAGCCCCCAACGGTCGACCGTTTCGGAACAGGCAGAACCCGTTTCGAAACACGGGCCGTTCCGCAACGCGTACCGGAACACGGGCTGACAGTAGCCAAACCGTTTCGAAACGGTGCCTACCGTTTCGGACGCCTGGGTTCATTCAAGGCACCCGTTCCGGAACAGTGTGCACTGTTCCGAAACACCCTGCACAGATTGCAGCATAAAGCTCACTTAAACATGCAATTGATCATTCAAACGTGCTCCAAATGCCACCAAACTTTACCAGCATGCAATTCAACATATATGAGACTTACATGAATCAACAAATCAACAAAATAACATCATATGCAAAAAGCCCCAAATCTATAGGCATGCTTCCTACACAAGCAAACCATTCAAGCATAAACTTCCAATTCAAGCATGTAAAGGCCAAACACAAAAACCAACATTCTCATCAACATTCAACATACTTAGGGAGTTCAAAACCTCTCCCAAAACATACACATAGGTCCCCCATTGCCAAATTACCAAAAGCTAAATGAACTTAGGAAAACCTTCCATACTTTGAGCTTTACTTTCACTTGAATGCTTCCTCTCCTTGCTGCCCTCAAAGTACTCTAATGTTCTGCATTATTGATTTAAGAAAACGAAAGAGAGCGTAAGCAAAAGTTTAGTGAGGTATGCTCATAAAAACCATTCAATAATGCATTTATAAAACATTTATAAATCATGCTTCAAATCAACATTTGCACATGCTCAAAAGCATACTTTAAACAAGCATCTCATGCTTCATATTATAACATGTCATATTGGCCACAAGTGATCAATTCCATTTTTAAAAAAAAACCAGTACATCAACTTTCACCCCAAGGACTTTTAAACACCTTGGCCCCAAGGACTTTTAAACACCTTGGCCATGGACTTTTAAACACCATGAATGAGGACCACACAAGGACTTTTAACCACCTTTGTGTCCGTAACAAATTTCACCCCAAGGACTTTTAAACACCTTGGCCCCAAGGACTTTTAAACACCTTGGCCCCATGGACTTTTAAACACCATGGAAAGGATCACATAAGGACTTTTAACCACCTTTGTGTCCACAACAAGAACCATCCAAGGACTTTTAACCACCTTGATGTTCTTAAGTAACAAGGCTCACTCAAGGACTTTTAACCACCTTAGTGACCTTAACATTTTCAAAACATCACTTGCCAATATACATCATTTTCATCATTTAATCCACTGTTTTAAAGCATTAAACCAAGCCATATTCATCATGCATTTAAAAGCATCAAACCACATTTAATCAATGTTCAAAAACAAGGAACTCTTACCTTGAGCTTCCTTCAACTTATGGCTTACAAAAACAGCAAATACCATGCTAAAATCATGCTTTCAAAACAGTATTTAAAACATGCAATTAAACCACATTGCATCACAACAAAATCATGGCCACCACTAAAGAGTACTTCCGAAAACTTACACTTGAGCTTAGCAAAGTTGTTTAGACTTAAACTAAGTTCCCAAGACATTGGTTTCAAAGCCGAAAACCCAATTTCACTCACCGATTCCACTTCGCCTCAAGCCAAACCACCAATTCAAGCTTCCGGATCAACAACTCTTGGATCCAAAGATGCCTCCCCTGTTTTAACACACCAAAGCAGAGGATTAATGCATCATCATGCATTAATTGCTTCAATGAAAGCACCTAAACTCGCTGCTCTCATCCACTCTCCACTTTCGGCCACCAAACACAACCGAAAATGCATCCAAACCACTTCTCAACAAAGCCCAGCCACAAACCATCAAAACCAAACATCTAATAACATCATTTAACATCTAAAAAGAACCTATTAACATCCTTATACCTCCAGCAACACCAGATCCACAAGATCACCTCAAAAACAATCAAGAATCACAAGCTAAACTTAGGAAACTCAACCTATCCGGGATTGCATTAATCAAAACTCAATTCCTTATCAAATTAGAATTCATTTAACATCAAAAACACATCTCAAATCACAGATTAATCAGATCTAACGAAAATCATCAAAAATCACCAAATCTTGCATTATAAGCCAAGATCCATTTCACAACTCAAAAGCCTTTAATAAAACATCAATTAAGGATTGAAAACTTAGGAATTTCAGTAAAGAACTGATAGTTTAGAGGAGAAGGACGTTCTTACCTCCAAACTTGAGTTTCTCCTCTTTTTGGAATCTAAAACCTTGATGAATCAAGTAGCAAATGATGAGGTTTTGTAGATATTATGATTAGGAATCAAAAGAGAGTTGAAAGGAGGAATTTAGGTGAGAAAATCAGATCAAATTCTCTGGAGAGAAAGTGTTTGGGTTGAGAGAAAATGAGAGAAAGAAAATGGAAAGTTAGTTATCCAAAATAGCCAAAATGGCTTTCCCTCCACTTTTAATATGTTTAAAATCAGAATATAGCTTAAAATATCTTAGAAAAATCTGGAGAAACTACTTTTGGAATAATAGCTCCTTAAAGATTCAAAGTTCCAACCCTTTATAAAACAGTCACCAAACTTTCGAAAAATTACATTTTGGCCACTAGCCAAAATGTCACACTTCCAAAACTCTTTTTCCAAAATTGATTTCACAGTTCACTTAATTATATTAAAAGATGATTTTAGAACATTTTTCCATATTTTTAATGCAACCCGAACTAGGCTTTCCTAATTTCACCTTTTTAGATTCGAACAGCACTTTGACCAACCGGTCAACGCCCAAAACTCCTAAGCCCAAAACCGGGGCGTTACAAGAATAAAATACTTTTTTGTTTTGTTTTGTTTTCTTTTGCAATTTAGAGACACACTAAGCTCTTTAGCTTACATTCTCATAGTTCATTCTTTCAGATACTTAGACTATTTTAGGCGACTTGGTACTTGGAGCATCTCACACTTTACTAGGATATTTTTATAATTCAGTATGAACCCTCTTTGATTATTTCAAGCTATTGTTTAGCATATTTTGGAATATTTTTTAATTTCGGACATTAAGACTTATATTTTGGGATTCTGTTTTTGCATGCATTTCGAATTTATTTGAGATGTTTTATGAAATATTTAGTAAATGTTTTAATGATCGAGTTTTATGAATATTTGAGAAATTTTGCGTTAAATATTATTAATTAGTTTAAATATGGATTTTAAAATATTTTAAATCTAAGATTTATAACTTGAGGGACAAATTTTCAATCGCGACATCCTAGATTACGCCTATTTCTCTTGGGCCGTGTTTAGGGGGTTATAGTTCTGAAAACTTGTAAGGATCAATGAAGCATTTTAAACAAACGGAGACCCCCTTTTTTGTGGTTTTCAAAACACGGAAGGACCTAAATTATTAATAACCCGATATTAAAAGGAGAGGGGAAATATAAATCGAGTGAGAAACATTTTATTCCCCTTTTTTCTTTACATAAACGGATGCCTTGAAACCATGGCCGGTCGGAGAAACCCTAAAACCAGTCAGCCATTTTCATCACTTCTCCTTCCCTTTCCCTTCGCCCCCTCTTTTTGAAAAAATAAAGAAAAACATAACCTTTGTTTTTGAGTCTCTAAAAACGAATCCCAAAATTCACTTTTTGTCAAGATCGTCACCCCTTTGGCTCGTCGTTCCCCTTTGCCGCACCGATGTCTGGCCTAGAGAAAGCCTAACGGTTTGTTGGCAATGAGGAATCGAGTCGACACCAACAAGGATGTTAATCGACGCCGATAAAAAAGGAAAGCCCCTTCTCTTATCTTTTTTATCTTTGGTTTCTCTTTTTTTTAATGCATGTAGTGAATTGAAACCAGAGATACCTTGAATTTTTCTTCTTCTCTTTTGTATTGATTTCGAAGCCTTCTGTTTTTTACAATTTTTTTGCTCTTAATGCATGCTCTCCCCTCCCCCTTTTCTTTTTGTTTTGGTTTCCTATATAACCGAAGGATTACATGCCAAATAATTTTTTTCTTTGATCTCTGAAGTCTTGTCTGGTTGACTTGCCATTTTTTTCTGTAATTTTGTCTTGGTTATGCTCTTTGGTGATTTTTTGACCAGTTGCTTTTTCTGTTGTATGTCGGGCATTCTCGAAATGGTGAGGAGCGTCGGCGTGCCAACGACAAACGAGCCAGGCTGGCGGTACGAACCTGCTCGTGGAAGCCGAAAGGGGGGAATCATGTCGGCACACGCGCGTGGGAACTGAGGGGGCACATGGAAAGATGAAAAGTTGCCGCCTGAACTCTCGGTCGCTGTCCTACATTGATCTGGGTCGTTAATTGGTCTCGTATCCACGGGTCGAGATGCATGCGACGCGAGAAGGTAGGGGGATCTGCTAGGGTTTCAGCCTCAGGATCAATCTGAACCACACAATCACAAACCAAATCCGATGACCCATGTGATGTGGCACGAGACAGATGAAAGCTCCCTAGGGTTTGGTTTCTCGGAATGGATCTAGACCGTCAGATCAGATTTAGATATGACAATTGGGGTGTGGCTGCGTAGGCAATAAAATGTGTTAGGGTTTTTGATTATTTGGGCTTACGGGCTGTTTGGGCTGAACAATGTAATTTGGACTCTATTATTTATTTTTAATCAATGTTATGTTTTGGGCTTTCATTTATACGTATTTTAATAATAATAATAATAATAATAATAATAATAATAATAATAATAATAATAATAATAATAATAATAATAATAATAATAATAATAATAATAACGCATACTAATATAAGAACAACTAATGATACAAATTTAACACAATGATAATGTAAATAAATGATATAAATAATAATAATAATGATACAATAGTGAATATAATAATAATAATAAATAAATAATAATAAATAACAATGAATATAATAATATAAAACAATAATAGCAAACAAAAATAATAACAATATAAAAATAATAATACTAACACACAATAATAATAAAAAGATAATAATGGTAATAATAATACTAATAGTTATAATAAAAATAAGGATAACGATAGTAGTATTTATTTATATACATATTTGTGTATGTATATATTTTTTGTTTTTCTCATTTTCGTTTTTTTAATTACCTAACAACACAATAAGCCCATGATAAACACAAACTAAAGGGGTTCGAGGTCCGAACAAAATTAGTGATTACAAGGCCTATTAATTAATTCCACGTGGTATTTTGACATTTCGAACATTAATCTAATTTTTTTTCTAAAGAATTGTTTGATAGATTTTCAGGAAAAATGGGGGTAGCTTTTGTGTATGTTATATCTGTCATTCATGCATAAACCCATGACCCGAGGTTTTCACCCTTAAGTGGGAGAAAGACAATATCCGACGTGATGCTCTCCAACACCGAGTTTGGATTTTTTATCTTCTTCTGGTATACTAACCTTATGCGTCGTGGGGGCCATGCCTCCGCTATAAGGGATCTATACTACTGAATCGATGTCTTACAGTCGCAGTAGATGGTAACAAAAGTTCGGGAACCGAGAGTCTAAATCAAAGCCCACATTTTGTTTTTAGAAATCCACCCCGCTAGAGCTAGTCAGGGACCTAGGACAGATGTTGTAACCCCCTTGACCCGGCCTAGCCGATAGACCGAACTGAACGGATCACACGAGGAATATTGAAGTAAATTGGGAAGGTTTACCTCAATAAACGACCCGTTTTTTTTCTTTTTATCTTATCTATATGAAACTTAGATTCCTATGTGTACGCACACAAGCAGCGGATTGAACAACAACACATTCGCCTCTCGATTGTAACTAAACTAATGTTTAGTTATCATTTTGTAAATTTGATAACTTATAAGGGTTATTTCCAAATTCAGATCAACTATCTTTAATTAGATTCATTACATGCTTATCGGTGAAATCTCAGCTCAAAATGACATCTGGAACCCATCCAATTGCATTCAAGGCAAACATGGACCAAAATGTAAGAAACAGAAACTCAAAGCAATAAAAAACTGCACTAACGGTCGGGCGTTTCGGAACAGAGAGACCCGTATTGGAATGACCGTTTCAAAACACAACTGACCATTTCGATACGCGGCTTCATTTCGAATCCCCTCAGGCTCGTTTCGAAACGATGGTTCATAGAGGCGAAATGTTTCGGAACAAGCCTTCATGTTTCGAAACACCAAGGCCAATTCAAGCCACCGTTTCGAAACATGCAAGGGTGTTTCGAAACACCTGGACCTGCAACGTTTTAAAACACTTTTTAAACTTGATTCGAACCATCCGAAACCATCCCGATACAAGTCCAAACATAATAACAACTTAAATATACACCAAATACAACATATACAAAGCATAGGCAACATCATAGTATCATTCACAAAATCATAAGCACTAAAGGCATGCTTCCTAAAAGTTAAAAGCACAAAAAGGTCATAATCCAATTTAAAGAATAAGCCAAAACTTAGAGGCCATTTACATGTCCAAAAAAGCATCTCAAACTTGCACAAACCAAAGAACACCAAACTAACAACATTCATTGTATTGGACACCCTCATTGCTCTTATTACACTAGTTCAAGAACACAACATACTTTTAGAAAGAGTCTTGGTGTGATCCCTTGAAGATGTTGCCTCCAAATGTCTAATTATCTACATTGATGAACAAAGAGAGCATAAGCATACAAGCTTAGTGAGGAATGCTCAAAACCACAAACATTATCAATGCACAAAACCGTTTTTCACTCTTTAAAACCAACATGCCTTTCTTGATAAAAAATGCAGTTTATCATCAAAATCATGGTATTGAACATCATGCAACATGATTCAAGTAAATCCAACAATTAAACCATTGCTACTCATATCCCAAGCATTCCAAGCATAAACACCATTATGCTAAGCTTAAACCAAAACATGCATCCTTCAAATTATGCATTAACAACATTTTCCACAATATCACATTTCATTATATTGTCTCACAAATGATAAGCAAAAATCTCAAAAACATATATCGAATACACGTATTACCAAGGGTTGTTCCACTTTGGTCTTCTAATCAGAAAGATGAATCATCCATTAGGGGTCATAATGAGGATAATGACAAGAATACATATATTAGAAAGATAAAGGACCTGAAGTATGTCTATACCTTTGGTCTTTGATTGACTCTAAAAAACGAACCCAAAGAAAGTTCAGGGCTGGAAAAAAGTTCTGGAACTTAAGGCATCTGTTCACCCTAAATGACGAAAGAGGAGGCAAATCTACACGATGAGGCAGGAAATAAAAAGGTCAGGGGCATCATTGACTGTGAAGATGATATTTTTGGGGCATGAGGGTCCAAATCAGAATAGACAAGAGAGGGCGCAAAGCTTGCAAGAATTCTATCACTAATGAATTCAGAATTTGCTCAAGAAGAAAATGATCCCAACCACAAAGTTTTGCGGGCAATTGTTGCCAAAGCCTGAAGTCAGTAAGAGTTTTAGACAAATCTCAAGAAGGTCAAGTTGATCAAGATCTGATGAAAACAATTTAAAGAGATAAGAAGAAGAAAAAGAGCTTAACAACGAAATTCTGGGCTACGTTTGTCAGAATAAAAAGATAATAGGAGCTGCAGATGAAACTCAAGAAGATCAAGCTAAGTCAGATTTAAGAAGAGCAATCTAAAAAAATAAAGTACCGTTGCAGCAGAAGCAAAAAGCTCAAAGAAAAGGCAAAGAGAATTAGAGCCTGTCGATGTGGTCATCGGTTGACACATTTCATGCATCATAAGTCAGACATCCATAAGATATGTGCATTCTAACTCATACATTCAACGTATTTCTATACATTTTGACAAGAATTTACCAAGAATGAGCAAGATTTTAATCTACGACATCCAAATTGGAAAGTAGATTTCATCAAAGATTTTAATCCATTTGAAGAGGCGGATAACAATAAAGATTTCAATTTGTTTGAAGAGACGGATCTCAGTAAAGATTTCAAACCGTTTGAAGAGGCAGATGACAATAAAGATTTCAACCCGTTTGAAGAAACAGATGACAACAAAGATTTCAACTCGTTTGAAGAAACGGATCTCAACAAAGTTTTCAATCTGTTTGAAGAGGCGGATTTTAACAAAGTTTACCCGTTCGTTTGAAGAGACAAATTCTAGCAAGATTTTCTAATTGTATGTACAAGACAAATAATACATTACAATCCTAAATCCTTCGGGTCATTAATAAGTCCTCCGGGCATGATGTTAAATCTTTCGAGTCATCAGTAAGTCCTTCAAGCATGATGTTAAGTCCTTCGGGTCATCGCCTCCGGGAGTGATGTGGTTGTTTGCATAGGAAAGAAAGTGCATTACAAATTTAAATCCTTCGGGCATGATGTTAAGTCCTTCGGGCCATCGCCTTCGGGTATGATGTGGTTGTTTGCATAGGAAAAGGGGTGCATTACAAATCTAAATCCTTCTGGTCGTCAATAAGTCATTCGGGAGTGATGATAAGTCCTTCGAGCCATCACCTTCGGGAGTGATGCAATTATTTGCACAAGACAGATAGTGCAATGAAATTTTAAAGCCTTCGTGTCATCAGTAAGCCCTTCGGGCATGATGTTAAGTCCTTTTAGACCGATACTTCCAAAATTGATGAGAACTTTTTGGATGGTGTCACTGTAAGACATGTGGACAGTTGGGGCATGGTGTTGACAAAGATATTAACCTTCAGGGGCCTTTGTTTAAAACAAGAAAAAAGAAGAAGCGAGAGGAGAGAAAGAAAAACAAAATGGTTCATGCTGCCAGGAGGGAAGCACGAGAAAGATCAACCTTAGGATCAAATAAGAAAGATGCATAACTCAATTGTTCAAAAATTTTAGAGTTTCTCGTTGAAGAACTTAAAGTTCCTTAATGTTTCACTCAAGTTGCAAATTTACTCTATAATTAATGTTGGAGACATAATGATGGATTTGGCTCGTGCAGGTCACATACAATAGAAATAGATGGACTTATATAGAAAGAAACAAGAGACTTGATATGAGTTTCAGATTGAAAGACAGAGATACATTTGAAAGAAAGTAGTGACTCTAAAGATCTCAGTGCTCCAAGATGGGAATTGAGGATGTTTCATACTACTCCAATTTGAATTCTTATTAATTGATGATATTTCTTTTGTAGGTTTCGGTTTTATTTACAGAGGTGGAACTATAGACATTTCGTTTACAGATGCAGAACTCAAGACATTCCGTTTACAGAGGCGGATTTCAAGACATTCCGTTTACAGAGGTAGATCTCAAGATATTTCATTTACAGAGGCGGGTCACAATACATTCCCTTTATAGAGGCGAATTTCAAGACGTTCCGTTTACAAAGGCAGGTTTCAAGACATTCCGTTTACAGAGGCGAATTTGAAGACATTATGTTTACAGAGGCAGAGATATTCCGTTTACAGAGACGGATCTCAAGTCATTCCGTTTACAAAGGCAGAGACATACCGTTTACAGAGATGAATTTCAAGACGCTTAAAGAATTCAGGGGTCCTAATAAGAAGAACTTTTTAAGAGATGGTTCAACACTTTCCAAGAAGAATTAATGATGTTCATAATAAGAAGAACTAGTTCTAACATAAAAGATAGGTTACACAGAAAGATTGTTAAGTTCATAATAAGAAGAGCTTGTTCAAGATCCAAAGGTCATTAATATTTTCAAGAAGAACGAAAGGTTCCTAATGAGAAGAGCTCGTTTGTTCAACGCCGTTACAGAGGGGTAGATCAATATTTCAAGAATACTGAGGAATTCCTAATGGGAAGAATTCGCAACAGAGCTCCCAATAAGAAGAGTTTTCCCAAGAGTTCCTAATAAGAAGAACTCGCCCAACAAAGAATGAAGAACTCCTAATGAGAAGAGTTCACCGTTTAAAGAATAATAAAGTTCCTAATGAGAAGGGCTTGCTTATTTGATGCCTTTTGTAGAGAGGAAAATCCATGTTTTCAGAAGAATGAAGAGATCCAAATGAGAATAGTTCACCCTTTTGAAAATGAGGAAGTTCTTAATGAGAAGAGCTTGCTTATTCGGTGCCTTTAAAGAAATGTGGACCAACAAAAGAGTGAGAAATAAAGAATTTCATAATAAGAAGAATAACTTCAAACCTCAAAAGATGAAGAATTTCAAGGAGCAATACTAGACCTTAGAAGATGAAGAATTTCATAATGAGAAGAACAACTTCGGACTCTACGGTTTGGCAGAAGATTGAAGAATTTCATAATAAGAAGAACATCTTCAAACTTTGATGGTCAGATGGATCAGACAAAATCTGTGTCTTTTTAGTCTTTGCCCTATTCCTGTTGTACAACAATGAGCAAAGAGGGGCGACTATAATACCTGTATTTTGTCCGAGTATACCTATATATAAATATATACTATATTTTCACTATAAATAAAACCAAAAATATAAATAAATAAAACGGTCCAAAAGAGTCCAATAAATAAAATGTCCATATGAATCTATTTTATACATAAGCCCACTTATAAACCCATTACAAAATATGTTTCCTGCCCATATGATGTAAAGGTCTGCCTAAGAAACACAAAAGCTCGAATTGTGCTTCTTTCTCCCACCCAAGGATGCCACGTGTCGAACCCGAACTGGCTAGCATCTCATCACACGGATTGGCGCCCTTAGCCGGATCCAGCTGGCATCGTCGACATCAACGATGATGTTAGTACCCACTCAAATATAAACAAAGAGAGAGAAAATAATTAGGGAAATGGTTGCACAATAATTAAAGCCTTAATTGAAGAGAGAGAAGCAGCTGAAAAGCTTCACTAGAAACTGAAGAGACGCGGGAATCGGACCCTGTCGCCGTTGATTGGAGCATTGTGTTGTCGCCTGAACTCATTAGAAGGTAGCTCCTCTTTTCTCCTTCCATATTCCTGCATTAAAATCACGAAATAAATCAAATATAAGCTAAAAATTAGGAAAACAATAGCAAATATATATCTAAAACTAAATCAAGAACTAAAAAATAGAATTTAAAGTCCTTATCTTGCTCTGAGTGTCACCGGTGCTTACGAGTGGAGTGTTAGGTATTCGGCCAGAGATGAAAATGATAGAGAGAGTGAGTTCTTTTTTGGTTCGGGTAGGTAGATTAAGTGGGAAGTAGGGTGTTTTTGATGAAACAAGTAGCATATTAGGGTTTAGGCTTGAAAAAAAAGGGAAATGAAGCTTTTAAGGTTCCGGCACGGCGGCGAACGGTGGCTGAAAATCGCTCTGACGGTGGAGCGCGGTGGACGGAGTTGCATATCAGCCAGAGAAGATGATCGGAGGAGTTCCGATCATCGGAGAAAGGTAAGGGATGACTAAAGAAGACGACTAGTGATCGGCGTCGCCTCTAGCGGTTGGGAAACATGTCGAATTAGGGTTTTGGTTTTGAAATAGATTAAGGAAGGAAAATGGAAGAAAAAAGCTTGAGTTTTATTTGGGTTAAAGATTTTGATCAATGAGAAACACTGGACGATGTGGTTTTGTTGTTTGTGGTGGATCAAAGGTAAAAAACTAAAGAACGAAGGAAGAACAGTTGGCAAAAGGTAGTTTTTGATCTGAAAGAAACAGAAAATGAAAATGTTTAGGTGTTTATGTTTGATCAAAACACACAAAAAATGAAGAACATTGGATGAACAAGGAAGAAAAGTGTGAGTTTGATCGAGGAGCATAAGGGAATCTAGGTATTTCGATGTTCGAGTTGAGAGGATTTAGAGAGAGAGTGGGTGAAGAGAGAGAGAGAGAGAGAATGAACTAAATGAATGACCGAGTTGGCCTGGTCTCGAAAGTTTTATACGTGAGTCAACATGGCACTGTTTTGGTGCCGGGTCACGAGGAGGATCCGCGCTCTTTTGAGCGAGTCCAAATACGAGCCCGTGACCCGGTCAAGTCTAGGATTGGGCTAGTTGTTTTTGGGCCAAATTTTAATGGGCTTGGGTTGTTTTGTTTAGGGGAATTAGACTTTGGCTCTCAAGTTTACTTTTTCTTACAGATTAGTCATTATTGCTTGTAAATTGGCTCTATAATTTTGAATTTAATTCAATTTAGTCATGGCCGTTTAATTTCTTTATTTTAGTTGTTCTATTTATTGTTTACTTGATGCATGATTTTAAATAACCATATAGTGTGCATGATTAGGAAAACTTAATACATTTAGTAAAGTAGCATTAGAGCCTTTTATGACTAGATTCTCTAATTAAATGCAACCAATTCAACAGGGGAGAACATTATAGACAAATAAATGGATGTTGAATGAAGCTCAAATATTCTAAGTCAATTAGTACGACATTGTAACGTGATGTTAATTAAGGGAATATTTAAGTAATAGATTTAACGTTTCATTTAAACATAGAAAATGGATTTCATATAATTAATTTAAATACAATTAAAATAGTACTAAACAATTAGTATCACTAAAGTTAGGAATATTGTTACTTTTGGGCCTAATATGGGTAGTATCCAAATTATTTGGGTGTTACCATTGAAGCCCAAAAATTAATAATATTTATAGAATCCTTAATTAATTAAATTAATGGAGCCTAAATTAGGGTTTAATTAAAATGGAGAATAAATTGGACATGCATTAAACCTTTTGTGATGAGATAGATTTTGAATATAAATTGAAGTGTCCTAATGTATTTGGACGTTTTAAGACTTATATTCATCCAAAATGTATTTTCTTGCAAAATGATATCCTCATTCGGAATGGAATCCATTTTACAATTAAAAGACTTAATTAAATTCAGAATAATATTCGAAATGCCAAAATGCCACGTGAAATTAATGAGGTACCGTTAACGGGCGTTTGTAGGGGTGTTAAACCTTTCCTACACGTAACCGACTCCCGAACCCAAATTTTTAAAAAAATTTGGTCTGTTTTTATGGTCTACGATCTACCAAAGTGGCCGGTGGCGACTCCAAAATAATTTTTAAGCAAATAAAGGAAATTTGATTAAAATTGAAAAAAAACCCTACTTTCAATATCAAATTAAATGAAAAATCTCGATTTCCAAACTATTTTTCCACAAACGATTTTTAAAAAAAAGGTCGCGATAAATTACAATTACGAATCAAATACAGACTTGGTAGGACAACCAAACGATACTCCAAACCATCGAGCAAAACCACATTTACCACATTTTTTAAAGCATGCTTATTCGAGATTTTTGTAGCCGTTTCGTTTATGAATTAATGGGCTTACATGAGGAGTAATTGACCCACGCATAGCTGAAGCCAAGGGGCAAAGTCAAGAAATAGAAGTTAACGGGGGCTGCGAATGAAATATTACTATAAGAATTATAGAGAAATTCAAAGAAAAAAACAAGATTAAAAATAGTAATTGTAAGATTTGATCTGTTAACTTTAAGTAAAACAAGTTTACTTTCACTTACACATTTTATCACTAAGTAAAAAACTATTTTATGATATTAAAGTAAGTAAAATAAATTATAATTAAAATTTTTTGCAGAGGCCAAGTTTAAAATGTAGATTGTAAAAATGAAAAAAAAAACTAAAAGGATGGGCTGCAGGGGCAGGCTTATACCTAAATGAAAAAAATAGCAAAAGTACACTTTAAGTATTCAATTTAACCAAAAAATATATTTTATGTAATTATTTTGACTAAAAAATATTAAATTTATATACTTTGAATTCTTATTTATAATATAAACCTTCTTAATTTTTCATTAAATTCAACGAAATGCTAATAAAATGTCTCATTCAATGAATATACATCTTGTAATGATGTTTCTCCTGATATAGGCTCACTAATTAATCATGATCTTTCTTGGGTACAAAATGACAACTCTAAAAATGCTTAGGATCGGATGTACGGGGACAAACCTGCTAGCTTGAGATTAGATTACTGTTTTGTGTCTGTTTCTTTTTGTACTGATTGCGTTCTTCATTTACCTTTCATTCTAAATGAGAAAGTTTGACCCTTTTATTTCAGGAAAAAAATCTAAATTATAGTGAACAGGATGAATACATAAGACCTGTTTTGCCGTTAACGAATAGTTAATAGCATATAACGGATTATATTAATTGATAGCTGATAGTATTAGCTGATTTGATTAGTGAATTACATGAACTAATTGTATAAAAGTGTTTGACAAAATTAACTGATAGTTGATAGCAGAGAACGGATGGACATGTGCCCTGGAGCGCCATGCCCCAAACTCAAAAATAATATGTTTTTACCTTTATGATGTAAAATTTTATTTATAAAAATGGATTATTTGCACATTTCCCTTCACTTTTTAAATATTTAAGTTTGCACCCAAACCCTAAATTTTGGCTCTGTCCATGGCTGATAGTTGTTTGATTATTATTTTTAAGTAGTTTTAAGGTGATTACAAGGTAGTGTTTGTTTATACATATACTTAACCATTTGACAATGCACATACACCTTGCAGACAAAACGATATGAACCAGAACAACTTGTTTGGTTCAGTTGTTTAATTATTTAAACAAATAAAATGATTTGTATATAATACAAAAACTAATAATAAACTTTCTCTAATAGTATTTGTTGATAATGCAAAGCAATAATTTTGCCTAAGGTGGAATGACACTGCTTTGTATGGACAATATGACAGTGAATAAAGTTCATCATAATTCCAATGACATTTCAATTGCTGTGTACATGTTTCGGAGTTTCTAATTATTCATAATCCAGATGCCATAAGTACTAGCTGCATTCATTTCGCATGTATGCAACTGAAGTCCTTTTGAAGAATATTTAGAAAGAACTTGAATGATTGTTACATTATTCAAAAGCAATGTTATGCAATACAAATGAATACGCAACTAGTGTTCAAACCATATCTCAAGTTTATAAATTTGATGCCTTTCATTCAGATCTGGGTGATTGGATCCAGTTGTTACTTTTCCTCATATTAGGAAATAGGAACTGGTTCTTGTTCATACAGACTACAGTGAGGGGAGGTCCAGTTGTTAGTTACTTTTCCTCTAGTATAGATATTTGGTTTTAACAGAAGACATCCATGCATATTATGAACATTGCAACTATACAAGCAGAAACTTACAGCAGAATGAAAGCTTATTCATGAGTGATAATATCTTTGAAACAAACGTATGTAGAACTCAAGAATGAAGAGAAATGATCACTATAGCAACTTAGACTACAAGGAATGTTTACAGATAAGCTTTATAGGCATAGCGGAGTCTTTAACAAACTAACTGACCTATAACAGATTCATAACAGAATCTATATACAGCAAGGATCTACAGCTGATCAGCAGCTAACATAGAAACAGCTGATAACAGCTTTACAAAGCCTTTACAAGGCTAGCATAGACAACATACTAACATACTTCCTGTTCTCTTCTTCTTCTTCGAGAAAAATACACGATATAGGCTAGCATACTCTCTGTCCTCTTCTTCTGGCAATTTGATTAACTTTGAATAAGGGTAACACTCTGCAACCTCAGTTCTTTTGGAGAAAATACTTGCATCTTCTGCCGAAGCTTTATAAAAAAGGAAGTGTGCAAAGGTTTTGTAAGCACATCAGCTATTTGTTCTAAAACTGGAACATAATTGATTTGAAACTCTCCCCCTACAACCTTTTCTCGAACAAAACTTAAATCGAGTTCAACATGTTTGAGTTTGGCATGATGAACTGGATTGGTTGTGTGTGCTATCGCACTCGTGTTATCACACCAGATAATTGGTGTTGCTGCCAAAGAAATTCCTAGCTCAGTTAATAATGACTTGACCCACATTGCATCACACATAGCATTAGCTATTCCCCTGAACTCAGCCTCTGTAGAAGAACGCGACACCACACTTTGTTTTTTCGAACTCCAGGACACAAGATTGTTCCCCAGAAAAAGACAATGACCAGATGTTGACCTTCTGTCATCTGATTTAGCACCCCAATCAGAATCTGAGTAGGCTGTTATTGTTGTAGCTACAGGACCAGTACTGAAGAACAAACCATGATCAATTGTTCCCTTGAGATACTTTACAATCCTTCGAACAGCAGACCAATGCTTATCTAAAGGGGCTTGCATAAACTGGCTTACTTTGTTAACTGCATACTGCACATCAGGCCTTGTGTTACAAATGTGTTGAAGAGTCCCCACAACTTGTCGATATAGTGTTGAATTTTCAAAAGGCTCACCATCTGCTGAAGAAAGAGTTGGAGAAGTAACCATTGGCGAAGTTGAAGGAGTAGCATCTACAAGATTCATCTTTTCCAACAGCTCAACAATATACTTTCTCTGACTAAGAACTACACCATGATTAACTTGATGCACAGTCATTCCAAGAAAATAACTAAGCTTACCCAAATCCTTTAAGGAAAACACAGAATTGATTTCCTTAATAATGTTATCAACCTCATCTGCATTATCTCCAGTTGCAACAATATCGTCAACATATACCATGATAAACACGTTGCCATTGCTTGCATTTTTAAAATAAAGAGAGGAATCAGCTAAGGAAGCAGTGAACTTAAGACTTGAAACTAAAAAACCTCTGAATTTTTCAAACCAGGCCCTGGGAGCCTGTTTAAGGCCATAAAGTGACTTTCTTAAACGGCAAACAAGCAAATTACCATCAGCATCTACTTGTTCAAATCCTGGTGGCTGGTCCATGTATACTTCTTCAACCAAGTCACCATTCAGAAAGGCGTTATCAACATCGATTTGCCTAAGCACCCATCCATTACTCAAGGCCAAGTTAAGAATGACACGAACAGTAACTGCCTTAACTACTGGACTAAATGTCTCACTAAAGTCAAACCCAGGTTGCTGAGAGTATCCTTTAGCAACCAATCTAGCCTTGAACCTAGACACACTACCATCAGCATTCCTCTTAATCTTGAATAGCCATTTGCACCCAATAGGAATTCGATCAGGAGGCAGTTGTACCAAATCCCAAGTTCCTTTCTCAACCAGGGCATTAATCTCCTTTTGAACAGCATCCTTCCATTCTTCAGATTTCATTGCCTGATGCACATTCTTTGGCTCAACAGCAGGAGCTTCAGTATAGAAAACCTTAGGCTTAAACACTCCAGCCTTTGACCTGGTCACCATGTGATGTCCTCCACTACTAGAAGAAGAACTACTCTTATCTGAAGAGCTACTAGAAGAGCTTGAAGACACTACAGAACCAGCATCAGCAAGAGGAGAGGCACTAGAAGTGTTGGGAACATCCAAATTAGTATCAACATCATCACTAACTTGTGTGGAATGCTCAGCAACATCAGCATCAGGACTAGTATCAGCAGATTGACCAACTGCAGCACCAGGAACACCAGAACCAACTGCAGTATCTCTTGATAAACCTCCACTGAAACCAGAAGAAGGTATAGCCGCAGATTTGATTGGACAAACAAACTTTGCTGAAACACCAGAATTCTGATCCTCTTGAAAGAAAGAAGTAGTAGAAGATCTCTTCGAAAAAGGAAAAAACTTTCATTGAATTTTACATGACGAGACACATACACACGACCATCTTCACTAAGACACTTATACCCATGTTGATTTGCACAATACCCTAAGAAAACACAAGGTTTGGACCTATACTCCAGTTTATTACTGTTATAAGGTCTTGTTAAGGGAAAGCATTGACATCCATAAACTTTCAAAAAACTTAGGTCTGGCTTTTTCTTATAAATTTTTTCAAAAGGAGTGACACCATCTAAAACCTTAGAGGGAATCCTATTGATAAAAAAAACAGCAGTGTAAAAAGAATCAGACCAATATTTGAAAGGTACAGAACCCTGAGCCATAAGAGTCAACCCTAGTTCTACAATATGGCGATGTTTCCTCTCTACTATCCCGTTCTGTTCAGACGTATGAGGACAAGAGTGCCTAAAGACAACTCCATGCTGACTGAAATAAGACTCTAAAGGCTTGAACTCTAACCCACAATCAGACTGAACAACCTTAAGCTTATAACCAAACTATTTCTCAGCAAGAACATGAAACTTTTTCATAGCATCATAGGCATCAGACTTACGAGCTAAGAAATAAATCCATGTATATCTACTATACACATCAACAATACTCAGATAATAAGTAAAATTATTAGAAACAACGGGTGCAGGTCCCCACAGATTAATTTGAACATACTGCAGAGGAGAATCATAGCTAGTTAAAGAAGAATTAAACTGCAACTTATGGCTTTTTCCTAATTGACAAGCATCACAGAAAAAGAACCAATTTTATTGCAATCAAAAGAAATATTACATGATTTAAGAAGCTTAACAAGATTTTCACTAGACATATGCCCTATCCTCCTATGCCACAGTTCAAAACTTTCAACAGAGGAAACAGTACAAACAATATGATCATTTAAACTAGGCATAGAAACATTATTCTTATCGTAGCAAGAAAATCCAGAACCATCTTGATCAGGAAAGAATGTGTACAACCCATCACTTTCCGACCCTTGAAGAATCAATTGTTGTGTTTCCAAATCCTTCACAACATAAGAACTAGGATAAAACTCAATTGAAACGTTATTATCCTTAGTGAACTGGGAAACAGACATCAAGTTTTTCTTAATAGTAGGAACATGAAGCAGATTGTTTAAAAATAAAGGCCTAGTTCTAGAGTTTAAAGAAGCTTCCCCAATTTTAGAAATAGGAACAGTCATGCCATTTGCAACAGACACCTTACCCGTGTCGTGATAAATAGAAGAGTTAGAAACCATACCTGCATCCGGAGTGAGATGAGTGGTTGCATCGGAATGCGGATACCAGGCCGCATCTCCGTAGCCAAGCTCATCAGACGTAACCGCTGCTGGATTCTGAAGAGACCCGTCTTGAACAAACCCTTCATCTCCAACAGACTCCTCAGATTCATCGGTCACATAGCAATTGTTCACCAGAACATTAGAATTTCCATCGAAGGACTGGTCGAATCGATGATAACAACGATTCGCCAAGTGCCCTAGCTTCCCGCAAATCTGGCACTGGATTCGAGTTCGTCCACCACCGTTGAAGAACCGACCATCGCGACCGCCGCCGCGATTAGAAATAGGTCCTCTATAAACCGGCATCGAATTACGCCCAAATCCCTGATTGGGAGAAAACCCTTGACTGAATTGATTCTGCTGAAACTGATTCCCAAAGCCACCACGACCATATGGACTATTGGACCCAAAGCTTTGTGGGCCTTGCCAAAAATTGGACCCACTGGACGGACCCTGAGCAAGATTGAGTGAGAGTTGCTGTCCAAGAAAATCTTGCTACCGGGCCTCCGTATCCAGAAGGACGCTGCACACTCCGTCAAGCTTGTACGGCTGCTGACTCGAAGTGATCACTGCCACCATCGGCTCATACTCCGGCGGCAACCCAGACAAGATTGCAGATATATGCATAGTCTCAGTAAGTGGATTCTCGCAAGCAACCAGGCTATCACAAATGGCTTGTATCTGGGCCAAATATTCACGCATCATCTGATCCCTCTTTCGAAGACTTGTAACCCCCTTAACCCGGCCCAGACGGTTGACCCGAATTAAGAAAGTCACACGGGGAAAACCAAAGTCAACCCGAAAGTCAATCTTGATTAACGACCCTTTTTTTTCTTTTTAATCTTGTCTAGATGCACATTAACCTTAGATGTGATCATGCAAACAACATACTCAAAGATCACAACCATCAGAGATCAAACAGGGACTCAATTGAACAATTTACAACTTTAGGGACCAAATTGTAAATTCTGAAAACTTTAAGGACTTAACCAGATTTTAAGTTACCAACTTAAAATTAATCAGGTTTCATGCTTCTCTGCCAAATTTCAGCTCAAGCGAACATCCCAAACTCATACAATTGCACAAACAAGTTTCAGGACCAAAATGCAAACATTCTGAAACATTTAACCGCCCATGCCAGCCCCCAACGGTCACCCGTTCCGAAACAGGCAGAGCCCGTTTCGAAACACGGGGCCGTTTCGCAACACGTTCCGCAACGGGGGTCTGGCAGAGACCAAACCGTTTCGAAACGGTGCATACCGTTTCGGACGCCTGGGTTCATTCAAGGCACCCGTTCCAAAACGGTGCACACTGTTCCGAAACGCCTGCACAGATTGCAGCAAAAAGGCATTCCAAAACATGCAATTAATCATTCAAACATGCCCAAATGTCACCAAACTTTACCAGCATGCAATTCAACATATATATGACTTGTAGGCA
The DNA here is from genome assembly GCA_958450335.1 of Hibiscus tridactylites. Taxonomy (NCBI): domain Eukaryota; kingdom Viridiplantae; phylum Streptophyta; class Magnoliopsida; order Malvales; family Malvaceae; genus Hibiscus; species Hibiscus tridactylites. Next base: position 18,206,377 of record OY288285.1, on the reverse strand, counting down.
TCATCAAATCAACAATTTAACTTCATATGCAAAAAGCCCCAAATCTATAGGCATGCTTCCTACACAAGCAACCTTTTAAGCACAAACTTTCCAATTCAATCTCATTAAAGCCAATACATGTTCCAACAACATCAACAACATTAAAACATACTTGTCTGAACATATACGAACACAAAAACACCAATCCGAGAGATTCTACCCCCATTGCCTTTATTAACCATAGCTATTCACCGAGACATACATCTCAATTGGAGTCCACCTTGAATCCCTTGCTCCTTGCTGTCCAAACCTCAAGAATCTGCATTGATGGACAAAAAGGAGCGTAAGCACATAATGCTTAGTGAGGAATGCTCAAAACCAAAACACCATCAATGCAGCGGGTTACAAAACACTTTTAAAACAACCCGATTTGGCAAACCAAAACCATGTTTGAAAACCCTTTTCAACAACATGCTTAAACCATACATTGCACATACATGAAAACCAACCCTTAGCTCAGCAAACTAAGAAAACCATTTCAATGTACAACTTGCAAAAACATTCCTTTAGCCATTCCATGCATAAGCACCATATGCAAAGCTAAATTAACACCTTGGAAAACACTTCCATTTCATATTACCCATTCAAAAACTTGAACATCATTTCAAGCAAGAAACCCCTTGTAAACCATTATCCAAGCAAGCCAACACATGCATTAACCATAGGCAACTCATGAACCACAACATCATTATTATCACATGCCTTTTAAAACAAGTCTTAACAAGACTCCAATGCGTTAAAGAGATTTCATGCACATATGCATCACTTATCAAATGATAATCAACACTTGTTCAACTTAACAAGTAAACATGCATTCACTAGCATCATACACTTTTCATGCAACCATGCATCTTTTCAAGCATCTCATGCTTCACATGCAATCATGCATCATTTCAAGCATCTCATGCTTCTTTATGATCAAGAACATTACATTGGCTTCCAAGTGATCGACCACATCCACTTTTCAACTCAACAACCCGATCGGATACGCGGATTCCGAGCGTTGTCCCTACGCTCCATACACCCTACCAATCCAAGGCCTCCCAAATGGACTTTTAAACACCATTTGACCTTACAAGCCTAAGGTTCCCATGTATGGACTTTTAAACACCATACAACCTTAGCTTTTCCCGAGGTTCCCATGCATGGACTTTTAAACACCATACAACCTCAACATGCACAAGGTTTCCATGTATGGACTTTTAAACACCATACAACCTTTGCATAACCGATTGGTAGTTGTATAAATCACTAACGAGATCCGGGACACCCCACACAAGATCCACACATGGTCTTACACCGCCATTGTGATCTTAACAAACACAAGGTTCTCATATATGGACTTTTAAACACCATATAACCTTTGCTCAACCAAGGTCCTCGAATGGGCAACACCTCCATTATGACCTTAACCATCTCGTTAGGATACTTGAAGGGAGTTTACCGGTCCACTCTTGACCACTCCACCTCCAAGGCGACTTAATTCACGGTGCACCCAATCCTATAGCCGGCTAACTATATCCGATCAACGAACCAAGAACCACTTTCATCACTTGCCAACATAACCATCTTACCATGTTAATCCAATGTTTCACATGCATAAACATAATGCAAAACCATCACAACATTAGTCCAATGATTCACATGCATAACCAATATGCAAAAACCATTACCTCATTATTCCAATGATTCACATGCATAACCAATATGCAAAAAGTAACATTTACCATCATCAATTCACTGTTTTAAAGCATCATACAAAGCCATTGATCAACATGCAACACTATGCATCTAAACCACAATTACCATGTACAAAACCAAGGATCCCTTACCTTGAGCATCCTTCTCAAATGGCTTTCAAAACCAGCATTAAACCATGCTTAAAATATGCTTTCAAAACAGATTTAAACCATGCAAAACACATGCATCTCAATCATCAACCACAATTGCTTTTAAAACCAAGACACAACACAATTCAAGAGCGAAAATCCAATCACTTACTCTTGAGCTTAGCAAAGTTGTTTAGACTTAAACTAAGCTCCCAAAACCTTCAAACCTTGGTTTAAAAGCTGAAAACCCAACTTCACTCACCGATACACAAAACAAGGCTAGCCAACAAGCCTTCCAAGCATCCGAAAACCTTCCGCAACACCTTCAAAGCTCACGGATCAAACTCCCCTGTTTCAAGCACACAACAACAGAGGATTAATGCATCATTATGCATTAAAAACACCAGCAACAAGACTCAACTCGCTGCTCATCCCAAATCCAACAATTTGGCTACCAAACACAACCGAAATCACCTCCAAACACTTCCAAAACTTAACCCAGCCAAGATCCATCACTTCTAACCATTTTTAAACATCAATTAACATCCAAAATGATCACAAACACGTCCTTATACCTCCAGGTATAACAGATCACCAAAAACACTCCAAAAACAACCAAAAACTCAAGCCAAACTTAGGAAATTCAACCTATCCGGGATTGCATTGATTAAACCTCAACTTCTAATCAATTTAACATTCATTTAACATCATTTTGACACTTCAAAACACTGCCCAAACAGATCACACGAAAATTTTACCAAAATCACCAAATCTTGCATTTTAAGCCAAAATCAAGATTTCAATTGAAAAGCCATTAACAAAACACAAATCAAGGATTGAGAACTTAGGAATTTCAGTAAAGAACTGATAGTTTAGAGGAGAAGGACGTTCTTACCTCCAAACTTGAATTTCTCCTTTTTAGAGCCAAAATGCTTAATGAAACAACTTGCAAATTGAGAGGTTTTGTTGTAGAGATGATTAGGAATCAAAAGAGAGTTGAATTGAGTGATTTAGATGCCAAAATCAGAGAAGAAAATCTGGAGAATTGTGTTTGGGTGGAGAGAAAATGAGAGAAAAGGAAAATTGAGAGAAAATGAAAAGTTAGTTAAGAAATGGTAAAAATGATTTCCCTCCACATTTCATAATCTTTAAAATCAGAATAAAGCCTTAAAATATCTTAGAAAAATCTGGAGAAACTCTTTTTGGAATAATAGCTCCTTAAAGATTCAAAGTTTCAATCCTTTATAAAACTGTCCCGCAACTTTCAAAAATTACATTTTGGTCACTAGCCAAAATGTCAACCTTCCGAACCTCATTTTCCAAAATTGATTTCACAGTTCACTTTTATATATTAAAAGATGATTTTAGAACATTTTTCCATATTTTTAATGCAACCCGAACTAGGCTTTCCTAAATTCACTCTTATATATTCGATCAGCACTTTGACCGAACCGGTCAACGCCCAAAACTTCTGAGCCCAAAACCGGGGCGTTACAAGACTCTTCAACGAGCAGTGAAGATGCATAATCTTCGTCGTGGAAGAAATGGAAAAGGCTTGCTGAATCTTTTCCCAGATTTCAAAAGTTGTCTTACAATTCACCAAGGTTGGCAAGATCGAAAACCCGATGGAAGAAAGAAGCCACGAGCAGAGAGCACTGTCCTGCTGCTTGTAGATCAGAAACTCATCGTTGACAGTTTTAACACCATCTTGAAGAATAAATTGAGGAGGAATCTTGATAGTGCCATCAACATGACTCGTCAGAGCCAAACTTTCAATGGCAAACAAGACTTGCTGCCTCCATAAAAGATAGTTGAAATCGTCTAGACGAATAGAGATCGTCTTGTGTTTGAAGGGCTTCCCTGAGGCAGACGCCCCTCCCAACTCTGATACCATGATAATATCTTTGAAACAAACGTATGTAGAACTCAAGAATGAAGAGAAATGATCACTATAGCAACTTAGACTACAAGGAATGTTTACAAATAAGCTTTATAGGCATAGCGGAGCCTTTAACAAATTAACTGACCTATAACAGATTCATAACAGAATCTATATACAGCAAGGATCTACAGCTGATCAACAGCTAACATAGAAACAGCTGATAACAGCTTTACAAAGCCTTTACAAGGCTAGCATAGACAACATACTAACAATGAGAATTTATATAAATGATAAGTAACCCTTTAATAAAATATATTATCATCTCATATTATATAAATGGAATTACCCAATGGTTGAGGCTTAAGTTCTCATTGCTCTTAGGCGTGGTTTCTATTTCCATTTTATTTGCTTCATTTGATTAACTTCAATTAGATGATGACATGTGTCATCATCTGGTTGGTCGGTTAATTTTATTAAATTAAATTAAAAATAGGACCAAATGTATAGTTTTATAAATTTCCGTTAGCTGCCACGTCATCATTCCATTAAATTTTTAACGGCGGTAGTCAAAATATGTACACCCAAATAGTTCGGTGGTCAACTGAGTAGTTTACCTTGTTTTGAAATTAGTGTCTTTAGTTTTTTTAAACAATTTCTATACAGGAGAAGGAGAATTTTGCTCCTACTGGATCTTGAACCCACAACCTGAGAAGAAGAAAAAGGTGTCAACTGAAAGCTTTAATTACATACTCTAAATATTGTTGATTTAGTGTCTTTAGTGGTCTTGAACAATTAGTGTCTTTAGTTTAGTTTGTTAATTTAGTTTAATATTTTATGAAAATCGATAAATTAGTGGAGTTGTATAATTTTATTAAACCTTCTTAATGAATCGTTGATTTGAAAATCAATGGATAAATTAATAAAAATCAACCGTTAAAAATTTATATGCAATAAATTAACAAAAATCAGCGATACATGTTTACAACTAACTTAACTTCTTTTCAATGAAAATAAAAGGATTAAGTCATTTTTTATTAAGTATATTGATTAAATTCACAATTAAGAAAACAAATGTTGAATAGGCAAGTTGTGGCCTCCTGCAGTCGTGCCATTATCTAAATTGAAAAGAATTATTATATTTTGACTAGGAAATTTCGTTTACTATGAAGTTAATAAAATTAATTAACTGAATTGATCTTTTTGAAATTATAAAACACAGTTATAAATAATATTAAAGATTTAATGATTTATTTTTATTTTTTATTGGATTTAACCTATTTCGTTTAGATTAATTTCTAATTAAACTATTAAAGGGAAAAGTATAAAACATCAGTAATTCATGCCAATAGAATACAATCAAACGCATATTACAAGGAGTGGACAGAAATGATTTATGTAAAGTAGCAATGATGCATGGTTGTGTGGTACTTCAAGCAATCCAATGCAATGGTTGACCTCCCCTCAAATTGCAATGGTTGGCTTTTTTTCTTAGTGGATTTTATTTATTTATTTATTTGTTTCATTAACGTCACGCAGGTACACCTACCTTCTTCCTATTTCAATTTGTGTTATTATGGCTAATAGAAAGACATTGAATTAAATATTCCTTGCCTAATAAATTTAGGGAAAACTACTCAAATAGTACCCCAGCTATAGTCGAAATATCATTTTAATACTCCAATTATTTTTTAGCAAAATGTTACCTAACGTTATGTTTCGTTTTCAAAATGGTACCCCACCGTTAAAAATTAACAGCACGCTGAATAGGAGAGAGAAAAACCACACGTGGAAGCATGCCACATCATTCTCTCTCTCTTAGTCAACATGCCATGTGTGCTTTTTTATGATTTTAGTCGACGTGGCATGCTAACTAGGAGAGAGAAAATGACATGGCAGGCTGCCACGTGTGGTTTTTCTCTCTCCTAGTCAGCATGCTGTTAAATTTCAATGGTGGGGGTACCATTTTGAAAACGAAACGTAACATTAGGTACTATTTTTCCAAAAAAAAAATAGTTGGGGTACTAAAACGATATTTCGACAATAGTTGAGGTACTATTTGGGTAGTTTTCCCATAAATTTATATACTTTTAAGAATAAGATTGTTTAATCCATATAAGTTTTATTAGTAATTAACATAAGGTGTTGAGTGGATCGTTGAATCGATTTAAGCCAAGATGGGGTGAATTGAATTTTTAAAAGGTTTGGTAGTGAAGTGCTAAAATAAAAATTTCAAGACAAGGCACTTATAGTGGTTAAAGTTCCAATTAAACTCTACATCCACTACCTTAACTCCCACTAAGGATTTTCCAACAACTCCACTAGTTGATCTTCCCCTTTTCTAGGCTTAAGAGGAAACCTTTACACAAGTGGTCAATTTTCTATCCAAGATTGATCAAACCCTCTCACAAGGTTACAAAGAAGATTAAGGCAAAAGAAAAATATCTCACAATACAAATGTTGCCCAATTTACAAGCACTCAACCCAATTGAATAAAAAAGATAGAAATTACAATGAAGCACAATTGGGGTTTTACAAAGAATTTGGAAATTTTGCTCTAGAGCTTGAATTTGATGTTGGATTGTTTTTTTGAGGCTCAATAGTTGTTGATGGTGGATTTAGAACTCCCTTTTATATCTTCTCATTCAATTTTAGCCGTTGGGATTTTTGTCATCATAAATATAGTCGTTGGGATGCAATCTTCCCACATTAAATGCACTTCTGCAACTACCCATTTCGAAACACTTGTACTTGTTTCGAAATAGACCAAAATAGAAATAGCCGTTGGGGAGTAATTAAGAGACTGTATCGAAATGGACCAGATCGTTTCGATACACTAAGAGCTCATTCTGAAACGTGCTAGAGCTCGTTTCGAAACATTTTGCCTCTGCCAAAATCCGTATCAAAACGGCTTAAAACGTTTCGATACACCTTAACCATTTTCTGAAAATTAGTTATAAAATTTGCAACGGTCATATTTTTAATCCAGGTTTGAAAATCGTTTTAAAACGTTTGAGGTCGTTTCGATACTGCCGTATCGAAACAGTTCAACCCGTTCCGTTGTTCTTCATTCGTTTGAAACATAGGGACATGTTTCGATACACCCGTATCGAAATGGGAAGGCTTGTTCTGAAACACATGTTAACAGTTTCAAAACGTTCCAAAACGCCTAAGGGCCATTTCGAAACAGTGACTCTAAAATCACTATTAAGACTTGGAAAACACTTAGAAAATTTTTCATAAACATTGGTTTTGACTTGGACCATTTTGCTTAGAGATTTTGGGAAGTTTTTTAGGACTTAAAAATTATTTTCTCTTTTTCAATTTAGTTTTTTAATCCTTTGTTATATCAAAATCAATTCTTTAGTTTTACAATCTCCCCCTTTTTGATATAACAAAACCAAGTATAAAATTTTAAGTGTTTTGAAATCCTTGAAAAGTGTTTTAACTCCCCCTCAATTTAAGATAGGTTTTAAAGTTTTGAAAATATTTAAAATTGAAGCATTTGAAACTCAAAACCAACTTAAAAACACTTAGGCTCTTAGATTACTTCTCCTACTTTTTGTTAGATCAAAATACATAATCAAGGCTAATATGAGAATAAAGGAGATATAAAGCATAATCAAACAACATAATATCATAGATAGCATTGAAGTTCAAGAAACAACATCAAAAGCATAAATATTCAAAGCATTTAAGTTCAAGCTCAATCCTAAAAACAAATAATCAAAGCACAAGTCTTAAAGATAAAAGTATAAATAAGTGCATACTTAATCCTAATATGATATAATAATATGATATGCAATGATCCTAGGGTGCCTCATCACCATCATCGTCTCCAACGTCATCCATAAAATCATCCTTATCCTTTGCTCGATCTTGACAAAAACGCCTCCAATCGCCATAGAAGGTGGAGAAGGAAAGATCCATGGAAGTTTGTTGATTCTCAAGAGCGGTAAGACGATTCTCATTCCCAAGAACACGATCCTCCAAGTTTTGCAAACGAGTGTTGATAACACCAAAACCTGAAGCCATGTTCGTGTCCATCATGTTGAACCTCTCGGTAAGGAAGGTCATAAGAGCATCATTGTTGGGAGCCACAACGGGAGCTGGAGCTTGAGGTTGAGGCTTATCTTGAGGTCTTGAGCTCTCCTATCAACACGAACCCAATGACCAAGAGTGTAATAAAACCAGGATATCATAAGAGAAGATTCACCAATCTTTTGCTTTTGGGGTTCTTGAGAATCATATGAGCAATATAGACCAAGTTTAACAAATATGTAGCTAAAAAATGTCCCATAAGTGAAGGAGGTGATGGAGTTGGATAGACAATGCCTCACTTGATGGACCATCTCGGCAAACATGATCTTCACTAAGTTCGGTTGTTGTGCTTGGCGAAAGCACTCGAGCCAAAAGTGATCGACTTGTCGGATGTGAGCAAATTTACCTCCTGATGGGCGAATAAACCATGAGATGATAAAATGTAAAAAACGGTCATGGATATCCAAGGTAAGAACCGATCCGATATGAGCTCCAAAGTGATTTTCATCCTCAATACCCTCATCTTTTAGCTCAAGGATGTTTCCTAAGACGGATGGATCAACACATATATTCTTGCCCAATAGGTAAGACTCAATGGCTATGACCTCGAACAATCCCCATTGTTGATGAAAACGACATTGGAATAAAAGAGAAAACCCATGTTCTTGTAGACGATGTCGGGAATGCTCAAGAAGGCTAAGAAACTACATTCTTTCAAGAGAGGTAGGTAACGGAAGAGAAAATGCTTGGAATCAAGGAAATCTATAACCACGACTCGCTCTCTTCGAACAACGGAATCTTGAAGGATTTTAAAGCGTTCCTTAGCATTTTGATTCCTAAGACTTTTGGAATAGAGGAGGGTAAGGTTTGGACGCATGTCGTTTTGGTTTGAACCTTCACCCACTTGAGTCTTTCGTTTCTTAGATTCCTTTGAAAACACCCCAAAACAAAGCAAGCAAGAAATTTTGAGTGTATGAATTTAAATCCTATTTCGATCCAATAAAAATCCCATTAAGGTTTGAAAAACACTTTGAAAGTATATTCATATATAAATTTTTTGAAGAAAAACAAAGTTGAAAAGTTATGTTAAAAACGATTAAAATACAATATATTCGAATCAAAAACTTTGAGATTTTGAATTTTTTTTACAATATTTGGAAAACCCATAGTATAAAACATGTATTATATACAAATTTATAATTTTATAACTTAAGATTCGAATGAAATAAAAAAAGATAGAAAATACCTTAAAAGAGGGATTTTGGAAGAATTGATGGTTGAAGATGCACCAAATTGTTGAAGCTTGCTTAGATTTTCGTTTGGGAGTAAAAACCCTTATGATTTGATGAAAAAGAAGGAGGTTTGGAGGGTTTTTATAGAGGAAATCGTTTTAGGGTTTTTAGGGTTTGTGAGAGTTTGATAAAAAGTGAGTTTTGAGCATTTAAAATCCTTGAAAAAAGGGTTTTCGGATACATGTTTCGAAACAGGAGAAAGTGTTTCGAAACAGGCGTACCAAAACGTCTATGAACGTTTCGAAACCAGCTGACCGTTTCGATACAAGTTTGACCGTATCGAAGCCCAAGAGATTTCTCGTATCAAAACGTATAGGGGTCGTTTCGTTATATGTTCTGGCAGAACCAAATCGTTTCAAAACCCTTTGGGGCGTTTCGAAACACCTTTGTTCCTTTTTGTTCTTAGAAGGCACTCGTATCAAAACATGGTGACTCGTTTCGATACCAATATGCCTGGAAGTGCAAATGAGGCTCTAAAATGCAGAAAAATTGACTTTAATAGATCCTAGATGCATGAATGAGATGTATGAGCAAGTAAAACATATCAAAACACAAACATACTCCCCCTAACTATAAGCATGGATGAAATTAGGATCAAAACACATAAGCATGACATTTAACAAGAAATCAAGCAAGATTAAGTGTAAAAGGTCATACAAGGTCCAGATAGGCTTGTGAGACCTAACTCTCTCCTAAGGGATCAAAAACGCTCTTTATCTAGAGGTTTGGTAAAGATGTCCGCTAATTGATTTAAGGTGTCTTATTTCTAATGAAATGATGTCTTATTTCTATGTGTTTGGTTCTAGAGTGTTGGATGGGATTTTTGGTAAGACATATAGCCTAGTGTTATCACACTTAAGGGGTATGGTGTCTACCTTAATTCCATAGTCTAAGAGTTGTTGTTTCATCCAAAGGACTTGAGCACAACAACTCCCTAATGATATGTACTCGGCTTCGGTGGTAGATAAAGCTACACTATTTTATTTCTTAGAGAATCAAGATATGAGCATACTACCTAGGAATTGGCAAGTGCCGAAAGTACTTTTCCTATATATTTTACAACCCCCGTAATCCGCATCAGAAAAGCATGAAGGTTAAAGGTTGATTCTCTATGGTATCAAAGACCTAAACATTGAGTATCTCTAAGGTACCTAAATATCCTTTTAACGACTATAAGGTGAGACTCTTTAGGACTAGCTTGGAACCTAGCACACAAGCAAACACTAAACAATATATCCGGTCTACTTACGGTAAGGTAAAGCAAAGATCCAATCATAGAGCGATAAAGCTTAGAGTCAACACACTTACCTCCTTCATCTTTGTCAAGCTTTGTAGATGGGCTCATTGGTGTGGCTTGAGGCTTTACATTCTCCAAGCCAAACTTCTTGAGCATATTCTTGATGTACTTAGCTTGATTGATGAAGATGTCATCCTTCATTTCTTTGATTTGGAGTCCCAAAAAGAATGAGAGCTCCCACATCATGCTCATTTCAAATTCACCTTGCATCAACTTAGAAAAAGCTTGATAAAGCAATTCATTAGTAAAACCAAATATAATATCATCAGTATAAATTTGAACTACCAATATATCTTTGCCATTGTTTTTAATAAAAAGTGTTGTGTCTACCTTTCCTTTCTCAAAACCTTTTCCAACTAGAAAACTCAGTAGTCTTTCATATCAAGCTCTAGAAGCTTGTTTCAAACCATATAAAGCTTTTGATAATTTAAAAACATAGTTTAGAAAAATAGGATCTTCAAAACCCGATAGTTGTTTCACATACACTTGTTCGTTTATAAAACCATTTTAAAACGCACTTTTGACATCCATTTGAAAAAGCTTGAAATCATGATAACATGCAAATGCAAGTAGCATCCTAATTGCTTCCATTCTAGCTACGGGTGCATAGGTTTCATCAAAATCAATTCTCTCTTCTTGAATGTAATCTTGAGCAACAAGCCTAGCCTTGTTCCTCACTATGTTACCACTATCATCTAGTTTGTTTCTAAAGACCCATTTAGTTCCTATAGTATATTTTTTCTAGGCCTATCAACTAATGTCCACACTTTACTTCTCTCAAATTGATTTAACTCATCTTGCATGGCCATAATCCAAAAGTAATCTTTTAATGTTTCTTTAACATTCTTAGGCTCAATGCATGAGATAAATGCAACATGATTAAGCATTTTAAGAGAAGAGCGAGTAGTTACACCCTTGGATGGATCACCCAAGATCTCACCACCCTTGACATAGTTGTACTCCCTTGGGTAGCTCACTTCCTTTTCCTTAAGAGACATGTCTTGCAATGCTTCTAGAGGCGGATCTTGTGCTTATTCTTCTTTAGTTGGAATCTCATTCACTTTTGATGATTCTCCACCATCATTGGCTTCAATGATCCCTACATCATCATCACAAGAATCCTTCATTGGAAGGAGGTTATCATCGAAAACCACATGAATAGATTCCTCTATGTATAACTAATGTTTTGATATAATAATTGAAAAATGTTTTGGACAAAGTTAAAAAGAATTCAAAACCATTTCTAAGTCCAAACAACTTGAAACTATGTTTATGGGGTATTTAAAAAGGGTTTTAAGTGTTTTCAAAGCCAAATTCAACAAAACCATCCAGGCATTTTGAAACACCCTAGGTGTTCCGATACGGGTCTTTACAGTGGCAAAACATTTTGAAACGGGTTTCGAAACGGGCTTTAATCTGGGTGAGATTTTTGTATAGCATTTCGATACGGCCTCTGCCGTTTCGATACACCTATGTGGCATTGACCTCAATGGTCATAAACCCCCAACGGCTATTTCCCAACAACCTTTTAAATGCAGAGAATTTCGATATGAGGACAAGTGTTTTGATATGGCCAAGGGAGTTTCGATACTGATGCTGCATCAGACTACACCGTCTCTTTCTATTTCAAGAGTGTTTTGAAACGAGGTCGAGCGTTTCGAAATGGGGAGCTGCAGAGCTGCATATATGTGGGAAATGAAGTCTTCAACGACTCCAAAATTCAACCCCAACGGCTAGTGACGGCTACAAACTCAAAAAGGAGTATAAAAGGGACCTCCAAGCATCTAGTAATGGTTAATGCTTCAATTGTAATACAATATATGATCAAAATGTGTCTTAGTGCTTAATTGTCAATTCCTTGTATAGACAAACACTAGTGAGCCAAAATTGTTAGATTTGCTCAAGTGTTTTCGGATTGGGTGAGAGCTTAATTGTGCAAACAAATACCTATGTTGAACTAACATTTTGATGTTGTTTTGAGTAAGAGGGAGCCATTTTAAAACAAAATTCTCATTTTTGAAATCTTTTTAAACCTTATAAGTTATGATTGAACTTAATGTCTTTTGAATTCTTTTTGATATAACAAAAAGGAGGATAGTTTGGTTTGAAAAATTGCATTTTCAAATGAATAAGAGGGAGCTTTACTTTATTTTAAAATTTCACCTCTTATTTACAGTTTTAAACTTAAAGGGGAAAATCCCAAACAAATTTTCAAGTTGGTTTTATTATATCAAAAAGGAGGAGATTGCGGAACTAATATTTTGATATAATAATTGAAAAATGTTTTGGACAAAGATAAAAAGAATTCCAAACCATTTCTAAGTCCAAACAACTTGAAACTATGTTTATGGGATATTTAAAAAAGGTTTTAAGTGTTTTCATAGCCAAATTCAACAAAACCACCCAGTCGTTTCGAAACACCCCTAGGTGTTTCGATATGGGTCTTTACAGTGGCAAAACGTTTCAAAACAGGCTTTAATCTGGGTGAGATTTTTGCATAGCGTTTCGATACGACCTCTGCCGTTTCGATACGCCTATGTGGCATTGACCTAACGATCATAAACCCCAACGACTATTTCCCAACTACCTTTTATATATAGAGCGTTTCGATACAAGGACAAACATTTTGATACGGCCAAAGGTGTTTCAATACGGGTGCTGCATCAAACTGCAACGACTCTTTCTATTTCAAGAGTGTTTCAAAACGGGGTCAAGCGTTTCAAAACGAGGAGCTGTAGAATTTTATTTATGGTGGGAAATAATGTCTTCAACCGCTCCAATTCAACCCCAATGGCTAGTAACGGCTACAAACTCAAAGATGAGTATAAAAGGGACCTCCAAGCATCTTGTAATGGTTAATACTTCAATTGTAATAAAACATATAACCAAAATGTGTCTTAGTGCTTAATTGTCAATTCCTTGTATAGACAAACACTAGTGAGCCAAAATTGTTAGATTTGCTCAAGTGTTTTAGGATTGGGTGAGAGCTTAATTGTGCAAACAAATACCTATTAGAAGGATTTGAGTTTGCTTATCTTTATCTCTTTGTAAAGAGGGTTTGATCAAGGCTTTGGGTAGAAAGCTTGATTGGTTTGTAAGGGTTTCCTCCTAAGCCTAGAAAAGGGGACGAATCAATAGTGGATTGATTGGAAATCCTTAGTGGGCTAAGGTAGTGGATGTAGACCTTGGTTACAAGGTTGAACCACTATAAATCATCTTGTCTTTATTCAATTTTAGCTTCCACACCTCTATCACCCAAAATTCCACTTCTTCACCACTTTGCGAGCAAGAACGGTTGAAGGAATCGAGCACCGAAAAACCCAACACTCTACAACTAAAGTTCTTTTGTTAAACACACGATAGGCTTTAGAGTTTAAAGAATAACCTAGAAAAATAGCTTCATTGCTTTTTGCATCAAATTTACCTAAATTGTCTTTTCCATTGTTTAAAACAAAATACTTGCAACCAAAAGGATGAAAATAGCTAATGTTAGGCTTTTAGATTTTAAAATCTCATAAGGTGTTTTCTTTAAAATAGGCCTAATCATTACACGGTTTATAATGTAGCAAGCGGTGTTAGTGGCTTCCGCCCAAAAATACTTAGGTATATTGTTTTCACAAAGCATAGTCCTGGCCATTTCTTCTAAAGTTCGATTTTTCCTCTCAATTACCCGTTTTGTTGAGGTTTTCGAGGAGATGAAAAATTGTGGCTAATCCCATTTTCGTTACAAAAGACATCAAAACCCATATTTTGAAATTCGGTTCCATGATCACTTCTAATATGTGAAATTTTAAGTTCAAGATCATTTTGGGTTATTTTTGAAAATGTGATGAAGTTTTCTAAAGCCTCGTATTTAGTGCTTAAAAAGAGAACCCAACTATATCTAGAGTAATCATCAACAAGCACAAATGCATATGATTTTCCACCCAAGCTAGTAGTCCTAATTGGCCCAATAAGATCCATATAAATCAATTACAAACACCTACTAGTAGAAACATCATTAATGGACTTAAAAGAGGCTCTATGTTGTTTACCTTTAGCACATGCATCACAAATTTTATCTAATGAGAACTTGAGCTTAGGTAGGCCTCGAACTAGATTAAGGGAAACTAATTTTTCCAAAACACTAATGCTAGCATGTCCTAGTTTCCTATGTCATAACCATGCATCATTTTCATTTTGTGCAACTAAGCATGCATGAGATGTATGAATGTCATCTAGATGCACCATGTATATATTGCCTATGCGATGACCAATGAGCATTGTTTTGTTAGATTTAATGTCAACTATTTTACACCCATTTACAACAAAAAAGACATTAGACCCTTTATCACACAATTAACTTATGGTCAACAAGTTATGTTTTAGACCATTGACATACAAAACATTTTCAATAATTATAGAAGAGTGATTATCTATAGAGCCAATACCTTCAATGTGGCCTTTGGAGTTGTCACCAAATGTTACTAATCCTCCACTTTTTGGCTTTAATTCCATGAATCGACTCTTGTCTCCGGTCATGTGCCTTGAGCATCCACTATCAAGGTATCACAAATTTTGACTTTGTGCTTTGGTCTTGTAGCAATGCTTCCCCTACAAACAAAGAGATTAAGCTTTGATTTTTGGTACCCAAATAATTTTGGGTCCATGAGTGTTAGCTCCCAAAAGCTTGGTTCCCTTAGGAATCCAATGTGACATGGCAATAATATTATTAGATTTTACAAGTTCCTTAGGAACCCATATGCTTCTAATCTTTTTAGTTCTATTATGCCTATTGGAGCCACTTTGTTTGTAGTTAAAATTCTTTCTTTTTACAAAGTTGGTTTTTGAAGATTCACCTTTTTCAACCCTTGAAGAACCAACGTTTTTGAAAGAATTTTTTTAGCTCATTCACCAACTTTTGGGGTTCATCATTACAATGAGAAAGAATGTTATTTAAATCAATATTTTCTTGTTCAAATTTTTTTAAAATAATCTTGTAAACTTAAAACCTTTTTCTTAAAATCCGAGTTAGCTTTAGAGAGTAAATCATTTTGAGCTTTTAAATCCGAAATGACCTTTTTGTTTTTCAAAACGGACTCCTTATATCTCTCTACTAACTTATCATATACCTCTTGTAACTCATCATATGAAACATGTAATTTTTCAAATGTGAAATCAAAGCAAGATGAGTTAGAAGTTACCATCGAATCCTCCTCAAGAGCCATGAGGCAAAGGTTGTCCACTTCATGTTCCTCATCCTCGGATGACTCCTCATCACTCCAAGTAGCAAGCTTAGCTTTGAGATTCTTCTTCTTCTCCTCAAAGCCCTTCTTCATGAGTTGGGAACAGTCAGGACGTATTTGACCCGGCTTCTTGCACTCAAAGCAAATGATCGAATCACTTTCTTGTTCTTTGCTTTTGTTCTTGAAGTCCAACTTTCTTTGAAATTTCTTCCCTCGGTTGGACTTCATGAACCGTGAGAATTGTTTGGCTATCATAGCCAACTCCTCAAAGTCTTCCTCCTCACTAAAAGAGTTCTCCTCTTGTAGAGAGGCTTTGAGAGAAACTCCTAGCTTCTTCTTCTTTTCCACCTCATGCTTCTCTATTCTTCTCTCTTCTTTCTTATTTTCTTCTTCCCTTACTTGTTTCATGATCTCATGTGTAAGAAGAGAACCAACAAGTGTATCAAGCTTTAATTTATTCAAATTCTTAGCTTCAATAATGGTCGTTCTTTTACCATCCCAAGACTCCGGGAGAGAGTATAAAAGCTTTCTTACTAGCTTATCTTCAGGAATTACTTCACCGAATCTTTTAAGACCGTTGACGATGATTGAAAATTGATCAAACATTTTTGAGACGCTCTCATTGGGGTCCATCTTGAAATTTTCATAGCTTAAATTCAATAACCTGATCTTCGTCTCCTTCACGTCGCTAGTACCTTCATAAGTCATCTCTAAAGTGTCTCAAACTTATTTTGCGCTCTCGATAGATGAAACCTTCGAGTAGATGTCTGGACCAAGTGCACAAAATATAACCTGTAGAGCTTTTTTGTTGAATTGTATCCTTCATCTATCTTCCCCGGTCATCTCCGACGTCACCTTCGGGGCTGGTCTTCCTTCATCGTTTCTTTTTACCGGAATGTAAGGACCTTCTTCCACTACATCCCAAACCATATAATCAGTGGACTTGATGAAGAGAGGCATCCTATTCTTCCAATATGGGTAGTTTTCCCCATTGAAGAAAGGTGGTTTAGTGGTGGATTGTGACTCATAAAGGTTGGAGGTAGAGGTCATGGCTTGACTTTAGACTTGATCACGCTCTCCTAGAAACCCCTCTTGTGGTTGTTAATCCTTCAAAAAAGGTTGGCTCTAATACCAATTGTTAAGTGGATCGTTGAATCGAATTAAGCCAAGAGAGGGAGTGAATTGGATTTTTAAAAGGTTTGGTAGTGAAGTGGTAAAATAAAAATTTCAAGACAAGGCACTTATAGTGGTTAAAAGTCCAATTGAACTCTACATTCACTACCTTAGCTCCCACTAAGGATTTTCCAACAACTCCACTAGTTGATCTTCCCCTTTTCTAGGCTTAGAAGGAAACCTTGACACGAGTGGTCAATTTTCTACCCAAAATTGACCAAACCCTATCACAAGGTTACAAAGAAGATTGTGGCAAAAGAAAAGTATCTCACAATACAAATGTTGCCCAATTTACAAGCACTCAACCCAATTGAATCAAAAAGATAGGAATTACAATGAACCACAATTGGGGTTTTACAAAGAATTTGGAAATTTTGCTCCAGAGCTTGAATTTGATGTTGGATTGTCTCTTTGAGGCTCAATAGTTGTTACTAGTGGATTTAGATCTCCCTTTAATATCTTCTCATTCAATTCTAGCCGTTGGGGTTGTTGCCATCATAAATATAGCCGTTGGGATGCAATCTCCCCACATTAAATGCACTTCTGCAACTACCCGTTTCGAAACACTCGTACCTGTTTTGAAACTGACCAAAATAGAAATAGCCATTGGAGAGTAATTAAGAGACCGTATCGAAACGGACCCGCTCGTTTCGAGCCCGTTGTTGCCTCAACCAAAATCCGTATCGAAACGACTTAAAATGTTTCGATACACCTTAACCGTTTTTTGAGAATTAGTTATAAAATTTGCAACGGTCATATTTTTTAATCCAAGTTTGAAAATCGTTTTGAAACGTTTGAGGTCATTTCGATAATGTCGTATCAAAATGGTTCAACCTGTTCTGTTGTTTTTCATCTGTTTCGAAACATAGGGACCTATTTCAATACACCCGTATCGAAACGAGAAGGCTTGTTCCAAAACACATGTTAACAGTTTCAAAATGTTCCGAAATGCCTAAGGGCCTTTTCGATATGGTGACTCTAAAATCATTGTTTTGACTTGGAAAACACTTATAAAAATTTTCATAAACATTGGTTTTGACTTGGACCATTTTGCTTAGAGATTTTGGGATGTTTTTGAGGACTTAAAAATTATTCTCTTTTTCAATTTATTCCTTAAATCCTTTGTTATATCAAAATCAATTCTTTAATTTTACATAAGGGTAAACTATACATTTAGTCCCCAATAAGAATTTCGACTAGGTGGGGTGGGTGCGAAGGGTGCTCTTATCTCATCCATCACCGTCAATAATTTATATCCACATCATGCCCCACAACTCGCTGCGATTACTGAATTAAAAATCATCAATGCCATGCGACTTGTAAGACTAGAATCACCCTCGTCCCACCACTCACATGGGTCCTAAAACCAACCTAATCTCATCTTTACCCGCTTGTTGCCACTAAATTTTTACCTCAATTTTAAATAATCTGAAAAATTAAAAAAATCATTTTCCCTTAAAATAATAGAAGGCCTACCCTTTTCTAAAAAAAGCAACAAAAGCCCATCTTTAAAACACATTCTTGAAGCTCACTTCAAAAGAAAAAAAAACAAACAAAGCCCATTTTGAAAAGAAAAAAAAACAATAAAAAACCCATCTTTTAAAGAAAGAAAAAAAGAGAAAATGTGATAAAAATAAAAATAAAATAAATAATAATGATAGTAATTAATGTAAAAAAATAAAATTAAAATAAAAAACAATAAATAAAAAAAGGAAAAACAGCAAAAAATAAAAGGAAAAAGAAAATCCCAGCACACTAAACCTTCCTTTCGCGGTCTTCATGGTGGCCAGCCGGTGTCTACCAGTACAATTTTAAGTGAAGAACCACTTGAAAAGCTTAGGAAAAAATCTGAAAATTCTTTAAAAAATTCGAAAATTCTTGAAAAGTTCAAATTTGGGAGGAATTTTCCGGAGGCGATTTAGAGCATTTCGAGAAGTCGGATTCGAGCTATTCGTTTGTTGTTTTTCAGTTACTTTCTCGAAGTCAGAAAATCGTTCACGATTCCGGTAACATTTTCGTTTTAAATTTCTGTTTTAATTTTAGTTTGATCCTTAAAATTTTGCATGCTTAAAAAATGTTGTTAGTATTGTTTTGATCTTTAGGAATGTAGAAGTAAAGTTTAAAGGGTTTTAGATTAAAAATGCAAGAATAAAAATAATAAATGAGGTTTAATTGAAAAAACTTAATGTTAGGGATTTAATTTGAAAAAAACAATAATGCATGGGTGAAAATAATAAAGATGCTTGATCTTTATTAAAAAATATAAAAAGGTTTTCTTTAAACTTAGATTTAGAAATAAATGGGTTGTGTGATTTTGAAAACAAAAGATAAATACATTTTTTAGGAAGAAAATATATAAGTAAAAAGTTTGTCTTTTTAAAGAAAACAAAATAAAAAAAGTTTTTAAATAAAGTTTAAGGTTTTAGGGGAAAATAAAGTTTTGAAAAAAAAAGCTTAAAAGAAAGTTCAAAAAAAATAAAAGTTTATTTTTTAAAGAAAGTTTTTTTTAGAAAAGCTTTGAAAATGAGAAAAATGAAAACAATGAAAGTTTAAAAGAAGAATTCTGTTTGATATAAAAGGTAAAAAAAACATAAAAAATAAAAAGGTAAAAATGTAAAATGTAACACCTGGGTTTGAGGCCCGGGAGATAACCGAATTTGGTTAAACCGGTTCAGGTTAATTTAATTGAAAGAAAACATTTTTAATTAACAATAAAAGGGTTTTTATTGAATAAGGGCAAAAAAAGGGAATTTGAGATTTAAAAACAAAAGGGTTTTTATCTTATTTCTTCTCAAAATAAAAAAGAAAAGCTATTATCTTTTTGAAAGGCAAAAACTCATAACTTTTTCAAGAGCAAGCATTTCTTCATCAATTCTTCAGTTGTGGTGATTTCTTCAAGGTAAACATCTTAATCTATTGACCTTTACTAGATTAAGATAGATTTCAACTTAGTTTTCCATTTACCCAATGATTTCTAAGTTTACCCTAAAACCCATTATTTCAAAAATGGTGAGTTCTTGATGATTTTTGAGTGGGCTTTGATATCTGTATTTTGGATGGTTGAAAATCACATTTTGGTGTTAATAAAGTGTTGAAATGAGGCTTTAAATCAATAAACCCGAAACTAGGGCAACGAGAAAATTTTAAAGGTGAAAAAGTGGTGTTTTGGCTTAGTTTTTTTGGTAAAACGAGGCTGGAGGTATACAAACCTAGGATGAGTGTTTTTAGATGTTAATTGGTTGATTTTGAAGGTTAAAAATGTTGGGTAAAGTCATATTGTGTTTGGATGATGTTTAGGCAACGTTTCAGTTGATTTCAACTTTGTTTTGATTGAGTAAATGTGTCGATTGATGGACTGTTTCTTTTTAGTGAATTTATGGAAGATTAGGGGAGTAATACTTTGTTTTTTGTTGATTAGAAACAGGGGAAACGAGTTTGGGTCCTTTGGACGCGAGGCCGGGTAGTTCGGAGGCTTGAATCGGGGATTCGGCTATCCTTTGGGCTCTATTGGTGAGTAGTAACGTTTGAAGCTTTAAAATGATTCAAAGAGGTTTTATTGGGGGTTTGGGTGGAGCCTTAAGGGCTAACCTAAACCCAAGTGTAAGTTTGTCTAGTTTGCCTTGTTTCGTTAATTGTTGGTGTATGCAGATATTCGTGTTGTTGTGTGAAATGTGGATTGCTTTTACTCCTCATTTTAATGTTGTTATGTATTCGTAGTTGATGTCAAGCCTCACGTGATGGTTAGTCTTTGTATATTGTGATGTGTAGTCCCACCGGTAGTGACTAGTAGATGAGTACGGTGATGTGTAGTCCCATATGAAAAATGCTAGTTGTTGTGTACGGTGATGTGTAGTCCTACTGGGGATGGTTGTGCATGTGCAAACCATGTTTCGTTTATGCTCCCATTTCATTGTATCTCCTTCTTAAATGGTTTTGCTTTTAAAACTAAGATATATGTTTTAAACTGAATTGTTGTTTTGTTTTAGAGCCCCGCTCACTAAGCTTTTAAGCTTACGCTCTCTTTTCCTAACAATGCAGATTGTTAGTAGCTTCGGAGGCAAGCGGGGCAAGGTAGGAGTTCTTGGAGTTCCTGCTAGCTCAAAGTATGGTTTTACTAGTTGTAATAACACTTAGGCAATGTGAATGCTAGACTTGTGGTTAGGGAGTTGGTGTTCAAACTCCTATGTTTGACTTTTTTAATGTTGCTAGCATGTTTTAAGTGATGATATCATGATATTTTGAGGCTTGTTATGGCTTTGGGTAGATTACCTTGTGTTTTGACTTGTTATTGTTTTTGAAGTAAAGTGTTCTTATGAGCTTTTGGGTTTGAGATCCCTTTTTGTGTGAATGCATGTTTGAAGCTTGTCCCTAGAGCGTTTTGCCTCTAGATTGTTTGTATGATAAGTTGACATGTGGTTTGTGATGTTTCAGGGTAAGTTTGTGAACGTTTGGAGATGCCGAAATGCATTTTCGGGCCAAATTGTGTCCATACGTTTCGGAACACCTGATATGGTTTCGAAACGGCCAAGCTCCAAGTGCACTTGTATCGGAACGAGGGTGGTGCCATTTCGGTATGATTGCCACTAGAGGCTCCTATTTCAGAACCATGTGGGGTCGTTTCGGTACGTTTGGCCATTGGAGGCTCCTGTTCCGGAATCATGTGGGACCGTTCTATAACGGCTTGGTGCTAGTTTTTGAATGAAGCCCACGGTTTAAAGGCATCTTCGAGGGTTTCCAAATGTTTTGTTTTAGTCTCTAAATGCTTGTATACTTTCTAGTTGAGTTTAGATGTGTCATATGTGATTGTTTTTGCCTCGTGTGCATGAAACTTGGCTAATAAACTACTTGGTAAGTTTAAATTATCGTATGCCCTCTGCTCGGTTCGTATCCGTGATTGTCCTACCTCAGTTTTCCATCTCACATAGGTTTAAACATAGCCTTTAGACAAGATTAATAAAAGAAGAAAAAAATTGGGCTGCTAATCAGAGTGAGGCCTTAGCGGGTTTCGCTTTGGTTTTCCCCGTGTAACCCGTTCTGATCGGTCTGTTGGCTAGGCCGAGACCAGAGGGTTACATTTGGTGGTATTAGAGTATCGATTACGAGGTCTTCCGGGAAGGTAAGTCAGGTAAGTTGGTTTGTTTGCCATCGCACGGTGTATGGAAGCATGATTTCCCGTTCTTGTTGTTGGTTGAAGTTTAGTCGAGTGTTCCCATTGCTAGGTGTTGTTATTGGAAAATGGTTTTGATTTATAAGAGCTTGAGCACTCGAATCCTTGCCCTTGCTAACCCAATTTTTTCTTGTGTGTGATGTGTTTGTTGTTTAGATTTTATCTTCATTATGGTAAGACCGAGAGGACAGCCTAGAGTGGGTGACCAGGCACTCGGGGATGTGCCTCCTATTCCTCCTCCTCCCGATGGTAATGGGGTGGATGTAGGAGGTAATGTGCCTCAGGCCGGTGCGAATGTTGGGGGTAATGGAGCTCAGGTGGGTCAGGGTCAGGTAGGTGCAGACATGACCCATTTGATTCAGACTATAGGCGGGGCTTTTCAGACAGCTTTGGCCGGTATACATGCTGCAGCACCACCTCAGGGTGCGTGGACTGGTTTACCCCTTGAGAGACTTCGTAGCTTGGGTGGGGTTGAGTTCCTTGGTTTGACTCTCGAGGGTTCAGAGGCTTGGCTTGAGAGCACTACACGAATCTTAGGCCAAATGGAGTGCTCAAACACTCATAAGTTGGGTTGTGTTGTCTCCTTGCTTCCGGGAGATGCGTATGCTTGATGGACTACCGTTACTTCGAGTATGGTAGAAGTGGATGTCACTTGGGATTCTTCCGAACAACCTTTAAGAAGAAGTATCTTGGAATCCGATATCATGATGAAAGGAAGAGAGAATTTATGGCCTTGGTTCAGGGTAGTAAGACGTTGTTAGAGTATGAGGTTCAGTTTGTGAGGTTGAGCCAGTATGCACCCGAGTTGGTTCCCAGTGAGAGGGAACGGTGTGAGCGTTTCCGTTATGGTTTGGCTAGGGATGTGAAGACTTATATGCTTGCTTCTAATTACACTGAGTTTGATGTTTTGGTCTCTAGGGCCAAGGATATTGAGCAGAACTTAGGCTCGAGTACTCATGCTAGTGGGTCTGATTCTGGGAAGAGACACGCAGATTGGGACAGAGATCATGCCAAGAGGAATAAAGATAGGAGGTATCAGCCCGATTCAAGACATAAGGGCGGTAACCATGGACGATGCCATCAGGGCTAAGGAGCTGTTGTTCACACTCCTCAGTGCACTAGATGCGGGAGACGTCATCCGGGCGAGTGTATGGGTACATTTGGGGTATGTTGGAACTGTGGTTCCCGAGATCATTTGAGGCGTAACTGTCCACACTCAGCTAGGGGCGGACCGGCTCCAGCTAGGGGTTTTGAACTTTAGAGAGGTCGTGGGCGCGGTCGGGGTAATTTTCTGTAACCCCCTCGTCCCGGGCTAGACGACAGACCGGTCTGAGCAGGTTACACGGAGAAAACCAAAGCAAAACCCGTTAAGGCTCCACTTCGATTAACAACCCTATTTTTTTTCTTTTTAATTATCTTGTCTAAATGTATCATTTTGTCCTATTGTGTGAAAACGAAAGCGGAAAACGATGATAAGACGATACAGACGGAACGTACGGTAATTTAAACTTACCAAGTGACATGCTAGTCCATTTTCATGCTCAACGACCCAAACTATACATAAAGATTCCTAAATACTAAACAAGGAAGTTTTAAAATGACATTTTGGACTGAAAAATGACATTCGGGAACCCTTGAAGATGCCAAAAAGCCCAATTACAGGCATGTGTTTCAAAAGAGGCTTACCCGTTTCAATAAGCGGGCTCCAATTTAAAACCCAGACCAAGCCGTACCGATACGATCCATTTCGTTCCGGTACGGGGGTCTCTAGTGTTGAAACGTTCCTGAACAGGTTCCGAAACGGGCACTCACAGAGGCAAACTGTATCGAAGTGCGTATCGAAATGGGGGATCACAGTGTCAAATCGTATCGAAACGGCACCACCCCTGTTCCGATATGAGTATCCTTAGAGCTACACTCGTTCTGAAACAACCACGAGCGTTTCGAAACGCCTGCACTCTGTGTGACCCTGAAAATAGTTTTCTGCATCTCCAAGTGTTCCCAAACATGCCCAAATCAACAAGAATCATGGAACAACAATCATACACTTAATCTAGAGGCATTTCATCCTACCACAAGCATGATCAACCATAAAGCATACATAACAAGGCCATTCATTCAAAGAAACATACATCCACATCACATAGCATAAAACATGGTTATAAGCCTTCAATGCAAACACTTAGACACCAACATAAACATGGTTTACAAGTCCAAAACATAAAAGCATTAACAACATAAAGCCAACACATAGGAGTTTAGATACATGCTCCTTCAACACGTAGCATCCCCATTGCTAACTACTACATTATTTACTAAAACCATACTTAAGCAACCACAACACGCTTGGATGCCCCTTCCTTGCTCATTGCTAACTTTCACACTAAGGATCTGCAATGTCGAAAATGAGAGCGTAAGCTAGAAGCTTAGTGAGGGAGCTCAAAACAAAACATCGACAATGTAGGGTTCAAGCATGGCTTCCATGAAACATTCACAAGGCATACATATACACTAATAGAGCAACATAGCCAAACGCCACAAAAATGCATGAACATGGCATCTTACCTCATGTTATGCTAAGCAAAGATATAACAAATATCTTACACAACAACCACACACGAACAAGTACAATGACAACTATATAGCTTACTCGGATATGCAGACAACTTCCGTTGGGATTTTCGCCCCAACGTACTCAAACAACGATTACCTTTCGGTGGGATTATACACATAACCGTTTTGATTCATGGATGGGATTACACTCATCATCACATACTAACATTTTCTGGTGGAATGTTACCTCACTATACTCCTCCTTGATGACTACACGTCACCAAGGCTACGCGCGAATTTGACTCTTACCGTGTGCACACTGTTGAGTGTGTAAAAGTTCTATTATTTACACCCTTTTAACCCATATTTCTGCTGCATTCAAGCACCATTTCATTGCATTTAGGCCAGTTTACAGCAAAACATCACAAATATATAAAAGGCACAGATTCTACTAAAAATGGCTGTTTTTGCCAGGTTTCCGCCGTCGTGAACGAAGAAGGCAGGCGCAGGGCAGATAAGCAGAAGAGCTGAACCGGACAAGCAGACGAAGAGGACAATGCTGCCATGGAACTGCCGTGACAACAGAGGACGACAGCAAGTTGCTGCCATAGTAGACGAAGAAGGCAGGCGCAGGGCAGATAAGCAGGAAAGCTGAACTGGACAAGCAGACGAAGAAGACGAACCTGTCATGGACCTGTCGTGACAGCAAGGCGACAGCAACTTCATGAAGAGGAAAAGTAAAGTGGACCTCGATAGATAGAGAAAAATATGCTCGTCTGTCGTGTGAAAGCCAAATATTTTTTCCAAGCCCCAGATCAAAAGATATGTCAAGCCAAAGCTCAAGGAGAAGAATTTCCATGAAACAAGGAGGCGGCTGAAAAGTAGGAATCCTTAGAGATTTAGCATTTATTAGAATCTTACTTTTCATTAAAGTTGTAATCCTTGTTAACTTAGAATACTTGAGCCCAAAGCTTATATAAGGGCATAGATTTAACCTAGAGAGATCATCCCTCATCATACCCCATAACCGACAACCAAAAACCCTCCGCCGTTTACCCGCCGTCGACCTGTCACCGACATGTTCTAAAACCCCCTAGGGCCACGGGTTGTTTTGTAAAGTAGTTGCAAGGGTTGTTTTGTTTTAGGAATTTTCAGTTCAATAAAATAAACTTCAAGTTCTCTTATTTTGGTTATTAATATCTTGCAAGAGCATCGGGAGAGCATTGTGAGGTTATCCATTTACTTAGCATCGGGAGAGTTAAGTATACGAAAGAAGTAAGAGCAAGTTCTCTAGTTTATAGTTGAACTATCTTGTGCCTAGGGATAGGGCAAGGTTAAGTGGCTAAAGAAGAATTCATACACATCGGTGTTCATCCTTCGATTCACGCCGGGAGGTATCATCAAAGACGTGATCATCGACAGACTTGGACCTAGGGATAGGCCAAGGCAGATCTGGGATTCTTGCCAAACTTGAAGTACGGAGTTGGTGTGTTTGCTGCCGCGACAGCCAACGGACAGCTGCCGCGACAGGTGCTGTCGGCGACAGGCGCGACGACAGGACTGGATTCCCTAAGCACTGCAATACCTGCACTACTGAGCAATTCAATACCAGCCCATTCTCTCTATCTTGATTTCTCTACTTTTATTTTCCAGTATTCTTTATTATTTTCGTGACAATATCTTAATCTATTCTTTTCCCCTTGTGCAGATAGCGAAGGAAAGGGTTAGCCCAGTCCCTGTGGAGACGATATCCGATACTCTAGTATCACTTTATTACTTGCGACGTGTACACTTGCACTACCATTGCGATAAACTATTTTACACGCAACAAGTTTTTGGCGCCGTTGCCGGGGACTGGCAACACATTCTTACCCTAGCTTCTGCACTTTTCTTTTATTTTTATTTTTATTTTATTTTATTATTTTTTTTTACAAAAAAAAACTCAGGTGAAAATACAGGTTCAAGGGCATCAACATGCCAGGAAAAACCATTCGAGAGTTGATGTGGGAAAGTTCTTGCAATTACAGTAAAGATATGCTGCCAGGGCAGCAGCCGTGGCAGCAACAGGGGCAGCAAATGCCGATGCCGCAGCAGCAAAATTTTTTATGGTACGATCAAAACCCACAAAATATTTTATACCATAACAGTTTTGCTGCAGAACCCGACCTGCCCTGGCAATGTCATCATCCTCAAGAGCAGTCAAAATCCTTAGAAGACACACTGCAAGCCTTCATGGCAATCGCTCAAAAAGTGTCGGCTTCTACGAACGCAAGTATCGCCAAGATGGATGAACTCTTGAGCAGACCTGTCCTTATTCATGCCACGACTGAACCTGAAATCTCGAGGCAAGATGACGAGGACGCCCATGTGAAGGAATACCCAACATATGATGAGTCTGAGCAACAACTTGCCATGACAATGATCGAGGAGCCGGAGTGGAGCAACACCGCGACAACACTGAGTGAAATTCAAGAGAATGTCACGGCAGCAACAACTTTTGAGGCAGAAACTCCAGTCAAAGCAGAAACTGCCGCCTCGACAGCAACTGCCGCCTTGACAGAAACTGCCGCCTCGACAGAAACTGCCACCTCGACAGCAACTGCCGCCTCGACAGCAACTGCCGCCTCGACAGCAACTGCCACCTCGACAGCAACTGCCGCCTCGGCAGCAACTGAAGCTGAAGCAGCAACCACATCAGAGGCAAATTCTAAACCCACCACCTCGATTATGCCTGACCAAGATTGCACACATCCATCCCTGTCATGGCACTCGCACGACCACCTAGAAGAGCTACCCAATGACAATGCCTCACCGATGGAATACGAGAAGGTAATAAACGAACCTTTTGAATTCTTTGAAAACTCACCGATTCCATTGCAGATATTAGAGGAATCAACACCGGTGGACTCAGAATTATCAAAGTCTCTGCTGATGGAGATTTACGAGTGGTCAACAGAATTTGATATAGAGAGTGATGGCACCTACCAATGTCCCATTAACCTGCAAAGTAACCTGATAAAGAACTGTCAAAATAACTGCCTGCCGCAGCAGCGGGCACGGCAGCAAGGGATACATTCAACCACAACAACATTCAACGAAAACAAGGTAAGTTTATGGTCGAATGTCAATTTGATTTTTTCTAATCATATGTTCATGCCCTCAGAAACATTACCAAGAAGGGATGACTTCATAGACTACAAAGGGAAGAGAAAGAAAGGAGCCCCCACCATGAGAAAAATCACTAGATGGAGGGTACAGATGGATTTCAAGAAGTACCGGAAACGACCCCTCAAGCATCAATAGAATAGGGAGTATTTTTATTACTTATTTTTTATTAGGAAATTAGGTTATTTTATTCGAATAATGCTTTTAGGAAATAAAGGAGCCAAGAAGAACAGGAGAAGTGAACTAAACCCAACACCCATCCATCAGCCCAACAAAGCCCAATATTGAAGCCTGTCGCCAGCCTGTCATGACAGATGCGGAAAAGACAGGCTGTCACCATGCTGTCACGACAGACGCAGAAATGTGTGACAGACGCATGACAGACGCGGAAACGTTTGTCAGACGCATCAGACACGCTAAAGCTCGACAGCCGCCCCGTTATTCGCGCCTGTCGTTACAGCTTCAACGGGCAGAAATTCCTTTTCTATAAAACCCCGTTTCATTTTCATTTTCACTCACTTCTGCTTTTCTTACTTGCTCTCCATCTTTAGTTTTCATTTGCTTTCAATTACTTTTCACAACCCTTGCACTAACATGTCTTCCAGAAAAAACCCGCCGCAATGCTGCCTCTACTTCCTCACCGGCAGCAACTCCCCCACAGTCCTTTGCAACCAGAGATCTGTGGGAAGAACGAGGCCTCATTTATACTCCAAAGGTAAAAGAATCTGGGCCTCAAGCCTTTCATCACCTGCCGCCTCCATACCATCACCTGTCCCGACGGCAGCCGGCAGCACCCATGTCGAAACATCTACTCAAGGAACAAAGCGACAAGTGCCCTCGGATGACCTTGCGGCCTTTGTTGTTGGATTCTCTTCCTCCTCTGTCTGGGCAGACAGTGACATTGAACCCTCTATTAAGAGGAACCTGTCGAAAGAATTTACACCGGTAAAGAGGCAGAAAAGAATAGCAGATAAGAAAACTCTACCGAGGGCCAACAGCAGCAGTGATAGCAGCAGCAACAGCTCTGATATTCAGGTTTTACAGCAACCTCCCCAACCTGCCCCGCGAACCAGAACCTGCCGCCAGATCCGCCTCAGCAGCAGCAGTGAAGACAGTGATGAAAATTTAAGTTTCTTATCTTCTTATTGCTGCCTGCCATATATATTTTGTGATGTACTACCTTCATATGTTTTCATTTTTATTTTTTGCATTGAGGGCAATGCAACTCTCGAGTTTGGGGGTGGCAACCCTCCATATTCATGGAGTACATCTTAGTTAAATTTTGTGTCTTTTACTTAGTACTTTTAAAAAAAAAATCTTGAAAATTTTGGCTTAAAATTGTGAATTGAACTTGCCTGTCATGACAACCCTGTCGTGGCAGCATCTTTAGGACAGTTTAAGGAGAAGTTTAGAGCCTTTATATAGTTCTGAAAAACTTAAACACCATTGTGACTGTTATATTGCTTAGATTTCTTTTAGCCAAACTAGAATAGGATGCTTAGAACTTGAATAGCCCCTAGAGGTGCCTAACACTGGCTCTAGGAAAGAAGTTTAGCAAAAGAAATTTAAAAACCTAGAGGTGCCCGAAACCGGCTCTAGGAAGCTAACTAGAGGTGCCCGAAACCGGCTCTAGTAAACTAGAGGTGCCCGAAACTGGCTCTAGTAAAAATTTAGCTTGAAAATAGAAGAAAAAGAAGCATGAAAATATGTCTTCAAGAAAGTAAACTTTGGCATAAAAATTCGAGTTAAGGAGTTGAATATTCTAGTGAAACTAAGAGAGTCTTAGCATATAACTGTTCACAAGCATGCACACACTGCACGAGAGCTATAGGGAGATTCCGGACAGATCCTAATTTTTCCGACAGGTTGCTGCCGCCACAGAGAATGAGCGACGGGTAAGGGACAGTTCACTGTTTGAAGGCCAACAAAAAAAAATCATTTTTCTTTTAGTTCTTAGTTGCTTGAGGGCAAGCAAAAACTTGAGTTTGGGGGTGTGTTGAGTGTGTAAAAGTTCTATTATTTACACCCTTTTAACCCATATTTCTGCTGCATTCAAGCACCATTTCATTGCATTTAGGCCAGTTTACAGCAAAACATCACAAATATATAAAAGGCACAGATTCTACTAAAAATGGCTGTTTTTGGCAGGTTTCCGCCGTCGTGAACGAAGAAGGCAGGCGCAGGGCAGATAAGCAGAAGAGCTGAACCGGACAAGCAGACGAAGAGGACAATGCTGCCATGGAACTGCCGTGACAACAGAGGACGACAGCAAGTTGCTGCCATAGTAGACGAAGAAGGCAGGCGCAGGGCAGATAAGCAGGAAAGCTGAACTGGACAAGCAGACGAAGAAGACGAACCTGTCATGGACCTGTCGTGACAGCAAGGCGACAGCAACTTCATGAAGAGGAAAAGTAAAGTGGACCTCGATAGATAGAGAAAAATATGCTCGTCTGTCGTGTGAAAGCCAAATATTTTTCCAAGCCCCGGATCAAAAGGTATGTCAAGCCAAAGCTCAAGGAGAAGAATTTCCATGAAACAAGGAGGCGGCTGAAAAGTAGGAATCCTTAGAGATTTAGCATTTATTAGAATCTTACTTTTCATTAAAGTTGTAATCCTTGTTAACTTAGAATACTTGAGCCCAAAGCTTATATAAGGGCATAGATTTAACCTAGAGAGATCATCCCTCATCATACCCCATAACCGACAACCAAAAACCCTCCGCCGTTTACCCGCCGTCGACCTATCACCGACATGTTCTAAAACCCCCTAGGGCCACGGGTTGTTTTGTAAAGTAGTTGCAAGGGTTGTTTTGTTTTAGGAATTTTCAGTTCAATAAAATAAACTTCAAGTTCTCTTATTTTGGTTATTAATATCTTGCAAGAGCATCGGGAGAGCATTGTGAGGTTATCCATTTACTTAGCATCGGGAGAGTTAAGTATACGAAAGAAGTAAGAGCAAGTTCTCTAGTTTATAGTTGAACTATCTTGTGCCTAGGGATAGGGCAAGGTTAAGTGGCTAAAGAAGAATTCATACACATCGGTGTTCATCCTTCGATTCACGCCGGGAGGTATCATCAAAGACGTGATCATCGACAGACTTGGACCTAGGGATAGGCCAAGGCAGATCTGGGATTCTTGCCAAACTTGAAGTACGGAGTTGGTGTGTTTGCTGCCGCGACAGCCAACGGACAGCTGCCGCGATAGGTGCTGTCGGCGACAGGCGCGACGACAGGACTGGATTCCCTAAGCACTGCAATACCTGCACTACTGAGCAATTCAATACCAGCCCATTCTCTCTATCTTGATTTCTCTACTTTTATTTTCCAGTACTCTTTATTATTTTCGTGACAATATCTTAATCTATTCTTTTCCCCTTGTGCAGATAGCGAAGGAAAGGGTTAGCCCAGTCCCTGTGGAGACGATATCCGATACTCTAGTATCACTTTATTACTTGCGACGTGTACACTTGCACTACCATTGCGATAGACTATTTTACACGCAACAAGTTTTTGGCGCCGTTGCCGGGGACTGGCAACACATTCTTACCCTAGCTTCTGCACTTTTCTTTTATTTTTATTTTTATTTTATTTTATTATTTTTTTTTACAAAAAAAAACTCAGGTGAAAATACAGGTTCAAGGGCATCAACATGCCAGGAAAAACCATTCGAGAGTTGATGTGGGAAAGTTCTTGCAATTACAGTAAAGATATGCTGCCAGGGCAGCAGCCGTGGCAGCAACAGGGGCAGCAAATGCCGATGCCGCAGCAGCAAAATTTTTTATGGTACGATCAAAACCCACAAAATTTTTTATACCATAACAGTTTTGCTGCAGAACCCGACCTGCCCTGGCAATGTCATCATCCTCAAGAGCAGTCAAAATCCTTAGAAGACACACTGCAAGCCTTCATGGCAATCGCTCAAAAAGTGTCGGCTTCTACGAACGCAAGTATCGCCAAGATGGATGAACTCTTGAGCAGACCTGTCCTTATTCATGCCACGACTGAACCTAAAATCTCGAGGCAAGATGACGAGGACGCCCATGTGAAGGAATACCCAACATATGATGAGTCTGAGCAACAACTTGCCATGACAATGATCGAGGAGCCGGAGTGGAGCAACACCGCGACAACACTGAGTGAAATTCAAGAGAATGTCACGGTAGCTTCTCCAACGATTTCCCTTGATTCTAATCAACCAAAAACAACACATTTCTCAACATATCATCCTCAAAACCACTGTCACAAATCAGGTCATAATCACAAGACTTTTTCTCTACATTTCCAAGCAAAAACTAACAAAAAAATCCTTATTTTCGGACTCACACACAACCCAATAGAAATCTATCGAATCGAACACTCAAATCATCATTAAACACACTTAAAACAACCCTCAAGTATTACCATAACATCAGCCCAACTCTCATACACCAAACTACCTCAAAAACCCAAGTTTTCAATCCTTTACAACACCCACAAAAACTCATTTCGGGATTGTCATCAAAATCCCACCATTTTCACATATAATACTCTTTAGGGCAAGATTAAAACATAAATTAACTTTACAAATCAACAGCTAAATGAAAAACCATTAAAGCTTCTTCCTTTTCCCTCAAAACTTGAAAACTTGAAAAACTTCAACAATGGAGTTTTCTAAAAACTAAAACCACAGAAATGTTAGGAATGATGAGGAGAAGTAAAAAACGCTCTTACCTTGATGAAAGCACCTGAAATCGTGAAGAAAGTCGATGGAATAGTAATTTGGGGTTTGAGGAGAGGTTTTGTCGTGAAAATGCTTAGAGGAAGAAGAAGATGAAGACATTTCAAAAATGCACTTTTTACATGTTTTAATTTTTCCTATTTTAAAAATTACCACCTTGCCCTTAATGATAGTCTCAAGCCCTTTTAATTAAAACCAAATCCCATTTTTAATTTAAAACGAGCCCACGACTTGAACCCGATTCACACACCTAACACCCGACCCCTAAACCAGGGCGTTACATTTTCAGCCAAGGAACGATGGTCAGAGGAACTTAGCTCATGTGGTGGCAGTTCAGCCCGAGGGTGGAGGACCAGCTAGGGTGTATGCACTACGAGAGGCTGGGAATGACACGGATGTCATCGTATGTAATTTCTCGTTACAATCTTTGACTTTGCTTTCTTTGATAGATTCGGGTTCGACACATTCGTGTATTTTCAGTGAACATGCAAGGTCTCTAGGTTTACCGTATGAGTGGTTAGAAGTAGGTGTGGATATTACTAGTTCTTCCGGTGAGACCGTGGTAGTTAGAAAGATGTATAAGAGGTGTCCTTTGATGATTTAGGGTCATGTGTTTCCGGTTGACAAGATGGAATTGCCGTTCTATGGTTTTGATGTGATTTTAGGCATGGATTGACTCGTAGAGCATAGAACTAGGGTAGACTTTGAGACGAAAAGAGTCTCTTTGAGGCTTACGGATGATTTTGAAGTTGTAGTGGTTGGCGAGAACATTAAGTTCTTGTCCAATGTTTTTCTGCTTTAGAAGCTCAGAAATTGATGGATTCGGGTTGTCAGGCGTATATGGCTTATGTGATGAATCCAGCTATGAGTGAGGTTAGACCACAAGATATCAGAATAGTTTGTGATTTTCTGAGTGTTTTTTCGAAAGAGTTGTTGGGTTTGCCTCCAGATAAGGAAGTTGAGTTCGCTATTGAGACGTATTTCGATTCTGCACCCGTGTCTATTGCTCCGTATAGAATGGCACCGAAAGAGTTGAAGACACAACTTCAGAAATTGTTAGATAGAGGTTTCATTAGGCCTAGTATTTCTTCGTGGGGTGCTCCGGTCTTGTTTGTGAAGAAAAAGGACGGCAGTATGAGGATGTGTATAGACTATAGGCAATTGAACAACGTAACAATGAAGAACATGTACCCTTTTCCGCAGATAAATGAATTGCTTAATCAGTTGGGAGGTGCTTTAGTGTTTTTGAAGATTGATTTGAGATCGGGTTACTATTAGTTGAAGGTAAAGGATGTGGACATACCGAAGACAGCCTTCCGTACACATTATGGGCACTATGAGTTCTTGGTAATGCCTTTCGGTTTGACTAATGCTCTAGCTGCATTTATGGATATGATGAATCGAGTGTTCCACGAGTTTTTGGATAGGTTTGTGGTAGTGTTCATAGATGATATATTAGTGTACTCTAAGATCGAGGAAGAGCATGATGAGCATTTGCGACTAGTGCTTCAGACTTTGCTTGAAAATCAGTTGTATGCCAAGTTGAGTAAGTGCGAGTTTTGGATTAAGGAAGTAATCTTCTTAGGTCATGTGATCTCAGCCAATGGGATTAGTGTGGAACCCAAGAAGATAGAAGCCATAGTGAACTAGAAGCAACTGAAGTCGGTGACCGAAATCTGTAGTTTCCTAGGCTTGGCAGGGTACTATAAAAGATTTGTCGAGGGATTTCGAAGATTGTGACACCCTTGACTAAATTGCTTTAGAAGAATGTTTCGTATGAGTGGTCAGATGCAAGGCAACAAGCGTTTGAGAACTTGAAGAAAACTTTGACCGAAGCTCTTATTTTGATTCAGCCTGAACCAAGGAAAGAGTTTGTGATTTACAGTGATGCATCGTATGAATGTTTAGGCTGTGTGCTTATGCAAGAGGGTAAGGTTGTAGCTTATACTTCGAGATAGTTGAAGGTTCACGAGAAGAACTACCCCACTCATGATATAGAGTTAGCCGCAATAGTGTTTTCTTTGAAGATTTGGAGACACCATCTTTATGGTGAGAAGTGCACAACTTATACCTACCACAAGAGTTTGAAGTACCTGATGTCTCAGAGAGAGTTGAACCTTAGACAACATCTTTATTGTAAGGAAAACGTAGTGGCTGATGCTTTGACAGTAAAGTGGCAGTTGAATTGCGAGCCATGTTTGCAAGATTGAGTGTGTCACGGGATGACGGCTTGATAGTCGAGTTACAGGTTAAACCTACGTTGGTTCAGTTGATTCGAGAGAAACAGTTGCAAGACGAGTCTTTGGCACCTTACATGCAAGATATAGCCGAGGGTAGACCTACAGATTTCTGCTTTGGTGAGAATGGGATCCTATGTTTCAAGGACATGATAGTACTTCCAGAAGATGTCGAGTTAAGACGTACTATCTTGAATGAAGCACATAACAATCCTTTTGCTATGCATCCGGGTAGTACGAAGATGTACCGTGGGTTAAAAGAAGAGTACTATTGGATTGTATTGAAGAGAGATGTGGCCGAGTTTGTGAGTAAGTGTATAGTTTGTCAGCGAGTTAAGGTTGAGCATCATTTTCCTTCAGGTTTGTTACAGCTGTTGAAGATTCTGTAATGGAAGTTGGAATGTATTACTGTAGAGTGTCCATGAGTCCTATAATTTGTACACATTCCTACCCTTATTATTGTTGTTATTGAGTTCATTTAGGCATATTTAGGTGCATTGCATGCATTATAACATCATCTTCTCTTGTACCATGCTTTTATTGAATATCTTATGATTGGTGAAGAAAAGTTACTGTTTTAGTTAGTTTATATTTTCAGGTGCTATAGCTAAGAAAGTGGAGGAGAGAACAGAACAAGGGAAGGAAAGCTAGGACCAAAGAAGCTGTATTGAAGCAGCTCAAGTTTCCGCCAAGGACACTGCCGAAGCAGCATTGCCGCCAAGAGCCGCCCGGGCAGGAGTTACATCGACTTAGCCAAGATGGGTTGCAATTTCAAGAGGACAATTTCCTAAGTCCAATGAGCCCAGTCTTGCAACTTCCTGAAGCCTGTAGCGGCCGATAGAGTTAATTTAAGATCGATAAGTAGGAGCACTTATCCTTACTTGGTGAAGAAGGAAACGTCCAAAGAGTCTGTATTTAAAGCAAAAAAGAAGTCAGCGGTGACCCGCACGGAGAGTGGGAATCATATATGACGGGGCACGACTACAACCAAATCAAGAAAGAGCACTGCAAGCCAAAAACCAAATGGCTGACAGGAAAAAACAACAAGTTGGTCAACCACCGAGATTTGCTGCCAGAGGCAGCACTTTGGAGCTATTTTGTTCAGCGCCGCCTGATGCCAACCACACACAGATCCACTGTAAACAAGCTGTGGTTCGTCCTTATCTGCAGTATAATGAAGGGGCGACGGATTAACGTGGGCGAGGTAATAATCAAGGAAATTTATGGCAACGCGGAGAAACCAGCTACCAAAGGTACACTCTTCTTTCCTGCACTCATCATAGGCCTTTGTGCCAATTTTGGCATGCCACTGCACCCAAAAGATAAAATTCTTCCTGCCAAAGAAGGATGGACAAGAAGAGCACGCCAACAAATGATGCATAGTGCAGAGCCAGAAACACCCTCCACCGCCCGGCCGACGTCCCAAGCGGCCGCCACCCCAGCCGCAATAGGTAGTACTGATGCTGCCCTTACGTCAGCCGCAATTCCCCTACTGCGCAGCCTAGTGGAAAGCTGTCAGCGAATCGAGCACAAGCAGGTTATCTTCACCAAATATGTAGCAGACGTACAAGAGGCCTTTGTGGCCTATCTGCTGGACAAATACCAGGACGTCGGACCATAGTTGCCCGCCTTTCCAATGCAGCTAGCATCATCCAAACCAGTACACATCACTCCAAGACTTGCTGTTGCTCCTGCCGCCGACGACAGGGAGGGGACGCACTACCGCCCCAAAAGAAGAACCTCCCCGACCCCATCTAGCCTTATGACTTCACCTCTTCCTTAGAATCCGAGAAGGAAGAAGAGACCATTGATGCCTCTCCAATAGCCCAAGCCACTGCTTCCCATGACTCTGGCTACTCAGACATGGAGATTTTAGACTCTTTTGAAGATGCACCAGCCGAGGTAGCACGAAAGGGAAAACGGCCAGCAGAAGAACCCCTGGGTGGAGAAGTTGATAGACAAATCAAGAAATCCACCCCATCCGTATCTAGCCGCCGCGTATCTCAAAGAAGAGCCCATCAGAAATGCCATCCGCTACGTGCCGCCTTTTCCTGCCTGCCTCCTCATATTCCTCCGCCGACGCGACATTAACAGAGGGGAACTCCCTAAGCCTATAGTTCCATTTTCCTTTTATTTTTTTGTGTTGTTTTCTATTTATGTTTTCATTTTTTTTGTTTTATATTTTATTTTATTTTATGTTTTTAATTTTTTTTGTAGCGGCATTGAGGACAATGTCAGCCTTGAGTTTGGGGGGAATTAGTCCACTTTGTTTTAGATTCATAGCATATAGATGCATTTGTAAATTCTACCCCTAGTACTTAATAAAATAGAATCCTTAGTTCAAAACTTGTTCCTATGATAGCTTAGCCGACTACTTATATTCGCACCATTCTAAAAATTCTAACCTAAATTTAGGAAGAAGCATAAAATACTTAGAAAATTTTCTTTGTGCCAATTATCCTTTACACTTATCTGTTAAATGCTGAATTTTTGTTTAAGTTCTAAGTTTAACATTGCATGCCTTACTTAATAAAAGTTTCTTGATTGAATACAGGTTCGCCGCCCTGGCAACATAGGGCAACACAACAAAAATTGATGAAAAACCTAGAGGTGCCTGAAACAGACTCTAGACAGAAAGAATACAAACCTAGAGGTGCCCGGAACATGCTCTAGGAAGAATAAAGACCCTAGAGGTACCCGAAACAGGCTCTAGGAAAGTTCATGAGCAAGGACACTCTGCTGCTATCAAAGTCCATTAATCTAAACCAAGTGACGGACAAATTAGCAAGAGTGAATGAAAGTCTTCATAGGATGACTCTATTCAACGGGTTCAGAGTTTGTAGAGTGCACCTACCTTAGCTTCAAACTCGGAGAATAGTTGTGATGAGCTGAAGCCCTTAAAGCCATGATTAGAAAAAGAAAACAAAAAGTGCCCAGCTGTGCTGCCAAGGCAGCAACTTGTATCCTTTTAAGAGATTTAATTATTTTAGGCGTACTTTGTTAATTTGGTAACTTCAGCATATTTAGCATGAACACAGACCTGCACACACTGCACTGACACTAAGAAAAATTAATCTAAGTTATTTCATTTTATTCCCTATCACTAACATTATATAGGTGCCACGACCTTGAGGCAAGAAATCAAGTTGAATAGCTATCGTTCTATTAATTTTGTGCTAAGGGCAGTTTTACTAGTTGGGTTGCATTGCTTGAGGACAAGAAATAGTTTGAGTTTGGGGGTGAGTAGAGTGTCCATGAGTCCTATATTTTGTACACATTCCTACCCTTATTATTGATGTTCTTGAGTTCAATTAGGCATATTTAGGTGCATTGCATGCATTATAACATCATCTTCTCTTGTACTATGCTTTTATTGAATATCTTATGATTGGTGAAGAAACGTTATTGTTTTAGTTAGTTTATATTTTCAGGTGCTATAGCTATGAAAGTGGAGGAGAGGACAAAACAAGGAAAGGAAAACTGAGACCAAAGAAGTTGTACTGAAGCAGCTCAAGTTGCTACCAAGGACACTACCGAAGCAGCATTGCCGCCAAGAACTGCCCGGGCAGGAGTTACACCGACTTAGCCAAGATGGGTTGTGATTTCAAAATGACAATTTCCTAAGCCCAATGAGCCCAGTCTTGCAACCTCCTGAAGCTTGTAGTGGCCGGTAGAGTTAATTCAAGATCAATAAGTAGGAGCACTTATCCTTACTTGCTGAAGAAGGAAATATCCAAAGAGTCTGTATTTAAAGAAAAAAGAGTCTATATTTAATGTAATTTACTTTTAGGACTCCTACTTCAAGAAGGACTCAACTTATGTCAAGAGCCCTATATATACCCAATGTATGTAAGGGTATAGGGGCATGCGTGTCGTGAGGGATTGACCACATCTGCCGATAAGAGTGTAGATGGGGGTTAACTAGATAGGTTGGAGTGTTAGGGGTCGCGACCCAACTCTCCTAGGGTTTAGGCGCGTGTATGTAAAGTAATTTGGGAAACATTTGTATAGTTTTGAGTTGTTTTCAATAAAGTTCTGAGTTTGACTAATCTATGCTTCTTGTTTGTTCAATTAGTCCACACCAGACAATTGAAGAGAAAATTTATTTGTCGAGCATGAAAGTGCAAGGCTCATGAAAGGGTTAAGCACGGTCACAACTCACAAAGGCGTGACTAACTTGGTTCCACACTAGTTCACAAGTTTCAACGGCTAAAAGGGATTACCATCCGAGTTGTCTAATTTGGTTCTACACTAGTCTTCAAGTTAAGCAATCTCGAGCATCCTAACCTAGAAATAGGAGGGATCACTGTCGACTATCATGTCGAGCTCAGAATGACTGCCAGACTTGCGGCCAGGACTACTTCCCATTCCACCTGTCGAGGCAGTACACACCCATGCTATGGCAGTGACCTGCTGCGATCGTGTGACAAGGTCGTAGTTTGCCGCTGACCTTACCCGCCGAGACATCAATTCATGGCAGCGGGAAACATACTCAAAGCTTTGCATTGCAGTCCCTAAGCTTCTAAGCTGCACTTGTCTTACCTAGCTTATCGCCCAATCTCCCCCTTATCATTCCCCTTATCACTATCTTTATCTTTACTTGTGTTTTTATATTTCCACATCTTGAGATTTAATGGCGCATTTATTAAATCTTTGTGCAGGAAACCATTCATAGTAGCTGCTCCAATCCTTGTGAAGACGATATCTTTTATACTATAACTTGACAAGAGTGTTCACTTGCGCTCACAAAAGGAGAACACCTAAATGCTCTACAATTACCATGGACTTTGTGTCAGGTTTACCGCTGACTCCTTTGAAGAAGAATTTAGTGTGAGTGATAGTTGACAGATTCACTAAGATAAGTTGGTTGATCTAGACATCAATGAGATTGTGAGGTTGCATGGGGTACCAAAGTCGATTGTATCAGACCGAGACCCGAGGTTTACAGCTAGATTTTGGGAGTGTTTGCATCATGCCTTGGGTACTTGGTTGAACTTCAACACTTCGTATCACCCACAGTCAGATGGTCAGTCAGAGAGAGTTATTCATGTGTTGGAGGACACGTTGAGGTGTTGCATCATCAACTTGCAGGGTTCTTGGGAGAAACACCTACCGTTAGCGGAGTTTGCATACAACAACAGTTATCAGGCTAGTATTTAGATGGCACCGAGGCTCTATATGGTAGGAGGTATAAAAAAACCTATTTGTTTGGCCGAGGCCGAACATAAGCTTGTATCGATGCCGGACTTGCTCAAGGGCACTACCGAGAAGGTAAAATTGATCTGTGATCGCTTGAAGGCAGCTTCAGACCGACATAAATCATATGTCGATTTGAAAAGAAAGGAGATAGAGTATGCCGTGAGCGACAAAGTGTTCTTGAAAGTCTCACCTTGGAAGAATGTGATGAGGTTTGGTAGGAAAGGTAAGTTGAGCCCGAGATTCATTGGCCCTTACGAGGTACTTGAGAGGATCGATCTTGTTGCTTATAGATTGAATCTGCCAATAGAGTTAGAGAAGATTCCTGATGTGTTCCACGTTTCGATTCTTCGGAAGTATAGATCAGATCCGTCTCATGTAATGCCAGTGGAAGAGATCGAGTTGAACGCAAACCTGTCGTATGATGAAGAGCCGGTTGAAATTCTTGCTACGGATAGGAAAGTGTTGCGTGGGAGATCTGTCAAGTTAGTCAAGGTTTTGTGGAGACACCAAGGTGTAGAAGAGGCTACTTTGGAGAGGAAGGAAGACATGGAAAGACAGTTTCTGTATCTCTTTCCATTATGTAATTTTGAGGATGAAATTCCTTAAGTGGGGGAGAGTTGTAACACCCGGGTTTGGGGCCCGAGAGATAACCGGGTTTGGTTAAACCGATTCAGGTTAATTTAATTGAAAGAAAAAAATTAATGAACACTAAAAAAGGATTTTATTGAATAAGGACAAAAGGGGGAATTTGGGATTTTAAAACAAAAGGGTTTTTATCTTATTTCTTCTCAAAATCAAAAAGAAAAACTATCATCTTTTTGAAAGGCAAAACTTCATAACTTTTTCAAGAGCAAGCATTTCTTCATCAAATCTTTAGTTGTGGTGATTTCTTCAAGGAAAACGTCTCAATCTATTGACCTTTACTAGATTAAGATAGATTTCTAAGTTTACCCTAAAACCCCTTATTTCGAAAATGGTGAGTTGTTGATGATTTTCGAGTGGGCTTTGATATTTGTGTTTTTGGGTGGTTAAAAATCACATTTTGGTGTTAATAAAGTGTTGAAATGAGGCTTTAAATCAATAAGCCCGAAACTAGGGCAATGGGAAATTTTTGAAGGTGAAAAAGTGGTGTTTTTCACTTAGTTTTGTGGTAAAATGAAAGCTGAAGGTATACGGACCTAGGATGGGTGTTTTTAGATGTTAATTGGTGGATTTTGAAGGTTAAAAATGTTGGGTAAAGTCAGATTGTGTTTGGATGATGTTTAGGCAACGTTTCAGCTGATTTCGGCTTTGTTTTGATGGAGTAAATGTGTCGATTGACAGACTGTTTCTTTTTACTAAATTTATGGAAGAGTAGGGGAGTAATACTTTTTTCGGTTGATTAGAAACAGGGGAAACGAGTTTGGGTCCTTTAGACGCAAGGCCGGGTAGTTCGGAAGCTTGAATCGGGGATTCGGCAATCGTTTGGGCTCTATTGGTGAGTAGTAACGTTTGAAGCTTTAAAATGATTCAAAGAGGTTTTCTTGTGGGTTTGGGTGGAGCCTTAAGGGCTAACCTAAACCCAAGTGTAAGTTTGTCTAATTTTCCTTGTTTCGTTAATTGTTGGTGTGTGCGGATATTCGTGTTTTTGTGTGAAATGTGGATTGCTTTTACTCCCCGTTTTAATGTTGTTGTGTAGTCATAGTTGATGTCAAGCCTCACGTGATGGTTAGTCGTTGTATTCGGTGATGTGTAGTCCCACCGGTAGTGACTAGTAGATGAGTACGGTGATGTGTAGTCCCATCAGAAAAATGCTAGTTGTTGTGTACGATGATGTGTAGTCCCACCGGGGATGGTTGTGCATGTGCAAACCATGTTTTGTTTATGCTCACATTTCATTGTATCTCCTCCATAAATGGTTTTGCTTTTAAAACTAAGATATACGTTTTAAACTGCATTGTTGTTGTGTTTTAGAGCCCCACTCACTAAGATTTTAAGCTTACGCTCTCTTTTCCAACAATGCAGATTGTTAGTAGCTTTGGAGGCAAGCGAGGCAAGGGAGTAATTCTTAGCGTTCTTGCTAGCTCAAAGTATGGTTTTACTAGTTGTAATAACACTTAGGCAATGGGAATGCTAGACTTGTGGTTAGGGAGTTGGTGTTCAAACTCCTATGTTTGGCTTTGTTAATGTTGCTAGTATGTTTTAAATGATGATACCATGATATGTTGAGGCTTGTTATGGCTTTGGGTAGATTACCTTGTGTTTTGACTTGTTAGTGTTTTTGAAGTAAAGTGTTCTTATGAGCTTTTGGGTTTGAGATCCCTTTTTGTGTGAATGCATGTTTGAAGCTCGTCCTTATGGTGTTTTGCCTCTAGATTGTTTGTATTATAAGTTTCCATGTGGTTTGTGATGTTTCGAGGTAAGTTTAGGAATGTTTGGAGATGTCGAAATGCATTTTCGGGCCAAACTGTGTCCAGACGTTTTGGAACACCTGAGATGGTTACAAAACGGCCAAGCTCTAGGGGTACCCGTATCAGAACGGGGGTGGTGCTGTTTCAATACGATTTGCCACTGGAGGCTCCTGTTTCGGAACCATGTGGGGTCGTTTCGGTACGTTTGGCCACTGAAGGCTCCTATCCCGGAACCATGTGAGACCGTTCAGGAATCGCTTGGTGTTACTTTTTGAATGAAGCTCGCGTTTCGGAACGGGCAGGCCTGTTTCGAAATGCAAGTAGTTAAAACGATTTAAAGGCATCTTCGAGGGTTTCCAAATGTTTCGTTTTAGTCTCTAAATGCTTGTATGCTTCCTAGTTGAGTTTAGATGTGTCCTATGTGATGGTTTTTGCCTCGTGTTCATGAAACTTGGCTAATAAACTACTTGGTAAGTTTAAATTATCATATGCTCTCTACTCGGTTCGTATCCGTGATTGTCCTTCCGCGGTTTTTCATCTCACATAGGTTTAAACATAGCCTTTAGACAAGATTAATAAAAGAAGAAAAAAATAAGGTTTCTAATCGGAGTGAGGCCTTAGCAGGTTTAGCTTTGGTTTTCCCTGTGTAACCCGTTCGGATCGGTCTGTTGGCTAGGCCGGGACAAGGGTGTTACATAAAAAGGGTCTTGTCTTTTAAAAAATAAAAGTAAAAAAAGAAATAAAGTATTTTTTAAAAAAGGAATAATAAAAGAAAAGAAACGTTGAAAGAGTTTGCTTGCTTGTTTTTTTAAAAATAAGTTTAAAGCTTAGGATTAGGTACTAAAGCTTAGATAGAGACATGTTTTGTTGAAAAATGCTCTTCACAAAAATAAAATACATTTAAGCATCTTAAACTCTTAAATTAGGAATAAAAGACTTAGACGTTTTTAGGGTTTTTAAGTAATCAAACTTAGAATAAAAATAAAATGCTCAACACACTAAATTTCCATGTTGTTTGAAAAGTGTAATTAATTTAATACGATGTCTTATCAAACGAGAATGATGGTTAGCGCCAGAAATATTGGCGGTGATTAAAGTTCATCTCCCAGGCGATAAGGCCGTTAAAATAGACTAATATTTATTAAACGGACAAATAAAGTCGAACTTTTTTGAAATTGCAAATTTCAGTTTCGAAAACGATTTTAAAACCAATTAGGTACCAATTTTGGGCGTCGTGGGGTGCTAACCCTTCCTCACGCGTAACCGACTCCCAAACCTGTTTTCTAATTTTTCGCATGCCAAAACCGTTGTTTTATTAAAACAAAATGTTTAATTATAATACCTCTGTTTTAAAAAGTGATCCAATCACACTTTTTTCAAAAAAAGATTGGTGCCAACTCCATTGATTTTTTAAAAAAAATTACAGCCAAAAACGTTGAAGCCTTCTAAAAAGTGATTGTGACAGCTTGGCAACTCCGCTAAGATGTCAGAAGCACAACTAAATTAACCTCCAGCTTCTAAAAATTCGAATGGTCATGCGGAGGAAACATCGAAGTACGCTCAAATCTTTATCGTTTTTGGCAGTCTTGGGAACATGTTATTGATTTTCACTAAAGTTGGTGGTCATGTTCCTCTTAAGATTCTCTCAATAGAGGATGGTACTGTTCTAAAATCTTTTAGCCATCTTCTTCACCGAAACAAGAAGGTGGATTTCATCGAACAGTTCAATGAAAATCTTCTAGTGAAGCAGGAAA
Source organism: Hibiscus tridactylites (assembly GCA_958450335.1). Lineage (NCBI taxonomy): Eukaryota > Viridiplantae > Streptophyta > Magnoliopsida > Malvales > Malvaceae > Hibiscus > Hibiscus tridactylites. Next base: position 18,162,422 of record OY288285.1, on the reverse strand, counting down.
ATGAAAACCTTCAGATTCTTGATGTGAGTATCTTTTTCATAGATTGCAATCTTATTCGATTATTCCTTACATTCAGAAACCGGACAGTGGCTGTTTGGAACTTTCGTGGAGAACTCGTAACCTCATTTGAAGATCACCTTTTGTGTCATTCGGAGAAAACTTAGTTGACCCAGTGGGTCATCTACCCATATGACATGGCTAACTTAGTTAAAAAAAATTCATTAAATTACGTATTTAATGAATTGTTGATTATCAAATTTCTTTTTTGAAACCAATCCTAATAAATTCTTAGCAGACTTTTGAAAAGGTCTCTTTGAAATTTACCCTCATACATTGATCAAATAACACCCTTTTTTATTTTTCTTCACCATTTTTACTATATAAAGTATTATCTAAACTCATGTTCTCACCCAATTTCAGTTAAATAGTGAAATGAAAAAAAAAACTTTTACCTCTCTAAAAACTCCAATGAACGTGCTTAGCTCCTCAAATAGCTCCAAGGAACTATATCAGATTACACCAAACTGAACATTGAAATTAAACAATTTATCAAGTGTTTATTGGATATGAGAGAGGGTCCGAAGATGAAGATGGTTATTGCAATGGACTCTCCACTTTTTATGCTGATGAAAATTTTCGAAGAGGAAATATATATGGCTTCTACTTGTATTTCACTGTTGATAAGTTTCAAAGGACAAAATATGAAAAAGAAGAAGTTGTTTGAAGGTACTCCTCCATCATCTAAGAAGAAAGTTAAAGTCGAAGTTGCTGAAGAGAAGACTGATGGGCCGAAAATTTCTCCCGAAATTATTAATGTCGATTCAGAATAGTAAGCTACAAAGTGAAATTAAAAGTGAAAATTAAGCGATGATGATACAAAATTATTGTTCAGTTTGGTCAGTTTAATGTTTTAAATAAAAATATTTATATTTTGTCGAATTACTGAAGTTTTATGTCAAGAGAAGACTGAAGTTTTATTTTCCAATTATTTTTTTAATAAAGAAAAAAATAAGACGCAAATTAAACTGTTTATATCAATCTTTAGAAGAATTAAATTTTATTAATTTAATTCGATTGAAAAAAAAATACTCCAAACAACATTTACATGCAAACTTATTTATGGTTCAGTAGAAAATAATCTTCTTTTAGGGGTTCTTTATCCTCCTCCATGGTGAACGACAACACTAGGGACTTCAAAGGTGGTTCGATCCGACGGCGGATCTACAAGATCGAAAAATGTAATTTCAATTTTTTCTTTTTTGATCTACACCTATTTCATACGATTTTGAGAAAACTAACGATATATTTGAGTTTAGGGATGAGAAAGGATGAAGAAATATGTTTTTTTAGTTGTTCGTCGTTGCCAGAGCTAGATCCGCGGTGGTGGGCGGTGGAAGAGAAATGTAGAGAATGGGGAGCATTTTTTTAAGTTTAAGGGATTAAACAAATGAAAAAAATTAGCCCTCTGACACTTTAAATGAAAACAACAAAACGACACAAGCTGAGGTGGGGAATCGCGTAGTATTTTTGGTATTTATTACCTTTTAAGTCTAGTCATTTTTACTTATTTTTCATTTAAGTCTTAATTTTTTTGGTTTAAATTTAATTAAACGTAACTATAATTTAATTTGGTTTTTGGTTGTATTGACTCAAATGAGCCTGAACTGCGAGCGATTACTTTTGCGCTATCGTATTTTTGGAAGTCAGCTTGGGCAGGTTTTCCTTTGGTAGTAGAGTCGGATTCTGTGGTTGCTATCAGTTGGGTGCTACATATGGACAAACGACCATGGCGTTTTTGGGAGGTATTTCGTGAGATTGACAGTTGCTGCTCTACATTACACTCGGTATGTTTCTCCCATATTTTCCGTGAGGCGAATGGCTTAGCAGACGCGTTGGCAAAGGAGGGGGTAACACGGATTTCTTTATTTTGTGCTTGTTAGTGTTAGCGTCTTGGTTTTGTTTCCGATTGTGGTTTGTTGGACCCTTGTATTACCACATACGGTTCGTACTCTTTTCCTCCGTTAGGCTTTAGGGAGGTTTTTAACGAGGCGACCATTGTGGCATTTTGGTTGTATATTTTTCTTAATATACGACATCATTGAGCAAATAAAAATAATTTAATTTGGTTTAGTTACAATTCGGCCATTAAGTTTTAATTCCTTTTAATTTAACTTTTAGGAACTAGGTTGCTATAAATTTTTATTGTTTTATTCATTTTATCCTTTAATTTGCAATTAAACTATTACCTTGACTTATCAATTATGTTAATTATATAATTAAATCGTTCACTAAAACACTTTAACAAAAGAATAATAAAAGAGTGTTATATAAACAAGAATATTAACCAACAAAACAAACAAAACATAAAAACGCATATCAATTGCTCATTGTCTTGAAACCACTAAAATCCATGTATATCAAGAATTATAACAAATTTAGAACTAACAGATTTGAAAGAGTCATAATTTCTCCATTGATGCTAAATTTCGTTTGACATTCTAACAATTGTATTATGCTAGTTTGAACCTCTTTTCACCTCTTGTCTTTGGGTCAATATAATTTAAACCTGCAAGCGCGATCAAGTGTAAATATCACATATTTGATAAATACTCAACATTTGTTGTTTACCTATTTTTCAAGTTATTTCTTGATACAAAATGTATGACTATATATTATTAATGAGAGTAGTGAGAAATACTTAACATTTGGGTCAAAATGCACAAAATTATGTTTACTTACTTGACATCGCTTGTGTAGTTTCCGCATTCTATAAGAAATAGTACATATAAAAAGTGAAGTAAATATCTTCCTAAAGTAAATGAGTGATAAACGTTATTTGTTACATGTATAACTTACTGATATTATTTGAAATGGAAGATTAGATGTCATAAAATTTCCATATGTGCTTGTATGAGGCCAAACGACCTAAAATGAAAAGAAGTAAAAAATCATTATCAAACCAACAAGATAAAAATTATTAAATTTTAATATTGTTTAACAACTTACCGGAATCATTTGAAATTGAGGATTGTGAGCCATAACACTTTTAGGATGATTACCTAGATTCCACTGTGAAAAAAATACAAAATATATTTAATATTTATTTTCGATTTCATTGCTATTATACACCCAATAAACAAGTAATTGTAAGTTAAAAAATATTGTTCTTTAAAAATAAACTTACATGTGCAATAGAGGAGGTAGAAGTGTGTTGTGACATTATTGGGTAAGACGTCTCATTCATTTGGTATTGGCCCTGTAAGAAGAAAAAAATAAATCATAGTTATTTTATTGATATTTAACATTTAATGAAAATGAGTTATGCAAGTAAGACTTATATATTTTTAATACATGGACATGTTCTTGATTGTGCCTTTTAAAATGTAGGTCATTTTCATACCCTTTTCTTTTGTTTGGCTTCTTCCCTTTGCCTCTACGATCTATTGGATCCTTGACTTCTTTTTGGCGATTCAAACTATTATCTTGATTGTTAATTTCTTTTTCATGTGCATTTGAAAGATGTCTTCCGTAAACCTTACCAATTGTACTCACAACTTGAGGATGTTATTGACATTCGTCGGGCAATACTTTCAATTGTGCTTTCGCGCCACGCAAGGTTTCCATAAGAAAAGAGTATGGTTTATCGCCTATGATTGCCATTGAAGATAAATCTTCAAATTCTTTATGCAAATCGAAGTATCTATTGGCTTGTGAATTTTTATCTAGGGTAAAATAAGGCACTACGATTTTAGTGTAGTCCCTAACCAAATCTTTTCTCCATCGAGACAAGATGTATTTTTTGAGTACGCAATTCACATCTTCCTCGTGATATACACGAATCAAATGAGAGCACAAAATTCCTTTGAATTCAAAGTTTTTACACTCACAGTTCACATCGTAAGTGACTTTATCCAATGTCACTTTAAATTGTTGTCGATGTGGCCATTAAGCCTTCTTTGTCACCACTTCATACACACATACTCTTTCATCATCTTGGACTTTTCTCGAACTAGTATATGTTACCATGCGTACTTGTCCTTGAAACTCCTCAAATTTCTTTGATGTATAGAGACGTTGAAACACACTTTCACCCAAATACTAGGTAAAACATAGGGTTGGCTTGTTAATTTATCTGAATGATTAATTTTCCTCCTCATTTGCTCGTTTACCCAATGCGAGACAATATTGATGAACAAATTCTTTCAAACTGGTATTGAGGTTCACAAATGCTTTGAAAAAATTGTTCATACTCTCACTGCGTTGTGTACTAGACATTGAAGCCCAGAAGTCACCCTTGAATAATACAGGAACCCATCGATGTCTTAAATTAAACATCTCATTAAACCAATTGTCCTCTTGCAGCTTATATTTGACACAAATTTCTTCCCATTTCTTTTCGAACTCTTCAATGCTAAGAGAATCATGTAGAGCATGTCGTAATTCCTTGCGAATTTTATCTTTATCTTCATTAAAATTCAAGTGTTTCTTGGCATTTCTCCTAATATTCCAAATACACCATCGATGTTTCGTATTTGGAAATACTTTCTCAATTGCATTTCCTGTAATTTAAAAGTTAAGATACATAAAATAATTAGAAATAACATTTCAATAAAATTCACATTAATTATAATAAAAATATGACGCCTTTTCTTCCCTATATGCTTACTAATTAAGAAGATTAAAATGGAATTAATATATATATATATATAAACTAAAATTAAAGTTAAAGTGTTAAAAAATACCTATAGCCATGCATTGATCGGTAATAATACTATGTGGAGCTTTTCCTCCCATACATGATAGCCATGTCTTGAACAACCAAACATAATTGTTTGTATCTTCGCATGAAATTAGAGCACACCCAAGCAAAATCGATTGGTTATGATGATTCACACCTATAAATGGACAAAAAGGCATCATATACCTATTCTTCAAGTAAGTGGTATCAAATGATACAACATCTCCTATTGGAAAAAATTGATAATTTTGGAGCTTTGAATAAGAAATTGATTCAAATGTTGTTGGAGAAAATGTGGAACCAATTGTTGGTTCATAAATGTGCAGACGTGCATGACGTGGGTAACGCAAATGTTTGAACCGGTCTGGTCTTTCGTGAGCTTGCAAATATTTTGACCCAAATTTGAAATGAATTTTCCTCAAATAAAAACATAAATTTACCAAATTTTATCTTGGAATTAAAAGGGTAAATATTGGAAGTTACTTTTAATTCAGATAATAATTTTGGAAATTGCTTTATATGAGAATCAATTGATTCTTAATTTTAAATGCACCATTAGGTCAAAATTTCCACTCATGCCCTCAAAACAATTGTAACACCCCATTCTCGGGTTAGGAGCGATGAGCATTACTCGAATAGAACAAGACATGACATTTAATTCTAGTTGTAATTTTTAGGGTAATTTTTAATTTTTCTCATTTATGTTCTCATCTCTAATAGATGAATAACCAGACGTACCAAAGCTTGACATTCATTTAAGGATATAACCACATTCAATTCACTAACATACTTCATTGATACAATGATAACTTATTAGTCATAACTAGGTTCGAGCCTATACTCTAGTAGTTGACATGTGTGCAGCTTTGGACCTTTGTCACCATAATATATTATGTTCAAATCAGGCTAAAACGAAAGTAATAACCATAGCTATTTTTAATTCATAGCCGCATAGTATATGACCTAATATATCGATATCTATTCAATCAAGTCTATTATTCTAGTTAAAATGATATTAGGCATACACTATAATTTCCATGATCCATTCGAACCATATAAAATGATATTAGACATGTCGTAATGATTATCATTTAAGTTACTTGCAATCTAACTATTCATAACTTAAACAAAACATGTACTAACATAATCTAACACAACTCTAAGTGCCACCAACTAGGAGTATCAACAACCAATACAAATCATACTTTAGCTCTGTTTATGACTTGCTTCAAGCCCAAGTAATGTAGCTTTTCGATCAAGTAACTGGTTCTAGTCCTTTGAGCTGTGGGGTGGGAAGAAGGAAAATAAAAGAGTGATAAGTACAAAATTGTACTTAGCGAGGAAACCCTGACTCTAATCAAATTTCATGTCTTAAAAACTTTTATTTCAAGAGTAGCCAAATTAAGTTTGATAAATTTGGGTCAGATTTGACCTAGCATTCCAAGCATTATTCTATTATTCAAACATACATTCGATCTTGGCTCAGATTTAGAATTCGTATCACGTAAATCATACAAGTAATTACATAAAGATTAGGCAACCTTACAAGATGATCATACATTCTCATTTTCAAACATGACTCAGTCATATAATAACCTATCGTTCAAGTTGCAGACAATTTCAAGCAAACATATGGTATTCAACATCTTTAATCATGTGACTCATAATATTTACAAGCTTTACGAAGGATTAAGGTTATATAATCCTCAATCATATTTAGCTTATTTCGTTACAACTTAGTCTCTTTATAATAAATATTTCTTATAAGTTTTTAATGTTCTTTAATTTCTCGATTTACAATATTATTGCTATTCATCGTTACTCGTACCTAAATTGACTTTTAGATTGGTTATAAATTCCCGTCATAATTATTAGTTCTTTTGGACAACACCACTTTTCGGATATTAAAAAATTTACGAATTTATTCATGTAAGTATTGGTTACTTGCTACATAAGTTATCAATTATATTATTTATTGATCATGAAGTTTCTTATTGATCAATATTAATCCAGTAAGCTTATCTTTACAATCAGAACCAATTGATTAGGTATATCTTTCTTGTTAAACAAGTTAGTTTGATTCATTCTATTTTAGTTTCGTATCTTTCTCGAATTACACATTGTATGGTTAATCGACCAAGTTACTAAATTCCATACTTATCGTATTTAAGTAGCTACATGACTTAACAATTAAGTCATTATATTCCATTTTATCACATGTCAAGTAATCACTTGACCTGACGAGCGAGTTATTTGTCTCATACTTATCATTTATCGTATAACTTACGTTATTTAGTAAGCAAGCTATCTAATTTTGTAATTAACATAATTCTAATAGTTTCATGACTTATTAGTCGAATTATTGTTATCTTGTATTTATCCTAATTCATGAATTACATAACTTATCAATCAAGTCATTCTTATCTTTTAAGTCATTTTTAATCATTTACTTTTCTAATCAAGTTAAGTCTTATCTTACTCTAGTACTGATTTCAAGTAGTGCACTTAACATGTTCACTCAATCCAATTAGACTGTTTTCTAGGCAAGAAATCCTATACAAGATCCAAATATGTTATTTGCGAGGGTTAAATTCCCAATCAAATCCATTAAACAAGGTCGTTTAGTTTAATGTCAAATTTGCCAGTCTATTCGAAGGATGTATTATTAGGAGATTACTTCATTTTCAAGCTTATTAAATATTCATAACAAGCTATGTGGCTTATTAGAGTTTATTCCATTATTTATTTCGGTAGCAAGTAGACAAGTGTGATTTTTAGCATTCATGTGTCTTAGTTTAAATTTTATGTATAACATCACATTCAAGTCTTAATAATATATTTCTTGCTATATAAGCAATATCATTCAATGGCATATGTATATATGTATATACATACATACGTACGTACACACACACACACGCACACACACACACACACGCACGCACACACACACACACACACACACACACACATATATATATATATATATAAGTGTTGCGACTAAAAAAATATCTCGGTGTCAATTAGAAGAACCGGGTTTTAAATTGGTTTTTGAAAAATTAGTCGAATTTGTGTAAAAAGGAGGAGTCGCCACCGGCCATTTAAAAATGGTAGACCGGACACCGAAATAAAACCAGAGATTCTTTTTTCTAAAAAATGGGTTCGGGAGTCGGTTACACGCGAGGAAGGATTAGCACCCTCGACGTGCCCAAAATTGGTACCAAAACTTTACCGCTTAATTAATATTAAATTTTGCGAATTAAAGTGACGATTCGTATCGAAATTTGGTTATACGAGTGAGTAGATTTTAAAAGTCTTAATATTCGAGAAGGAACGTCTGAACCACCACCACTACGACTGGTACTTGCCTCGTTCGTTCCCGAATAAAAAGACACTCGCATTGCAATTTATAAACCGAAATGCAACTTATAATTTCAACAAACGAGACGTAAAATTAAATATGGAAAAGGCATAAAATGAATAGCATATTTTAACACTATCAAAATAAACAACGAAAAGCATACGAGATAATAAAACTCCATAACGTAAAGAAGACATATTGCATGCATGAACAAAATACGAGAAAGATGTGCAATCATATATTATACCGTACCATATATTATACATACATCCACCTCCCTAAGCATTATTAGTATATAAAACACGATATAGACTAAAATTAAAAAACATAAATATGGGGCGAAAATAAGATGCATGAAATGACAGGGCCTTAAAAGGAAAATAAACCGCTAAAGAAAACAATCAAAACAACAAATAGGGACCAAACTGAAATGGGGTGGAAATCTGAAGGTGCCAAAACGGCTATTAACCCCTCTGAAATTTATTAAAACCGAAATGGGGATGAGATTGAAGGCTTTTAAAAACTTTAGGGACCCGGGGCGTGATTTAGCGAAGGTGCAAAGGATGCGGGGTGAGTTTTACAGACTCACGAGGACTGAAGAGAATATTAAACCATTTCCCTTCAAGAGACAACTGGTTTTAAAGTAGGACGAGATTGGAAGAAGAGTGAAATGTATAGGGGCGCGGGTATAATTTTTAAAGAATTTGGTGACCTCAGCCGCATTAAACCCTAGGGCTCTCATATAAAATCAACCTAAAACCGGGTGGAAACCCTAAAGCCCCTAAAAAACCTACGACGCCGTTCATCTCCCTCCCTCAGTTTTTCTCACGACCAGGAAATACCTTAACCCTTGCTATGCCGTTCATCGGCGGCATCCTCACGTTGCCGGGGTGGCGAAGACTCCCGGCGACAAGCAAACGAGACGCCGACAACCAAAACTAAACCGAGACGAGACTAAAAACCTAAACCCAACCCCTATTTGAAACCTTACCTCGAACCGACACGAACAACTTTTATTTCTGAAAAGGCGAGGCCTTCACGCCGTTCACCGGTCCATCGCCTCACCAAGCGTGGTTTGACCGACGCCGATCAGCTTGTCGGCGACGAACGGACGATTTTGGCTTTCGAAGGTAACCTTTTTTCCTTTTCCGTTCGTTTGCTTTCCTCTTTTCTTATGCGTGCAATGAAAGAAACGAAAATGGAAAATGGATACCTCTCAAATTTTTGTGTTATTGACTTCTCCGAAAGAAACCGAATGGTTTTTGTTTGATTTACAATAATTCCCCGCTCACCAAAATGCTCACAGATATTTTATCGATTGCTCTCTCTCTTTTTTTTTCTGATTTCTCTCTACAAAAGCTTCCTCGTTTTTTCTTTTTTATATCCAGGTCACTGATTAATACAAGATAAAAAAATAGAAACAATGTCGTTCTTTGTCTTTATTGCTTCTGGCTTCTGATTTTTTCTTGAGAGTCTGATGTTTTTTTTTTTCTGATTTTGCTTTAATCACATTTTGGGTTTCTGATGCCCTTGTTTTCGGTTGTTGCATGGTTGACGTTTCCAAATCGGTGTAAGCGTGCACCGGGTCAAGGGCGGCAGAAGCGGCAGAGGGGTCAGACGAGGGGTCACGGGCGTGGCGCGTGGGATCTCTGGAATCTTCATCGTCTCGATCTGGAACCGTCAGATCTAAAAAGATCTGATGGTTGTGGGTTTGGCAGCGCGAGACCAAAGATGGGGCTCTCCTAGGGTTTCATCTGGAGGCCTGATCTGGATCATTGATCTTGTGCCAGATCCAACGGTGATGGTTGTGGCGGCTGCATCACAAAGCATAAGGGGCATTAGGGTTTTCTTTTAGATCAGATTAGGGCTAGCTTATTTGGGCCCCAAACAGGCCTTGTATATTTATTTATTTTTGGGTTTTTCATAATGTAATGGACTTTAAATTAAATAAACTATGGGCTTTTATTTATTTATGAACATCTTTGACTTCTTTTAAGTTTTGTTTTCATAATAATAATAAATATAATAATAATAATAATAATAATAATAATAATAATAATAATAATTACCAATAATAGTAGCAAATATCGATACCAAATATATACATTCACACATTACTTAATTATATGCAAATAAACACACCTATATATATTATGTCACATGCATATATATATAAATAATACTAATAATAGTATGGTAATAATATGTATAATACTAATAAATAATAATAGATAATATGATGATAATAAGACATGACACACACACATATATATATTTCTTTTTTTTATTTTTCTTCTTTTTTTTTTCTTTTTTTAGTCTTAACTCAAATAATAGCCCGATATAAGCCCATTAATCATCACAAACCAAAGGAGGTTCATGGTCCGGACAAAATTAGTGATTACAGCTGCCCCTCTTTGCTTATTACTTGTGAAACAAGAATAAAGCAAAGACCATAAGCACTAATTTTGTCCTACTTCCCTGTTGGACGGTTTACTCCCGATGCAGCCACGCGATTCCAAGTAATTCCTCTTCCCAAAGCCTTCCAATCGTGAGTTCTCCCTCTAGATGCCCCGAACAGGTAGACATAGAGTTTTTTTTTTTTAGATTTCCATTCTCCCAGTGCCCGAACGGATAGGCAAGTTCTATTCTCCAAGTGCCCAATCGATGAGCTGATTTCGAATATCTTTCTCTTCTCTTTTCGAAAAAAAACAAGATGGTCATTCAAACAACCTTGCCTTCCCCTTCGCGGTCTAAAAGCAAGTTGTCCATTTCGCGGTTAAAAAGCAAGCTGAAACTCCTAACATTTTTTCCTCCCCTTCGCGGTCAAAAGGCGAACTTGGGCGTCCAAGTGGATTTGCTTTCCCTTCACGGTCGTAAAGCAAACTGGTCAACTAAATCAGTCTAACTTCCCGGTTGGACGATTTACTCTCCCGAAGCGGCGACACGCTAAACCGAGTAATTTTCTCTCTGAAGCTTTAAGAAGATGAGTTCTCTCTCTATAGAACTCATTTCCTTGGCGTATTCTTCGAGTGGCAGTTCTTTCTATATAGAACTCTCGTCCACGTATTTCTGAAATCAAAGATCTCTAAGTCCTCTCTCTGTAGGACCCTCCGCTTTTGAGATCTTGAAGCCTTAGGATTCTGAGTTTTTTTCTCTCACTAAACTCCTCTTCCTTAGCATACTCTTCGAGTAGTAGTTCTTTCTCTATTGAATTCCTCTCTGAAATCAAGGATCTACAAGTCCCCTCTCCGTAAGACCCTCCACTTTTGAGATCCTGAAGCCTTAGGATTCTGAGTTCTTTCCCCACAGAACTCCTCTTCCGTAGCATACTCTTCGAGTAGTAGTTCCTTCTCTATTGAACTCTTCTCTGAAATCAAGGATCTACAAGTCCCCTCTCTGTAGGACCCTCCACTTTTGAGATCCTGAAGCCTTAGGATTCTGAGTTCTTTCTCCACAGAACTCTTCTTCCGTAGCATACTCTTCGAGTAGTAGTTCCTTCTCTATTGAACTCTTCTCTAAATCAAGGATCTATAAGTCCCCTCTCCGTAGGACCCTCCACTTTTGAGATCCTGAAGTCGCAAGGATTCTTAGTTCTTTCTTCACAGAACTCATATCTGAAATCAAGGATCTACAAGTCCCTTCCCCATAGGACCCTCCACTTTCGAGATCTTGAAGTCGCAAGTTCCTCCTATATAGAGCTTTGTTTGGACCCTTTCTCTGTAGGATCCTTCATCTTGAAATCTTTCGGCAAGCTTGAAAGCTTTGATTTGAAATCCTTGAGTGGCGAACATGAAAGCTTCACCTGACATTCTGGAGCGGCGGCTTGAAAGGCTTCGCCTGAAATCTTTTTTAGTTCTCATTTTATCGTTTTCTCCTCATCCCTAGAGGTATTCAGTCTGTCTTTCAAAAATCTGTGAAAAGAGATGAAATGCTATGATGGTATGAGTTAGCATGCGCCTATCCTACGGATGCCTAACTACTCATGATGCATGACTGGGGTTTCCAAGTTATTTAATCATATTAATTTTATTGACATCGTGTCCTTTGGTGTTGCTTCTTGCTTCTCTTCTCGGTTCTCCCGGACCATTGTTCTTCTTCTTCTCATCTTGATTCACTTATGGAATTGTCTGCCTCAAAGTGCTCAGACGGGTTTTCACTTTGAACCCTTCTTTCTCTCTCTCTTTTTCTTTCTTCTATTTTTTCCTTCTATTTTTTTCTTTTTTTCTCTACTTTTATTTTTATTGATTTTTGATTGCCCGAGTAGATAGGCAAATTTCCATTCTCCAAGTGCCTGAACGGATAGGCGGGTTCTATTCTCCAAATGCTCGAATAGATGAGCAGATTTCATGCTTCAAATACCCAAATAGGTAGGTAAGGTTCCATTCTTCATGTACTTGAACGAATAGACGTGTTCTCTTCTCCAAATGCCCGAATAGATGAGCAGATTTCCATTCTCCAAGTGCCTGAACGGATAGGCGGGTTCTGTTCTCCAGATGCCCGAATAGATGAGCGGATTTCATATATCTTTGCTTCGAGCTTTGAGTATCTGTCTCCTTTGCTCTAAAATCTTTTGGCTTTGAGTTTTTGCCTCTTTCACCGTGAGTTTGTGATCTAAAGCGTTCCTCTTGAATTTCGCCTCAAACCCTAAAATGTCTTTTGGGTCTTCACTGTGTCTTCTCTTTTCTTTGTCCTCTTTCTTCCTCTTTTTCTCTTTTTGGGCACTCCTTTGAGTTTTCATCTTGAAGTCAATTCTCTCTTTTTCGATTTCTCTTGAAGGGAGGACTTACACTGATTAGAATCCTATTGCCCCACTTGCTTTAGGCTTATGTACCTTTTAACTGACCTCTGGTTAATGTCGACTGCTTTAAATGGTGTCTTCTGTCCAAAGATGCCATCAATTTTTGGCCCTTCTTCCTCTAAATTTGTGGTCAAGAGTGCCTCTTCTGAGTTTCGCTCATTTGCCCCAAAGTGCCTTTTGGGTTTTCGACTCGTCTTCTCTTCTTCTTCTTTTCTGTCTTCCCCCTTTTCTTAGGTATGTCTCCGTTGCCTTTTTTCGAGTTGATTTCAGATCATATTTACTGTCTCATCTTGGTGTGTGCCCTCAACGCGGCGCGCGTGGTCCTTCTCGGGACATTCCTTCCGGCAAGATGCTTAGGCTCCAAGGGTAACTTCTGTTCCCCGACTCTCAACATCAAATTTTCTACCTTCATGTTCTATTCCAACATTTCTTAGCGAAGGTCGACTTCATAGCTTGACATTTTACCGAAGACGGTCTTGATATTTCAACTGGAGGTATTAGTAATGCCTGAACCTCCGAGGGTGCCCCTCTGGGTACTGATGGCTTTACCTCGGGCCACGGTCAATCCGCTTGTTCATTCCCATGTAGAAGACTTATGCAAGTGATTGGGTAAAAATAATTTTATTATGTAAATATACATATTAAAGAATAGTGTAAAATGAAAATCAAGTTTGGGGTCTTTGAAAAAGGTTGACCCGAGTGAAATTTTCCGAATGTTGCAGGGATGCACATATGAAATCTTTTCTGGGCTATTAGGCTTCCAAGAGGAGCGACTCCCATACTTAGTTTCTACCCAATTTAAAGGTGGCTCTCTTTAACTCACTAACTCACCTTGCCCCGTCCTTCCGTCTTTTCTGATCTCAATCAGGCATTAGAAGTGTAGCAATCCTTGAAGAAAGGTTAACCCCGATAGGCGAGATGTGATCTGAAGACAAATTCATCCTTCCGCGCATGGTCCAAATGGTCTTTTATGGCTTGTAATGTAGGCTAAGGCTCACGGCTATGAAAGAAAGGGTAAATAGGCCCAAACAAGTGTTTAAGGGTGGTGAAACCAAGGATCAATTCTTCTAATCTGAAGTCTCAATTATGTTCTGATGAAATGCTATTTCTTTTCTTACTTCCTTGGATCGCTCTAGACTGCCCCTCTTTTTTGGGTTTTTTTTGTTGGGGTTTTCACCCTAGAGTTCATTTCCTCTTGTAGTTTCGGATAAAATTGCACCTTCGCATTGTATTAGTGCAAGCTTTTGCTCAAAGGTGAACAATCTTTCGAGGCTCATCTAAGAAGAGATTCATTTGGACAGGGAATCCTCTTGTCCCTTTTCTTTATCCGCTTCTCTCTCTTTTCCAAAACCGCACTTTTCACTTTAGTGCTTTTGCTTTTGATTTCTTCAACTTTTATGTCGGTAGCTTTTGACTTGATTTGGGTAGCTCTTTGAGAACCGACTTTTCTTTTGTTGTTTCCTCAAAATTGCACTTTTCACTTTAGTGCCTTTGCTTTTGATTCTTCAACTTTTGTGTCGGTAACCTTTGACTTGATTTGGGTAGCTCTTTGTGAACCGACTTTTCTTTCGTTGTTTCCTTTTGATGTTTTTGGCTGCTCAATCTGAAAGTGTATCCAATGAATCTTTTCTCTTTTAATGCCCCTTAGTTCACAAGACATCATTCCCATAGCATAATCAGGATCCAATGTCATTTGCTTGTCCATAGACTTCTATCCTTTTCTGCCCCTAGTGTGGGGGTGATCCTTGGTTTGGGTTCAATCAGAAGAAAAAGTTTTTGATAGGCTGAAATGGGGACAACAATGGGTATTTTTTTATTTTCTTTCTGTGTGAATGGAATTGAAGGAATGCCAAATGTCCTCCCATACACTGATATCAAAATTGGTCTTCAGGTGGTAGAAGTTTTAGGGTTATCACTTCATTCAAGAACCTTAGACAACAATGCGTGAGAGGAAAATTCACTCAATGGGAGTGGCCCATTATTCCTGAACACTCGTTGTCATCCCTCCCTTGGCCTAAGTAGAACAGATAATGCTTTCATTTGTATCATTCCCACAACATTCGGTTTTTTTCTTTTCAAAGTATTAAGGTCATTTTTGTAAAAATATATACATGTACGTATGTTTTTAATAGAAAAGCAATAAGCTTGTAACCATAAAGAATAAATGAAATGTTTAAAAGAAATTAAGGAATATAAAATGCTTGTAAAAGTCTCCTTCATTGAAAATAAAACAAACAGACATCACAAAAGCCCTTACAAAAGATGCTAGCTATCGCGGGCCAACAGTACAAACTTACACATGCACATCAACAAGGGAAAGATCCGACAACAAAAGGTAAAACGGACACGATGCATGGAGACATAACATCCTAAACTACGTTGAAGACCAACGTCTTCCAAAAGTTTCTCTTTCAAAAGATTGCCCCATCTTAGGGCGTCTTCAGACCTAATCCGCGCGGTAGACTCGGGAGTATGTTAGCAGATGGGTGAGTTTTTCCTTCCCTTTCTCGGCATTCTTGGCCTTCCTTAAGCTTCGAGGGTCTTCAGTCGTACCCCGAGGCTTCGAAACTGTGGCACTCATGGGGGTCTCCACTCGTCTTTGTTGCTCCCGGTCCCATTCTTCATCTAGGATTTTTCGTAGTGAATCCTCGATCTTGTCTAGAGCCAGCTCGATAGGGCATTCAGAATGGGGGCAGTGCACCTCGTATTGGCCAATGACGGCCTGGTCCTCTTCAGATAAGACCTCCTCCATCACAATATCGGAATCGTCGTCCGAACTTTCTTTGGGCTGGGGGGCTTTGCCCTTCTTGGTCCAGGTGGCGATCATAGCCTTTAACTCGTCAAATTGTTCCTTGGTTTCATCTTGGAACTTCTTCATGCATGTGATTGTTTCCTTCTGGTTCCACAATAACTGCTGGTGGAACTGCTCGAGCTCATCCATCCTTCTCACCAGGTTGTTCACATTCCCGAAGCGGTATTGGCTGGAAACTGTTCCTTTGTCCATTTTCTCTCTCTTTTCTCTCTCTTTCTGGCATGAGTGTTTTCCCCAATTAGAAATGGTGCGATGAAATGCCTCAAGCAAATTTTAATGTCCAATGATGGATGTATTATGGACTCGAATCAATAGATGCATGCTCATGAGATAGGTGCATGGATGACAATTTTAATGTTGCTTTAAAATGATAGATGAAACAAATGCTGCAAATGTATGCAAGTCAAAGGTGTTGGTCATATAGGTGATTCCCCTTAGGTCAACTTTCATTTGAACGTAAAAGAGGCTCCTTGTTACAAGATAGTCATAGCAAAAGTCCTACGGGTACTCTTCTTGCCCCCTAATCATGTTCAAGGAAATGAAAACTTCGGCAAAAATGCTGGGGCCGGATTTGCTTTCCTCTCTAGCAATTCAATAACCTCTAAAACTACTGGTATTTAGTCCCGGATGCATCATAGAAACAAACTATCTCCTCGAAGCTGAATCAACCCCTTGACCTAATCCATGCTCTTTCCGGTTGCCCCGCTCTTTCCGGCCGTCTCTTTGTACTCGGTCGGGTAGTTTCATGATTTTGGATGTTCGGAGTAGATCTGATCTTGATTCACTTCCTCGGAATGGAGAAGGGTTGTGCTTTCTTCAATAGTGGGTATTAAATGACCTGACAGTGTGCGTTCGCTCGGTGAACTGCCCTCTTATTCGTTCTGATTTAACTCTGACCGATGTCGGACTTGCTAATTGACACCATCCTTTCTAGCAACCTCTCGTCCATAATGATAGCCCTTGATTGGGTAAAACCACCTTGACTCAACACCTTTGTGTCATGATATGCATGCGAGAATAAATGCAAAAAGATCATCAGAATAATCGTCAGTGTAAGATAGAAAAGGCAAGCATGAAAGCAAGCAACCCTATTTATCCCGACTAATAACCTAGGCTGTCCGCATGGCTCTAAAAGGGGTGGGCATTCTAGTTCTCTAAATGCAATTTTGGTTCTAGGAGGTACTCGAACTGTCCTCGCTGTCCCCTTCTAAGGGTAGCAAGGCCCCCGGTCATCACCCATTATAGGCTCCTCTCAACCGAGTTCAATTCGAGGGGACCCTTTCGCTATATCCGCACGGAGAAACGATATTCTCACGAAGATATAGGGTACTCGAGCCCCGAAGGTACTTGCTAGGCCCACACGGAGGAACAATATCCACACGAAAGCACTAGCGTTTTCCCCCCACTTAAACGAACGTGTTTAAATGCCAATTTTAAATGCGTTTAAAATAAACTCGCACTTATAAGCAAATATCGATCGATTTGGTCACTTTAATTCGCAACTTCTAATATTAATTGAGCGGTAAAAAAATATCTCGGTGTCACTTAGAAGAACCGGGTTTTGAATTGGTTTTTGAAAAATTAGTCGAATTTGTGTAAAAAGGAGGAGTCGCCACCGGCCATTTAAAAATGGTAGACCGGACACCGAAATAAAACCAGAGATTCTTTTTTCTAAAAAATGGGTTCGGGAGTCGGTTACACGCGAGGAAGGATTAGCACCCTCGACGTGCCCAAAATTGGTACCAAAACTTTACCGCTTAATTAATATTAAATTTTGCGAATTGAAGTGACGATTCGTATCGAAATTTGGTTATACGAGTGAGTAGATTTTAAAAGTCTTAATATTCGAGAAGGAACGTCCGAACCACCACCACTACGATTGGTACTGGCCTCGCTCGTTCCCGAATAAAAAGACACTCGCATTGCAATTTATAAACCGAAATGCAACTTATAATTTCAACAAACGAGACGTAAAATTAAATATGGAAAAGGCATAAAATGAATAGCATATTTTAACACTATCAAAATAAACAACAAAAAGCATACGAGATAATAAAACTCCATAACGTAAAGAAGACATATTGCATGCATGAACAAAATACGAGAAAGATGTGCAATCATATATTATACCGTACCATATATTATACATACATCCACCTCCCTAAGCATTATTAGTATATAAAACACGATATAGACTAAAATTAAAAAACATAAATATGGGGCGAAAATAAGATACGTGAAATGACAGGGGCTTAAAAGGAAAATAATCCGCTAAAGAAAACAATCAAAACAACAAATAGGGACCAAACTGAAATGGGGTGGAAATCTGAAGGTGCCAAAACGGCTATTAACCCCTCTGAAATTTATTAAAACCGAAATGGGGATGAGATTGAAGGCTTTTAAAAACTTTAGGGACCCGGGGCGTGATTTAGCGAAGGTGCAAAGGATGCGGGGTGAGTTTTACAGACTCACGAGGACTGAAGAGAATATTAAACCATTTCCCTTCAAGAGACAACTGGTTTTAAAGTAGGACGAGATTGGAAGAAGAGTGAAATGTATAGGGGCGCAGGTATAATTTTTAAAGAATTTGGTGACCTCGACCGCATTAAACCCTAGGGCTCTCATATAAAATCAACCTAAAACCGGGTGGAAACCCTAAAGCCCCAAAAAAACCTGCGGCGCCGTTCATCTCCCTCCCTCAGTTTTTCTCATGACCAGGAAATACCTTAACCCTTGCTATGCTGTTCATCGGCGGCATCCTCACGTTGTCGGGGTGGCGAAGACTCCTGGAGACAAGCAAACGAGACGCCGACAACCGAAACTAAACCGAGACGAGACTAAAAACCTAAACCCAACCCCTATTTGAAACCTTACATCGAACCGACACGAACAACTTTTATTTCTGAAAAGGCGAGGCCTTCACGCCGTTCACCGGTCCATCGCCTCACCATGCGTGGTTTGACCGACGCCGATCAGCTTGTCGGCGACGAACGGACGATTTTGGCTTTCGAAGGTAACCTTTTTTCTTTTTCCGTTCGTTTGCTTTCCCCTTTTCTTATGCGTGCAATGAAAGAAACGAAAATGGAAAACGGATACCTCTCAAATTTCTGTGTTATTGACTTCTCTGAAAGAAACCGAATGGTTTTTGTTTGATTTACAATAACTCCCCGCTCACCAAAATGCTCACTGATATTTTATTGATTGCTCTCTCTCTCTCTCTCTTTTTTTTCTGATTTCTCTCTACAAAAGCTTCCTCGTTTTTTCTTTTTTATATCCAGGTCACTGATTAATACAAGATAAAAAAATAGAAACAATGTCGTTCTTTGTCTTTATTGCTTCTGGCTTTTGATTTTTTCTTGAGAGTCTGATGTTTTTTTTTTCTGATTTTGCTTTAATCGCATTTTGGGTTTCTGATGCCCTTGTTTTCGGTTGTTGCATGGTTGACGTTTCCAAATCGGTGTAAGCGTGCACCGGGTCAGGGGCGGTAGAAGCGGTAGAGGGGTCAGAAGAGGGGTCACGGGCGTGGCGCGTGGGATCTCTGGAATCTTCATCGTCTCGATCTGGGACCGTTGGATCGAATCGATCCAACGGTCGAGGCTGCGCGGCGCAAGGGCAAAGGGGAGACCCTCTCTAGCGTTTTGTGATGAGACAATCTCTGGACCGTCAGATCTAAATAGATCTGACGGCTGTGGGTTTGGCGGCGCGAGACCAAAGATGGGGCTCTCCTAGGGTTTCATCTGGAGGCCTGATCTGGATCGTTGATCTTGTGCCAGATCCAACGGTGATGGTTTGTGGCGGCTGCATCACAAAGCATAAGGGGCATTAGGGTTTTCTTTTAGATCAGATTAGAGCTAGCTTATTTGGGCCCCAAACAGGCCTTGTATATTTATTTATTTTTGGGTTTTTCATAATGTAATGGACTTTAAATTAAATAAACTATGGGCTTTTATTTATTTATGAACATCTTTGACTTCTTTTAAGTTTTGTTTTCATAATAATAATAAATATAATAATAATAATAATAATAATAATAATAATAATAATAATAATAATAATAATAATAGTATGGTAATAGTATGTATAATACTAATAAATAATAATAGATAATATGATGATAATAAGACATGACACACACATATATATATTTCTTTTTTTTGTTTTTTTTCTTCTTTTTTTCTTTTTTTAGTCTTAACTCAAATAATAGCCCGATATAAGCCCGTTAATCATCACAAACCAAAGGAGGTTCAAGGTCCGGACAAAATTAGTGATTACAATAAGAATCTTTGATTCCAAGCTTAATCAAGTGTCACACCAGCTCAATTTCCATTCTAATTTTAAATATTCTTGTAAACACGTGTACCAAGTAACAATGACCATATCATATTAGATTTTAAAATTTGTCTTTAGTTCATTTACCAAAGATCAACCTAGCTTGTCTTTAATCATATTTAAGATACCTAGCTAGTCCATAGGTTTAATTCGAATATACACCCAAGTATTAAGATTTAATCCATTATTCAACTCGATTTTAAGGTATGTTTAGTCCATAATTCAGATTTCTCTACAATCACACAATCGAGCTTACAAGTCAACATCAAAGAAGCAATTTAATCATATTCTGAATCTACTTGGTCCTAAAATCATTCATTCGAATACAATGTTGCCTCAAAAATCAACAATTCCAATTTCTTTCATATAGCATTCAAACAATCATGCTTCACCGAAAATATTATACGATCAATCTCTATACATTCAAATATAAGGCAGTCCCAAAACCACAAATTCTGAATTAATCCTTATAACATTCGAACAATCATGCTTCACATCATATTAAACAATCAATCATGTATTAGTTATACAAACAACAACAAAATGTAGCAGAGAGTCAATTTATCTAACAATTTATAATTGACATGCTACCATCCAATTCATAGAAATCCACCAAATCAAGAATTTCAATTTTCAAGTTTCAATAAATTTCTTTCTTGTTATATCAATTTGCATGCCTTGGATAGTATAGTAAGCTAGGTATTCGAGTCGCGTATAACTGAAGTGTGAATCAAATTCACCATATAATAGGTACCACGTACCGATTTCTTATCATCGTATCACATATCATAATGTCCACTGACATTAAGCAAGAAGGTACACTTACATACCACAATATCGAGTACACTAACATACCGATTTTCTTATCGAGCTCAAGACTCTAGGCTAGCCGTACTACCTGGACAGACTGTACACACCAAGGGCTTTGCTAATTGAACTTTAATTTCAATCGTATGATTATTCATTCAATTTTCAAAATTTCTTTCTTAATCCTTTCGATTAGTTTCATGTGATCTTAATTCCAATATCACATACTATCACATATAAACATATAATAGATTGCAATACCATTTGCAAACCCACATATACAAAAGTTAATTTCATATCACATAGCTCAATTTCACCTTTCATAGTTCAATTTCAAGATTTAATTTTCCAAGCACATATCATATAAGATCAACAATTGATCATTAATCATATCGAGCAATACTATCGATTCACCAAACAATCTCAATCAATATAAATAATTCTAATAATCAGGATCTCAAATTCATCCATAATCAAACCAATGTAGCTCAAATCAGTTTCAAAATCAACATGACACAATCAAATTCCAATTCAAACATATATCACCAAAAATCACATAACACATGCATTCAATCCAATTTTCTTTAATCCTTCTTCCCTTATCAATTACCAATCAATTGTTAAGTCCAATTTTATGCATAATATATATATAGCAAAAAAACAATAAAGGATAGTTGAGACTCTAATCTCAACTCTAAGTTCGTTTCACTCATAAACGCCTAGCTAGTCTTGAATTCGGATGCCTTTCCCTCGATCCTTCGACTGTCCGGCTATTGGATTCTCCTCGATATCTTCCACCCTAGGCTCTATTCGATCATTTACAATCAAATATGGAACTGATCAGCATCAATTCTATCAAACAATCATTCGATTAAACACAATTCACAACAGTCCTTAACTTTATTTTCGGTTCTGGACAAATTCAATCTTGGTTACTAATTTGATCATATCTCTCAATCTGTAAATCGATTTTTCAATTAATTTATACCATTTTAAAGCTAATAAAATTGTATTTAAGACCATATAAAGTTTTCATTTTAATATTTATCCAATTGATTCAATTTATTGCTTAAAGACATGACACTCACATATTCTGGACAGCTTGTACTACCCGTACCATTTCAGTTTCAGATTTCTCTACACAAATCGAAATTTAGTGCCGTTTGTTCCTAATTAAAATAGACATTCTCAAGTATATTCTATCAAAAATTCAGCCCAAAATTTAATGTCTACAATTTTTGGTGATTTTTGAAGTTGCTGCCCAGAATAGAGTTTTTCCTGGGAAGTTTACTCTAATTTAAGCTTTAAGCTTCTTAATTCTTTTAAACTCACTCTACACTTGTAAACCTTAATTTACTTACATAATTCCACCGTATTTTCATTTTAATTTTAGCGATAAAAGTTTTTAATTAAATCCCCAACGTTATCAATCTTGATAAAACAGTTCAAATATATTATCTAAACCGTCTAAGTGATTCGATTTACTTAACTAGTTATTGGCTAATTTCCATCTTCATTTTATTATCCATTTCATAATCTAACATGTTTATAATCTGGATATCATTTTATCAAAATTTCAAGCAACATTTTATGATCAAAACAACATATAAACAATCAACAATCTAATATTTCATCTATAACATGAATCGACAAAAGGAGATGAGATTACCGAAATATCCAAAGTTGATTTCCAATTTCAATCTCCTAAACATGCAAGCTTTCAAGCTCACTTCCATGGATGTTTTCTCTCTCATCTAATTTCCCCTAAGCAATTCGGTTAACATATAAAAAAAATAATGAAGATGACACAATGTTGTCATCTTTTCCAACCTATCCTTGCCGAGTGGCAACAAGGGAAAACACTTGGTGTTTTCATTATAATTACATGTGTCAATGATGACACTTCTTAAAATTTTACATGCAATTCCTTCAATTTATTGTTTATTCATTTTAGTCATTTTATTTTAGTCACCAATCTTCCATTTCTTTCATTTTAATCATTAATTATCTTGAATAGTTTAAAACAAAGCTCAATTAAATTAATCTAACTTAGATGACAAGCTTTAATTCTTCTCGGGTAAGTTTTAGGGTGTTATAACAATCCTATAAATAGGGAGTAAAGCTTTTAGGTTTACAACCAACAAAAACCACATAAATTTTTTATTGTTTTACTATGTGGATTTTACAAGTGGTTTTCGGTGATAGGCGAAGGCAAGGGTCGGTTCGTGATCTCCATAGTAGTGCCACTGTGGCTGATCTTATGTTGTTGTATCCTGGGAGACAGACGACCAATGAACTCGAGCACCATAGGAGCGGCCGAAAATTTGTCTTAAGGAAACTGCATTCGTGCAGACCTCAACACGTTTCTTTTGGTTCCAAATCGGTTTGATTTATATATTGTTGTATTGTTCTTAATTTTGTACTGTTCGTTTAAATAATAGTATTTTATCTTATTATTTATTCTTGGATTAACGCTTATTTTCTAAAAATCTTAAGACATATTCTCAGTTTTAATCTAAGACGAACAAATTATTGTATCTAAAGCAATGATTCACACGATGAGGAAATTTTCACGCATAGAAAAAGGAAAACCTAATGTTGTTATTTGCGATTTACATGCGTGCTTTTTCCATAACCTTTATATGGCTTTAAACTAAATTGGCCAATTATTTCATATTTGGCATTTGACCATTTTTTCTTGTCTTCAAAGCTTTTGGTACCCGTAAATGCTCAAATACATCTCAACGATTTTCATGGCAGTGAATGCCCAAAGACAAGAAACGTTGAGATCACCAACACCACGAATTCAACACGATGCAAGCGATTTTCTTGAGATAGAACAGCTGTATATTCGATTAGTAAGGTAATTTAAATATTCCTTAATAAGTTTTCTTGTAAATATGACACTTTTAAAACCATAAATTATGGTATTATTAAGGTAATATTCCATATGGAATTTTGATATTTAATATGGTATGGTTTATGTCATAATTAAACTTTTTTATGACATTGTTAAGGTAATAATGAAATATTCCTTAAACATTTTTGACATTAATATTAAATAATAAATATGACATTCAATATAAAAATATGGTAATTTTATAACCTTATATGCCAACCTTTCTTGGAATGGAAATAAAAACTTTAAATACATATTTGCGTATATTGTTAAGATACAGTTTTAAATTTGATAATATTTTGGTAATATTATTATGATAGTGTTACCTTATAATGTGGACATTTTAAATATGGCATGTATATAAATTATACTTTGTCACATTTTTTGTCTTAATTGTGATTCCTTGTATTTTTGGAAATTATGTGGATTTTATTTCGTACTAACAATTTCTTTTGAGAAATTTTGTAGAGAGAAATATGATATCCAGGTGAAGTCGTTTTTTTATTTTGGAAATAAAAGATCTCGTAAATAATTCGTTTCAGTAATTTAATTCCTGCCGTTTTAACGAGTTTACTTAATCTTCCAAACAATGAAACACCCTGGTCACAGACCATTCTATTAAGGCACTTGTATCGAAACAAGTTGATCTGTTTCGATACGCCTAGGCCTGGAGATGCAGATGAGGCACTAATATTGCAGGAAAATTGAATTTTATGAAGTCTTAGATGCATAAATGATATGGATGAGAATGAATAACATGTTAAAACACAAACATACCCCCTAACTATAGGCATGGATGAAATTAGGAGTAAAAACACATAAGCATGGCATTTTGCAAGAAATCAAGCAATTTAAGCACAAAAAGATCCTAAAAGGTCAAGATAGGCTAGTTAGACCCAACTCTCTCCTAAGGGACCAAAAACGCTCCTTATCTAGAGGTTTTGTAAAGATGTTTGCTAGTTGATTTAAGGTATCTACGAACTCTAAAATAACGTCTTCCTTAAGGGCATGATCTCTAATGAAATGATGCCTTATTTCTATAGGTTTGGTTATAGAGTGTTGGATGGGATTTTTAGTTAGGCATATAGCACTAGTGTTGTCACACTTAAAGGGTATGATTTCAACTTTAACACCATAATCTAAGAGTTGTTGCTTCATCCAAAGGACTTAAGCACAACAACTCCCTAAGGATATGTACTCGGCTTTGGTGGTAGAAAGAGATACATTATTTTGTTTCTTAGAGAACCAAGATATGATCATACTACCTAAGAATTGGCAAGTGCCGGAAGTACTTTTCCTATCAATTTTACAACCCCCGTAATCCGTATCCGAATAAGCATGAAGGTTAAAGGTTGAGTCTCTAGGGTACCAAAGACCTAGACTAGGAGTATCTCTAAGGTACCTAAAGATCCTTTTTACGGCTATAAGGTGAGACTCTCTAGGACTAGCTTGAAACCTAGCACACAAGCAAAAACTAAACAATATATTCGGTCTACTTACGGTAAGGTAAAACAAAGATCCAATCATAGAGCGATAAAGCTTAGAGTCAATACACTTACCTTCTTCATCTTTGTCAAGCTTTGTAGATGGGCTCATTGGTGTGGCTTGAGGCTTTGCATTCTCCAAGCCAAACTTCTTGAGCATATTCTTGATGTACTTAGCTTGATTGATGAAGATGTCATCCTTCATTTGTTTGATTTGGAGTCCCAAAAAGAATGAGAGCTCCCACATCATGCTCATTTCAAATTCAACTTGCATCAACTTAGAAAAGCTTGATAAAGCAATTCATTAGTAAAACCAAATATAATATCATCAACATAAATTTGAACTACCAATATATCTTTGCCATTGTTTTTAATAAAAAGTGTTGTGTCCACCTTTCCTTTCTCAAAACCTTTTCCAACTAGAAAACTCGAAAGTCTTTCATACCAAGCTCTAGGAGCTTGTTTTAAACCATATAAAGCTTTTGACAATTTAAAAACATGGTTTGGAAAAATTGGATCTTCAAAACCCAGTGATTGTTCCACATACACTTCTTCATTTATAAAGCCATTTAAAAATGCACTCTTGACATCCATTTGAAAAAGCTTGAAATCATGATAACATGCATATGCAAACAACATCCTAATAGCTTCCATTCTAGCTACGGGTGCATAGGTTTCATCAAAATCAATTCCCTCTCCTTTAGTGTAACCTTGAGCAACTAGCCTACCTTTGTTTCTCACTATGTTACCACTCTCGTCTAGTTTATTCCTAAATACCCATTTAGTTCCTATAGTAGATTGATTTCTAGGCCTTTCAACTAATGTCCACACTTTACTTCTCTCAAATTGATTTAACTCATCTCGCATGACCATAATCCAAAAATTATCTTTTAAAGCTTCTTTAATATTTTTAGGCTCAATGCATGAGATAAATGCAACATGATTAAACATTTTAAGAGAAGAGCGAGTAGTTACCCCCTTAGATGGATGACCCAAGATTTCACCACCTTTGACATTGTTGTACTCCATTGGGTAGCTCACTTCCTTTTCCTCAAGAGTCAAGTCCTTCAAGGCTTCAAGAGGTGGATCTTGTGCATCTTCTTCTTTAGATGGAATATCATCCTTCTTTGAAGTTTGTCCTCCATCAAAGACATCAAGGAATCCTACATCATCATCATCATCACAATATTCCTTCCTCGGAAGGATATTATCATCGAAAACCACATGAATAGATTCCTCTACAACTAAAGTTCTTTTGTTAAACACACGATAGGTTTTAGAGTTTAAAGAGTAACCTAGAAAAATAGCTTCATCACTTTTTGCATCAAATTTACCTAAATTGTCTTTTCCATTATTCAAAACAAAACACTTGCAACCAAAAGGCTGAAAATAGCTAATGTTAGGCCTAATCATTACTCTGTTAATAATATAGCAAGCGGTGTTAGTGGCCTCCGCCCAAAAATACTTAGGTAAATTGTTTTCACAAAGCATAGTCCTAGCCATTTCTTCTAAAGTTCTATTTTTCCTCTCAACTATCCCATTTTGTTGAGGAGTTCGAGGAGCCGAAAAATTATGGCTAATCCCATTTTCATTACAAAATTCATTAAAACCCATATTTTGAAATTTCGTTCCATGATCACTTCTAATATGTGAAATTTTAAGTTCAAGATCATTTTGGGTTAATTTTGAAAATGTGATGAAGTTTTCTAAAGCCTCATCCTCGGTGCTTAAAAAGAGAACCCAAGTATATCTAGAGTAATCATCAATAAGCACAAAAGCATGTGATTTTCCACCCAAGCTAGTTGTCCTAATTGGCCCAAATAGATCCATATAAATTTGTTGTAAACACCTACTTGTAGAAACATCGTTAATGGATTTAAAGGATGATCCATGTTATTTACCCTTAGAGCATGCATCACATATTTTATCATTTGAGAACTTGATCTTGGGTAAACCTCTAACTAGATTTAGGGAAACTAATTTTTCTAAAATACTAATGTTAGCATGTCCTAGTTTCATATGCCATAACCATGCATCATTTTCATCTTGAGCAACAAAACATGCATGGGATGTATGAATGTCATCTAGATGCACCATATAAATGTTACCTATGCGATGACCAATGAGCATTACTTTATTTGATTTAATGTCAAAAATTTTACACTCATTTTTATCAAACAAGACATTAAATCCTTTATCACACAATTGACTAATGCTTAATAAATTTTGTTTTAGACCATTGACATACAAAACATTTTCAATGAGTATAGTAGAGTGATTACCTATGTAGCCAATACCTTCAATGTGGCCTTTGAAGTTGTCACCAAATGTCACTACTCCTCCACTTTTAGGCTTTAAATCCATGAATCAACTCTTGTCTTCGGTCATGTGTCTCGAGCATCCACTATCAAGGTACCATGAGTTTTGGCTTTGTGCTTTGGCCTTGTAGCAATGCTCCCCCTACAAACAAAGAGTTAAACTTTGATTTTTGGTACCCAAATCATTTTGGGTCCACGAGTGTTAGCTCCCAAAAGCTTGGCTCCCTTAGGAATCCGAGGTGACATGGCATCAACATTGTTAGATTTGACAAGTTCCTTAGAAACCCATACACTTCTAATTCTTTTAGTTATATTATGCCGATAGGAACCACTTTGTTTGTAGTTATAGGTCTTTCTCTTAGGTTGGTTTGTTCTAGATGATTCACCTATTTCATTTTTCACATTACCAACACTTTTGAAAGACTCTTTTAGCTTATTAAGCTCACCTAACACCTTTTGGTGTTCAATATTACATTGAGAAATAAGATTGTTTAAGTATACATTTTCATTTTGAAAGAATTCAAGTTCATCTTGTAAACCTAAGATCTTTTTCTCAAATTTTAAGTTAGCATGAGAAAGTAAGCCATTTTTAGCATTTAAATGGGAAATGATCTTTTTATTTTTTAAAACGGGCTCCTTAAATTTCTCAACTAACTCATCGTATACCTCTTGTAACTTATCATAAGCATCATGCAATTCATCAAATGTAAAATCAAAAGAAGATGAGTTAGAGGTTACCATAGAGGAATCCTTCTCAAGAGCCATGAGGCAAAGGTTGGCCACTTATGTTCCTCATCCTCAGATGACTCCTTATCACTCCAAGTAGCAAGCTTGGCTTTGAGCTTCTTCTTCTTCTCAAAGCCCTTCTTCTTGAGTTGAGGGCAATCAGAACATATGTGACCCGACTTCTTGCACTCAAAGCAAATGATTTGGTCCCCCTCTTCTTCTTTGCTTTTGTTCTTGAAGTCTATCTCTCTTTGAAATTTTCTCCCTCGGTTGGACTTCATGAACCGTGAGAAACGTTTGGCTATCATAGCCAATTCCTCAAAGTCTTCCTTCTCACTAGAAGAGCTCTCCTCATGTAGAGAGGCTTTGAGAGCAACTCCTAGCTTCTTTTTCTTCTCTACCTCATGCGTCTCTATCCTTCTCTCTTACTTCTTCTTCTCTTCCTCTCTTCCTTGCTTCATAATCTCGTGTGTAAGAAGAGATCCAACAAGCTCATCAAGCTTAAAAGTTTTCAAATTCTTTGCTTCAATGATGGTCGTCCTCTTACCATCCCAAGACTCCGGGAGAGAGTATAGAAGCTTCCTCACTAGCTTATCTTTGGGAATTACTTCACCGAATCCTTTAGGGCCATTGACGATGATCGAAAACTAATCAAACAACTTTGAGACGCTCTCATTAGGGTCTATCTTAAAATTCTCATAGCTCAAGTTTAGCAACCCAATCTTCGTCTATTTCACATCTCTAGTGCCCTCATAAGTCGTCTCTAATGTGTCCCACACTTCCTTTGCGTTTTCGTTAGATGAAACCTTTTAGTAGATATCCGGACCAAGTGCACAAAATATAATATATAGAGCTTTGTCGTTGACTCACATCTTCTTTCTATCTTCCTCGGTCATCTCCGATTTTACCTTCGGAACTAGTTTTCCTTTATTGGTTCTCTTAACCGGAATGTAGGGGCCTTCTTCCACTACATCCCAAACCATGTAATTTGTGACTTGATGAAGAGACGCATCTGATTCTTCCAATATTGGTAGTTGTCCCCATTGAAGAAGGGTAGTTTAGTGGTTGATTGTGACTCATAGAGGTTGGAGGTTGAAGTAGATGTCATTGCTTGTCTTGTAGTTGATCACACTCTTCCTAGAATCTCCTCTTGTGGTTATGAATCCTTCAAAGAGGTAGGGTCTAATAACAATTGTTGAGTGGATCGAAGAATTGATTTAAGCCAAGAGGGAGTGAATTGGATTTTTAGAAATTTTGGTGGTGGAGTGGAAAATTAAAATTTGCTAGACAAGAGAATTTAGAGTAGTTCAAGTTTCAATTGAACTCTACATCCACTACCTTAGCTACCACTAAGGATTTTCCAACAATCCACTAATTGCTCTTCCCCTTTTCTAGGCTTAGGAGGTAACCTTTACAATACCGATCAAATTTTCTACCCAAAATTTGACCCAATCCTCACTCAAGTAATACAAAGAAGTTTAAGGCTAAAGACTAGTATCTCTCAATACAAATGTAGCCCTTTTTACAAGCATTCAACTCAATTAAACAAATAAGATTAGAAATACAAAGTTCTACAATTGGGGTTTACAAGAAAATATGGGATTTTAGCACAATTGCTTGGATTTGATGTTTGGATAATTGTTTTGGGATCAATAGTTGCTGCTGGTGCTTTTTGAGGTCCCTTTTTATACATTCTCATTGAATTCTAGCTGTTGGGGTTGTTTCCTTCATTATTATAGCTGTTGGGGTGTTATCTTCCCTCCATAAATACAGTATGCAACTACCCGTTTCGAAACGCCCGACCTTGTTTCGAAACACACCAAAATAGAAAGAGTCGTTGGGTGTAATAAATAGGTCGTACTGAAATGGGCATGATCGTTTCGATACGCTGAGAGCTTGTTCTGAAACCCGTTTCGAAAAACTTTGCCACTATCAAAACCTGTATTGAAACGGCTTAAAGCGTTTCGATACGCCTTAACAATATTTTTAAAATCGGTTATAAAAATTCAACGGTCATATTTTGGAAACCAAGTTTGAAATTTGTTTCGAAACGTTTGAGGTCGTTTCGATACCGCCGTATCGAAACGGTTCAAACTGTTCCATTGTTCTTCATTCGTTTCGAAACACAACTAGTTGTTTCGATACACTCGTATCGAAATGGGAAAATTAGTTCCGAAACAGAGGTTAACAGTTTCAAAACGTTCCGAAATGCCCAAATGCCATTCTGAAATGGTGACTCGAAAATCATTGTTTTTACTTGGTAAACACTTTAGAAAATATTTGATAAGTTAAGGTTTTGACTTGTACATTTTTCTTTAAACAAATAAAGAGGTTTTGAGGACTTAAAAATTCATTTTCTCTTTTTCAATTTAGTCCTTAAATCCTTTGTTATATCAAAATCAATTTATTAGTTTTACACAAAAGACTTTAAATAAATTTGAAAGAAGCAGAAAATGTTTAATTCTCTAATGTTTAGTTATTATTTATCATGGACTCGTAGGCATGACCACCTACAAGTTAGTGTATTTGACAAAAAGAATCAATTAAATAAAATATAAAATCTTAAATAATGAGATAGATCAAATAGGTCAAACAGTTGATGAAAAATTACATTATGTCTAATCTAAAATCTGTTTTATTTTAGTTGACCAGATTGTTCAGTTACTCTTGGAGCAGTGGAAGATATTTTAATTGACTTGTTTCATACTAGGTTGAAAAAATAATTGAAGTGTATAGAAATAAATATTAATAGTATTGAATCTGAATATAGTTAATTTTGCTTATAAAGATGACTTCTATTCTTTTGCCTTTCATTCAAACTTGTATGTGACTTTTTAATCTTGTATTATAATATTTGTTCTAATCTAATTTTATTATTGCTTTCTTACATTATATTTTATTATCTTTTGATGAGAATAAAGATGTTAATTTTGTATTTTTTTTATTCCATAATGGATGATTTTGATAAGGATTAAAGGCTAGAACCTAAAAAGAAAAAATGAAGAAGAATGTTCGAGTAACAACAACCGATGAGAAAAAGAATAAAAGGTCCAAGTCACGGGCTCATTTTACAGATAATGAGGAAGATTACGCATTTGCTTCTTGTAAGTATTGTCAACAACTAATTGGTTGTAAAAACTAAAAATGGCACTACTCCCTTAGCAAATCATATTTTTAGGTGCAAAAAGTATTCATCCAACTTGGATAAGAAACAAACATTGATTGATTTTGAAACTAAAACACTAGAAAAAGAAGATGGAAATACTAAAACAACTAGTGTTCCAAAATTGTGAGAATTTGATCAAGATTTTTTTAAGAAGAAGTTTGCTTAAATTCTTATTGTGGATGAATTGTCTTTTTCTTTTGTTGAACGTGAAGGTTTAATTAAATTTTGCTAGGCTTTAAATCCCCTCTTTAGTCTTCCTTCTCGTACTATTTTCACTAGAGATTGTTATGCTCTATTCATTAAATAAAGAAAAAAGCTAAAAAATTCTTTTAAGAGCTTGAATTCTAGGATTTATTTAACCATAGACACTTGGACATCAGGTCAAAATTTAAGTTATATGTGTTTTAGTGTTCATTTTATTGACGATGATTGAAATTTTCGTAATATGATAATTAACTTATATCCAATTGATGGTCATTTCAGACAACTTATTGGTAGAACGGTTGAAAAATGTTTGAACGAAAGGGGATTAAAAAATACCGTGATTGTGACTGTAGACACTACTAACTCAAATTATTTAGTAATTGATTACATAAGAAGAACACTTACCATTTGGGAGTCTAGTTTGTTGGGGGTAAATATTTGCATATGAGATGTGTGTCTCATATTTTGAATTTGATTGTACAAGATTTGAAAGAACTTGATTTGTAGACTATGAAAGTTCGAGCTCTTGCGAGGTATGTTAGGTCTTCTTCCGCAAGGCTTCAAAGATTTAAAACTTGCATTGAAAAGAAAAGAAAAAGCATAGTAAAACTCTTTTTACTTTGAATGTTGAGAAAAGATGAAATTCGAGCTTTTTAATGCTCGAATTTGTTATCAAGTTTAAAAAGTATTTGCTAGTTTATATATGAAAGATTCTTCTTACTTCAATGAAATTAAAAAGCTTTGTGGTAGTCCTAATGAAGATGATTGAAAAGGGGTGAGCACTTTTTTTTTACCTTTTTAAGTGTTTTTATGATGCAACATTGAGATTATCTGGTTCTTGTTATGTGATTTGCAACTCATATACGCATGAAATTTATGGGACTTGATTCATAATTTCAAAGAACATAAATGATGATGATGACGAGGATGTTAGGAAAGTAGCAGCCCAAATGATGTCTAAGTATGACAAATATAATGGAAAGTTTTTATGTTTGTGGTTGTGATCCTTGAGTGTAGGCACAAGTTGAATTACGTTGATTGGATTGTACAAGATTTTTATGATGAAACAAAAGTCAATATTTTTTTGCCTCAATATTAAGATGGTTTTGTAATCTTTATTTGACACATATGCTTCCTCAATGCCTTGTTTAAAGATAAGTGGTTTTTCTTCCTCCACTTCTATCTCTTTCTCCACTTTCACTCAAAGTAAAACTTAAAGCGGGCGTAAGGTTGGCCTTCAACAACTCATGACTTCAAAATATCAAAGGATACGAGTTTTTCGTTGAGTAGTGCCAACAAAAGTTAGCTTGAGAAGTATTTAGAAAATGATTGTGATCCTCATTTTCCAAGTTACGAAATATTACAATAGTGGAAAGATCAACCAAAAGGATATCTCATTCTTCATAAGATGGCTAAAGATATGCTTGACATACCCATTTCAATTGTAGTTGTCGAATCGACTTCTAGTATAGAGGTATCGTCCTCGATCCTTTTCGTATTTCATTGACTCCAAAAATGGTTGAAGCTCTTGTTTGCACTAAGATTAGTAACACACCTCTTAGCCACCTCTTATAATAGAGGAAATCTTGCTTGACTTGAAAGATTTGGAGGAGGTTAATTTAGTTTTAATTGTACTTTTTTGCTTATTTAATATTAAACATAAATGCATTTTAACTTTGTTTTATTTTACATTTTGTAGGCATGAAGAATCTAACTTTGGAGCAACCGAACATCATAATTGATGAAACAATTAATACTTTGGATGATTTTTAAAGTTTGGATATTGGAACTTTAAATTATTTACTTAGTAGTTTTACTATTTATTTTATTGTGTTGTTAAGATTCTTTTAGACATGTGATGCTTATTTTGAACCGCTTGTAGATTTGTAGCATGTTTTTTTTTTGAACCTCTTGAGCATTGGACTTAAGTATTAGACTGCTTTATTGTGTTGGTTTTATTGTGTGGTTGAAACTCTTATAAACTTGTATGTTTATTTTAAAAGATTTCTTTTGTATTTATTTTTAAACGAGTGGTTTCAATTTCACTCTTATTGAGTTTTTATTTTTAAACTATTATAGTTGTTTATGGCTTCTATAGATCTAAATTCTATTTACTTGAAGGATTTGTCTTCTTCATATGGTGTTTGGAGTAATAGAAATGATGTGAGCACATCAATTAAGAACAAACAAGCTAATCTGGAGGTCTAACCAGCATGACTCACCGCTCGTTCTAAGGCAAAGAAATTCAGGAAAGCCCTTTTTCTTACTTGTGCTACCATTCCTGATTCATTCGAGCATGTTCATACCTTAGAACATAGGCTTTATAATGTGTTACATACTGATGTGTAACATTTCTTATACTTATATTATTTATTATGTGTGTTTACGTATGTATATAATATGTTACATGTGTTGGATTAGTTTGACATGACTTATAATATTTCTAACTTTGTTGATAGGATCAAGTGTGATCGAGTTGCATGAGCCATGAATGACCGCATTGGGGTTTCACTTCTTTCTCTATTTTCGGCTAAGGGCCCCATTGGGAGATGTAGTCGAATGTTGCTTGCACATGAGCCACGTAAAGATTTCCATGCAGCAGAATTAACGCATGAAATCCCATGCTTGTGCACCAATTCCATTTGAAATTCACGCATGTGCGGATAAGCACAAGGGAGTTGTGCTTTGAATTTCAGTTTTCATGCACAATTAACATGTGCTTTAATTCCTTTTGGCGCCCCACGCTTGGAATGTATGGCTAGGATAATTTACCGCCCTGTAGAAGTTATTTTCTTTCTTAATTTTAATTTTTGAGTTGGCAAATAATAGCCACATATAGGATTCGGCCAACTTCCCCTATGCTACTATATATATAAGCCGAATTACAATTTGTAAAGGTTAGACCTTTTATGAATCAAATATATTGTGAGAATTTTCTCTCAAAGTTAGTTCTTTTTAGAACCTTTTTTTCTTGATACTTCGGGTTCTCAATTGTTAGATAATTGAAGGGTCCAAGTGCTTTGTTCGAACAAATTCAAGATAAGGTTCGGGTTCGTTCAATAGATTGTTCGAGTTCTTCCTTGGACTTTGTTCATCTTTCGACATTGTAGAACATATTCGATCCAGGTTTGCATAACAGATTATGCAAGTTCTTTCGAGTTCTTCGTGTCAAGTCCAAGAAAGTTGCTGCCATTGTTGAATGCTTGAAGATACCATCTTCAACCTTTCACATAGTCCTTAAATTATTTCGGCAACTTTCTTCTTTTTCCCATTTCTGGTTTTTCTTTCATTTTTTTCTTCTTCTTTTCTTTATTTTTGACATCTAAATACAAAATCATGTTTGTTTCTATTGCAGAGAAATACTTGCTATTATCCTAGATCCGTGAATGAACGAGGAATGTTGTTTTTCACCATCAACACCCTTGTATCATATGGTAATCATAGCCTAGGTTGGATTTTAGCGTTTTCTGCACTACATATATAAAAAACAACAAAAGAAATAATAAAAAATTCAGTTTCGAAATTCTAGAAATTCCAGAAGTCAAAGTCAACGTTTGACAACCAAAAAAGTCCAAAAAATCGAATTAAAAAAATTCGGAGATTCCAAAAAAAGAAGAAAAAATAGTGTTGAATTGTGTAGAATGAAAAAAAAAACAGTGTTGAAATGTTTGATATGTTGAAGGATGTGTTATCTTACCTTGAAATGCTTTGTAATCACTCGAAATCAACTTTTCTTGTTTGTTCCGGAGATAGGATGGTGGTAAGCATTTCTACTGTGTAAGTTGCTAAATTCTTGTTCTTTTAGCATCCTTTCTTTCATTTCATTTTTTATTGCCTTCTTTTCATCCCCAATTCTTAACTTTCATTGTTGTTTCTTTAATTCCTAACCCTTATCCTTGTCTAACATTATTTTCTCGTTACCTGTTGTTTTTCCTTGCAATTTGACAACACTTGCAGAATCTGAAACGTCGAAATTAGTTCCTTTAAAGAACTAAGTACGAGAGATTGAGGGAAAAGGCAAACTAAGTACGAGAGATTGAGGGAAAAGAGAAAATGAGCCATTCAAATTTTCTCCCGAGTGAAACACGAGGGCTGAGTGTTAATTTTTTAGTGCACTGTTCTTTGGAGTGACATATGCGAGACTTTGATTGTGTGTGCTGTGAGGTCCTTTTTTTGTTTATTTTACTAACCTATAATATTGTTTTTCTTTTGTTTGTTTTTGTTGTTAATTATGGCTGGTTTCGATGATCACACGGTTGACCAGGATCCATCGATTTCTCAAATGCAAGCCTTAAAGAGAATGATGCAACGAGTAGTGGCTACCGCCTTAGAGCCATTACAATCGAGGATGGATAGGTTTGACGGAGGATCCAACTCTGTTAATGATGTATTGAACGAAAATGAAGACGAACGGTCACCGAGGCAACATATTCCTAGAAAGGGACGTGTGCAACAGGTAGACGATAATTTGACTAACATTAAGGTTTCTATTCCTTCTTTTCAGGGACGCTCAGATCCTGATGCATACTTGGCTTGAGAAAGCAAAGTGGAGCACATTTTCGAGTGTTATAATTACTCGGAACAGAAGAAAGTTCGATTAGCAGCAACAAAGTTTGTTGATTATGCCTTGATATGGTGGGACCAGTTACTGCTTAGCCGTAGACGTACTGGTGATGACCCAGTTGAAACATGGATCAAGATGAAGCGACTAATGCGTAAAAGGTTTGTTCCTATTCATTATCATCGTGATTTGTTTCAAAAGTTGCAAAATTTGAAATAGGGAAGTAGGAGCGTTGAGGATTATTTCAAGGATATGGAAATGGCTATGATCCGTGCGAATATCGAGGAAGATTGAGAAGCTACCATGGCATGTTTTCTAGCAGGGATGAACTCTAAGATTGCCAACGCTGTTGAGTTACAACATTATGTCGAGGTTGATGACATGGTGCAGATGGCAATAAAAATTGAACGACAGCAACGCATGAAGTCTTCAAATTGAGGTAAGCATTCCTTTAAATCTTTTTCAAATCCATTATATACTCCTAACAATTCCAGGAAACAAGCAACGCAAACGCCACTTCAGATTCGAGAGCAAGGCGAATCCAGCACACCAAAGCCTCCCGTTTCTGATAATGGGCGTGGCAAACAGCAAGTGGTGGTAAAAGAACGATCACGAGACATCCAGTGTTTCAAGTGCCTTGGAAAAGGACATGTTGCTAGTCAATGTCCTAACCGGAGGGTTATGCTGATGTGAGATGATGAAGAGATTGAATCAGATTCCGAGGAGGAAGTGCATGATGTCCCTAATGAAGAGGAAGGCGAGATTGACCTAAAGGTTCTAGAAACTGGTAAAGTTATGGAATTAATAGTTATTAAGCGAAGTCTAAATGTGAAACAAGTACCGGATGATCTACAACGTGAGAATATCTTTCACACACAATGCAAGGTGCAAGACAAGGTATGTGTTATGATTATTGATAGCGGTAGTTGTACTAATGTTGCTAGTTCAGTAATGGTTGACAGGCTAGGTCTAAAGACGACGAAGCATCCACATCCGTACAAATTGCAGTGGTTGAATGACGGTGGAGAACTTAAAGTGACGAGACAAGTTGTTGTACCATTTTCAATTGGAAACTACAAGGACGAGGTCCTTTGTGATGTTGTGACGATGGATGCTACTCATCTTCTTTTGGGACGCCCTTGGCAGTATGACAAGAAGGTAATGCATGATGGTTTTACAAACCGATACTCTTTTATGCATACAGGTAAGAAGATTACTCTGGCTTCTTTGACACCGAGTCAAGTAATTGAAGATCAAGCAAGCTTGAAAAAGAGTAAGGAAGCTGGAAAGGAGAAGAAAAAGATGAACGTTTATGCAAGCAGTCGAGAAATCAGGAAATGTCATTCCTCTCACCAATGTTTGTTTATTTTAATGTTTAAAGATTATTGTTTATTGGCTGAGTTTCCTACTGATTTGCCTACATCGATTGTGTCCCTTTTGCAAGAATTTGAGGACGTGTTTCCGAAAGAAACACTGAAGAGATTGCCACCTCTTCGTAGCATTGAGTACTTGATTGATTTCATTCCAGGTGGTACTATTCCAAACCGATCAGCTTATCGAACTAACCCTGAAGAAACAAAAGATCTACAAAGGCAAGTTACAGAGTTGATGGACAACGGTTACATTCGAGAGAGTTTGAGTCCGTGTGTTGTTCCGGTACTATTAGTGCCGAAGAAAGATGGTTCTTTGTGGATGTGCGTAGATTGTCGAGCTATGAACCAGATCACGATTAAGTATCGTCATCCCATTCCAAGACTTGATGACATGTTGGACGAGCTTTGCGGAGCCGTCATCTTCTCCAAAATTGACTTAAGGAGCGGCTATCATCAGATTCACATGAGAGAAGGCGATGAATGGAAGACAACCTTCAAGACAAAGCTAGGTTTGTACGAGTGGTTAGTAATGCCTTTTTGGTTTAACTAATGCACCTAGTACTTTTATGCGTTTGATGAATCATGTTCTACGAGCTTTCATTGGTAAGTTTTGTGTTGTATACTTTGATGACATCTTGATTTATAGTAAAACTTTACCAGATCATGTAGAACATTTGAAACCTGTTTTGCAGGTTTTGAGACAAGAATGATTGTTCGGTAACATGGAGAAATGTGTTTTTTGTACTAACAAACTTACATTTCTTGGTTACATTGTGAGTGAACAGGGTGTGGAAGTCGATCCTGATAAGATTCGAGCAATTCAAGAATGGCCACGACCGACGTCGATTACTCAAGTTAGATCATTTCATGGTTTAGCAAGTTTTTATCGACGATTTGTTCCTAACTTCAGTTCTATTATCGCCCCTTATCCGGGATTATAAAGAAGAATTCAGTCTTCTTATGGGGTAAAGAACAAGAAGATGCATTTCTGAAAATTAAGGATTGTTTGACTAGAGCACCAGTGTTAGCCTTACCTAACTTTGATAAAACTTTTGAAATTGAATGTGATGCATCTGGAGTAGGTATAGGCGCTGTTTTGATGCAAGAAAAGAGACCTATTGTATATTTTAGTGAAAAATTGAGTGGAGCTACATTGCATTATCCTGTTTATGATAAAGAAATGTATGCATTGATTAGGTTTTTAGAGACTTGGCAGCATTATTTGTTGCCTAAGGAATTTGTTATTCACACTGATCATGATGCTTTACGACATATAACAAGTCAGCATAAATTGAACAAAAGGCATGCTAAATGGATTGAATTTTTGGAGTCTTTTCCTTATACCATTCGATATAAAAAGGGTAAAGACAATGTTGTTGCTGATGCGTTATCACGTCGATATGCCCTGTTGAGTTATCTTGATTCACACTTGATTGGATTTGCATGTATTCGAGAATTGTATTCTGATGATCCTGATTTTTGTGATAAGTATAATGCTTGTGAGAATAGTGCATATTGGAAATTTTACAGGCATGATGGTTATCTTTTCAAAGAAAACATGATATGCATTCCACAGGGTTCCATGCGTGACATTTTGATCTGTGAGGCGCGTGAAGGTGGATTGATGGGTCACTTTGGAGTCACTAAGACGTTACACACATTGAAGGAGCATCTGTTTTTGCCTAAGATGCGCCAAGATGTTGAAAGGTACTGTGAGCGTTGTGTGACTTGTAAGAAAGCAAAATCGAAGGTTTCACCACATGGTATGTACTTACCTTTACCTATTCCTGATTCCCCTTGGACTGATATTTCTATGGATTTTGTTTAAGGATTGCCTCGAACTAGGGCTGGTAGAGATAATATATTTGTTGTGGTTGATAGATTCTCTAAGATGGCACATTTCATTGCATGCCATAAGATTGATGATGTTGTTAATGTGGCTAACTTGTTTTTTTTAGAGAGATTGTTCATTTACATGGTATGCCTAGATCGATTGTTTCTAACAGGGATGTAAAGTTTTTGAGTCACTTCTGGAGGACTCTTCGGGGCAAACTAGGTACGAAACTCATGTTTTCTACTACTTGTCATCCCCAAACTGATGGACAAACTGAGATTGTTAATCGAGTTTTATCTACTTTACTTCGTTCCATCATCAAAAAGATCATTAAGACTTAGGAAGATTGTTTGCCACATGTTGAATTTGCATATAATCATGCCATGCATTCTGCTACTAAAATGTCACCATTTGAGGTTGTTTATGGTTTTAATACCATTGCGCCTCTAGATTTGTTACCTTTGCTACAAGAACGGGTGACGAACAGGGACGGTCAAGCAAAGGCAGAATATGTGAAAAAGTTGCATCAACAAGTGAAGGAGAATCTTGAACGAAGGACTCATCAGTATGAAAAGCAAGCAAACAAAGGAAGGAAGCGAGTCGCCTTCGATGTTGGAGATTGGGTTTGGGTTCATTTCCGAAAGGAAAGATTTCCAGCCCAAAGGTGGTCCAAGCTGTTACCACGTGGCGATGGTCCTTTTCAGATGTTGGAAAGAGTGAATGACAACGCCTACAAGATAGACTTACCGGGAAATTACAATGTAAGTGCCACATTTAATGTTTCTGATTTAACCCCTTATGATGCTTTTGCAGATTTAAGGTCAAATCATTCTCAAGAATGGGGGGGGGGGGATGATGTGAGCACATCAATTCAGAACAAACAAGCTAATCTGGAGGTCTTACCAACAGGACCCATCACTCGTTCTAAGGCAAAGAAATTCTGGGAAGCCCTTTTTCTTACTTGTGCTACCATTCCCGATTCATTCGAGCATGTTCATACCTTAGAACATAAGCTTTATAATGTGTTACATACTGATGTGTAACATTTCTTATACTTTTATTATTTATTATGTGTGTTTACATATGTATATAATATGTTACGTGTGTTGGATTAGTTTGACATGACTTATAATATTTCTAACTTTGTTGACAGGATCAAGTGTGATCGAGTTGCATGAGCCATGAATGACTGCATTGGGGTTTCACTCCTTTCTCTATTTTCGGCTAAGGGCCCCATTGGGAGATGCAGCCAAATGTTGCTTGCACGTGAGCCACGTAAAGATTTCCATGCAGCAGAATTAACGCATGAAATCCCATGCTTGTGCAACAATTCCATTTGAAATTCACGCATGTGCGGATAAGCACAAGGGAGTTGTGCTTTGAATTTCAGTTTTCATGCACAATTAACATGTGCTTTAATTCCTTTTGGCGCCCCACACTTGGAATGTATGGCTAGGATAATTTACCGCCCCTGTAGAAGTTATTTTCTTTCTTAATTTTAATTTTTGAGTTGGCAAATAATAGCCACATATAGGATTCGGCCAACTTCCCCTATGCTACTATATATATAAGCCGAATTACACTTTCTAAAGGTTAGACTTTTTATGAATCAAATATATTGTGAGAATTTTCTCTCAAAGTTAGTTCTTTTTAGAACTTTTTTTTCTTGATACTTCGAGTTCTCAATTGTTAGATAATTGAAGGGTACAAGTGCTTTGTTCGAACAAATTCAAGATAAGGTTCGGGTTCGTTCAACAGATTGTTCGAGTTCTTCCTTGGAGTTTGTTCATCGTTCGATATTGTAGAACAGATTCGATCCGGGTTTGCATAACAGATTATGCAAGTTCTTTCGAGTTCTTCGTGTCAAGTCCAAGAATGTTGCTGCCATTGTTGAATGCTTGAAGATATCATCTTCAACCTTTTACCTAGTCCTTAAATTATTTCGGCAACTTTCTTCTTTTTCCCATTTATGGTTTTTCTTTCATTTTTTTCTTCTTCTTTTCTTTATTTTTGACATCTAAATACAAAACCATGTTTGTTTCTGTTGCAGAGAAATACTTGCTATTATCCTAGATCTGTGAATGAACGAGGAATGTTGTTTTTCACCATCAACACCCTTGTATCAAGAAAAGAATAGTTAATTTTCTTAGTTGTTTATTAGTCAAATTATTTAGTGCATTTTTACTTTGCAATAATTTATTACATGCAAGTTGCTTGTGAAATTGACACTAAACTTATGCAGTATAAAGTAACATGTTCGGATCAGATAGTCGGATACCCGATCCAAAAGTTTGGGAATCCGAAAATATAGATAT
The DNA here is from genome assembly GCA_958450335.1 of Hibiscus tridactylites. Classification (NCBI taxonomy): domain Eukaryota; kingdom Viridiplantae; phylum Streptophyta; class Magnoliopsida; order Malvales; family Malvaceae; genus Hibiscus; species Hibiscus tridactylites. The sequence continues at coordinate 18,120,697 of OY288285.1, read as the reverse complement.
TTGATTTTTTCAATCGAATACGGGACATTATTCTAGTGATTCAAAAATTTAGATATTTGAATTTTCATATTAGATCGGATCAGATTCGATATTCGAATTTGAACACCTTTGGTTTCTATGCTACCTAGATACTATTCAATCTTACAATGTTTTATAGAGAATATGCACATATTTTGAGGGAGGGAAATGCTCTAGTGGTTCAGAGGTCGTAATATTCCTTCCTACAACACTCAAGTAGATGTGTTAAATACTTCTGGCATGCACAAAAACTTACAACGCTTTGCAGAGGATGATGTTGTTGTCGAGGATTTTCGAGTAAACGAAACGTGATAATTCTTCCTAAAGTACTCAAGGGAAAGCTACTTATGGTGGAGCTGCTTCATGGACCCTTAGAGTGTGACCTCGATGCACTTTGAAGACGTCAATAGTAGTCACCATACATATCTTCTTATCACGCCTAAGGATGCATTGAATCTGCCTAGGATAGTTTTGAGCTTTTGTCTCAAAGTTATCAAATGGAAAAACTAAGTACGCCGGATATATTTGGAGATGGTTTGGTCGTCCTGGGATGATCATCCTTAAGGATGCATCTGTTACAGAGCAATCAATCCAAGACGATAAAAAATAAAATAAAACTTTAATCAAATAATTGAAAAGAGCAGAAAATACAAAACCAGATTAAAGTTGAGTAGAGGTGGTGTTGAGGCTTGCGAGAAGCAGTTTCCTTAAGACAAATTTCGACCACTCTGCGGTGCTTGAGTTTGGTTGGTCGTTCGTCTCCCATGATACAACAACAAGAAGATCTTCGATAGAAGCACGAACTAAAGAGATCTCGAACTTGAACTCTTGACTTAGCCTATCACCGGGATAAAGAGAACGAGAGAAGGAAAACAATTTTTTGAGCGTGTTGAAATTGAGGAGATGCATGGTTTATATAGGGGAGTGGTGGAGGAAAATATGGAAAATACAATATTCCGAATTAAAGGTCATTGACTTTATATTCGATTTAATTCAAAAATAATCAATTAAATGCCTTATTAAACGAATATGTTTTCTGTGAATTGCTTTATTGCCTTTTAATATTCGAATTTAATGGAAAGTCAATAGTATCCTATTAAATTCGGAATATTCAAAAGATATGTAAGGAAAAAAATTAATTTGAAGTGGGTAAAATATCCAAAGGTCCAGCAAGGACCCGACCGGTCCGGACATTCGCGTTGCCCACGACGTGCGAGCGCGCCCCAACCCGAATGGGTTCGATGAGCTTTAATTTGCACCCCCTGCGCCTGCGCGTGAGGCATAGTGTTCATTCAAGTCATTCAATGACTTCCAAGTGGGTTGGTGTATTTAAACCATTCCCAAGCTTGTTATCCCACTCATGTGGGATATGGGGTTTTTATTTTCCTTTACACAATTCACAACATCCTCACTTTGAGCATTAATTTGTTATTCATTTCTCAACCGTTTTGAGCATACGAGATATCGTTGTAAAGGTATCATGGAGTAGAATATTAATTAATAAATTTATCATTCGAACCTCCACCTTTACCACTAGAAAATATGGCTCAAAGTTTCCAATTTCTCACATTTTTCCAATAATACCCCACATGAATGAAATTGATGATTTTATCAAAATATTTTGACTCGATGTGGTGATAGGATCTACGATTTATAGTTGCATAGGATAGGTAGGTTTCCTCCTTTAAACCTTCCCTTGTGAAAGTATATTTACTTTACTAGCTAACGAATAGAAGTGATGTCCTTAAATTGTTCAGTTGTTTGTGTACACGATGATATACTTCACACAACTACCTTTCTAACAAGAGTATTAGTTCTCATGGTTATGTCCATGTGGCTGTGGACATCACCTAGTTCTGCAAGAGTTTGAAATAACTATGCCCAATAGTCTCCTTGAAGCGGCCCCACTTCACTCTCACATAGGTGACTTATGTTGCTCGACTCACCGAAGCATACAATGGTCATTAAAAGCTTTGCTTAACCTGTATCACTTTTTATCACTACTTACATCATAGGAATTGACTTGGGGAAAGATCCCCCACAGTGATCGCACAGGTCTATGTAATTAGGTTGTCTCTTTGAACCTAGATCTTGGGATCTACAATCAGCTAGGTAGGGTTTTCCTTCACATAGTGCCTTTACTTCTTATGGGATTTAGTCTCATTCCTTTAGATGTTTTCTCAACTTGATCTCGATTCAATCCTTTGGTTAGTGGATCCGCAATGTTATCCTTTGATTTTATAAAGTCAATAGAGATAACTCCATTTGACATCAGTTGCCTGAAGGTGTTAAGTTGACGGCACATATGCCTTGACTTACCGTTATACATGAAATTCTTTGCCCTAGCAATTGTTGCTTGATTGTTGCAGTGTATACATATTGTGGGCACAGGTTTCGACCATTCAAAGATATCCTCAAGGAATTGACGAAGCCATTCTGCTTCTTCTCCAGATTTGTCCAGAGCAACAAACTCAGATTTCATTGTGGATCTGGTTATAATAGTTTGTCTTGAGGATTTCCATGACACGGCTCCTCCCCCCAAAGTGAATACATATCCACTTGTGCCTTTGGTATCTTGAATATCAGATATCGAACAGGCATCAGAATATCCTTCTAAGACAGCGAGGTCTCTAGAATAATGCAGTTCCTAGTTCCGAGTATATCTTAGATACCTCAGTATTCTCACAATTGCTTTCTAGTGGTCTTTCCCTAGATTTCTTGTGAATCTGCTTAAACTACTCACAGTAAAAGCGATATATGGTCTAGTGCAACTCATGAGATACATTAAACTGCCTATGACTCTTGCATAGTCCACTTGATGGATACTTTCCCCACGATTCTTTGATAAATGTGAACAAGGGTCTAATGGAGTTAAGGCTATGCCAGAATCCTCCTTATTAAATTTCTTAAGAATCTTATCCATATAGTGTGACTGACTTAATATGAGACCTTCCGGTGACCTTTTGATTTGCATGCCCAGAATCGTATCGACCAGTCCCATATCTTTCATGTCAAATTTCGAATTTAACATGTTTTTGGTATGTTTTACCATTTCATTGTTGCTTCCAACAATAAGTATGTCATCAACATATAAACATAGGATAACATGTCCAATGTCTATAGTTTTGTCATATATACATTTGTCACACTCGTTTATTTTGAAACTGTTAGTCATCATGACATTATCGAATTTCTCATGCCATTGTTTTGGTCCTTGTTTAAGTCCATACAAGGACTTAACCAATCTGCATACTTTCCTTTCTTGACCTGAAACTACATAACCCTCAGGTTGTTCCATGTAAATTTCTTCATCAAGATCTCCATTTAGGAAAGTTGTTTTAACATCCATTTTATGTACTTCTAGATTTCGCAGAGCAGTTATTGCGAGTATTATCCTTATGGATGTTATTCTTGATACAAGGGAAAATGTATCAAAGTAATCAAAGCCTTCTTTTTGTCGGTATCCTTTGATTACCAACCTTGCCTTGTACTTATCAATTGTTCCATCCGCTTTTATTTTCCTTTTAAAAATCCATTTTGAATTTAGTGGTTTAATTCCAGGAGGAAGGTCCATTAATTCCCATGTATGGTTTTGCATGATGGAATCAATTTCACTCTTAATGGCATCTTTCCATAAGGTGCCTTCAGAGGAGTGTATAGCATCTCTATACGTTAGAGGTTCAACCTCCAGCATAAAGGTTAAGAAATCAGATCCAAAGGATTTTTCTACCCTTACTCGTTTACTTCTTCTTGGCTCTATTTCATTTTCAACCTCTTGTTGATCACTTGAAATCATTTCATCCAAAGTTTGTTTTGTTGAACTTTGATCAAGTTCCCTAGATTTATAAGGGAATGTATTTTCAAAGAATGATGCATTCTTTGATTCCATTATCGTGTTCTTGTGAATCTCAAGATTCTTTGATTCATACACAAGAAATCGATAAGCATTGATATGTTCAGCATAGCAAATAAAAATACAATCCACGATTTTTGGACCTATTTTCATTTGTTTTGGTAATGGAGCCATTACCTTGGCAAGACACTCCCACATTTTCAAGTGTTTATAGGAAGGCTTTCAACCTTTCCGCAACTCATATTGTGTCTTATCCTTTTCCTTTCGAGGAACCTTATTCAAAAGGTAATTAGCCGAAAGAACCGCTTCCCCCTACATGTTCTGTGGTAACCCAGAGCTTCTTAACAAAGCATTCATCATTTCTTTTAGAGTCCGGTTTTTCCGTTCGGCTAATCCATTAGATTGGGGAGAATATAGTGGTGTTACTTCATGAATAATTCTATGTTGTGAACAATATTCACCAAATGGATTAACATATTCACCACCACGATCACTTCTTACCACCTTAATCTTTTTATTAAGTTGGTTTTCGACTTCTTGCTTATAGAGTATAAATTTCTATATAGCTTCATCTTTTCTTTTAAGCAAATATACGTAGAAATACTTTGTGCTATCATCAATGAAGGTAATAAAATATTTATTTCCTCCTTTAGTTTAAAATTTTTTCAAATCACAAACATCACTATGTATTAGATCAAGTGGTTCCGTACTTCTTTCAATTGTTTGAAATGAAGACCTTGTTAATTTTGCTTCTACACACGTTTCACATTTATGGTTATAATTAATGTGAAATGAAGGGATGTGTTCCAAGTTAATTAACCTATGTAAGGTATCATAATTAACATGTCAAAGTCTATCATGCCATAAATTAAATGATTCGAGCATGTAAACATATAGAGAAGTTGCATTCTTATTCATTATTTTGGATTTTACATAGATAGCATTGAGTTTCCACATTCCATTCAATACATATCTCCTACCCACAAACATCCCTCCTTTTGACAAAATTAACTTCTGGGATTCAAAAACCATTTTAAAACCGAGAACACTTAAAAGTGTTCCGGAAACAAGTTTTTTACGTACGTCTGGTACGTACAATACATTCTGCAGCTTGAGCTCCTTTCCAGAAGTCATCTTCAAGACCATTGTTCCCTTCCCTTTGATCTTGAAAGTCGCAACATTTCCCATGTAGAGATTCTTCCCATTGTTGCAAGGTATCAGCTCAAAAAAGGAGTTCTCGTCACAACATATATGACGTGTGGCTCTAGTGTCAAGCCATCATTCTCTTGGGTTAGAGTCAATCAGGTTGACTTCAGAAATCACTGTGCATAAATCTTCATCCTCCACAGCATTGGCCTTCTTGGCTCTAGCTCTTTTTGGATGTCTGCATTCAGAGGACATGAGCCCCACCTTGCCACAGTTGAAGCTTGACCCTTTGAATTTCTCCTTTTTGGAGACTCCGCCATTAGGCCTCAGATTTGGCTTGGCTTGGTGATGTTGAGGTTGCTTGCCCTGCTTGACTTCGAGAACATTTCCCTTGGCCTCTTTGAAAGTAAGTTTCCTGGCATTACCTATGTTGTCCTCTTCAATTCGAAGTCTGGTAATCAATTCTTCCACTGGCATTTCCTTCCTCTTGTGCTTCAAGTAATTTTTAAAGTCATTCCATCCTAGAGGCAGCTTTTCCGTGATGGAGGCAACTTGGAAGGATTGACTAATATGCATCCCTTCTGCAAGAATTCCATGAATGATTAGTTGGAATTCTTCAACTTGACTTACTATTGGTTTTGAATCAACCATAGTAAAATTTAAGAATTTGGCTACTAAAAACTTTTTAGCCCCAACATCCTCTACTTTGTACTTATTGTCCAGTCCTTCCCACAACTGTTTTGTTGTTTTGTACACATCATATACCGGATACAACGAGTCTTGTAGTCTGTTGAGGATGTAGTTCCGACATAGAAAGCCGACATTATTCCAAGCCTCTGTGATACAGAAGGCGGTGAGATCATCCACCTCTCCTTCTCCATCCCCTACGGCGATAACTGGGGTATCTTCTTTTAAATACTTTGCCAGATTCAGCATGGTCAGATAGAAAAACATCTTCTTTTGCCATGTCTTGAAGTTCTGTCCGCAAAATTTTGACAGGTTCTCATTGTGGCTCATTGCCACTACCGTTGCATTCAGATTTGGTATCGGTTGTTTCGAAGTTTGTGCATGTACAGGGACCTTAGCAGTAGAATCGACAGAATCTCCAATAGTCATTGTTTCTGTTCAAAAGAAACAAAGAGGAATTAAAATAAATTCAAATAAACATAAACTAAATTTCTCGTTTATTACCGACAATTTCTGTAACCAGATTTGTCCAACTATTAGATTTTAGCAAATCCATTAAAACGGTAGGATAAATCCTGAAATCAATTTATTTATTATCTCTATCATGAATATATCGTCTCGGATTAGAAGAAAGGTAGAAGAAGATTTGTCTTAAGATTATTACAGAGTAATCAATCCAAGACGATAAAAAATAAAATAAAACTTTAATCAAATAATTGAAAAGAGTAGAAAATACAAAACTAGATTAAATTTGAGTAGAGAAGGTGTTGAGGCTTGCGAGAAGTAGTTTCCTTAAGACAAATTTCGACCACTCTGTGGTGCTTGAGTTTGGTTGGTCGTTCGTCTCCCATGATACAACAACAAGAAGATCTTCGATAGAAGCATGAACTAAAGAGATCTCGAACTTGAACTTTTGACTTAGCCTATCACCGGGATAAAGAGAACGAGAGATGGAAAACGATTTTTTGAGTGTGTTGAAACTGAGGAGTTGCATGGTTTATATAGGGGAGTGGAGGAGGAAAATATGGAAAATACAATATTCCGAATTAAAGGCCATTGACTTTATATCTGATTTAATTCGAAAATAATCAATTAAATGTCTTATTAAACGGATATGTTTTCTGTGAATTGCTTTATTGCCTTTTAATATCCGAATTTAATGGAAACTCAATAGTATTCTATTAAATTCGAAATATTCAAAAGATATGTAAGGAAAAAAAATAATTCGAAGTGGGTAAAATATCCACAGGTAAAAGCAAGGACCCAACCGGTCCGAACATTTGAGTCGCCCACGACGTGCGAGCGCGCCCCAACCCGAATGGGTTCAACGAGCTTCAATTAGCACCCCATTACGCCTGCGCGCGAGGCATAGTATTCATTCAAGTCATTCAATGACTTCCAAGTGGGTTGGTGTATTTAAACCATTCTCAAGCTTGTTATCTCATCCATGCGGGATATGGGGTTTTTATTTCCTTTACACAATTCACAACATTCTCACTTTGAGCATCAATTTCTCATTCATTTCTCAACTGTTTTAAGCATATGAGATACTGTTGTAAAGGTGTCATGAAATAGAATATTAATTAATAAATTTATTATTTGAACCTCCACCTTTACCACTAGAAAATAGGGCTCAAAGATTCGAATTACTTACATTTTTCCAACAGCATCTTGACTGATTTTGTCTAGTTGAAAACGTCTCCACGTTCACAGTGTAGTAACCCATTTTTGGGTCATAACCCAATAACTATTAAAATTCAACTAAAAAAACTATTTTATCACATCATAACCCAATACCCATTTCAAAACCCAAATACCCAGCCCAATTAATAAACCCAATCCAAAAAAAAACCCTAAAACCTAAACTAAACTAAACCTAATATGCTAGCCGCCGACGACGACTGGATCTGCTGCCGTCGTCGCCATGAAGCTGAGCCGCCGCCACGAAGCCGGACCACGTCACCAACTTCATCCGTGTCACCCCCACACGTGTTACATCCCCTGCAAGAAAGAAAAAGTAATCAAAGCTTATTACTGCAAAATCAAAAAAAGGGATAAAATCCCGAATGCTATTATTTTATGTAAAAGAAATCTCTTCTATATATATCGGGATCCGGTTGTACGAGAAAAAGAGGAGGGATTCGAAATAAAAAAGAAGAACGTATTCGAAGCAAACAAAGCAAAAAATATTTGAAGCAAAAAGAAAACATTTGAAGCAAAATCCAGAGACCAAAAACAAAAATAAAAGGTAAAAAAATTTAAGAATCTGAAAAGTTTTTTTTAGATCTAGAAAAATAGAGAGGGAGTTCAGAAAATCTCACCTCAGATCTGGACTCAACACGTGAAAACGAGTCGAAACTTATGCTTGCATGTCGGATTCTCGGCGGCGGTGGGAATTTCGACGACCGACAGCGAGTCCCCTGACCGTCGGTGACCGGGCCGAATGGGAGAGGGGAGAGGGCTCTCAACTGCCTTCTTTTTATGGTTCAAATGTAGTATCAAAGCTGGACTTAGAGGAAAACTTTGGGTATATATAGGCAGGCCAAAATGATGTCGTTTCAAGCATCTACCCGGATACGCGACCCGACCCGCCGAGGGATCCGCGCATTTTTTTAGTCGAAGGGGAAATTATGGTTCAAGCTATCTGTCTTCCTGTATCCTTGCGGTTTAGTATTTCGGTTTTGTTTTAGTTTCATTTTAGTCACTGTTTTCCTTTAATTTCTGCCCTCTAATTTCTGTTTTCTTTCAATTTCGCCATTGCCTTTTATTATTATTATTATTATTATTATTATTATTATTATTATTATTATTATTATTATTATTATTATTATTATTATTATTATTGTTATTATTATTATTATTGTTGTTTTTTATTCCTATTATTATTCCTATTTTTTATTATTATTACTATTATCATCTCCCCTATTCAAATTTTGTTTACGAATTTTAAGGAATTATCGTGAAAATCATGCTCCGGGCGTTGGAGTGTTATTTTCCGTTAATTCCATTATTAAATTATTATTTAATATCACTTTTTTTTAAATAATGTTTTCATAGGGGAGACCATACTCCGGGTGTAGGAGTGTATATCCCTTTCTTTAAATTTTTATTTTTAAATATTATTCTAATTATTTTTGGGATCACATCATTAAATTTAATTCAATTTTTTAAGTCTCGTCATTAAAACAATTTGTAACCGACTAGGTACCATTTTTTTGGGCGAGTGGGGGTGCTCACCCTTCCCTACACGTAACCGACTCTCGGACCTATTTTCTGGTTTCGCAGATCCAAAACTTGAATTTTAATAAAATCGTGAAAATTGGTTTCTATTAAAATAACCGAGTTATTAAGGTGTTCCAATCGCACCTCGAATTTTTTAAAATAAAAGCATTGGTGACGACTCCCCCGTTGTTACAGCTTGGCGACTCCGCTGGGGACTTTTTTTTCGAGAGTCAAGCCACAAGTTGGTTACCCTTTGTTTTATTGATCGGAAAATATTAACTTGGTTTAATTTAATTTTGAGATCCCATTTTTTTAATATATATATATATATTCATAAATTTTTATAAATTGATCTTTCTAGGCTTCATATCATGAGCTCTCGACCCGAGCTCTGTCCTTTGAGTGGAAGTGAGAAACCACGCCTCCGTGTAGGATGGTGAATCGCTTCCGGGATATTGGTCCCTTTGTCTTCGTGAGACTTTCGTCTCCGTGTAGACCTAGAGACCCGTATCCCCCTGAGTTACCGACTCGGGTACCTTTCGTAGATCTGAACCTCATGTAGTGAACCATAGAAGCTAACCTTCTAAAACCACACTGAACCTCTACTCGTGTAGAAAGGCGCCCCATAGGTGCATTTTAGAGAGAGAGTGGGGGTACCTTCTTTAAGTACGCGCTTTAATTACAGTCCTGTTTATTTATTTATTTATTTATTTTTATTTTATTATTTTATCTCATCTCACGACTAACATGTTTCTTTGTTTGTTTTGTTTCCTTCCTTGTTTTTCCATTGCATTGCATTTTTATTATAAAAGGGTGTTGAGGCAAGTACAACCATTACAAAGGATCGGCTATGAAGAACCGATTTCTTGATAAGGTGGAAAGCAATCTGGGCATACGAAAATGGTCAGAAGAGACTCAACGCCAGAAAAGGGGATAGCTTGCTAGAAGGTGAAAAGCTAGAGTTTGGGGATTCTACCAATATCAGGTCAACTCAGAACCAGTTGCAAGAATTAAAGGAAATCTGAAACAAGTTGGACGAAACAAATAAACAGTTGTTCTACGATAGCTATGGTGATTTGCCTTACCTACTAGATGTCAACATTGATAAAGCTTTGTTCAGAGCCCTTGCCCAGCTCTGGAATCCCGCCTACAATTGTTTTACTCTAGGTGATGTTAATTTGGTACAAACTATTGAAGAATATACTACCTTGATCTGCTGTCCAAAAATCCAAGTTAATAAAGCATACTCTAAGTCTCCTAATTCTCCGGAGTTTCAGAAGAAGTTGTTAAAGATGACTGGTATGGACGAACAGTGGGCTAAAGCCAGGATTAAGATAAAAAAGGGAAACCAGGTGTATCGCATGGAGATTCATACGGGACCTGATCCAAGCCGAGTCTAAGCGCGAAAAAACAAGTTAAAAAGTTTGCCTTGGCCATTTACGGTTTGGTTATCTTTCCCAAATCGTTAGGATACATCGAAGATGCTGTTATGGAGTTGTTCGATCACCTTGATAAAGGAATTTCTCCGGTTCCAGCCATTCTAGCTGAAACATTCAGGTCTCTCAGTGCTTGTAAAAAACGGTGAAGGGAGGTTCATTTGTTGTGCTCATCTTTTATTGGTTTGGTTTCATAGTCATTTTTTGAAGCCAGAGAAAGTTTCTTATCAAGCATGCTTCGAGAGTTACTCACCACTGCGGGACCTCGCGTCTACGCCAAGGCCTGAAAACCTATTCTGCGATAAGTGGAAGACCATTTTCCGAAACTTTCAAGAAAAAGATGTCATCTGGAAAGCACGTTGGTTCTTCCCTAATAGTATTATCTACAAATGTGGGGACTATGACTGGGTCCCTCTTCTTGGAATATGGGGAGCAACTGGATACGCATTGTTACTAGTATCTAGGCAATATTGTTAGAGTATGCCCAAAGACCAATCATATGATGATTGAATAAACATATTATTTTACTAGATTTATCAAGTAATGGCATTGTCGTTATTATCATTTGGTATGTTTTTGTGCATCAAACTAACCATTGGATAATAATGTCCATACAATAATACGATTATTGTTAAATAGGATCCTTAGTGGAATATTATTACGGGTATGGATAGTGATAATATATACAGACTAATATGTGGTTGATGACAAGCGTTGTCATTGACATAGAGATGTCAAAATCAACACATAAGTATTTGTTAAAGAACAACATACTGGATTGACCCGCTATGAGCATGTTTCTTGGGTAATTATGTGACAGTCACAATATTGCTCATGATAAACATATGTATAATCCTCAGACTTGAGATCAACATGATTTCAACATAAAGATTTACATATTTTGACATAGTCAAACGTGTGTCGTAATTGACTACATTATAAAGACTGATGATTGGATACGTGATGACCTTGTAGTGAAATATGGTTGATCAAGAAAGGATTTGTCCCTCCTAAATAATGGGAGAAATATCTTCGGCCACTTGATTGAGTGAGATTAGAAAATGCATGGCCATGCTCGAATATTATGATATGAGATATCATAGAGATTCGTTTATCATAATCTACTCAAGACATCAAGAAACACTAGATGGACAACGCAAGTGTGACTAACCCATGACTTGTGTTCATCTAAGATATAAATAACAAAAGGATGAAATACATAAAGGAAGTTTATTCAGGAATTAGGAAAGTCAAACCATGACTTCATGCAACTTAGGTGGCAATGATGTATTGCTAGATGCCACTCATTGTTTGTAAAATTAGAACAGTTCTAATTTTGCTGCTAACGTTGCATAAACCTACAAGGGTCACACCCTTCGAATGAAACGAACAAAAATTGGAAACCATACTCCCTATTTTAGGGAGGTTACCGAAAATCCCCTATGGGATAGGGGAAATCGGCAACTCCCTTAAATGGGAATAATATTGGATAAATATTGTATTTATCAAATATTATTTAGAGTATGGAAAATATTTAGAGACTTAAATATTAGAGGATAAGATTCTAGAAATTTAAATATATATATATATATATATATATATATATATATATATATATATTTGGAATTTATATAATGTATATTTAATTCCAAGTTTATGTAGAATTAGATTCTACATAATTAAAAATATATATTTAAATATATTTAAATCCAAGTAAAGATAGAATGAGATTCTATATAATAAAAATATATATATTTGGATTAAATATAATGTATATTTAAATCCATGTTTTATGTAGAATAAGATTCTACATAATTAAATATATATATATATATATTTCATTTAATATTATTAAATATAATGTATATTTAATATAAATCAATTTCATGTAGAATTAGATTCTATGAATTTTGATTGAACTTGGATTTAAGGAATTCAACTAGAATTAAGTCTTTGAATACTATTTAAAGGGACAAGGGCTAGCAACCAAATCATCCCTATTCCTCCTTGCAAATTTTGACATATCCTTGGGAATTCCCCTCTGGAATTTTCGACATGTCCCAGATTTCTTCTGAGAAGCTGTTCGATATTTTTCTGGTGTTCCTATTGCCCCCTGGCAAATTCCTGGCGATTTCCTAGTTCGAATCCAAGTCCCGGTAAAACCCCTGGTCAATTTCAGACTCCCTCAGGAATCCCTGGAGGGATTTCGACTTCTCCCTAGAAGGTGTTCAAACCTGTAGAAATTTATCCCTAAGTGTTTGGGAGGCGAAAACTTTGTTCGTTTTGTTCGGGTGGACTCCGTAGAGGTCGTTGCGAACCTGTGACGATTCCAGTTTTACTTGACGTCGTTATTCTGACATACCGTCGGTTTTCCAGTTTCTAGAGTTTTAAAAGGTAACTCTTCATGTTTTGACCCCGGATTCGTTCATGTACATGGATCATGGCTAGATTACGTTAGATTAATTTTTCCGCTACGCCACGGGGCGTTCCGACGTGACCCAACAGTGGTATCAGAGCCACTTGTATCATACGAATTCGGACTTAAATTCTTGGGTGATGTGTATGTATGAGATGCACGATGTTTGATTCAATTTAGATATTTATCGTTTATCATATCACACCTAATAAAGACTTATTTCGATTATCACTGAATGATTAAGAGTTAATCATAACTATGTTAGGTTGCTTCAATGTTAAATGTTAACATGTTGAGACTAATAGTTAGTCTAGAGAACAAGTAGTTACTCGTAGTTTCATAGATTTATGAAATCTCTGAAAGGGCTTCTAATTTGATAAAAGTTATCAAACTATCTTTCACGGTGAATCCATAAGAGTTATGGTTAGACGTTATGAAAAATGCATGTCTAGGATTTGCATCATCAAAGACCTGGTACTTAAGTGTGCCTAGTGCGCCACCTCTCTTTCATGTTGACCTACCCGGTGCATTTGTTCGTTAACGCAAATGGTTTATGAAACCTCGTGATCCTTCTTTGGCCCATTAACTGCAACATAGGATAATCAGTTTAAAACTCCGTAAACACGTCGTTACTTTGTTCGCACGATGTTTGAAATGCATGTTAGATTGCACGGTGTTTGTTTTGCATGGTTATATCCTATAACCTTTATAGTTTTGGTTTTTATAATTACGGCATGCGTGTCATGCCTTTCTCTATCTTCTATTGTACTTCTCTTCTCATCTCACTCCCTCGCATGTAACTCGAGTTTCTAAAAATTGTAAATACTTGTGGAGATAAAGCAAGGACCAACATAGCAGCGTGGTGGGCCTTCCCTGGTGGACCAGGCATTTCAGAAGCAGATTCTATCTTCAGTAGAATGGTCCTCCCATTGGCTTGAGATGGGTCACCTTAGGTTAAGAAGGGCTATAATCATTGCATATTTATTTACCGTGTATATTTACCTTGTATGTGATGCAATGGATGTTTTATAAGCATGATTAAACATAGTTCTATTGATAGGATCAATGTTAAAATGATGAGATAATTAAGTAAATCCCTCACTATAATTCTAAGTCTGTTTTAACCATCCAATATTTACCCTCGTTAAAGCTTCGATCGATATAATGCGAGCTTTGCCAAAGCAATGTCACATTATCTATCTTAGTTAAACGCGAAGAATAAGCTAGTGATATTCGTCGGTTGAGATATTGGTATTGACTTAGCTGGGTTGTTCTAATAGGATTAGAGAACCTAGTGGTTAAAAGTTTTGGATAATCATAAGATGATTTAAAGAACAAGAGTTGTTCGCCAAAAGATGAGGAATTACATGAGATGTAATTAGTAAGGTGTTACTTACCTAAATAACCATTTCCTAAAAGACTGGCCAAAGTTGATTTAGGAATGGTGAAATAGTGGGAGTTTAATTTTGAAGAAAATAGTGGGAGTAAAACTTATAGTAAAGACCTATCTATAAATTTTAAAATTTAGTAAAACTTATGTAGCATATTTTCTTTGTTGTAGAATTAATGGCAAATAATACTCTATCTCTGCGATCTATCCTTGAGAAGGATAAGCTCAATGGCATAAACTTCCTTGACTGGTTCCGCAATTTGAGAATTGTTCTCAAACAGGAAAAGAAGGAATATGTCATTAAAGAACATATTCCTGATGAACCGGTTGCCACTGCTTCTAGAGCTGACAAAGACAAGTTTAAGAAACACATGGACGACATGCTGGATGTCGGTTGTCTTATGCTTGCCTCCATGACCCCTGAGCTTCAGAAGCAACATGAGGACATGGTAGCTTATGATATGATTCAAAATATCAAGGAGATTTAGGAAGGGCAAGCTCGTCAAGAGAGGTACGATACCTCTAAAGCTCTGTTTCAATGCAAGATGAGTGAGAGATCTCCCGTAGGAGCTCACGTCATCAAAATGATGGGCTACATCCAAACGTTGGAGAAGCTCGGCTTTCCGCTGAAAGATGAATTAGCTACTGACGTCATCCTGCAATCGTTGCCGAATAGTTTCAAATAGTTCGTCCTTAATTTCAATATTAATGAAATTAACAAGACGCTGCCATAGTTGCTCGGCATGTTGAGAACTACTGAAATCAACCTGAAGAAGGTAGGACCTAAACATCTTCTGATGGTCCGCAAGGGCAAGAAGAAAGGTAAATCAGCAGCAAAGTCTAAAGGTGATGGTAAGACAAAAACCGATGGAAAGTAGGCATTGAAATCTAAGAATGGAATCAAGAAGGATGGAAAATGTTTCCATTGCGGCAAGACCGGACATTGGAAGAGATACTGCCCCACACACCTACAAGAAGTCAAGAAAGCAAAAACGAGTGAGGCATCAACCTCGGAGGCTTCTAAAGAGAAGGCATCAGAATAGACATGGACATGCTAATGGAAATAAAGCAAGAGTTGCTATATCATCCATTAGGACATGTGTTTTTGCTTAAATAGATTTTTTTTAGTTTTTAAGATTATTATTTTGTGCCTAAGTTTTAGTTATCTTGTAAGGACAATATATTTTTTAATTTTGAGATTATTTAAATAAATGTTATTCTTTTAATCTCTTATGGCACAACGAATCAATGATCTTTAAACTAATCAAATCAATAATATTTACAAATGACTAATCTCAAACTCATAAAAAGTATTAAGGTAATTTGATGAGATCAAATTCAAGAATATTTAAAGTTTGATGAACTTTCAAAGAATATGGGATTGTCCCATAATTAAATCCCACGAGTGGAACGAAAAAGTCTTTGAAAGAGAATCAAATATGTTAGACATGTTCTGATTCAGAACAAGTAATTTTCGACTTCTTTACAAACTAGAAAAAAAAACTCTCATACTTAATTGTGTTTTTCCCCGAAACGTCATATAAGATATGGACTAAGAATTGTTCTAGAATACCTTTGAAGTTTTAAGGTTACTTACATGTTAAAATGTTTACAAAGTTTGAACCTTAAAAACTCCTTTTGTTGTTTATCCTAATGAGAACAAAGCGTTTGTTTCTCAAACGAGAGTTTATCTTGAAAGAGATTAATTCTCACAAAGGGATATTATTTCTTCAACTTTAACGAGAACAAAATTTTTGTTGCTCAAACGATAGTTTATCTCGAAAGAGAATACTTATCACTAAGGGATTTCATTTTTCAACGAGAACAAAATGTTTGTTGCTCAAAAATAGAGAGTTTTTCTCGAAAGAGATTACCTCTCACAAAAAAAAGGAATTTGGAATGTGAAGAAATTTTAGACAACAAATTTATGAACCAAAGATTGAGAATGT
Source organism: Hibiscus tridactylites (assembly GCA_958450335.1). NCBI lineage: Eukaryota > Viridiplantae > Streptophyta > Magnoliopsida > Malvales > Malvaceae > Hibiscus > Hibiscus tridactylites. The sequence goes on along the minus strand of OY288285.1, from coordinate 18,104,580 downwards.
TCCACAAATGATCAAGGAACATTGGAACAAAACACAACCATTGTGTTGATCCTTAAGTGAATACCATATACTTGAGAAATATGGATTTCTCACTATCCATACATGGAAACACTTTTCTTTTCGGATCAAAATAAAGACTAGGTCTTATCAGAAAGCAATGGTGAGCCCAAAATTCGAGAAATGGCTAAGAGCCATGAGATATGAGATGGTATCCATGTCTAAAACCAAGTATAGACTTTAGTTACCTAAAAGGGTAAAACCTAAGAGGTATGGATGAGTTTTTCAAAAAGGAAAAATCGACATGGATGATAAAACATACAAAGGATGATTCGTCACTAAAAGTATTCGACAAACTTCATATTATAGACTATGATAAAGCATCTTCCTTGTAGCTATGTTTAATCCATCTTAATCTCACTTGCAAGTAGTTGCATACGATGATTATGGAATCAAATAAAGGAATGTCAAAACCACTTTCCTAAGGGAAAACTTGAAACAGTTGTGTACATGACACATCCAGAAGGTTTTGTCACTCCAGTAAACACTTTGAAGGTATGTAAGCTACAAAGGTCTATTGATAGACTAAGGCAAGCTTCTCGAAGTTGGGATATTCGTTTCAGAAGATACAATCAAAAGGTTTGGTTTATCTAGAAACAAATGGGAGTCTTGTTTTCAAAAGAGCTAGTGGGAGCATTGTTACTTTCCTAAGTATTGTATGTAGATGACATACTCATCAAAAGGAACTAAAGATCGCAATCCATTTTGCATTAATAAAAGACACTGCGAGTTAGCAACATGAGACAGTATCTAACTCTACAACATAGACTGAATGTATTACAGTCGACATAGCAATAAAGAAGGATGTTTGGATCTAAAGGGTTCGCTTCTGAAGTAAGGGTTGTTCCCAACATATTAGATGTTACATAACTCTGTTATGATGGAACCTTTGCGTAAGCAAATAAAACCCAGATCTCATCAATAAATCCAAACATATTCTAAAGTACTTACATCTTGGAGATGTGAAAGTATGCAACATACGCACAAAGTTGATAACTTTGTCAACTCCCTGACAAAGCATAAGCATGTCAGTTACACTAAGCCATATCATATTAGATACGAGAATAATTGGTCTTAGTACTAGTGGGAGATTGTTGGAGTATGCCCAAAGACCAATCATATGATGATTGAATAGGCATACTATTTTACTAGATTTATCAAGTAATGGCATTGCCGTTATTATCATTTGGTATGTTTCTGTGCATCAAACTTACCATTGGATAATATTGTCCATACAATAATACGATTATTGTTAAATAGAATCCTTAGTCAAATATTATTATGGGTATGGACAATGATAATATATAAAGACTAATATGTAGTTGATGACAAGCATTGTCATTGACATAGAGATGTCAAAATCAACACATAAGTATTTGTTAAAGAACGACATATTGGATTGACCCTCTATTAGCATGTTTCTTAGGTAATTATGTGACAGTCACAACATTGCTCATGATAAACATATGTATAATCCTCAGGCTTGAGATCAACATGATTTCAACATAAAGATTTACGTATTTTGACATAGTCAAACGTGTGTAGTAACTAACTACATTATAAAAACTGATGATTGGATACGTGATGACCTATGTAGTGAAATATGGTTGATCAAGAAAGGATTTGTCCCTCCTACATAATGGGAGAAATATCTTCGGCCACTTGATTGAGTGAGATTAGAAAATGCATGGTCATGCTCGAATATTATGATATGAGATATCATAGAGATTCGTTTATCATAATCTACTCAAGACATCAAGAAAAACTAGATGGACAACGCAAGTGTGACTAACCCATGACTTGTGTTCATCTAAGATATAAAGGACAAAAGGATGAAATACATAAAGGAAGTTTATTCAGGAATTAGGAAAGTCAAACCATGACTTCATGCAACTTAGGTAGCAATGATGTATTGCTAGATGCCACTCATTGTTTGTAAAATTAGAACAGTTCTAATTTTGCTGCTAACGTTGCATGAACCTACAAGGGTCACACCCTTCGAATGAAACGAACAAAAATTGGAAACCATGCTCCCTATTTTAGGGAGGTTGCCGAAAATCCCCTATGGGATAAGGGAAATCTGCAACTCCCTTAAATGGGAATTATATTGGATAAATATTGTATTTATCAAATATTATTTAGAGTATGGAAAATATTTAGAGACTTAAATATTATAGAATAAGATTCTAGAAATTTAAATATATATATTTGGAATTTATATAATGTATATTTAATTCCAAGTTTATGTAGAATTAGATTCCACATAATTAAAAATATATATTTAAATATATTTAAATCCAAGTAAAGATAGAATGAGATTCTATATAATAAAAATATATATATATATAGATTAAATATAATGTATATTTAAATCAATGTTTTATGTAGAATAAGATTCTACATAATTAAATATATATATATTTCATTTAATATTATTAAATATAATGTATATTTAATATAAACCAATTTCAAGTAGAATTAGATTCTATGAATTTTGATTGAACTTGGATTTAAGGAATTCAACTAGAATTAAGTCTCTGAATACTATTTAAAGGGACAAGGGCTAGCAACCAAATCATCCCTATCCCTCCTTGCAAATTTCGACATATCCCTGGGAATTCCCCTCTGGAATTTTCGACAAGTCCCAGATTTCTTTTGAGAAGTTGTTTGATATTTTTCTGGTGTTCCTCTTGCCCCCTGGCAAATTCCTAGTGATTTCCTAGTTAGAATCGAAGTCCCGGTAGAACCCCTCGTCAATTTCAGACTCCCTCAGGAATCCCTAGAGGGATTTCGACTTCTCTCTGAAAGGTGTTCAAACCTGTAGAAATTTATCCCTAGGTGTTAGGGAGGCGGAAACTTTGTTCGTTTTGTTCGGGTGGACTCCGTAGAGGTCGTTGCGAACCTGTGACGATTCCGGTGTTACTTGACGTGGTTATTCTAACATACCATCGATTTTCCAGTTTCCAGAGTTTTAAAAGGTAAATCTTCATCTTTTCACCCCGAATTCATTCCTGTACATGGATCCTGGCTGGATTACGTTGGATTAATTTTTCCGTTGCGCCAAGGGGCGTGCCGACGTGACCCAACAAATACAGGCCGAGATAGTTCATCCCAACGACAAGAGGGCTTGCCACTTGTGAATTTCCATACAAGAGTAGAGGATACAAGAAAAGCGTTTCCAGGATTGCTGAGGCATGGAAGGATATTTACAAGATAGAACCGTTCGACGAAAAACCTAGAGTTACGCCAAAGTATCGACGATGGAGAAGCATGAGAATCAACGATGATATCCCCTTACCAGACCCAAAAAATAATGTACCGGTGGAGGAACAGTTACGAGTGGATCCCTCGGAGATGGAGATCGCGAAGCATGACTTTAAGAAGAAGTACTTGATGATGGAAAGTCGCCTGTCGGGGCTAGAGAATGAGAATAACCAGCTGAAGTTTGGCATGCAGTCCCAAGAGCGAGAAATCGAAAAGCTAAGGAAAGGAAAAGGTAAAGCCGAGGAAGATCTGAACAATCTACGAAATGATTATAATAAGTTGCACGCATCAGCAAGATATGCTGGTCTCGGAAAAATGTCTGATGAATGGAAGCATGAAATCCAAGAGGAAAAGGAGAGAGCCGACCTTTGGAAGAGGAGGTTTAATGGCATTCGAGGACAACAAACAACTATGGAGAAAGAGTTGTCTTGAAAAAAAAACCAAGAATCTAAGCCTGAGAGGCCGAGTTGGTGAATTAGAAGGCTCTCTACAAAGGTACCGCAGCCGAAACCATGCAGCTGAGTTAAAGACAAGTAGACATGAGAATGAGAATATGAAGAAACATGTTGAAGATTTAGAAGCGGCTCTAGAAACTTGTCGAGGCCAGATTAAGAATTTGGAAGAAGTTCAGTCATGGAACAACCAACAATGGCAGGCACAGTTAGATCAATCTCAAGACAGAATCCATGATAGAGACCGTGTAATGGCTAAAGCCCTGGTTGAGGTACGAGAGGTCGCGGAGCACTTACAAACTCTAGTTGTCCAAGCTAACGTCCTGAGCCTACAAACTAAATCAGAGTCCGATAGGGGCAAGAAGTTGGCCTGGCTCTTCAGGAAGATCAAGATCCTCGGTGTTAAAGCCAAGCAATATATGTGAAATAGACCTATCTTATTAAACTTTGGGGATGGCATTATTACAAACTCAACACCCGTATTTCACTAGAAGCAAAGCTAAAAACATAGAAGAAAGGTTAGCAAAAGTCAAACAAGCATATGAAGACATTATGAGGGATATTGAAAGTAAGTTAGAGAAGACACAGTGGGAAACTCGTGATCACATCTCACAAGCACAAGAATACCTGTTAGCTAAGATAGTGCAATGTTGGGCGGATAGAGCTCGGAAAAGAACAAGGGAGTCTTCATAGATCCTAGTGCGCTGACCAATGACCCGAGCCTCCCTCTCAGGGCCCACTTGTCGATAGAAACCCCTGCTGCAAAACAACCGGTGGTTCATGTTGAGTCCTCTACACATAGGGGGCGATAATTCATGATGATCCTAGCGAGTATGTCGTTCCTGATTTTAATGTAATGGACAAGCTTAAAGCCGAGCTACCCAAACAGCTTGAAGATCGCTGTAAACAACTATAAGAAAAGTTCAAGGCCATGGAAAGTATATATCAGTTTCCGAAGATGGACGCAAGGGAGCTAAGTGTGGTCCCTGATCTGGTGCTTCCTCCCAAATTTAAGATGCCGAAATTTGAAAAATACAATGGGACTACTTGTCCTGAAGCTCACCTTACAATCTTTATTAGAAGGATGACGCGATACATCGATAATGATCCTCTTTTAATCCGTTGCTTTCATGACAGTTTAATTGGGTCTGCCGCCAAATGGTACAACCAATTAAGCCGTGACATGATCACTTCCTGGAGAGACCTAGCTCATGCATTTGTCAAACAATATAACCATGTCATTGATATAACACCAGATCGGGTTACACTACAAAATATGGAGAAAAGGCTTGACGAGAGTTTTAGGCAATACGCACAACGTTGGAGGGACGTTGCAGCCCAAGTACAACCTCCTTTATTAGAGAAAGAAATGGTGATGCTTTTTGTCGGAACACTAAAAAACCCTTTTTAGGACGTATAATAGGGGGTGCCACAAAGGATTTTTCTGACATAATAATGAATGGAGAAATGATTGAAAACGCAATCAGAACCGGAAAAATCGAAGACGAAGAACACACGAAGAAATCAAATTATAGAAGAAGGGACAACGAGGTCAGCAATACAGGTGTCTATAATGTCGGCTATACCAAGCAGCTGACAGTCGGGCAACCCAAAGCAGGTGTCTATAATGTTCAAAATTCCTCTAAACAAGGATCGAACCAAAGGAAAAGGCAGAAGATATGGAATTTACTCCCATCTCTATGTCCTATGACGAATTATATAAGAATTTGTACAATGCACACGTGGTGTCTCCATTCTACACTAAGCCGATTCAACCCCTTTATCCAAAATGGTATGATGCTGATGCTCATTGTGATTATCATGTCGGAGTAACAGGACACTCAATCGAAAATTGCCCTGCTTTTAAGAGACTTGTTTAAAAATTTATAAAAATGGGGGTTGTAAGGTTTGATGACTCTACTGGATCAAGCACATCCAGAAATCCGTTACCCGACCATGTTGAGTCTAGGGAAAATGAAATCGTTGAAGGTAACAGAAAAATCAAGACCACTGTGGAAGATGTGAAAACACCATTAAGATGGGTCTGGAAAAAGATGATCGAGATGGGTATGCTACAGAAAATCGCAGGGGGCGTTAATAAAACCTCAAATGATTGTTGCCCATACCATGGCAAAAAGGATCACGATATCCAAAACTGTGCAGAGTTCAAGACCTTCATCCAGCAATTGATTGATAACAAAGAGTTAGAATTTTTCGAAGAAAGGCTTGTGAAGAAAGCATATATATGTACCTCAGAATACAGAAACAAGAACCTAGAGGACAACTACCCAGTCATTGTTATTTCGAGACCAAGGAAATGTGCAAAAGGTGAGAGTTCACAAGCCAAAGTTACGATCCAGAAACTAGTGCCCTTCCCGTACCATGACAGTAGGAAGGTCCCTTGGAAATACAATAGTGAAGTCTCAATCCAAGGAGAGGAGGCCCCAAAGACAACTTCAAATGACGTAAATGATGTAGGCTTCTTTACTAGAAGCGGGAGACGATATGTTCCCAAAGAAGCAGAAGACCTGAAAGAGAAAGCTCCCGTAAATGCTAAACCTAAATCACTCATCAACGACCCAGTTAAAGAGGAAGAGGTGAAAGAATTCTTGCAATTTTTGAAACATAGCGAGTACAATGTTGTTGAACATCTGCACAAGATGCTTGCTCGCATATCAATACTATCCCTATTGCTAAAATCTGAAGCACACCAGAACACGTTGTTGAAGGTGTTGAATGAGACCTTTGTTTCCAATGACATTTCGGTGAACAAATTTGATATATTGGTAAATAATATTAATGCTGATAATTTCATCTACTTTCACGATGATGACCAGCATAGGGTATAGGATCCACTAAGGCCTTACTCATCACTACTCGGTGTAAAGGTTATACCTTGTCGGGAGTTTTGATTGATAATGGATTCGCCCTGAATGTCTTGCCATTAGTCACTTTAAGCCGACTCTCGATAGACGGTTCTCACATGAAGACATGTGACACTCTGATTCGAGCCTTCGACGGTACTGAAAGAAAGGTAATGGGAAGGATTGAGGTACCTCTACTGGTGGGCCCAAATACATATGATGTAGATTTTATAGTGATGGATATCAAACCCACATACAATTGTCTATTGGGAAGACCTTGGATCCACTCGGCTGGGGCAGTCCCATCTTCACTTCATCAGAAGCTGAAATTTATCCTCGATGGGCGACTGGTCACTGTGAACACCGAAGAGGATATTATAGCTTCTATCACTACTAAAGCCCCTTACATCGAGACTGATGAAAAGGCCGTGGAATGTTCCTTTAGATCATTTGAGTTCGTTAATGCGACCTTCATACCCGAAGGGGTCGCATTCCTACTCCTATATTGTCTAAGGCCACAAGGGTTGGAATCAAGCTGACAATAGGAAGAGGAGCCCGGGTTGGTCGCGGACTTGGAAAGTATCTACAGGGACGGGTCACTGCACAGTCTGTAGTCAACAAGCAAGATCGCTTTGGCCTCGAGTACAGGCCAAATGCAAAGCAAACAAGGAGCGAAATTTTGAAGAAGCAAGAAAGAAGAAGAGCTCGCTTGGAAGGAGCAGAGGTTAGCTGAGAGCCTATGGTTTTTCCTCCTTTATCTAAAAGTTTTGTCTCAGGATGGTTTCTTTACCCTAAGCTAGCCAAGGAAGAAGCAAATTTGAGGAAAAAGCTTGAAACTCTAGATATAAATGTTATAGTTGATGAAGGAAATGAAGGGGTGTATCTGAGAGGAATCCGTCCTTATGCCCCTGGAAGTGTTCTGAATAATTGGACTACCGAAGAACTCTCTGCAGTGTTCAGGAGTACTTCAGAGTCCACTGATATCAATATATCAAGCAGCACCGAAGTGGACTCAGAATTAATTTTCGAACGAGACGTGTGTCTAGATGGACCTCAAGACTTTGAAGAAGACCAAGATTATGACTTATCCCCAGACCTATTAAAGATGGTTGAACACGAGGAAAAATAGATTTTACCTTACAAAGAGGCGTTAGAGACGATCAATCTCGGAGATAAAAATGAAAACAGAGAAGTGAAGATCGGGACACGCATTACCACGAACACACGGCATGATCTTGTTGAACTGCTGCTAGAATTTAGAGATATCTTTGCATGGTCCTACCAAGACATGCCAGGATTAAACACGAATATGGTCGTGCATAAACTTCCTATAAAAGAGGGTTATAAGCCAGTTCAGCAGAAACTTCAAAGAATGAGGACTGATACACTTTTGAAAATAAAAGAGGAAGTCAAGAAACAGTATGATGCTCGGTTTCTCCAAGAGATCAAGTATTCGGAATGGGTAGCTAACATAGTTCATGTTCCAAAGAAAGGCGGCAAGGTTCGCATGTGTGTCGATTATCAGGACTTGAACAAACCAGCCCTTAAGATAACTTTCCATTGCCTCATATCGACACCCTGGTTGACAATACTGCAAAACACTCACTGTTCTCCTTTATGGACGGTTTCTCAGGCTACAACCAGATAAAGATGCATGTAGATGATATGCACAAGACTACGTTTACAACACAATGGGGAACCTTCTGTTACAAGGTGATGCCTTTTGGGCTTAAAAATGCAGGGGGTAACATACCAACGAACTATGGTCACTTTGTTTCATGATATGATGCACAAAGAGATTGAAGTATATGTCGACGATATGATTGTCAAGTCACAAGCAGAAGAAGAGCATATTATAGTCCTCAGAAAACTATTTTCGAGACTAAGAAAATACCAGCTAAAGCTGAATCCTGCTAAATGCACCTTTGGGGTTAGATCAGGAAAATTGATGGGTTTCATAGTCAACGAAAGGGGTATCGAAGTTGATCCTGATAAGGTTAAAGCCATTCAAGAGCTTTCACCCCCGCGCACTCAGAAAGAAGTAAGAGGCTTCTTAGGAAGATTAAATTACATTGCTCGGTTCATTTCACAGTTAACTGAAAAATGTGACCCCATCTTTCGCCTCCTCAAAAAGCATAATCCTGGAAACTGGGATGATGAGTGTCATGAAGCTTTTAACAAGATCAAGCATTACTTATCGAATCCTCCTGTCTTGATGCCGACTGTCCCAAACAAACCACTGATTATGTATTTGACTGTCTCCGAAAACTCTATGGGATGTGTGCTCGGCCAACATGATGAGTCAGGAAAGAAGGAAAGGTCAATTTACTACCCCAGTAAGAAATTTACAAAAGGTGAAGTGAGATATTCACCAATCGAAAAGTTGTGTTGTGCCTTGATCTGGACCACTAAGAGGTTATGACAATACATGTTGTATCATACGACATGGTTGATCTCAAAACTTGACCCTCTTAAATACTTAATGGAGTCAACTGCACTAACAGGTAGAATGGCCAGATGGCAGATTTTGCTATCTGAATTCGATTTGGTTTATGTAAACCAAAAAACCATAAAAGGAAGTGCAATAGCCGACTTCTTAGCCAGTCGAGCACTAGAGGACTATGAGCCTCTAACTTCAACTTCCCAAATGAAGATTTGATGAACATTATGACTGTAGAGGAAAATACTCCATAAGACAAATGTTGGAAATTGAATTTTGATGGCGCCTCAAATATCATAAAAAAGAGAGATGAGGCGAAATGGGGCGGACAATTTTGAGATAAGGAGAAACCTAGTGATCAAACTGGACAGAGTATGAACCGCTGACAGCGTTGGTTTCAGAGCGGATACAGATGCTTGAGCCAATACTAAAATCAAGAAGCGTTTTGCATCCGCATTAGAGTCATTCATGCACTCATCTAAGATAGACTCACGCTAACCATGGCATCATGCATACATTTACCAATTTTGCAAGTTCTACTCTTCAGTAGCAGAGTAGGTCCGCGTCGGAAGCGCAATGAGCCATGTCGTCTTCTCAAATTTACAATAGGAAAAGTGACCAAACATGTTGTCCATGTTTCCTCTCTTAAAGAGAGATAAGGTGATCAATGCCAATCTGGGGCATAAACACCCCGCTTGGAGTTCATGCTTTCAAACCTCTAACTATGCAATTTCAAACAAAATTATAGATCCTTAAAAAAATAAGAAAATTGAAAAAATGATGTTCATCGAATCTTATTCCTTCAGGACAATCGCAGCTGAACTTAAGTTGTTTCGGTAAGTCTGATAGAAATGTCAGCACAACGTCCTTAAACTCGGTTAAGTGGGCAATTCAAATGCTTATAAAAAATCCATTGTCACAAATGGTCGAAGGAAAATAAATCCTTTGGAAAAATCCAATCTCATGATTGGTATAAACTGATTGTACCCAGAGAAATGGTACAACTAGCCCGGAGCAAACGGCTACCGGTAAAGGCAAATCAAATCCATTCATCCCTGTGCGTTTGGGAAAAATGCAAAAGAAGTGTAAACCATTAACATTCTTCCTCGTCTCGTTGACGGGATTCCAGTACTAATCAGATCTTCTCGCATCAATGGAGTTGTAGTAGATCGACCCTTTTTCAGATCTTCTCGCATCTAGGGAGTTGCAGTAGATCACTGTTTCTTCAGATCTTTTCGTATCTATGGAGTTGCAGTAGATCGAACCTTCTTCAGATCTTCTCGCATCAATGAAGTTGCAATAGATCGACCCTTTTTCAGATCTTCTCATATCAATGGAGTTGCAGTAGATCGACTATTCTTCAGATCTTCTCGCATCAATGGAGTTGCAGTAGATCGATCCTTTTTCAGAGCTTCTCGCATCTAGGGAGTTGCAGTAGATCACCGCTTCTTCAGATCTTCTCGCATCAATGGAGTTGCAGTAGATCGACCCTTTTTCAGATCTTCTCACATTTAGGGAGTTGCAGTAGATCACCGCTTCTTCAGATCTTCTCGCATCAATGGAGTTGTAGTAGATCGACCCTTTTTCAGATCTTATCGCATCTAGGGAGTTGCAGTAGATCACCGCTTCTTTAGATCTTCTCGCATCTATGGAGTTGCAATAGATCGACCCTTTTTCAGATCTTCTCGCATCTAAGGAGTTTCAGTAGATCAACACTTCTTCAGATCTTCTCGCATCAATGGAGTTGCAGCAGATCGACCCTTCTTCAGATCTTCTCGCATCAATGGAGTTGCAGTAGATCACTGCTTCTTCAGATCTTCTCGCATCAATGGAGTTGCAATAGATCACCCCGTCTTCAGATCTTCTCGCATCTATGGAGTTGCAGGAGATCGACACTTCTTCAGCTCTTCGCACATCAATGGAGTTGCAGATGACCGACCCTTCTCTAGATATCCTTGCATCTACAGAGTTGCAGCAGATCAAGCCTTTCCTTCCAGATCACGCTACCTCGTTCAGTAAAATCACTTTTTTCAAAAAAAAAGAATAAAAAAGAAACAAAAAGGGAGAGAGAACTTTTGTCATATCCTATTGCTTCATCGGTATCGTAGTTAGACCAAGTGTTAGAAATTTTGTCATTCGATCAGATGTCCCTATCAGCATGGCAGTCATGTCAAACATCAGAACCTTCATTGTCGCCGATGCTATATATCAGGACCGGGTTTTGCAGACCCTGTTTCTTTATAAGCTTCACAACCAAGCCGAGTTTTCAGCCGATTTTGTTTCGGGACAAGAGTTGTGGCAGGCTGAGGTTTAACACTTCTCCAACAGAACTCATGGTTTTGAAGACTTTGTTTACAAAAGCGGTCGAGTGTATTGAGTGAAGTGGAAGAGTATGCAAAAAAGAATTGAGCCCAAACCGACCCAAAAATAGGTTCCTTTTTGTCTTTTCTCTATTGCTATTATACAACAATGAGCAAAGAGGGGCAGCTGTAGTAACCCATTTTTGGGTCATAACCCAATAACTATTAAAATTCAGCCAAGAAAAACTCTTTTATTACATCATAACCCAATACCCATTTCAAAACCCAAATACCCAGCCCAATTAATAAACCTAAACCTAATATGCTAGCCGCCGCCACCGACTGGATCCGCTGCCGCCGCCGCCACGAAGACGGACCACGTCACCAGCTTCATCCGCGTCACCCCCACACGTGTTACATCCCCCTGCAAGAAAGAAAAAATAATCAAAGATTATTACTGCAAAATCAAAAAAGGGGATAAAATTCCGAATGTTATTATTTTATGTAAAAGAAATCTCATCTATATATACTGGGATCCGGTTATACGAAAAAAGATGAGGGATTCGAAATAAAAAAGAAGAAAGTATTTGAAGCAAACAAAGCAAAAAAAATATTTGAAGCAAAAAAGAAAACATTCGAAGCAAAATCCAGAGACCAAAAACAAAAATAAAAGGTAAAAAAAAAATTAAGAATCCGAAAAGTTTTTTTAGATCTAGAAAAATAGAGAGGGAGTTCAGAAAATCTCACCTCGGGTCTAGACTCAACGCGCGAAAACGAGCCGAAACCTATGCTTGCATGTCGGATTCACGCCGGCGGCGGGAATTCCGGCGACCGACGGCGAGTCCCCTGACCGCCGGTGACCGGGCCAAACGGGAGAGGGGAGAGGGCTTTCAACTGCCTTCTTTTTTTGTTTCAAATGAAGTATCAAAGTTGGACTTAGGGGAAAACTTTGGGTATATATAAGTAGGTCAAAACGACGTCGTTTCAAGCATCTACCCGGATACGCGACCCGACCAATCGAGGGACCCGCGTGTTTTTTTAGCCGAAGGGGAAATTACGGTCCAAGCCATCTGTCTTCTTGTATCCTTGCGGTTTAGTATTTCGGTTTTGTTTTAGTTTCATTTTAGTCACTGTTTTCCTTTAATTACTACCGTCCAATTTCTATTTTCTTTCAATTCCGCCACTGCCTTTTATTATTATTATTATTATTATTATTATTATTATTATTATTATTATTATTATTATTATTATTATTATTATTATTATTATTATTCTTGTTATTATTATTATTGTTTTTTTATTCCTATTATTATTATTATTACTACTATTTTTATTATTATTACTATTATCATCGCCCCTATTCAAATTTTGTTTAAGAATTTTAAGGAATTATCATGAAAATCATGCTCCGGGTGTTGGAGTGTTATTTTCCGTTAATTCCTTTATTAAATTATTATTTAATATCACCTTTTTTAAATAATGTTTTCATAGGGGAGACCATACTCCGGATGTAGGAGTGTATATCCCTTTCTTTAAATTTTTATTTTTAAATATTATTCTATTTATTTTTGGGATCACATCATTAAATTAAATTCAATTTTTTTTAAGTTCCGTCATTAAAATAATATGTAACCGACTAGGTACCAATTTTTTGGGCGTGTGAGAGTGCTCACCCTTCCCTACACGTAACCGACTCACAGACCTATTTTCTGGTTTCGCAGATCCAAAACTCAAATTTTAATAAAATCGTGAAAATTGGTTTCTATTAAAATAACCGTGTTATTAAGGTGTTCCAATCGCACCTCGAATTTTTTAAAATAAAAGGATTGGTGGCGACTCCCCCGTTGTTACACACAACACTAGGAAAGAGAGGTAGAGAGGAAAACCGTTGTGGTTGGTGGCGATTTCAAGTGGTTCACCTGACTGATTTCGGGCAGAGAGCAGTAGATAGTATAATGATCGGAAGTAGAGAAAAGAGATGGGGGAGAATAAAGTAAGAGATGAGTATTTTCTGAGTTGTCTTCTCTCCTTGTGTCGACACCCTTCATTGCTGATGATGTGGGGGTATTTATAATGATCATTGGAGGTGTAAGTCCTAGCTTCATGATGGCTATTTTTGGGCTAACATAGTAGGTTCGGCTATCAAACAATAGGCTAAGTTTTTGTGTTAAGTGGACTTGACAGTTGTCCTATCAAGGTGTGACAATTGAGTATGAAGAGCGGTCGTAGAATGGGAGCTTCGATGGCCATGGTGCCTCACATGATGGGTGGTGTGGAAAATAGTAGCTTCAGGGGAGCTGCATCGGAGGCTTACAAATTTCGGAGACATGAATTAGGAGGCGAGCTTTACGGAGGCTTCAAATCCGAGGCATATATCGGGGGTATAACATGCTTAATTTTTTTTCAAAAGTTCAATGGCTTTTTACACTCTTAAACCATTAAAATATAATTTAAAAAATTCAAAAAACAAAATCCTTAAATAAATATTATATATATATTGAACTTTTCATAAAAATCTCAAGAAAAGTCAATATAAATTATCTTAAATTTAACTATTTGGGTTAAAACTGTAAATTTAAATATTTGGGTTAAAACTGTAAAAAAAATTCTTTCATCCTTCTGAAAACCTAGCCCCTCTTTTTGATTTGATTTGCAGTTTTCGGTAATGGCTTAATTTTTAAAATATTAAATTTTTATTATAATTCCCCAAATATATTAGAAGAAACCATAGGTTACATTCTATAATATGTTAATATTAAACAAATTTTTAAATGAAACAAGAACAACTTATGAAGAATAAGCAAAAGACGGTAGTAACTGAGACCAAGTTGTAGGAGCAATTCAAGCTTCAACAACTAAGCAAACAAAAAAATATGAAAAAAGTTTTAAGAGTTCGTTTGGGTTCAAAGGCAACAACAAAAACACGTGTTCATCGCCAACGACCCTGCTAGAACGATTACCCCAACACAATATGTTTTTTTTTTTTTTTTGCTTTTGTTGTTGCCTTTAAACACCAGTGAATTTTTTAAATGATGGTACCCTATTTACTTATGTCTTTTTTACAAAGGCACCTAAAAATAAATGAGAATATTCAATTGATATATTTACAGACCCAGATATTTGTAAAGATGAAAAATTTTCCTTCTTTTTTTTCTTTTAAATTATTGTTTTTTTTTCTTCTTTTTTCTCTAAGGTTCTTTTAGAAGTTGAGATAAGTTTATGATTTTGAAGAGGAAGGTTCGAAACTTTGAATTGGAGTTATTTAAGGATTTTAGTTTGGCATGATTATTGGTTGATTAGGGTTTATAAGATCTGTAGAAATTTTTGGAGTTTTATTTTCTTTTCCATTATTAGAGGAAGAAGAAAGAGGATAGAAAATTTTGGGTTTGACCCAAATATTTAAGATGATGATTAAATTGATAAAATTTGGATTAAATTGATAGAATGTATAAGTTCTGAGGACTAAAATCGTTATTATACCATGCCAAGTCATCATCTTCGTAAGTTTTTAATGATTGGGGTACCAAAACAAAACAAAAACATGACGTTAGTAATTATTTTACCAAAAAAAGGAATACAAAAGCATAAACACAGTAATAGGTCGTGTACTGAATAGACAATTTACCCTTAACACAATATGTAATACAATAAAAAGTGTCTATTTTTCTGAATAATTTATTTAATTAAAGTACGCTAAATAACATCAATTTCTCTAATGATATTATTTTCATCTTAGGCTTTGCTTGGTACGAAAGATAGAAAATAATTAACTAATTGATCAATTTTTTTCATCATTTTATGTTTCCATCATTCATACCAAACAAAGCTTTAAAATTATTTTTGTTGGTGAAAATATGATTAGTGTTTTGAATATTTATCTATGTGGATGTCTATTATGATGAGAACTTTATCTAGGAGATTTGATTTACTTTATTATTAAGAATATTATCTCCATTAATTAGATTTCAATATATTATGTACTTCTTATGCCTATAAATAGATGATATGATTAAGACATGGTACACAAGTCTATATTTGAGAATAATACGAATTTCTCTCATTCTCCCATCTCTTTGTTCTTTTATTCTTGTTATCGTTCTTTTTTATTTTATTTGCAACAATTAGTCATTTTTTCATACTTGGTATCGTAGCCTTTCTAACATTTTTCACGTCATGCAACAATATTTTTTTAAGGTAAACTGCACTATATACCATTGAATTTTATGTTTATTATTAATTATATCACTAAATTAAAAATAAATACTATTTTAGTATTGAATTTTAGTTTAGACTTCAATTATACCACTGGACCATTAAAATCACTCTACATCATCGCAAGCAGAACGTTAAGTTTCGTCCACGTTATCCATTTTAATGGGCCAGTGGTATAATTGAAGCATAAGCTAAAGTTCAATGCTAAAATAGTATCGATTTTAGTTCAATGGTATAATTGATACTAAACTTAAAGTTTAATAGTATAAGGTGTACTTTACTTTTTTATTTACTGAATTACGATCATATTTATTATATGATGTAATATTTATATATATACCCTTTTCGAGTGGAAACATGTATAATTTTTTTAGAAAAGCAAATAAGTATTCTTAAAAAATATAACTCTAAAAAAATTGTATTGCAAATAAGTATATAAAATATACTAATTCTTTTTATTTCGGTATTTAAAGAATTTTTTTATCAAAATAAGTACCTAAAGTATGTGTTTTGGTAAAAATAGGTATCTAAAGTATTTTTGGTCAAAATAAGCGCTTAAAGTATATGTTTTTTTCATCTAAGTTCCTAAAAGTTGATATGTGTCATTGATTAAATACTTTAGATACTTATTTGGACAAAAAATACTTTAGATGCCTAAATAAAAAAAATAGTATATTTTAAATACTTATTTGTGATATAAGCCTTAAAATATTTATTCTATAAAATATCAAAAGACAAAATTGTTTAGTAATTAATAATTTTATGGCCTTGTTTGGCAATTAGCGGATTACATTAGCTGACAGCGGATAGCTGATAGCATTAGCTGATTTGACTAGCGAATTGCATTAGCTGATTGTATAGAAGTGTTTGGTAAAATTAATTGATAGCTGCTAGTTGTTTGATCATTTGAACAAGCAAAATGACATATAAGAACATGATTATATTCAATACTTGTTTGAATACTTTATTAGTTATTAATATTTTGTATATGTTAATATTAATTAGATTATGAAAATTAATTTTTTAAAATAATTACTAAGATATATAAAGATGTACATATTAATTTTTTATTTGTGAAATTATCTTTTTAATATAATTTTAATAATTATTAAATTTAGATGTATTTGTTAATTTTTTATTTATGAAATTATATTTTGAATATAATTTTATTAATTATTAAATTTATATGTATATATTAATTTCTTATTTATATTTTAAAAAAATTATTAATTATTCAAATTTATGTTATTTAGAAAAAATTATCAATGACAAAAAAGTCTTTACATGTCTTTTATTCAAACCTCTAACTTAAAAAGCTCATAAAATGATTTTTTTTCAAAATGAGAGATTTCACCTCAATCCGCTATTATAATCATCTATTTACTAAACATCTCAATTAGTGAATTTGACTAGTCAAACCTTTAAAAATACTTCAAACCTCTAATTTTAGCTCAAAAAGCTATTTACCAAACATGTCCTATGACTTTCTAATATGTTTGTGTATTTTCATGTTATTTGATCTCTAATTCAATCATAGATTTTCTAATAATAATGAACACTAAAAACTCTTAATTATTAGTTGGTGGGATTTAACAGGTATCTCAGCCTCTCTTATGTTCTTCTCACCGAGCTATAGGGAATTTATAAAAGTCTCAAGATTGTATGGACATATGGTCTCGAGAGGGTTCAATGCCAAACCGATAATGCCGACGCTCGCAATTTAGTCACTTCGCCTTCAGTTCGTGATAGTTCTTTTATTTTGGCTCGTGCCATTTCAGGTCTTCCATCGAAATTTTGGATGTTAGACTTTGTATTGATCTATCGTGAAGCTAACACGCTTGTGGATTCTCTCACAAAACTGCCAACTAGGCTCGATGGTTCTCTTTGTATCTTTCCGAAATCCCCAAGCACCCTCCAAGTTGATCTACACCGTGACCTTTATGGTCCCCTTTATAACAACAATTATATGATGTAATGGCCTTTGGCCTCTCTTACTATTCAAAAAAAAAAAAAAACTCTTAATTATTTGACCAACTCATCATGAAATGATTAAAAATCACTTTTAAATGAGTAACTAGTATCATTATAAAAGCGCTTATATATATATATATATATAAACAATTAAATTTTATTTTTGAAGGATGGAACACGAAATGGAATGATTGATACATATAAAATTTGTATACATAGTTTTATACATAAAAATATTTTCTTTTACTTAAATCATGAATGTAATATATTTTATTTTCAATAAAAATAAAAAATAATTCAGACGCGTTTTTATAAAAATATAACCATATAATTTAGTACAACAGTAGAGCAACCACTCATTCAAAATTATAAGAAAGTGTGAAAGTTATCCAAATAATTACGTGAATGTTTTTATTTCCATTTTTTCTTGGCCAATAGTTACGTGGATTTTTAAAGTTTTGTTGCATAATTCAAATTAGGCAAAATATAAAAGATGCCCTAAACATTTGCATGTTTTGTCATTTTGTCTTTTTTTTTAGCAAATAACCCTCAACGTTTCAATTTGGTCCAAATACACTCCTATTAAATGGAAACTGCCAGTAAACTGACAGTCAACGGCTGATTCTGACTGGACTTGCCACGCGTTAAGATCAGCAGACTTGCCACGTCAGATTTTAAAAAAATTATTTTGTTTATACCCTTCTTCATGGTGACACGTGGTTCACTATCATGTTAACACGTGGCCGAACCAGATGGTGACACATGGCGAATATGATGTACGTGGTGAATATGATGCTGACACGTTAGCATATCTTAACACGTGGCAAGTCCAGTCATAATTACCCGTTGACCATTAGTTTACTGGCAGTTTCCATCCAATAGGGGCATATTTAGACCAAATTAAAACGTTGGAGGTTGTTTGCTCCAAAAAAACAGTAGGGGTTTAAATGAAAAAACATGCAAACGATGCAGGCATCTTTTGTCATTTTGCCTTCAAATTATGTATATTGAATCATTTAACACCTTTTTAGTAAAATTATTTGAAATATAATTTGTGTAAAAAAATATTATATCTATTTAAATGTCATTTGTTATATTTAATGTTTAAGATTTAAATAGACAAGATAAAATTTATACAAATTGTACATCAAATAATGGCTAATTTGGCTCAAAAACCCTTTTTTAATAATTATATAGGGTTTTGGCTCCCTCTAGGAAATATTTGGAAAAATGACCCCCAAACTTGCCACGTAGTTAAACCTCATGTTCTCTAGGAAGCAGGGCTTGAAATCGCGTTTTGTAGAGCGCGATGTCTGTCTACGTGGTCTCGTTGTTTGAATTAAAGGTTTTTTCAGAAAGTCGCATTGTGGAGAACGCGAAGTCCCCGAGAATTTGAAAGGCAGCTGAATATATCGCACATACATCGCGTTATGCAGAATGCGAGGTCTGTGCGAATTTGGCTTGAAAAACAAGGGTGGGTAGGCATGTTCGAGTCCAATTTCGGGCTTGTAAATCGTATATTTTTAGCGAACATCGAGTTTGGGGTCGTAGTATTGGAAATTCTCTATCGTATGACACCAACACGGTCAATTTCCGTTCATTCTAAAATGGTTTAAAATGGCTTCAAAAACCCTATACTATCATCCTTTTTTGAATGAAATTGCCTTTGAACAAATTTCGATAGGCATGTTCGAGCAGAATTTCATACGTATAAATCGTAAATTTTAGCAAACATCGAGTTTGGGGTCGTAGTACTGGAAATTCTCTATCGTATGACACCAACACGGTCAATTTCCGTCCATTCTACACTGACTTAAATTCGCTTCGAAAACGCTATCCTAGCATATTTTTTTAATGATTGAAAATATAAGATTGCCTATTTTATAAAACGAATTAGACTGATTTTATTGATCGATAGTAATGGGCAAACTCGCATAAACAAATTACAAAGAATTAATTAAGACGAGGGGCCGAGCAATTAGGACACTTAGTCCTTGCGTGTCCAGGATTTTTACATACACTACAATGCTTCTTTTGTCTGGTTTTTTCTCGATGTTCGACCATATCCTCGGCACAATGTATTCGTGTAGACCGTGGACGTCCTTTGTCTCTTAGTAGTGCTGGATCTGGGCGTATGGTCGATTTAGTGTCGACGATATTCGGATCAACATCATTTCCGATTGGAGGAAACTCTTTTTCGTAAACCTTAAACACCATTTGGAGTAAGTATACCGTATCAACCAGTTGCATGTATTGTATCCGTAGGTTTGCGCAAGCAGCAATGGCGTGTGCGCATGGGTATTTGAATGTTTGGAATATTCCACACTCGCAGATTCTTGCCCTCAGATCTACCACGTACGCGTTGTGTTGAATGCCTTCCAACCGCCTGGAAAATTCTGAAACACGAAACTTGTGTCCTTCTCGCAAGAAGAGAGTTGTAGTCATCTGTCTTGATTGTTGCAATTAAGTTTGCAGTTTTGTGCGGAAATCCCGATGGACTATGTGTCCACCTGCCACGTACTCAGTTGCTTGCCTTCCCAAGGTTGCAAATAGGGTAGCCAAACGATAGTAGGTCGCTTTGACAATGAAAGTGATAGGCAACTGCCGCACTCCCTCCAGTGATGAGTTCACTGCCTCAGCCAAGTTCGTTGTCATGTGACTATATCGTTTACCCTCGTCATACGATCGAAGCCATTTTTCCCTCAAATTTTTTTTCAAGGTATTATGTGCCATCTTTGTTTCTCGCTCTCAGTTCCTTGAGCACCTCCTCCACCTCTTGTTTGTAGTGCGAGTTGCCTAAGGGATGACAGTTGAATAGTTATGGGTGAACAACACATGCAAAGAGGTCGTAAATGAAAACGAGCAACAAGTAATATAGTAAATGAAAATGACATAAAGGACGTACCCATTGTGAGCACAAGTTCATGTTCATCACGGTTCTTGAATTGTTGCAGGTAATTTGCGGCTATGTGCCGCAAGCAAAAACGGTGGTAAATGTATGGAGGCTGCCAATACTTACCCAAACATTCTAGCGCCTACAAGAGCTCTTTGCCTCTGTCAGAAATAACACATACCCCACCTTCCCTTGCCCGTATTATAGGATCAATGACATATTTTCGTAGCTTCCGAAGGAAGAACATCAAAGACTCCAAATCCTCTTTTTGGACGATTGTGAATGCAACAAGAACACATTTTCGATTGTCGTCCTATGCAATAGCTAGAAGTAGGGTATGTGTATATTTTCCGTATAACCATGTGCCATCGATTTGGACCATCGGTTTGCAGTGCTTGAATGCGTTGATACACTGCGGGAAAGTCCAAAATAATCGGTGGAATTGACAAACACCTCGAATGACGTGATCATTTTGGTATGCCGGAACCGTATCAAGTTTGACAACCATTCTAGGATGTGTTTCTGCAGCAGATTTAGCCACGGGCGCAACTCTTTGTAAGAATCATCCCATCGGCCAAATAGTTGTTCTACGACCCGCTTCTTTGCATACCATGCTTTGTAATATTCAGGACGGTAGTCGGTGACACCTTCAGTTGCAGCTTGACATGTGGGAACCGACACTTTGGGATTTGCTTTCACCAGTGGCATAAAGATGTCGGCGAGGTACTTTGCATCAAGGTTCTTGTGATCCTGGCTTAGGCTACCAACGGTGTATGTATGAGGCCCTTCAAGTATTATTATTTTCTAATGGTTGCCTACCCTCTTCAATTGTGATATACAGATTTTCCATTTACAACCGTGATCCTTTTGGGTGCAGTGCGCCTTGTAGTAATTCACTTGGGTTTTCTTCACTTTCGTCTCAACAGCCTGACAAATGTTGTACTGCTTAACTGCGGCCACCGCAAATATCCTTTGTCAAGAACGTCATACCAATTTTCAGTTCACAATAAGAACGGTTGATTCTGCCATCTATTGTTTGGTCTTGTGAAATTTCAGGGACGTCCATAGCATCCATATCAACCGTTATGAAGTGAGATGTTGGCTGGTACATAGAAATAGGTGTTGCTGATACAAGAAAGTTGGTTGCTGCCGGCTGTTCTTCGAAATATGCTGGTGGAACGGTCAAGTCTTCTAGTGGAACTGTCAAGTCTTCAGGTTCATCATAGAATGACTCCTGCTCGTCGCCTTCGGGCTTGGGTTCTCTAATCGGTTCTTCGTCAGAAGCATCCTTCGGGAGCTAGTATAGAACAGCTTCGTCGATCGCTACCCTTAGAGGCGAGGATGGTGGTCGACGATCGCGAGACCTCTTACGAGATCGCTCACGAACCACATTTCCAAGACCAAAATCAAGATCACTAAAAGAAGAATGTCTCCCCATAGATGGTTGAACGTACTCCGTGCTAGGGACATGCGTTGAGTGTCGTCCATATGAGGAATCATTGAAGGGGTTGAATGTTTCATGGTCGTGCATAGCGTAAGAAGACAACGCTCCCTCCCCTCCAAAAGAAGAATGTCTCCTCATAGATGGTTGAACGTACTCCATGCCAGGGACATACATTGAGTGTCAACCATATGATGAATCATTGAAGGGGTTGAATGCTTCATGGTCGTGCATAACGTAAGTAGACAACGCTCCCTCCCCTCCAAAACAATACGGATTGTATGGATCGTGTGTTGCATTTGTTGGCGTATCGAATTCATCGTTTGGGGGTTGGTTCAGGTCAAACTCGATACTAGCTACGCACGAATGTCTTGGCACAGCATATGACGATGCACCAAACTCGTTGTCTTGGCACACTAGGTTAAAATCATGTTGTAGACTTGCGGTCGGGCTATCAACGTTGGCATTCGGATCGAAGTCGAAATTCGCCCGACCCCAGCTTGGTGTTTCGATAGCAGGATTAGACTCTAAAAACGATGCATACAGCTCTAGGGGCCCGCCCAATGAATACTCGAAGTTGGTAGCCAGCATCAACTCCACATTAGCAGTGTCCGGAATGCTACATACAGAGTACGTTAAAGGAGCTATAGATATTGGCACTCGATACTTCACGTCGAACAAATGGGGGTTTTCGAAATGCGGGACATTGCTCTCCAGTTCCTTAACCAACTTCTTGTACAATAATCTCTTCAGAATCTTTAGCGTTACTGGATCTTCACACTAAAAAACGACGCCGAGTTCAGGATCGTTGATTATCTGCCCATCGTAGTAAACTAGAATAGTAACTCCTCCTCGTCTCTCCATTTGAATATTTTGTCAAAGACTTGTGAATTTTTAATACTTGAAAAATTTTGAGGACTTGTTTTGGCAATTCAAACATATATTATGGTTCAACTTCATATAAGGGGACACTTAAGGCTTATTATTGGCACAGGAAATCCTAGAGAATCCGGGTGCGTAAGGGAAATTATTGTGCCGGGAGTCAACTTTGTGAAACTCGCGTTCTACGGTACGCGATATCCCTGAGATTCCATGACCTCGCGTTATGTACAACGCGAGTTCCCTTTATCTATATAGAGGCAGAGATTCCGTCAGAATTAATAATACTCGTACTGTGTACTCGTTTTCTATTTGAATAATTGAGACAATTGGAGTCTAGTAATGTAATTTGTTCGAGTCATTTAACGTTAAATGGAACGTGTTGAGATAACATAATTGAATACAAGTTCTACATAACGTGAGGTCCCTTGAACATTCATAAAGGATTGAAAAAGACGTCATTTAATATAATTCGGCGATGATTTTAGAAGTTTATGGTTAATCCGAATAATCGTAGTCAGTGGACACGTCTAAACTTAAGTTTAGTTCTTCGATCAGCTGTTGTTTTCTTTGTCTACGCCTGTACATAAAAAGCTACAACTTGTCGGCATCCGCATCAACATCCGGTGAAGACGGAGTTTGCTCATTGATCGGAGCAGGTTGTACGGGTGCAGACGTACTACCTTCGTTGGCGTTGACCTCATCAAACTTAACATTTAAATCGACGTATTTAGCTCCAACAGAATTGAGCTGGTCATACATGTTACGAACGTTTGTTTTGCTCGTAATCTTCATAACGTAGTGTGTTTCGTTTGCTGACGGTGTTGAGATTCGACATTACAAGGAAAAAATTTGTTTCTTGGTGCGTTTACTAACCTCGCTTGCTAACAACTGCATTAAATCTTTGAGTGACATTTTGCTGGTGATTGTTGATTCAAAATAAGTACCAAAAAAATAAAATGTTGCGTGAAATTTTTCCATAAGAGGAGCAAAGATTAGCGTTGGGTGTTTTGGGAGAAATAGGAATGAGTAAATGATGGTGGAATTGATGGGTATTTATAGTAAAGGAAAAATACCACATAAGTAAATTTAATTCGAATGAAAAATTTAATTTGCATTTCATTTAACAAAACTTTCAACGAGTATTCTTTAATAAATAAATTCAACAAGTCGATACAATATCGATACAATATCTGCAAAAAGTCGATACAATATCTGCAAAAAGTACAGAGTCAAAGAAAAGAATGCGATAATCATCATCTTCTGAAATTGTAGCAACTTTCATCCACATTAGCAAATGTAATCGGCACCGACCGTATTAGCAAAATAGGGCTGCATATGCAACATAGTCGATCTGAATCCGCCCTCGCTTCTTTCACTCTGGACTTCAGAAAAGAGTCCCCAAGATGGTTAGGGCAAGCGGCGAACTTAAGAAAAGAGTCCCCAAGAAGTGCCTAGAAAGTTTAAATGTAAACTTTCTAGGCACTTCTTGGTGGTAAATGGCAGAAGGCCACACGCTCCTGGATATTGCGATATGTCGGTAAGTATTCTTTAATCAACATATCATGCGGGGGTCTGAACCCATCAGAACACAAAATCATGATAGAACTCCAACTATCATGAACGAACAGAAAATACATAAGAACTCCCACTTCAAAAACCCAGCAAAACACGAAATCATGAAACAACTTCGCTGGTTACGAAAATCTATCGGCGTGCCAAAATATAGACCAACCTCGCTTTCTGAATAAAGCGATTTTGATAGAAATCACAGTGAACTCGCGTTCTATATAACTGAGTACATGTTTGAATATTTCAGACAATTGGAGACTAGTAATGTAATTTGTTCGAGTCATTTAACGCGAGGTCGCAACATTTGTTCCGTTCGAGTCATTTAACGCGTTTACTAACCTCGCTTGATGTCAACTTTAACAAATCTTTGAGTGACATTTTGCATGTGATTGTTGAAATCACAGTGAACTCGCGTTATGTACAACGCGAGTTCCTTGAGACTACGTGTTCTATAGAACGCGAGGTTACTTTTACTTTGTCAATGCTGACTAACTCATATTGTGTACTCATGTTATGTTTGAATAATTGAGTACATGTTTGAATATTTTAGACAATTGGAGACTAGTAATGTAATTTGTTCGAGTCATTTAACGCGAGGTCGCAACATTTGTTCCGTTCGAGTCATTTAACGTGTTTACTAACCTCACTTGATGTCAACTTCACCAAATCTTTGAGTGACATTTTGCATGTGATTGTTGATTCGAAATAAGTACCAAGAAAATAAAATGTTGCGTGAAATTTTGCCATAAGAGGAGCAAAGATTAACGTTGGGTGTTTTTGGGAGAAACATGAATGAGTAAATGATGATGGAATTGTTGGGTATTTATAGTAAAAGAAAAACACTAAATAAGTAAATTTAATTCGAATGAAACATTTAATTCGCATTTCATTTAACAAAACTTTCAACAATTCTTCCTATAGATAATTCGAAGGACAAACTTTCATTTAACAAAACTTTCAACAAGTTTTCCTTAGCAAAATAGGGCTGCATCTGCATGTCAATCGGTCGATACGTTATCTGCAAAAAGTCCAAAGTGACAGAATTAGAGCGCGATAATCATCATCTTCTGAAATGGTAGCAGCTTTGACCCACATTACCAAATGTAATCGGCACCGGCCGCATTAGCAAAATAGGGATGCATCGGCAATATGGTCGATCTGAATCTGCCATCGCTTCTTTTAGTCTGGACTTTTTGCAGATGGTGAGGGCAAGCTGCGAACTTAAGAAAAGAGTCCCCAAAAAGTGCCTAGAAAGTTTGAATGGAAACTTTCTAGGCACTTCTTGGCGGTAAATGGCAGTCGCCCACACGCTCTTGGATATTGTGATATGTCTGTAAGTATTCTTTAATCAACGTATCATGCAAGGGTCTTAACCCAGCGGAATACAAAATCATGATAGAACTCCAACTATCATGAAGGGACAGAAAATACATAAGAACTCGAACTTCAAAAACCCAACAACACACGAAATCATGAAACAAATTCACTGGTTACGAAAATCTATCGGCGTGCAAATATATAGACCAACCTCGCTTTCTGAATAAAGTGATTTTGACAGAAATCACAGTGAACTCGCGTTCTTTATAACGCGAGTTTCAACCGACCTTGCGCCCTACAAAACGCGAGTTTGCCACATCAGCAGATCCCCCTCCATCTATAAATAGCCAACTCTTGGGGAGAGAAGGACCACCCACCCACAATTTTAACAATTATCGATCGCAGCTACTAATAGCAACATATCGTGTATTTGGGAAGTTTATTTTCAAACTCATTTCCTGAATATTGCGATATGTTGTTATTTGTAGTTGCATATGTACGTCACCGTATCCACATCAGTAATTTTCGATTGCAGCTACTAATGTCAACATATCGCGTATTTGGGAAGTTTATTTTCAAACTAATTTCCTGAATATTGTGATATGTTGTTATTTGTAGTTGCATATATACGTCATCTTGGGTTAACTATACTTAATTTTTTCATCGCTCTTCCTCGACATCAACAAATCGCAATATTCGGGAATCTAGGAATTTGGAAGTCATGAACGGGTTTTACCAAAAGTTAAATACGGGTTTTTACGGTACCCCATAATACGCTGAAAGGCCAGGTTGCTTGTCATTCCAAACAAATATCATCACGAAATCCACCTTCCTGATGATCATCACCGTCTGAACAATTTGGGGATCTTTTAAGGAATGTTGGTTTCGGTGTAACTACGATTTTTTATAAACTCAATTGTTATGAAATACTCAAATTCGTTTAATTGGAAAAAATATTATTATTTTTAATAAATAATAATAATAATAATTTATTTTTATCGTAATATAAATTATTATTGCTAAAAAATTTATTATTATATTTATTTATTTAATAATAATAATAATAATACATAATTAAAAGGATATTAAATGACTTTCCCGCGTGGGAAGTATTCTTTTAAAAATCCCATGACCTCACGTCCTGTAGAAAGCGAGTTCTTTAGAAACTCGCGTTGTACAGAACGCGAGGTCCCTTCTGTCCGTTTAGTTCATGCGTCTGTTGCGTGACGCGTCTTTTCAATGAACCTCGCGTCCTCTGGAACGCGAGGTCTTTAGAATATCACGTTTCCCAAAACGTGAGGTTCATTAACATCGCATCCCAAAGGACGCGAACTCTTCTATAAATTGGTGGCTCTACCCCCATATCAACCACAGAACGCGATTTCTTCTGTTTTCACTACACTTATCTAATTTTCTTTCGATACAATGTCGGGTTTACGCAACGACGCAAATCACTGCTGCATCTATTTCAGGACAACAGTCGAGGTATTATTATTTTTCTTTTTTTATTTTACACGCATTTTGCCAAATATTTTGTTTTTTTATTCTTTTTATTTTTGAAGGGATACGAACGTCGGTTAACTTGTTACCTTAACCGTATTTGTGAAACCAAAATTGATTTTGATATAACATCTAAACTTATAGACCAATTTTCAAAACAATAAAATTTTAAGTACTCCTTAAAGTCTCACTATTGACAAGTATTTTAAACAAAATAATATCTCAAGACAAGTTCTTAAATTGTTAAATATTTCTAAGTCTTTTTCCTATGTGTTTTCAAAGGCGAAATGACGGAAGATGATCGAAGAAGGATGCAAGTAAATGATAAAGCTCTTCATGTCATCTTTTGTGCACTTGGTCCGGATATCTACTCCAAGGTGTCTTCGATCGAGAATGCCAAGGAAGTTTGGGACACCCTCGAGACAATATATGAGGGAACTAGTGATGTCAAGGAAACAAAAATCGGGCTACTCAATCTAAGCTACGAAAATTTCAAAATGGATCCTGATGAGAGTGTTTCCAAGATGTTTGATCGATTCTCGGTCATTGTCAACGGATTGAAGGGTTTCGGCTAGATCATCTCCGAAGACAAGCTAGTGAGGAAATTGTTGTACTCTCTTCCGGAATCATGGGATAGCAAGAGAACGGCTATTATTGAAGCTCGAGATTTGAAGACTCTCAAGCTAGATGTTCTTGTTGGATCTCTACTCACCCATGAGATCATGAATAAGGGAAGAGAAGAAGAAAAGAAAATGAAGGAGAAAAGGTAGAGAAGAAAGATGTTGAGAAGAAGAAAATTGGAATCGCCCTTAAAGCTTCATACCATGAAAGTGATTCTAGCGAAGATGAAGATGAGAAAATGGCCATGTTGGCCAAACGATTCATTCGCTTCATGAAGTCTAACCGTGGGAGAAAGTTCATTAGAAAATGAGACTTCAAGAGCAAGAGTAAAGAAGAGGAGAATGGACAAATCATTTGCTATGAGTGCAAAAAATCCGGCCATATCCACTCCGAATGTCCTCAATTGAAGAGGAAGAGCTTTGGGAAGAAGAACAAGCTCAAAACTCAAGTAGCAACTTGGAGTGATGAGGAGTCATCCGAGGAAGAGGAGGAAGTGGCCAATCTTTGTCTCATAGCCATTGATGATGAACCAAAGGTAAACCTTAACTCATCTAATTTTGATTTTACCTTTGATGAACTTCAAGATGCTTACGATGAATTGCAAGAGGTTTATGATGAGTTAGTTGGAAAATATAAGGAGTCTATTTTGAGAAACAAGATAAACATTTCCGATTTGAAAACTCAAAATGAATCTATTTCAAAAACTAACTCTGAATTGGAAAAGAAGGTTTTGTACTTAGTAAATCTTTCAAATGATCTTAAAAATAAAAATCTTGAACTTGAAAAACTTCTTTCTGATTTTCAAGATTATCACACAAAGGAAGTGGATAATCTTAAAACATCTATTGCTATTGGGAAAACCCATTTTAAAAAGGGGAATTCTTCTAAATCCCAATATGTAAAAAGAAAACCTTTTATTCCTAAACAAAGAAATTTTCATAAGCAATCTAGAGGTCAAAGGATTAGGAGTGTTTGGGTTCCTAAGGAACTTATTATTTCTAATAACATGAATGTTATTGCTTCTTGGATCCCTAAGGGAACAAAAGTTTTGAGGGCTAACACATATAGACCCAAAATGATTTGGGTACCAAAAATCAAGGCCTAATTTCTTTGTTTGTAGGGGGAGCATTGCTACAAGGCCAAAGCTTCAAGCCAAAACTCATGGTACCTTGATAGTGGATTCTCAACACATATGACCGGTGACAAGAGTAGATTCATGGAACTAAAGCCAAAGAGTGGTGGAGTGGTAACTTTCGGTGACAACTCCAAAGGCCACATTGAAGGAATAGGCTCGATTGGTAATCACTCTTCTATTTTCATTAAAAAGGTTTTGTATGTCAACGGTCTTAAACACAACCTATTGAGCATTAGTCAATTATGTGATAAGGGTTTTAATGTTTTATTTGATAAAAGTGGTTGCAAAATTGTGAACATTAAAACAAATCAACTAATGCTCATAGGACATAGAATAGGCAATATTTACATGGTGCATTTAGATGACATCCATTCATCTCATACATGCTTAGTTGCACATGATGAACATGACTCATGGCTTTGGCATAGAAAATTAGGACATGCTAGCATGAGTTTTTTTAGAAAAAAATGATTTCCCTTAATCTAGTTAGAGGTTTACCCAAACTTAAGTTCTCTAATGATAAAATTTGTGATGCATGTTCTAAGGGTAAACAACATAGAACTTCATTTAAATCCATTAATGATGTCTCTACTAATAGTTGTTTACAATTGATTCATATGGATCTTTTTGGGCCTATTAAAACAATGAGCTTGGGTGGTAAAACATATGCCTTTTGTTGAGTGTGCAAAAGTTCTATATTTTACCCCTTATTTAACCCATATTTCTGCTGCATTCAAGCATAATTCATTGCATTTAGTTTAAGTTTCACATATACATCACAATTAGATAAAATAACACAGTTGCTACTGATTTTGGCTACTTTTGCTTGTATCTGTTGTGGCAGACTCAGGACAGCGAAGGAGCGGAGCTGGAACATAGGACTGGAGTCAAGAAGCAAGATGCTGCCGTGGAAGCCATGACGACAGCATAGGTGAAAGGGAAAAGTGAAGCGGAGCTCGACAGATAGAAGAATTCAAGCCGGTCTGTCGTGGACCACTCCTATATTTTTCTGAGCCCTAAGGCAGAATGAAAGCCAAGCCCAAAGTCCAAGAAAGAAACCCAAAGCAAGAAAAGAGGACGAATTAAAGGTATATACTCAGAAGATTTAATCTCCAATAGAGTTGAACTTTAGTTTAAACTTGCATTCTTGCGATATTAGAAAACTTGGACCCAAGGCCTATATAAAGGCATGTAATTCGACCTAGGGAAGGATATCTCATCTCTAGCCGTCTTCCCCAAAACCCTTGTCGTTTTCCCCCTCTCATCATGTTCTAAACTTCCCCTAAGGCTAAGGGTTGATTCTGTAAAGTAGTTGCAAGGATTGTATTGTTTTAGGAATTTTATGTTCAATGAAATAAAACTACAAGTTTGGTTATTCTGGTTTCAACATCTTGCAAGAGTATCATGAGAGCATTGTAAGATTATCCATTTACTTTATATCGGGAGAGTTAAGTATACGAAAGGAGTAAGTGATGGTTCTCCAGTTTATGGTTGAACTATCTCGGGCATAGGGATATGACGAGGTTAAGTGTCTAAGGAAGAATTCAACAACATTGGTGTTCACCCTTCGATTCATGCCGGGAGGTATCATCCAAGAAGTGTTCATCAACAGCACTTGGACCTAGGGATATGACAAGTCATAGCAAGGATTCTTTCCAAGCTTGAAGTACAGAGTTGTGTGATCGTTGCCGCGACAACAACAAACTTCTGCCGTGACAGGTGCTGCCGCAACAAGGACGACGACAAAACAGGAATTTCTCTTCAGTGCAACACCTGCACTACCGAGCAATTCAATACCAGCCTATCTCTTAACCCTGAATCTTTATTCTTTTATATTCATTATTTTCCAGTATTACTTTCCAAACATTTTAATCTCTTCTTCTCTCTCGTGCAGCAATTCAAGGATAAAGCTATTTCCAGTCCTTGTGGAGACGATATCCGATACTCCAAGTATCACTTTACTACTTGTGTCGTGTACACTTGCACTACATTGCGATAGAACTTTTGACACGCAACAAGTTTTTGGCGCCGTTGTCGGGGACTGACAACATATCTTTACCCTTACTTTTACTGCACTTTTTTATTTTTTCTGTTTTTGTTGGGATTGTTTACCCTGTGCTTTTCACAAGGTCTTCCGCTTGCTTATGCGCAGATCAAGACGAGGCAAAGAACATGAGTACAAACTAGACCCTGAAATCGAACGTACGTGCAACCTCAGGAACAGAGTTTGCCTCTTGATAGCAAGAAACGATTATCTTGAGGAACAATTAGAAGCAATGCATAATAGGGTAAATAATAACCAGAGGAATGCTGAAGATCCTCCCCTCGATGACCAGAATGGACGGCCTGCCGCTGCCGTGTCCGCACGACAGTCGTGTTGTGACTACATGATCAATGATCATGTGAAACTGGAGACCACCTTGCCAGACGTGGAAGCTGAGAACTTCGAGCTGAAACCTGTTATGTTCACCATGATAAATTCCGATGTCCAGTTAAGTGGTGCTGCAACAGAGGATGCCCGAGAACATCTGAAAACGTTCCAAGAAATCTGTGGATCGTTTAGATTACCAGGAATAAATCCGGAAATATTGAGGCTCCGGTTATTTCCTCATTCATTGAGAGACAGAGCTAAAACTTGGTGGAATAAACTAACGTCGGGTTCAATACGAACTTGGGCAGATCTCTCTCATGAATTTTTATCTCATTTTAATCCTTCTCACTTATCTGAGTGATTGCGTAATGAAATTGATACTTTTCAACAGAAAGATGACGAACTAATGCACGAGGCATGGGACAGGTTTACAACTCTTCTAAGGAACTGCCCGATGCATGTATTCCCTGTGTGGGATCAATTCATTAAATTCTACAATGTTGCCAACACACACACTCGAATGAGAATAGATTCAGCAGCAAATGGACTACTACTGGATAAAGATCCAGACGAGGCCATGGTAGTGTTGAAAAATCTAGCAAAGTATGACGAGCAATTCCCTACGGCAAGGAGAGGTAAACGAGGGATAGCTGTAAAAGATTATGAAGCTGACAATTCCCTGAAGACACAAGTTGCATACCTCACAAAGGCAGTGGAAAATCTATTGAAGAAAGATTCTAAACCTATATATTATGTAGAAGAGGTATGTGAGACTTGCAGTGGGAACCACATTTCGGAAGACTGTCCGTTACAGGTAGAAGAAGGGATGTATGTTGGAAATTACAACAAGCCAAGAAATTATGATTCCAACAATTACAATCCAAATTGGAGGAAAGATCCCAAGTTTTCCTAGAGCAATCCAAACAACGCACTAAATCCTCAGGTGCAGAACAACCAAAACCAAGGGGCACCCAGAATTCTGTCACGGCAGCAACCACAACAGCAATTGCAACAGCAGCCGGTGGCCGCACCTAGTATACTGGAGCAGACATTGGCCACATTCATGTCACAGACATGAGCTTACATGGCAAACATGGATCACTTTGTCAAGAAAACTGAGTCATTCATGGACAAGACAGAGATGAGGATGTTTAACCATGAGGCCACCCTGAAATCACTGGAGACACAGATTGGCAATATTTCCCAGCATATCAAGCCAAGGCAAAACGGAGGATTCCCTAGTGATACTGAGGTCACTAGAAAACCCACACATGAGCAGTGTAAAGCAATTACAACTAGGAGTGGGAAACAACAACAAGGGTCAGAGATGAAAACCATACCAATTGAAGAAACGACCCTAGATACACCTGCCGCGAACACTGCCCCGACAGAAGAAGAGCAACCCGCTACCGACACACTTGTCATGGCAGTAGAAGGGACAGAGGAGCAAGAAAAGAATGTTGAAGAACCTAAGCCTCCTCAGATCCGAATACCATGTGAAGGACGTCTGGAAGACTACCATCCTCCACCTCATTTTCCACAAAGGTTACAAAAGCAGAAACAAGAGTACCAACTCAAAAAGATTTATGACATTTTTAAGCAGGTGCACATTAATATACCACTGTTATAGGCCATCAAGCAGATGCCCGGTTATGCGAAATTTCTCAAGGATGCCATGTCAAAAAGATCTAGACTTGGGGAATTTGAAACGGTAAAAATGACAGAGGGATGTATGACTATCTTGCACAGGCATTCACCCCATAAGAAGAAGGATCCTGGGAGCTTCATCAAACCGTGCATAATTGGTGACAAATTCATGGGTAAGGCACTTTGTGATCTAGGTGCTAGCATAAATTTAATGCCAAAATCCGTGTTTCAGAAATTAGGTATTGGACGAGCACGACCCACGACATTCATGTTGCAGCTGGCACACCGCTCTTACGTACAACCAGAAGGGAAGATCGAAGATATTTTGGTAAGAGTGGATAAATTTATTTTTCTTACTGACTTTCTCGTGTTAGAATGTGAAGCAGTTGGAAACGCACCAATCATCCTGGGGCGACCCTTCCTAGCCACAGGCAGATCTGTGATTGATGTGGAGAAAGGAGAACTGACAATGAGAGTAAATGATCAAGAAATCAAACTCAATGTTCTCCAAGAAATAAAACATGCTGATGCAGAAGAAGAGTGCAAGGCCATCACTGAAGTAATCCTTGACCAACTCTGTATCAGGTCAATTTGCCATGACATAAAATTTGGTCACTGCCACAGAAGTCACCTGGAAGACTGTCACGGTAGCAACGGTGACTCCTCCGATTCAGACATATCTGACACTGAAGGTCATGAGGAGGTAAAGTGGATAGGCGGTCGTCCAAGTAAGTTATTCGATACCCTAAATTATACCTCAAATGAACACATAATCCAAAAGCCTTCAATTGAAGAACCACCTGTTTTAGATCTTAAGCCCCTGCCAGGGCAGCTTAAATAAGTTTTTCTTGGTTTAAATCATACGTTTCATGTAATCATCTCTTCCAAGTTAATGCAGAAACAAGAGCAGCAGTTAATTGAAATGCTACAGCAGCATAAGAAGGCTATTGGATGGACGATAGCTGATATCCAAGGCATCAGTCCGACATTATGTATGCACAAAATTCTCCTGAAAGATGATCATAAGCCGACTATTGATGCTCAGAGACACTTAAACGATGCCATGCGAGAAATGGTGAAAAAAGAAATTATCAAATGGCTTGATGTCGGAATAATTTATGCCATCTCGGATAGTAAGTGGGTGAGCCTGGTGTAGTGTGTACCTAAAAAGGGAGGAATAATTGTGGTGACCAACGAAGAGAACAAACTAATCTCAACCAGGACTGTGACCGGTTGAAGGGTTTGTATGGATTACCGGAAGCTTAACAATGCTACCTGGAAGGACCATTTTCCCCTACCTTTATTGATCAAATGCTTGATAGATTAGCGGGGAAACCTTACTACTGTTTTCTTGATGGTTACTCAGTTTACAATCAGATAGCTATTGCACCGGAGGATCAAGAGAAAACGACTTTCACATACCCATACGACACTTATTCTTTTTGAAAAATGTCGTTTGGATTCTGCAATGCACCAGCAACCTTCCAAAGGTGCATGATGGCAATATTCTCTGACATGGTAGAGGATTTCCTGGAAATTTTCCTGGACAATTTTTTCGTCTTTGGAGACAGTTTTGAAGGTTGTTTAGGCAACCTACAGAAGGTGCTTGAAAGATGCGAAGAAGCGAACTTGGTCTTAAATTGAGAAAAATTCGACTTCATGGTGGATGAAGGGATAGTCCTAGGCCACAAGGTAAGTTGTCGCGGCATAGAGGTGGACAGAGCAAAAATAGAAGTCATCAAAAAGTTGCCGCCACCCACCACAGTCAAGGGGATTCGGAGTTTCTTAGGGCATGCTGGGTTTTATCGACGATTTATTGCAAATTTCTCGAAGATTACCAAGCCCTTATGCCACTTATTGGAGTAGAATCGCCCCTTTGACTTTAATACTGAATGTACTAAGGCATTTAGAATTCTGAAGGAGAAGCTGGTAACAGCCCCAATTGTACAGCCGCCAAACTGGAGTTTTCCATTTGAGATAATGTGTGATGCCAATGACTACGTTGTCAGGACAACACTAGGGCAAAGGAAGGATAAGCTTTTCCATGTGATTTATTACGCCAGCAAAACACTAAATGATGCCCATGTGAACTACACCACAACAGAAAAGGAACTATTAGCAGTGGTGTTCTCAATCGACAAGTTCCGTCCATACATACTTGGAACGAAGGTGGTGGTCCATATAGACCATCAGCAATGAAGTATCTGTTCACAAAAAAGGATGCAAAACCGAGACTGATACATTGGATTCTACTGCTACAAGAGTTCGACATTGACATCAAGGATAAAAAGGGAACATAAAAACAAGTAGCAGACCACTTGTCGAGATTAGAGATGGGAAAGAGTCTACTGATGGACAGGACCAACATATTGGAGACCTTCCTAAACGAACAACTGTTTGCTGCCACCAGCACCGCCGCGACAGCCATGGTGGCAGGTAAGTTTTATGAACTTCCTTGGTACGCTGATTTTGTTAATTACATTGTTAGCGGAGTACTACCTCCTGAACTTAATTACCAAGCAAGGAAGAAGTTCCAAAATGATGCAAAACATTATTATTGGGATGAACCTCTTCTTTTCAAACATTGTGCAGATCAAATTATCAGGATATACGTACCACACGATCAATAGGAAGTTGTGCTTCACCACTGTCATGATTGACCATATGGAGGACACCTAGGTGGAAACAAAATCGCTGCCTAGGTTTTGCAATCTGGTCTCTATTGTCCCACACTGTTCAAGGATGCACAAGCCTTCTACAAAAGCTTTGACAAATGCCAAAGGACTAGGAACATCTCGAGAAGGCATGAGATGCCACTACAGAACATTTTAGAAGTCGAAATTTTTGATGTATGTGGAATCAATTTCATGGGATCGTTCCTAGCATCTTGTGGGAACCTTTACATCCTACTAGTAGTGGATTACGTGTCCAAGTGGGTAGAAGCGATCGCCACTCAGAAAAATGACGCCAAAACTGTTTAGAGATTTCTGCACAATAATATTTTCTCTAGATTTGGCATTCCTAAGGCAATCATCAGTGACGAAGGGAGACATTTTGATAATAGGGTAATTGCTGCTGCTTTGAGAAAATACGGAGTAAAGCACCGGATTGCAACAGCATACCACCCTCAAACCAATGGACAGGCTAAAATACCCAACCGAGAAGTAAAGAACATACTTGACAAGATGGTTAAACCTACTCGAAAAGATTGGTCTTTACACCTCAATGATGCACTCTGGGCCTATAGAACAACATTCAAAACACCATTGGGAATGTCACCCTACAGGCTTATATATGAGAAAACATGCCACTTACTTGTCAAGATAGAGCATAGAGCTTACTGGGCTATCAAGACAGTAAATATGAACTTGGATAAGGCAGGACAAAAGAGGCTAGTGAACTTGAATGAAATTGAAGAAATTCGAACAATGGCCTACGACAATGCCAGGATATACAAAGATAAAACCAAAAGATGGCACGATAGGAAACTGCTGCCATGACAGTTCTGCCCAGGGCAGCAGGTGTTGTTGTTTAACTCTAGGTTAAAACTTTTCCTAGAAAAGTTTAAATCTAGATGGTCCGTTCCTTTCCAAGTTTTCCCTCATGGTGCCATCACAATCCAATCCCTAAAGGACGGGCACTAGTTCAAAGTCAACGGACAGAGACTAAAGCATTATCAGGGGATTGAAGCCCCAAGGATGCAGGAAGTAGTTACTTTAGGAGATACCCCTCAAGGCATCTTTAATTTAACTTAGTTTTTATTTTGATTTATTTTATTTTATTTTATTTATTAGGAATTTAGATTTAGTTATTTTATTTTAGGAATTAATATTTTATTTTATTTATCATTTTTTAGGAAACAAAAGAAACAAGCCAAAGAGAATGAATGAACAAGCCCACCATACCCATAGCAGCCCAAAAAGCCCAACGGACGAATCTGTCGTCACAACCTGTCATCAGCTGTCGTGGAAGATGCGGAAAATACAGCCTGTCACCAAGCTGTCGCGACAGACACACAAACACGTAACAGATGCGTAGTAGACACGGAAATGCGTGACAGACGTGTCAGAAACCACGTAACAGCTTGCCCCATTATTCACGCCTACCGTTACAGCTTCAACGGGTAGAAAATCACCCATCTATATAAACCCCCATTCACTATTCATTTCTCACCTCATTCTCATTTTCTACACTTGTTTCCTCTATTTAAGATCTTTTAAATTTTTCTTATATTTTCCACATTCCTTGCAAAATGACTACCAGATAAACCCGTCGAAGTGTTGCCTCCAGTTCTGCCGCAGCAGTAAGCACCCCCAGCCATAACGCCATTCCTTACCGTTTTGCCTCCACCGACTCCGCCACGAGATACCACAACTCCTTCAAGAAGAGGGACATGTGGGAGGAAAGAGGGTTTCTCTAGACCAAACCCACGGGAGACCTAGGGCTTGAATGCTTCATAGCAAGAAAGATCCACGCCCTCAAATGGCAGCAGTTTGCTGCCCAACCGGAAGAGATGAACATCACGCTCGTCAGGGAATTCTATGTTGTCGTTGACAGCAAAGACACTACAGTAGTGACAGTTCGATGTAAACAACTTTCTTTCGAGCCTTCTTACATCAACACCTTATACGACCTATATGTGAGTAAGAAGGAGGACTCCCACAAGAGATTCGTCAATATTCTGTCGCCGGCAGACTACGACGCGGTGATGGCAGAGCTGACCGAGGAAGGGACAGAATGGAATACTAACCCAAAACACCGATGGACGGTGAAGAGAACTCAGTTGATTCCAGAAGCCAAATTGTGGAATCACTTTGTGAAGAAATGCATTATGCCGTCATCCCACAACAGCACCGTCGACAGACCAAGGTTAGCCCTGGTCCATTCCATTTTAAATGAGAGATCTATAAATGTTGGTCTCTATATACGGGAGGGAATTCTTGAATGTACCCTCCGACCATCGGGGCCCCTTGTCTTCCCGTACCTCATCACTGCCATATGTCGGGGCCACAACTTACCGGAAATTGCTAAAGACGTCAAAGTCCGAGGAAAATGGTGGACGGAAAGGAACATTTTCAGCCTCATGGAATTGAAAGCTGCCACCCCACTGTCCTACTTCAACCCCTCTGCCACGATAGAGCAGACAGAAGGCCCCAGCTCCGACGAACCTGCCGCAGCAGAACAACAGCCAACGGCAGCAGCTCCTCCACCAAACACCTCTGCTCAGATTCTGTCAACGCTTCAAAGAATGGAGGAAAGGCAGCTTGGACTGATGAGCTACATGAGGGATTTCACGGCAGCAACGGTAATTTTATTCATAATGATTTAAATTTTATACATGTACCGTTCTCCTCCTTTCCCGAACAGTTCTTTGTTGCCCTTACACCTACTCCTACCCCTGCTGCGAGCCCTAAAACTCCACCTGCTACCTCTACACCTACACCGACCATGACAGCTGAAGGCGGCAGCCAAACTGCCACTGCCAGAGGCGAGAAAAGAAAAGAGCCCCTGCCAGAACTCAACGAAGACTATTTTGAAGGGTTCTCCTCATCGTTCGTCTGGCAAGCTTCTGACGGGGAGCCCTCAGTTGCCCAAAACCTCTCCAAGGACTTCACGCCAATGAAAAGGCAGAAGCCCAACGAGGTTGGCGAAGGACCCTCCGGCCAGAGCAGATCTGCCAGCAGCAGGAGCTGCTCCAATGATGAGGCAGAGGTGCTGGACAAGCCCCCCCACATCTCACCAACTCGTGTCCAGCCACCGAGGGAAGCAAAGAAGCAGACATCCTCTGCCTCTCCCAGTACACTACTAGCCCCTGCCATGAAAGTCACTACCCGTCGGTAGCTCCAGATCAGCAGCAGCAGCGATGACAGCTTCTCAACTTAAGTTTCTATATTATATTTTGATGTTCTGCTGTTTTATTTATTTTGTGATGTATTTTGTTTTTCTTTTCTTTATTTTCCATGTTGTCATGCATTGAGGGCAATGCAGCCCTCGAGTTTCGGGGTGGCATCCCTCCAGTAATGAAGTGTTAGTTGTGTCTTAAAATTATGTCTAAGTATTAGCTATTATTTAGTTTATTTTTGTGAAAAAAACAAAACAAAACAAATTTTTGGCTTAAGTCTTTGAACTGAACTTACCTATCGCGACATACTCTGTCATGGCAGTGCCTTTAGGATGTTTTTAGGAACTGTTTAGAGCCTTGCTATAGTTCTGATCTTTAAAACACCCTTTGTGACTCTTATATGTTGTCTAGACTTCTCTTTGTAAACTAGAGTAGGAAAGCTTAACCACGTGAGTTGCCCCTAGAGGTGCCTAACATTGGCTCTAGGAAAAGAAGATAAGAAAAGGAAAACTTAGACTAAATACCCCTAGAGGTGCCTAATACCGGCTCTAGGAAGTTAGCTAGAGGTGCCCAAAAACAGGCTCTAGTCAACTTAAAATAAGAAAAATACTGAGTCTAATTCAGAAAAAACTAAAACGAGCCTAAGAATTGCCTCCAAGAAAATGAAATTTGGCATAAAAATTCAAGTGAGTAGCTTAACTATTCTAGTAAACTAAAGGAGTCTAGGCACATATTTGTTCACAAAACATGCACACACTACACGAGACATATAGCATGGTTCCGAATAAATCCAGAAAAGTCCGACAAGGTATTGCTCGTGATAGGGCATGTGTGGTAGGTAATGAAAAGTTCACTAAATTAAGCCAAACAAAAAAATTTTAGTTAGGTCATATTTGCTTGAGGGCAAGCTGGAACTTGAGTGTGGGGGTGTGTTGAGTGTGCAAAAGTTCTATATTTTACCCCTTATTTAACCCATATTTATGTTGCATTCAAGCATATTTCATTGTATTTAGGTTAAGTTTCACATATACATAACAATTAGATAAAATAGCACAGTTGCTACTGATTTTGGCTACTTTTGCAGGTATATGATGTGGTAGACTCGGGACAGCGAAGGAGCAGAGCTGGAACATAGGACTGGAGTCAAGAAGCAAGATGCTGCCGTGGCAGCCATGACGACATCATAGGTGAAATGGAAAAAGTGAAGTGGAGCTCGACAAATAGTAGAATTCAAGCCGGTTTGTCGTGGACCACTCCTATATTTTTCTGAGCCTAAAGGCATAATGAAAGCCAAGCTCAAAGTCCAAGGAAGAAACCCAAAGCAAGAAAAGAGGATGGATTAAAGGTATATAGTCAGAAGATTTAATCTCCAATAGAGTTAAACTTTAGTTTAAACTTGTATTCTTGCCATATTAGAAAACTTGGACCCAAGGCCTATATAAAGGCATGTAATTCGACCTAGGGAAGGATATCTCATCTCTAGCCATCTTCCCCAAAACCCTTGTCGTTTCCCCCCTCTCATCATGTTCTAAACTTCCCCTAGGGCTAAGGGTTGATTATGTAAAGTAGTTGCAAGGATTATATTGTTTTAGGAATTTTCTGTTCAATGAAATAAAACTTCAAGTTTGCATATTCTGGTTTCAACATCTTGCAAGAGTATCGGGAGAACATTGTAAGATTATCCATTTACTTAATATCGGGAGAGTTAAGTATACGAAAGGAGTAAGTGATGGTTCTTCAGTTTATGGTTAAACTATCTCAGACCTAGGGATAGGACGAGGTTAAGTGGCTAAGGAAGAATTCAACAACATTGGTGTTCACCCTTCGATTCACGATGGGAGGTATCATCTAAGAAGTGTTCATCAATGACACTTGGACCTAGGGATAGGACAAGTCATAGCAGGGATTCTTGCCAAGCTTGAAGTACAGAGTTGTGTGATCGCTGTCGCGACAAGTGCTGCTGCGATAAGGACGACGACAGAACATTCATTTCTCTTCAGTGCAACACCTGCACTACCGAGCAAATCAATACTGGCCTATCTCTTAACCCTGAATTTTTATTCTTTTATATTCATTATTTTCCAGTATTACTTTCCAAACATTTTAAACTCTTCTTCTCTCTGGTGCAGCAATTCAAGGATAAAGCTATTTCCAGTCCATGTGGAGACGATATCTGATACTCCAAGTATCACTTTACTACTTGCGTCGTGTACACTTGCACTACATTGCGATAGGACTTTTGACACGCAACACCTTTGTACTTGTAGATGACTATTCTAGGTTTACTGGGGTTCTTTTCTTAAGTACAAAAGATGAGGCTTTATAAAAATTCATCACATTTTCTAAAATAACTCAAAATGATCTTGAACTTAAAATTTCTCACATTAGAAGTGATCATGGAACCAAATTTCAAAATCTAGGTTTTGAAGAGTTTTTAAATGAAAATGAGATTAGCCATAATTTTTCCGCACCTCGCACTCCTCAACAAAATGGGGTAGTTGAGAGGAAAAATCAAACTTTAGAAGAAATGGCTAGAACCATGCTTTGTGAAAATAATTTACCTAAATATTTTCGGGTAGAAGCCACAAATACCGCTTGCTATATTATAAATCGAGTAATGATTAGGCCAATTTTGAAGAAAACACCTTATGAGATTTTAAAATCTAAGAAGCCTAACATTATCTATTTTCATCCTTTTGGTTGCAAGTGTTTTGTCTTGAATAATGGTAAAGAAAACTTAGGTAAATTTGATGCTAAAAGTGATGAAGTTATTTTCTTAGGGTACTCTTTAAACTCTAAAGCCTATCGTGTATTTAATAAAAGAACTTTAGTAGTTGAAGAGTTTATACATGTTGTTTTCGATGATAACCTCATTCCGAGGAAGGAATCTTGTGATGATGATGATGTAGGAATTCTTGATGCCATTGATGGAGGACAAACGTCAAAGGTGGATGAGATTCCAACTAAGGATGAAGATGCACAAGATCCATCTCTTGAAGCCTTGAAGGACTTGGCTCTTGAGGAAAAGGAGGTATCTTACCCATTGGAGTTCAATTATGTCAAAGGTGGTGAAATCTTGGGTGATCCATCCAAGGGGGTAACTACTAGATCCTCTCTCAAATTAATGAACTAAGTTGCATTTCTTTCATGCATTGAGCCTAAAAATATCAAAGAAGCATTAAAAGATGATTTTTGGATTTTGGCCATGCAAGAGGAATTAAATCAATTTGAGAGAAGTAAAGTTTGGACATTAGTTGAAAGGCCTAGTAATCTATCTACTATAGGTATTAAATGGGTCTTTAGGAATAAACTAGATGAAAATGGTAATATAGTGAGAAACAAGCCTAAGCTTGTTGCTCAAGGCTATACCCAAGAAGAGGGAATTGATTTTGATGAAACATATGCACCCGTAGCTAGGATGGAAGCCATTAGGATGCTTTTGGCATTTGCATGTTATAATGATTTCAAGCTTTTTCAAATGGATGTGAATAGTGCTTTTCTAAACGGTTTTATAAATGAAGAAGTGTATGTTTAACAACCACCGGGTTTTGAAGATTCAAAATTTCCAAATCATGTGTTTAAACTAACTAAAGCTCTTTATGGTTTAAAACAAGCTCATAGAGCTTGGTATGAAAGACTTTCAAATTTTTTAATTGAAAAAGGTAAGACGGACACTACACTCTTCATAAAAAGATATAATAATGACATTTTAGTAGTACAAATTTATGTTGATAATATCATTTTTGGTTCTACTAATGAATGTTATTGCAAAGAATTTTCTAAGCTAATGCAAGGTGAGTTCCAGATGAGCATGATGGGTGAGCTCTCTTTCTTTTTGGGATTCCAAATCAAACAAAGGAAAGATGGCACCTTCATAAATCAAGCTAAGTACATGAACGATATGCTCAAAAAGTTTGGCTTAGAGAATGTAAAGCCTCAAGCCACACCTATGAGCTCTTCCATAAAGCTTGACAAAGATGAAGAAGGTAAGTGTGTTGATTCTAAGCTTTATATATCCATGATAGGTTCTTTGCTTTACCTTACCGCAAGTAGACCAGATATCATGTTTAGTGTTTGCTTGTGTGCTAGGTTTCAAGCTAGTCCTAGAGAATCACACTTAGTTTCCATTAAGAGAATTTTTAGATACGTTAGAGATACACCTAAATTAGGCCTTTGGTATCCTAAAGATTCCTCCTTTAGCCTTCATGCTTATTCGGATGCGAATTATGGGGTTGTAAGATAGATAGGAAAAGTACTTCTGGGACATGCCAATTCTTAGGTAGTATGCTCATATCTTGGTTCTCTAAGAAACAAAATAGCGTAGCCTTATCTACCACCGAAGCAGAGTACATATCCTTGGGGAGTTATTGTGCTCAAATCCTTTGGATGAAACAACAGCTCTTACATTATGGTGTTAAAGTAGAAACCATACCCCTTAGGTGTGACAATACTAGTTCCATTTGTCTCACTAAGAATCCTATTCAACACTCTAGAACTAAACACATAGAAATTTGGACATCATTTTATTAGAGATCATGTGTTGAAAATTGATGTTGTTTTAGAGTATGTTGATACTTGAACCAATTAGCGGATATATTCACAAAACCTTTGGATAAAGAACGTTATTGGACCCTTAGGAGAGAGTTGGGTTTAACTAGCTTCTCTTGACCCTTTTTAGGTCCCAAAATGTCAAAAATCTTGAAATTGGTTGTGATTCATGCTTATATTAATTTGCCTCTTTTTGCTTCTATACATGTTGCTAGGGGGAGCATACACTAAGTTTAGCCATTAAAACTTGTTCATATGTCATTCACATGCATTTAGAGACGTTTAAAGTTGGAATTTTGGACTTAAATCTGTCAAAAATGCCTCATCTGGTAATAGTGTATCGATACGGCTGACGTGTATCAATACGGGTTCATCAAAGGGACATCTTACACAACAATTGCGTATCGATACGACCCCGCGTATCGATACGGAGAAGTCAAGGGAAGTAATGCAGGTCAAAACGTACCGATACGGTCCCGCGTATCGATATGGTAATAACACCAAATAAAAAATTAGGTCAAAAGTGTATCGATACTATATACAAGCGTACCGATACGGTCTCGACGGAGAGGCTATTTAGGGATGCTTTTACAAAATACTTCAAAAAATAAAATAAAAAACCCTCTTTTTCTCTTAAAACCCTAGCCGCACACCTCTATAAAAACCCCCTCAATCCTTCAGTTTTTTCCATCAAACTTCAAAATTCGTTGAGGGTTTTCGATCTCCACATCAAAGCTAAGATTTGTCAACAATCTAGTGCACTTACATCACCACATTCACCTAATCCAACTATTCAAGGTATAAAATTTTCTCTTTTATTTTCTTTTTATTATTATTATTGTTTCAACTTAGTTTTTGTACAAAACATACTTTTATAACATGTGTTTTAATCTTTTTATCAAAAAATTTCAAAAATCAAAATTTTTTTTCATTCGAATATATTTTCTAATTGTATTTTTTAATCTGTTTTTTTATATTAAAAAAAA
This sequence comes from Hibiscus tridactylites, assembly GCA_958450335.1. Classification (NCBI taxonomy): domain Eukaryota; kingdom Viridiplantae; phylum Streptophyta; class Magnoliopsida; order Malvales; family Malvaceae; genus Hibiscus; species Hibiscus tridactylites. The sequence continues at coordinate 18,060,268 of OY288285.1, read as the reverse complement.
CTCTTTCTAAAATATGTATATATCTTTTTCAAATAAAATTGTCTTTTACAATTACCTTGAATTATTAGAATTTATTGGTTTGAATAAGATGTTAATTGCATACATATTCGAATCGTTTTGATGTGTTTTCAGGGTTATGACACCGAAAAAAAGAGCTAAACGTTAGCTTGCCACTTCCGATCCTAGTGAGGATGAAGAGGGTAACCCTAAACCTAATCTCCCTTATATTATCCAATGTAGTTTTCCCGACCCATCCGATATGTCTCGTTATAAACTATTTCAATGTTTCACCCTTAGGGAAGAACGCATTGTGTCTATACCGTTTTTAAACTCTGCCCGTTTCAAATTTCAATACCTCTCTTTAATTAAGCAATGGAAATTTCTAACCTTTTTAAGCATTCCTCCTATTCTATATAGGAATTTGGTCATCATATTCTTTTCAAATGCTATATGTGTTCATGATGAACCTAGAGAACATGTCATTGATATTGAGTCATTTGTTATGGGTAAAACCATTAAAATTGATCAAGAGGTTCTTTGCAAAGCTTTTGGTTTTGAAAATGTAGGAATTGATGATGAGAAGTCCTTAGGTACGGGTCCTTTAGGCTCAGTCAAATTCTTAAATGCTCATGACCGTATTCTTCATCTTCTCATTACTTGGTTTTTGCGTCCATCGGGAGGGAAGTTTTCTACTATACGTCAAGTAGATGATTTTTGGCTTAGGTGCTTTAAGGAGGGTCACCGTCCAAATCTTTGTCAAATTATGTTTGCCAACCTTGTCTATCTAGTCCAACACCGTCACACCAAACAAGTCAAATCTTTTTACTATTCTATGGCGTGGAGTCACCTCCTCCACTCCCTTGAAATTGATTGTTCCTACGACTATCCTAAACCCCTTGGCCAACCCATAGATGAGCGTTCTCTATCTCGTGCCCATTTTTCTTATGTTGACAATGAATGAGTTCGCGTCCCTCATGCTCCTCAACAAGATGCTCCGGTTGATGCTCCTCAAGCTTCTTCAAGCTCTCAACGAGCTCCGAATGAGTCCTCTTCCATGGGCACCCTCATGCCATTCCACAATGAGAAATTAACTAACATGGAAGCTGGATTTACCGCTATTGACACTCGATTCACCTCCTTGGAAGATCGCGTCAAAGGTATGGAGAATCAAATCAAAGTTATAGCTCTTCAACAAAACTCTATAAATATCTCTCTCACCGCCTTCCATGGTGCTTGGCTCAACCAAAATAGGAGGAATCAACCCACTCGAGACGATGTAGATGAAGAGGACGAGGAAGATGATGATGATGAGGCGGACGAGTAGTTTTTCCATACCATCTCATGACATTTAGTTTATGCACCTATGATTAGTATTTTATGCCTTTTATCTATGTTTTAGAATCTAAGTTTGAATTATTATTTTGCTTTGAAGTTTCATTTGAACTATTACGTTTGCTTTAATTTGAAGTTTGCTTTGACTTTTATGATATAATTGTTGCTATTATTTTTGTGTTTATGTTTGATCTAACAAAAAGGGGGAGAAGGAATAGAGTCAATTTTTTATTTTGAAAATCCATCTTAAATTAAGGGGGAGAAAGTTTTTCAAAAGTTTCAAAAACTTAAAAATTTATATATTGTTTTGTTATATCAAAAAGGGGGAGATTGTGAAACCAAAATTGATTTTGATATAACATCTAAAATTATGGACCAATTTGCAAAACAATAAATTTTTAAGTACTCCTTAAAGTCTCCCTATTGACAAGTATTTTAAACAAAATATTATCTAAAGACAAGTTCTTAAAATGTTAAATATTTCTAAGTCTTTTTCCTATGTGTTTTCAAGCCAAACTACACAAAAACGCACAGGCGTATCGATACCCTTAGGCGTATTGATATGGTTTTTAGCCACTAGAATTTTTTTTAATGGACATAGCGTACCGATACGGTATTACCCCGTACCAATACGATATTCATCTGGGCAACACTTTCAATGATATCGTACCGATACGCTTTGCAACTGTATCGATACGATAAGCTTATCTTTGCAAAATCTTTGCATTTAATTTTTCGAACGTTAACTTGTTAGTTGGTTGGTATCCCAATTTAAAATGACCGTTATACCGTACCGATACGCTAAGTATGCGTATCGATACGATTTTTATGAAAACCAAACTTGGGATTCCAGTGAGCAAATCCTGTATCGATACGCCTGTCCGTATCGATACGCCCCTTAAAATCGTACTGATACGCCTTCTAAGTGTATCGATACGCAATATTTTCAGTCACAACGACTCTTTCCTCTTTGATACTGGTATCGGTACGCCCCCTACCCGTACCGATACGGTAGGCAGCAGAGCTGCATTTATTGCGGGAAAATGCTCTCAACGATTCTATTAATGATCCCAACTACCCAAACGACTAGAATTCAATACAAGGGTATAAAAACAAGTCTCAATTGAACAAGCAACAACTATTGAACCTACAAGCATCATCAAAGCACTCAAATCCAAACTTTGCACCCTTAGAGTCAAATTCTTATACCAAACTCTTGTATTCTCAAATTGTTATCTTTTTATTGTGAGTTTAGGGAGTGTAAGATTGTAATTGGGTAAACAATTATCCTTTGAGAGGAATTTGTAGAGTTTACCAAAAACTTCTCTTTGTAAAAGTGAGTGGATTAAGCTTTGGGTAGAAAGCTTAATCGATTTGTAAGGTTACCTTCTCATCCAAGAAAAGGGGAAGAATTCAAGTAGTGAATTGGTTGAAAATCCTTAGTGGGAACTAAGGTAGTGGATGTAGAGTTCATTTGGAGAACTTGAACCACTCTAACTTCTTGTGTCACATTTTATTTTTCCCTTTTATCACCTACCAAAATTTTTATTGCCAATTCACCCCCTCTTGGCCATTTGCAATTGTGTGATCAACTCAACAATATGAACAACGCACTTGATCCCACCATTATGACGTGGATTGATAGAGCTGGTTTTGGCCACGTAGTGAGGATCTTAGTGGGTGTGAAGTGTAACCCATCGTTGATTAGCACGTTAATAGAATGATGGAGGCCAGAGACGCACACTTTTCATTTCCCGATAGGCGAGGCAACAATAACGGTGGAGGATGTTGCCTATCATCTGGGATTGCCTACGGACGACAACATTATTACGGGTGTGGCGTTGGCTAGTTGGCCAGATCTATTTGCTGAAATATTGGGAGTGGCGCCCCCAGCGGATGCGTGGGGCGGTGGGAAAATAGAACTATCTTATTTGGAGGCTGAATTTGAACCCCTCATGCAAATGAGGAAACACTCCAGGTATTTTTTTCTTTTTTTTCACTAATTTTACCATTTTTAATATATTTTGTTTATTAAATATTTATTATTTTCACAGCGGTTTGCGCGTGTCCATATCTTGCGCATTATCGGCGGGGTATTGATGTCAGACAAATCTCGTACGAAAGTACACGTGATGTGGCTTTATCATCTTATCAATTTCGATGAAGCTAGAAAAAAATGTTGGAGAGCAGCTGTTTTGGCGTTTCTTTTTAGAGAGCTTTGTAGAAACGTCGACCATGCCAAAGCAGCTATTGGAGGATGTTGTTTACTCTTTCAATCTTAGGCTTGGTTTCGGATGCCTTTTTTAAGCATGCGACCTAGACATCACGCCCTCTATTTATTTCCGCTTCTTCGGAGGTAATATTCAATTTATTATATTTATTTTATTTAACGGATTTTTTTATTTTCCATTAATGATAGGTGGAGCGAAGCACTAACCCACCAGGGCCTGCCAAAAAACCAAGAAGACTACAGGCTTGTTATGCACAAGTTGACGAACGATCAGGTAATCCGAAAATTCATTTGAATTTTTTCTTACTTTTTTTCCAATAATATTTCATATAACTGTTAGAAACGTTATAGTTTTTTTTAGTTCGTGTGGATGCCCTACGCTTCTGAGGTGATTCAGCAGATTACTCCACCCGGGATTTCGCGTGACCAGCATGTATGGCTTGCACGAGTGCCGCTGATCAACTATGAAATTGTCGTGTGGCATCCTACGGATCGGGTTCTCCGACATTTCGGGTACGTCCAAGGGATTCCGCAAGAGAATCCACCAAATTTGGAAGAATTCCACCATCTGACGCGCCATGGGAAGACGGAGATTGACTGGGCCCTTTACCACGCTGACTGGATTCAGCTTTGGGATGACTGATTTGCCCATTGCCCACGCATCCTCTGACCCATTTGATTACTTTCAGTGGCATGGGAACTATGGGAAGCAGCATATCTTTACTCCCGAGGAGCGCGAGCGACAACTTCCTCAGGGTCCCCGAAATCGCCCACGCCCCACACGTCGAGCGAGCCAGAGCCAGTCGAGGCAGTGCGGTCCGAGACCGCGAACTGACACTGCAGGGGCCTCATCTTCTGCCACAACATTTCAGAATTTGAGTGGTCCTTCCACTTTCCAGCAGATGAGGCCTCCACCGGACTTCGGCTTCTTAGATGCCTATCATCCCCATATGCCGACGAGTGGTCCTCCGATGATCGATATTCCACCGTTGGCATCTCAGTTTGACTATAGCATTGTCTTGCAAACGTCGCCGGGTAGCTTGTTTTACTCCCCTCCCGGGCCCAACACAAGTCCTCGTATCGCAGATAATGTTCATGAGGACCATGACCAGGAGGATGCAACACACCTTGTTCGGAGAAATCCAGATCGGGATCGTCGTCCACCCGACTGCAGAACGGGTGGACATAGACATCATTAGCCTTTTTTCTAATGCATTTGCACTTATATTTCTAATATATTTATTCCAAGCATTTGTTTTTTTTAAATACTGTATTTTAATTTTATTTATCTATTATAATTAAATTTTTAAATGTTTATTTAATTTCAGTTTTTATTTTATTTTATGTGATTGCTAAACCAAAATTATCAATTGTTGTTCAAATGCTATTTCATTAAAAAATGATATAATAGGGTTTTGGAAGCCATTTTGAGCGAGTTTCGAGTGAACGGAAATTGACAGCGTTGGTGTCATACGATAGAGATTTCTAGTACTTCGAACCCAAACTCGATGTTCGCAAAAAAAAATACGATTTATAAGCCTGAAATTCGGCTTGAACAAGCCTACCCACCCTTGTTTTTGAACCCAAAATCGCACAGAACTCGCGTTATGCAGAACGCGATGCCTGTGCGATATATTCAGCAGCCCTTTCAAATTCTCGGGGACCTCACGTTCTGCAAAACGCAACTTTCTAAAAAACCGTTAATTCAAACAACGAGGCCACGTAGACAGACCTCGCGCTCTACAGAACGCGAGTTCAAACCTCGCTTCCCAGAGAACGCGAAGTTTAACTGCGTGGCAAGTTTGGGGGGTCATTTTTCCAAATATTTCCTAGAAGGAGCCAAAACCCTATATAATTATTAAAAAAGGGTTTTTGAGCCAAATTAGCCTCAAATATATATATATATATATATATATATATATATATTCTATTTAATATTATTTTCTTATTTGAATGATAATATTTTCAGTCTGAGTCTCTCTAGTATCTACACGGATGCAAATTAATACTATTAAAATACAAATATAATGATAAGCATTGGATGTAATGGTGAAACATTGTATTTCTAAGGAAATAATCATGGTTTGAACTTTAGAGAATACATCACTAGAAGGACAAACATAAACCCAAAATATAGACTCTAAAACATTTTAAGATACTTAATCCGATTGAGTTGGAATAAGTATCATAAGTCAATTAATACCAATTCAGTTGAGAAAAAAATCAAAAAAATGTAAATAAAATAACTTGGAACTGTTTGAAAAGGCAAAGTACAAATCCATCATATGGATAATATAAAGGTAATTTATCGACATTAGGTGTAAAGCTTTGTTTTATGCAGTGGCAGTTTGTTTTTTAAATGGTTTCATGTTCTTCAAATACGTTTCTCTATTTTTTTATCCAATCAACTATGAACAAACAATAAGAAAACGAAAGCCCATTTCTTTTTCCTTTCCATAGTGATTCTTATCTGAAAAAAAAAAGGCAGAAAAGTACAAGGCGGAAAGACAATGCGGAATTCGGCTTAATTTAAGGGGGTTTTTTTTGTTTCCCAAGGTCTTTAAAGTAAGTTCATTGACTAATTTTTCGGGTTTTGGTGACCTATATAGATGTATGGGCGGAGTTAATGTATAAATATGGGGTGCAATTGACCCCACTTAATTAGTTTGAGTATAGTGTTTTGAAAGAGTTAATGTATAATTTTTATAAGAAATATTAGATTTTGATCTCACTTAATTTGTTGGGGTATGTGATCAACATTATTTATTGTAGTGATATGAGAATTCTCCACACCTCATATTCCACTTTGACCACATTATATAAAAATTTTGGCTCTGCCACTGTATAGACATTGGCCACACGTTCTAAAGCTGCTCTATGCTTAGGGTGAGGATCGGATACTCTACCATTGATTAAGGTAGGTAAGACCCGTATCATCTCACCTAAGCCCAGTGATTAGGGGGTTTTATTTTTTAAAAAAAGTACGATTGAATGCTAAGGTTCATTTTTTTTTAATTCGTATATTATAAATTAAAATATTTCATACATAGGTTGTGCGTAAGTTAAAGTTTACGCAAATGATTTATTTCGGGTTAAATTTAAAATTTAAACGTTTATGATATAAGTTTATAGTTCAGAATTCATATGTCAAGGTTTAGTATTTTACGGCGTGTGTAAAAAGAATAAGTCATAAAATATTATATTAGTGTTTACATTTCATAATTAAATTTATATTTTTTAACATTTATTTGAATTCGTATATAATCACGTCTAGATTGGAAGGCAATCAAGCCCCCAAAACATTCTCAAATGTAAGAGTAACAAATTCATCAAAATAAAGACTACTCTCACGTGTTTTAAAGTTATATCCCTAAAAATACAATTATTTGTGATTCGGATTAATATTGTTTTAGGTCAAAAGTATTCTTAGCTTGCGTGTTTTTGTTGAATTTAGCGTTTCAAATGGGTATTTGTCCAGCTTTCTCTGGTCAAACATCCAACGTTGGCCACCGAATGAATGTTTGTCTACTATTTTTAGCGCTCAAACGGGCGTTTGTCTACAACTGATTTTTCAACTTTTGAAAACATATTTTACCGTCTCAATTGAGGTTTGGAGACTACAATGAAAAACGATATTTTAGAGTCGTTTTAAAATCAATTTTAACTCAAATGCATAGTTAAAAATTTTAACTTTTGTATTTAAAAAGTGCTTTGGAACTAAAATTATAGTCTAATATTCATTTGTTATTCTATAGTGTGTAAAGTGGTTTGGAACTAAAATTATAAACTTGTATTTTTTTTATCAAGATATAATTATATGATAAATAAATTACTTATGAGTTTGAAAGTTTATACCAGCCAATTTTTTAGATAAAAATTAATAAATTTATTTATTTTTATGAAATATGTAAAATCATTATAGATTTAGTTTTAATATTTTTATCATAGTTTGAGTTGATATGTTTTATATATTATAATGTTAATAAATTTAAATACCATTTGAATATATACCCTTTTTAGCCTACAATGTTATGTCTAAAATAATTACTTCTCTTCCTAAAAAAAGAAAAAAAAAAGCATATTATGATATTAATACAAAAAGCTTAATCTCAACCTTAACCATCTAAAAAATATTTTTAAAAACTTTCGTACTTTCAGAAGTAATATTAAACTGCTTTTATCAACAACAAAAAAGAATAATACTAAACCCATATGTAACAAAGGAGGTAGGAGTTGATATTAGCCTTGACCAAAAAATAATTATATAATCTCTTAAAAATCATGAATTATAATTTAATCTAGTGACAAAATTATATTTAACTCAAAAAAAAAACTAAAATTATAATCCCGTAAGGAATTCCTAACAACGCCAAAACGGTAATGGATACTTTGGTTAATAATAATAAGAGTTAATATTTACTAACAACATGTTGGTCTAGTGGAGTGAGGCGTTAAGTTTCAATAAGCAAGGCTAGAAGTTCAAATCATGAAATTGTTAACAAAAAAATTAGATTAGGAAAGTCGCATTATATTGAGCCTCAATGGTTAAACCAAAATAATAAGGGTTAATATTTGATGCGCAAGCATCAAATATGTTTCCTACTAATAATTAAAATTCCCAAGAAAAATTCTAAAATTTGAACTCATACAAGATGAGACAATATAAAAATTCTTGACCACTTAAATAATTAATGGATTTCGTTAAATTATAATTTTAATTGCAAAAATCAATATTTTTTATATAGAAAACATGAATTTTTAATAAAATAACACACAATAAACAACCATAATTTAATATTAATATAGAAAACATGACTTTTAACATTAGAAAACTATATCAACAAGGTCTTAAAGTAAGTGATTTATTTTGAACAAAAAAGTAAAGTGATTTATAATATTAATATAATTGTACTTGTGTGTATATTTTTTAAGGATTATTATCCTATATACACTGGCGGTGGAAACTAAGAGTTTCCACAAGTGCCATAGTTTTAGGGTTTATGGGTTTATTTTAAGGTGTAGGGTTTAGGTGTAGGGATTTAGAATTTATGGATAGTTGTTAGAATTTATGGTTTAGGGTTAGAAGTTAGAATTTAGAGGTTAGGGTTTAGTTTTAGGGTAATATGGTGAGGATTTAGATTTTAATTTATAAACCCTAAACTATAAATACCCTAAACTAAGTCTCTAAACCCTAAAACTAAGGCGCTTGTGGAAACTTTTAGTTTCCACCCTAGTGTATCAAATAATTATCCTTTTTTAAATTGATCTTATACATTTAATTTAGGGTAATTATTTGATACACTGGAGATAGAAATTAAAAGTTTCTATAAGCGCCTTATTTTAGTGTTTATAGATTTAGTTTAGGGTGTACAATTTAGGGGTTTAGATGTAGGAGTTTAGAATTTAACAATAGTAGTTGAAATTTAGGGTTTAGGGTTATAATTTAGAGTTTATATGTTAAAACTTAAATCCTTACCATTTTATCCTAAAAACTAAATGCTAACCCCTAAACCTTAAATTCTAACCCCTAAACCCTAAATTCTAACCACTATCCCTAAATTCTAAACACCTACACCTAAACCCCTTAACCTTATACCCTAAACTAAGACCCTAAAACTAAGACGCTTGTAGAAACTTTTAGTTTCCACCGCCACTGTTAAATCCTTTAATTTATATTAAATTAGTTTTGTATTAGCATAATTTATATGTATTATTTGAGTTTTTATAATTCAATCGTGATGGTAAATTACATCCTTAAGGAAAAGACGATATTGTAGAACTAATGTTTTGATATAATAATTGAAAAATAGTTTTGGACAAAGTTAAAAAGAATTCAAAACCATTTCTAAAGTCCAAACAACTTGAAACTATATTTATGGGATATTTCAAAAGGGTTTTAAGTGTTTTCAAAGCCAAATTCAACAAAACCATCCAGGCGTTTCGAAACGCCCCTAGGCGTTTCGATACGGGTCTTTACAGTGGCAAAACGTTTTGAAACGTGTTTCGAAACGAGCTTTAATCTGGGTGAGATCTTGCATAGCGTTTCGATACGGCCTCTGCCGTTTCGATACGCATATGTGGCATCGACCTCAACGGTCACAAACCCCCAAACGGCTATTTCCCAACTACCTTTTAAATACAGAGTGTTTCGATACAGGGACTAGCGTTTCGATACGGCAAAGGGCGTTTCAATACGGGTGTTGCATCAGATTGCAACAGCTCTTTCTATTTCAAGAGTGTTTCGAAACGGGGTCGAGCGTTTCGAAACGGGGAGCTGCAGAACTGCATTTATAGTGGGAAATGAAGTCTCTAACGGCTCCAATTAAACCCCAACGGCTAGTAACGGTTACAAACTCAAAGAGAAGTATAAAAGGGACCTCCAAGCATCTATAAATGGTTAATGCTTCAATTTTAATACAACATATGATCAAAATGTGTCTTGGTGCTTAATTGTCAATTCCTTGTATAGACAAACACTAGTGAGCCAAAATTTTTAGATTTACTCAAGTGTTCTAGGATTGGATGAGAGCTTAATTGTGCAAACAAATACCTATTAGAGGGATTTGAGTTTGCTTATTTTATCTCTTTGTAAAGAGGGTTTGATCAAAGCTTTGGGTAGAAAGCTTGATCGGTTTGTAAGGGTTTCCTCATAAGCCTAGAAAATGGGATGAACCAATAGTGGATTGATTGGAAATCCTTAGAGGGATGCTAAGGTAGTGGATGTAGACATTGGTTAGAAGGTTGAACCACTATAAATCATCTTGTCTTTATTCCTTTTAGCTCCCACACCTCAATCACCCAAAATTCCACTTCTCCACCACTTGGCGAGCAAGAACAGTTGAAGGAATCGAGCACTGAATAACCCAACAATTGGTATCAGAGCTTGGATCAATTGAAGAGGATTAACATCCTAATGAGAAGATCCGGCAAGCTCGATAAACATTTCATACAACCAACTCAATGGCGCAATCCATCGACAAACCGCCCTTTTTCGATGGAACATACTATGCCCATTAGAAGACAAGGATGAAGTTCTTCATAAAGTCAAAGGACTACAAGCTTTGGGACATAGTAGAAGATGATCCATTCGTGCCTCAACAAAACAAGGCGGATTGGAGTGCCGAATATCGCAAGCAGATGGAGCTTAATTGCAAAGCCTTGCACATCTTATTTTGTGCATTTAGCCCAAACATCTATGAGAAGATGTCTTCTTGTGAGTGTGCCAAGGAGGTATGGGACAAGCTTGATGTCACATTCGAAGGAACCGACAAAGTAAAGGAGACCAAGATCGGCCTCCTCAACCTAGCGTATGAAAACTTCAAGATGGATCTGGAAGAGAACATCGAGAAGATGTTTGATAGGTTCTCCACTATCACCAATGGTCTCAAAGGCTATGGAGAAACCATCCCAAAAGAGAAGCTTGACCGAAAGCTCATCTACTCCCTTCCCGAGTCATGGGACTCAAAAAGGACCACCATCATTGAAGCCAAGAATCTCAAAACTTTGAAGCTTGATGAGCTCATGGGGTCTCTTCTCACTCACCAAATTATGAAGAAAAACAAAGAAGAGGATAAGAAGAAGAAGAAGGAAGAGATAAGAGATATGGGGGAGAAGAAGCTCAAAGAGCTTGGCATCAACACAAATGCCATTGCTCTCAAATCCTCCACATGCCATCATGTTGATTCAAGTGAAGAGGAGGATGAAGAAGAGATAATTCATCTCTTCAAGAAGTGTGCCCCTTACATGAAGAAAGCCTTGAAAGAGCTTGAACGATAATCCATGAAAAAGAAGAGAGCAAGCACTTCAAGCCATAAGAAGAAGGCATATGTGGCTACTTGGAGTGATGAAGACTCCACCGACGATGAACAAGCCAACCTTTTCCTTATGACCATCGAAGAAGATTCAAGGGTAACTTCTAATTCATCTACTTCATGTTCATATTCTTTTGATGAATTACAAGATGCCTATGATGATTTGGTTTTAGAGTTTAAAAATCACATTTTGAAAAACAATAAAATGATTTCAAAGTTGAAAATTCAAAATGATTTGATTTCTAAAACCAAACTTGAACTTGAAGAAAAACTCAAAGAGTTAGAACAAAAATGTTTTGATTTACAAAATTTGCTTCATAAAGTTCAAGAAGAAAAAGATTTGATTTCCAAAGAGCTTGAAAAGAAAAACAATTTAGGAAAATCAAAATTTTATGTAAGACAATCTAGTGCCCCTAGATTTATAAATGGAAAATGTTTTAGAAGTGTTTGGGTCCCAAAAGGACTAACCACTTCAACTAAAAATGATGAAATTGAAAAATGGATTCCTAAGGGGACTAAATTTTCTGCTACTAACGTCTATGGATCCAAAGCAATTTGGATACCAAAAATTACTTGATTATCATTTGCTATGTGTGATGGAGAGTGATCAACAACTCAAACATTGAGGGGAGCTCCATGCACACAAAGAAAGACACTTGAAGAAGGAAGGCTTCACATCCTCCCTTGTGTTCAAGTGTGGTAAAAATCTAGTTGCTTTATTTGTTTAATTTGATTTTTTTAACTAGATTATGACATATGTTGGACTAACATTTTGATGATGCTTTGAGTAAGGGGGAGCCATTTTAAAACCAAAATTGTAAATTTTTGTCATCTTTTCAAACCTCCTAAGTTATTTTGAACTTAATGTCTTTTGAATTCTTTTTGATATAACAAAAAGGGGGAGAGTTTGGTTTGAAAAATTGCATTTTCAAATGAATAAGTGGGAGCTTTACTTTGTTTTAAATTTTTTTATCTCTTATTCACATTTTTAAACTTAAACAAGGAGAATCCCAAACAATTTTCCAAGTTGGTTTATTATATCAAAAAGAGGGAGATTGTAGAACTAATGTTTTGATATTATAATTGAAAAATAGTTTTGGACAAAGTTAAAAAGAATTCAAAACCATTTCTAAAGTCCAAACAACTTGAAACTATATTTATGGGATATTTCAAAAGGGTTTTAAGTGTTTTCAATGCCAAATTCAACAAAACCATCCAATTGTTTCGAAATGTCCCTAAGTGTTTCGATACGGGTCTTTACAATGGCAAAATATTTCGAAACGGGCTTTAATCTGGGTGAGATATTGCATAGCATTTCGATACGGCCTCTGCCGTTTCGATATGCCTATGTGGCATCAACCTCAACGGTCACAAACCCCCAACGGCTATTTCCCAACTACCTTTTAAATGCATAGCGTTTCGATACGGGTGTTGCATCAGACTGCAACGGCTCTTTCTATTTCAAGAGTGTTTCGAAATGGGGTCCACTGTTTCGAAACGGGGAGCTGGAGAACTGCATTTATGGTGGGAAATGAAGTCTCCAACGGCTCCAATTCAACCCCAACGGCTAGTAACGGTTACAAACTCAAGGAGGAGTATAAAAGGGACCTCCAAGCATCTAGAAATGGTTAATGCTTCAATTGTAATACACCATATGATCAAAATGTGTCTTAGTGCTTAATTGTCAATTCCTTGTATAGACAAACACTAGTGAGCCAAAATTGTTAGATTTGCTCAAGTGTTTTAGGATTGGGTGGAGCTTAATTGTGCAAACAAATACCTATTAGAGAGATTTGAGTTTGCTTATTTTATCTCTTTGTAAAGAGGATTTGATCAAGGCTTTGGGTAGAAAGCTTGATCAGTTTGTAAGGGTTTCCTCCTAAGCCTAGAAAAGGGGACGAATCAATAGTGGATTGATTGGAAATCCTTAGTGGGAAGCTAAGGTAGTGAATGTATACCTTGGTTAGAAGGTTGAACCACTATAAATCATCTTTTCTTTATTCCTTTTAGCTCCCACACCTCAATCACTCAAAATTCCACTTCTCCACCATTTTGCGAGCAAGAACGGTTGAAGGAATCGAGCATCGAATAACCCAACAGATATAATCTATAAGATTTATCAAATAATATGCACCTAGGAAAATAATGAAAAACTCTGAACTTCCGGGAAACCCTACCCTTCAACAACCGACGCCATCTGGGAGGTTGTTGGAAGGTACAACGACGGGACTAAATTCGATCATTGTGGATGGATCTGTCCTGGATCGTACCAGTATTGGTTTGCATAATGAAGAAAGCATGGAGGTTGATCACGTTGCTTCCCCTAGTGTTGAAGCAACGTCGCCTGATGAGAATAACAAGGATCTTACTGATGGTAATTCGACAAAAGCCAATATGGATGTTCCATCCATGGCAGCCACACCTTTGATGACTATGGTGAAGTTGTCGTTCTATGACATGGTGGCTATGCAATGTGGAACATGCCAAAAAGACAAGTTTATATGTGATTTGGAAGTGGAGTTGCAGTCCGATGATGTAGTAATTGGCAATAATGGGGTCCTCCATAAGATTCAATTCTCCGAAAGAGTACATAAGGCCATTGATTACAAGCTGTCGAAATCATTTATTGTTCGATTGTTAGGAAAATCAATCGGGTACCGAGCACTTCAATCCCGTGTTCAAGCTTTATGGAAATCGAAAGGCAAAATATGCATTATCGATTTGGATAATGACTATTTCCTTGTTCGTTTTGCTATAGATGATGATTACGAACGTGTTTTGACAAGAGGTCCATGGATGGTGTATAGTAGCTACCTCACTGTACAGCCTTGGTCTTGGGAATTTTCTACATTGGAAGCACACCCTAATAAGATTTTTGTACGGATACAATTTCCTGGATTACCGTATCGCTACTACTCTAGAAGTCTGTTTGAAGCCATAGCTAGTGTCTTAGGGAATGTGGTTCACGTCGATTACAATACGAATGAAGGTTCAAGGGGCAAATTTGTGCGATTGGTGGTGGTTATTAACTTGGATAAATCGTTAATTTCAAGAATGGTTGTCGATGGGAGATATCAAATTATTGAGTATGAGGGCCTTCCCATTATATGTTTCAGCTATGGAAAATATGGGCACTCGAAAGAATTATGTGGTGGAGTGGATTTGAACAAAGGAAAGGAAAAGGTAGATGAACATAGAGCGACGATGATTGATGAATTATTTGGTCCTTGGATGCAAGTGACAGGTCGGAAAAGAAGGCCGAATGCTGCTAAGAAGCTGATTTCCCAAGTGCAAACTCAACCTAGAGGTGGGGGATCGTGATTTGATGTGTTATCTACAATGGAAAATAGGGACCCAAAGGAAACAATTATTGTCAGCGACGAGCCTAATGTGCCGGGAAATAGCGTGGAAGTTGTCCCGTCGGTACCTATCCATAGTGTGTAACACCCCGAAATCTTGTCTAGTCGGAATTAAGTTTTGTTGATCGGGAATCTTACATTGGCAGAGCTTAAATATTGCATCGATTAGTTAATTATTGCTATCAAACCCTAAATTGTCTTAAAACCTTGTGATTAAACTTTATTAAGTAATATTAAGCTTTTAGTGGTTAAAATGGAAGAAGTGTAAGTTGGAGAGCAAAACTATAATTGCGTGAAAAGTGAAGGGCCAACCTCGCGATTAGCCCTCTTTAATTAAGTCTCCACTACGTGGAGTTATCTGATAACTTTCCTTCAAGTGAAGGAAAGCTTGATGTTAAAAATTAGAAACAAAAAGCAAAGGGATAGCTACCCGAGAAAACTCCCAAGCTAACACCTATCACCTTCATCATCTTCTTCATCTAAGCACACACCTCCATTGAAGGAATTTCAAGATTTGTTATTCTTCACTTTATTGTTATCGAATCGTTGTCACCGATCGAGTAAGCTATATTCCTCAATCGGTTATTGGATTCCATGGATATTTTGAGTATAATATAAGCTAGGGTTTTGACTATCCATGGATATCTCCTCGTTGTCATCTTTATTGAAATTGTATATTGATTTCGATATCTTTATGTTGATTTTGATATCGAAACATCGACCCTAATAAGTTTTCTATTAATTTTTCTAGCTCAAGAAGTGGAGAAAGAAGTTTCACCATCTCCATCACAAGCTAGGAACAAAGAGATTGTTATCCGAGAGCCATGAAGCTTCAGATTGCTAGGTGAGTGTAGTCGGAGTCTCGGGTTTAGGCGAAAGGCCTTCTTGGATCATTATTTGTTATTCTAGATTACTTCGTTAACATTGCTATTGAAGCGAGTTCATTAGATGGTTAATCGAACACTTTGGTAAGTGTCGGTAAGTTACAATTGAACACTGATTATTGTCACTATATATATTTTCCGATATAAGCATTGTCATTGGATCATTGCATTGAAATCATCGGACATTGATATTAATACCAATTTATGAAATATTGATGTTGAGAAACATATATTGATCACCGGCTACATTGAATTCATTGTACATTGATATATCATTGATTATTGAAATGAATAAGAACTTTGCAACCTTGGATTGGAATGGACTTGGGATACAATTGGCATGCCATAGAATTCATGAGCTCAGTGTACGGGTGGACTACGGTCCTAAGGCTAGAGGCTATATTGATTTGATGAGGCGGAGGGATGTGTATTGTTATTGGTCATATTGGCGAGGCGGGGGGATTAGACCATTCATTGATTTGGCGAGGCGTAGGAATTCGCGGATCCACGATTTGATTCAATCCAAGGACTACGAATGAAACAGAAACATGTTTATACTTTGTGCATTGTTGCATGGTACCAATATTGTTGGCATGAGATTATGTATTAGTGTAACCATGGCATTCCATTATTTACATTGCTTATGACTACCTCACTAGGAAAAATATGCCTAACGTGTCTCATCTCCTGCATTTTCAGGTTAAAAAGGGTTTGTTCGTTGGAAGATCGGATCGACCGCCAAGACAAGTCACTACCAAGCTACAAGTAATGTAATTATGACCTTTGAACTCCTAGGATGGTGGCAAAGTAATTAAACTAGTCATATATGCACGTTTTGTTGTGTTGGTGCTTTGCCTATTTTGTAATATGATCATTGGCCCTAAATGGCCTTTTTGGTTCTTGGAAGATAGCCTTAATATTCATGCTTAGCTTAAAAAGGGGAAAACCTAGTAAATGTATTCATATAGTCATGAAATTTAGTATGCTAGATGTTTATACTATTGAAATGTTGCGTATAAAGTTCCGTTGCATTTCGACATCAGATGGTAGGTCAAATTGATCAAAAACTAGTAAAAATCTGTCACTATAGGCCTGTCTGTATCGAAACGGGTGATGTCGTTTCGGTACGGGTACACATTATTGAACCTGAGATTGTGGGCGTTCCGAAACGAAGTAATGCTGTTTCGAAACATTTTACTACTGGAATTGGGTGTTCCGAAATGATGTAATTTCGTTTTGGAACATTTTTCCTTTGGAGACCATTGTTTCGATACGAGTTTCGGAACGGTCAAAGTCAAAGTCAATGGTGGTCAATCCGTTCAGATATGGGTCAAGCCTGTATCGAAACGGTCAACAGAGAAAGGTCAACAAGGTTGACTCTCGTGCACCCATTTCAAAACAGCTCAAGGTGTTCCGAAACGAGGTTAGGTAAGTTAGTTAAAGGCTTATTGGACAGTTTGAAAGTGTTACAATCTAATCACTAAACTTTGTGAAGTCAAATTGATGGTGTTATTAATCTCCGAGTTGAATAAAATTTGGTAGGTATAACCCTTAAGTGATGAATTTCATCTTGGTAGGGTTTTTACATCAAAGAACCTCAAACCTGTTAAAATTTACAAATTAGTCCTTAATACTTGTAAAAGTTGTAAAACGACCCTAGATTATTAATTGTGCATTCTATTTGATAATTTTGGACTAATAGGTGCATTGGTTACACATTGTATGCCTTCTATTGATTTATCATGTGATCAAGATGAAATTTTATAACACTGTTTGACGCATCGTCCTCCAGTAATACACTTCGACCCAGTTCTCTACCATACCGGGAAGGGGGTGTTACATAGTGAAAGTAATGCGATTAATTCGAACGGAGTATAAAACGCGTCTAAAACCGTTGTGTTGAGTAGGGACTCAGCTGTGGAAATGAAAATTGTTGCAACACCAGCTGCTATTGTTATCGAGGAGGTAATATGAGCACTAAAATGAACCCCCAAAACTGTTAAAATGGAAAGCGTGTTGGCCCTCAGGTAGCGGCTAAGGACAAGGTTATCTTAGCACCATCCTCCCTCAAACCGGATAAACATACTACTATTAGGGTGGTCGAGAAAGGTGGAAAACGAGCATTGAAAGATAACATTGGTAGGGCTCAATATGGTCCGATCCGGAACAATAACTATAAGGGACAGAATCGCAGTTTGCAAGCTTCCAAGGGGTTAGTCCAAAAGGGGATGAAACCAAAGAAAATAGATGAGAATGTTGATAAACCTATTCTGGTTAAAGAGTGGGTTTTCAATTTGTCGAATGCTCTCTCTACCAAGGGGGTTTCTGATAAGAAAATTGAGTCTACAGGCTAGTCGTCAAAGGGTGGGCAAGGCAATACGATTCAGTGGTTTAAGAACACGACATTTGAAGGGACATCGTCTGGAACCCAGCAGTGAGTTCGGTTCTCTTCTCCCCTCATTTTATATTTTTATGGTTAAAGTAATTTTTGGAATGCACAAGGCGCTTTGGACCTTGTTTTTAATCGTTATTTCAAGTTTCTAGTAGAATTCAAACACTAGATGTATTTGCTATCATGGAACCGAGAATCAGTGGCCCGTCGGCTGATGCTTTTATTAGGCGATCTGGTTATGATCACTCCTACCATGTAGAAGCTACTGGGGTATCTGAAGGTATTTGGGTCCTTTAGCGAGATACGATCAATTTTTAGATATGTTGGCTGTTTCAAATCAGTTTTTGCATGGGGTTTGTGTGGATACGAACTTGTCTCATACTTTTTTTCTTACCGCGGTGTATGTCAGTCCGGAGTATAGCCAAATAAGACTTTTGTGGGACCAAATTCGTGCTTTTGATCCTGGAACTAGTAGACCGTGGGCTTTGGGTAGCGACTTTGATGCCATTTTCTCGTCGATTGAAAGGAAATGAGATTTGCAAAGGAGAACTCGGATTTTCTCTTTATTTAGTGATTTTATTTTCCACTCGGGCTTGCTTAACATGGGTTTTTTTGGACCTCGCTTCACTTGTCAAAGGGGTGATCTTATCCAACGTCTTCACAGATGTCTTTGCAATGATAAATGGTATGAAACCTTTGCTGTAACCCCCTTAGCCCGGCCTAGACGGTTGACCCGAACTACGAAGATTACACGGGGAAAACCAAAGTCAACCCGAAAGTCAATCTTGATCAACGACCCTTTTTTTTAAACTTGTCTAAATGCACAATAATCCTAGGCATACTTTTTAAATAAGCATACTCAAAAATCACAGCAATTAGAAAACAATAAGGGATGTTGAGTGTGTAAAAGTTCTATTATTTACACCCTTTTCTAACCCATATCTCTGCTGCATTCAAGCATCATTTCATTGCATTTAGGGTAGTTTACAGCAAAACATCACAAATATATAAAAGGCACGGATTCTACTAAAAATGGCTGTTTTTGGCAGGTTGCCGCCGCCGTAGATGGTGAAGGCGGGCGCAGGGCAGAGAAACCGAAGAGCTGAACTGAACAAGCAGACAAAGAGGACGATGCTGCCATGGTGCTGCCGTGACAGCAGAGGACGACAACAAGTTAGTGGAGAAAAAGCAAAGTGGACCTCGATAGACAGAGAAAATTCTGCTCGTCTGTCGTGTGAAAACCATATATTTTTCCAAGCCCCGGATCAAAAGATATGTCAAGCCCAAAGCTCAAAGAGAGAAAATCCCAAGAAACAAGGAGGACGGCTAGAAAGTAGGATCCTTGAAGATTAAGTCTTTATTAGAATCATACTTTTAATTAAAGTTGTAATCCTTGTTAACTTAGATAAGTTGAGCCCAAAGCTTATATAAGGGCATGTATTTTAACCTAGGGAGAGATCTCATATCCCATAGCCGATTACCCCATAACTGACAACCAAAACCTCTAGCCGTTTACCCGCCGCCGACATGTTCTAAATCCCCCCTAGGGCCACGGGTTGATTTGTATAGTAGTTGCAAGGGTTGTTTTGTTTTAGGAATTTTCAGTTCAATAAAATAAACTTCAAGTTCTCTTATTTTGGTGATTAATATCTTGCAAGAGCATCGGGAGAGCATTGTGAGGTTATCTATTTACTTAGCATCGGGAGAGTTAAGTATACAAAAGAAATAAGAGCAAGTTCTCTAGTTTATAGTTGAACTATCTCGTGCCTAGGGATAGGGCGAGGTTAAGTGGCTAAAGAAGAATTCATACACATCAGTGTTCATCCTTCGATTCACGCCGGGAGGTATCATCAAGACGTGATCATCGACAAACTTGGACCTAGGGATAGGCCAAGGCAAATCTGGGATTCTTGCCAAACTTGAACGTACTGAGTTGGTGTGTTTGCTGTCGCGACGATCAACAGACTGCTGCCGCGACAGGTGCTGCCGCGACAGGCGCGACGACAGAACTGGATTTCCTAAACTCTACAATACCTACACTACTGAGCAATTCAATACCAACCCATTCTCTCTATCTTGATATTTCTACTCTTTTATTTTCGTTCACTTTATTATTCTCGTGACAACTTTCTCAACTATTTCCTTTACTTCGTGCAGTAAACTAAGGTGAAGCTATTAGCCCAATCCCTATGGAGACGATATCCGATACTTCGTATCACTTTACTACTTGCGTCGTGTACACTTGCACTACCATTGCGATAGACTCTTTTACACGCAACAAGTTTTTGGCGCCATTGCCGGAGATTGGCAACATAACTCTACCTTTCTTTTATTGCACTTTTCATTTTTATTTTTGTTTTTGTTTTTATTTTTCTGTTTTTCCGTTGGTGCATTCAACTCTTGCTTTTCACAAGGTTTTCTTGTTTATGCGCAGATCGAACCGAGGTAAAGATCCCGAATATCAATTAGATCCGGAAATCGAACGTTCCTTCAATCTCAAGAAACAACTTCGTCACCTTATAGCCAGGAACGAGTACCTTGAGGAACAGCTAGAGAAGATGGCCAATGTTGGAGACGACCCGCCTGCTGGCGATGTTATACCGCTTGTCGATAACCCTGCCGCCGGCAGACGACGGTCCTGTCGTGACTACATGTTGAACGATCATGTAGAATTGGAAACCACGCTGCCGGACATAGATGTTGACAACTTCGAGCTTAAACTTGTCATGTTTAGTATGATCAACAATGCCGGGCAGTTTAGTGGTGCTGTTACAGAGGATTCTAGGGAGCATCTCAAGACGTTCCAGGAGATCTGTGGTTCGTTTAGACTGCCAGGAGTTAATCCGGAGATACTGAGGCTTCGGTTATTTCCCCATTCATTGAGGGACAAAGCTAAAACTTGGTGGAATAAACTTACACCGGGTTCAATAAGAAGATGACGAGCCGATGCACGAGGCCTGGGACATATTTACTACTCTTCTACGGAACTGCCCAATGCATGGATTCCCCGTCTAGAATCAGGTAACTAAGTTTTATAATGCTGCCAACTTACAAACTCGTATTCGAATTGATTCAGCAGCAAATAGACTATTATTGGATAAAGATCCGGACGAGGCATTGCAAGTTTTGAAAAATCTGGCCAAGAATGAGGAGCAGTTTCCGACAACAAGAAGAGGGGGTAAACGAGTACTTGCTGTCAAGGATTATGAGACCGACAGCACAATGAAATCACAGGTAGCATTCCTTACTAAAGCAATGAAACGGTTATTGAATGATGATGCACAATATGGATTTGTTGTTGAGGAGGTATGTGACATCTGTAAGGGAAATCATGGTCGGGATGAGTGCCCGATACAGTTAGAAGAGGGAAAATATGTTGGAAACTATAAGCCAAATTACAATTCCAACAACTATAATCCCAACTGGAGGAAGGATCCCAAGTTTTCTTGGAGTAATCCTAATAATGCCCTGAATCCTCAAGCACATAATCAGAATCAGGGAGGACTTAGATTGCTGACGCGACAGCAACTGCCGCCGCAACTGCTGCCGCAGCAGCAACAGCAACAACCAGCTGCCACGAGCAGTATACTGGAACAGACTCTGGCCACTTTTATGTCTCAGACAGGTACTTATATTGAGAATTTGAATCAGTTTGTCAAGAAGACAGAGAATTTCATGGATAAAACAGAGATGAGGATGACGAATCATGAAGCTACTCTGAAATCTTTGGAGACACAAATGGGTCAGGTTTCCCAACATATTAAGTCGAGGCAGACTGGAGGATTCCCTAGTAATACTGAAAATGCTAGGCAGCCCACACATGAGCAATGTAAATCTATTACTACTAGGAGTGGGAAGAAATTACCAGGGCCAGTAATGGAAGCTGAAACAGAAAAGGAACCAGCTTTAGACAAACCTGCCGAGGAAGCTGCCCCGATAGGTGGTAAACAGACTGCTGCCGATGAGCCTGTCACGACAGCAGAAGCAACATAGGAGAAAATTGATGAACATAAACCTCCTCTGATTCGTATGCAGTGGGAAGGACGTATTGTTGATTATCGTCCCCCGCCACCTTTTCCTCAACGGATACAGGAAACTAAGCATGAATCTCAACTTAAAAAGATTTATGATATTTTTAAGCAGGTTCACATTAATATTCCACTGTTAGATGCTGTTAGGAAGATGCCCGGTTATGCCAAATTTCTCAAGGATGTCATGTCAAAGAAATCTAAACTTGGGGAATTTGAAACGGTAAAGATGAGAGAAGGTTGCATGAGTATTCTTCATCTGCAGCCACCCAGAAAAAGAAGGATCCGGGGAGCTTCATCATACCTTGTGTAATCGGAAATAAATTTGTGGGTAAGGCACTTTGTGATCTTGGTGCTAGTGTTAATTTAATGCCAAAGTCTGTTTTTTAGAAATTAGGTATTGGAAAGGCGCGGCCCACGACAGTAACTCTGCAGCTGGCAGACCGCTCTTATGTTCATCTAGAAGGAAAAATCGAAGGTATTCTGGTAAGAGTGGATAAATTTATATTTCCTGCTGACTTTCTTGTTTTAGATTGTGAAGCGGATGAAAATGCACCAATCATCCTTGGGCGACCCTTTTTAGCCACGGGAAGATCACTGATTGATGTAGAGAAAGGAGAACTCACCATGCGAGTAAATGATCAAGAGATTAAGTTGAATGTTCTCCAAGCGATGAAACATGCTGATGTAGACGAGGAATGCAAGGTTATTACTGACGTTACCCTTGATCAACCCTGCATCAGGTTGGGCTGTCACGATATTAAATTTGGTCACTGCCGCGGCAGCCACCTTCAGGACTGTCACGACAGCACTGATGGCAGCACCTACGACAGCAACTCCTCTGAATCCGATACATCTGATACTGAAGATCAGGAGGAGATAAACTGGTTAGGCAATCGTCCAGGTAAGTTATTTGAACCTTTGAATTATACTTCGGATAACCATTTAATCCAAAAGCCATTTACTGTTGAACCACCTACCTTAGAACTGAAGCCCCTACCAGGGCAGCTAAAATATGCTTTTCTTGGTTCAAATGAGACACTGCCCGTAATCATCTCTTCTAAGCTGCCACAGGAACAGGAACGACAGCTAATAGGCATGCTACGACAGCACAAAAAGGCGATTGGATGGACGATAGCTGATATTCAAGGCATTAGTCCGGCATTATGCATGCACAAAATCCTTCTAGAGGAAGATCATAAGCCGACTATAGATGCCCAAAGGCGGCTAAACCATGCGATGAAAGAGGTGGTTCGTAAAGAGATAATCAAATGGTTAGATATTGGTATTATTTATGCCATCTCCGATAGCAAATGGGTAAGCCTGGTGCAATGTGTTCCAAAGAAAGGAGGTTATAATCAAATTGCCATCGCACCGGAGGATCAAGAAAAAACGACTTTCACATGCCCCTACGGAACATATGCTTTTAGGAGAATGCCATTTGGATTATGTAATGCACCCGCCACCTTCCAAAGGTGCATGATGGCCATATTCTCCGACATGGTAGAGGACTTCCTTGAGATTTTTATGGATGATTTTTCTGTCTTTGGAGACGATTTTGAGAGCTGCCTTGGCAATCTACAAAAGGTACTTGAAAGATGTGAAAAAGCAATTCTCGTTTTGAATTGGGAAAAATGCCACTTTATGGTGGATGAAGGGATAGTCCTTGGGCATAAGATTAGCTGCCGTGGGATAGAGGTCGACAGAGCCAAAATTGAGGTAATTGAAAAGCTGCCGTCGCCGACCACAGTCAAGGGCATAAGAAGTTTTTTGGGACATGCTGGTTTTTACCGGAGATTCATTGCAAATTTCTCAAAAATCACCAAGCCCCTATGCCATCTTTTGGAGCAGAATCGACCCTTTCACTTTAATGATGAATGTACTGAAGCATTCAAGGTTCTGAAGGAAAAACTAGAATAGCTCCCATAGTACAGCCACCAGACTGGACACAACCATTTGAGATTATGTGTGACGCTAGTGACTATGCTGTCGGGGCAGCACTTGGGCAGCGCAGAGATAAGCTGTTTCATGTCATATATTACGCCAGCAAGACATTGAATGACGCCCAAGTGAACTACACCACCACAGAAAAGGAGCTATTAGCTGTGGTGTTCTCCATCGACAAGTTTCGTTCTTACATACTTGGGACGAAGGTAATAGTGCACACGGACCACTCCGCCCTGAAGTATCTGTTCGCGAAAAAGGATGCAAAGCCTAGATTGATAAGGTGGATCCTGCTATTGCAAGAATTTGACCTTGAAATCAAGGACAAAAAAGGGACAGAAAACCAGGTGGCAGATCACTTGTCGAGGTTGGAGAAGGGACAGGGTCTTCCAATAGATGAGACAAACATACTGGAGACCTTCCCAGACGAGCAGCTCTTTTCTGCCGCAATCACTGCCGCGACAACCATGGCGGCAGGTAAGTCTTCTAAACTCCCCTGGTATGCTGATTTCGTTAATTTTATAGTTAGCGGAATACTTCCCTCTGATCCTAATTATCAAGCTAGGAAGAGGTTCCAAAATGATGTTAAGCATTATTATTGGGACGAACCTCTTCTTTTCAAAATATGTGCAGATCAGGTTATAAGGAGATGCGTACCACAAGAAGAGCAAGAAGACATTCTCCATCACTGCCATGCTTCACAATATGGAGGTCACTTAGGAGGCAACAAAACTGCTGCCAAGGTGCTACAGTCAGGGTTCTATTGGCCGACACTGTATAAAGATGCACAGGACTTCTACAAGAACTGTGACAGGTGCCAGCGGACAGGAAACATCTCAAGGAGAAACGAGATGCCACTACAGAACATTCTAGAAGTCGAAATCTTTGATGTTTGAGGGATTGATTTTATGGGACCTTTTCCATCTTCATGTGGAAATCTATACATCCTCCTAGTAGTAGATTATGTCTCTAAGTGGGTTGAAGCTATCGCCACTCAAAAGAATGATGCCAAGACAGTCCAAATATTTTTACACAAAAACATTTTTTTCTAGGTTTGGCATCCCTAAGGCGATTATTAGTGATGAAGGGAGACATTTTGACAATAGGGTCATCGCTGGCGCCTTGAAGAAATATGGTGTGAAGCATCGGATCGTGACAACATACCACCTACAGAACAATGGACAAGCTGAGATATCCAATAGGGAAGTTAAGAACATTCTTGAAAAGATGGTTAAACCAACTAGGAAAGATTGGTCTTTACTCTTCAATGATGCATTATGGGCATACAGGACAGCTTTCAAGACTCCATTGGGCATGTCTCCATACCGATTGATTTATGGAAAAACATGTCATCTGCCTGTCGAGATAGAGCACAAAGCATACTGGGCAATCAAGGCAGTAAATATGGACTTGGACAAGGCAGGTAAGAAAAGGCTGTTAGATCTGAACGAGATTGAAGAAATAAGAACAATGGCCTACGACAATGCAATAATCTACAAGGAGAAGACTAAGAAGTGGCATGAAAGGAAATTGCTGCCACGACATTTCTGCCCAGGGCAGCTTGTATTGTTGTTCAATTCTAGACTAAAACTCTTCCCAGGGAAGCTAAAATCTAGATGGTCTGGCCCGTTCCAAGTTGTACAAGTTTTTCCCCATGGTGCCATCACAATCCGATTATTAAAAGACGGGCACCAATTCAAAGTCAACGGACAACGCCTCAAGCATTATCAGGGGACTGAAGCCCCAGGAATACAGGAAGTGGTTACTTTAGGAGATGCCCCAAAAGGCATCCCTAATTTAACCTAAGTTTTATTTTTATTATCTATTATTTATTAGGAAATAAGTTTTATTTTACTCGAATAATGTTTTTATGTTTTCTGTTTTTAGGAAATAAAGGAGTCAAGAAGAATAGGAGAAGTGACCCAAGCCCACCATTCATCCATCAGCCCAACAAAGCCCAATATTGAAGTCTGTCGTTCCAGCTGCCGCCGCAGACACGAAAAAGACAGGCAGTCACCAGACTGTCACGGTAGATGTTGCGTGTAAAATAGTCTATCGCAATGGTAGTGCAAGTGTACACGACGCATGTAGTAAAGTGATACGAAGTATCGGATATCGTCTCCACAGGGATTGGGCTAATAGCTTCACCTTAATTTACTGCACGAAGTAAAGGAAATAGTTGAGAAAGTTGTCACGAGAGTAATAAAGTAAACGTAAATAAAAGAGTAGAAATATCAAGATTGAGAGAATGGGCTAGTATTGAATTGCTCAGTAGTGCAGGTATTGTAGAGTTTAGGAAATCCAGTTCTGTCGCCGCGCCTGTCGCGGCAGCACCTGTCGCGGCAGCAGTCCGTTGATCGTCGCGGCAGCAAACACACCAATTCAGTACGTTCAAGTTTGGCAAGAATCCCAGAATTGCCTTGGCCTATCCCTAGGTCCAAGTCTGTCGATGATCATGTCTTGATGATACCTCCCGGCGTGAATCGAAGGATGACCACCGATGTGTATGAATTCTTCTTTAGCCACTTAACCTCGCCCTATCCCTAGGCACTAGATAGTTCAACTATAAACTAGAGAACTTGCTCTTATTTCTTTCGTATACTTAACTTTCCCGATGCTAAGTAAATGGATAACCTCACAATGCTCTCCCGATGCTCTTGCAAGATATTAATAACCAAAATAAGAGAACTTGAAGTTTATTTTATTGAACTGAAAATACCTAAAACAAAACAACCCTTGCAACTACTTTACAAATCAACCCGTGGCCCTAGGGGGTTTTTAGAACATATCGACGGCGGGTAAACGGCGGAGGGTTTTTGGTTGTCGATTTAAGGGGAAATCGGCTATGGGGTATGAGATGTCTCCTAGGTTAAAATACATGCCCTTATATAAGCTTTGGGCTCAAGTTATCTAATTTAACAAGGATTACAACTTTAATTAAAAGTATGATTCTAATAAAGACTTAATCTTCAAGGATCCTACTTTTCAGCCGTCCTCCTTGTTTCTTGGGATTTTCTCTCCTTGAGCTTTGGGCTTGACATATCTTTTGATCCGGGGCTTGGAATTATATTTGGTTTTCACACGACAGACGAGCATAATTTTCTCTATCTATCGAGGTCCACTTTGCTTTTTCTCCACTAACTTGCTGTCGTCCTCTGCTGTCACGGCAGCACCGTGGCAGCATCGTCCTCTTTGTCTGCTTGTTCAGTTCAGCTCTTCTGCTTCTCTGCCCTGCGCCCGCCTTCACCGTCTACGACGGCGGCAACCTGCCAAAAACAGTCATTTTTAGTAGAATATGTGCCTTTTATATATTTGTGATGTTTTGCTGTAAACTACCCTAAATGCAATGAAATGATGCTCGAATGCAGCAGAAATATGGGTTAAAAAGGGTGTAAATAATAGAACTTTTACACACTCAACACACCACCAAACTCAAGTTTTTGCTTGCCCTCAAGCAATTAAGACCTAAAAGAAAAAAGAATATTTTTGTGTTGGCCTTCAAACAGTGAACTGTCCCTTACCCGTCGTTCATTTCCTGTGGCGGCAGCAACCTGTCGGATAATTTAGGATCTGTCCGGACTCTCACTATAGTTCTCGTGCAGTGTGTGCATGCTTGTGAACATTTATATGTTAAGACTCTCTTAGTTTCACTAGAATATTCAACTTCTTAACTCGAATTTTTATGCCAAAGTTTATCTTTTTGAAGGCACATTTTCATGCTTCTTTGATTTCTTTGTTTTGACTCGATTTCTCTATTTTTCAAGCTAAAGTTTCACTAGAGCCAGTTTTAGGCACCTCTAGTTAACTTTCTAGAGCCGGTTTCGGGCACCTCTAGGTTTTTGAGTCTCTTTTGCTAAACTTCTTTCCTAGAGCCAGTGTTAGGCACCTCTAAAGGCTATTCAAGTACTAAGCTTCCTATTCTAGTTTTGCTAAAAGAAATCTAAGCAGTATAACATTCACAATGGTGTTTAAGTTCTCAGAACTATAGAAAGGCTCTAAACTTCTCCTTAAACTGTCCTAAAGATGCTGCCACGATAGAGCTGTCACGACAGGTAAGTTCAAATCACAGTTTTAAGCCAAAATTTTCAGTCTTTTTTTATTTTTT
Source organism: Hibiscus tridactylites (assembly GCA_958450335.1). NCBI lineage: Eukaryota > Viridiplantae > Streptophyta > Magnoliopsida > Malvales > Malvaceae > Hibiscus > Hibiscus tridactylites. The sequence continues at coordinate 18,032,183 of OY288285.1, read as the reverse complement.
TATTTTAAGAGAACTTAAATAAATGAGACACAGCAAATGATTAAGATGTACTAAGACTCCACTAAAATGGAGGGTTGCCACCCCCAAACTCGAGGGTTGCATTGCCCTCAATGCAAATGACAGAAAAAATGAAGCCAGGTGCATCACAAAATATAGATAAAGCAGGCAGCAATAAAAAGAAAATAAAGGACTTAAATTTTAAGCGATGTCTTCACTGCTGCTGCTGACACGGGTTTGGCGGCGGATTCTGGGCTGTGGGGCAGGCTAGGCTGGTTGCTCCACGACCTGGATGTCAGAGCTGTTGCCGCTGTCTCAAGTGCAGCTGCTGGTGGTGGTGGTGCTGGCCTTTGGCATTAGCTTTCTGTCGGCCATCTTTTTCGGCCTCTTGACAGGCGTGAATTCCTTCTCCAAATTCCTCCGAATAGGAGGTTCTGTCTCGCTATCAGCCCAGACAGAGGAAGAGGAGAAACCAACTATATAAGCGTCGATGTCATCCGAGGGTGGTCTCTTCGTTCCTCGGTCGGATGTTTCTGCCGGAGGACTGCCAGCTACCGTCGGGGCAGGTGATGGGGTGGAGGCAGCAGAATGTGTGTGTGGGGAGGCAGGAGGTGTAGGTGTGTGGGCAGGGGTGGGGATAGTGAAATAGTGGGCAGGGAAGGTTGGGAAAACAACATCGGGATAATTTAAAGTATTGGTAATGAAATTTACCGTGGAGTTGGCGAAATCCCTGATGAATGTCATCAGTCCCAGCTGTCTCTCTTCCACCCTCTGAATGGCAGCAAGAATCTGAGTGGATGTGTCTGTCGGAGCAGCTGCTGCGGTAGGTTCAGTGTTGGGCTCCTCGGAGGATTCTGCTGGGGCGGCATTAGGGTTGACGGAAGAGATGGGGGTCGCTACTCTCAGCTCCATGAGGCTGAGAATGTTCTTATCGGTCCAACCCCGTCCCTTGACCAGTTTATCGGTGGTGGCTTCTGGTACGGCAGCGCAACGGTAGAATGATGTGATCATGAAAGGCAGGCAGAGTAGGGCGGTTGATCTGTGGGTGCAGTCCAAGACACTTTCCCTCATGTAGCATCCCACATTTATAAGTCGCTTGTTCATGATCAAATGTATTAGGGCTAGCCTCTGCTGGTCCACTGTCGTGTGATGGGAGGACGGCAGAATGCGCTTTTTGATTAAGGCGTTCTATAACTTGGCTTCTGGAAGCAGCTGCCCCCTTCTGACGGTGTTGGGATTTTTCTTGCTCGTGTTCCATTCCATCCCTTCTTCTGTCACTTCATCCATGACAGCATCGAAGGCAGCTGTGTCGAGGGTGTCCAAAAACTACTGGTGGGCATCGTCGTTGGGACAGAAGTAGAGGCCATACATATTATTAATGCGTTCTACTGTGAATGGCACTTCTGTCCCTCGGACAGTTACTGTGGTTGTCGTCCTGCTGTCGATGGCAGCGTAGAATTCCCTCACCAGCGTTTCATTCATTTCAGCTGGTTGTTCTGCAAATTGCTCCCATAGTAGAGCCTTTATCGCCCTTGCGATGAATGGTTTGAGCCCCATATTCTCTGCCTTTCGGATGTAGATAAAGCCTCTTTCTTCCCATAATTCCTTAGTCGCGAAGGATTGCGGGGTGGGTGCTGCCGGTGAAGAGGTTAAAGCAGCACTGCGGCGGGTACGTCTGGAAGACATGTTAGTTGCAAGGGTTTTGAAAGTAAAGAAAACAAAGAAAAACGAAAGGGGAGAGCAAGTAAGAAGAAGCAAAAGTGAGGAAGATGAAAATGAAACGGGGTTATATAGAGGAAGAGTTGCTGCCCGTTTAATGCTGTAACGGCAGGCGTGAATAACGGGGCGATTGTTGAGCTTTGGCGTGTCTGACGCGCCTGACACGCATTTATGCGTTTGTTACGCGTCTGTCACACGCTTCTGCGTCTGCCGTGACAGTATGTTGACAGCCTGTCTTATTCGTGTCTGCGGCGGCAGCTGGAACGAAAGGCTTAAATAATGGGCTCTGTTGGGATGATGGATGGATGGTGGGCTTGGGTCACTTCTCCTTTTCTTCTTGACTCCTTTATTACCTAAAAACAGAAAATATAAAAAACATTATTCGAATAAAATAAAACTTATTTCCTAATAAATAATAGATAAAAATAAATAAAAATAAAACTTAGGTTAAATTAGGGATGCCTTGTGGGGCATCTCCTAAAGTAACCACTTCATGTATTCTTGGGGCTTCAGTCCCCTGATAATGCTTGAGGCGCTGTCCGTTGACTTTGAATTGGTGCCCGTCTTTTAATGATCGGATTGTGATGACACCATGGGGAAAAACTTGTACAACTTGGAACGGGCCAAACCATCTAGATTTTAGCTTCCCTGGGAAGAGTTTTAGTTTAGAGTTGAACAACAATACAAGCTGCCCTGGGCAGAACTGTCGTGGCAGCAATTTCCTGTCATGCCACTTCTTAGTCTTCTCCTTGTAGATTCTTGCATTGTCGTAGGCCATTGTCCTTATTTCTTCAATCTCGTTCAGATCCAACAGCCTTTTCTGGCCTGCCTTATCCAAATCCATATTCACTGCCTTGATCGCCCAATATGCTCTATGCTCTATCTCGACAAGCAGGTGACAGGTTTTCCCATAAATCAATCGGTATGGAGACATGCCCAATGGAGTCTTAAAAGCTGTCCTATATGCCCATAATGCATCATTGAGGAGTAAAGACCAATATTTCCTAGTTGGTTTAACCATCTTCTCAAGAATGTTCTTAACTTCCCTATTGGATATCTCAGCTTGTCCATTGGTCTGTGGGTGGTATGCTGTCGCGATCCGATGCTTGACACCATATTTCTTCAAGGCAGCAGCAATAACCCTATTGTCAAAATGTCTCCCTTCATCACTGATAATCGCCTTAGGGATGCCAAATCTAGAAAAATGTTTTTATGTAGAAATTTTTGGACTGTTTTGGCATCATTCCTTTCAGTGGCGATAGCTTCAACCCACTTAGAGACATAATCCACTGCTAGGACGATGTATATATTTCCACATGAAGATGGAAAAGGTCCCATAAAATCGATCCCCCAAACGTCGAAGATCTCGACTTCTAGAATGTTCTGTAGTGGCATCTCGTTTCTCCTTGAGATGTTTCTTGTCCGCTGGCACCTGTCACAGTTCTTGTAGAAGTCTTGTGCATCTTTATACAGTGTCGGCCAGTAAAACCCTGACTGCAGCACCTTGGCAGCAGTTTTGTTGCCTTCTAAGTGACCTCCATATTATGAAGCATGGCAGTGATGGAGAATGTCTTATTGCTCTTCTTGTGGTACACACCTCCTTATAACTTGATCTGCACATAGTTTGAAAAGAAGAGGTTCGTCCCAATAATAATGCTTAACATCATTTTGGAACCTCTTCCTGGCTTGATAATTAAGATCAGAAGGAAGTATTCCGCTAACTATAAAATTAACGAAATCAGCATACCAGGGGAGTTCAGAAGACTTACCTGCCGCCATGGCTGTTGCGGCAGCGATTGCGGCAGCAAAGAGCTGCTCATCTGGAAAGGTCTCCAGTATGTTAGTCTCATCTATTGGAAGACTATGTCCCTTCTCCAACCTTGACAAGTGGTCTGCCACCTGATTTTCTGTCCCTTTTTTATCCTTGATCTCAAGGTCGAATTCTTGCAATAGCAGGATCCACCGTATTAGTCTAGGCTTTGCATCCTTTTCGCGAACAGATACTTCAGGGCAGAATGGTCTGTGTGCACTATTACCTTCGTCCCAAGTATGTAAGAACGAAACTTGTCGATGGAGAACACCACAGCTAGTAGCTCCTTTTCTGTGGTGGTGTAGTTTACTTGGGCGTCATTCAATGTCTTGCTGGCATAATATATGACATGAAACAGCTTATCTCTGTGCTGCCCAAGTGCTGCCCCGACAGCATAGTCACTAGCATCACACATAATCTCAAATGGATGTGTCCAGTCTGGTGGCTGTACTATTGGGGCTGTTACCAGTTTTTCCTTCAGAACCTTGAATGCTTCAGTACATTCATCATTAAAGTCAAAGAGTCGGTTCTGCTCCAAAAGATGGCATAGGGGCTTGGTGATTTTTGAGAAATTTGCAATAAATCTTCGATAAAAACCAGCATGCCCTAAGAAACTTCTAATGCCCTTGACTGTGGTCGGCGGCGGCAACTTTTCAATTACCTCTATTTTGGCCCTGTCGACTTCTATCCCACGGCAGCTAATCTTATGGCCAAGGACTATCCCTTCATCCACCATAAAGTGGCATTTTTCCCAATTCAAAACGAGATTTGCTTTTTCACATCCTTCAAGTACCTTTTGTAGATTGCCGAGGCAGCTCTCAAAATCGTCTCCAAAGACGGAAAAATCATCCATAACTATCTCCAGGAAGTCCTCTACCATGTCGGAGAATATGGTCATCATGCACCTTTGGAAGGTGGCGGGTGCATTGCATAGTCCAAAAGGCATCCTCCTAAAAGCATACGTTCCGTAGGGGCATGTAAAAGTCGTCTTTTCTTGATCCTCCGGTGCAATAGCAATTTGATTGTAACCTGAATAACCATCAAGAAAACAATAGTAAGGTTTACCCGCTAATCTATCAAGCATTTGATCAATAAAGGGTAAAGGAAAGTGGTCCTTTCGAGTAGCTTTGTTAAGCTTTCGATAGTCCATACAAACCCTCCAACCGGTCACAGTCCTGGTTGGGATTAACTCATTGTTTTCATTGGTCACCACGGTCATTCCTCCTTTCTTTGGAATGCATTGCATCGGGCTCACCCATTTGCTGTCGGAGATGGCGTAAATAATACCAGCATCTAACCATTTGATTATCTCTTTACGGACCACCTCTTTCATTGCATGGTTTAACCGCCTTTGGGCATCTATAGCCGGCTTATGATCTTCCTCTAAAAGGATTTTGTGCATGCATAACGCCGGACTAATGCCTTGAATGTCTGCTATCGTCCATCCAATTTCCTTTTTGTGCTGCCTTAGCATGCCGATTAGCTGCCGTTCCTGTTCCTGCGGCAGCTTAGAAGAGATGATTACGGGCAGTGTGTCATTTGAACCAAGGAAAGCATATTTTAATTGCCCTGGCAGGGGCTTCAGTTCTAAGGCATGTGGTTCAACAGTAGATGGCTTTTGGATTAAATGGTTATCCGAAGTATAATTCAAAGGTTCGAATAACTTACCTGGACGATTGCCTAACCAGTTTACCTCCTCCTGACCTTCAGTGTCAGATGTATCGGATTCAGAGGAGTTGTTGTCGTCGGTGCTGTCGTCAGTGCTGTCGTGACAGTTCTGTAGGTGGCTGCCGCGGCAGTGACCAAATTTAATATCGTGACAGCCCGACCTGATGCAGGGTTGATCAAGGGTAACGTCAGTGATAGCCTTGCATTCCTCGCCCACATCAGCATGTTTCATCGCTTGGAGAACATTCAACTTAATCTCTTGATCGTTTACTCGCATGGTGAGTTCTCCTTTCTCCACATCAATTAGTGATCTTCCCGTGGCTAAGAAGGGTCGCCCAAGGATGATTGGTGCGTTTTCGTCTGCCTCGCAATCTAAAATAAGAAAATCAACAGGAAAAATAAATTTATCCACTCTTACCAAAATATCTTCAATTTTTCCTTCCGGATGAACGAAAGAGCGGTCTGCCAGCTGCAGTGTTACTGTCGTGGGTCGCGCCTTTCCAATACCTAATTTCTGAAAAACAGACTTTGGCATTAAATTAACACTAGCACCAAGATCACAAAGTGCCTTACCCACAAATTTATTTCCAATTACGCAAGGTATGATGAAGCTCCCCGGATCCTTCTTTTTCTTGGGTGGCTGCCGATGAAGAATACTCATGCAACCTTCTGTCATCTTTACCGTTTCAAACTCCCCAAGTTTAGATTTTTTCGACATAACATCCTTGAGAAATTTAGCATAACCGGGCATCTCCTTAACGACATCTAACAGCGGAATATTAATATGAACTTGCTTAAAAATATCATAAATCTTTTTAAGTTGAGATTCATGCTTAGCTTGCTGTATCCGTTGAGGAAAAGGAGGTGGGGGACGATAATCAGCAATACGTCCTTCCCACTGCATACGAATCTGAGGACGAATATCATCGTTTTTCTCCTCTGTCGCTTCTGCTGGCGTGACAGGCTTATCGGCAGCAGTCTGTTTATCACCTGTCAGGGCAGCTTCCTCGGCAGGTTTATCCAAGGCAGGTTCCTTTACTGTTTCAGCTTCTTTTTTCGGCCCTGGTAATTTCTTCCCACTCCTAGTAGTAATTGCCTTACATTGCTCATGTGTGGGCTGCCTAGCATTTTCAGTATTGCTAGGGAATCCTCCAGTCTACCTCGGCTTAATATGTTGGGAAACATGACCCATTTGTGTCTCTAGAGATTTCAAAGTAGCTTCATGGTTTGTCATCCTCATCTCTATTTTATCCATAAAATTCTCTGTCTTCTTGACAAACGGATTCATATTCTCAATATAAGTTCCTGTCTGAGACATAAAAGTGGCCAGAGTCTGTTCCAGTATACTGCTCGTGGCGGCTGGTTGCTGCTGTTGCTGTTGCGGCGGCAGTTACGATGGAAGATATGGCGGCAGTTGCTGTCGCGTCAGCAATCTAGGTCCTCCCTGATTCTAATTGTGTGCTTGAGGATTCAGGGCATTATTGGGATTACTCCAGGAAAATTTGGGATCCTTCCTCCAATTGGGATTATAATTGTTGGAATTGTAATTTGTCTTATAGTTTCCAACATATTTTCCCTCTTCTACTTGTATTGGGCACTCATCCCGACTATGATTTCCCTTACAGATGTCACATACCTCCTCAACAACAAATCCATATTGTGCATCATCATTCAATAACCGTTTCATTGCTTTCGTGAGGAATGCTATCTGTGATTTCATTGTGCTGTCGGCTTCATAATCCTTGACAGCAAGTACCCGTTTACCCCCTCTTCTTGCAGTCGGAAACTGCTCCTCATTCTTGGCCAGATTTTTCAAAACTTGCAATGCCTCGTCCGGATCTTTATCCAACAATAGTCCATTTGCTGCAGAATCAATTCGAATACGAGTTTGTAAGTTGGCAGCATTATAAAACTTTGTTACCTGATTCCATACGGGGAATCCATGCATTGGGCAGTTCCGTAGAAGAGTAGTAAATCTGTCCCAGGCCTCGTGCATCGGCTCGTCATCTTCCTGTTGAAAAGTAGCAATTTCATTACGTAATCGCTCAGATAAATGTGAAGGATTAAAACAAGATAAGAATTCACGAGATAAATCTGCCCAAGTTCTAATTGAACCCTGTGTAAGTTTATTCCACCAAGTTTTAGCTCTGTCCCTCAATGAATGGGGAAATAATCGAAGCCTCAGTATCTCCGGATTAACTCTTGGCAGTCTAAACGAACCACAGATCTCCTGGAACATCTTTAGATGCTCCCTAGCATCTTCTGTCACAGCTCCACTAAACTGACCAGCATTGTTGATCATACTAAACATGATAGGTTTAAGCTCAAAGTTGTCAACATCAATATCTGGCAGCGTGGTCTCCAGCTCTACATGATCGTTTAACATGTAGTCACGGCAGGACCGTCATCCGTCGGCGGCAGAATTATCGACAGGTAGTATAACTTCGCCGACAGGCGGGTCGCCTCCAACGTGGGCCATCTTCTCTAGTTGTTCTTCAAGGTACTCGTTCCTGGCTAGAAGGTGACGAAGTTGTTTCTTGAGATTGAAGGAACGTTCAATTTCCGGATCTAATGGATACTCAAAATCTTCACCTCTTTTAGATATGCGCATAAACAAGAGAACCTCGTGAAAAGCAAGAGTTGAATGTACCAACGGAAAAACAGAAAGATAAAAATAAAAGAAAAATAAAAACAAAAACGAAAAGTGCAATAAAATAAAGGTAGAGTTATGTTAACAATCCACGGCAACGGCGCCAAAAACTTGTTGCGTGTAAAATAGTCTATCGCAATGGTAGTGCAAGTGTACACGACGCAAGTAGTAAAGTGATACGAAGTATCGGATATCGTCTCCACAGGGATTGGGCTAATAGCTTCACCTTAATTTACTGCACGAAGTAAAGGAAATAGTGTAGAAAGCTGTCACGAGAGTAATAAAGTAAACGTAAATAAAAGAGTAGAAATATCAAGATAGAGAGAATGGGCTGGTATTGAATTGCTCAGTAGTGCAGGTATTGCAGAGTTTAGGAAATCCAGTTCTGTCGTCGCGCCTGTCGCGGCAGCACCTGTCGCAGCAGCAGTCCGTTGATCGTCGCGGCAGCAAACACACCAACTCAGTACGTTCAAGTTTGGCAAGAATCCCAGAATTGCCTTGGTCTATCCCTAGGTCCAAGTCTGTCGATGATCACGTCTTGATGATACCTCCCGGCGTGAATCGAAGGATGAACACCGATGTGTATGAATTCTTCTTTAGCCACTTAACCTCGCCCTATCCCTAGGCACGAGATAGTTCAACTATAAACTAGAGAACTTGCTCTTATTTCTTTCGTATACTTAACTCTCCCGATGCTAAGTAAATGGATAACCTCACAATGCTCTCCCGATGCTCTTGCAAGATATTAATAACCAAAATAAGAGAACTTGAAGTTTATTTTATTGAACTGAAAATACCTAAAACAAAACAACCCTTGCAACTACTTTACAAATCAACCCGTTGCCCTAGGGGGTTTTAGAACATATCTACGGCGGGTAAACGACGAAGGGTTTTTGGTTGTCGGTTTAAGGGGAAATCGGCTATGGGGTATGAGATGTCTCCTAGGTTAAAATACATGCCCTTATATAAGCTTTGGGCTCAAGTTATCTAAGTTAACAAGGATTACAACTTTAATTAAAAGTATGATTCTAATAAAGACTTAATCTTCAATGATCCTACTTTTCAGCCGTCCTCCTTGTTTCTTGGGATTTTCTCTCCTTGAGCTTTGGGCTTGACATATCTTTTGATCCGGGGCTTGGAAAAATATTTGGTTTTCACACGACACACGAGCATAATTTTCTCTATCTATCGAGGTCCACTTTGCTTTTTCTCCACTAACTTGTTGTCGTCCTCTGCTGTCACGGCAGCACCATGGCAGCATGGTCCTCTTTGTCTGCTTGTTCAGTTCAGCTCTTCTGCTTCTCTGCCCTGCGCCCGCCTTCACCGTCTACGACGGCGGTAACCTGCCAAAAACAGCCATTTTTAGTAGAATCCGTGCCTTTTATATATTTGTGATGTTTTGCTGTAAACTACCCTGTAACCCCCTAAACCCGGCCTAGACGGTCGACCCAAATTAAGAAGATTAGACGGGGAAAATCAAAGTCAACCCGAAAGTCAACCTTGATTAACGACCCTTTTTTTCCTTTTAAAACTTGTCTAGATGCACATTAACCCTAGATATGATCATACAACCAGCATACTCAAAGATCATAACCATCAGAGAACATTCAGGGACCCAATTGAACAATTTACAACTTTAGGGACCAAATTGTAAATTCTGTAAATTATAAGGACTTAGTCCAAATTAAAGTTACCAACTTGAAATTAATCATCTTTCATGCTTCTCTGTCAAATTTCAGCTCAGGCGGACATCTCAAACTCATACAATTGCACAAACAAGTTTCAGGACCAAAATGCAAACATTACAAACATATAACCAACAATTTCAGTGCCCAACGGTCGAGTGTTTCAGAACAGGGAAGACCCGTTCCGAAACGTGGGACCGTTCCGCAACAGGTTCCGAAACAGTGCCTGGCAGTGGCATATCCGTTCCGGAACGGTACCTTCCGTTTCGGACGCCTGGGCCATTACTGGACCCCCGTTCCGAAACGGTAGCTCCCGTTCCGATACGGCCTGCCCAGATTGCAGAAAAATTGCTGTTTAAACACACAATTGACCTACCAAACATGCTCCAATTGCAGCCAAACTTTACCAGCAAGACATTCAACATACAAGGAACATAATTGCAACAATCAAACATCAACATGGCTTCATTTATGAAAATCCCCAAATCTATAGCCATGCTTCCTACTTAGCAAACCATTCAAGCATCAATTTCCAAAACCATCACATAAAGGCCAATTACAAATACCAACATTATTAACTATATTAAACAAACTTAGGGAGTTCCAAACATCTCCCAAAACATCCACATAGGTCCCCCATTGCCAAATGCCAAAAGCTAATAGTGTTTAAGAAACCTTCACCATACTTGAGCTTAGATATCCACTTGGTTGCTTGCCCTCCTTGCTGCCCTCAATGCACTTCAATGCTCTGCATTATTGGTTTAAGAAAAGAGAGAGAGCGTAAGCAAAAGCTTAGTGAGGAATGCTCATTTAAAGCCACACAATAATGCATTTATAAAACTCATTTATAAACCATTCTTCAAGCAACATTTATACATGCTCTTAAACATTTAAAACAAGAATTTCATGCTTCCATTTCATTACATGTCATATTGGCAACAAGTGATACATTTCACATAAGATCCACACATGGACTTTTAAACACCATTGTGATCTTATACTTTCCAAGGACCACACATGGACTTTTAAACACCATTGTGTCCTTAACCCCATGGACTTTTAAACACCATGGCAAGGACCACACAAGGAATTTTAAACACCTTTGTGTCCTTAACAAGAATCATCCAAGGACTTTTAAACACCTTGATGTTCTTAAATAACAAGGTTTACACAAGGAATTTTAACCACCTTGAGCCTTAACCAAGAACCAACCATGGACTTTTAAACACCATGTTGTTCTTAAAATTCACAAGATCCACACAAGGACTTTTAACCACCTTTGTGATCTTAACCAAGAACCATCCAAGGACTTTTAAACACCTTGATGTTCTTAAATATACAAGGCTCACACAAGGACTTTTAACCACCTTTGTGACCTTAACCATCACTTGCCAATATGTATCATTATCATCAATAATCCACTGTTTTAAAGCATTTAACAAAGCCATAAACAAGGAACTCTTACCTTGAGCTTCCCTCAACACATGGCTTAAAATCTCAGCAAATAAACCTGCTAGATATGCTTTCAAAACAGATTTAAAATCATGCAAACAAAACACATTGCATACAACCAAATCCATGGCCATCACCAAGAGAGTTTTCCGAAAACTTACTCTTGAGCTTAGCTAAGTTGCTTAGACTTAAACTAAGCTCCCAAACCTTCAAAACACTGGTTTCAAAGCCGAAAACCAAAATCCACTCACCGATTCCGTTTCGCCTCTTGCCGAAACACAAATCAAGCTTCCGGATCACCACCACTTGGATCCAAAGATGACTCCCCTGTTTTAAACACATCAAAGCAAAGGATTAATGCATCATCATGCATTAATAGCTTCAATGAAAGCATCTAAACTCGCTGCTCTCATCCACACTCCATTTTCGGCTACCAAACACAACCGAAAATGCATCCAAACAACTCCACAACATTGCCCAGCAAAGATCCATCAAATCTAAACATCCTTAAACATCATTTAACATCCAAAAAGGATCTAACATCATCCTTATACCTCCAGCTATAACAGATCCACAAGATCACTCCAAAAACAACCAAGAACACAAGCTAAACCTAGGAAATTCAACCTATCCGGGATTGCATTAATTAAAACTCAATTCCTCATCAATTTAACATTCATTTAACATCAAATTGACACCTTAAAACACTGCCCAAACAGATCATACGAAATTTCATCAAAAATCACCAAATCTTGCATTCAAAAGCCAAGATCAATAATACAACCTTAAAACCATTTATAAAACACAATTTAAGGATTGAGAACTTAGGAATTTCAGTAAAGAACTGAGAGTTTAGAGGAGAAGGACGTTCTTACCTCCAAACTTGAGTTTCTCCCTTTTTAGAATCAAAAAGCTTGAAGATCCAAATAGCAATTGCAAAGGATTTGATGAAGAGATGATTGAAGATCAAAAGGGAAATGAAATGAGTGATTTAGATGACAAAACCAAAGGGAAAAGTTCTGTAAAAAGATGTTTGGTTTGAGAGAAAGATGAGAGAAAATAGAAAATGGAAAAGTTAGTTGGAATTTGGAAAATATCTTCCCTCCACTTTTCTTTTGTTTAAAAACCAGAAATAAATCATTTAATATCTTAGAAAAATCTGGAGAAACTCCCTTTGGGTAAATAGCTCCTTAAAGATTCAAAGTTTCAATCCTTTTTAAAACAGTCACGCAGTTTTCAAAAATTACATTTTGGTCACTAGCCAAAATGTCAACCTTCCAAACCTCATTTTGTAAAATTGATTTCACAGTTCACTTATATATATTAAAAGAGGATTTTAGAACATTTTTCCATATTTTTAATGCAACCCGAACTAGGCTTTCCTAAATTCACTCTTTTATATTCGAACCGCACTTTGACCGAACCGGTCCAAGCCCAAAACTTCTAAGCCCAAAACCGGGGCGTTACAACTCTCCCCCCTTAAGAAATTTCGTCCTCGAAATTTACCTGAAGGAAAGAGATAAGGAAACTGCTTCAGCATGTCATCCTTCCGTTCCCACGTGGCTTCCTCAACACCACGATGCTTCCACAAAACCTTTACCAACTCAATGGTCTTCCCACGAAGAACCTTGCTATCCGAATCCAGAATCTTCACCGGTTCCTCATCATAGGTCAAATCCGGATTCAATTCCACTTCCTCCACAGGCATCACATGCGAAGGATCAGATCTATACTTCTGGAGCATAGAAACATGAAACACATCATGAATCTTCTCCAACTCTTGAGGTAACCTCAACTTGTACGCAACAGGACCCACACGCTCAACCACCTCGTATGGTCCAATGTACCTAGGGCTCAACTTACCCTTCAGGCCAAACCTCATCACCTTTTTCCAAGGCGAAACCTTTAAAAACACACTGTCACCCACCGCCTACTCAATCTCCTTACGCTTCAAATCCGCGTAAGACTTTTGCCGATCAGAAGCTGCCTTCAAACGCTCACAGATGAGCTTCACCTTCTCGGTGGTTCCTTTCAACAAAGCTGGCATCGAAACCAACTTTTGACCCGTTTCAGCCCAACAAAGAGGAGTCCTACACTTCCTCCCGTACAAAGCCTCATAAGGTGCCATTTCAATACTTGCCTGATAACTATTGTTATAAGCAAATTCCACCAAAGGCAAATGCTTCTCCCAAGAGCCTTGGAACTCAATCACGCAACACCTCAACATATCCTCCAAAATCTGGATAACACGCTCTCACTGACCATCCGACTGAGGATGATAAGATGTACTGAAATTCAACCGTGTACCCAAAGCTTGATGCAAACACTGCCAGAAACGCGATGTAAACCTCGGATCCCTATCCGACATAATCGACTTAGGCACACCATGCAGCCGCACAATCTCAGCAATGTAGAGCTCCGCAAGCTTATCCAAAGAAAACGTAGTATGCACAGGCAAGAAATGCGCACACTTCGTCAGGCGATCCACAATCACCCACACCGAATTCTTCTTCGATGGTGACAAAGGTAAACCAAATACAAAATCCATGGTAACCCTTTCCCACTTCCACTCAGGGATTCTCAACGGTTGCAACAAACCTGAAGGAACCTGATGCTCAGCCTTAACTCGCTGACACACCATACACTTACTCACGAACTCCGCAACATCCTTCTTCAAGCCCACCCAATAGTACTCATCACGAAGATCACGATACATCTTAGTACTACCAGGATGCATAGCAAAAGGACTACTATGACCTTCAGTCAGAATAGCACGCCTCAACACAGCATCATAGGGCACTACTATCCGACTTCCAAAACACAACACACCATCATCATTAAAGCTGAAATCCGAAGGCCTACCCTCCGCGATATCCTGAACATGCGGCACCAAGGAATCATCCAGCAACTGCTTTTCCTTGATCAACTGAACCAAAGATGGTTTCACTTGCAACTCAGCCACAAGACCACCATCACGTGAAATACTCAAACTGGCAAACATAGCCCTCAACTCAACAGCCACCTTCCTACTCAAGGCATCCGCTACAACATTAGCCTTTCCAGGGTGATACTCAATCGTCAAATCATAATCCTTGAGCAACTCCACCCAACGCCGCTGCCTAAGATTCAACTCCTTCTGAGACATCAAATACCTCAAACTCTTGTGATTCGTGTACACAGTACACTTCTCACCATACAGATAATGTCTCCAGATCTTCAAAGCAAAGACCACCGCAACCAACTCAATGTCATGCGTAGGATAATTGCGCTCATGCACCTTCAACTGCCGCGATGCATAAGCCACCACCTTACCCTCTTGCATCAACACACACCCCAAACCAACATAGGACGCATCACTATAGACCACAAACTCTTTCCCTGATTCAGGTTGAACCAAGATAGGAGCTTGCGTCAAAGCTGCCTTAAGCTTCTCAAAAGCCTGATGTCTCGCTTCCGTCCATTCATACTTAACATCCTTTTGCAACAACTTTGTCAACGGTGCAGCAATCTTAGAAAAACCATCCACAAACCTCCGGTAGTATCCTGCCAAACCAAGGAAACTACGAACCTCATGAAAAGACTTAGGAACCTTCCAATTCATACCGCCTCAATCTTTTGAGGATCAACACGGATCCCCTCGGCAGATACCACATGCCCAAGAAACACCACCTCCCTAAGCCAGAACTCACACTTGCTCAGCTTAGCATAAAGCTGATTCTCCAACAAAGCCTGCAGCACAATCCTCAAGTGCTCTTCATGCTCCTCCTCAGTACGCGAGTACACGAGGATATCATCAATGAACACCACAACAAACTTGTCCAGGTATTCATGAAACACACGATTCATCATGTCCATGAAAGCAGCAGGAGCATTTGTCAAACCAAACGGCATCACAAGGAACTCATAATGCCCATACCTTGTCTTGAAAGCTGTCTTAGGCACATCCACATCCTTCACCTTCAACTGGTAATACCCTGACCTCAAGTCAATCTTAGAGAACACAGCTGCTCCCCGAAATTGATCAAAGAGATCATCAATTCTCGGCAAAGGATACCGATTCTTGATAGTCAACTTGTTCAGCTGACGATAATCAATGCACATTCTCATAGTGCCATCCTTCTTCTTCACAAACAAGACCGGTGCACCCCAAGGTGACACACTCGGCCGAATGAACCCACGATCAAGCAACTCTTGCAACTGCGTCTTCAGCTCCTTCAGCTCCTTAGGTGCCATTCTATAAGGGGTAATGGACACAGGAGTTGTATTCTCATACAGCTCAATTCCAAACTCCACCTCACGATTAGGAGGTAACCCAGGCAACTCCTCAGGAAACACACCAGGAAACTCTTTCACAATCCTGATATCTTGCACACGCAACTCCTTAGAGCTAGGATTCATCACAAAAGCTAGATAAGCTTCACAACCTTGCCTCAGCATCCGACTTGCCTCCAACGTAGACACCACATTGGCAAGAAACTTCACATTCTCACCAACCACAACCACCTCATAATCATCCGCAAGCTTCAACGAAACTCGCTTATTTTCACAATCCACAACAGCACGATGCTCAGCAAGCCAATCCATACCAAGGATTACATCAAAACCATAGAAAGGTAACTCCATAAGGTCAACATGAAAAACATGTTCTTGAACAACCAAAGGACATCTCCTATAAAGCTTTCGAGTCACAACAGTCTCACCAAAAGAACTAGTGACACGCACACCAACATCCAAAGACTCAACAGGCAAACCAAGCAATTCAGCATGCTCACGCAAAATGTAAGAATGCGTAGATCAAGAATCAATCAAGGAAAGTAATGACAAGGATTGCAGAGTAAAAGTACCTGCGATCACATCCGCGTCATTCCTTCCCTCCCGCTGTGCATACACCCTGGCTTGACCGCCACCCTCAGGCTGAATAGCCACAACATGGGCCACACCCCGACCACCTTCCTCTCTCCGCTGGAAATTACCACGGCCGCGCCCACGACCTCTCTGCGGTGCAGCAACAACAGGAGCACGCACTTGGCCGCCAGCCAACATAGGACACTCTAGCCTCATGTGATCCGTAGATCCACAATTCCAGCACCCGTTACCAGCTGCCGCAACAGGAGCTTGCACCTCCCTCACAGCACGAGGACAATCACGCTTCATATGACCTCACGAACCACAAATCCAACATGCACTCGGATCAACTCTCGCATTGCCTCCCCGAGCAGGTGCACCACCACCTCGCTTAGCTGAGGACTGATACTTCTGATCACGTCCCCTCTTGTTCCGTCCACCACCGAAACTAAACTCAGCTGCTCGCTTGCCAGCACTTGACCCAGCACTTCTAGCAGATAAATCCAAGTTCATCTCAATGTCCTTTGCTCGGCCCACCAGCACATCAAAATCATCATACTCGGTGGCCAGCACATACATCTTAACTTCCGTCACTAAACCATAACGGAACCTCTCACACCTTTCCCGCTCATCCAGAACAAGCTCAGGTGCGTATTGACTAAGTCGAACAAACTGAACTTCATACTCAGCCACAGACATGCTCCCCTGGGTAAGAGACATGAACTCCCTCTTCTTTTCATCTAGGTACCTCACACCTAGATACCTTCTCTTGAACGCATTCTGAAAGAATGTCCAAGTTACACCAGCTTCCGCCATCCCAACGATTGTGGTTGTCCACCATGTATAAGCATCATCTTGTAGCAAGGATACTACACAGCCCAGCTTTTGCACATCAGTGCAATTCATCTGACCCAAGATTCTCTTGGTACCCTCTAACCAAGATTCCGAACCTTCAGCTGACAAACCCCTGAACTCAGTCCCTCCTAGACTACGCAAACGTTCCAAGGGTAGTCTAACTCCAGCATCTCCCTGATGCACAGCTCCTTGAGCTCCAGCTACAGCTGCTTGAAAAGCTCCAGCAATAGCTTGAATCAACACGGTCATGTCAGGAACAGCTTGCCCCTGACCAGCCTCAGGTCCAGCGACCCCAGCACCAGCTGCAACTTCAGCTCCTTCACCGCCAGCACCACCACCACCAGGCGGAGGAGGTAACACCGCACTTTCGACATTCTCCTCATTCTCATTCTCATTCTGAGCCGTAGCTCACACATTACTCCTCAACTCTCTACGAGGTGCCATACTCTAACAATGCAATCACAATGCTAATAAACAAAATCAAGCCCAGCAAGGTAAGCAATCCAAGTACTCAAGCTCATTTTCATTTAAAAACAACATCATTACATTAGCTTTGATTTGGCAATGGGTACCCACAACATGCTTCATCACAGCATACACCTCAATTGCAACATAAACACACAACACTCAACATGCTTTCACTCAACAAGCATACAAGGCAAACATACTTCAATCATTCACATAATCAATCCCAATTACTCGAGAACTCAGCTCTGATACCACCAAATGTAACCCCCTAAACCCGGCCTAGACGGTCGACCCAAATTAAGAAGATTACACGGGGAAAATCAAAGTCAACCCGAAAGTCAACCTTGATTAACGACCCTTTTTTTTCCTTTTAAAACTAGTCTAGATGCACATTAACCCTAGATATGATCATACAACCAACATACTCAAAGATCATAACCATCAGAGAACATTCAGGGACCCAATTGAACAATTTACAACTTTAGGGACCAAATTGTAAATTCTGTAAATTATAAGAACTTAGTCCAAATTAAAGTTACCAACTTGAAATTAATCATCTGTCATGCTTCTCTGTCAAATTTCAGCTCAGACGGACATCTCAAACTCATACAATTGCACAAACAAGTTTCAGGACCAAAATGCAAACATTACAAACATATAACCAACAATTTCAGTGCCCAACGGTCGAGTGTTTCGGAACAGGGAAGACCCGTTCTGAAACGCGGGACCGTTCCACAACAGGTTCCGAAACAGTGCCTGGCAGTGGCATATCCGTTCCGGAACGGTACCTTCCGTTTCGGACGCCTGGGCCATTACAGGACCCCCGTTCCGAAACGGTAGCTCCCGTTCCGATACGGCCTGCCCAGATTGCAGAAAAATTGCTGTTTAAACACACAATTGACCTACCAAACATGCTCCAATTGCAACCAAACTTTACCAGCAAGACATTCAACATACAAGGAACATAATTGCAACAACCAAACATCAACATGGCTTCATTTATGAAAATCGCCAAATCTATAGGCATGCTTCCTACTTAGCAAACCATTCAAGCATCAATTTCCAAAACCATCACATAAAGGCCAATTACAAATACCAACATTATTAACTACATTAAACAAACTTAGGGAGTTCCAAACATCTCCCAAAACATCCACATAGGTTCCCCATTGCCAAATGCCAAAAGCTAATAGTGTTTAAGAAACCTTCACCATACTTGAGCTTAGATATCCACTTGGTTGCTTGCCCTCCTTGCTGCCCTCAATGCACTTTAATGCTCTGCATTATTGGTTTAAGAAAAGAGAGAGAGCGTAAGCAAAAGCTTAGTGAGGAATGCTCATTTAAAACCACACAATAATGCATTTATAAAACTCATTTATAAACCATTCTTCAAGCAACATTTATACATGCTCTTAAACATTTAAAACAAGCATTTCATGCTTCCATTTCATTACATATCATATTGGCAACAAGTGATACATTTCACATAAGATCCACACATGGACTTTTTAACACCATTATGATCTTATACTTTCCAAGGACCACACATGGACTTTTAAACACCATTGTGTCCTTAACCCCATGGACTTTTAAACACCATGGCAAGGACCACACAAGGACTTTTAAACACCTTTGTGTCCTTAACAAGAATCATCCAAGGACTTTTAAACACCTTGATGTTCTTAAATAACAAGGCTTACACAAGGAATTTTAACCACCTTGAGGCTTAACCAAGAACCAACCATGGACTTTTAAACACCATGTTGTTCTTAAAATTCACAAGATCCACACAAGGACTTTTAACCACCTTTGTGATCTTAACCAAGAACCATCCAAGGACTTTTAAACACCTTGATGTTCTTAAATATACAAGGCTCACACAAGGACTTTTAACCACCTTTGTGACCTTAACCATCACTTGCCAATATGTATCATTATCATCAATAATCCACTGTTTTAAAGCATTTAACAAAGCCATAAACAAGGAACTCTTACCTTGAGCTTCCCTCAACACATGGCTTAAAATCTCAGCAAATAAACCTGCTAGATATGCTTTCAAAACAGATTTAAAATCATGCAAACAAAACACATTGCATACAACCAAATCCATGGCCATCACCAAGAGAGTTTTCCGAAAACTTACTCTTGAGCTTAGCTAAGTTGCTTAGACTTAAACTAAGCTCCCAAACCTTCAAAACACTGGTTTCAAAGCCGAAAACCAAAATCCACTCACCGATTCCGTTTCGCCTCTTGCCGAAACACAAATCAAGCTTCCGGATCACCACCACTTGGATCCAAAGATGACTCCCCTGTTTTAAACACATCAAAGCAAAGGATTAATGCATCATCATGCATTAATAGCTTCAATGAAAGCATCTAAACTCGCTGCTCTCATCCACACTCCATTTTCGGCTACCAAACACAACCGAAAATGCATCCAAACAACTCCACAACATTGCCCAGCAAAGATCCATCAAATCTAAACATCCTTAAACATCATTTAACATCCAAAAAGGATCTAACATCATCCTTATACCTCCAGCTATAACAGATCCACAAGATCACTCCAAAAACAACCAAGAACACAAGCTAAACCTAGGAAATTCAACCTATCCGGGATTGCATTAATTAAAACTCAATTCCTCATCAATTTAACATTCATTTAACATCAAATTGACACCTTAAAACACTGCCCAAACAGATCATACGAAATTTCATCAAAAATCACCAAATCTTGCATTCAAAAGCCAAGATCAATAATACAACCTTAAAACCATTTATAAAACACAATTTAAGGATTGAGAACTTAGGAATTTCAGTAAAGAACTGAGAGTTTAGAGGAGAAGGACGTTCTTACCTCCAAACTTGAGTTTCTCCCTTTTTAGAATCAAAAAGCTTGAAGATCCAAATAGCAATTGCAAAGGATTTGATGAAGAGATGATTGAAGATCAAAAGGGAAATGAAATGAGTGATTTAGATGACAAAACCAAAGGGAAAAGTTCTGTAAAAAGATGTTTGGTTTGAGAGAAAGATGAGAGAAAATAGAAAATGGAAAAGTTAGTTGGAATTTGGAAAATATCTTCCCTCCACTTTTCTTTTGTTTAAAAACCAGAAATAAATCATTTAATATCTTAGAAAAATCTGGAGAAACTCCCTTTGGGTAAATAGCTCCTTAAAGATTCAAAGTTTCAATCCTTTTTAAAACAGTCACGCAGTTTTCAAAAATTACATTTTGGTCACTAGCCAAAATGTCAACCTTCCAAACCTCATTTTGTAAAATTGATTTCACAGTTCACTTATATATATTAAAAGAGGATTTTAGAACATTTTTCCATATTTTTAATGCAACCCGAACTAGGCTTTTCTAAATTCACTCTTTTATATTCGAACCGCACTTTGACCGAACCGGTCCAAGCCCAAAACTTCTAAGCCCAAAACCGGGGCGTTACATACCCTAAATGAAATGAAATGATGCTCGAATGCAGCAGAAATATGGGTTAAAAAGGGTGTAAATAATAGAACTTTTACACACTCAACAGCAGACGTAGAAACGTGTGACAGACGCGTAACAGACGCATAAATGCGTGTCAGACGCGTCAGACACGCTAAACCTCAACAGTCACCCCGTTATTCACGCCTGCCATTACAACTTCAACGGGCAGTGACTCTTCCTCTATAAAACCCTGTTTCATTTTCATTTCACTCACTCCTATTTATTCTTACTTGCTCTCCCCTTTAGTTTTTCTTTGTTTTCTTTACTTTCACAAAACCGTTGCAACTAACATGTCTTTCAGATGAACCCGCCGCAGTGCTGCTTCAACCTCTTCACCGGCAGCACCCACCCCGCAGTCCTTCGCAACTAAGGATCTCTGGGAAGAAAGAGGTTTTATTTACACCCCAAGAGCAGTTAATTTGGGCCTCAAGTCGTTCATCGCAAGGGCGATAAAGGCTCTGTTGTGGGAGCAATTTACATAGCAACCAGCAGAAATGAATGAAACGCTGGTGAGGGAATTCTATGCTGCCATCGGCAGCAGGACGGCAACAACAGTGACTGTCCGAGAGACAGAAGTGGAGTTCACAACAGAGCGCATCAACAATTTTTATGGCCTCTACTTCGGCCCCAACGACGATGCTCACCAGCAGTTCCTGGACACCCTAGACAACGTTGCCTTTGATGTTGTCTTGGTAGAAGTGACAAAAGAAGGAACTGAATGGAACACGAGCAAGAAAAATCCCCATACCGTCAGAAGAAGGCAGTTGCTGCCATAAGCGAAATTATGGAACGCCTTCATTAAGAAGAGGATTCTGCCGCCCTCCCGTCACACGACAGTAGACCAGCAGCGGTTAGCCCTAATCCACTCAATCATGAACAAACAGCCCATAAATGTGGGACGCTACATGAGGGAAAGTATCATGGACTGCACCCAGAGATCGACCGCCCTCCTCTACCTGCCATTCCTTATTACCTCTCTCTGCCGCTGCTCTGCTGTACCGGAAGCCACCACCGATCGACTAGTAAAGGGACAGGGCTGGAAAGACAAGAATATCATCAGCCTTATGGAGCTGACAGTCGCAACCCCCCTCTCCTCCTTCAACCCTACTGCCACCCCAGCAGAATCATCAAAGGAACCCGCCCCTGAACTTGCCGCAGCAACTCCTCCGACAGACCCCTCCACTCAAATCCTTGCTGCCATTCAGAGGATGGAGGGCAGACAGTTGGGTCTAATGACATTCATCAAGGATTTCCCCGCATCCATGGTAAATTTCATTCACCATACTTTAAAATTTCCTGATGTTGTCTTCCCTACCTTCCCTGCCCATTATTTCACCGTCCCCACCCCTGCCCACACACCTACCCCTTCCACCATACCACAACCACGATTTGCCGCCTCCACTCCATCACCTGCCCCGATGGCAGCCGGCAGTCCTCCGGCCGACACATCCGCCCGAGGAACAAAGTGACAGCCCTCGGATGACATCGATGCCTTTGTAGCTGGTTTCTCCTCTTCCTCCGTCTGGGCTGAAAGCGAGGCAGAACCTCCTATTCGGAGGAATTTGGAGAAGGAATTCACGCATGTCAAGAGGCAGAAAAAGATGGCCAACAGAAAGCTTATGCCAAAGGCCAGCACCACCACCACCACCACCAGCACTTGGGACAGCGGCAGCAGCTCTGACATCCAGGTCGTAGAGCAACCAGCCCAGCCTGCCCCACAGCCCAGAATCTGCCGCCAAATCCGCCTCAGCAGCAGCAGTGAAGACAGTGTTTAAAATTTAAGTCTTTTATTTTCTTCTTATTGCTGCTGCCTTATCTATATTTTGTGATGTACTGCCTTCATTTTTTATTTGTGTCATTTGCATTGAGGGCAATGCAACCCTCGAGTTTGGGGGTGGCAACCCTCCATTTTAATGGAGTCTAAGTACATCTCTTTAATTAATTGTTGTGTCTTTTATTTATTTATTTCTCTTTAAAAAAATCAGAAAATACTGAAAATTTTGGCTTAAAACTGTGAACTGAACTTACCTGTCATGACAGCTCTGTCGTGGCAACATCTTTAGGATAGTTTAAGGAGAAGTTTAGAGCCTTTCTATAGTTCTGAAAACTTAAAACACCATTGTGACTGTTATACTGCTTAGACTTCTTTTAGCCAAACTAGAATAGGAAGCTTAGTGCTTGAATAGCCCCTAGAGGTGCCTAACATTGGCTCTAGAAAGAAGTTTAGCAAAAGAGACTAAAAAACCTAGAGGTGCCCGAAACCGGCTCTAGGAAGCTAACTAGAGGTGCCTAAAACTGGCTCTGGTAAAACTTAGCTTGAAAAATAGAAGAACAAAGTCAAAACAAAAGAAGCATGAAAATGTGTCTTCAAAAATAAACTTTGGCATAAAAATTCGAGTTAAGAGTTGAATATTCTAGTGAAACTAAGAGAGTCTTAGCATATAACTGTTCACAAGCATGCACACACTGCACGAGGACTATAGTGAGATTCCGGACAGATCCTAAATTATCCGACAGGTTGCTTCCGCCATAGGGAACGAACGACGGGTAAGGGAAAGTTCACTGTTTGAAAGCCAAAACAAAAATATTTCAATTTTCTTTTAGGTCTTAGTTGCTTGAGGGCAAGCAAAAACTTGAGTTTGGGGGTGTGTTGAGTGTGTAAAAGTTCTATTATTTACACCCTTTTTTAACCCATATTTCTGTTGCATTCAAGCATCATTTCATTGCATTTAGGGTAGTTTACAGCAAAACATCACAAATATATAAAAGGCACGGATTCTACTAAAAATGGTTGTTTTTGGCAGGTTACCGCCGTCGTAGATGGTGAAGGCGGGCACAGGGCAGAGAAACCGAAGAGCTGAACTGAACAAGCAGACAAAGAGGACGATGCTGCCATGGTGCTGCCGTGACAGCAGAGGACGACAGCAAGTTAGTGGAGAAAAAGCAAAGTGGACCTCGATAGATAGAGAAAATTTTACTCGTCTGTCGTGTGAAAACCATATACTTTTCCAAGCCCCGGATCAAAAGATATGTCAAGCCCAAAGCTCAAAGAGAGAAAATCCCAAGAAACAAGGAGGACGGCTAGAAAGTAGGATCCTTGAAGATTAAGTCTTTATTAGAATCATACTTTTAATTAAAGTTGTAATCCTTGTTAACTTAGATAAGTTGAGCCCAAAGCTTATATAAGGGCATGTATTTTAACCTATGGAGATATCTCATATCCCATAGCCGATTACCCCATAACCGACAACCAAAACCTCTAGCCGTTTACCCACCGCCGACATGTTCTAAATCCCCCCTAGGGCCACGGGTTGATTTGTAAAGTAGTTGCAAGGGTTGTTTTGTTTTAGGAATTTTCAGTTCAATAAAATAAACTTCAAGTTCTCTTATTTTGGTGATTAATATCTTGCAAGAGCATCGGGAGAGTTAAGTATACGAAAGAAATAAGAGCAAGTTCTCTAGTTTATAGTTGAACTATCTCGTGCCTAGGGATAGGGCGAGGTTAAGTGGCTAAAGAAGAATTCATACACATCGGTGTTCATCCTTCGATTCACGCCGGGAGGTATCATCAAGACGTGATCATCGATAGACTTGGACCTAGGGATAGGCCAAGGCAAATCTGGGATTCTTGCCAAACTTTAACGTACTGAGTTGGTGTGTTTGCTGCCGCGACGATCAACAGACTGCTGCCGCGACAGGTGCTGCCTTGACAGGCGCGACGACAGAACTGGATTTCCTAAACTCTACAATACCTACACTACTGAGCAATTCAATACCAGCCCATTCTCTCTATCTTGATATTTCTACTCTTTTATTTTCGTTCACTTTATTATTCTCGTGACAACTTTCTCAACTATTTCCTTTACTTCGTGCAGTAAACTAAGGTGAAGCTATTAGCCCAATCCCTGTGGAGACGATATTCGATACTTCGTATCACTTTACTACTTGCGTCGTGTACACTTGCACTACCATTGCGATAGACTCTTTTACACGCAACAAGGGACTCAATTGCACAACATACGAATTTAGGGACCAAATTGTAAAATCTGGAAATTAAGAAGACTTTACAAATTTTTAAGATACCATTATAAAATTAGTTAGGTTATATGCTTCTCTGTCAAATTTCACCTCAAACGGACATCCCAAACTCAAGTAATTGCACATACAATAATCAGGACTAAAACGTAAAGCTTGCAAACCTCAAAACCATTCAAATCAGGGCCCAACGGTCAAGTGTTTCGAAACGGGATTTGACCGTTCAGAAACATGTCTTGGCAGTAGCCAAAGTGTTTCGAAACACCTCTACCCGTTTCGAAACGCCCAGGCCAAATCATGCACCTGTTTCAAAACAGGCAAGGGTGTTTCGAAACACACTGCCCAGAAACAGCAGAAAGGCCTGTTTCTACACATCCAAACTCCATCAAACATACTCCAAATCAATCCTCAACATATCAACAAAAAGCCAAGCACCATAACTACCAAAATGCATTAAAATCTAGATGCAAAGCAAACCTTAGGTGCACCAACTCTTTCAACAATCCAACACTTGATCATGCCTTTAAAACAAGAAGCATAGTATATCAACTTAAGAATAAGAAGATTCAAATGTTGCAAAGCGTTAACAATAAGATTCAAACCACAAACCAAATATGGTCAACATAATCAAACTCATTACACATCAATACAAAAGACTTTTCCCCCATTGCCTTTATTATCTATAGCTATTAACCGAAACATACTTCTCAAGTGGAGCTCTCCTTGAATCCCTTCCTTCTCGCTACCCCAACTTCAATTATCTGCATTAATGGACACAAAGGAGCGTAAGCACATAATGCTTAGTGAGGGATGCTCAAAACCAAAACACCATCAATTCAGAAAATTATAAAACCTTCTTCAAAAGTAGATACAAATCAATAAACCAAAGCATTGTTTGAAAACCCCCTTTTTAAAGCAACATGCTTCAAACCATGCATTGCTCAACATGAAAACCAACCTTTAGATTAGAAAAGCTAAACAACTCACCCCAAACACATTCTTGCAAACTATCATTTAAACCCTTTTCATGCATGAACATCACATGCAAAGTTAAACACAAATTCATTGGAAAACATTTCCACTTCACAACATACTTCCCTCATTCTTGATGAACATCTCAAAACAAGAAACCTTTTGAAAACCATTTGCTCCCTCTAACCATCTCACGCATTAATCAAATGCAATACATGAACCACAAAAACAACATTTGCATTACATGCCTTCTAAAACAAGCCCTCACGAGACTTCAATGCATTTATGAGATTCTATGCATATATGCACCATTCACAATGGCAAAATATACTTGTGCTCAAGCTTAACAAGCATCGCATGCATTCTTGCATCATTTACATATTTCCCATGCACCTTGCATCATTTCCAAACAACCCTTGCTTCATTATATTCAAACACATTATATTGGCTTTCAATCGATAATTCACAAATAATCACAACACAAGACACAATCGGATACGCGGATTACAAGCGTTGTCCCATACGCTTCATACACACTACCGAACAACACAAGGTGAGTTTACCGGTACAATCTCAACCCCTCAACACCCGTGATGGAGTTCAACGGTACAATCACAACCCCTCAACATCACTCATCAGAAGTTGTATAACTCACTAGCGAGAGCCAGGACACACCACAAGGCTTACACATGGGAGCTACCTCAACCACTGTAATCACCTTAACCAAGCTCACACACGGGAGCAACCCTCCACCGTTGTGACGCTTAACAAGGTCCACCCACGAGAGCCATCCTCCATCGGGGTGACACTTAACAAAGTCCACCCACGAGAGCCATCCTCCATCATGGTGACACTTAACAAAGTCCACCCACGAGAGCCATCCTCCATCGTGGTGACACTAATTTCCTCAATCGCTAGGGTACTTGGATGGAGTTACGGTACAATCACAACCCCTCAACATCCAAGGCGACTGAATTCACGGTGCACCCAATCCTATAGCCGGCTAACTATATCCGATTAAAGTAACCAACAACCACTTACATCACTTGCCAATATAACCATTTTACCACATTAATCCACTATTTTACAAGCATAACCAAAATGCCAAATCCACAAGCATCACATGATTTAGTCATATGCACCCAACACATGCAAGTCGAGGATAACTTACCTTATGCATCTTTAACATAATGGCATTAATAACCAACATTAAACCATGTCCAAACATGCTTAAAAACAGTAATTTAAACACAATCATCCCAAGTGCATTTAAAAACCAAAGCATAGCCCAACCAAGAGAGAAATTCCATTTACTTACTCTTAAGCTTAGCTAAGTTGTTTAGACTTAAACTAAGCTCCCAAAGCCTCATTCAAAATGTTTCAAAGCTGGAAAACTCTTTACCACTCACCGATACACAAACTATGATAGCCGACAAGCCTTCCAAGCATCCGAAACCTCCAACGCCACCTCTATTGCCTCCGGATCATTCTCCCCTGTTTTAAACACATAACAACAGAGGATTAATGCATCATCATGTATTAAAATCACCAGCAACACACCTAAACTCGCTGCTCTACACAAATCCAACATTTCGGCTACCAAACACAACCCAAATCACCTCCAAACTCTTCCAAAACTTAACCCAGCCAAGATCCATCACTTCTAACCATTATTAAACATCAA
This sequence comes from Hibiscus tridactylites, assembly GCA_958450335.1. Lineage (NCBI taxonomy): Eukaryota > Viridiplantae > Streptophyta > Magnoliopsida > Malvales > Malvaceae > Hibiscus > Hibiscus tridactylites. Next base: position 18,004,850 of record OY288285.1, on the reverse strand, counting down.
TAAACATCCAAAATGAACCCAAACTCGTCCTTATACCTCCACCATTAACAAAATACCAAAATCACCCCAAAAACCACCATTTTCACAAGTAAAAACTTAGGAAAATAAACCTATTCGGGATTTCATTGATTAAACCTCCATTTCACATCATTTAGACATCCAAAATACATCAAAAAGACATCTCAAAAAAGAGCCCAATCATCCAATACGGATTTCATCAAAATTAAATCCAAATCTTGCATTTTAAGCCAAAATCAAGATCACAACATTAAAACCTTTAATAAAACTCAATTTAAGGATTGAGAACTTGGGAATTTCAGTAAAGAACTGAGTATTTAGAGGAGAAGGACGTTCATACCTCTAAATATGGATTTCTCCTTGTTTAGAGCTAAAATCCTTGAAAATTCAATAAGCAAATGATGAGGATTTGGTGTAGAAATGATTAGAAACCATTTAGAAATTGAAATCTCAACTTTAGGTGTGAAAATCAAAGGAAAAGTTGCTGTGGAAATGTGTTTGGCTGAGGGAATTTTGAGAGAAAATGAAATGGGAAAATTTTGGCAAAAGTTAGTTATGAAACCAAAATGTGACTTTTCCCTCTTTTATTTTTATTAATAAACATTAAATGAGTCTTTAAAATTTAAGAAAAATCTGGAGAAATCCTCCCTTGGGTAAATTAGCTCCTTAAAGATTCAAAGTTTCAATCCTTTTAAAACAGTCATGAACTTTTCAAAAATTACATTTTAGTCACTAACTCGAAATGTCATATCTCCAAACCTCATTTTGTAAAATTGATTTCACCACTCTCTTATATATATTAAAAGAGGATTTTTAGATATTTTTCCATATTTTTAATGCATCCCGAACTAGGCTTTCCTTAAAACCACCTTTTATATTCGAACCGAAAATCCGACCGGTCCGGTTCAAACCCAAAACTTCTAAGCCCAAAATTGGGGTGTTACATTTGCTGCCTCAGAACTCTACCATCTTCAACAATTAGGGTATGGCCATAGACATATCCTCCTCTCAACGGAAACTGACAATGATAAGAAAGGTACATGGCCATATCCATTTATAGCTGCTTGGAATGAACACCCTAATTTTGAGAGATTGTTGACCAAAAACTAGAATAGTGAGAAGGCTGCTTTTGATAATTTGTATGAGTTTCAAGAACAGAGTCGTTGATGGAATAAAGAAACTTTTGGACACATTGGTCGTAGGAAACATCAACTCTTTGCCTAGATTAAAGGGGTGTAAATCGCTTTATAACAGGCTGCCAACCCTTATTTAATCGACCTTGCAAATTATTTGAAGAATGATCTTGATTATGTCCTAAAACAAGAGGAGAGCCTTTGGTTCCAAAATTCATGCAATAATGGATATTGCAATGGGACAGAAATACAAAATTTTTCCTTGCCACAACACTTAATCGGAGATGTCGGAATAATATTCGAATACTGCATTTGGATGATGGTACGTGAAGTGATGATCCGGCCGTGCTAAAGGCCCATGTCGTGGAGTATTTTTCAAATTTTTTCACTGCGGGTAGTCGAAGTGTTCCTAGGTAAGACTTTTGTGGTGGTTTTCCGAGTATTCCAAGGGAAAATCTACATAATTTGAATCGTTTTGTGACATTTGAAGAGGTTCGAGAGGTTGTTTTTAGCTTGAAACTGTTAAATGCGCCTAGTGATGATGGGTTTCATGCAATGTTCTTCCAGAAAATTTGGGCCACTGTGGGGGAATTAGTCTATCGCTTTGTCTCTAATTTCTTTGCCACATATGCTTTTCCAGATGATGCAAACTGAACCCTCTTAGTGCTCATTCCGAAAATTCCCAGCCCTGAAAAGATAAGTCAATTCCAACCCATTGGTTTGTGCATTGTCCTGTACAAAGTTGTGACTAAGATTTTAATTAATTGTTTGAAACCTTTTCTATTTGATTGGATTGCGCAGACTCAAGTAAGATTTATGTCATACCATCATATCACTAACAACGTGATCCTTGCTCAAGAGGTTATTCATTCTATGAGTCGAAAGACTGGGTTAAAATCGTGGATAGCGATTAAAGTTGATCTGGAAAAGGCATATGACCACCTCGAATGAGATTTCATTAAGGAAACACTTCATGCTACGTGGTATCTGTTAGGGAGATCCGCTTTCACTGTATCTGTTCGTTTTATGTATGGAACAGTTGTCACATGCTATCAATCGATATGTCCATAATGGTGCTTAAAAATGTATTAACTTGTCGAAACATGGACCGGACATCTCTCATCTTTTCTTCGCGGATGACTTGGTTCTTTTTGCTGAAGCGACAGTGGCCCAATTGTAGGTGATTAAGGATATTGTGATCAACTTCTGTGATTGTTCTGGGCATAAAGTAAGTGTGTCAAAGACTCAGATATTCTTTTCGAAAAAGTTGTGCCTTGGATAGACATCAACTGATATCTGATAGCTTTGGTTTTGAGATGGTTAGAGATCTGGGCACCTACTTGGGAGTTACTCTTCTCCATAAAAGAGTCACAAAAGAAACATATCGCTTCTTGATTAACAAAATTGAACAGTGTTTGTCAGGATGGGCTTCTCGTACACTTTCCTTAGCTGGAAGAATCAGGCTCACTAAAGCTATCCTCCAAGCCATACCCACACATGTCATGCAAATTGCATAGGTCCCTAAAGAGGTGTGCGATGAGATGGAGAAAATCATTAGACGATTTGTTTGAGGCACGTCTAGTGGTTCAAAGGGCATCTCGCTTGTCCGTTGGGATATTGTTACATCCCCGATGGTTGAAGGGGGCTTAGTGTCACACCCCGCTATTTTTCCCTAAAATCCAAACCGAGGTTTTTGCCACCCCTTGGGCACTTTTGAAGCAAACTAGCACCAAGGAGGGCACTAGAAGCATCTAGGACGGCCATCACTTGTCTTGAAGGGTCCATAGCGTTCTAGAAAGGTCCAGGAAGTTCTCTCCAAGTCTAGACACACCCGGGAGGACCTAGAAGACCCGAGAAAGCTCGGGAAGGCTCGGGACAACTCCGGAAGACCCTGAAGCTCTCTAGAACATTTTGGATAGATGTAGATGTGTATAAATATGTATAGATACATGTAGAATAATCTAGAGAGATGTAGATCTAAGCTAGATATTTTGGGAGGCAAATTCGTGATCGTTGGATCAAAACGATCCTAGTCGTCTATTAGGGAGGAGGGAGCCTATAAATAGGGCCACCCCCTCATTTTGTAATCACTCAAGCAATTATCAACTTAAGCCTTCTTGTAAAGCATACTTTGTAAAGCTTCCTTCTTAGTTCAATACAAGTTTCTTACTTGTAAACTCTTAGCCTTCTCTTGTATTCTTTGTTAGCCATTGCGTTGCGTGAAGGATCAAAGCTGGTTAGCATCATTGAGACTTCTTACGCCGCACGGATCGGGTTTGAGAGAATTAGTCCGTGACAGTTGGTATCAGAGCAAGTTACGAGACTCGGGATATGGCAAAAATGGGCAAGAGTCAAACCGTTAGCTCATCCGACGCGGAAGTCGTGCATGACCGAGGGCGTGAGGAGATGGTTGAGCCTGTTGAGACAAGGCCTAGGGCCAAGTCCAAGGACATGCTCTCTAGCTTGGAGACTCGTCTTACCCACATGGAGGAGAATGTGGTGGGTGTGAGCACCCAAGTGGATGACCTTACCAATCGAGTGGAAGGCCTTGAGGCAGAAGACGTCGAGCTCCACACAGCCATGAAGGCTATGATGGTGAAGCTAGCAGAATCCATGCGCGCGGAAATGGGGCAAATCCACGATCTCCTAATGGGAGAGCTCTCGAAGGTACATGACTCTTTCCAACAAGAGCTTGCTCATTCACATGCTCAAATTGAGGCCTTGCAAGGCGACCTTGCCTTGTGCAAGCGAGCTATGGCCGCCGGGCCAAGCACTACTTATGAGTCTAGGAAGGTCGAGGTGCCCAAACCTAGGACCTTCTCGGGTGCACGCAATGCAAAAGAAGTGGACAACTTCTTGTATGGCTTGGAACAATATCTAGTTGCGGTGGGAATCGTGGACGAGGCCGCAAAGATCCAAACCGCCTCACTTTACCTCACCGGTACAGCTATGCTTTGGTGGAGGAGAAGGCGTAGCGATGTGGAGAAGGGCACGTGCACCATGACTACCTTCGATGACTTCAAGAAGGAGCTTAAAAGGCAATTCTACCCAGAGAATGCCGAAGATGAGGCGAGGGCACGATTGCGAAGGCTCAAGAAGTCGGGGAGCATTCGAGACTATGTAAAAGAGTTCACCACCTTAGTGCTCGAGATCCCCGATCTTTCCGACAAAGACTCCCTTTTCAACTTTATGGATGGCCTCCAACAATGGGCCAAGGCCGAGCTCAGGCGACGAGGAGTTCAAAACCTAGCCGATGCCATTGCCGTAGCAGAAAGCCTTGTTGACTACTCTAGCAACAAGGAGTCCAACAAGTCGAAGGACAAGAAAGGTGGCCATGCCAAAGGTGGGGAAGACAAAAGCCATCGCAAGGAAGGACACCATGAAGACAACACTTCCAAGCACAAAGACTCGTCTTCATGGAAAGGCAAGGATAAAGGCAAAGGTAAAGACACTCGAGGCCCGAAGAGACCTCCATCCAACAAGTGCTTCATCTGTGATGGAGACCATTGGGTCCGAGAGTGCCCGCAAAGGCAAGCCCTCAACTCGCTCCTCGCGAAGCATCGAGAAGGAAGTGACACCGACAAAGAGGATGAAGGTGTCCAAATGGGGTTGATGCAACTACTCAATGTCATCCAATCCGCCTCTAAGACCGAAGCCAAGGGATTGCTCTATGTAGACGTCACCATCAATGGGAAAGCATCGAGGGCAATGCTCATAACTTTGTCTATTTAGAAGAAGCTAAGAGACTAGGTCTTAAAGCCGTGGGAGGAGGCGGATCCATCAAGGCAGTCAACTCAGTCGCCAAGCCCATCCATGGGATCGCACGAGGGGTTAGGACCGTTGTGGGAAAATGGTCAAGGCACATAAACTTTTCCGTGGTGCCGATGGACGACTTCAAGATTGTCCTAGGGCTTGAGTTCTTTGATCAAGTCAAAGCATTCCCAGTTCCCTTTTCCAACAGCATGTGCATCATGGATGGCAATCAAGCATGCATGGTGCCCACGACAAGGGCTACCAAGCAAGATGCCAAGGTACTCTCCGCCTTGCAGTTCAAGAAGGGCATCAAGAGGAACGAGGAAAGCTACTTGGCCATCCTTAGTGAGTATGATGAAGAGGAGGCCATGCCCGGCGAAGACCTTCCAAGGGAGGTAGCTCAAGTGCTTGATGAGTTCAAGGATGTTGCACCACCCGAGCTACCCGAAGGCTACCACCAAGAAGAGAAGTAGATCACAAGATTGAGTTGGAACCCAGCACCAAGCCACCAGCCATGGGGCCTTACCACATGGCACCCCCAGAGTTGGAGGAATTAAGGAGACAACTCAAAGAGCTACTCGATGCAGGGTTCATCCGACCATCCAAGACACCATTTGGGGCACCAGTTCTTTTCCAGAAGAAGAAGGATGGTTCGCTAAGGATGTGCATTGACTACCGAGCACTCAACAAGGTCACTATCAAAAACAAGTATCCAATCCCTCTTATTTCAGATCTGTTTGACCAGCTCGGGCATGCACGATACTTCTCCAAGTTGGATCTTCGGTCGGGATACTACCAAGTGCGCATTGGGAAGGGGATGAGCCCAAGACCACATGCGTCACAAGGTATGGTTCTTATGAATTTCTAGTTATGCTCTTCGGACTAACAAACGCCCTAGCAACCTTTTGCACCTTGATGAATAAGCTCTTCCATCCCTACCTTGATCGGTTCGTGGTCGTCTACCTTGACGACATTGTGGTGTATAGCAAGACCCTTAAAGAACATGTTGAACACCTAAGGGAAGTGCTCAAGGTTTTGCGAGAGAACCAACTCTTTATCAAGAAGGAGAAATGCTCATTTGCCAAACCCGAAGTCATGTTCCTAGGGCACAAAATCAAGGATGGGAAGCTAATGATGGAGGATGGAAAGGTGCGAGCCATTCAAGAATAGGAGCCACCCACCAAGGTACATGATCTACGATCCTTTCTCGGACTGGTGAACTACTATCGACGATTCATCAAGGGTTATTCAGCGAGAGCAACACCCTTAACCGAGCTCTTGAAGAAGAACAAGCCATGGGTGTGGTCACCAGCTTGCCAAGAGGCCTTTGAAGACTTGAAGAAGGCCGTTTGTGAGGAACTAGTATTAAGCTTGCCCGACCACACTAAGCCCTATGAGTTGCACACTAGTGCATCGGATTTTGCTATAGGAGGGGTTCTTATGCAAGATGGGCATCCGATCGCCTACGAGAGTCGGAAGCTCAATGATACCGAGAGACGCTACACCGTGCAGGAGAAGGAGATGACTGCCATCATTCATTGCCTCAGGGTGTGGCGACATTACCTCCTAGGGGCTATGTTCCTGATCTTAACCGACAACGTAGCAACTAGCTACTTTCAAACTCAGAAGAAACTTAGCCCAAAGCAAGCTAGGTGGCAAGATTTCCTAGCCGAGTTCGACTACATCCTACAGTATAAGCCGGGCAAAGCAAATGTAGTCGCCGATGCACTAAGTCGGAAGGCAGAGCTCGCAGCACTAAGCCAAGCCACCAGTCCACTTCTTGACAGGATCAAGGAGGGTCTACACTAGGAGCCCCTTGCCAAGAGCGTCATTGCACTAGCCAACGAGGGGAAGACCCGACGGTTTTGGGTGAGTGATGGAATACTCTACACCAAGGGCAACCGTCTATATGTGCCAAAGTGGGGCAATCTACGCAAGGAGCTGATCAAGGAGTGTCATGACTTCTTATGGGCCGGGCATCCAGGTATGTGTCGTACTCTTGCACTTCTAAAGTCCAACTATTGTTGGCCCCGGATGCATGACGATGTAGAAGAGTACGTGAGGACTTGCCTTGTGTGTCAACAAGACAAGGTTGTCCAACAACAACCAGGAGGACTCTTAGATCCTTTGCCCGTACCCGACAAGCCTTGGGAGAGTGTCTCTATGGACTTCATCACTTGTCTTCCCAAGTCAGAAGGGTTTGGAAGCATAATGGTCGTGGTGGACCGATTCAGCAAGTACGCCACCTTCATTGCAGTATCCCCTGATTGCACAGCCGACGAGGCAGCAAGGCTCTTTCTCCACAACGTGGTCAAGTTGTGGGACGTACCAAGCAACATTGTGAGCGATCGGGATCCAAGGTTCACAGGGAGGTTTTTGACCGAACTCTTCAAGATGCTAGGGTCCGACCTTAACTTCTCAACAAGCTTCCATCCCCAGAGTGACGGGCAAACCGAGCGCATCAATGCTCTCTTGGAGCTTTATCTAATGCACTATGTTAGTGCCAATCAAAGAGATTGAGCAAAGCTTCTCGACGTTGCTCAGTTCTCCTACAACCTACAGAGGAGCGAAGCCACCAACCGAAGTCCCTTCGAGATTGTCTTGGGACACCAACCGACCACACCGCTCTCCCTTTCCACGTGCTATGAAGGGAAGAGCCCCACAGTCTACAAACTTGCCAAGTCATGGCACGAGCAGAATGAGCTTGCTCGAGCATCCTTACACAAGGCTGCTAAGAGGATGAAGAAATGGGTAGACAAGAAAAAAAGGCCCCTAGAGTTCAAGGAAGGAGACCTTGTCATGCTCAAGCTCCTACCCCAGCAGTTCAAGACCCTACGAAGGGTGCACAAGGGACTAGTCCGCAAGTACGAGGGACCATTCCCAGTGATCAAGAGAGTTGGCAAGGTGTCTTACCAACTTCAGCTTCCACCAAGGCTCAAGATTCATCCAGTCTTTCATGTGAGTTTGTTGAAGCCTTATCATGAAGACTTGGAAGATCCATCGAGGGGAGTCTCCACTAGAGCACCCACAGCCGTGGTCACTTCCTTCGACAAGGAAGTTGAAGAAGTGCTAGCCGATCGACTGATTAGGCGAAGAGGTGTGCCAGCTTATAAGGAATACTTCATCAAGTGGAAGGGTCTGCCTATTGCCGAGGCGAGTTGGGAGACTGAAGAAGCCCTTTGGCAAATCAAGGACCAACTCCGAGAGTTCAATGAAGGCGCGACGAGGGCGTCGCGAGCTTAGGTGGGGGAGAATGTCACACCCCGCTATTTTTCCCTAAAATCCAAACCAAGGTTCTTGCCACCCCTTGGGCACTTTTGAAGCAAACTAGCACCAAGGAGGGCACTAGAAGCATATAGGACGGCCAACACTTGTCTTGAAGGGTCCATAGCGTTCTAGAAAGATCTAGGAAGTTCTCTCCAAGTCTAGACACACCCGGGAGGACCTAGAAGACCCGAGAAAGCTCGGAAAGGCTCGGGACAACTCCGGAAGACCCTAGAGCTCTCTAGAACATTTTGGATAGATGTAGATGTGTATAAATATGTATAGATACATGTAGAATAATCTAGAAAGATGTAGATCTAAGCTAGATATTTTGGGAGGTGAATTCGTGACCGTTGGATCAAAACGATCCTAGCCGTCCATTAGGGAGGAGGGAGCCTATAAATAGGGCCACCCCTCATTTTGTAATCACTCAAGCAATTAGCCACTTAAGCCTTCTTGTAAAGCATACTTTGTAAAGCTTCCTTCTTAGTTCAATACAAGTTTCTTACTTGTAAACTCTTAGCCTTCTCTTGTGTTCTTTGTTAGCCATTGCGTTGCGTGAAGGATCAAGGCTGGTTAGCATCATCGAGACTTGCTAACGCCGCATGGATCGGGTTTGAGAGAATTAGTCCGTGACATTAGGCTTCCATGTGTTTGGCCGCCATAACGAAGCCTTTCTCATGAAAGTGGGGTTTTAGCTAGTCACTGATGAAAATAAGCTTTGGATGAAAGTTCTTAAACAGAAATATAATTTGGAAGGTGATATATCTATAAGTATTACTCAATCAAGTTGCTCGAGACTTTGGAAGGGGTTGAGCCACATTTGGGATGCGATACATAATATCATTTGTTGGCAAATCCATGATGTGTGGCATACAAATTTTTGGTGGGACCTTTGGCTTGATAGTGATGAGCCGCTTGGCTCGTATAGCTTGAATAGAATGCCGCCACACTCAATTCATATGGCTGCTATGGCCCATCCATCGGGTACTTGGGATTGAGACAAATTATCTCACGTTCTTCCTTTTAGCATTTTAAATTATATTTCCGTCGTGTATCTGCCACCCGCAGCACTTGGATGCGATAAACTTGGATGGCGATGGGATGAATCAAGAAGTTTCACGATGACCTTGTGTATTCAACTCTTGGTACTGTGATGGGGGGTCCCTCGAACGATTTATGTGTAGAAATAATGTTTTGATATAATAATTGAAAAATGTTTTGGACTAATGTGAAAAGAATTCAAAACTTGTATTTAAGTCCAAACAACTTGAATTTATGTTTGAGGGATCTTAAAAGGTTTTTGGCAATGTTTTTCATGATTTAAAACAGCCAAATTTATGTTTTCAAGTTGTCCGTACCGATACGGTCAAAACCGTATCGATACCTTTTTGCCCAGTTTGGTCACTGCCAAAACCCGTATCGAAACAGGCTTGGTCGTTTCGATACGGTAAGAGATCATTTCGATACGCCTAGTAAGCGTACCAATCCCATTTTAACAACCCCAACTGTCATATTTCCCAACAGTCTTTTAAATGTCATACCGTACGATACGCCCTCAAGCGTATCGATACGCCTAGGCTGGCAAGAGCCCAACATCTAGTTTCTGATAAAGGTCGTACCGATACGGGTCCACACGTATCGATACAGAAGGCTTCATAACAACATTAATGGTGGGAAATAAAGTCTTCAACGGCTCCAATTCATCTACAACGGCTAGTAACGGCTACAAACTCAAAGAGGAGTATAAAAGGGACCTCCAAGCATCAAGTAATGATTAATGCTTCAATTGTCAAACAACAAATGATCAATAAATTGTCTTAGAGCTTAATTGTCATTTCTTTGTACAGACAAAAACTAGTGAGCCAAAATTGTTAAATTTGCTCAAGTGTTTTAGGTTTTGGGTGAGAGCTAAATTGTGCAAACAAACACCTATTAGAGGGATTTGTGTTTGCTTATCTCTTATATTGTAAAGAGGGTTTGATCAAGGCTTTGGGTGAGAGCTAAATTGTGCAAACAAACACCTATTAGAAAGCTTGATCGGTGTATAAGGGTTTCCTCCTAAGCCTAGAAAAGGGGACGAATCAATAGTGGATTGATTGGAAATCCTTAGTGGGAAGCTAAGGTAGTGGATGTAGACCTTGGTTAGAAGGTTGAACCACTATAGATCATTGTGTCATTAATCTTTTTAGCTTCCGCACTACTTACACCCAAAATTTCACTTCTCCACCACTTGGCGAGCAAGAACGATTGAAGGAATCGAGCACCTTAAATCCAAACAATTGGTATCAGAGCTTGGCTCAATCGAAGATGATTAACATCCTATTAAGAAGATCCGGCAAGCTCGATCATCATTTCAAACAACCAGCTCAATGGTGCAATCCATCTACAAACCGCCCTTCTTCGACGGAACCCACTATGCCCATTGGAAGACAAAGATGAAGTTCTTCATTAAGTCAAGAGACTACAAGCTATGGGACATAGTTGAAGATGGTTCGTTTGTGCCTCAACGAAGCAAAGCAAAGTGGAGTGCCGAAGATCGCAAGAAGATGAAGCTTAATTGCAAAGCCTTACACATCCTCTTTTGTGCATTTGGCCCAACCATCTATGAGAAGATGTCTTCTTGTGAGAGTGCCAATGAGGTATGGGACAAGCTTGAAGTCACATACGAGGGAACCAACGAAGTTAAGGAGACCAAGATTGGGCTTCTCACCTTAGAGTATGAGAACTTCAAGATGGATCTGGAAGAAGACATCGAGAAGATGTTTGATAGGTTCTTCATTATCACCAATGGTCTCAAAGGCTATGGAGAAGCCATCTCGGAGGAAAAGCTTGTCCGAAAGCTCATCTACTCACTTCCTGAGTCATGGGACTCAAAGAGGACCTCCATCATCGAAGCTAAGAATTTGAAGACTTTGAAGCTTGATGAACTCATGGGGTTACTCCTCACTCATCAAATCATGAAGAAAAACAAAGAATATGAGAAGAAGAGAGGAAAATTAGAGCTATGGGGGAGAAGAAGCTCAAAGGGCTTGGCATCAACACAAATGCCATTGCTCTCAAGCCCTCCACTTGTCATTATGTAGATTCTAGTGAGGAGGAAAGTGAAGATGAAGAGATGACCTATCTCTTCAACAAATTTACTCGGTTCATGAAGAGCGAAATGGAAAAGTCCAAGCATGAATCGAGGAAGAAGATGAAGGAATCCCACAAGTCCAACAAGAGGGGATCATCTTCAAAGCAAGCATATGTGGCCACATGGAGCGATGTAGACTCCATCGATGATGAAGTAGCCCACCTATGCTTGATGGCCCTCAATGAGGGGGAGGTAACTTCTAACTCATCTTGTTCAAATTCATATTCTTTTGATGAGTTACAAGAAGCCTATGATGAATTGGGTTTTGAGTTCAAGGCTTCATTTTCGAAAAATAAGAAATTGATTTCAAAGTTGAAAACCGAAAATGATTTGCTTTCTAAAACCAATTTAGAGTTTGAAGCAAAAATTAAAGATTTTGAGCTTAAAGTTTTAAACTTACAAAACTCGCTTCAAACGATGGAAAGAGATCATCAAAAAGAAGTTGATGATCTTAAAAAAGAAAAAGATTTAATTTCCAATGAACTTCAAAAGAAAAATGATTTTGGAAAATCAAACTTTTATGTAAGACAATCTAGTGCCCCTAGATTCAAAAATGGTAAATGTTTTAGAAATGTTTGGGTCCCAAAAGGACTAACCACTTCAACTAAAAAGATGAAATTGAAAAATTGATTCCTAAGGGGGCTAAATTTTGTGCTACTAACATCTATGGATCCAAAGCAATTTGGATACCAAAAATTACTTGATTGTCTTTTGCTAGGTGTGATGAAGAGTGATCAACAAGTCAAAAATTGAGGGGGAGCTCCATGCACACAAGGAAGAAAATTGAAGAAGGAATGCTTCACATTCTCTCTTGGGTTCAAGTGTGGTAAAATCTAGTTGTTTTTTGTTTTTATTTGATTTATTTCTTTTATTTCAACTAGATGATCATAAATGTTGGACTAACATTTTATTGATGCTTTGAGTAAGGAGGAGCCATTTTTAAAACCAAAATTCAAATTTTGTCACATTTTCAAACCTCCTAAGTTATTTTGAACTTAATGTCTTTTGAATTCTTTTTGATAAAACAAAAAGGGGAGAAATGGTTTGAAAAATTGAATTTTCAAATGAATAAGGGGAGCTCAAATTTGGTTTCAAATTTTACATCTCTTATTCACATTTTTAAACTTAAAGGGGGAGAATCCCAAACAATTTTTCAAGTTGGTTTTATTATATCAAAAAGGGGGAGATTGTAGAAATAATGTTTTGATATAATAATTGAAAAATGTTTTGGACTAATTTAAAAATAATTCAAAACTTGTCTTTAAGTCTAAACAACTTGAATTTATGTTTAGGGGATCTTAAAAGGTTTTTGGCAAAGTTTTTCATGATTTAAACAACCAAACTTATGTTTTCAAGTTGCCCATACCGATACGGTCAAAATCGTATCGATACCTTTTTGCCCAGTTTGGTCACTGCTAAAACCCGTATCGAAACAGGCTTGGACGTTTCGATACGGTAAGGGATCGTTTCGATACGCCTAGTAAGCGTACCGATCCCATTTTAACAACCCCAACGGTCATATTTCCCAACAGTCTTTTAATGTCATACTGTACCGATACGCCCTCAAGTGTATCGATATGCCTAGGCTGGCAAGAGCCTAACAACTAGTTTCTGATAAAGGTCGTACCGATACGGGTCCACGCGTATCGATACAGAAGGCTGCAGAACAACATTAATGGTGGGAAATAAAGTCATCAACGGCTCCAATTCATCTCAAACGGCTAGTAACGGCTACAAACTCAAAGAGGAGTATAAAAGGGACCTCCAAGCATCAAGTAATGGTTAATGCTTCCATTGTCAAACAATAAATGATCAAGAAATTGTCTTAGAGCTTAATTGTCATTTCTTTGTATAGACAAACACTAGTGAGCCAAAATTGTTAAATTTGCTCAAGTGTTTTAGGTTTTGGGTGAGAGCTAAATTGTGCAAACAAACACCTATTAGAGGGATTTGTGTTTGCTTATCTCTTATCTTGTAAAGAGGGTTTGATCAAGGCTTTGGGTAGAAAGTTTGATCGGTGCATAAGGGTTTCCTCCTAAGCCTAGAAAAGGGGACGAATCAATAGTGGATTGATTGAAAATCCTTAGTGGGAAGCTAAGGTAGTGGATGTAGACCTTGGTTAGAAGGTTGAGACACTATAAATCATTGTGTCATTAATCTTTTTAGCTTCCGCACCACTTCCACCCAAAAATTCCACTTCTCCACCACTTGGCGAGCAAGAACGGTTGAAGGAATCGATCATCTTAAATCCAAACATTATGGAAGATGATTTGGAAGCTAAATGTTCCACAAAGAATTCCCACCTTTGTTTGGTTGGTTGCACATGACCACATTCTTACTAATGTTGAATGGTGCTGAAGACATATAGCATCGTCTAGTTGTTTCCTGATATGTGGTGTTGATGTGAAAGATACGAACTATGTGCTTCGCTCTTGTACAGCTGCACGTCGGGTATGGTCTCAGATTGTTCATCCGCACAGCCTAAATGGATTTCTACACCAACCATTTAAAGAATGGTTGGCTTTGAATCTCAAGGATACTAGTAAAAGGACTTCACCTCAGCCTCACTGGAACATATTGTTTGCTATTGTATGTTAAAAGTTTTTGGAAAGAAAGGTGCTCGAGTATTTTTGATGCTAACTAGGAGAGACTTGGGGATGTGGTGGTGTATGCGATGTGCATGAGGGACGAATGCGCGGCTGAAGGCAATATGGCTAGTGTGAAGTATGGCCAAGGGCATGGCTTGATGGTATCGACGCGTGAGAGCTGGGAAAAATCAATCATTGGGAGGGTTAAAATTAACTCTGGTGGCTAGTTTGAAGCATGGCCAAGGGCAATTGGCTCTTTATTTTTTCGAAGAGTATTGAATCATGTTCGGTTCTTATGACGGAGTTGTGAGCGGCACATGATGCTTTGCACCATGCGCGGGCTCTTGGTTATCGACACATTGACTTGAAGATCGATAACATAACAATGGTGAAGGTGCTTAGTGATCAATCAACCGTTCTACATGATAATGTGTTGGTTCAAAGAACTAAGAAATGCATGGCTCAAAATTGGAATGCCATGATAGCCCACATCTCTCATAAGGCGAATATCGTTGCAGACAAGTTGGTGGGTTTGGCTCGGGGCCTCCCCTTGGGTGAATTTCTCTACCCGACTCCTCCTCTTAGGGTGGAGAATTTAGTGGCTCTTGATCAGACATGATGTTTATGTGGTTTCTTATTATGTGTAGAGCGTTAGTGCAAGTCTCTTTTAGTTGATATTCTTGTACATATCGCTATGTGTACTCTTTTCTTCCAATTAGGATTAGAGGTTTTTAACAAGTCACGATATTCACTTTTTCAATCAAAGAAAATATTTGAAGAAAAAACATTACCGCGCTCAATTGTATGACAAGTAAATCAATTTCAGCAAGATCATAAAACCTTGTCGGACCGCTTTCAAACATTATTGGGCCACATTCAGCAAGGTCCATGAAAACCTGGGGACATGTTTGTCAAATAGAGAAAAGTGAACGCAAAAAAAGGAATGGGGTAAACTATCACACTAGTAACTGAACTTTAGTCTAATCATTGTTCGTCATTAAGCTTTAAAATGCTTCAATTTTAGTAATAAATTTTAATGTGCGTATTAATTTGAACATTGAATTGTTAAATTATTAACAACCTGATGATGTGTCAATTTGGGGATGACATGAAAATCGAAATATTTTTTATTCTACCTCATCACCCATTTTCAATCGTTGCTAGAAACAACCATTATCTGATGTTTTTATAACCACCCTAAACACAAATGAACTCATTTAAAATTATTTAAAACTCATGAACTTAAACACAAAATTTACAATTTTTGAGGTTTGGGGATTCTCAGAATTAAAGGAGTCTGGAGTGTTTGTTAAAAAATCCAAACGATGAGAAATATTATTTCGAGAAGATGAATAACATACCTCGAAACTAGCCTCATTTGATAGTTGATGAGGGTGATCATAACATTAAAACAATGTACCTTTAGATGAATTTTTATCAATTTTGTGGAAAATCAATCCGAAAAAAAAATAATGAGTAAAATCGAACATTTTGGTATTGATCTTTCTGTGAATGACAAGTAATGATTGGCGAAGATTGACAGGTAAACTAGACGAGTTGATGATTTTTTTGCAAAATAATGGGAAAAAATAACTATGTCATCATTAGGGGTGTTCAAACGGCCAGTTAAACCGAATTAACCGACCAAACCGAATTAGTTCGGTTAAACGGTCGGCCACCAAACTTTTTTCGATCGATGAACGGTTAAAGAACTTTTTAAAGTTCGGTTATCGGTTAGTTCGGTTCGAAATCGATTAATTAACCGAATTAACTAAATTACCCGAAATTTAAAAAAATATATATTATTTATATTAAGCCCATACCCATTAAAAATTCTAAAACCCATTTCTAACCCAAATGAAAAATCTAATGTTTAATCTAAAATTCTAATACTTTTATCTATGCTTAGATATTGTTTAAATTAAATACAAATTATCTTTGTGAACTAAAAAGTATTTTCAAAATTTTTTATTGTGTAATAATTTTGATTATGGAAAAAATTTGATAAATTTCGGTTAATTCAAAAACCGACCGAATTAACCGAAATTTGTTCGGTTCGGTTAATTTTTAAATAAAAAAGTTTAGTTCGGTTAACGGTTAAAGATTTAAAAATTCAGTTAATTCGATTTTTGGTGATTCGGTTCGACCACCGACCGAATTAACCGTTTGAACACCCCTAGTCATCATGTCATTAATAATTTAAAGATGTAGAGACCAAATTGATACACACACTAAAATTCAGTGTTAGAACTGAAGCATTTTAAAATTTAGTGACAAAATCAATAGCAAACTAAAGTTCAGCGACTATTGAGATATTTTACCCAATATTTGTAAAATATTTATATTTCGAAATTATTAAAAAAAAGAATCTAATGTAAAGTAATGGAGTAAGAAAAAATAAAAGAAGTTGAAAATTCCTCATAGCAAAATTTATTGGAATCAGCAGCTCGAAGAAACAGAGGAGAAAGGGAAGAAACGAGATTTCCCTTCTCTCTATATAAGATCCAGTTCCAACTTCCAAACGATTATTTCTTTTTTCCTCTGTTTCTCTATTAATCGACAATGAGCAATCAAGCAGAGGAATTGCCTCTAATGGCTCCCCCATCGATCACCGAGCCCAGCGAGATCGACCTTGAGGCCGGCCCTGCCGATCAAATTCAGTGTCGAATTTGCCTGGAAACCGACGGTATTTTCAACTTCCAAGCCCTAATTTACTCAAATTTTCTCCTAATTTTCTAATCAAAAGATTTTGTTTCATCGATTTGATCTGAGTTATGCCCAGTTTTGCTTATTTTTACACCTCCACTGGAAAAGAATTCCGTTTAATTCAATCAATTCTAAGATTTTATGATCCAGTATTACAAGTTTACTGTTTTTATTATTGAATTTGGAGAGGAAAATAACAGCAATAGTCATTTTGAAGAAACTTTTGAAGAAGAAATTCGTAGGATTAGCGTTTGATAGATCCTGACAAAAAATAATTTTTGCTACCAAGTGTGATTTTGAAGGAAATTGTGATAATAATTCAATGTTCAATGGTTTTTCACAGGTAGAGATTTTATTGCTCCTTGCAAGTGCAAAGGATCATCAAAGTATGTACACCGTGAGTGTTTAGATCATTGGCGAGCTGTGAAGGTATTGATATAACTACCCATTTTATTGAATGAGAATTCAAGTGCATTATACTTGACTTTTACTATGGTTTTCTTGGTGGGCCTATAGATGATTTTTTATAGCTGTTACTTCATTGGATACGCTAAGTTGCACTGTTGGAGTTTGGTTTAGGGACGCCGACTCCCCCCCCCCCCCCCCCTCCCCCTCCTAAATTTTTGTTCTATTACTTTATTCTGCCTTGTCTGCTAACAAAGTAAAAATAAGACAACTTTACAGCATAGACAATATGTATATTAGATACATTTAGTCCTTTGTTCATTGCTGGAGACCAAATAAAAAAAACTCTCTTTTGACCATATAAATTCAAGTTAAATGCTTGTTTACTTAAGTTGACTTGGGCTTTCTTTTTCTTTTCCACTTGTTTTTTTACTTGAACTAGTACCAAGTGACACGTCTTTAACGGAAAGTAAGTCCGCTACATAGTATTGAACCATGTAATTTGATTTTATATTTTACTTTAATAGTTTTGAATGCTGTCCTGGATTGTAAAGTGTTCCTAACTAGAATTGGCTAACTTTGTGCTTTACATCCTTAATGGGAGTGGAGTAAATCACATGACTCCAAACACTGAATAATAAACTTGAACCGTCAAGTGTAATATGCTAGATTTAATATAACTTTGAGTAATGTCTCTATATTATATTTTATTGCATCATTGGTGTTGGTCTAAAATGTCCTAATAGTTTAATTTACTTGCAGATGCATAGATTTACAACAATCAGTAAAACAATCGTTGATAAAATTATTATTTTTAGTTATTGATTTATTTATTAACCCTAAGTTGCTTATCTTCTTGAAGACTATCTACCTAAAATAATGACCGCTCCATAGGACAAAGTTGGTTTTAGCTGGTTGTGTCTGTGCATGCACACTGCACACATGCATCAGAAGATAATCAGTCATCATGAGGGAATTAGACATGGGTGTTAGCATGTTATCCCCGTGTATTCGTTTGCTTTCCTTGGGCATCAAACTTTTCTCTTGTTTCCTAGGCCCTGGCTACAATATCTCATCATAGTCATTTTTTTCTTTTTGCAGGAAGGTTTTGCATTTGCTCATTGCACAACCTGTAAAGCTCCTTATTATTTGAGAGTTCATGGTGCTGCTGATAGGAAATGGCGAACCTTGAAATTCCGATTTTTTGTAACTAGAGACATTATATCCATATTTCTGGCTGTTCAACTAGTATGTAGTCGGTTCTTGATTGCTAGTTCTGGTATTGTTAATTTACTTCTATTCTAGATCTATTTGTTAGGTGTAATTCTGGGTTCTTTTGCTAACTGTGTTCAGGTCATTGCTTCACTGGCATATTTGGTCTTTCTGGTTGATGGTTACCAGCAGTCATGGCTCCGTCTTACATGGGGTTTTGACAGTGAGCTTAGTTTTTACTACATATGTGGTAAAATCTCAGGAACCTGAAGTAATATCTTGATCATGGGTCTTGCAAATAATATAATTTGTATTAGTTTCCTTGTTAATTTGTCTTTTGGATTATTGGTTGATATAAGGAGGGACTGCGTTTGGTTTATTTCAATTTGATCACTGATTTTTTTTTTTTTGAAAATAGTTAATTAATGCAATTGAGCAAGGCAACTTGTGTAATATTTCACAACTTCTATTTTCTTACAGGTCATCATTATTGCTTCCCTTAGAAAACTTTATAATGCCTTTTAACAGAATTAACTTTCGAGTCCGCTGAATTTGTGAAATAGACTTATATGGTCCGTTGTGTTACTTGTGTATGTATTAAATGTAGCACTGGAAGGGCTTGTCTATACGTAGGAGGTTGTTGCATGCTAGATTTTATCTCATCTTGATAGATTGATGATAACTAGAGCTAAATCCTTAATTCTGAGGTAAAGCACACAACATATTTGTTGAAAAGTTGTTTATTTGAAAGTAATTATGAGTTTTCCGTCACTATTTAACTTAGTAATAACTTTGTTAATCCGTACTTACATTTTTTTTTATCTTTGTTAAATTTAAATTTGCAAGTCAAAGTTTATTAGTGGTAGCTTTCAGTTAATTGATGTACATTCTAAAACTGCAATATAAAACTATTTGACATGGACCATGCATTGAGATCCATTTTCATTATGGCGAAACTTAATCAATTAAGAATTTTAGTATTGTTAAGACATGAAATTAATGAAGCAATTAATCATTGTAATTGTAAATTTAAAAGTTTAGATATACTTTTAGCAACAAGGTTTGACTAAAATAATATGATGTTACATTAAATTTTTGATTAATGAAGTGAGATGGTATCTTAACTAAATACGCTGTTAGTATTTTTCATGATTAGATTATTCAGCCGAGTTTTTACTTGTGTGAAGACAGTTTTGTTTATCTGGTTTTTATGCTCCAATATTTTTTGCTTGTGTGAAATACTCATTATCCCCACTTTTATGCTGTCACTGATGGTTAAACAAAATGATTGCTGACTACAGGAGCGTTACTGTTTTTTGCTTTGCTGGGGCTATCAGGGTGCTTTATTACATGCTATGATCGAAGAGTGCGGAATGATTTGGCTCAGCCATGTCGAGAATTATGCCTCTGTTGCTGTCATCCAGGGTATATCTCTACTTGTAAACTTTGATAGATGTCGAATTGTACTGCCAGTTCGGTATATTAGTATTCATAATAACTTTCTCTAAAAGGTTGTTGGTTACATATTAATTTGTTAAAGGATAATGAGTTTGTTACTTAACAGGTCTACTCCCGTGATTTATCATTGTCTACCTCATCTTCTCTTTCTCTTTCACCCTACCCTGTCATTTCTTATTTTTGAAAGGTTACCCATCATTTTGAGGCACATATAATGCTTGTTAAAAATCCCTTTGTGAAATAAAATTTTGAGTCACTCTTTTCCCCTTCCAATGCCCGGTGGGTTACCTATGTAACCTATCGGGTATGAAGGGGTTTTTAACGAGGCCTCCTTCCTTTTCTTATCAAAACAAAAAAAAGGTTACCCATCATTTTATTGGCTCATGGTTGGTATAGAAGAGTAATTTCATGTTTATCCCTGTCACTATGCCTCCATATATGTAATACATGCTTGAGTGAGAACCCACATCCACACATGCACAAATATGTGAAAGCAAATGTTATATTTCAAATGATTTCTATTTCTCACTTCCTTCCCCTCTTTTCTCTTTACTGATATGAGATGTGCCTTTATTTTTCCATGGATTCAAGAAAAAGAGCAATCTTAGCAAATAAATGTTCTATTTATTTGTTCTCCTAAAGGTTACTGTGCTGATGTAATGATAGCTCAAACTGATGATGTCTGTGGTTATTTGTCAATTGTCATGCTATTACGTCGGCATTTACCTTTCTGTCTTCTCCTTGAAACTTCTATCATTCATCTTTTGGTTTACTTTCCTTTAGGTTTGTCATTTATTTACATCTTCCATCTGAATAGTTTAGAAGAGTTCTCCTGTGTTGCACATCAAGTTCGAATAGTATATTGATTTCATTTTCTTTTTCATTGTATTGATTTACCTAATTTTAAAGCCTACCTCTTCTTTCCCCCCTCCACTTTCTACTGCTCCTGTCATTGGTTAATCCCTGTATAATGGGGATGCCATTGTTAACACTGCTGATACTGGACTGTGGGTTACTAGGGAAATGGGAATATAACTTGAAATGGTCAGAAGAAAAATAAATTAAGTGATGATGCATACTAGGATCTGATTTATTTTAGAGCAGGTTGCATTTGCCTCTCATTTATTTGATATACTTAGCTATTGAAATGGCTCTAATTAAGAGGATGGAGCACATAGAATTTTACTGGCGAATTGGAATATAGGCTGTAGCTTCCAAATGGTCTAAAGAAGTTTATGGTATTTGATGGATTCTGGGATCTGATTTATTTTAAGGCAGCTTGCATATACATCTTATTTATTTGATTTATTTGATGTGCTAAGCTATTGAAGTGGTGCTAATGATGTGGATGAAGTATATATGCATATGCATACTAATATACATATGTTTATCATTCACTAATTAATATGATTTGAGAATGAGGCATACTGATTAGATTATTAATTTGTTCATTTTCTAACTTGCAGAATGTGTACAGACTGCCATTTACCTGGCACTCTTTGCATGTGGACTGACTGTACTACATGCTTTGAAAGCTGTGCTAGTGCTGCCTCTGAGTGTGGTTGCCTAGGAGGTGCTGGTGAAGCAGGGCTGCCATTAATGTTAATAATGGCATTGATTGTGCTTGGACTGTTTACTATCATTGGCATATTTTACAGTGTTTTGGTGGCTACAATGGTTGGACAAAGGATTTGGCAGCGACATTATCACATACTCGCCAAAAGAATGCTGACAAAAGTGAGTTGAACTGTAAATCTTCAGGTTTGATTCATGTGTTGCTGTATCATTTAAATATTTTGAGGCAGCAGGCCAACTAGGGCCAACTAAACTGGTTGAGGAAGCTAATTTTAGGTGCCAGTTTGTAGATTAATAAGACATTTCTACTAGAAGATATGAAACCGAAGGATTGAACGTAACACCTTCTTCCTGTCTGTTTTGTAGTTAAAAGTATTTCTCTTGACATAACAGCTTTTATAATGGGGTGGGAAAATGCTTCGTTTGTTCTTATTTCAGGGTTGCGAGGAAATTTTGGTGTTTAAAAATAAGCATATTAAATGTTGCAAAAAAAAGTGGCAAAATAATATTATATTACATTTCTCTGCACCAGGCAAGGATGTCGTATAATTTAGGTTCTTTTCTAAATTTAAATTATTTCCAAGTTCATGTGTAGTATCCAACAAAGCTTTGAGGTTAAAAGGTGCTGGTTGCCTATGCAGTGTTAATTTCACAGAACTTTGATGTAGCATATGAGTGTTGTCCATTCAATTTTCAGTTTTTTTGTTGGTTTATTTTTTAGTTATTTACAAATTAGCTCCCACAATCATTTAAATAGGCTGCAGCACTATTTGTTTCTTTAAAAGATTTTTTTTGAGGTTGTGCTTCTAAATTGCTGTACAGTTTTAACATAATTCCTTTTTCTGTGTATTTATTAGGAATACGTTGTTGAGGATGTCGATGGTGAAATGACTGGATCTGACTGGTCTCCTCCTTCTCTCCCACCTGAGCATATCCAGCAGCTGAAAACACTTGGCCTTCTGTAAGTTTAGAACTGCATTTTGTCAATTGACAAAAGCATCATATAAATATGGACTGGCCGTATTTTGGTATGCCAGTCTTCACAACAGGCTAATGAATCCTCTTTACACCTAAAAAAACAAGTTTGATGCAGTTATCAAGCAAGAAGTTCTACAGAGGTTGTCAATATCATTTAGTTAGAATTATGTGTATAATTATATGTGAGATTCTTAATCTTCTTTTTCAGTTTCCATATTCCTGTTGAAGTTTACCATTAGTTTCACTTCCTTGAGGAAACTAGAACATGGAATATAACCGACAACATGTTTCAAACACGAATTCCATGTTAATGATTTCCTGCCAAATATTAGTAAGTAACCTTGCAGAGATCTTTTTCTTTTCCCGAGAGTAGTTTCTTGTATAACCTATTTCACTCAAATTAAGTGCAAGCTTGCCGATCCCTTCTGTGTAATATGTGCCCTTAATTAATGTATTACTGAAACTTGAATTTGCTGCTTTATATATTTACTGATACCATATCTTATCATTTTGTTGTACTTGGATTCCATTGTGAGTACCAGATGCAGGTATGTGCCTAACACGAGTAAGGCCAGATTTTTTAAAAGTTTTTTTTTTCCATGCATTGGAGTATCTTTGGAGGTTATATCCTCCTATGTGTCGGACATTCTTTTCAAGAAAATTAAGGTTGGAGTAACATAGGTTGTGTGTGTCCAATATTTCACTGCCTGCCATACTTGTTTGCTAAGACCTTCAATATCTGATCAGTATGTTTTTATTTCTTTAACCTGCAACCTAGGCCTCTTTTCATGTTTTCAACTGCCAGAAGATTTTTTTTGACCAGAGGTTCAATTTTGAATATTTGCAATTCTCTTCTCTCCCCCCCCCCCCCCCCCCCCCCTCAACCAAAAAAAATGCAGGCACTAAAATAAGTTGGCAACTGAACCTGACAATTCGCGTATACCTATCATGTTTGTGTATCTTGTCATGTCATAATCGTGTTTAAAAGCATTTTATATTTATTTTCATCTTTGTTTAGGTTAGTAATCCGTATTATATAGTTTTATCTTGTGTATTAGTGTCATATGTTTGTGTGTTTCATGTAAGGTGTTGTGTCCAAAATTGGATCAGATTGGGTTGTGTGAAATGGATTGATTAGGTTCGGTTGAAACTTTGCTGCTGGTGCTATGAGAGGATAAGTGAGTTTTAATTTGACCACTTTGAACATGGATGCCATGTACGGTATTTATCTGCACATGGCTTTCCTAATGGCTGTATGGTGGATATAGATATGTTTTTTTTTAGGAAAAAACTTTGATACACAGGCCGTACCTTTTAGTTTTAGGGGTAGGGTTTAAAGTTTATGGGTTTAGGTCGTATGGTTTAGAAGTTAAGGTTAGTGTTTAGAATTTAGGGCACATAGTTTAAGGTTTAGGGTTTATTTTTTAGGGTTAGGGTTAGGCTTAGAAATTTAAAATTTGAGTTTTATAGTATAAATATGCAGTTTTGTATAAAATTAGTTTTACACATGTATTGAAATTTTACATTGTTAAATTATTAGTTTATTTTTAATGATTTTGGAGGAGAAAAAGTTAAGTTCATTGTTGTATTTGATCCTTGAATTTATTTACTTCAGTTTGGTGAAATGGAAGTAACTGAAAGCTCAAGATTTCCGATTAAAATGAAGAATGAAAACAGAAATGAGAAACAGACAGAAAATCTCCTCAGAGATTCATCAACATCACAACGGCCAAAAGATAGGGATGACCGCTTGCTAATAAGGCTTTAAACCCTACCACACAAAAACGACACCGTTCGGACTCAATAGTATTATGCCTTAGACGCACCGTTTCATTAAACCAAAAACAAACACTTAACCAAAACGACACAACATAACAAACATAACAGAAATACAAAGTCTAACGGCTATATTCTGGGTTCTTCATCTCGAGCTCTTGCAAGTGTCCTTCCTTCAAAAACATCCTTGTCCTCAAGGATGGAAGTTTGGAAATTGAATCTGAAGCTGATGAAGGGATTCCCACGTGGCATCTTCAGGAAATGAATTGGTCATTCCACCAGAACTTCCGTGATGGCCCTACCACCTTTCTTCCCAATTCTTCGATCCAGAATCTTCAATGGTTCTTTGCTGATTTCTCCCTCAGGATTGATCACTGGCAACTCAGATTGGCATTCATCACTCCCAATATGTTTCTTCAGCTGTGAGATGTGAAAAATAGGATGAACTCTGGAATCTTTGGGCAACTGTAACTTGTAGGCAACCTTCCCAATTCTGTCAATAATACGAAAAGGCCCAAACCACTTAGGGGCTAACTTCTGACAAACCCTCTTCTTAACAGTTTGCTGCCTGTATGGTTGTAACTTTAAATACACCAAGTCCCTAATTTGATACTCACATGCAGTTCTCCTTTTATCAGCCTGTTGCTTCATTCTAACTTGAGCTCTTTGCAGATAGAATTTTAGCATGTTCAAGGCAGCTTCCCTGTGTTGCAGACATCTGTCAACTGAGGCTACTAAGGATTCACCAGCTGAATAAGGCATATGACCTACTGGGGCTTGTCCATATAAGGCTTGTAGGGAGTAGTTTGAATTGCAGAGTGGAAGGATGTGTTGTACCACCACTCTGCCAGGTGTAACCAATTTTTTCATTCTTTGGGCTTCTCTCCTGTCATACACCTTAGGTAAGTTTCCAAGCATTGGTTGACCTTCTCTGTTTGACCATCAGTTTGTGGATGGTAAGCAGTTGATGGATTAATCTTCACCCCAAGCTTCCCAAATAGCTCTTGCCAGAACACGCTCATGAAAACCTTATCTCTGTCACAAATTATGGTTCCAGGTAGTCCATGAAGTTTAAAGACATGTTCCATAAACACTTGGGCCACATCTTTAGCAGTGAATGGATGTGCCATGGCTATGAAGTGCCCATATTTGGTCAATCTGTCTACTATCACCAGTATGACATTACTCTTCTTTGACATTGGCAACCCTTCAATGAAGTCCATACCGACTGAAGACCAAGCTGTTTCAGGTATGGGTAGGGGTTGTAGAAGCCCCCTAGGGTGTATCAAGTCACTCTTGCTCCTCTGACAGGTTGAGCACTCTCTAACAAATCTTTTCACCTCCTTCCTCATCCCCTTCCAATACAGTAAGGCTCCCATCCTCTTAATAGTTGCACTGGCTCCAGAATGGCCCCCTATAGGACTAGCATGAAAAAGAGTCAACAGCTCCTTCCTCAACTCCAAATTGTTTCCCACTACTAGTTTTCCTTTCCTCTTCAGTTGCCTTCCATCCTAGTGGTATTTTGAGTGTCTTCCAGTTCCCTCCTTACACTCCTTAATTATTCTCTGAATCCTCTCATCATCTTCCCATGAACTAATGATCTTTGCCATGAAATCAGTGGAAAGAGTGCTCACAAACAAATTCTGAAGTTCAGCAACCATAGGCCTCCTAGACAAAGCATTAGCCACTGTATTGTTGATCCCCTTCTTGTAGCATACTTCAAAATCATACCCCATCATCTTGATCACTCATTTCTGCTGAGCTGGAGTCACAGCTTGATTCTCAGTGAGAAATCTCAAGCTCTGGTGGTCTGTCCTTATCTTGAAGTGTCTTCCTATCAAATAGTTGGACCACTTCTTCACTGAAACTAAAACATCAAGCATCTCTTTCTCATATACAGACAAAGCTTGGTGTCTCACCCCTAGCCCCTTACTGAAAAAAGCCAATGCTCTCCCCTCTTGAGTCAACACAGCACTAATTCCCACATCACAAGCATCAGTTTCCACTACAAACTCCTTGTCCCAATCAAGTAAGACCAGTGTTGGTGCAGAACTGATGGCCTCCTTCAATTTCTGAAAAGCATTCTCCTCTTCCTGTGTCCATTTCCACCCTCCCTTCTTCAACAAGTTGGTGAGAGGTTTTGCAATCCAACCATACTGTTGGATGAACCTCCTGTAGTATCCTGAGAGGCCAAGGAATCCCCTCAGTTCCTTTATAGTTTTGGGTGATGGCCATTCCAAAATGCATCTGACTTTTCTTTATCCATTGAGATTATTCCACCAGAAATGACATACCCTAGGTAGTCCATCTCAGTTGCCCCAAAACAACATTTGCTCTTCTTTGCAAACAACTTCTGCTCTCTCAGAATCTTCAAAACATTCTCCAAATCCATCAGATGAGATTGCCAACTCTTTAAGTAAACCAGTATATCATCAAAAAAAACTAATACTGATTTCCTGAGTAGCCCCTTAAAAACCTTGTTCATGAGCCCCTGGAAGGTTGCAGGAGCATTAGTGAGCCCAAATGGCATCACTAGGAACTCATAGTGTCCTTCATGAGTCCTAAATGTTGTTTTGTGGATGTCAGGACCCCACATCCTTATCTGATGGTACCCTGACCTCAGATCCAACTTAGAAAACACCCTGGCCCTTCCCAACTCATCCAACAACTCTTCAATAACTGGCATTGGGAATTTATCCTTAGTGGTGATCTGGTTCAGCCTCCTATAGTCAATGCACATCCTCCAGGAATCATCCTTCTTCTTCACCATCACAATTGGGGAAGAAAAGGCACTTGTACTATCCCTTATAACTCCAGTTTGCAACATCTCAGCCACCATCTTCTCAATCACATCCTTCTGGATGCTAGGGTATCTATAAGGCTTCACCTTTATTACAACACCCTCATCAATCAAAGGAATTCTGTGGTCTTGAGCTCTCTCAGGTGGTAGAGCTTTAGGTTCTGCAAAAACATCTTCATACTTTCTCAACAATGTTTGTATCTCCTGATTTCCACCCTTGATCTCTCCTTTCATGCCCAACTGAACATTGAGGGCCATCATTGAAACATTACAGGGGCTATTGGTGCTTCTCATCAACTTAGCACACTCCTTAGCTTCAGTCCACTGAAATGCTTCTGCCTTGCACCCTTTCAGACTTATAGTTTCTCCATTCAGCAAGAATTCCATTCTCAAGTCTGCAAAATCCCAGTTAATTGCTCCTAACTGAGAAAACCACTGTACTCCCAACACCACATCACAGTTCCTCAGGGTAAGCACCAAGAAATTCGATTGGAAGGAATGGCCTTGTGTCTCCCACTGCACATTCAAACACTCCCCTTCAGTGCCCATGGAATTGCCATCGGCCACTGTAACTTTCAACTGCTTCCTTCTGTCCACTGGTAGCCCCAATTTCTTCACAACAGCTAAGCTAATGAAGTTATGAGTGCTGCCTGAGTCTAGTAAAGCAATGCAGTCCAAGTGACCCACTTTAATCCTTAGCTTCATTGTTTTGCATTGATCAGTGCCCCACATAGCTTGCAGGGATAACACAGGTGGTTCTGATCCAGGTCCCTCCAGATTGTTCAAGTCCCCATGGTCCTCACAGTCTAGAAATTCTTCCTGGTCACCCTCTTCCTCGATTCCCTCTACCAAGATTTGATACATCTGAGATTTCTGGCATTTATGCCCTGGTGAGTACTTAGCAGCACACCAGAAACATAGGCCTTTCCTGCGTCTTTCCTCAACCTCAGCAGCAGATAAAGCTTTCCCTGCACTCCTAGCATTGTTGTTACTAGGTCCTTTAGGGTGAATCGGACTCATCACTTTAGGAGTAGTATTTCTAGAAGCTATAGAGGGGACAGATGAATTAACTCCACTCACAAAACCCTTGAATCCCACTAATGCAGGCCTAGGAGGAATTGAAATAGCAGATGGCACAACAGTTCTACTGAAATTCGAATAAGCCCTCTTGGACCCAGGGAAGAACATGCTCTCTAATTGCTTTGCCATTTGGAATGCTTCAGACAATGATGTAGGATGCAACAATTGTACATACTGACTGATTTCTATTCGCAGGTGAGCCTTCAATAAACTCAGAACATAATCGTCAGGAAGGTTTACCTGGTTCAATAGATCAATAAAATCCTCATAATACTTCTCCACAGAATCTGTCTGCCACAATCCCACCAGATCTGAGAATGGATCTTCAAAACCACCAGGAGCAAACCTTTCCTTCATCCGTGTGAGATACTGACTCCATGAAAGTAGATTCAGCTCTGTGTTGTTTTTGGTTGCAAAGTGGTGCCACTGCAACGCCTTCCCTTCCAAATGCAACATCACCAGCCGTACTTTGGAATTCTCGGGTATGCGCTCCGCCTCAAAGTATTGTTCCACCTTCGCGAGCCAACCCTTGAAGTCAGATCCATCGAACCTGGGGCACAACAGCTTATAGGCCACATTGCCAGTGTAGCCCTGATCCTCGTGTTGCTCCTTAGGCCCATCTGTAGCTAGAATAGTCACCTCTGGCCCCGCGTTGTTCACAGCTGCTCCCGATAGATCTACATTGTCCGGGTTAGAGACCGTCGGACCCGTCCCCGATGTGCCCGGAGTATTCGTAGCTGTGTTCGCCATGCTTATCACTCGCCCAATCGAATCATCCAAAAGTTTCTTGAAGTCGACCATCAGCTGGACTTTGAATTCTGCCAATCTCGTCTCCAACTTCTCGTCGAGCTTAGAAATCTCCGTCTGCAACCTCTCCGACTCCGACTGCCAAGTGGCCGCCTGATTCAGTTGTTGCCTCGTCTCTACCATACTGAAGATCGTTGTAGCTCTGATACCCTTGAAATGGAAGTAACTGAAAGCTCAAGATTTTCGATTAAAATGAAGAATGAAAATAGAAATGAGAAACAGACAGAAAATCTCCTCAGAGATTCATCAACATCACAACGGCCAAAAGATAGGGATGACCGCTTGCTAACAAGCCTTTAAACCCTACCACACAAAAACGACACCGTTCGGACTCAATATTATTATGCCTTAGACGCACCGTTTCATTAAACCAAAAACAGACACTTAACCAAAACGACACAGCATAACAAACATAACAGAAATACAAAGTCTAACGGCTATATTCTGGGTTCTTCATCTCGAGCTCTTGCATTTGGTTGAAAATGTTGTGTTGATTTAGCTCAACGGAGATTTTTTTAATCACTTTTCTTAGAAATTTTCTTTGTTGATCCGTTAAACAACAAGATCCTTTCTACCTAAACTATGTCTCTTTGATTCTTATTTGCTAATTTTATAATTGGATTTTGGCAAGTGTTGTATGGATTCTGAAAATTCCTAGACGCAAGCTATAAAGGATTGTTTAAAACGTACGCATCTCGAATCTTGACCATTCCTCTGAAATGATTGTCATTAATCAACAGGATTAATCATTGGGTTTAAAATAATGTTTACATTAATTAAGTATTTAACCACTCATTTTTTATTATATTTCAGACTGTTTCAACTGATTTTTTTTAATATCTTAATGTGATTTTTATGATAATATCAGTCTAATTTTCAATTTTTACAAACCAAATTATTTAAATTTGAATATCTTATTAACTCTTTTAACAATAACATTTCTCGAGTTATCAACAATTGGTAAAAAAATCGTTGTACCAGGAATCCCCAAATAAACCCAGAGCATGAACTTGATCACCTCTTTTTTTTTCCTCCCATTTTCACAGTTTTCCAGGTTTCAACAGGCATCTCTCATGGTTTTATTCCCTTAAAATATATTATATATAAAGAAAGATTGTGTAGAAACAAGGAATGCAACCTTCCTTGAGTCTCACGTTAATAATTTAAAAAACTCAGCACTACCTGTCAGCCTTATCCATTTGTTTAAATCTTCTTTAATTTCCCCACCCCCTGATTAAATCATCCATAAACTCTTCCTACGTTTTTGTTGGCAGAGTAGCTTTTGAATATTGATCGGATGGCTGGTATTGCTATGCTTGTTGCCGAGGAATACGAGAGGAGGTTGAGAAATCCAGTTGGGGCTGGGAAACAACCGGAGATTATGAACTCGGGTTTGAAGGTGAAGAGTCTCAAAATTGGGGTTTGAGCCGAAATACCAGATTGGTGCTGCAGCTTTCGATGGAGTTTTTTCTGCTTCAACTCTTTCATAATCACTGCTCCCAAAAGGGTTGTAAATTATTTAGGGTAAAATACTGAAATCATCACTCAACTTTGGTCATTTGACCTATTTTAGCCACTCAATTTTATCACTTAACTTTCAACAGTGTGATGTTTTCATCATTCCACCGTTAACTCAGTTACTGTACAATAACATGGCTTATTTTAATAATTTTTTATGTCATGTTGGATTAATAAAATAATTTCTTATGTCATGTTAGATTAATAAAATAAATAAATAAAATATTTGGGGTACTTAAAGGGGAAAACACGTGAAAATCCTCTGTAACCCTAAATTTACAACACTTGAAAAAAAGGGAAAAACTACTGATGGGCAAGTCTGAGAAGCCGGTTGAAGTTGAAGACATGAAGTCATCTGAAGAGAATGAAATTTCGATCTGCTGGTGTGAGAAACCATCGACGTTGAAGAGTTCTTGGATAAACAACAATCCAGGATGGCGATTTTTTGGGTGTAGTAACTATGGTAAAAAAATTCGCAAATCTTGTGGTTTTTTTTTTCAGTGGTATGATCCACCGATGAATCCACGTGTGAAAGTTCTTATTAATGGTCCCATAAAGAAGATCAGAACTAATGAGAGGAGAAGAAGAAATGAGAGAATTGCTTGGATTCTTGCTTTAATATGTATTGCTTTAGTGAGTTATTTATTTCATAACTGTTAGTGATGATTTAGAAGCTGAAAAATGTGTTAGTAATGATTAAGAAGCTGAAAATTGTGTTAGTGATGATTAAGAAGCTGAAAATTGTGTTAATGTATGTTGGAGTATGTTGTAATGGGATGTTATTCAATGAAGAAAATGTTTGTTGTTAATTATGACCAAGTGTTATGCTCAAGTGATCATTTAAGATGTTTGTTGTTGTTCTTATAAAAAAGTGTTATGCTCAAGTGTTATGCTCAATTGAAACAAATTATGTCCAAGTGTGATGATTTAAGATGATTTAAGATGTTTTCAACCAATTATTGTTCATAAGCTAATCCAAGAATTAAAAACTGTTTCACTAAAGGTAGAAACTGTAAATTCAATTTCCATTAATATTATTCCAAATGGGAGAGGCTACAAATGTTGAACAATGACATTTTGACAATAATAATCATATCACTGTTTTTTGTCAATGTTGTCACTAAAGGTGTACAAAAGATGAACAAAAGACCACAAAAAAGGTATACAAAATGATGAACAAAATACCACAAAAGCCTAACATAGAACAATTTCCACAAGGCTTTACTAGATCAACAATGTTCACAAAATGCTATTTGTGCCTCTTTGACAAAATAACTAAACAGACTCAAAATGATATCCATAAGTCTCCTTTCAAGTAGACTTCTGCATGTTAGACACATTTTCTTGTGTTTGAGATCCTTGAACACTACTTTGTTGTGATAGCATCCATCTGACAGACATTACTGGTCTCATTGTTCTTTGATTCCCTTGTTCATGATGTTGGTTGTTAGTAGGATGAGTAAAACTTACTGAATTGGAACATGTTGGTCTCCTGACCTGCATTGATAGATAAGAATTAATTAGAATTTTAGGTTTTAAAACAAATGATATTACTTAGTTAACCAAACTTACAGGTAGTTTGGAAGGTCTAGCACTTCCAGTAGGCATTCTTGATGTTGAAGCCACCCTTGCATGACCAGTAGGCATTGGTTCAGAGGCCACCCTTTCATGACCAGTAGGAATTGGTTCAGAGGTATTAGACCTACTAGGCCTTGCATTCTTTCTTGGAGCCATCCTTGCAGTTCTTGCATTGCCAGCAACTTGTCCCCTACAAGATCTTTTGTTGTGGCCTTTACTTTCACATTTTGAACAAGTCATATGGACTCCAAGCTTACTCATTTTTTCAGTTGTTTTGACTGGCTCATCAGGCTCTTTTCTTCTTTTTGTTTGAGGCCTGCCAACAGGCCTTCGAATTATAGTAGGTAGGATTGATTCATCTGTCTGATAATGAACCCATTGTTTTGGACCTCGAACTGGTTTAACCATATGAGAATAGATTTTCAGTTGAGTGTTCTTTATGTAGCAAGGATTGACAAAGTCTTCTATCCTAGCTCCAATATGCAAAATTACAGATGCAACATGTATACAAGGAATCCCTGCAAGATAGAATGGCATTTTAAATCACTTATGAATCACTAAAACAGACCATTGACAGAATATCCCCACATGTTTCCTATATTCAAGCAAACACTTAAGAATCACAACATTGTATAAACCTTTACTTATCATATGATGCAGTTCACTTAAGAATCACAAAATGGCAGAAACCATCAAACACTTACACAAATAATACAGAATGGCAGAAACTACCAAAATTTGCAAAAAAAATTGCAGTCCAGTACATTATATAAACCAAAACTTATCATATGATGCAGTTCACTACATTATATACATTATATATTATCACTTACATAAGTGAAAAACTTGGCAAGAACTTTGCAAAATATACTTGTAAGTTCCCATTTTCTGCAACTGCATGTTTGAGCTTCTAAGTCTACAGCATGTTGGTCTTCAAATCCTGCAGAAACCTCCCACCTTTGTCCACCTGCGTTCCTAGGCCAACACATGTCAGAATTGATCAAAAAATCAATTAATTTTTGGACTGTTGAAATAATAATTATTTAAAGTAAATAAATAATCAAAACAAAAAGTAATTAATTAAAGTTAAAAATACCTTATAGACTGTTCAATAATCTTCTCAAGTTTTTTTTGAATTTTTGGACAAAGTGTCTCAATTATTTTTTCAGCAGCTTTCTTCTTAGATGCAATTCTTGTCATGATTTTGCATCTGATCATCTCCATCATAGTGAGTATTGGCTTGTCCCTTGATTTCAAAATCATCTGTTAATAAACAAGTTAGGTTAGTAAACTTATTTAATGCAAAATTCAATTTAAACAAGTTAGGTTAGTAAACTTATTTACCTTATTAAAACTCTCACACAAGTTATTTAAGAGCATGTCAGACTTGCAGTTAGTTGAGAAATGAGCCTTTGACCAATTCTTAGGGTCTTTAGCCACCAACCAGTTGAATGCAGGTTCTGACATGGCCTTCAGTTCATTCATTGCATCAGCCCACTCTTTCATGTATGTTGCCCTTGCTGCCTTCCATAAAGCATCTTTTAATGCCTTGCCTTGATTTTGACTTTTCAGCTTGAAATTGTTGTACAAATGTCTCACACAAGTTCGACTGTTGGAATTAGAAAACAACTCTAAAATTGAATCTATTAGACCCTGTAAAAAACAATAAAATATTAGTCAAACACTATAATACAATGAAGAAAAATATCTAAAATAAAAAAGTAAATTATTTACCTTTTGCTTGTCTGACATGAATGTATAATGGAAAGAGTTTGTGAGCCCCAAGTCAGTCTCTAAAATCTGTAAAAACCAAGTCCAAGACTCTCTAGTTTCACTATCAGCTGCAGCATAGTCAAAGGATAGATGCAGTCATTTGCATCTATTCCAATTGCTGCTAGAAGCCATCCTTGGTAATGGCCTGTTAAAAAACATCCATCTAAGTAAATCAGTGGCCTACATCCAGCCCTAAATCCATCTTTACAAGCTTGTAGACATACATACATTCTTACAAACAACCTATTATCTAAATGAAGTATGGTTGTTGTCCCAAGATTTGTTCCTCTCAGTTCTCCAAGGTAATCATAGATTCTTGCATATTGTTCATCTTGATTCCCAAGAATCATCTCCAATGCCAGTTTTTTTGCCCTAATATTTAGACCTTTCAACTACAAGCATGTGGTCTTTCATCACATCATGTTTTAGGGACTTGGCAGAATAGTTTGGGTCAACTCTAAATTTCTCTAAGTACTCTGTAGCCAACCACCTAAAAGTACAATTCCTATTCTTTGTATCTCTAACACATTTATGCTTTCCAATATATGTCTTAATCTACCATTTACTGTTAGTCTTATCTTTAGGGTGCATTTTAGATTCTCAAACCATCCATGGGCACCCATCCTTGCACACAGCTTGTACTCTTGCACAGTCATTAACCTTTAGCCTTATATTAAACCTATTTTTCACTGCATATTGTTTCAAAGCTGTTTTGAAAACTTTCTGATTAGAAAATAATAAACTTTTTCTAAACTTAGGATTTTTCATGTCTAAAGTACTGTCAAACTCAGGGAACTTTTTATTTTCAGCTTTTGTTTCAAAATCATATGCATTGTGCAGTGATTCAGTTTCATCTTCACTATCTACACTCTCATCACTATCTTCAGTTGAACTTGCCCTAAATCCAGGTATATCCCTCCCAACACCAACATTAACCTCACAAACTAAATCATCATCAACTAAATCATTGTCACTATCTTCAAATGGACTGTCAGATTGCTCACTCTCAGAACCAACATAGTCCATATTTTCATCCTCACTGTCAGAAAAATCAAGTCTCCTAACAATATTTTTTACAGTTTCAGCATCACTAGGTATATTTGTTTCTACATTCCTAACAGTGTCCACATGTTCAGAAATTTCAGCATCATTAATAGTGTCCACATGTTCAGAAATTTCAGCATCATTAACAGTGTTCACATGTTCAAAAATTTTAGCATTCGAATCAGGCAAGTGTTCATCCACTATTTCTTGTAAGTAAACATGTGCATACTTGTTCCTAGGCATACTAGCAAGCATCGATAACATATCAGAATCAGTTTTCAATGCATTGACACTTAAAACACCACCTGGTGATTGCCAAAAAATTTCCAGTGGCCTATCATATCCTAACTCCTTAACCATGTCATAAACCTCAAGCATAGACATAGAGTCAATGTAACACATATCAAAGAAAGATATTTTTTACCAGTATATGTCATAGTAGGATGATTTACAATAAATCCCCCATGATGAAAAGCTATAGTACAATGCTCTGATGTTTGACCTGTAAAAAATAAACAAATATATATTAGGACTCACCTGTAAGTTTAGAAATTAGTAAAACTATAACAAAAAAATTAATTTAATTTCGAACAGTGTAAAGAAATAGGGACTGCACTAATAGCTTTGTACTTTAACAATTTGAGGTTCATTATTATAATAGTTTATGGTCCCCAACTAACACATTAAGTGATGAAAAACACTTACCCCCACTGGTCCCCCACCAACATATAAAAAACACATGAACCTATTTAGTATACATATATCCACTAACATGTGCACAATTTGGGATAAAGAAAAACACATACATTTTTGTCATATTCTACTGGTCCCCCACCAACATATAAAAAGATAAAAAAACACACATTCTCATATCCCCACATGTTTCTTATATCCCCACAGTACACATTCACATAATATAAATATGATATATATATATATATATATATATATAATATTCCTATGTCCCCACACACTGTAATGTAACCTACATGTGCACAATTCACTAAATTTTAAACCCATGAACCTATTTAGTATACACTGAATTTCAGAATAAATTCAGTATGCATATATCCACCAAATTTTGAATATATTCCCATGTTACACAACAACTCACAAACCAAATCAGTATACATATATTCAACATTTACTAGCATACAAAAAATATTCAAGATTTCTAACCAAATCAGTATACATATATTCAAGATCCTCATTTACACAAAGTTTGTTCAATAATTTCAGTATACTCAAAGTTTCAAACTCATCAGTATCTGTATATCCACTAAACACAAAATTTGTTCAATAATTTCAGTATGTGTATATCCACTAAACACAAACTCATCAGTATACACCCTAAATTTTAATAAACCCTAAATTTACTTTATTCAATAAACTCATCAGTATACACCCTAGATTTCAGTATACTCAAACTCAAAGTTTCAAATTCAAAATTTCGATAATTTCAGTAACTTTATTCAATAAAATCAAAACAAATTTGCTATTCAATTAACTCATCAGTACCCACTTAATAAATTTACTTTATTCAATAAACCCTAAATTTACAAGCTTTAATCGAAAAGATAAAAAAACTTACCATATGACATGCTTTTCATACCCCTCGCACGCAATACACGACAATCCATTACTCCGATTTGCAGCCACGTTGTTGAATCAGTAGTTCCCTCAACTTCGATTTTCAAATTACCACTCGCACCCAAATGTTCCCCAAATCTCTAACAAAATATCAAGCCCTAATTTTCTTAACGTTCAGAAAAAAATCGCAAAGAACAAATCAGATTTTCAAAAGTTCAGTCTAATGGGAGAATAGGAACGGTTTAATTTTTCTTAATCGGTAAAATTAATCCTACTCTCAAAACATTGTCGTTTTGTTTATTTTCTTTTAAGTGACGTGTAATTTTATTATTATTATTTTAATAATTATATATGACACTTCATAACGGTGTTAACTGAGTTAACGATGGAATGATGAAAACATCACAATGTTGAAAGTTGAGTGATGAAATTGAGCATTTTTAAAGTTGAGTGGCTAAAATAGGTCAAATGACCAAAGTTGAGTGATGATTTCAGTATTTTACCCAATTATTTATTAAAAGAGAAATGGAAAACTCATTCCGGCCTTTTTTTAGATGAACTTTGAATTCTATTAATAAAAAAGCCGAGAATTGCTACATGTATAGAATTCAGAACCTACAGCTGAATGTTCCAACTTTGAACAACGGCGGCAGCATTCCTACCTATTGTCACGTCCCTAGAATTCTGACCCGTCGGACGTGCGGCCTTAGGCACCTTGGTGCGTGCGTGGAGCCTAAGTTAAGCCTGAGATCTAGGCAAGAGAGCCTGGATCCGTGCGGAAGACGTTTTAACACAATGTGTGACGGCCAAAGAAAAGTGATGTGGGAATAAGCCGGGCGAATGCCCGGCACCTTTTATTGAACTTAACGAAAATATGGCTCAAGGCCAGAGAACAACTGAAAGAAAGAAAAAAGATGAATAATGAGGTGGGGGTAAGCCTCCTTAAATTGCCCCTCTAGTCCTAATCCTATTCTAACTAGGATAACCTAATGTACTACTCCCTCAAGGAGATGGAATCCTTGTCCCAAAAGGATTCGTGGTCCCTAACCTCTAGGAAGGCCTTGTTTGTGTGGAAACGAGGCCCAAGGCCTCGTGTGCGGACCCTAGGGTGCGTCTGGCCGACCCTCTCCAGCCCCTCCGTGTGCACTGTCGTCGGGACCCTAGGGTGCGGCGTGATCGGCCCTAGGGTGCGACGTGATCGGCTTGCCCGGACCCTTGGTGTCGGTCGCTGTCGGGACCCTAGGGTGTGTCGGACTCGGTCCTCTCGGCTCCTTGGCGCGGGCGGCTGTCGGCACCCTTGTGTGCTAGTGCATCGGCCCTGATGGTGCGGCCCTAGGCTCCCACGCTGTGCCCCTTGTGTGCGGGTGCATCGGCCCTGATGGTGCGGCCCTAGGCCCCCACGCTGTGCCCCTTGTGTGCGTGTGCGTCGGCCCTGATGATGCGGCCCTAGGCCCCCACGCTGTGCACCCGTGGTGCCGGCCCTTAGGCCCCTCGCTGTGCACCCGTGGTGCTAGCCCGTAGGCCCCTTGGTGTGCACCCGTGGTGCCGGTCCTTAGGCCCCTCGGTGTGCACCCTTGGTGCGGGCCCTCAGGCCCTTTGGTCCGCACACCCAGCCCCATGGGTTGCAGATGCTTCTCGTTGGTGTGGTGGAATGTACGCACGAGGTGTGGCCCTCTCGGTCTTCCCCGTGCTAAGCCCCTCGGTTATCGACCCTTGGTGAGCACACACTCGTTCCCTCGATGTGTTGCTCCGTCCCATTGGCGAGCCCAGTGCCTTGGTGTGGTCTGGTGCTTCGGTTTCAAGTAGGTGTTTGTTGGAATCAGTCCCCTTTTCCCCTTGATGCGTAGCTTGATCGGGTCGAAAAAATTGGTACGTGACACTATCATGCAAAACATCATCTTCACTATAGGTACAACCCTGAAAAAAGAAACGTAAATTTCTTTCCCTCCAAACAGAGTGAACATGTGCACACCATACAATGACAAGAGGTGAAGGCTCTTTTAGCCTGGTGAGTGGTGACAGCCCTATCAAATTCAAAACATCTTTCCTAATCTACATAACTGCAAAACACAAGTCCAAACATCTTTCCTAATCTACATAACTGCAAAACAGAAGTCCAAACATCTTTCCTCACACACTGCTTGCTAACAGGGACGGAGGTTGGACCATTCATATTTTGCCCTTTATTTTTAAATTTTTTAATTTGATCCCTTCAAAATTTTTAAATTACTCCATAAATTTTAAATATTTTTAGTTAAGTTCCTTATAATTTTTTTCATTAAATCTTAAAATTTTTAAAAATTTTAAATTATATCTTTTAAAATTTTACCTAGGTTCCCCAACATGTTTTGTCCAGATCCGCACCTACTTGCTAACACCCAAGCCCCACCTTGTGAGCTTATCTCTTGTGAACAGCCTATCCAATAGGATCCTCTAAGAAAAATGGAAACCAATTTTCCGGTCTCTCTTAAAGAAGCAAAACATGTGTTTATGATGAGCTGATCCTCTGTTCATAACCGGGATTCAAATGCAATATGTAGGGATGATAACGGGGCGGGTTTTTGGTCGCCCGACCTAAAAAATAGCGACATCAACCCGACCCGAGTATTTTTTATGCTCTATCCGCCCTGACCCTGACCCGAAGTTAAATATGTATATCCGTCCGATCCCACCCGAACATATTAATCAAGGAACACAAAAAAAAAATCATGAAATCCCAAAAATAAATCCAGAAAACTTAGAATGAATCTAAAAAAATATAAGCCATTGAATCCAACAAATAGGGGGGAAAGTGAAATAACAAATCTAAAACACACAAAGGGGAAAATAAATTAATAAAAGAAAAATTTTAAAAAACCCAAAATACAAGGATTTGAAGAACATGACAGAGAGAAAAACTAAAACAAATGAACATTTAACGCAATGATTCAAAATCGAGTAAGAAAAAAAGAATTTACAAACACATGCAGTGATTAAAAAAATTCGAAGATTTGATTTGAAATTATAAAGGAAATATAGGAAATATTCATGAAAACATTGTCTGATATGTTAAAAATCTAATAATCCTATGCAAAACATTATAAAGAATTGTTCTTGTTTCACTGTAGGATCTTATTTCACCTGCTCCTTTGGTATTCTGATCTGTGAGCATCCAGTTTTTGTACACTTTGGTTCTGGTTTCACATTTAGATAGATCATAGGTGTATCTGTTTCTCTTATGGCTTATCGTATCATTGGCCATGGTATTGGTATTCTACTGTTCACGTTCAACGTGTTAATAAAAAGATATGAGTACTCTTTTCTTTCTTCTGCTTTTTTTTTTTGATCCATAAAGAAGAAGAGGTTCATTAGCAAATAAGGCCAAAGACTCTAACGTACAGCAGTGGGAGATCCATGCAAGCATACCGATTACACAAACAAAAAGGAGAAATAAAGACCATCAACCTAAAGGGTTGCGGTTGTCTTACAAACATCCACACAAAGCACATAAAACCAGAGCACCAACCAGTGCAATCCAACTAAATGCGTCCAGAGAAAGGACTCTGGATAGCATTAACCAACCAGCGAGGCCTGGAAAAAAGGCCGAAAATACTTGTAACGGCAACCTTGTCCCAACGATAAAAAAGACCATAGATGAGCATGCCTGAGAGCTCCATCCGGAGGCAAGCTTCCATTACAGATGATGTGGTCCTTATCAAGGCATTAACATCTAAAGTCCATAGGCATGATCGTGGAGAAAGCACCAGAATCTGAACCCAGTCAAGACCATCGCGTAAACCAAACAAGCAAGCAACAACAAAACCGAAAGAAATCCTTGGATCATCTGCAAGGCGCAAGAGCCCAAAGATCCTTGGGGAAGGATGAGAACTTGCCGCTACCGCTCGTTCCTTCCAGACGACGATAGAGGAGAGCAAAGGCCTTATCCTTGACGTGGATAACCCTCTTCGGAGTTATCTGCAATCGTAAAGTTAAAACCGAGGTCAACTTGTGCGTATGGGACAGAACCTGACGCCAAAGTAAAATAACAAAATGTCCATTTCAATGTTCCCTTTCCCAAGTGCAAACCAAGAGGTATCTCCGGCAACATTCCCAGTCCATTTTCGGCAGGCAAACCAGTTCTGAACTAGTGTTCGAAGAGAAGACCATACAGTGCCGCTACAATGTTAGTCGCGATCCCAGAGCTGCTCAAAAAACTGACGACCCAACCTATTTTCCAAATAGATCTGCCAAACCAGAATTCATCTTCCCTGTAATTTCCGGCGACTAGAGCCCATAGCGTGTAACACCCGGGTTTGGGGGTTGGGTCAAATTTCACGACATATTCCCCTCTCCATGGAAGTTTACTATTCCATCACCATCCTCCTTCATTCTTGGTGATTTTTAAAAGGTAATAACATTTTTTAGTTGTCCTCAACTTCCTCTTTCTCTATATGTTTTTAGTTTTCATGGAAACCCATTATTTTGTGTTTTTGGTTATTGAGCTTAAAGAATAAAAATCCAAACTTTATTGACTTTTGATTGAGCTTTTGATTTCTTGAAGTTAGATATGTATTTGGTAGCCCAAATGGCCCAACATATATGATTTTTACATGGTTTTATAATGATTCACGGATTTGAGTTTAAGTGGGGTTTTAGAGTGCTTTAAAATGGGTTTTGGGGGCTGTTTAGTGTTGGAAATTGATGGCTGA
This sequence comes from Hibiscus tridactylites, assembly GCA_958450335.1. Taxonomy (NCBI): domain Eukaryota; kingdom Viridiplantae; phylum Streptophyta; class Magnoliopsida; order Malvales; family Malvaceae; genus Hibiscus; species Hibiscus tridactylites. Next base: position 17,963,970 of record OY288285.1, on the reverse strand, counting down.
TGGTTGTATGATGTTTAGGGGTTATTTTGGAAGCTATTAGGTGTGTTAAAAGTGTTGGAATCAATGGTTTTTGGCTGTGCAATTGGGCTGCTCCAAAATGAGGGTTTTATGGGCGTTCTTGGCTTGAATTTGATGCTTGATTGGTGCTCTGAGTTTACAGCAGTGGTTTGTGTTTGTTTTGGTGATTAATAGAGTGTGTTTGATTGTTTAGAAACAAGGAACTTTGTTGGTGAAGCCTCGCATTCGAATCCGGAACCGTTGGGAGCTTGATCGGTTGTTTGCTAGTGTTTGGAAAGTCCAGTGAGTGGTTCTACGTTTTTAAATTGGTATTCAAACGTTAGTTCGAGCATGTAAACCTAGGTCGAGCTTGGTAAACCCACCTAGAGTTGGGATTAGATTGGTAGTCTAATCTCAAGATTAGTTTAGATGACTTTGGTTGAACTTCTAAATGTTGTGTTATGCCTCGTGTTCCTTATTTATTGTGATTAATGTTGTTAAGTATATGGTGATATATATGTGTGTTGAGGCATGATGTTTTATGTATTGTGATATGCATGTGATTGTGGAATGTGGGTGCATGATTGTAAATCATGGTGAGTACGTGCTAAGCACGAAATTTGGTAAGAATGTTGTGAGGTTGAACTATGAAATGAGTTAGTATTGACACTACTATGCTTAGGTACAAATGACCGATCATTAGGATGTTTAGTGTGCACACGAGAGTCGAAATGTGCGCGTGGTCTTGGTGATGGTAGTCATCAAGATGGAGTACGAGTATGCCCGGAAATCTTCTTTTATATGTTGGTCGGTGATGAGTGGAATCCCATCGACGGGGCGTGAGGATGAGTGGAATCCCCTCCGCATGGAACGGTGATGAGTGTAATCCCACCGTAAGGTAATGGTTGAGTTGTTGGATGTGAGTTCCAACAGTTGTTATCCGTGTATTTGGGTCATAGCTAGGTGCCAATACGCATTGTTAAATGTGTTTCATATGGTTGTATTTATGGACATGTTGAGCATGGCATGATAATTGATATTATGTTCATGCATCATATATATTTGACTCTTGTGGCTTCGAATGTAAGAAAACATGCATTCTTCCTTGGTTTGTTGCTCGTGCTTGGACCCTGCATTGTCGAGGTTTGTTTTATGAGCTTACCCTCACTAAGCTTTATGCTTATGCTCTCTTTTGTTCGACAATGCAGATCCTTAGTTCGTGAGTTGCTTGTGCAAGGAGAAGGCCTCCAAGTGTTCTATCTTAACCTTCAAGTATGAACTTTTGAGTTAAAAGATGTAATAGTTAAGCTATGGGGATTTGCGTTGTTGTTTTGTGTTAGGAGCTTGTTTAGACTCCGTTTATATGTTGATGTTTTGTTTATGGCTTGCTTATGCCTTGTATGTTGGCCTTGTGCCCCTATCATGAATGCTTAGGTGTTTGGTTCTAAGGCATGAAACCTTAATATGCAATGTATGTCTTTTTATGGTGAATGCATGATCCTTTTAAATGTATGGCCTTTACATGTATGTTGTCTGTTGAACGCATTTGAAGTAGGGTGCATGCCTCTAGAGTTGTGTTTGCATGTTGTGTCTTGCTTCTTGAAGTCATTGGAATCGTTTAGAGATGCTTAAAACTGGTTTTGGAAACTCACTGGTTGCAGGTGTTTCGAAATGAGAGAAATTGTTTCAGAACGGGTGTGGTTCCAGGGACACCCGTATTGGAATGCGTTCCGGTATGGTATGGCTACTGTGAGCCCCTGTTCCGATACGAGTTTCGAAACGTTTTGGCTACTGTTAGGGCCTGTTTTGGAATGTGTTTCGGAACGTCTAGGCAAAATGGACCCCTATTTCGAAATAGGGTGAATGCGTATCGGTACGGGTGGTTGCCTTTTTAAACTGGGCCCGTGTTTTGAAACAGGCAAGCTTGTTCAAAACACAGGCCTGAAAGGCGGGCTTTCAACATCTCTAAAGGCTCTCAAGTGTTGAGCATTAGGCCCTGTTCGATGTTAGCTTTCTTGTGAGTCTTGTTTTCCGCTGCCGCTTCACGCATAGGTCTAATTGAATCCATCTAGACAAGATATTAAATGAAAAAGTTTTCTCCGTTGTTAACCAAAGTGGAGCCTTAACGGGTTTCGCCTCGGTTATCCCCGTGTAGCCCACTCGGATCGGTTAGTCACCCGGACCGGGACGAGGGGGTTACACTTGTTGGTATCAGAGCCTGAAGTTTCCGAGACCTCGGGCAGATAAGTGAGGTAAGTTAAATTCTTGTATTGCAATTGCATCGTGTTTACTTGCCATGTAAGTATGTTTGCTTGCTTATCAAGTATGCCTTGATGTTTGTTAAATTGATCGTATATGTGTGTTGTTTGAAGCCTGTTGAGTAGAGTCCCATTGCTTCTATTACATCGGAAAAAAGATTTTTAAGTGAGGGAAACATACTTGAGCCACTTGAACCTTGCCTTTGCTAACCCAATCTTGTATATTGTTGTTGTTGTGGTTGTAGTTGTTATCTGTGGGCGGTTATGTCGAGGCCTAGAGGTAGACCGAGGTTGGTTTGTCAGGAACCCCGTGTTGCGGCTCTTGTTAATAAGCCGGTGGTTGGAGTAGAGGCTCCTGTGGAAGAGCCTGCTCTTAGAGTCGGAGCTCCACCACCACCACCTCCTCAGCCTGATGTGAAAGGTGAGGCTGGAGCTGAGGGAGCGGGACCTCAGGTTGGTCAGGGTGGCCAAGATTCTGTAGGGATAGACATGGCCCCGCTAGTTCAAGCTATATTGGGAGCGTTTCAGGCAGCAATTGCTGGAGCTCAGGCTGCAGCTCAGTTGAGGGGAGATGATGCTAGCTTACCTTTAAAGAGGCTTCGTAGCCTCAGAGCAGATGAGTTCAGGGGATCTACACCTGAGAGATCAAAGTTGTGGCTAGAGAAGACAGTTCGTATCTTATCTCAGATGGGATGTGTTGGAGCCCGTAAGTTGGGCTGTGTAATTTCGTTGCTTCAGGGTGATGCCTACACCTGGTGGGTCACCATTACTACCGGCGTGCCTGAGGCCGAGATCAGTTGGAATTTCTTTGAGACTGCTTTCAGAAAGAGGTATTTAGGCCCGAGATATTTAGATGAGAAGAAGCGGGAGTTCATGGCTCTTCTTCAGGGAGACACCTCAGTGACAGATTACGAGATCCGTTTTATTCGATTGAGTCAGTATGCTCCGGAGTTGGTTCCTACTGAGAGGGACTGTTGTGATCGGTTTAGGTATGGACTTCATGAGGAGGTCAAGAGGTACACCTTGGCTACTGATTATTTTTATTTTAATGTCTTGGTCGCTAGGGCCAAGGACATCGAGCATAGCTTGGGGCTGACCAAGCGTTCGAGAGGATCCAGTTCAGGGAAGAGGCACAACAACTTTGATCATGGTGACGCCAAGAGGCATTGAGGCAGTGGACAACAGTTTGATCATAGGCGTGGCGGTGGCCACCATGGTAGAGGCCATCAAGGCCAGAGAGCTGGAGGGCGTTTGCCCGAGTGTGCCCGATGTGGGAGACAACATTCAGGAGAGTGTTGGGGAAACTATCATGCTTGCTGGAACTGTGGATCTAGAGACCACTTCAGGAGAGAGTGTTCGCATCAGGCGGCACAGGCACCGATTCGAGCATAGGCTCCTGCGAGAGCGATTGACTATCCGAGAGGCCGTGGGCGCGGTCGTGGTTACTTCCAGCCGAGGGCTGATGCACTTAGGATAGAGGCACCGAGGAATCTTGCTCATGTAGTGGCAGTTCAGCCAGAGGCCGGTGGACCAGCTAGAGTCTATGCACACAGAGAGGCAGGGAATGACACAGATGCCATAGTAGGTAATTTTGAGTTACATTCCATGTCTTTGCTTTCCTTAGTTGATTCAGGTTCCACACATTCTTACATTTTGAGTGAGCATGCAAAGAAGTTAGACATACCTGTTGAAATTTTAGATATAGGGATGCATGTGACTAGTTCTTTCGATGAGACAGTTGTAGTTAGACTGATGTATATGAGGTGTTCGTTGAAGATTCAGGTTCATGTGTTTCCTGTTGATATGATGAAGCTTCCATTCTACGGTTCTGATATCATATTGGGTATGGATTGGTTGGTTGAGCACAGAGCTAGTGTATATTTTTAGACAAAGAGAATTTCGTTGAAGCTTTTCGATGACTACGAGGTAGTGGTAGTAGGCGAGAACGTTATGTTCTTGTCGAACGTTGTGTCGGCTTTAGAGGCTCATAGGTTGATGGACTCCGGTTGTAGGGCTTACTTAGAGTATGTGATGAATCCAAATATGAGTGAGGTTAGACTGAAAGATATCAGGACAGTTTGTAGAGTTACCGGGTTTGCCTCCTGACAGAGATGTAGAGTTTGTGATTGAGACTGTTTCAGGGTCTACTCCAGTTTCTATTGATATGTACCGTATGGCTCCGAAAGAGTTGAAAGAGTTGAAAAGTCAGCTTCAGGATTTGTTAGACCGAGGTTTTATTAGGCCTAGTAGTTCGCCTTGGGGTGCTCTCGTGTTTTCGAACAAGTATTGATGACTTGTTTGATCAGTTGAACCAGTTGACAGTGAAGAACAAGTATTCGTTGCCTCGTATTGATGACTTGTTTGATCAGTTGAGGGGTGCCTCAGTGTTTTCGAAGATAGATTTGAGATCAGGGTACTATCAGTTGAAGGTAAAAGAATGTGATGTTTCGAAGAAAACTTTTAGGACTAGATACGGTCATTATGAGTTCCTTGTAATGCCGTTTGGGCTCACGAATGCACCAGCAGCTTTCATGGACATGATGAACAGAGTTTTCCGAGACTATCTAGACCGATTTGTAGTTGTTTTCATAGATGACATCCTTGTGTACTCAAGATCAGAAGAAGAACATGATGAGCATTTGAGACTTGTTTTACAGAGATTGATGAGTAATCAGTTGTATGCTAAGTTGAGCAAATGTGAGTTCTGGATTAGAGAGGTTGTGTTTCTTGGCCATGTGGTATCAGCTGAAGGTATCCGTGTTGATCCGTCGAAGATTGAAGCCATTGTTGAGTGGAAACAACCTAAGTAAGTGAATGAGGTTAGGAGTTTCCTAGGGCTAGCTGGTTATTATAGAAGGTTCGTTGATGGTTTCTCTAGAGTAGTTGCTCCGTTGACTAAACTGTTGCAAAAGGGAGTGAAGTTTGAGTGGTCGGAAGCGAGACATGGTGCTTTTGAGAAGTTTAAAGAGGCTTTAACGAATGCTCCAGTGTTTGTACAACCAGTTTCAGGGAAATAGTTCGTGATCTTTGGTGACGCTTCCTACGTAGGTTTAGGTTGTGTTCTGATGCAAGAAAAGAGAATTGTTGCTTATGCTTCGAGACAGTTGAAGGGGCATGAGAAGAACTACCCTACACACGACATTGAGTTAGCCGCAGTTGTGTTTGCGTTGAAGATTTGGCGTCACTATTTGTATGGTGAGAAGTGCACGGTTTACACTGATCATGAAAGTTTGAAGTATCTGATGACTCAGAGAGAGTTGAACTTGAGACAGAGAAGATGGCTTGAACTGTTGAAAGACTATGAATTGACTATTGAGTACCATCCGATTAAGGCAAATGTAGTTGCCGATGCGTTGAGCAGAAAAGTTGTAGTGGAGTTGCAAGCTATGTTTGCTAGGCTGAGTGTGTCAGGGGATGGTGGTTTGATTACAGAGTTGCTAGTGAAGCCTTCGTTGATTCAGGTGATCAGAGAGAAACAACTGCAAGACGTATCTTTAGTTTCACATGTTCAGGACATTGCAGAAGGTAAACCGACAGAGTATAATTTCAGTGATGAGAATGTGTTGTGTTTCAGAGACAGAGTTGTAGTACCTGAAGATGTTGAGTTGAGACATATGATTCTGAGTGAAGCACATTCGAGTCCTTTCTCTATGCATCCGACCAGTACTAAGATGTACCGAGATCTGAAGAGTGATTATTTCTGGGTTGGTTTGAAGAAAGATGTAGTTGAGTATGTGAGCCGCTGCGTGGTTTGTCAAAGAGTAAAGGCAGAACATCGGGTTCCTTCAGGTTTGTTACAGCCTCTGAAAATTCCGGAATGGAAGTGGGAAAGAATCACTATGGACTTTGTGTCAGGATTGCTATTGTCTCCTTCGAAGAAGAATTCTGTTTGGGTGATAGTTGATAGATTCACTAAGTGTGCTCATTTCTTAGCAATGAACACCACAGATTCCTTAGACAAGTTGGCAGATTTGTACATCCGCGAGATTGTGAGGTTGCATGGAGTTCCGAAGTCTATTGTATCAGACAGAGATCCGAGATTCACATCGAGGTTCTGGGGTTGTTTGTATAGTGCCCTAGGTAGTCGTTTGCATTTCAGTACCTCATATCATCTGCAGTCAGATAGTCAGTCACAGCGAGTGATACAGGTGTTAGAGGATATGCTCCATTGTTGTGTGATTGACTTCTAGGGTTCTTGGGAGAAGCATTTACCCTTTGTCGAGTTTGCTTACAACAACGTTACCAGACTAGTATCCAGATGGCTCTTTATGAGGCATTGTATGGTAGGCGATGTAGGACTCAGATCTGTTGGGCCGAAATGGGTCAAAAATTGTTACATATGCCGTATTTGCTTAAGAGGACTACTGATAAAGTGAAGTTGATTTGTGACGGTTTGAAGGAAGCTTCCTATCGTCAGAAATCTTACGTAGATTTGAAGAGAAAAGAGATTGAGTTCTCAGTGGGTGAGAAAGTGTTTCTGAAAGTATCTTCGTGGAAGAAGGTAATGCGTTTTGGTCGGAAAGGCAAGTTGAGTCCAAGGTTTATTGGTTCGTATGAGATAGTTGAGCGGATTGGGCCGGTAGCTTACCGTTTGAGATTGCCTTCAGAGTTAGAGAAAATCCTTGATGTGTTTCATGTGTCGATGCTTAGGAGATATAGATAAGATCCGTCTTATGTTATGTCCGTTGAGGAGATAGAGCTGAATCCGGATTTGTCGTACAATGAAGAACCAGTTGAGATACTTGCTTCAGATAGCAAGGTGTTGCGTGGAAAGACCATAGAGTTGGTCAAGGTGTTATGGCGACATAGAGTTGTGGAAGAGGCCACGTGGGAGAGGAAAGCTGATATGCTTGAGCAGTTTCCGTACTTGTTTCTATCAGGTAATTTCGGGGACGAAATTCCTTAAGTGGGGGAGAGTTGTAACACCCAGGTTTTGGGGTCGGGTGAAATTAAAATATTAAAAATATTATTTTGGGCATCGTATTTTCAAAACAATAAAATGAATATGTTGGGCTTGTTTAGAATTAAACCCAATGGCCATGGATTTTACACTATTGTAATAATCCATGTTCATTAAGGGTAAATATGTCTTTGGCTTTTAAAAATAAAACAAAACACATAAAAGTGCCTTTTTCACTCATCTTCTTCCCCCTCCTTCAAATTTCACGACATATTCCCCTCTCTATGGAAGTTTACTATTTCATCACCATCCTCCTTCATTCTTGGTGATTTTTAAAAGGTAATAACATTTTTGAGTTGTCCTCAACTTCCTCTTTCTCTACATGTTTTTAGTTTTCATGGAAACCCATTATTTTGTGTTTTGAGTTATTGAGCTTAAAGAATAAAAATCCAAACTTTATTGACTTTTGATTGAGCTTTTGATTTCTTGAAGTTAGATATGTATTTGGTAGACCAAATGGTCCAACATATATGATTTTTTACATGGTTTTATAATGATTCACGGATTTGGGTTTAAGTGGGGTTTTAGAGTGCTTTAAAATGGGTTTTTGGGGCTGTTTAGTGTTGGAAATTGATGGCTGGTGGTTGTATGATGTTTAGGGGTTATTTTGGAAGCTATTAGGTGTGTTAAAAGTGTTGGAATCAATGGTTTTTGGCTGTGCAATTGGGCTGCTCGAAAATGAGGGTTTTATGGGTGTTCTTGGCTTGAATTTGATGCTTGATTGGTGCTCTGAGTTTACAGCAGCGGTTTGTGTTTGTTTTGGTGATTAATAGAGTGTGTTTGATTGTTTAGAAACAAGGAACTTTGTTGGTGAAGCCTCGTATTCGAATCGGGAACCGTTGGGAGCTTGATCGATTGTTTGCTAGTGTTTGGAAAGTCCGGTGAGTGGTTCTACATTTTTAAATTGGTTTTCAAACGTTGGTTCGAGCATGTGGACCTAGGTCGGGCTTGGTAAACCCACCTAGTTGGGATTAGATTGGTAATCTAATCTCAAGCTTAGTTTAGAAGACTTTGGTTGAACTTCTAAATGTTGTGTTATGCCTCTTGTTCCATATTTATTGTGATTAATGTTGTTATGTATATGGTGTTATAGATGTGTGTTGAGGCATGATGTTTTATGCATTGTGATATGCATGTGCTTGTGGAATGTGGGTGCATGATGGTAAATCATGGTGAGTACGTGCTAAGCACAGAATTTGGTAAGAATGTTGTGAGGTTGAACTTTGAAATGAGTTAGTATTGGCACTAGTATGCTTGGGTACAAATGATCGATCATTAGGATGTTTAGTGTGCACACGAGAGTCGAAATGCGCGCGTGGTCTTGGTGATGGTAGTCATCAAGATGGAATACGTGTATGCCCGGAAATCTTCTTTTATATGTTAGTCGGTGATGAGTGGAATCCCATCGACGGGGCGTGAGAATGAGTGGAATCCCCTCCGCGTGGAACGATGATGAGTGTAATCCCACCGTAAGGTAATAGTTGAGTTGTTGGATATGAATTCCAACGGTTGTTATCCGTGTATTCGGGTCATAGCTAGGTGCCAATACGTATTGTTAAATGTGTTTCATATGGTTGTATTTATGGACATGTTGAGCATGGCATGATAATTGATATTATGTTCATGCATAATATATATTTGACTCTTGTGGCTTCGAAGGTAAGAAAACATGCATTCTTCCTTGGTTTGTTGCTCGTGTTTGGCCCTTGCATTGTCGAGGTTTGTTTTATGTGCTTACCCTCACTAAGCTTTATGCTTACGCTCTCTTTTGTTTGACAATGCAGATCCTTAGTTCGTGGGTTGCTTGTGCAAGAAGAAGGCCTCCAAGTGTGCTATCTTAACCTTCAAGTATGAACCTTTGAGTTAAAAGATGTAATAGTTAAGCAATGAGGATTTGTGTTATTGTTTTGTGTTAGGAGCTTGTTTAGACTCCTTTGATATGATGACGTTTTTTTATGGCTTGCTTATGCCTTGTATGTTGGCCTTGTGTCCCTATAATAAATGCTTATGTGTTTGGTTCTAAGGCATGAAACCATAATATGCAATGTATGTCTTTTTATGGTGAATGCATGATCCTTTTAAATGTATGACCTTTACATTTATGTTGTGTGTAACATGTTTGAAGTAGGGTGTATGCCTCTAGAGTTGTGTTTGCATGTTGTGTCTTGCTTCTTGAAGTCATTGGGGTCGTTTGGGATCGTTTAGAGAAGCTTAAAACTAGTTTTGGAAATTCACTAGTTGCAGGTGTTTCAGAACGAGGGAAACTGTTTCAGAACGAGGGAAACTGTTTCGGAACGGGTGTGGTTCCAGGGACACCCGTATCGGAACGCGTTCCGGTACAGTTTGGCTACTGTGAGCCCATGTTTAGATACGAGTTTCGAAACGTTTTGGCTACTGTGAGGGCCTGTTCCAGAACGTGTAGGCGAAATGGACCACTGTTCGAAAGGGGATGAATGCCTATCAGTACGGGTGGTTGGCTTTTTAAACTGGGCTCGTGTTTCGAAACGAGCAAGCATGTTTCGAAACACGGGCCTGAAAAGTGGGCTTTCGACATCTCTAAAGGTTCTCAAGTGTTGGGCATTAGGCCATGTTCGATGTTAGCTTTCTTGTGTGTCTTGTTTTCCGCTGCCGCTTCACACATAGGTCTAATTGAATCCATCTAGACAAGATAATAAATGAAAAGGTTTTCTCGGACTGTTAACCGAAGTGGAGCCTTAACGGGTTTCGCCTCGGTTATCCTCGTGTAGCCCACTCGGATCGGTAAGTCGCCCGGACCGGGACGAGAGGGTTATACAGCGGTTTAACGGAAAGGCCTCCAGCCTGTCCAAAAATGAGCCGACAACCACGCTATTCTTCCTTCCCTATTGCCGTCTTCGTCAGATCTGGACCAGGGGCCCTGCACGCATCAACCATAACATAGATATGGTGACATTCTCGCCAAAACTGAAAGTAAAGAGGCACAGCATCAAAATGACAGCTGCCCATGCGAAAAAACAACAGCGAGCGAAGACGTCTGCCCCTGCAAAACAACGATGATGAGCGAAGCCTTTGGCCTGGTTGGGATCTACGAAGAACGTCGCCGGCTCCCCTAACACTCACATACACAATCTCATGAAGGAAACCACCAAACCAGGGAGCGTCTCTATAGATCCGGCACCGACGAGATGACTCCAGAGAAGATGGAACGACCGACGGCTCGCTATGTGCAACTGACGGTGAGAAGACCGAACCAACACCCTGCTTGAGCCAATGCCGATCATGTATGGGTTTTTTAGGGGTGGCGCGTGAAAGCGCGTTCAGATCCATTAGTTTTTTACTTAACACCTACTACTTTGACAGACCAGAAGATTTATTTGTACTTTACTCTTGAGATTTATTCTTCTTTCTTCTGCTTTCTTACTCCTAAGCTTACTTAGTGTTAGTTATGAAATGAGTTTTAAACGAGGCCACAACTTCAATAGCAGTTTTTACAAAAAAATTAAAATTAAATCTCTATAGTTTGAAGGCTCTAGAATTCTCAAATTAGTCTTCTTCCCTCATTTCTATACTCTAGAGGTTCTAGGCTTCTCAAATTAATCTTCCTCTCTTTTCAAATTAGTGTTTGACGGGATTATATTCGAAGCCGAGTCTTGACACAAGGAATATTTGTTTACAGTGTACTTTTGTTTTCCAATATTTTTTTATTGGAGATTTAATTTTTTTTCTAATACTTACTTTTATGGTTCATTTTTTTCAATACTCGTTATTAGGGTTTACTCTTAAATTTCAAATTTCAATACTTGTTATTAAGGATCTAAAATTTTAATACTTGTTATTAAGAACATACTCTTAAAATATTTTTTCCAATACTTATTATTAAGTATTAATTTTTAAATTTGTCAAAATTTCATAAACGACTGTTGTCGAGATCCCAAACGATCGTCTTTGTTTTCTAGATTGACGCAGTGCACTACCCCCCACTTGCAATGTACTCTTTGTCCCACGAGGGATTACTAACCACCTAATTTTGGAATAAAATTCCTCTGCACCTTTTCGGTGCCCCTATTTATGCCCATATACTGATAACTTAGCTTTAAGGTATTAAAGATAAAGATGATCTAATCTTAATCAATCTCATTTCACCTTATTTAAATCTTTGACTTATCTAATCTTATCTTGTCGGTAACGTTTGAATTTTCTTATCTTTGTATAATTCAACCTTATTGTAATCTTATATATACTTTTATTGTACATGCTATGATTTATCAATAATACAAATCCTTTACATGGTAATTAGAGCCAAATAGAATTTCTCTACTTAAAATTTTCTTTCTTTTTCGCTCTTCTTCAAACCGGATGTCCTCTCATGGTTCTGTCTTCTACTTCCAACGATCTTGTGCATCTCAGTGTAATGGCGGATGTACATTAAGGTGAGGGTGGGTAGGGGCCCACCCTAAAAAGTAGTTTGTTAAATATCCAATTTATTTATTTGTGCCCACCCTAGAATTTATTTGTGCCCACATGAAATTAAGTCAGAGTGATTAATGTGGTTGAAGATTTGGCGTCACTATTTGTATGGTGAGAAGTGCACGGTTTACACTGATCATGAAAGTTTGAAGTATCTGATGACTCAGAGAGAGTTGAACTTGAGACAGAGAAGATGGCTTGAACTTTTGAAAGACTATGAATTGACTATTGAGTACCATCCGATTAAGGCAAATGTAGTTGCCGATGCGTTGAGCAGAAAAGTTGTAGTGGAGTTGCAAGCTATGTTTGCTAGGCTGAGTGTGTCAGGGGATGGTGGTTTGATTACAGAGTTGCAAGTGAAGCCTTCGTTGATTCAGGTGATCAGAGAGAAACAACTGCAAGACGTATCTTTAGTTTCACATGTTCAGGACATTGCAGAAGGTAAACCGACAGAGTACAATTTCAGTGATGAGAATGTGTTGTGTTTCAGAGACAGAGTTGTAGTACCTGAAGATGTTGAGTTGAGACATATGATTCTGAGTGAAGCACATTCGAGTCCTTTCTCTATGCATCCGACCAGTACTAAGATGTACCGAGATCTGAAGAGTGATTATTTCTGGGTTGGTTTGAAGAAAGATGTAGTTGAGTATGTGAGCCGCTGCGTGGTTTGTCAAAGAGTAAAGGCAGAACATCGGGTTCCTTCAGGTTTGTTACAGCCTCTGAAAATTCCGGAATGGAAGTGGGAAAGAATCACTATGGACTTTGTGTCAGGATTGTTGTTGTCTTCTTCGAAGAAGAATTCCTGTTTGGGTGATAGTTGATAGATTCACTAAGTGTGCTCATTTCTTAGCAATGAACACCACAGATTCCTTAGACAAGTTGGCAGATTTGTACATCCGCGAGATTGTGAGGTTGCATGGAGTTCCGAAGTCTATTGTATCAGACAGAGATCCGAGATTCACATCGAGGTTTTGGGGTTGTTTGCATAGTGCCCTAGGTAGTCGTTTGCATTTCAGTACCTCATATCATCTGCAGTCAGATAGTCAGTCACAACGAGTGATACAGGTGTTAGAGGATATGCTCCATTGTTGTGTGATTGACTTCTAGGGTTCTTGGGAGAAGCATTTACCCTTTGTCGAGTTTGCTTACAACAACGTTACCAGACTAGTATCCAGATGGCTCTTTATGAGGCATTGTATGGTAGGCGATGTAGGACTCAAATCTGTTGGGCCGAAATGGGTCAAAAATTGTTACATATGCCGTATTTGCGTAAGGGGACTACTGATAAAGTGAAGTTGATTTGTGACGGTTTGAAGGAAGCTTTCGATCGTCAGAAATCTTACGTAGATTTGAAGAGAAAAGAGATTGAGTTCTCAGTGGGTGAGAAAGTGTTTCTGAAAGTATCTCCGTGGAAGAAGGTAATGCGTTTTGGTCGGAAAGGCAAGTTGAGTCCAAGGTTTATTGGTTCGTATGAGATAGTTGAGCGGATTGGGCCAGTAGCTTACCGTTTGAGATTGCCTTCAGAGTTAGAGAAAATCCATGATGTGTTTCATGTGTCGATGCTTAGGAGATATAGATAAGATCCATCTCATGTTATGTCCGTTGAGGAGATAGAGCTGAATCCGGATTTGCCGTACAATGAAGAACCAGTTGAGATACTTGCTTCAAATAGCAAGGTGTTGCGTGGAAAGACCATAGAGTTGGTCAAGGTGTTATGGCGACGTAGAGTTGTGGAAGAGGCCACGTGGAAGAGGAAAGCTGATACGCTTGAGCAGTTTCCGTACTTGTTTCTGTCAGGTAATTTCGGGGATGAAATTCCTTAAGTGGGGGAGAGTTGTAACACCCAAGTTTTGGGGTCGGGTGAAATTAAAATATTAAAAATATTATTCTGGGCATCGTATTTTCAAAACAATAAAATGAATATGTTGGGCTTGTTTAGAATTAAACCCAATGGCCATGGATTTTACACTATTGTAATAATCCATGTTCATTAAGGGTAAATATGTCTTTGGCTTTTAAAAATAAAACAAAACACATAAAAGTGCCTTTTTCACTCATCTTCTTCCCCCTTTTTCAAATTTCACGACATATTCCCCTCTCCATGGAAGTTTACTATTCCATCACCATCCTCCTTCATTCTTGGTGATTTTTAAAAGGTAATAACCTTTTTTAGTTGTCCTCAACTTCCTCTTTCTCTACATGTTTTTAGTTTTCATGGAAACCCATTATTTTGTGTTTTGAGTTATTGAGCTTAAAGAATAAAAATCCAAACTTTATTGACTTTTGATTGAGCTTTTGATTTCTTGAAGTTAGATATGTATTTGGTAGACCAAATGGTCCAACATATATGATTTTTTTACATGGTTTTATAATGATTCACGGATTTGGGTTTAAGTGGGGTTTTAGAGTGCTTTAAAATGGGTTTTTGGGGCTGTTTAGTGTTGGAAATTGATGGCTGGTGGTTGTATGATGTTTAGGGGTTATTTTGGAAGCTATTAGGTGTGTTAAAAGTGTTGGAATCAATGGGTTTTGGCTGTGCAATTGGGATGCTCGAAAATGAGGGTTTTATGGGTGTTCTTGGCTTGAATTTGATGCTTGATTGGTGCTCTGAGTTTACAGCAGTGGTTTGTGTTTGTTTTGGTAATTAATAGAGTGTGTTTGATTGTTTAAAAACAAGGAACTTTGTTGGTGAAGCCTCGTATTCGAATCGGGAACCGTTGGGAGCTTGATCGATTGTTTGCTAGTGTTTAGAAAGTCCGGTGAGTGGTTCTACATTTTTAAATTGGTTTTCAAACGTTGGTTCGAGCATGTGGACCTAGGTCGGGCTTGGTAAACCCACCTAGAGTTGGGATTAGATTGGTAATCTAATCTCAAGCTTAGTTTAGAAGACTTTGGTTGAACTTCTAAATGTTGTGTTATGCCTCTTGTTCCATATTTATTGTGATTAATGTTGTTATGTATATGGTGTTATAGATGTGTGTTGAGGAATGATGTTTTATGCATTGTGATATGCATGTGCTTGTGGAATGTGGGTGCATGACGGTAAATCATGGTGAGTACGTGCTAAGCACAGAATTTGGTAAGAATGTTGTGAGGTTGAACTTTGAAATGAGTTAGTATTGGCACTAGTATGCTTGGGTACAAATGATCGATCATTAGGATGTTTAGTGTGCACACGAGAGTCGAAATGCGCGCATGGTCTTAGTGATGGTAGTCATCAAGATGGAGTACGTGTACGCCCGGAAATCTTCTTTTATATGTTAGTCGGTGATGAGTGGAATCCCATCGACGGGGCGTGAGAATGAGTGGAATCCCCTCCGCGTGGAACGGTGATGAGTGTAATCCCACCGTAAGGTAATAGTTGAGTTGTTGGATGTGAGTTCCAACGGTTGTTATCCGTGTATTCGGGTCATAGCTAGGTGCCAATACGTATTGTTAAATGTGTTTCATATGGTTGTATTTATGGACATGTTGAGCATGGCATGATAATTGATATTATGTTCATGCATAATATATATTTGACTCTTGTGGCTTCGAAGGTAAGAAAACATGCATTCTTCCTTGGTTTGTTGCTCGTGTTTGGCCCTTGCATTGTCGAGGTTTGTTTTATGAGCTTACCCTCACTAAGCTTTATGCTTACGCTCTCTTTTATTTGACAATGCAGATCCTTAGTTCGTGGGTTGCTTGTGCAAGGAGAAGGCCTCCAAGTGTGCTATCTTAACCTTCAAGTATGAACCTTTGAGTTAAAAGATGTAATAGTTAAGCAACGAGGATTTTTGTTGTTGTTTTGTGTTAGGAGCTTGTTTAGACTCCTTTGATATGATGACGTTTTTTTATGGCTTGCTTATGCCTTGTATGTTGGCCTTGTGCCCCTATAATGAATGCTTAGGTGTTTGGTTCTAAGGCATGAAACCATAATATGCAATGTATGTCTTTTTATGGTGAATGCATGATCCTTTTAAATGTATGAACTTTACATTTATGTTGTGTGTAACGTGTTTGAAGTAGGGTGTATGCCTCTAGAGTTGTGTTTGCATGTTGTGTCTTGCTTCTTGAAGTCGTTGGGGTCGTTTGGGATCGTTTAGAGATGCTTAAAACTAGTTTTGGAAATTCACTAGTTGCAGGTGTTTCAGAACGAGGGAAACTGTTTCGGAACGGGTGTGGTTCAAGGGACACCCGTATCGGAACCCATTCCGGTACAGTTTGGCTACTGTGAGCCCCTGTTTCGATACGAGTTTCGAAACGTTTTGGCTACTGTGAGGGCCTGTTCCGGAACGTGTAGGCGAAATGGACCACTGTTCGAAAGGGGATGAATGCGTATCAGTACGGGTGATTGGCCTTTTAAACTGGGCTCGTGTTTCGAAACGAGCAAGCATGTTTCGAAACACGGGCCTGAAAAGTGGGCTTTCGACATCTCTAAAGGTTCTCAAGTGTTGGGCATTAGGCCATGTTCGATGTTAGCTTTCTTGTGAGTCTTGTTTTCCGCTGCCGCTTCAACATAGGTCTAATTGAATCCATCTAGACAAGATAATAAATGAAAAGGTTTTCTCGGATTGTTAACCGAAGTGGAGCCTTAACGGGTTTTGCCTCGGTTATCCTCGTGTAGCCCACTCGGATTGGTAAGTCGCCCGGACCGGGACGAGGGGGTTATACAGCTGTTTGACGGAAAGGCCTCCGGCCTGTCCAAAAATGAGCCGACAACCACGCTATTCTTCCTTCCCTATTGTCGTCTCCGTCAGATCTGGACCAGGGGCCCTGCGCGCGTCAACCATAACACAGATATGGTGACATTCTCGCCAAAACTGAAAGTAAAGAGGCACAACATCAAAATGACAGCTTCGCATGCGAAAAAACAACAGCGAGCGAAGACGTTTGCCCCTGCAAAACAACGATGATGACCGAAGCCTTTGGCCTGGTTGGGATCTACGAAGAACGTCACCGGCTCCCCTAACACTCACATACACAATCTCATGAAGGAAACCACCAAACCAGGGAGCGTCTCTATAGATCCGGCACCGACGAGCTGACTCCAGAGAAGATGGCACGACCGACGGCTCGCTATGTGCAACTGACGGTGAGAAGACCGAACCAACACCCTGCTTGAGCCAATGCCGATCATGTATTGGTTTTTTAGGGGTGGCGCGTGAAAGCGCGTTCAGATCCATTAGGTTTTTACTTAACACCTACTACTTTGACAAACAAGAAGATTTATTTGTACTTTACTGTTGAGATTTATTCTTCTTTCTTATGCTTTCTTACTCCTAAGCTTACTTAGTGTTAGTTATGAAATGAGTTTTAAACGAGGCCAGAACTTCAATAGCAGTTTTTATAAAAAAAAAAATTAAAATTAAATCTCTATACTTTGAAGGCTCTAGAATTCTCAAATTAGTCTTCTTCACTCATTTCTATACTCTAGAGGTTCTAGGCTTCTCAAATTAATCTTCCTCTCTTTTCAAATTAGTGTTTGACGGGATTATATTCGAAGCCGAGTCTTGACACAAGGAATATTTGTTTACAGTGTACTTTTGTTTTCCAATATTTTTTTATTGGAGATTTAATTTTTTTTCTAATACTTATTTTTATGGTTCATTTTTTTCAATACTCGTTATTAGGGTTTACTCTTAAAATTCAAATTTCAGTACTTGTTATTAAGGATCTAAAATTTTAATACTTGTTATTAAGAACATACTCTTAAAATATTTTTTCCAATACTTATTATTAAGTTTTAATTTTTAAATTTGTCAAAATTTCATAAACGACTGTTGTCGAGATCCCAAACGATCGTCTTTGTTTTCTAGATTGACGCAGTGCACTACCCCCCACTTGCAATGTACTCTTTGTCCCACGAGGGATTACTAACCACCTAATTTTGGAATAAAATTCCTCTGCACCTTTTCGGTGCCCCTATTTATGCACATATACTGATAACTTAGCTTTAAGGTATTAAAGATAAAGATGATCTAATCTTAATCAATCTCATTTCACCTTATTTAAATCTTTGACTTATCTAATCTTATCTTGTCGGTAACGTTTGAATTTTCTTATCTTTGTATAATTCAACCTTATTGTAATCTTATATATACTTTTATTGTACATGCTATGATTTATCAATAATACAAATCCTTTACATGGTAATTAGAGCCAAATAGAATTTCTCTACTTAAAATTTTCTTTCTTTTTCGCTCTTCTTCAAACCGGATGTCCTCTCATGGTTCTGTCTTCTACTTCCAACGATCTTGTGCATCTCAGTGTAATGGCGGATGTACATTAAGGTGAGGGTGGGTAGGGGCCCACCCTAAAAAATAGTTTGTTAAATATCCAATTTATTTATTTGTGCCCACCCTAGAATTTATTTGTGCCCACATGAAATTAAGTCAGAGTTATTAATGTGGTTGATGTTTCATGTAAGAGAAAAAAATTCTTCAATCTAGTCAAATGATTAAGGTAAGAGAAACATTACGAAGTGGTGAAATCTTCAGTAGTCGTGGATTAAAAATAAAAATTCTTTGTCCCTTTTTGGTGCCTATATCTATGCTCCAATACTAAAAAACTAAACTATACACTCTATCACTAATTTCTATATCATAAATCATAAACCTTAAACCTTATTTTGTTAATATTGAGCATTGATAGGGCACCAAAAAGAGGGCAGATGATTTCTATTCGTAGATTACATCAAGAAGTTATTGTAAAGAGATTTGAAGATACTCGTTCGGATTCGTACTGTAAAACCGTTGTTAGCTTGATTACTATATTTTTCTTCTGTAATCGATGTGCTTGAAATTATTGAGGAAAATGACATACACTTAGAGCAAAGAGTTGAAGCTTGTATGTTGTTGATTTTTTTACAGTCTTTTGAGTGTATGTTTAATTTGCTTTTGATGAAAAATATATTGAGGTTACTAATGAATTATCTCAAGCATCACAACAGAATGATCACGACATTGTGAATGTTATGCAGTTAGTTAGTGTGTCCAAACAACGATTACAAATGATGAGAGAAGTGGGATGGCAATCTTTACTTGAAAAATTTTCTTTGTTTTGTAAAGAATAACATTGATGTTCCAAATATGGAGATGTATTTGTTGTTTTAGGGAGGTCTAGGAGAAAAGTTCACAAAATTTTAAATTTGCATCATTTTCAGGTTGAATTATTTTATCAGGCGATTGATAGACAACTTCAAGAGCATAATAAGCGTTTTTTTAGACATGTACATAGTTTCTTCTTTGTGTGGCTTGCTTGAATCCAAAAGACTTACATATTTCTTTTGATAAGAAAAAATTGATTCACATTGCTCAATTTTATTATTATGAATTTTCTACATGAGACCTTATGTTGCTTGATTGTTAGCTTGATAATTATATTATGAATGTTTGTTCAGATAAAAGATTTTGTGATCTAAAAGGACTTTATAATTTATCTGAAAAAAATGGTTGAGAGAATAAGCATGTTGTGTACCTACTTGTGTATTTACTTTTGAAGTTGGTTTTAGTTCTACAGGTTGCAATCACAACAATGGAAATAATATTTTATATGATGCACTTTATGAATAATCGACTGTGCAATCGTATGGTGGATGAATGGTTGAATGATTACTTGGTTACTTTGATTGAGAGACTTTTTTTTTTGAAAATGTAGACAATAAAATGATCATACAACGATATCAAAAAATAGGGTCTAGAAGAGAACAATTGTAAAACTTATTTTTAGTTATATATTTTTTGTAAGACTTTTTATTACAATTAAAATATTACTAATATTTCTACCTTCGAAAAATATTTTGTTATTAATATATGTGTGCCCACCCTAAATTGTTTTTCTATATCTACAAATATCTCAGTGCACTGACCAACTTTTCAATCAAACTTACGTCTGCCAACTTTTCTATTTGGCGTCGACAAGCGGAGGCCACTCTCATTAGTTTTGGGCTAATCGATTATATTGATGGTTCGCAACCTTCCCCATCTTAGTTTACCGATGTTGTGACAAAGATTGCTAATCCAGAATATATATAATGGTATCGTCATGATCAAAATCTTATCAGTGCTCTTCTTGGCTGTTGTGATAATCTAGTTTAACCACTTATTTCATCCGCTGTCACCTCTAAAATGGCATGAGATACTTTGGTTGTAATTTATGCTCGAACATCTTCTGGTTGCATCATTGCTCTCAAATCCAAGCTGGCTCGCAATCCGCTTGATTCTTGGTCTATCTTCGATTACATGAAAGACATACATGATATTTCCTCTGATCTTGCCTTGGCAAACTTTCCTATCTCCGATACAAATCTACTAATTTCTATAAAGATTAATGGAAGAATTGGTTCAGCATCAACCCTGATTTCTCTGATCTTTCTTCTGTCCCAGCCATTAGGTTAGGTCTCTGGGACTAGGTGAGGAAACGTCTCTTGGAGAGTATAGATTTCCCACCCCTGCCAGCAGGGGTTTGACATTAAGGACGTCGCTCTTAATCCTAGGCTACGACAATTGACTCCTTAACCTTGATAGGAAGATGACTTATTCAATAATTCGTGCATAAGGGTAAGGAACTTTGGATGAACTAATGTGAATGGGTGTAAGCCTCGCTGCTCGGAAACACCCAGTGCTGACCACATTGAGAACACGAAAATGCTCTTTTGCTTGTTTATATTCTTTCTCTAGGAATTACTTTTCCTACATTCAAAATTTGTATATTGTGAAGAAGACTATTTGTCTTTACCTTTTTTTCTTTTTTCAATCGAAATTGGATTAAATTGGAGGGGTGTAATTATATTCCTATTGTCAAATTTAAATGTCACAAAATAGGTTCGAATTTAAATGTCACAGAATGTATTTTGTTTTCTAAATTCAATTTGAAGAGAAAGAAAAAGAATAGTAACAATAGGAATTCTCTTATCCCATTCGGGATGATTTCATCTAAAAATTATCCATGACTGTTGACGTCTCTAGCATGACCGCTTGATGAAATGTGGAGAGAAGTGGGGTAAATTTTCCCAAAAGAACATTCATTCATTTCTTTCTTCCCCGTCAACCACGATGGCGACACGAGAAAACCAGACCCGAAAAAGAGAAGAGGACATTCGAGAAAGTCGGGTCGATCCAACAAAGATGTACGATCTAATGAGGCTACTACGAAATATTTACTCATGGGTGGGACAAGCTCTTCTATTCTGGTTCATGGTTTCTCTTGGCTATATGGTTCATACGGGGTAGAGATCGAGCTACAAGAAAGAATTTTTGAAAGAAGAGAAGAGAGAGTGAAAGTTCAGTTCATGTGCTTCTCGACAAGATGTGCATATGGCCTTAACATTCCATAGTGTTGGCTATTAACTTTTATTCAAGACATTTCCCATTAAGTGATTTATATGAATCATTAATCTTTCTTTCATGGGGTTTCTCCCTTATTTATATGGTTTCCTATTTTAAATTAAAAAAGCGTAAAAATAATTTAAGCGCAATAACTGCACCAAGTGCTATTTTTACCCAAGGCTTTGCCACTTTGGGTCTTTTAACCAAAATGCATCAATCCGCAATATTAGCGCATGCTCTCTAATCCCAGTGGTTAATGATGCACGTAAGTATGATGGTATTAGGCTATGCAACTCTTTTATGTGGATCATTATTATCAGTAGCTCTTCTAGTCATTACATTTCGAAAAGCCATGAAGATTATTGCTAAAAACAATAATTTATTAAATCAGTCATTTTCGTTTGGTGAAATCCAATACATGAATGAAAGAAGCAATATTTTACTCAATCAATTAGGTGATGACTATCGTCCAATAGTTACCGCCCTTCGTGTGCGTAACACACCGACAACAATGATTGAGTCTTCTGAGATCTTAACTGGTCATGAGTGCATTTTCCAGGAATATGAACAATCCATATATTTTGCCACGACAAATCCTGCGAAGCGAGCTCGTCCCAATTGTGGTTATTCAACTAATCATCCTCGAGAGAAGGGTGGTCGTTCTGGTCATTCGACTTCTGGTGGCAGTCACAGCCCTGTCACTTCATCTAGCCATTCATGATGACAAGGTACTGTGTGCAAATTCTATGATTTTTTAGGGCATACTATTCAGGATTGCCGTAAGCTTGCTTGATTTCTTCATAACTGTAATCACCTATTTTGTCCGGAGTGTTAACCCGTTTTCATTTTTTAAAATAACGGGCTTTATTACTCTTATATATATATATATATATATATATATATATATATATATCGAATCATTAAAAATAAAAAGAAAAAAGAAAAGAAAAAAACAACAAACAATATATTATTATTATTATTATTATTATTATTATTATTATTAGGATAAAGTACACAGACGGTTACTGAACTTTGGTAAAAAAACAAAATAGTAACCAAACTTTCAAAAATCATAAAATGACAATTAAACTATATTTTAAAACAAAACGGTAATTGGGGCGTTAAACCCTGTTAACTTTTAACGGAAAACTCACTTACTTGCCCCATCACCTTACCCATCTCCACATAATCATGTCTCATTAATTATTTTTTACTTTTACTTTGACTTTCACTTATCATCTTCTTCTTAAACAAAAACCTTTTCACTGCTCATCTCTTCACTGCTACCGTATATGATGATGGAATGAGATTCAACAAAGTTTCTGGATTCAATTCCAGCTCCCTCGATTGCCTAGAGGATCTGCTTCTCGTCAGCGAATGAGGTTTCAGATTATCAGCTCCGGCTTTGGGCGGTACTTGCCTCTCCATATCTTCAGCCTTTGTCGTGCCATTCACATTCGTAGCAACAATGCTGCCTCCCTTAACAGTAGGTTTCTGCAAATACAAGTCTTAATATGTGAATAAGTTAACACCAAGTCTTTGGATATTATAAGTAAATTGACATTGATGGATACCTTGATTCCTTCTGTGCTCTTGTTGGTAGCCGACTGTGGGTATGCAAGTGAGTTAGGATCGATCTCACTCAACGGGTTTCGTTTATAAGGCGAATGCTCTGCTTTCCTCAACGAACTTCAACTCAGTGTCGGTTGTTGCTGATTCTCGTTGAATCCTTTGCCATTATTAGTCTTTGCAGGGGACTGAACAATGAAGAGATGAGTAGTGAAAAGCCAAAATGCGACTCTCACATGTTGGAATTGTTTTTCACCATGAATTCTATGGTAGCAGTGAAGAGATGAGCAGTGAAGGGGTTTTTGTTTAAGAAGAATATGATAAGTGAAAGTCAAAGTAAAATTAAAAATTAATTTTTATTATTTTATTAATCTTATGTGGAAAATGAGAGAGGATGGTGTGGAGATGGGTATGGTGATGGGGCAAGTAAGTGAGTTTTTCGTTAAGAGTTAACGGAGTTTAACGCCTCAGTTACTGTTTTGTTTTAAAATATAAAGTTTAATTGCTATTTTGTGATTTTTGAATGTTTGGTTACCATTTTGTTTTTTTTACCAAAGTTCAGTGACCGTCTGTGTACTTTACCCTTATTATTATTATTATTATTATTATTATTATTATTATTATTATTATTATTATTATTATTATTATTATTATTATTATTATTATTACTACTACTACTATTATTATTATACACTAATATTGTTATCATTATTATTATTACTATTAATATCCATTATTATCTATTATTATTACTGTTGTTATTATTATTATTATTATTGTTATTATTATTATTTTTATTATTATTGTTGTTATATTTATTAATATTATTATCATATATTATTATTATTATTGTTATTTATTGTTATTTTTAATATTATTATCGTATACTATTATTATTATTATTAAACAAATTTGAAAATCTAAAAAAAACAAAAAAAAAACTAATAGATATACATGCCCATTAAACAAATAAAGCCCATAATAATAATAAAAGCCTAAGTTTTATATTAATAATGTCCACATACAAAACCCAAAAAATATTATACATCACATGGCCCGATTCGGGCCCAACTCAATTAAAAAAACAAAACCCTAATCCTATCTTTGTGTCTTGCAGCCGCCCAACCCCAGCCGTCAGATCTGGATGAAGATCTGACGGTCCAGATCCAATCTCAACAGAAATCCTAGAAGCCCCCTATAACCCTAGCGCCGCATCAGCCTCAGCCGTTAGGTCTGGCTCAAGATCCAACGACCGAGATCACATCCACCGCGCATGCGAACCACGCCCGACCACTCAACTTCCCACGCGTGCCATTCGATCAACCCAAGCCTCTCTAGACCCCCATCAACGGCACAGAGCGGCTCCACGTCCATCAAGCCCTCCTTTGGTCCCCTCCATCCCGAACGATCTCACATGCAAAGAAAACCAAAAATGTCAGAAAATTCAACCAAATTCAAAGGCAATCCAAACCGAAAATCAGAGGCAACAAATCAAAATTTCAGAGATGAATATGACCAAAATAGAATAGCAGAACCAATCACATTTTTGTAAGGTTTTTACCAAATTGAAAATGTAATCTTTCGGGGCTATATAAACTCGAAATCAACCATTGTAACCCTAGAAAGCTTTACAGGAAAATACAGAGAGCAATCAATACAGGCAACAAACCTCAAGTTTAGAGGTATATCATCGTCTTCATTTCCTTTTTATTTCGAAGTAAAATAAAAAAACAATGGGTGAATCTCTTTTTTACCTTTGTGTCTGTTCGATCTCCCTCTTGACGATAAGCCTTTCAACCTTCAGGGGTTGTGCATGGTGAGTCGGAGGGGACGATAACCCAAAAAGTGAGCGTTTTGGGGGTTTGGCTTTTCGAAATCGGTTTAGGTTTTTTGAGGTTTTCTGTTTTATTCTAAAAAAATGAAGGATATAAGAGGTTTTCTGATTTTTTAGGGGATTCGAAGGGTCGAAAAAAGGAGGTGGAAAGCTTTTTTAGGTCTTTGGCGCCAATTAACGGGGACCGGAGCAGGTTCCGGTGTCGAGACCAGAAAGAGGGAGAGGCTCTCTGTGTTTTTAGGGTTAAGTTTTCGTAAAAAAAGAGGTAAAATGTTTTTAACTTAGTTTTTATAATGGTTTTTTGTTTTGAAATTGGGTTAATAGCATTTTAAACCCTTCTGCGTCCCCGTAATTACGCGAGCGGGGCTTCCGCATTTCAAAACCTTTTCCGTAGTCCCTCCAGCTTTTTAAATGTTTTCAATCTCGTCCCAAATTTGGTTTTAATTAGTTTTCGAATGGGATATTTACCAATTTTGGCCCTTTTAGATTTTAGTTTCCTTTTAACTGGGTCCCTATTTTGCATTTTAATTAGTTTTTAATCGTTTTATTACCATTTGGGTCCCTGCCAGTTTGCTTTTTTTTAACTTGCATTTTATTTTTTGGTGTATTATATTTTGTTCTTCATGCATTTTACCTTTTTTAATATATGTTTATATCGAATATATGTTTTTGCCATATTGTTTATATCGTTTAATGATTTGTGGTTGTTGTGGTATGTTTTATTTATTTATTTTATGGTATATGATCATGTGTTTTTTTACTATTTTTATAATTCATAGTTTTACATGTTTAATATAGTTTTATTATATACGTTGTACACTTGTCTTAATATGCGCACGTTCTTGCTTTTTTATATGGTTGTTCGAATATATGTATATGTGGCATGCATATTTTAAATTGTCATTCTTGTGAACTTTAATGTTCTAATTTGTATGTTAATTAATTCTAACTATAAAAAGGAGGTACTTATTAATTCACGTTTTCGGGTCGAAATGTCCTAACTTATTGGATATACCTCGAATATTCGGATTAATTTGCATCGTCCAAAGGTAAATTCGTAATTAAAGCGAACAAGACCATGACATCATATTTTATATGTTTGCATCATGCATAAAGGTGACTTACGGGATTTGAACCCTAAACTAACACGACAGTCAGTCTTATATGATGTCAGGTTAGTCTTTGGTCCGGTGTACTGTCATTCTTTTTAATTAAATGCCGAATTAATTCGAAACCACCGATTTAATAAAGCTCGTATGATTAAAGTCCAATTTTCAATTAAGAACCCCTAAATAAATTCATTTTAAATTTCAGATAATTCCCATCAATTAAAAGCAACAATTGTTTTGGTACCGATTTCTAAGCGTGTTGGAGGTGCTAACCCTTCCCCACACGTAACCAACTCCTGAACCCTTTCAAACGAATCTCTGGTTTAGTTTTTATAGTGTCTGGCCTACCTCAGTGGCCAATGGCGACTCCAACCAAAAAAAGATTTTTTTCAAGGTTTTTTCAAAAGACAAGTCGGTCCCCTTTTTCAATCGAATTTTCTAAAATGTGGGGACAACTCGAAGGTTCTTAGAAAAAAAACCTTATCACAGCGTGGCGACTCCGCTGGGGACAATTTTTGTTTTACAAAACAAAAGAGAGTTAAGCCAAAAAATAACAATTGTTGCTTTTAATGATGGAAATTCTTTGGATGTAATTTGACTTTAGCGAGGTGATTTTTCCTTGAAAATGGGACCTGAATTATACGAGCTTTGATAATTGGTGGTCTTTGAATTAATTTTTCATTTAATTTCAAAGGAATCACCAACATGTGTTGCATCTTGATCATTAAGCTCTATACCCGAGCTTCGTCCCCTAAGTGGGAGTGAAATGCCCATACCCGCGTGAGCATCCCTCCACGGGTTGGTAATTCACTTATGGAATCCACGCCTTTGACACGTGAGCAGCCCTCCACGTCACTAGGTCGTGCTTTCCCTCAGATCGAAACTAATTCAAAAGCTTGTAATGGGCCAGAATTGGGGCTCTTGTTACCTTAGTAGGTGATAAGATAGGTTCGGGTACCCTTATTAGAACCGAACCCACATGTGTGAGAATCTAGGGAGCCCACCCCGATTAGAGCCATATAGATAATCGTAGAATTAGAATTCATGCTAGTAGGTCTTGCATTGTTAATCTGCTTTGGTGTGTTTTCATTTGTTTATTTTATTTATTATTCATTATTGTTGTTACTAATCTAGTTGCCTTCTTGTTTTGTTTTACTTATTTTTTTCATATTCATTGCATTTTCATACGATGTGTTGATTCGAGAACAATCTAAAGTTGAAAACTTTCACAACGGGAGAAAAGTGTCCATAACAATGAAGTTTTCGGAACGTGCTAGTTTAAAGGGAGGGGACAGGCAAAATTTATTGAAAATCGTACCTTATCTATTTTTTTATCTCGTTGTAATAAGACTTGATCTCCGTTACGAAAAGTTGTTTAATGAGGATGTTCGTCGAATCAACATTTCCTTGCATTCGATTCTGTTTTTTAATTTGTTGTCTTCAATCATTTGTTTATGTTATGCATACACATTGCATGCATTACATCATTAAGTCATGGAATTAATTGTTCGGGGTCTTGGCAGCATTCATGACTATCAAAGATTCTGCATCCACACTTTACTCGCCATCAAAGGAAGCAAATGGAGGAGAGTTTTGCTAAGTTGGAATCTGATTTGAGAGGTCAGTTGGAGCGAGCTCAGCAAGAATTGAGGGACACCATCATCAAGTCCCAACAAGATATGAAGAAAGAGATATCTCAGTTGCTACAAGTCAACCTAAAAGGAAATGGTGTTGTTGGAAACCCTAGTCAGAAGAGGGGAGACCCCTCGTTTTCCCCTGGGTTTTTCACCGATACACCTAAGCCCTCGCAAGGAGCGGCTACTCAAGGAGATGGGGCAACATCACATCAGGCGGGCGCCTCTACCCATGCTCCATCAGGACTTGCTTTTAATCATATGGAGAATGTCAGGGATAGTGTCCCAGACTTGGATGAAATTGAAAATTTGAACAAGGTCAAGGCGGAGTTCTCGAAACAACTAGAAGAGACCCAGAAGGACCTCGAGGATAAATTCCAAACAAAAGAGGGAGAAGAGGGGGCATATGGGATGAATGCTAGAGATCTCAATTTGGTTCCAGATCTGATAATTCTGCCCATTTTCAAGACACTAGAGTTTGAAAAGTTTGACGGGACAACTTGCCCTACTGCTCACATAACCATGTTATATAGGAAGATGACGGGTTTCATCGACAATGAGAGGTTTCTAATTCAGTGCTTCCAGGACAACTTAGCGGGGCCCGCGGTGAGGTGGTACAATCAGTTAACACGTGCTCAGATTAGGTCATGGAAGGATTTGGCCAAGGCTTTCACAGATCAGTATAGGCACATAACCGATATGGTCCCAAATCGACTCATGCTACAAGGTTTGGAGCAAAGGCACAATGAGAGCCTCCGTGAATACACCCAGCGTTGGCGGTATGTGGCGGCACATGTCCAACCTCCACTCCGCGAAAATGAGATCTCTCTTATGTTTGTCGATACTTTGTAGGGAACCCTCTATGACCGCATGATAAGCAACCCTATCGACAATTTATCAAATATGGTTATGACTGGTGAACGTATTGATGCAGCTATCAATAGTGGTAGAATCGATGGGGGAGAGAATTCTCGGAAGCAATTCAAGAAAAAAGATCACGAGGTGAACAACACCAGTACCCTCGAGCCTTCCAAGCACCTCACAATATCACCGCCTCGAGCCGCAACCGGGAATGCGCAAAGCTCAAACTGGAGAGAAAATAGGGCTCCCAAGAGGGAAAATGAGAAGATGTCCTTCACCCCTCTACCTATGTCGTACAAAGAGGAGTACAAATACATATACGAGGCTGATCTGGTTCGTCCATATCATGGTACTCCCTTCTAGCTGCCTTACCCTTCATGGTATGACGAGAAAGCACATTGTGAGTACCAAGGTGGAGTACCAGGACACACGATAGAAAATTGCACGGTGTTCAAGAAGCTCGTGCAAAACATGATCAACACTGGGGTCCTCGAGTTAGAGAGACCCAATGTGGTGACCAATCTGCTTCCAAACCATGGAGGATGAGGCGTGAATGCTCTCGAAGAGGTAGGTGCGAAGAAAGTGAGAGTGGAAGTATTGGAAATCAGGTTGAGTTTGGTGTACGAACAACTTTGCGTGGCAGGCTTGATTGAGGATGGTATGATGGGAGTGTATGATGGCCATGAATACTTTTGTGAATACCATCAGACTGCGAGGCACAAGATTCAAAGTTGTCCAGAATTTAAGCAGTTGATTCAGGAACTGATAGACAATAAGGAGATCAAGTTCCTCGAGGAAGCTTAAGGGTTCGGATGGATGGCCAGCCTAGCAGTAGTCAAGGGTTTTATGCGTCCAAGTTTGCTTGTTTCAATTTCATCTTTACAATTCTTTTTGTTTGGCAAATGTTTTCCTTGAGGATTTCTTCATTTGTCTCAAAGGATCTTTGAAGGTTTTCAACAAAATCTTGCTAATTGAAGGAATATGCAAGTATTAGAGGTAAATTTCGTTCAAATCCTCTAATCAAGGTTCTTTATTGAAATTCCCAAGTATTTGGCTCTCTAATTATGTTTTCTTAACAAGATTTCATGTTTAATTTGATGAAAGTGGTTAAATCAAGCTTAAATGGTGATTTTGATTGATTTTCGTATTGGATCTAATTTGGATGAGTTATGATTGATTTTAATCATGTTTTGAATGTTAAATAATGTAAAAAGAAAGGTTAACTAATCAAGTTTTTGTACTCATATTATTGTTAGACTTAGGCACATTTTAGTTACATAATTAGGCATTAATGCATATTCTCATAATTTCCTTCACCATTAAGCTTAATTACATATTTTAGTGTATTTTGTGGAAAAGGTGTTGTTTTGGTATGTATTTTGGTGCATGTAGGAAAATTGCCCGCCAGAACCCGCCACGACAGTAGGGTGCTGCCAGAACCCGCCAAGACAGCAGGGTGCCGCCAGAACCCACCGAGACAGCACGGTGCCGCCGGAACCCACCGAGATAGTAGGGTGCCGCCAGAACCCACTGCGAAAGCAAACCATGGAGCTGTACTAACGCAGTTCTAGACAGAGACAGCAGCTGCCGAGTAGTTTTCGCTGCCATACTTGCCGCCAAGACAGCAAGCTGTAGAATTAGAGAACTAGAGTGCGATATGTAGAGCAGAAAATCTTGATCCTAACGATGCCATCCACTCAATTTTCTAATGCCTAGAGCAGCGGACAGAGCCACCGAAGGAGGGGAACGAGATAACTTGTGGTGTAAGGTAACGACAAGGAGTCCACATTCAACTCAAAGAAGTCAGAATTAAAGGTTGCATTTAATGCAAAAGCTACTTTGAAGACTTCTACTCCAAGAAGGACTTGGCCTAGCTAATGCCTATATATACCCGACATATTTTGTACTTCAGTACGAAAAACTTAGGTTTTCCCTTAAACATAGTTTAGGTATTCTTGCTGCCATTATGTTTTAAATTTCTCTTTGGGTTTGGGTTATGTTGTAATTAGTGTGAGAACGGTTGTTTAGGATTTCAAGTTTTTTTTTGCAAATAAAACTTCAAGGTTTACTTATTCCATGTTCTTCATAGTTTTTAATTAAGGTGAAAGATTAGCTGATTAGTATCCATTTGTTCGGTATCGAGAGAGTCGAACTCATGAAAGGAGTAAGTACGATTTCATCTATAGACAGTGCGGTCAATCTGGCCTAGACATAGGTTAGGGTTTAAGGCGGCTAAAAGAGGACGAGTTAACATTGTCATCTATAGACAGTGCGGTCAATCTGGCCTCAGTTGCTTCCACAGCAGCAAGATTTTTCATGGTATGATCAACAATCTCAATTTTTTTACCATATCAGTTTTGCTGCAGAAATCAGCATGCCCTGGCAATATAATCACCCTCAAGAGCAATCAAAATCCCTAGAGGACACACTTCAAACTTTCCTTGCACTAACCCATAAAGCGATAACTGCTATGGACGCCAACATCGCTAAGATGGATGCACGTATGAGCAATGCATTCCTCATTAATGTGATGGATGAACCTAAACAATTAATCTTGAGGGATACTAATGTCCCAGGAGAAGAGAATGAAGAGCTAAGCGGGGAAGGATCTCTGAATTGTGAGGAGCATTTAGAACCTCTAAGCCAAGAGGACGAGGAACACTGCCCGGACAAGGAGATTGACAGCTATTCTGACAGCTACCTAGAACCTTGCCCAAGAGACGAACTGAGCGGTGAAAGGACAGTACCTGAACAAAGAAATGCCCCAACAATACCTAGTGAGGCTGACAAAGGAATTGATGATTCCACGACAACATCACATGCTTTGGCAAATAGGCCCACCACAACAAAAGCCTCAACAGCGATGCTCGCCTCGAAAGAAGCCACGACAACTATGGACTATATATATCGAGAGGAGTCGATGTTGGCAGATTTAAAGCCATCAAAATCTCTACTAATGGAGATTTTCCAATGGCATAAAGAAAACGATGTTGGTAGTCATGAAGCTTTTCCGAAAATTGAGTTTTCCCTTGACAACATCATGACAGAAGACTGTCGCAACAACTGGTTGTCGCAGCAACTGCCGCGGCAGTAAAAGCAAATTTCCACCATAATGAACTTCGACAAAAATGAGGTAAGTACATGGTTAAATAGTGATATAATTTTTCCTAATAACATGTTCATGCCTTCAGGAATAGAAACAAGGAGGAACGTTTACATGGACTACAAGGGAACGAGGAAGAAGGGCTCCTCCACCATGAGAATAATCACTGAATGGAGGGTGCGGGTGGATTACAAGAAGTATCGGAAATGAACTTCTCAAGCTCGAACAGACAAGGGAGTAGTTACTTTTGGAGATGCATGCCAATGCACTCCTAGAGTAACATAATTTTTATGTTTATTTTTATCTTCCACATTTTTTATGCTTTCATGGACTTAGAATTTTTAAATTTTCAGTTTTTATTTCTTTCTGCATTTTATAATTATTATTATTTTTCTTTGTCTTGCAAATAAAATTCAACAGTCTCACAACCTATCAATGGCCACAACCAACAACCAACCAACCTTCCAGAGAATTTTAACAGAGGTAGTCGAGTAACATCATCGATGACAGTTTGCCACCCGGCAGTACTGATGTTACCCCCAGCTCTCGCTGCCCGGCAGTATTGATGCTGCCGCCCAGATCCCGCCCTCACCCGCCCTAGCAACCCATATCGACGCCACATCAACTGCAACTACAAATGCCAGTGTTGCCAAGGTAATGATTGCACGTGGTTCGACTAGCAGATACACACATTCGATAACTACACAAGCAAACATGGCTCGAAGGAAATTCATCATGCAAAGGTGACGACCTTTCTGACTAACTCATTCATTTTTCCCATGTATTGAGGACAATGCTCCTCTTGAGTTTGGGGGGGATTAGTCTTTAATTTTTTTCTTTTTTGTTCTTCTTTTATTTTCTAGTTTTGTATGTCTTTATTTTTCTATTTTGTTTTGCATTTAGGTTCAAATGTAACATGCCTTTATTTAAAGTCTAATGAATTCTTAGTTTGAGGAAAGTACCTTTTACCCGCCTTGGCGGCAACCTTGGCATGACTTTAGATTGACTTAGAATCCTACTATGGTCTAAACTTAAAGAAAACACTTATTGTGACTAGTTTGATTTTAGGACTTCTAGGAAACTTAGGTATTTCACCTAGTTTAACTTGGCTAGAACTCAAAGTTTAGAAGAAAAAAAGAGAGAAACGTCCTAGAGGTGCCTATTACCGGCACTAGTGGTTAATTGAAAAAACAAACTAGAGGGAAACCCAAGGGAATTAATGTGTTTATCAAAAGTCTACTTAGAAGCCGAAGAATCATTCTTATCACAATGACCGCACACACTCACGAGATACATAGTTCGGTTCCGGATAAGTCCATTGTCATTTGAAAGGTTGCTAATTAGGCGTAAATCTACACGGTATGTAAAGGTTGCTCAAGTTGCTTTCTCGACTTAGTTTACATATGATTTTAAGTTTTGGCATGTTATTGTTAGATTGCATTGCTTGAGGACAAGCAATAGTTCGAGTTTGGGGTGTGTAAAGTGTCTAGAAGTCTTATTTTATTTAACCTTTTTACTCATATTATTGTTAGACTTAGGCACATTTTAGTTACATAATTAGGCATTAATGCATATTCTCATAATTTCCTTCACCATTAAGCTTCATTACATATTTTAGTGTATTTTGTAGAAAAGGTGTTGTTTTGGTATGTATTTTGGTGCATGCAGAAAAATTGCATGTCGAAACCCGCCAAGGCAGCAGGGTGCCACCAGAACCTGCCGCGACAGCAGGGTGCCGCCAGAACCCGTCGAGACAACAGGGTGCCACCAGAACCCGCCGAGACAGCAGGGTGCCGCCAAAACCCACCGCGACTGCAAACCAAGGAGCTGTACTGATGCAGTTCAGGACAGAGACATCAGCTACCGAGTAGCTACCACCATACTTGCCGCCCAAGACAACAAGCTGTAGAATTGGAGAACAATAGTGCGATCTGTAGAGCAGAAAATTTCGATCCTAACGATGCCATCTACTCAATTTTTTAATGTTGGAGCAACGGACAAAGTCGCCGAAGGAGGGGAGCGAGATAACTTGCGGTGCAAGGCAACGACAAGGAGTCCACATTCAACTCAAAGAAGTCAGAATTAAAAGTTGTTTTTAATACAAAAGTTACTTTGAAGACTTCTACTCCAAGAAGGACTTGGCCTAACTAATGCCAATATATACCCGACATATTTTGTACTTCAGTGCGAAAAACATAGGTTTTCCCTTAGGCATAGTTTAGGTTTTTTTGCCGCCATTATGTTCTAAATTTCTTTTTGGGTTTGGGTTATGTTGTAATTAGTGTGAGAATGGTTGTTTAGGATTTCAAGTTTGTTTTTGCAAATAAAACTTCAAGGTTTACTTATTCCATGTTCTTTATATTTTTCAATTAAGGCGAAAGATTGGTTGATTACTATCCATTTGTTCGTTATCGAGAGAGTTGAACTCAGGAAAGGAGTAAGTACGATTTCATCTAAAGACGGTGCGATCAATCTGGCCCAGACATAGGTTAGGGTTTAAAGCGGCTAAAAGAGGACAAGTTAACATTGATGTCTTTAAATGATTCACCCTACGACTGGTATTATCAACAGTGAGCATCAACATCATCTTGACTTAGACATAAGCGGGATCACTTTCGAAGCGTTTTGTTGAGCCTTGTAGTTCTGCCGAGTTTTCCGCCGAGGCAGTGAGAGGGTCTCAGTAGCTTACCTGCCATCCCCCGCCGAGGTAGCAGAGTCTGGCAGCGCAAGACAACTTGTCATGTTCAACGCAATTTCACACTAAACAACAACATAACCCTGCCCATTCTACCAACCTGAGTTCTTCCCTTTTAATTACTTGTGTTTTTATTTTACTTTTCTTCTCAACAATCTAATTAATTTTGCATTTACTTTTCTTGTGCAGGAACTACGAATTGAATCAAGTTGTCCAATCCCTGTGGGAGACGATCTCTTTTATACTATAACTTAATAGGAGTGTGCACTTGCGCTCATATTTAAAGAACGCCCAAACGCTCTACAATAAGCATGTTGGATTGTTATAGATTGGATTAAAGTATGAAAAACCAGAAAAAATGTCATTACAGGCCCAGGTGTTTCGGTACACCTAAGCATGTACCAAAACATGGTGCCTGAAATGGTCTTGGGGTTTCGAAACAGAAAGGGGTGTTTCGGTACGTTTGGCTACTGTAAGGTTGTGTTCCGAAATGGGTTTGTAGTAGTATCGAAACGGCCTCGTGTACCGAAACAAACGGGCATTTCGATACATGGCAACTTGTACCAAAACACCCTACAGATAAGTTGGTTAATGGAATCTTCTAAAGTTCTAATTATTTACGTTTTGATTCCTGAATGTTGTGGATGCAATTAAATGAGCTTGGATTGTTATTTTGAGTTGAGATTTGACCAAGATGCATGTGGTGTGTTTAATTAAAGGTTGGTAAGTTAAAAAGTGAAGAAGTCCCTATATTTTGGCAAAATTACAAAATGATCCCTAAATTGTGTTTGAATGCAATTGAACCCCTAATTGTTGCACGTTTAAGTTGCAAACCATTCCGATGCGAATTTTATCACTTAGGATAATAATGAGCATCTAGGAAAGATAAAATGAAAAATAGTGTCTTTTATTGAGGTAAACTTCCCAGTTTACTTCAATATTCCCTATGTGATCCGTTCGGTTCTGTCTTTTGCCGAAACCGGGTCGAGGGGGTTACACCTGCCAACCTGTCCAATGTCTGATTGATGAATGGAAATGGAAAGTAATCCTTCAGTGTGGCATTGTTCAGCCTCCTATAATCCATGCATCTTCTCCACCCTGTGACAGTCTTGGAGGGAATCAATTCATTCTTGCTATTTTGTACTACGGTAATGCCACCCTTCCTTGGCACGCATTGCACCGAGCTGACCCACGATCTATCGGAAATGGGATAAATTATCCCGGCATCCAACCATTTTATGATTTCTTCACTACCTCTTTCATGCTCGGATTCATTCTTCTCTTGCCTTCAATGGTTTTGCCATGGTATTCCTCCAAGATGATCTTGTGCATATAAATAGTTAGGCTTATTCCTCAGATATCAGCCAATTTCCATCCCAAAGCTTGCTTATAATTGCTTAATATTTCCAATAATCTTTCCTTCTGATCATTAGTGAGATCAACAACAATGATCACCGGAAAAGTTAAGTTTTTACCTAAATAAGAATACTTGAGGTGGTCTGGCAATGGTGTCAGCTCCAATTTCGGTGGCTCCTCAATTGATGGTTTGGGTGCCTTGATCTCTTTTCCAGCCAACTCTAGTGGCTCTGGTTGTCCAATATAAATCACATTTTCAGTCTCCAGAGTTGGTCCTTCAGGTTCGTCACTCATCTCATCTTCGTCGTCTAGTTCCCTTGCAACACAATATGGGTCTTGGCAAATCTGTGTCACATCCATAATGAAAATGGACCTCGTCATCTTGTTAGCTTGGCATTCCTCAGGTTCATCTACGCATTTAAGAGCTTGAAACACATTAAATGTAACATGTTGATCATTCATGAGCATTGTAAGTTCACCTTTTGTGAACATTAATTAGGGCCCTACTTGTGGCAAGGAATGGTTTACCCAATATAATTGGGACATTAACATCTACTTGTTAATCTAAAATGATAAAATCAACTAGGAATATAAATTTGTCTACCTTCACCAACACATCCTCAATCTTACCCTTAGGATGTGTAATAGGTCGGTTTGCCAGATGAAGTGTTATCGTGGTAGATCCTGCTTCTATACCAAGCTTTCTGAAAACTGACATTTGGCATCAAATTGATGTTGGCTCCCATGTCACATAGTGCCTTGCCCATGAATCTATTGCCAATGGTACAGGGAATAGTGAAACTTTCTGGATCTTTCAGCTTCGGTGGAAATCGATTGAGTATCGTGGCACTGCATCCCTCGGTAAGGGCTACAGTCTCGAAATCACCCTCCTCTTTTTGGACAAGATGTCCTTCACGAATTTGACATAGTTGGGAATTTGCTTGAGAGCCTCTACCAATGGTATATTGATTTGCAATTGTTTAAGAACTTCTGAGAAGAGTTTCAAATGATGGTCTTGATTATGCCTTTGGGGCCTTTGTGGAAAAGGTGGTGGTGGATAAGCAAATGTTGGCTCCACTGGTTTTGCTAAGGTGGTGCGAGCATCAAATTGTTGTCTGTCGTCATATAATGGTTTGGCATCAGATTGTTGTTTGCCATCATCAGCTTTTATTTCTTTTTTTCTGCTTCTTTTAGGTCATCTAATGGCATAAGGTTTTCAGCTTGGCAATTAATTGACTGCTTGATAGGTGTCTCAGTCTCGCATTGTTTGCCACTTCGAAGAGTTACTGCTTTGCATTGCTCATTGCCCTTATGCCGAGCATCTTCCGTAGCGCTTGGCAAAGTTCCCTAGGGTCGATTACTGAGTGCATTAGCAATATGCCCTACTTGAACTTCCAAGTTTCGCATTGATGATGCCAAACTCTAGACAGTTTCATCATTTCTCTCCATGTAATCAGTTAAAGTGTTCTCTTGGTTAGATCTCTGCCCTTGTTGGAAATTATTCTGGGCTCTTTGTGGCATGGCATAATGGTTTAATCTTGGCTGTTGCATTATTGTTCTGGCCCAGGGCATTGAATTGGTTACCACCTTGGTTCGCCCAAGAAAAGTTTGGGTGATGCTTCCAACCTTCATTGTAATTATTGGAATGTGGGTTAAAATTTTGATTGAAATTGGCAACAAAATTTACCGATTCAGGGTTTGCTGGGGAATTGTCCACATAATGATCCTCTCTACAAATAGTGCAAAATCATTCTAATGCCTTGACTTCTTGGGATTTATTACTCTTTTGCAAAGTTTTCACAATGTTAGTAAGACTAGAAATCTATGCGTTGATCGATGTTAGTGCATCAAGTTCCAGTTTTCCATCGGTCTTTGTCCATGTCCCTAGTCTGGTAGTAGGATACTAAAAATCATTGACACCAATCCTCTCAAAGATGTCAACTACCTCTGTGTAATTCTTGTCTAGCAGTGGACAATTTGTCGAAGCATCAACCACAGTCTTGTCATTAACATTGAATCCATTGTAAAAGGTTTCTATCTAGATCCAATTAGGGAATCCATATATAGGGCACCTCTCAACATTTCCTTGAATCTCTCCCAAGCATCATATAAGATCTCGTCATTAGCCTGCCTGAATGTCATGATCTCATTCCTCAACTTGACATTAAGTTTAGGTGGTTGGAATCGCAGGAGAAACTTTTGGCATAAATCTGCCCATGTAGTGATTGAACCAGGTGGCAAAGAACTTAGCCACGACTTTTCTTTATATCTTAGTGAAAATATGAATAATTTCAGCTTCACTTTATCCTCAAGAACTCTAGGTTGCTGAAATAGTTGGCAAACTTCCATGAATTGCTTCAAGTGTTACCTTGGGTCTCCAGTAGGTGATCCATTAAATTGTCCTACATTCGGAAGAGTCTGAATCATTATCGATTTAAGTTCGAAATTAGCATTATTTACCTTTGGGCCAACTAGTCCTAACATCAGATTGTTCATATTTGGTGCCAAGTTTTCTCTAATAGGTCTTTCTTCTTTCACAGCAATAGAAGCAGGGGCGACATGGGCAGCGGCATCCCATTGTGTATTGGCGGATCCTGGTTGTTCTGGATACCATCTACTCCTCCATTACCTTGATGAGCCATTTCTCGAAGTTTCTTTTTCAATCTGCGTAAGGTTCATTCAATTTTGGGTCATATGGCCAATCTTCCGTCTCAGGGCGGTTCCTGGTCATACACTAAACAAAATAAATAAATAAAACAAAACAAAACAAAACAAGTAAGTCAAAACAATAAACTTTGTTGCAATATCCAACAACGGCGCCAAAAACTTGTCGACTATGCTAACGCTTGGCAAACGAGTGGAAATGCAATGTAAATATTTAAGAAATAATGCCAAGAATGAGTCTATTGTGTGAAGTATACATGGTCAACAAGTAGTACAACAATGAGTAGAGTATCATATCCACATGGATTGACAAAGAATTTGATTGTTCAATGGTTTACTTGTTGAAGGAATCAAATATGTTTGGATTGATTTGAAGTTTTGTTTTAAAAAATAGCTAATAAAATGCAATGAAATTAGAAAATAGTTTGGTAAGAAGAAGAATTCAAATGAGTGATAAGCATTGGCAAGGGATGCCTGGTTTTTACGCTAACTATGCCAACTATTAATAACATCCTGCCTTAAATTAACCATGCTAAACCCATATATGTCTATAGTGAAGCTTTCGTTAATTAATTTGATTAAGTTTCAATCTATACTCCTAAGGGGTAGATTCACTTTCGAAGTAAGCTCATCTACTTGAACATCTTCTGTCAAAGCTTCTCTCCTTAGTACCTGGCAACTAATCGTGACCCCTCAAGTTTGTTAAGATATTAAGGTGTAATAAGCAAACAATGCCAACTTTCTTATGTCAAAGAATTTAGAAAAACGAAGTGGTAGCCAGCTAGAAAACAATGCCAAGACATTCAAATTATTAAAAAACCAAACATAAACAAAACGACAAACGCAAACATCCCCAACCAACTGTAAAAGTTTAGCTCATGGTTGTGGGTTCAATCCACAAAAGATCATCATATCTCCATATCATCATTTAAATAAAAATAAAACTAAAAGAATGGGCAAGAAGTAGGTCCGTCAATGCAGCCCTTCAATGGCTCCAAGCTCTTTGTCTAAGTTGGTTGAACCACACAGTCTCTAGCTTCCTCTTCCACCATTGTGCTCTCTAAGTCTCTCGATCTCTTCCTTTAAATAGGCATGTATTGATAACCCTAAATTTGATTTGAATTTTGATTCTGCACTTAGGATAAAATGCGCTATCTTCTTATCTCCATTTTGAATTTTAGGGCTGACGTGCACTTGGTTCAATGGCTACTTTGATCGGGCATCAGACTTCACTTCTATGCCAGCCGAGCTTGGAAATCTCTGGTCCAACTTTGCCAACTGCGACTCAACATTCTCTTTTGCATTCCATGTTCCCTTCTTCTACGCTACTCTGACAAGCCTACCCTGCTCTTGAGTTGCATCAATGCCAGCAAAACAACTAAATGAAAACATCTATACCTAAAGACAAGCAAAAGCATAATGAAATATGTACAAAAATCAGTACTTTCTAGGAGTTAACACCTACTTATTTTTTTTGTTAACCGAACCAATTGAATATGCCAATGTTTAGTTAAAAACAGTTGGTTATGCATTTTTTTGTTTTGGTTTTTTAGAATTTTAGAACCCAATAGAAATTCCTGCCCCATTACATACATTTAACGCTTCATTTGGTTGCAAGGTCTTTGTACTTTAGAACATGGGATTTTAGTGTTAAAAATTATTCATAGAATTGTTAAGAACTAGTTTTAAATAAATTGCTCTTTCAAGATGAAGTTATTGAATCAATCTATCAATTGTTTGTTGCAACAATTTGACCAAGATCGCTTCATTAGTCGATCCTGATTCCTCTTAGAATTGTATTTACTGGATGTTGAACCAGTTCTATATGTTTTAAGTGTTGTCATATTTGAAATAAAATTGTACTAAGTAATCTTTTGTGCTTGATAAAATATTTACTTTAGTTAGTGTTCTAAGGTTAAATTACTTGTTATTTTGGCCTTTTATTTAGCTTATAATATGAGAGATTCAATTATGACGGTTAAATGATTAAGTCAGGGATATAATATAAAGGCCTAGGAGCAATCATTCCCTAATTCTTTGTGGTTGTATAGTATCACTGCACTGCTATGTTGCTTCAAATTTTTTTCATTTTTCTCGATGTGTGAGGATGACACTCTCTAAATACATGGTAAAAATTTGAGAAAGAATCGACCCATATTGAAAACATACTCATATATAACACTCACAGTCGAGTCCAAATAACATAGTTGCACTGTTTTGTTTTTTAATGAACCCAAGTCATAGATTCATAATAGTTGTTTTTCTTACATGATTTGTATAGATGCCATTAATTGTCTTGTGTTTGATTATAGGTTCGATTAGGGTAGTTCAATTTGTTGTACCTCACATAGCATCTAAGAAAAAGGGAAGGATTGCGAATATTGAAAGTGTTAGTGCTTTGGTTCCTGGGCCATGGGCCGGTGTCTACACGACAACTAAGGCAGCTCTTCATGCGCTAACTGATACTTTGAGGTCAGTTTAACATGATATCTGCATAAAAGAAAAAGGCTCCCTAGAAAATAATGTTTTTTCACATTTGTTTATATGGAGGTGACGAATAATTTAGTTTTGGACCGAAATAGTAAAATACAGAATTAAGTAATTTAATCTTTATACGTTTGCTATCGGTGCAAACAGATAAAGTTGATACAGGTAACTGATCTTGCTTTGTTCTGATTCTTATTTTGTTTAAAGTACAGGTCTCCAGCACATATTCATATATATCTATGAGAGTATAACCCTCCAAAGATAGTTCAAATACATGAAAAAATTTGAAAATAATTAAACATACTCATATTACGCATATGATCAAATACAACACTCACACTCGAGTTTGAGTAATATAGGATAATCCCTGATGATCTTCCAAACCGAGCAAGAACATAGTTTATTGATTATATTTTGTGTTGTATGCAGACTGGAGCTTAGCCATTTCGGGGTGGATGTCATCAATGTTGTTCCAGGATCTGTGAGGTCAAACGAGGAACTTCTACTATTGCTATCTACAACATGATGCTCGAGTGGAATCTATACAAACCATTCGAAGAGGCCATCCGAGAGAGAGCTTACTTTTCAAAAAGATCCAGGACCACCTCAACAGATATTTTTGCAAAAGATACAATAAAGGTAATACTAAAGAAAAACCCACCAGCTTGGTTCTCAACAGGTCATTACTCCATTGTTATGGGAATTATGTATTATTTGCCTACTTTTTTTAAAAGATTTCATTATCAGGAAATAAATAAAAGGCTGATTAACCATTAAAATAACTAATTTTTCATTCTTTTTTTTTACATCCTTCATATCAAACAAGGTCTAAATGAAACTAGAACCAGTTGTATGCTAAATAAAAGAATTGTTATGGTAATCCACAATTACCAAATTGTGGAGACGTCAACATCAGTTGAGTTCCCTTACATCCGACGATTCTTATTGATTTACATCAACAACCTAGATTAAAACCCAACAACCACAATCAGTACAAAATTAGCATATCTATAGATTCCTATCTCTATCTAAGGAAAGTACCTCATACTTTCAAATTGTATGTTCACATAGTTGTCGATGGATGTGAATTGTCTTAACTTAGATCTTTTCGATCCTTGAACTAAAGCTGGACACCTGCATCTCCGATAGGCTCGATGCACTCCAACTGATTGTGTCAAGAGGGTTGAATTTGTTTCCCAAATGAATTGGCTAGAATAGAAAAATAATGGACAATATTGCATGGTAATTTTAGAGTGGTTCGAATACCCAACCAAGTCTACATCCACTACCTTAGCACACCACTAAGGATTTCCCAATTCACTACTAGGAATTCTTCCTTTTTATAGGCCAAAAGGTTGAACTTTACAACCCTATCTTTTTAATGGCTAATATAGAACCACTCTAGTTTTTCCTTAAGCTAAACTAGAAACTCTTCCTTTTACAAGGTAATTGTGTAAACAAAAAAAAACCTCACAATGTGTGTGTGTTTACAAGATTGAAGCTCACAATACTGTAAGGAATAAAAACAATTAAAACACTCTCTATACAATATATACAAGGGAGGAGGTTGCACTTGATGGAACTTCATATTTCTTCTCTTGTAACTCATCAAAAGAATATGAATTTAATTCATTTGAGTCAGAAGATACCTTGGGCTCTTCATGACCCATTACACCATCCACCTTTGGAGTGAGGAGGTTTGCACTTATTGGAACTCAATCTTTTTTCTCTTCTTTCTCATAGAATTTCTCAAGCTTCTCCCAAATTTTTTTGGCACTTTTGAATGGGGAGATCTTTTTGGAAATCTCTTCATTGAGGGTACAAAGAAGAATGTGCATAGCATTTGCATTGAGATGGTCCTTATTTGTGTCTTTAACACTCATTTTCTTCTTCTTCTTAAGGGCTTTCAAATGCCCATCTTCGATAATCATCCAAATGTTGAGGTCGAAGCCTCAAATGAAATATTTCATGATGTTACTCTATTGAAAGTAACCTTCCCCTTTAAAGAGAGGAGGAAAAAGATAAAGCGACCTTCTTCGAATGAAATCATTGTAGAACTGGTAGCCATTTGAAATCTTGAATCAGTGAACTTCGAGCAATCAATCTTTACTCCCAGATGTTAGTCATTTGATGGAGACGAGGCTCTAATACCAATTGATAGGTTTAATACACTCCAATTGATCGTGCCAAGAGGGTTGAATTTGCTTCCCATATGAATTGGCTAAAATTGAAAAATAGTGGACAATATTGAACGATGATTTTAGAATAGTTCGACTACACAATTGAGTCTACATCTACTACCTTAGCACACCGCTAAAGATTTCTAAATTCACTACTATAAATTCTTCCCATATCATGTTGGCCTGCAAGATGGGTAAAACTAAAGCATCTTCAAGGGTTCTAGCAATAACGACACTAATGATTCGATTTTTTTGTTGATTCA
Source organism: Hibiscus tridactylites (assembly GCA_958450335.1). Lineage (NCBI taxonomy): Eukaryota > Viridiplantae > Streptophyta > Magnoliopsida > Malvales > Malvaceae > Hibiscus > Hibiscus tridactylites. The sequence continues at coordinate 17,921,246 of OY288285.1, read as the reverse complement.
ATCTCTCGGCGACAACGATGATCAAGAACATGTTTTTCTCCCTCGAAATCTTTGTAAATATTTTATGGTATCCCGTCGTTGAATTCAAGTAAGGACGGTAGCTATTTAAGCTATTCTCATTTGATTGTTTTCAGAACTTGGTTTCTTCTTTTGATAAATTCCCTAGAATCAGATGAACTGACAATGACACCATTGTGGTACCGTTAACTCTGGGTTGAATCTCGTTGTTGGAGTTTAAGTCGAAAAACAGAAATGCCAAAATGATTTGAGTGTAACCCTCTCGTCCCGGTCTGGCCGGATGACCGGTCCGAGTGAGCCACACGGGGAAAATCGAGTGAAACCCGTTAAGGTTCCCTTCGATTAGCAACCCTATATTTTTTCTTTTTATTTTAATCTTGTCTAGAGGATGGTTAAATCCTAATTGATTAACAACAGCAGAAACATACAAAGGAAAACACATTCGAAACGCGGCCATGCATAAACAGTCCATTTTTAAGCTTACAGGGCAGCCCGTATCGGTACCCTAACCAGGGGTATCGATACGCCCTGTCAAGGTCAACCCAAGAAGTCAACCACGAGAAGTTTGTATCGGTACAGCCCTTGAGCGTATCGATACGCCCTTCTCAGTCAACCCTTCCTGGTCAACAGAGTAGACCCGTACCGATACTCGGGAACCCCGTATCGATACGCTCTACTCTCACTCAAAACTCCAAATTCCTGTAACATTAGAGGGTATCGATACCCTTAGGGTATCGGTACGCTAGGCAAAATTTGTGGCCTGTGGGCATGACCGTATCGATACGGCCTTGAGGCGTATCGATACGCCCTGCACTGCAATTCCACAAATTCCAACTTAAACGACCCCAACACGACTCTAAATGCAATTCTCGACTCACCTAAGCGTATACAAACATGTAAGCATACATACTTAAGCCCAAGGAAGCATTCATACATGGATCCAAGCATTCATTCATAGCATTCCAAATGAAGAGCAAATTAGGCAATTAAGTGCATACATAAGGGTTCAAATGGTCTTAAGGGCACAAGTCAATCACAAGAGGTTTGCACTCATACCCAAGGCAACCTAAGCATCTAAAGCATGTCATCACACACATCAACATTCAACATAGTATTACATGCTTACAATCCATGACCAACTCAAACATCCACACTCAAATGAGTCATATAAAGCTCATACAAAAACCCTTGCCACATTGCTAACTAATACGAAATTGTTAACCGTACTTGAGCCACAAAACTTGGAAAGCCCTTCTTGCCTTGCCTCGAGCTAACACCACGCTAATGATCTGCATTGTTGAACATTGAGAGCGTAAGCTATAAGCTTAGTGAGGGTGCTCTAAAACGAAAAACATCAACAATGCAGGGTTCAAGCATGTTAATCCTAATCTTACATGCACCAAGCATAGGCATATAATCAAGTAGACCTAGCTAGTCTTTTAAGTGGCATATATGGTCTCTCAATCCTAACAAGCTCAAATCTCATATATCAACATCATGTAGCAACACATATAACACAACCATATATCACCATATAAGAACAAGTTAATTGGCCACTTAAATTACCCCGATTGTGCGGATTTAAACCTCAACAACACTTTACCTCGGTGGGATTCCACTCATCACCGGACCTTGCATGTGCGGGATTCCACTCATCGCCACATGCCCTACGGATGGGATTCCACTCATCATCCTGTAGAAATGTATAAAAAGCTTCCGGCGGAATGTTACATCACCGTACTCATCCTTGATGACTTAACGCCATCAAGGCCACGTACGTTTTTACTCAATTTGTGTGCATACTATCCTAATGATCGATTATTTACAACCGGTAATTATTTTAGTGCCAATTATCATTATCATACCACATATCAACAACCACACTCATGCTCATCACATATATTCACATCATGATATATACATACGCCAATAGCCACAATCATAAGAGCATATATAAACAAGCATAAATGCATTTATGGATATCAATGGTTAAATCGACAACTTGAATTAACTATAAGTGGCCTACCAAGCACACTTCATACACACACACCACACATACTCGAACCAAACTTAAAACAAGTTGAAACCACTCACCGTCCTTCCTTAGCAAATCGAAACAATCCTTCTACGAACCCGGATTCGGTCCCAAAGCCTCTTCAACGCTTCCTCTTGCTTCTAGCCAAACAAAAAACACTTATTACACCACAATTCAATGCTAAAACCCAATCACCATCTCACTCAACAACCACAAGCCAAATTCCACAATTTTCCAATCCACATAATCCCCAAAATACCAAATTTCGTGCTTCCCAATATCCTTGCTGAAATTTCTATTTTCAAACACCCAAATGGTCTCCAAAACATCCCAAATCACCCTCCTAACATACCTTAACCATCAGCCCTTAGTTTTCAACCTAAAACCCACCAAAAATGGTGTTTTAAACAACTCTAAAATGGGTATAAGAGCTCACTTCGGATTTTTACCAAAATTCGACCAAATCAACATATGTTGTGTATTTTAACATGATTAAACAAAGCTCCAACTCAATTTATCAAAACAAAATAGAAAACCCCTTAAAACCCCAAACTTTGATATAAACCCTAATTTTCAAAACTCTATAACTTTGAAATCTAAGACTATAGATAGATATGGGATAAAGAGGAGATTAAGAAAACATAATTACCTTTGAAGAACACCTTGGATTGAAGAAGAAAATGAATGGAATAGTAACTTGAATAAAAGAGAGAGTTTAGAGAGGGGGAAATGGTTTCCAACGTGAAAAGGGAGAGGGGAAAGAGAGAAGACAACTTTTTCTATAAAGTTGTCTTGCTTTTGAAAGTTTTTGGTCTAATTACAACTTAGGTCCTTCCCCTTTTTACAAAAGCTTAATTACACCACATTTTAGGTTGAATTGTTTTAATTAAATTTTATTGACTCGAACTATAAACCCGGTTAACTCCTAGGCCCAAAACACGGGTGTTACAACTCTCTCCCACTTAAGGAATTTCATCCCCGAAATTACCTGATTGAAAGAGATACGGAAACTGCTTTTCCATATCCTCCTTCCTCTCCCAAGTGGCCTCGTCCACACCTCTACGTTGCCACTGCACCTTCACTAACTCAATCGATCTACCCCTCAACACCTTACTGTCAGAAGCTAAGATCTCAACGGGCTCTTCTTCATAAGTCAAATCCGGATTCAATTCTATTTCTTCTACGGGCATTACATGTGATGGATCGGACCTATACTTACGAAGCATCGACACATGGAATACATCATGTATCTTCTCAAGCTCGGATGGCAAACGCAACTGATACGCAACAGGACCAACCCTCTTCACAATCTCATACGGCCCTATGTACGTCGGACTCAACTTCCCTTTTCGGCCAAATCTCATCACTTTCTTCCACAGAGACACCTTCAAGAATACCTTCTCACCCACTGAGTACTCGACTTCATTCCTCTTCAAATCGACATAGGACTTCTGCCTATCCGAAGCAGCTTTCAAACGATCACAAATCAATTTTACCTTGTCTGTTGTCCCCTTGAGCAAATCCGGCATAGGTAACAATTTCTGCCCTACCTCGGCCCAACACACTGGAGTCCTACACTTCCGGCCATACAAGTCCTCATACGAAGCCATCTGAATGCTCGACTGAAAGCTATTATTGTACGTAAATTCTACTAGAGACAAATGCTTCTCCCAAGAACCCTGAAAGTCTATGATACAACATCACAGCATATCCTCTAAGATCTGAATAACCCTCTCCAACTGACCATCTGACTGAGGATGATAAGAAGTGCTAAAGTTCAACCGGGTACCCAAGGCTGTATGCAGACACTCCCAAAATCTAGAAGTAAACCGCGGATCTCTATCGGATACAATGGACTTTGGCACACCATGCAGTCTAACAATCTCGCCAATATACAAATCGGCCAATCTATCTAAGGTGTAGGTAGTGTTGACTGCCAAGAAGTGAGCACACTTCGTAAAGCGATCTACTATCACCCAAACTGAGTTCTTCCTCATAGAAGTCAAAGGCAAACCCGAAACAAAATCCATGGTGATGTTCTCCCACTTCCATTCCGGAATTCTCAACGGCTGTAACAAACCTGAGGGAACCTGATGTTTCGCCTTCACTCTTTGACACACTAAGCACTTACTCACATAGTCGGCTACATCTCTCTTCAAGCCAACCCAAAAGTACTCATTCTTCAAATCACGGTACATCTTCGTACTTCCAGGATGCATAGCAAACGGACTACTGTGGGCTTCAGTCAAGATCGTACGTCTCAAATCACTGTCTTCTGGCACAACTATTCTATCCTTGAAACACAAAACCCCATCAGTACTGAAACTGTAGTCTGAAGATCTACCTTCGGCTATATCTTGCACGTGAGGTGCCAAAGATCTATCTAAGAGCTATTTCTCTCGAATCAACTGACCTAGAGTGGGTCTAACCTGAAGCTCGGCTATCAAGCCACCATCTTCGGACAAACTCAATCTAGCAAACATAGCTCTCAAGTCCACGACCACCTTCCTACTCAATGCATCGGCCACTACATTGGCCTTACCCGGATGATACTCAATAGTAAGATCATAGTCTTTTAGCAGCTCTAACCATCTACGCTGTCTGAGATTCAAATCTCACTGAGTCATAATGTACTTCAAACTCTTGTGATCGGTGTACACTGTGCATTTCTCACCGTACAAATAATGCCTCCAAATCTTCAGGGCAAACACAACTGCAGCTAATTCTATGTCATGGGTCGGATAGTTGCGCTCGTGAGTCTTCAACTGTCTTGAGACATAAGCCACTACTCTCCGGTCTTGCATAAGAACACATCCTAGCCCTACATAGGAAGCATCACTGTATACTACATAGTCCTTCCCGGACTTAGGCTGAATCAAAATCGAAGCTTGGGTCAAAGCTTCTTTAAATCTCTCAAATGCTCTCTGTCTTGCATCTGTCCACTCAAACTGAACACTCTTCTGAAGTAATTGTGTCAATGGAGCGGCTAACTTAGAGAAGCCCTCTACAAACCTCCTATAGTATCCAGCTAAGCCTAGGAAGCTACGTACCTCTGTCACAGACTTCGGTTGCTTCCACTCAACAATGGCTTCAATCTTTTTCGGATCAACTCTAATCCCATCGGCTGACACTACATGTCCTAAGAAGACTACCTCACGGATCCAGAACTCACACTTGCTGAGCTTCGCATACAACTGATGATCTAGCAAAGTCTTCAAAACAAGTCTCAAGTGTCGGTCATGGTCTTCTTCAGTTCGCGAGTACACCAAAATGTCATCAATAAACACAACTACAAATTGATCTAGATACTGATGAAAAATCCTATTCATCATGTCCATGAAAGCAGCCGGTGCATTAGTCAACCCAAATGGCATGACTAAAAACTCATAATGACCATACCTAGTTCTAAAGGCCGTCTTCGGTACATCAACCTCCCTTACCTTTAGCTGGTAATAACCCGATCTCAAATCAATCTTCGAAAAGATCGATGCTCCTCTCAACTGATCAAACAAGTCATCAATTCTAGGCAACGGATATTTATTCTTCACTGTCAATTGATTTAACTGGCTGTAATCTATACACATTCTCATGCTTCCATCTTTCTTCTTCACAAACAAAATCGGTGCACCCCAAGGTGAAGAACTAGGTCGAATAAAACCTCTATCTGTCAATTCTTGCAACTGAGTCTTCAACTCTTTCAATTCTTTCGGTGCCATACGATATGGAGCAATCGAAACAGGAGCTGAATCAGAATAAGTCTCAATGCTGAACTCTACCTCTCTGTCCGGTGGTAACCTTGGCAATTCTTCCGGAAACACACTAGGAAAGTCACATATTGTCCGGATGTCCTGAGGTCTAACCTCACTCATGTTAGGGTTCATCACATACTCTAAGTATGCTTCACACCCCAACTCCACTAATCTCTTAGCCTCTAATACTGAAACCACACTGGACAAGAACTTCACGTTCTCACCCACCACTACAATCTCATAGTCATCTGCGAGCCTCAAAGATATCCGCTTAGTTTCAAAATCTATCCTAGCTCTATGCTCCGTGAGCCAGTCCATACCCAGAATCACATCAAAACCATAGAAAGGAAGTTCCATCATATCCACTGGAAACACATGCCTCTGAACCATCAACGGACACCTTCGGTACATCTTCCTAACTACTACCGTGTCCCCAAAGAAACTAGTAACACTAACTCCTACTTCTAACATTTCGCAAGGCAAATTCAAGGATTGTGCATGCTCACTCAATATGTAGGAATGTGTAGACCCAGAGTCAATCAAAGAAAGCAAACCCAAAGACTGTATCGAGAAGTTACCTGCGATCACATTGGTGTCATGCTGATCACCCCGCTGAGCATAAACTCTGGCCTGACCTCCGCCCTATGGCTGAACTGCAACTACATGTGCTATGTTCCTCTGACCATCATTCCTCGGCTGGAAGTTTCCTCTACCACGCCCGCGGCCTCTCTGAAAGTCATTGGCTCTAGCAGGAGCCTGAGCTGGTGTCTGTCCCACCTGATGTGGTCTCTAGCACCACAACTCCAACAAGAATGATAATTCCCCCAACACTCACCGGTGTGGTTCTTCCCGCAAGTAGCACATGTGGGCAACTTCCCACCAGCTCTCTGACCCTTATGGCCCCTACCGTGGTTACCGCCACCACGCCTATGATCATAATGATGCATGTTGTCCCGATGCCTCTTGGCATCACCTCTATCAAAGTTGTTGGACCTCTTACCCGAACTAGATCCACCTGACCGCCTGGTCAAACTCAAACTATGCTCTAAGTCCTTGTCCCTCGTGACCAAGAAATCGAAATTAGTGTAATCCGAAGGTAGAGTATACGTCTTGATCTCTTCACTCAGCCCATATCGGAAGCGGTTACAACGCTCCACCTCAGTAGGTACAAGCTCAGGTGCATACTGACTCAATCTGACAAACCGGATCTCGTAATCTGTCACGGACATACTCCCCTGAAGTAATGCCATAAACTCCCTCTTCCTCTCATCGAGGTATCGCGGACCTAGATACTTCTTACGAAAAGCTGTCTCAAAGAACTCCCAAGTGATCTCGGCCTCATCCATACCCGAAGTAACGGTAACCCACCAGGTGTAGGCATCACCCTGAAGCAGAGACTCAACACATCCCAACTTGCGCTCACCAGTACATCTCATCTGAGCAAGAATACAGACGGTCTTCTCAAACCATAACTCTGATCTCTCTGGAGTAGCACCTCTGAACTCTTCGGCCCCAAGGCCCCGAAGTCTCTCTAAAGGTAATTTGGTGCCCTCACCCTGATGGTGTGTTGCCTGACCTCCAGCTACTGTAGCTTGGAATACTCCGGCTATTGCCTGAACCAACAGAGCTAAGTCAATCCCGGCCGGTCCTTGGCCACCTTGACCTCCTTGTGGTCCCTCTTCTTCGACCCCGGCCTCACCTCCCACTCCCGGTGGAGGAGGTGGTGGTGGAGGTGGTGGAGGAGCTCCAACTCCAACCACAGGCTCTCCCACTTGAGCCTCAACTCTCACTACTAGCTCGGCTCTCGGAGCCTCTGCCCGTGGTTCCGGTCGAACCATCCTAGGCCTCCCACGTGGTCTCATGATACCGCTAGCAAGGTATAAACTACAACAACAAACAAATAAGATTACGTTAGCCAAAGCAAGGGTCCAATAGTGCTCAAGTACTCCTCTTTCCAAAAATCTTTTTAAATTAAGTAATAGTAGCAATGGGCACACACTCTACACCAGACACGACATTTCATGCATTCAAAACATCATACGGTCAATCAAGAATCAAGGATTCCTGGCAAAACATGCATCGAACAACATAAGCATTTAACACATTAAGCTTACCTCACTTACTTGCTCGAGGTCTCGGTAACCTCAGGCTCTGATACCAACAAATGTAACCCCCTCGTCCCGGTCTGGCCAGATGACCGGTCCGAGTGAGCCACACGGGGAAAACCAAGTGAAACCCGTTAAGGTTCCCTTCGATTAGCAACCCTATATTTTTTTTCTTTTTATTTTAAACTTGTCTAGAGGATGGTTAAATCCTAAATGATTCACAACAGCGGAAACATACAAAGGAAAACACATTCGAAACGCGGCCATGCATAAACAGTCCATTTTTAAGCTTACAGGGCAGCCCGTATCGGTACCCTAACCAGGGGTATCGATACGCCCTGTCTAGGTCAACCCAAGAAGTCAACCACGAGAAGTCCGTATCGATACAGCCCTTGAGCGTATCGATACGCCCTTCTCGGTCAACCCTTCTTGGTCAACAGAGTAGACCGGTACTGATACTCGGGAACCCCGTATCGGTACGCTCTACTCTCACTCAAAACTCCAAATTCCAGTAACATTAGAGGGTATCGGTACGCTAGGCAAAATTTGTGGCATGTGGGCATGACCGTATCGATACGGCCCTGAGGCGTATCGATACGCCCTGCACTGCAATTCCACAAATTCCAACTTAAACGACCCCAACACGACTCTAAATGCAATTCTCGACTCACCTAAGCGTATACAAACATGCAAGCATACATACTTAAGCCCAAGGAAGCATTCATACATGGATCCAAGCATTCATTCATAGCATTCCAAATGAAGAGCAAATTAGGCAATAAAGTGCATACATAAGGGTTCAAATGGTCTTAAGGGCACAAGTCAATCACAAGAGGTTTGCACTCATACCCAAGGCAACCTAAGCATCTAAAGCATGCCATCACACACATCAACATTCAACATAGTATTACATGCTTACAATCCATGACCAACTCAAACATCCACACTCAAATGAGTCATATGAAGCTCATACAAAAACCCTTGCCACATTGCTAACTAATACGAAATTGTTAACCGTACTTGAGCCACAAAACTTGGAAAGCCCTTCTTGCCTTGCCTCGAGCTAACACCACGCTAATGATCTGCATTGTTGAACATTGAGAGCGTAAGCTATAAGCTTAGTGAGGGTGCTCTAAAACGAAAAACATCAACAATGCAGGGCTCAAGCATGTTAACCCTAATCTTACATGCACCAAGCATAGGCATATAATCAAGTAGACCTAGCTAGTCTTTTAAGTGGCATATATGGTCTCTCAATCCTAACAAGCTCAAATCTCATATATCAACATCATGTAGCAACACATATAACACAACCATATATCACCATATAAGAACAAGTTAATTGGCCACTTTAATTACCCCGATTGTGCGGATTTAAACCTCAACAACACTTTACCTCGGTGGGATTCCACTTATCACCGGACCTTGCATGTGCAGGATTCCACTCATCGCCACATGCCCTACGGATGAGATTCCACTCATCATCTCGTAGAAATGTATAAAAAGCTTCCGGTGGAATGTTACATCACCGTACTCCTCCTTGATGACTTAACGCCATCAAGGCCACGTACGTTTTGACTCAATTTGTGTGCATACTATCCTAATGATCGATCATTTACAACCGGTAATTATTTTAGTGCCAATTATCATTATCATACCACATATCAACAACAACACTCATGCTCATCACATATATTCACATCATGATATATACATACGCCAATAGCCACAATCACAAGAGCATAGATAAGCAAACATAAATGCATTTATGGATATCAATGGTTAAATCGACAACTTGAATTAACTATAAGTGGCCTACCAAGCACACTTCATACACACACACTACACATACTCGAACCAAACTTAAAACAAGTTGAAACCACTCACCGCCCTTCCTTAGCAAATCGAAACAATCCTCCTACGAACCCGGATTCGGTCCCAAAGCCTCTTCAACGCTTCCTCTTGCTTCTAGCCAAACAAAAACACACTTATTACACCACAATTCAATGCTAAAACCCAATCACCATCTCACTCAACAAACACAACCAAATTCCACAATTTTCCAATCCACATAATACCCAAAATACCAAATTTCGTGCTTCCCAATATCCTTGCTGAAATTTCTATTTTCAAACACCCAAATGGTCTCCAAAACATCCCAAATCACCCTCCTAACATACCTTAACCATCAGCCCTTAGTTTTCAACCTAAAACCCACCAAAAATGGTGTTTTAGACAACTCTAAAATGGGTATAAGAGCTCACTTCGGATTTTTACCAAAATTCGACCAAATCAACATATGTTGTGTATTTTAACATGATTAAACAAAGCCCCAACTCAATTTATCAAAACAAAATAGAAAACCCCTTAAAACCCCAAACTTTGATATAAACCCTAATTTTCAAAACTCTATAACTTTGAAATCTAAGACTATAGATAGATAGGGGATAAAGAGGAGATTAAGAAAACATAATTACCTTTGAAGAACACCTTGGATTGAAGAAGAAAATGAATGGAATAGTAACTTGAATAAAAGAGAGAGTTTGGAAAGGGGGAAATGGTTTCCAACGTGAAAAGGGAGAGGGGAAAGAGAGAAGACAAATTTTTCTATAAAGTTGTCTTGCTTTTGAAAGTTTTTGGTCTAATTACAACTTAGGTCCTTCCCCTTTTTACAAAAGCTCAATTACACCACATTTTAGGTTGAATTGTTTTAATTAAATTTTATTGACTCGAACTATAAACCCGGTTAACTCCTAGGCCCAAAACACGGGTGTTACATTGAGAGTGGAAAAACTAAAACTAGTAAAAAGAAAAGGAAGAACAAAGGTTTTTGGCTAGCACCTAAATTGACGACCACCACATATGGGGATGACGATTTTGTTTAAAATTTAAGGGTAAAAGAAATTTGAAAAATGAAGAGAAAAGGAACCAAGATTATCACTTCTAGTTTATTTCTTTTGACTAAATGAATAAAAGGAAGGGAGGTGGTGGTGGGAAGACAACAGTCATTGGTGGTGAGAGGTGGTGGTGGTGGTGGAAGGTGGAAGGAGAGTAAGAGAAAGAAAGAGTAATTTTGGTAAATTAAAATAATTATTTTATCTAAAAATTAAAAAACAAATAGAGATATTGACGTGCATGATATGATTGGTCAATAATTATTTTATTTAACAGTGTTAACATTTTGGGGCAATTTGGGTAACGATTCAAACTTTAAGGGGCACAAATACGTTAGGTACCAAGTTGAAAAAAGTGGTTAACATTAGGGGACAAAAAGTACATTGAGCCAAAATAAAACTAGAAAAAAAAACACACGAGCATTCACAAAAATTAAGAGGTTTATTTATATACAACTAAACGAAAAATTAAAAGTTAGTCAATGGCATGAAGGTTGCCACCGCAAGCGAAACTCGCGAACAAAAAAATAATTTTTTTAAAAATCACTACTTAAAGAAAAAATGGAAGTAATAATTATAATACATAATTGAAATTATTATTTGATATATCACTGGAGATAGATACAATACAAACATTGTATTACGACATTTCAAACTATAAAGAAGTAATTATGTGACGCATTCTTATAATCAGTCATCACCTTAACATACATACTGATAAACAGAAAGAATTTGGGAAGCAATCATAGATAAACTAGGGCCTGGTCAGTGGTCACCACCGCTTATTGTTTCTCTCATGTGGGTCTTGTTCTTCCGAAAGAGGCAAATGGTAGGTCTTAAGAGTTGCAAGTATTATGATACGTGTCATCATTTGATTGGAAGATTAAATTTATTAAAATAAAATAAAAGCTTAATATAATTTCCCCTAAATTTTACATGTTTTCCCATCTTGTTCTCTAAAGTTTATTTTTGACCACTTTTGCCCCCTAACTTTTTCGCCGTTACTAATATTTCCCCCTACTGTTAAAAAAATCTGTCTTAACCAATCAGAACGCACCACACCATTTTCTTTCTTTATTTTTAAATTTTAAAATAAAAAAATAAAATAAATGTATTAAAATATTTATTAATTTAATTATATTTCTCAAAATATATGGTAGTTCGAATTTGGACTAACTTTAAAATCAAGGGGCTGAGGGTAAAAATGATACGGCGGCAGATGACGCAGGGTTGATAGAAAAAAATGGGTTAGGGTTTAGGGGAAGAAGAAGAAGAAAAGAGGAAATTTGCAGTTTATCTCAAATAAGTTTTATTTAATGATTCTTTTAATATTAATTATATTTATTTTATTTTTAACATTATTTTTAAAATTTTATCTAAAAATTAAAAAAAATAAAGTGGCTGATGTGGCGTAATATAATTGGTCAATTTTTTTATTTTAACGGTGTTAAATTTTTGGGTTATATGGGTAACGGCGAAAAGTTTAAGGGGGTAAAAGTAGTCAAAATAAACTTTAGGGGGCAAGTTAGGAAAACATATAAAGTTTAGGGGGAGAAATGTGCATTAAGCCTAAAATAAAATTAGGACTAATTGATATAATATGTAAATAATAAAAACTAAATGTGTAATTATACAAATTTTTATTAACTGCTACGTTACACTTTATGTTAGATTTTAGGCAAAATGACAAAAGATACCCCCAACGTTTGCATGTTTTGTCATTTGGCCCCTATTCTTTTTTGGTCCAAATATGTCCCCAACGTTTGCTTGTTTTGTCATTTGGCCCCCTGTTCTTTTTTTGGTCCAAATATGCCCCCAACGTTTCATTCATAGTCCAAATATGCCCCCCAACGTTTCATTCATAGTCCAAATATGCCCATTTTGGATGTAAATTGTCAATCAACTGACGACAAACGGCTTATAAAAAAATTTTTGACGTGGCATCAGCAGATCTTAATACGTGGCAAGTCCAGTCAGCATCAGTTGTTGGACGTCAGTTGACTGACAGTTTCCATCTAACGGGGGCATATTTGGACTACGAATGAAAAGTTGGGGGCATATTTGGACCAAAAGAAAGAGTAGGGGGCAAATGACAAAACAAGCAAACGTTGGGACATATTTGGACCCAAAAAAAGAATAGAGGGCCAAATGACAAAACATACAAACGTTGGGGGCATCTTTTGTCATTTTGCCTAGATTTTAACAACAAGTAACCTAATTGATAGCTTTTAAATAGTTGAGTAGTTTGATTTATAAAATTAAAAGATCGGTGATCAAAATATAATCAAACATATAGTTGGGCAGTGATGGACGTAGTTTACCCCCCCCCCCAATAAACAATTTTTTTTATAAAAATAAGGGTTAACTATATCATTGACCACCGAACTAATTGAAGATTCCTATTTTGACTACCGAACTAATTGTAGATTCTTATTTTGACCACCGAACTAACGAACTCGTCAATCAGACCACCAAACTTATAAATCAACCTATTTTGACCACTGTTGTTAAAACCAACGGTGGAGTGACGGAACTGCCACGTGACAATTAACGAGAAAATTTTAAAATTACACATTTGGTCCCTATTATTTACACATTCTTTCAATTTAGCCCTAATTTTAAATTAATAAAATAATAAATTATTTAAGTGTAATCTTCACTCGTAGTCCCTTTCGTTTGGGGTTTGTTCTATTTTGGTCAGCAGAATTCTAAAAAGATTATTTTGGTCACTTACGTTTAGAATCGTGTCTATTTTGGTCCCTTGGCCGTTAGTCTCCGTTACTTAAAAAAATTAATTTTTAATTTAACCCCCGAACTTTCAAAACTTCATTTTTCACCATCTTCCCCAAAAATTCTTTTTAAACTCAAGGCGGACCGCATTTGTCTGAAATTGCAAACAAAAACATCGGGATCGAAAGTAGAGTATGAGAAGTGACAACTAAAATGGTTGTTTAACAGTTCTTTTTGTCATAAAGTTTTGAAGAAGCTTCTACGTGTGCTAAACGATAGCCATGTCCATTTGGAGCAAGTAAAACTAGCCCGTGCAGGACATTTCTAAATCCGACTATCTCAATTAGGCCATCATCTACAAAAGGTGGAGTCAATCCTCTCTGTAAACCAAAATTCGCAATCGAAACCTTCTCGTTAGAAATCAGTTTGTTACAAAAGGTAAAAATGATGAGATAAATTGAACGAACATCGAGAAATTTCTTTCTATATAGTGTTCCCCAAGGATTGAATCCACCTGAAAAGCTTGGCAGGTTGAGTCAGACAATAGATTCGATGCTGCATTTGAAAGAAAAAGCAATTACGATGAGAAATCAAAGTGTTGTTTATATATCTTTAAAGATGCAACGAAGAAGGTGACTTCGACCTTCGAGGTAGTTTGAGGTCTTCCCATTGGCCTTGTTTCTTCATAACCTTCACTTTTGTTAGTTGAGCTATGTTCCTGTATTGACATCGAGACATAGCTCAGGAACATAGGCATCAAAGTTAAATGCTTAATAACCAGACATGCAGCGCACTAAAACAAAGAAATGTATGGTGTCATTCAATAGAAAGACATTGTTCTAAACATGGCAGGAATTAATATTATCAAACATCTGCAAGAAGACTCACGTTGGAGAAGGACAAAAAAGAGAACCGAAAAGCCATCCTCGAGTACATCCAATCTTTACGTAAGTACCCTGCTTCATTGTAAAAAAAGAAAGACTTGTAAGTTACAGAAACAATAATGCATAAAAGGTATTGCACTTCTGTAAACTTAACAAAAGATCATGTAATGTAGTATATAAGAGAGAGCCAAGAGGGATGGGAATTTTTATAATCAGAATCGCATTTCTTTTCAGATAGGAACTTCAAACTATAACTAGGACTACCTATGGTTCAAACGCTATCACAATTCTGGACAATTGAAGATTATTTCAGATTTAAACAACCTTTAACACAGAACATATACTTTTACTTGATTAATTAACTGATTTCTGAATTTTTCTGGGTGCAATTTAAAAGTTACTGCACCATGATCTCATTATTACATTCAGAATAAAAGTTACTTCACCGAGATCTAGACATTGAGATAATAAGCTACTAACAATCATATGTAAAAGCAAAAGAGATATTAGGCTTAATTCCAGTTCCATAGAAAAATCAGCATCAAGAATTTAAATAAGAAGATGGCAAAACTATAGCTGGTTCAATTAGGTGAGAATAATTTTGCAATAACACTCTCCCATTAGTACATTAACTACAAAAATGCCTCGAATGATCAATTGCACCGTATATATGGTGGGGGAAACCGTTTCAATAAATTTGACAGTTCAGGTAACTTAACTTGTGACCATCATATCAAGGATAAAATTACATGTGGTGGATTTATATCAGGTTAACTTGGATCTTGATGTTTCTGTATGCAATTTTAGGAAAATGCGGCAAGTGGACGTCAATAATGCGTTCCTCAATGGGGGTCTCGAAGAGGAGGTTTTCATGCTTCAACCTCCTGGTTTCACACAAGATTCGAATGATGGAATCTCTCTTGTGTGTCTTCTTCAAAAGGCCCTGTACGGACTGCGACAAGCTCCTCGCAGCTGGTACACTAAGTTACGAAGTGCTCTTTTCGGGTTCAGGTTTAAAGAGTCTGCTGCTGACACCTCACTATTCATTCGTATCAAATCTGGTGTTTCTTTGTATGTCTTGGTGTATGTCGATGACATCATAATTACTGGTTCATCTGTTGCAAGTGTTGATAATATGGTTAAACATTTGAACTCTCGGTTTTCCTTAAAAGATCTTGGAGAATTATCCTTTTTCCTTGGTATCTCTGCTCACCGTGTGGGTGAGTCTCTTGTGTTGAGTCAGAAGTCTTTTATTTTGGACCTTCTCCGTAAGGCAAAAATGGATCGTGCGAACCCATCTCCCACTCCTATGTGCTCTACTGTCAAGCTAACGTCCGATGCTGGTAGCCCAATTTCAGACCCATATGAGTTTCGTAGTCTTGTTGGGGCCTTGCTATATGTGTGCCACACTAGGCCCGATGTTGCATTCAGCGTTCACAAGGTGGCCCAATTCATGCATCGGCCGTGTGAAGAGCATTTGGCTGCTGTTAAGCAAATTTTACGGTATTTGGTTGGCACCTTGGATTATGGGCTTACGTTCACATCGGGTTCTAGTGGGTCAATGAGCGTTGTTGCCTTTTCCGATGCAGATTGGGGTAGCAGTTTAGATGACCGTCGTTCAACAACGGGCTATTGTATCTATGTTGACAATTGTTTAGTTGCTTGGAGTTCGAGAAAACAAAAGTCTTTTTCCCGTTCGACGTCCGAAGCTGAATATAAGAGTGTGGCAGATGCGGTGTCTGAACTGTTGTGGGTGCAGACTATTCTTACGGATATGCAAATTCCTATTTTGGGCACTCCAGTTGTTTGGTGTGATAACACAAGTGCGGTGGCTATGTCTGCCAACCCTGTTTTTCATTCCAAGTCAAAACATGTGGAACTTGACGTGCACTTCGTTCGTGAAAAAGTGAGTGAACGGAAAATTCAGGTTAACTATGTGCCTGCTGATGCTCAAGTTGCAGATGGGTTTACAAAGCCCTTGTCCAAAGTGTACTTTCGTGACTTTCGCCATAAGGTTGCTGTTCACCCTGTGGCAGTGGATCAAGCTTCTCTGAATTTTGCAAATTAATCAAGGGGGAGGAAGACGGGGAAATGTTAGATTGTATAGCTGTTGGAGCTGTTGGATCTGGTTCATATTGTTTGCTGGGTTGTTAGTATGGTTTGTTTGTTTGTTATTGGGTTGTAACCCGTGTGGCCCACTGGCCTAACAGATCAGTTTTATAATAACTGATTTTGTTAGACACGTTTTGGGCTATATAAATGGAAGGGTGGCCCGACCCTTGGCTATCACGGTTTTCTGGGTAATAGCCCACATTTGCTTTGTTTCATCTTAACCGTCCATCTTCTCTTTGTTGTAAACTGTCAATAATGCAACGTCTGGACGATCCGACGACGAAGATTAAGTTCAAAGCTCCTTTAATGGTGGCTTAGACACCATGGATTCGCTCCAACAGGTTTTACCTATGAGGTTCGTTCCTATCTCCGTTTAGATTTACTAAACAACCTTTTTTTTTCTTGAAAAAATTCATCAAATTAATGTAAACAAAACTCTGGGTGTTTGAACAGGAGAGGCATCTCGAGTTTTTACAATGGCAAATCCAAGTCTTTCACAAGTCTGTATATTTGTTTAAGATATATATCAATAATTGTATCTTATAGCACAAAAAATGCTTGCCCGCCAAGCATTTGCCTCTTGCATTCCAAGGTCCTAGGTTCAATCTCCTTGGAAGCAAACTTAATGTTAACGTTTTTTCCACCTCCGATTGGGTGTGACACGTGTTACCATCTTATTAAATAAGGTGGAAAATTAATTAAATAAAAATAATTAAAGACTTTCAATAAGGTGGTGACACGTGTCACCATCTTATTGAATAATTAATTTATTTTATTAGATTAAAATTAGGATTAAATTGATATATTGTGTAAATATAGAAGACCAAATATGTAATTATACTAATTTTTTTAACAGTTCCGTTAACTTTTTCGTTTTTTTAAACGGCGAGTGGCTTAATTGGAACCATTTAAATAGTTAAGTGGTATATTTAACATAATTAAAAATATAGTGATCAAATCGACACCAACACTATAGTTTAGTGGTCTTTAGTATAGTTAACCCTAAAAATAATAAAAATGAAATTACAAAACTGCCAGTCGCACGCTCATACACCTTCATTTTCATCTTCATGCTCCAAGCCTCCAACGACGATTCCTCTTCGGCTCCCTGGGAAAGCGATCGTGGTTTCTCGCTGGCTCGCTCAACCCATAAAAGACTTAAACCCAAGACAATTGGTTTCAATTCCAACAGCCTAGCCCGAAGCGACTCCTCTAAGAATCCTCACTTCCTCTGCCAGTCATTTTTACAAACACATCCACCGCAAGTTAATTTCTAAATACCAAAAAAGGGAAAATCCGTAAGTATGCTTCGAAGGTCAATTTTTGAATTATCACGTTGCCGAGGGGCTCCCTGGAGAATTCCCAGACAGATTACGTCTCAGGTAAATTCAACCGCCTTAAGTTTCAGTATCAATTTCGAGTTCCCGTGTACTATTTTAATAATTGTTCTTTTTATGATGCATGATGGAAATGCAGCGTTCATCACCGTTTATTTATTCAAGGAAGCAATTTTCGACCTCTGCTGGAGAAAATGGTAATCCGAAACCTGAATCAGAGAGTGGGGTTTCAAAATTTGTCGTTGGAACTGCTGCTATTAGTGGTGCTATTTTGATTGCTTACCAAGCTGGATACTTTGAGAAATATGGCGAAAGCCACAAGGTTTCTATTGATTCGACAAATATTGGTTTTGATGGGAAAGATGAAAAGGATATCCAGGTTGTTTCTTCTCGTAATGAAGAATTGCCTCCTTATGTGGATTTGCCTGAGCAAAAAGCTGCAACTATCGTGGATCTTCCTCCTCAGCCCGAAATTGTGAGTGAAACCCAAGGCGAAAACCAGTTGGAAGATAAGTCTATCGATGTACTTGGTGAAAGCACAACAACTTTACCAGAACAGGCATTACCAGAATATTCTCAGAGCAGCTTGCCATCTGCTGATCAAAGTGCCGATGTTGCTGCTCCAGCCGAAGAGAATCTTAAAAAGGTTGAGTCCGAAACTGCAACGGTACCAAACAAGGAAATTCAAGATATTCCATTGGATACCCAATCAAGTGCATCCGGTGGAGAAAAGGAGACAAAAACTGCACCATCTCCTACTACCACTGTTGGGCTCCTGGTACCTTTTCTCTGCACCCTATATTTGTACTGATACTGATCTATTGGAGTTATTGATTTTATGAAATTTTGAAGAATGGTTCAAGCATCTATATGCAGATTGTATTTTATGGTGTAATGCCTATGCAGGCCAGTATTATTCTATTAAAAGGGTAATCAGATGCACTTCAATATGAACTAAACAATATAGATTATTTTGTTATTGTTAGTATAGTTTTGCTCATCTATTTCTATCGCTCCACAACTCAATTATGACAGCAATATGAGCCAATTGTCACTTGTTTGCCAACAAACACCATTGTCTTTCATGTATCTATGCACATTCATATTTCTTTCCATATAATTTAGCCATGGAATCTAGCAGTACTTTGTAATTTTATGCATGGGTGCATAAAGAAATGTTTCAGGATGCCAAAGAACCAACCATAGTCCCTTTTTCTTGTTTTCTGGGTATGGCATCGACCTCATCTCTTTATCTGGAAGTTTCCAGTAACAAAGAGACTGAGGCTTAACTGATTTAACTTGCTGGGCACCGGAAAATTACCATCTTGTCAAGTATACTTATACTGTACAGGCTAAATATTACCCGCTTTTGGTGGTCTACTGTTTCAGGATGAACCAAGTAAAGGTACACAAGACCATGGTTTAGGCCCTGGAGAAATCCAACTAAAATCTGTCCCATCTATACATCCCACTGCAGAGGTATCCTTTGTTCTACTAATCAGTTTCTCTTGTTACCCTACATTTTTTGTTGTTCCTGATTTGTAACCTTTTGGGGTAGCGACAGAAACCATTGTTATTCTTTGGAAGTTGGTCCATGAAGCTTGTTAAAAACTCTTCCATGATTATACATGTGCTCATTGTCTGAGTTTTCTAGACTTTGGAATGACCTTATATTTATTATGCTCTTCAGCACATTGTTGGTTTAAAGGGGGAAAAAGTATGCTTGGAAGGTTTTCTCCACTTTGTTTGTGAGTTTATATGCTTATAATGAGAAGGTGTCCACTGCTTGTTAATACGTAGCTAATTCTTCCAGATGAAAAAGAACCAATGTATTTCTTTTTGTTTAGTTTCTAGGCCAGGAGAGGCTTTATAGGGAGGTTTTGACTCCCAAGAGTTGGCTTATGGTAGCAAACATTTAATCACTGAAAAACCTCATTTATGTGTGTGTTTAGATGGGAAAGACTGTCATGTGAGGTGGCAAAAGCTTGATCAGATCCTGTTCTTTTTTTTATATAGGGTTTAGGGGAAAAACAACTACTTGTATTTCTTTTTTTCTTTTTCTAGGCGAGGAAAAACTTTATAGGGAGGTTTGACCCCCTAAAAAACTGGCTTTTTATGCCTTTGTGTCTAGGAACATTGTCATAGAGGTGGCAAACACACGAGCAGATCTTGATTCACTTTGAATATATGGATATTTATTTATGTACAAATGTATATGCAGTTTCTCCATTATTCTAGTAGACTTCTTACAAAACGACGTTTTGTTTTGTTTTGCTTTGCTGCAGGATAAATTCAGTAAAGATGGAGAAGCTCCGAGTTCTCTTCTTGAAACCTATAACCTTAGGGAAAAGGCAGATGAAAGCTATTTGACTTCTCTAAATAGAAAATATGAGCAGCTTTCTAAAGAAACAGAGGTTACCTACATATCCTATTTGCTGTTTAATAAATATGATAAGCAAGAGTGTCAACTAACACAAGGTTTTCATTCTTTTTAACACATTAGGCTTTTGGTCCAACAATTGAGGAACTGAATGACGGATATTTATCGAAGGATGGAAGATTAGTTCTTGATTTCCTGCAAGCCATTCATGCTGCTGAAAAGCGGCAAGCTGAGCTGGATGCACATGCTTTTGCTGAGGAGAAACTAACATTGAAGGTCCAAAGTTTGAGCACTAGACTCTAGTACAAATTATCTGCATTCCTTATTTCAGCAACGTCACTTTGGTTATTGCATACAATTTGCTAATGTCCCTCTCTCTCTCCAGGAGAAGTATGAAAAGGAATTAAGGGATTCTAGAGCCAGAGAACTAATGCGTACAGAAGAAGCAACTATATTGGATAAGGTTATAGATGTTTTTCACATTTTCATTGTTTTCACTGTATTATATTTCTTGTGTTTGATTGCAAAGCTTTTGGTAATTTCTTCTCAGTTTTATGATTTGGTAATTTTTATTTGCTCTCACTTTCTTTTTCCCCCCTCTTGCTCTTGCTTTGCAAATCATTACAGTTGTTTCTTTCTTTATTGTTTCTTAGTGAAAATAAAAAGGTTAGTGAAGTTCCAACTCTTTTGTGGTAACCGTTAGGGGTGTTCAAAAATACCCGGCCCGAACTACCCGACCCGCCGACCCGCATACCCGATTTAATTTTACCGGGTATTTATATTAAAGTACCCGAATTTTTCGGGCCGGGTACCCGACCCGCAATTTTTTTCGGGTAGTTGGGCCGGGTCAGGGCCGAAATTTTTTTATAACCGGGTACCCGACCCGACCCGCTAATTTTAATTTTTATATATTTTATATTTTAAATTCTATTTTCATTTTATGTTTCTTATTATTTTTCCTTAAAATTAATTTTAAATCCCTAACTTCTTTTTATACTTGTATTATATACTTTTAAGTTTATAATTTTTCAAAAGTATTTATATTAATTTGTTAATATGAGAGTCGGAAAAAAAATATGATCGAGATTAATATTTTTAATACATTCTTTTGTTGATAAACCTTGATATACATATACATATATCCAAATATTTCTCTCTTAAAACTAACCAGAAATCAATAATTTTTGTGTTTGAAATATATTTCATGAAATTTTATATGCTTCTTATGTATTTTTTAAAAAAAAAAATAAATTTAAAAAATATAAAAAAAATAAACCGGGTACCCGGTACCGATTTTACGGGTACCCGAATTTTGCGGGTACCCGATTTACGGGTACCCGGTTCTTATGGGCCGGGTCACGGGCCGACTTTTAGGTACCCGAAAATTCCGGGTACCCGAAATTTAGGGTACCCGAAAATTCGGGTACCCGGTTATGAACACCCCTAGTAACCGTGTCTTCTGTTTTTTCTTTGAAAGAAAAAAAGAAAAAAAGAAATGTTTTAAGAGTTTAAAAATAATGATTTTTTTGCTTTGTTTTATAACTTGTCGAAAGACTGATCAAAACTGATCTTTTTTATTATATTTCGACTGTTAAATTGCTACTGATTTACAGACTAAATATATAGACTTATGCCTTAGCTAAGGAAACTCCTAACTAGGAAAGAAACTAATTCTAGTAAAGAAATACAATCCCTTATAAATAGGGATTCTAATAAATAACAAAATACTTACAGATCTTCTGAACTTTAGGAAACAATCTCTGACACTCCCCCTCAAGCTGGGGGCATGGGTGTCCTCCATCCTCAGCTTGCTTGTTAACTTTTGAAAATCCTTACCAAGTAAACCCTTGGTTAGAATATCTGCAATCTGATTCAGTAGTCACATAAGGAGTACAAATCAAACCACTGTCGAGTTTCTCTTTTATAAAATGCCTGTCCACTTCAACATGCTTTGTTCTGTCATGTTGAACTGGATTATGAGCAATATTGATTGCTGATTTGTTATCACAATACAACATCATTGGTCCATTCCATTCCACTTTCAAATCTTCTAGAATGATCTTCAGCCATAGTAACTCACAGATTCCTAAAGCCATAGCTCGAAATTCAGCTTCTGCACTGGATCTAGCTACCACGTTTTGTTTTTTGCTTCTCCAAGTAACCAAATTTCCTCCAAAGAAGGTGCAATAGCCTGGAGTTGATCTTCTGTCCATTCTGGACCCTGCATAGTCTGCATCTGTGTAGGCTTCCAGAGTTAAGTTTCCTCCTCTTCTAAACATGATTCCTTTACCTGGTGTACCTTTCAAGTATTGCAAGATTCGCACTATAGCTCTTAGGTGTGACTGACTCCTTAGGATTGTGCATGAATTGGCTCACCACTCCAACAACATATGTTATGTCTGGTCTGGTATGTGATAAATAAATAAGTCTTCACACAAGTCTCTAAAATGAACCCCTATCAACTGCCATATCATCTGGATCTGAATCTCCAAGTTTGTGGTTAACTTCTATGGGCGTTTTTGCTGGTTTGCATCCAAGCTTTCCAGTTTCCTTTAAAAGATCCAGGGTATATTTTTGTTGTGATATAAAAATTCCTTGTTGTGAGTGTGCCACCTCAATACCCAGAAAATATTTCAATCTCCCACGATCCTTCACCTCAAACTCTTTTACAAGACACTTTTTCAGATTGATGATTCTCTCTGAATCATTACCTGTAACTATGATATCGTCCACATAAGCCAGTAGTATGGTTACTCCCCCTGAAGATGAATGCTTCACAAATAAGGTATGGCCACCTTGACTCTGTTTGAAACCCTGCCTTAACATTACCTTAGCAAATCTTCCAAACCAAGCTCTTGGGACTGTTTTAATCCATATAGAGCCTTTTTTAACTTGCAAACTACATGTCCAACAGTCGAATTAAACCCAGGTGGAACATCCATGTATACCTCTTCTTCGAGATCTCCATGCAAAAATGCTTTTTTAATATCAAACTGTAGTAAATTCCATCCCTGGTTAGCTGCTAAGGAGAGTAGAACCCTCACCGTGTTCATCTTTGCAACAGGTTTAAATGTCTCCAGATAATCTATCCCATAAGTTTGCGAGTACCCCTTTGCCACCAACCTTGCTTTGTATCTTTCCAAGGAGCCATCTGATTTGAATTTTACAGTGTACACCCATCTACATCCTACTGTTTTTTGGTCTTTTGGCAGCTTTACTAAATCCCATGTCTTATTCTTTTCCTGTGCATCCATTTCCTCCTGCATAGCCTTTTTCCAGTTCTCATTATCTGTGAGAAAGGGGCCATGGTGGCCGGAGATGCAATGAATAATGGTGGTTTGTGTGTGATTGGAAGTTAGGGATTTGTTGTTTGAAGAAGATGAACAGGATATTTTCCAGAGAGAACAATGTGTTTCTCTGTATTTTCTTATTATTCTTCAATTGTTAAATGTATACAGAGTAAGCCTTTAAATAGGCTGATATAGAGTTCTAATATAACTAAAACTATACTTTTATCTCTAATTTAAATAATATATGTCCCTAATTTAAATAAGACTTCTAGTAAATCTAAACTACTGACTTGGAAATAAACTCTAATTATAGATTAAATAAAACTCTACCACTTCTCGGATAACTTACACTCTCCCTCAAACTCTAACACTTCTCAGATAACTTACACTCCCCCTCAAGCTGGTGAGCTAACCAGCTTGGATCTTGAATGTGATGCCCTACTCATATTTCTTTAGTTGTTTCTTAGAGAAAAAGAAGATCTCTCTTTTCCGGGAGCCATTGAGTTGAACAACTAGGATATAATCATGTTGTTCTTTGCACGGTCATTGTTGAAAATTTGCAGTTGATGTTGCTGGTTTTGCATCTTCCTTAGATGTCTTCCAGCTTTCCTCTGTCAGTGATGATCTTTTTCTGGTTTTTGCATCTTCTGAGATGTCTTCCAGCTTTTTCTACCATTCACGGACTAAGTAGTTGCTTCCATTCAATAACGATCACAAAAATCTACACTCCCCCTCAAGCTAGTAGTTACACAGACTAGAGTTCCAGCTTGGATCTTTGATGTAGAATCCCTTGAAAAATAATATAGTTTTTCTTTAAGGCTAAACTAAAACCTTTTCTCCTATTTTTTTTTGGACGGATGGCTAAGATAGAACCAAATAGTTTTTTAAGGCTAAACTATAACCTTTTCGAAAAAAAACAACAAAAATAAACGAGAAGAAATTTCACCAGAGATGTAAGATTCCAATGAAGGAGAAGCCAAGGAACAAGTGTAGCCTAATGAGAGCAGCGGAAAAAAAATGTGCATATGAAAAGAAAAAAATCAGATCAGAGATGGCAGCAGTGGTGACGACATCAAGACCGTTGTTGGCTCATGATACCATGTGAGAAAGGGGCCATGGTGGCCGGAGATGCAATGAATAATGGTGGTTTGTGTGTGATTGGAAGTTAGGGATTTGTTGTTTTAGCTTGTTTGGCAATCTGACAAATATCACAGGAAAAAGACTTTGGATCTTTATTACTGAATAATCGAGGGAATAACTTGGCAAGATAAATAAAATTGGGATGACCTAACCTAAAGTGCCATAACAAAATATCATTTGAGTAATCGAAAATACTCTGTCCTAAGGTAGAAGTCTGAAAAGAGAGGCTTTTATTTGCTTGTCCCTGAATAGGAGTTCCTCCTTGAAGAATGTAGAGTCCTCCATACAACCTAGCGTTGCCAATCACCTTCCCCGAATCCATCGCCTGAAATTCACAAACATTGAAAGCAAACTTAGTTGTACAGTTAAGATCTTTCGAAAGTTTGCTGACAGATATGAGATTGCAAGCCAACTTTGGTACATATAACACAGAATTTAGAGTAATATTCTGATTGAGTTTAACTGAACCACTTCCTGCAATTTCAGAGAAGGAACCATCAGCAGTTTTGATGTAGGAAAGAGAACTCAGTTTCTGAAGACTTGTAAACAAAGAAATGTCCCCTGTCATATGGTCAGAAGCCCCAGAATCGACAATCCAAGTGGAGTTATTACCACGATTCACCAAGCTCACAAAGGAAAGATTACCTGCATTAGAATGCAGGGCTATATTGCTTGCTGCTGTCATCTGACCAAAAAATTTCTGGATGCTGATTTTGGATGGACCAGCTTCAGAATTAACTTCAGAACTCTCGATGCCAGCCATGTAAGCTAGGTTTATTGTTTAGGATCGACAAGAAACCTAATCTGATACCATGAAGAAAGATAGGTTTGTACAGAGAAAGAACAGTTTTTATTCTCTGTGTCTTTTCATTTAAAAAAGAAAATTACGCATTACAGAAAATAGTCTTTAAAAAGACTATAAGTAATTTGATCTAAGTAGGACTACTTTAAAAACATTATCTCTAAGTAAGATAAGACTAAGAGTTAGACTTAATCTAAACTACATTATCTCTAAGTAAGATAAGACTAAGAGTTAGACTTAATCTAAACTACTGACTTAGTACCATTACACTAAAACTCTTCTATTTACACTGTTAACAACCTACATTATCTAATGCCTCAACTACTATTTTAGGGATGACAATATTGTTTAAGCTGGTAAGAAAGGTTCTATGATTTGGGGACAGATTATTATAGGTCATAAACAAATATGAAGGGTGTTTAGTGGTGTAGGTTCTTTTTCCCTTTCTAATAGCAATAGGAAATTCAAACTCAAAATTAGAATTCATATCATTATGATCAGGATCAGTTTCAGAATGTACCTCAAAATGTATGGGAATTGGAGCAGGAGCAGGAGATGATTGAGTTTGCATAGGTATCTTCCTTCTCGAATATGTCTTTAGAGGACCAGCAGTTTATTGAACATTGGGCTGAGAAATATTTCTGTTTGGTTGAGGAGTTTGAGGACTATTGGGTTCTGTTTGTAAGGACTGTGAAGGCGGTTGGATTTTTGCAGAATGAGGAGGTAGATCAATGAGGGACAGAGATTGTTGCTAAAGTAAAAATAGATCTGCATCCTTATCTTCCCTAAAAGACATCTCCCCTTGAAGATAAGGAGCAATGAAGTAACTCTTTCTTTCAACAAAAGTAACATCAGCAGTAACATAGACCTTTCTAGTAGGTGGATGATAGCATTTGTAGCCTTTTTGAGTAGAGGAATACCCAAGAAAAATGCAGTTTACTACCCTAGGATCAAGCTTACCTCGGTTTGGAGAATGAAGAAGAACAAAGGCAACACACCCAAACACTCTTGGCTGAAGGTTAAGAGATAGGTTGAAATGTGGGAAAATTTTTGTAAGGGTTTGAATAGGACTTTGGGATCCAAGGACTTTAGTGGGTAGTCTGTTCATCATAAATGTAGCTGTTAAGACAACTTCCCCCCAGTATTTTTTTGGAAAATTATTCTGAAATAAAAGAGCTCTGGTTATAGCAAGAATATGTCCATTCTTCCTTTTTGAAATTCCATTCTGCTGGGGAGTGTTTACACGGGATGATTCATGTAAAATACCTTTTTCCAAGAGATAAGGAGACAAGATTTGATTAAAATAATCCTTGGCATTATCTGATCTAATTCTTTTAATCTCGGCTCAAAACTGGGGTTTTATCATGGTGTAAAAGTTTTGAAAGGTAGATGCAACATCAGATTTCTGTTTGAACAAATAAATCCAAGTAACCCTAGTGTGATCATCTATAAAAGATACAAACCACCTTGCCCCAGTTATGTTAGGAACAAAAGAAGGTCCCCATACATCACTATGAATAAGACTAAAAGGAATATTGGTTCTATTATTACTTGCTGGAAAAGAGGAACATTTGTGTTTAACAAGTTCACACACATCACAATGTAATTCCTCAACATCTAAGGTTTTACATAAAGAAGGAAACATAGTCTTTAGAAGTTTAAAAGGTGGATGACCAAGGCGAAGATGCTGGAGCTAGATTTGGTCTTTATTGTTTGTTGAATTAGATAAAAAAGATGAGGGTGGAGTGTTCAAGACTCTAACTTGTCCTCTAAGATTCTCAAGATAATAGAGTCCATTGATCTCCTTAGCACGCCCAATCATCTTCTTCGTTTCCTGCTCCTGGAAAAAAAACAGTGTGTAGAATGAAACAAAGCACTGCAATTAATATCCCTGACAAGTTTTGGTATTGAGATAAGGCTGGTAAATAATTTTGGAACATGTAGAACTTTTCTAAGCAATTTTTTTTTACTAATGGCAACATCTCCTTCACCAGCAACTGTTATCATGGTACCATTAGCAACTGTAATTTTCCTATTGCTAGGGCATGGTGTGTAATTGAGAAAGTTGAGAGAGGAATTTGTCATGTGATCAGTTGCTCTTGAGTCTATTACCCAGGAGGTTTGAGTAGGTATGGAGGATTCCAAGGCATTGAAGTTTTGAAAAGAGGAAGAGGATATACCTGAGAAAACCAGATTACCTGTACCAGTAATTGATGATTTTCCTAAGGACTCCAGTAGAATCTTCAACTTCTCTACTTCCTCTTGATTGAACTCACTAGATTGTTCAGTGGATTCTTTGGCTACTTCTCTAGTTGCATAGGCTCTGCTCTGCCCCCTCGTTGATCCTTCCCTTTCTATGAAGTTTCTGTTTGTGGACTGAGGCTTCCCATGTAACTTCCAACACCTCTCTCTCGTGTGTCAATGTTTTTTGCAATACGTACACCACATGGAATCGCGATTCATTGCCCTTGTTGTTTCTGATTTTCTTTCAAAACTTTCCAGACATGTTGGCTTTTCAGAAACTGTTTGAGTCACTAGAGCCGAGCTTTCTACTTGATTATTTCCAATCATCATTACTTCTCTTCTTTCTTCTTCAGCCCGAACATAAGCAATGGTTTCATTTAATGAGGGCAGATCTTCTTTCCCCAAAATTTGGATTCTCAATGCATCAAATTCAATATTCAGTCCAGCAAGAAAATTGTAAATCCTTTCCTTTTCAACAAATCTTTTCAGAATTGCTGCATCCTCACTGCATTTCATCTGAATGCGTTGATAATGGTCCATCTCATGCCAAAGATTTTGCAGCAGATTAGAGTAGTCTGTGATTGATTTGCTTCCCTGTTTTGTGGTTGAAATCTTGCTCTTGATCTCATAAATCTGGGCAGCATCACGAACCTTTGAATAGGTTTGCTTTACAGATTCCCATATTTCCTGGGCCGTGCTGAGAAACATGCAAGTGTCACTGATCTCAGGCATCATTCAGTTCCACAACCAAGACATAACGAATGAGTCTTGTTCATCCCAAGCTTCAAATTTAGGGTCTCCTTCTTTAGGGCCCTTTCCAAGAAGATGACTGAGTTTTCCTTTTCCCTTTAGAAAGGTTCGAACCAATTGGGACCATTTAAGGTAATTCTTGCCATTGAGTCTATAAGCGGCATGAATGTTCTGTAAGTCATTCATCTGACTAGAATGACTTCCTTCATTTATCATATCTCCTTGGGCAGTCGCAGAACTGTCGGAATCAAATGTGTCGACCATACTTTTCTAAGGGAACGAGAAATCGAACAAATACTGTCTAACAGAACAGTTTAAGCCTAAAGAAAAAGAGGCTCTGATACCATGTCGAAAGACTGATCAAAACTGATATTTTTTATTATATTTTGACTGTTAAATTGCTATTGGTTTACAGTCTAAATACATAGACTTATGCCTTAGCTAAGGAAACTCCTAACTAGGAAAGAAACTAATTCTAGTAAAGAAATACAATCCCTTATAAATAGGGATTCTAATAAATAAAAAAATATTTACAGATCTTCTGAACTTTAGGAAACAATCTCTGAATAACTGTCTCTTTTTTTGCCAATAAGTGAGTTAGTCTTCCAAATGTAATCAGCCTGGAGGATTTTTTTCCTACTATCCACTTTATGAGTGACACATATTTGATAACCTGGTTTCTACTTCCGATGTATCTTTCTCTTTAAGCTTGTGAGTTGCAACATAGCCATCATGACTCCCCTTTGCAGTTTATGCTTAATTCTTGTGGCGAATCCTCTTGCTTTTTGTATCCCTAGAATCTGTATATCAGGGCTGAACATGAAGCAGAATGGGTGGGCTGATGCTCTAACACTAACAATTTGATTAAACGCCGATGGTTCTGGAATCTGTAGTGCTGTATCACCCATAATCCCATATCATTACAGAAATGGACATGCTAGATAGTGATTGATAGTTGAACCTCTTAACATTTCCACCATAAAGAAATTTTTTATCCCATGTTACGGAATTCATGCAATTTTATTATACCTTGTATTAATCAACTTAAGCTACTCATGCTTGATTTTGGTGAGCATGGTTATTCTGCTGTATTTACCTGTGAAAGTCGCATTTCAGTTGCAGATGGATTATAATCACATGTCCATATGCCCTTTGAAAGGTTTAAAAAATCAAGTGAAAGAAAAGAGAGGTGATTATCTAATTTTTTGAATTCAGGCTACTAAGAATTTGATTTTACCGCTCTCAGGAATTACAGAGAGAAAGAACAAAAACAGCAGCTGCTATAAAATCCCTTCAAGAAAAAATGGAAGAGAAAATTAGGATTGAACTTGAAGAAAAGGTAGATAGTTTAATGCTGTCAAAGATATTCTATAACATTAGTTCATAACTCATGTAATCAAGTTGTATAACTTGGTGATTGCAGGAAAGAGAAGCTGAAATGAAGTTGGAAAAAGCTCAGGAGCTAGGGAAAGCAGAAGTGATTGCAGCGATTGCAAATGAGAAAGCAGCACTGATTGAGAAAATGGCTGAAGCAAATCTTCACGTAAGCTTTCTCCTAGTGGAATTTTTAATGAAAATCTGAACAAAAACTAACTTTTAGGATGAAAATATGACCTAGAAGTTCCTTTCAGTGGCATTTGATAGAATATGGAATAAGGAAATCTGAAAGTTATGCTGCAAGATTTTTCTTATATGATGGGTTGGAATATGAATTCTCATGGCTCTTACTTTTGGGCATATAGCATGCCAGGGAAAAAGGAGAATCCTAGTGCCATACATAAATTCTTTTAGCTTTCAGCTTACAGCTTACAGCTTAATGCAATATCAACCTCTCCATGCTTTCTGTCTTATGCATGTTGATGCTCCATGTGTTTGATAGATATTGTGCACAGTATATAATTATATTTAAGTTACATGTGAAAAATGAATATGCATTGTGCTGAAAATTAAACTGATCAAGTGATCATTGATCAGAATCAAATTAACTAGCCTCTTGTGCAATTTCTAGCTGAAAATCAAAGATTTTTCCATCAAAGTTTTATTAATATTCTTATTTACTGGAATGTATTGATTTATGATCTAAATGTTGAATGAATTTCCAACTTTATCGAAAGCAGAATGGAGTTTAACCAGTATCAACCTCTCCATGCTTTCTGTCTTATGCATGTTGATGCTCCATGTGTTTGATAGATATTGTGCACAGTATATAATTATATTTAAGTTACATGTGAAAAATGAATATGCATTGTGCTGAAAATTAAACTGATCAAGTGATCATTGATCAAAATCAAATTAACTAGCCTCTTGTGCAATTTCTAGCTGAAAATCAAAGATTTTTCCATCAAAGTTTTATTAATATTCTTATTACTGGAATGTATTGATTTATGATCTAAATGTTGAATGAATTTCCAACTTTATTGAAAGCAGAATGGAGTTTAACCAGTACTACCTATTCTGGAAAGCAAAGTGAAAGCTAGAATAGTTTCTGATATCTTGCTTTGAATATTAAAGTACCAAATCAAACATGAACAATCATTTCAGGATCAATATGCATGTCTGAAGTTAAAAAGAGTCTTTTAAATCAGAAACTTATAGTTTATCAGCTACAAACATAATTGTGAATGCATTTCTTAGTTTATTGTGTTTTGTTCAGATAAACCTGAAGTTGAGAAATAAACATCTATTTTTATACTTCATATCTGCTCAAGTATTATTTTCATAATCTAAAATATTGTTTGTTATTAGCCATTCAGTACCATGGATTTGATGAGAGGACCTAAACATGGCCTGAATTATTCTTGTGTAGATACGTGCTTTATGTATGGCATTTTATGCACGATCTGAAGAGGCACACAAGAGTCATTCTATTCACAAGCTCACTTTGGTACCTTCTAAACCTTGATTCATAGTGCTTTGTCTCATGTTATCTTTTACATCCTGTTGGAACCTGAGTTATGTTGTATAATGATTGATTGTCCTAGTAATAATTTTTCTCAATTGTAAATTATTGCCTCCATAACTTTAATGTTGTCCTGCAGGGAGCGCTTGCACTAGAAGACACACTCTCTAAAGGATTACCGATCCAGAAAGAAATAGATGCTCTACACAACTACCTTGAAGGCATTGAGAAGGACTCAGTATTAGGTTTGGTCCTTTCATCTCTTCCCGAAGAAACTCGGTACTGTGGAACAGACACTCTACCGGAGTTGAATCAAAAGGTAAGTTGTTCTGTACTTATAGAAATATATGGTTATGAATTCCAAGTCCTTTCAAATGATAATATCATTTTGTTACATGGTTGATGGTTTTCCCCGCATAGAATTTTTTGCAAGAATTGTATGCTTTGCTTTTGGCATGCTATTAGAATGGAACAGTTTAAATTCTTTTATAGAGACAGGCTAAAAATATATAAAATCTTAGTTTTTCCAAAACCTGAAAGCTGGGAGGGATAGATGCTCATGGAACCAGTCACTTGCATCCCTTCTAGCTATGATATATTTGTCACTCTTTTCTTCTTCTTATGGGAGCATTGACAATCCCCCATCTATGCTAAAAGCCAGGAGTGGTTCTATGACTATTTTGCTGTCTTTAAATATTTTTTTTATCCCAAAGTTGGTGTTTCATTAATGTGTGTGTGTGTGTGTGCGCGCTAAATAAATTGAACTAAAATCCTCTCTGCCACCCCTCTTACTTCCACACCCACGCCATGCTCGTTATTGTGTCCGAATATTGCTTCCTGTTTATTATGGATTGGGTTTGCAGTCTTATTTCTTGGAGAAACAAAGAATATGTAGGTTGTTTAGCAGTCAAATTTCCGAAGGTCCGATTTCTTTTAAGAAATTTTTTCCTCAATTGTGATTCGTGAAGGGCACTTAAGCACTAAGATGTTATTTTGGATTGTCAAGGTGAGAGGCTTCTAGCTGGCCCCTTCTTTGGGGATCTCTACATTGTAACTGCCATAGGAATCCTTAGTTTGCTTCGGTTGGCAGGGCTTGGTGCTGTGATGGGAATTTGCTAGGAACTGGATTTAGTTGTCTGGTAGATAATATTAACTGAAAAAAGAGGGAGGACCAAGGCATCATTTCGAGGCAACCCAAAGGAGGTTTGCTTCTTGTTTTAATGGTTCATTTGTATTCTGAACCTTATCAACTTGATACCAAACGAAAACTAAGTATTTTATGATGGATAGAAATTGAGATTAATATTCAAACACTACTATAAATTGGTTTGGTTCAATGTATCAAGCTTGATGAGGATAAAATTGTCAAGAAAAAGAATGCTTTAGAATTTATTTCCTTTTACATGCTTGTTGGTCTAATTTCATGCATGAGAAGAAAGTACTACTCTTTATGTATCACATGATCTGCCAGCCCTGCCCGATATAAATTGTCTCAGCTTGATCACTGATGCAGTGGCATTAGCGAATCACTTCTGGCAGAATTTCCTAAATTATCTTGTCTAGTAGTGATAGTTAATAGTTTCTTTTATCCTTAATAATTCTACTGAATACTGATTCATAATGTTTGACACATGTTCTCCGTGCAGTTTAATGCCTTGAAAGGGAGCCTGAGGCACTACAGCTTAATTCCGCCAGGTGGTGGTGGTATCTTGACACATTCTTTGGCACATGTTGCATCCTGGTTGAAGGTATAAAAAAATGGGTTCGGCCTTTCAAATGATAATATAACCAAGTTGCTGAAATAGTCTCATGTATGCATTTTGACTATCTAATAGGTGAAAGAAGTTGATGCAACTGGTGAAGGAATCGAGTCTATAATCAATAGAGTTGAGAATTACCTGGCTGAAGGAAAGCTTGCTGAAGCTGCAGGGACTCTTGAACAAGGTGTCAAAGGTAGCCAAGCAGAGGAGATTATTAGTGATTGGGTGAAACGAGCAAGGAATAGGGCCATCACCGAGCAAGCATTAACAGTACTTCAATCGTATGCTACTTGCATCAGTCTTACCTAATCTCCCAGTCCCGAGTATTTGGCTCAGACAATGCCTCAGCCCTCAGGTATGGAACTTACGAACCTCATTGAACTAGTAAACATAACAACAACCAAATTGGTGTTTTTGCTTCTGGGAAACCTATATCCACATTCTTTGTTTTTGGTCTTTAAACTGTGTAGATCGACCATGATCTTCCAAATAAAAAAAATCGTTTTTGCTTCTGAGAAGTTCCATGTTTCTTCATCTTTTCAAATAGACTGTTATAGACCTTAGTGTTGGAAGTAAAGTTATGATTATTGTAAACACCATTTCCTGATCCCTTACGAAGATTGGTACTTGTATAAATGATGCATCATTTCCTTTCAAGAGAGCAAAAGAAAACGAAAGGAACCTTGAAATAAAGCAAATGAGAAAGGTTTTAGCAACAATTTTGTTGTTATCATGCAGCTAGATCTGAGTTATCTTGGACAAGGAGTTTCCTCATATTCTGCTCGAAATATTCTTCAATAATGCATTTATTCTTATGCAAAGCTGTTTTGCTTTGTAAGTCTGTGTGTTCAGTTTGACAGAATTAAAAATCTGAATGCCATCTTTAGGGATGAAAAATGAAAGCAAAATTGTTTTATTTATGGATTTCACCTTCCTCATGGTGGGTCGCTTCCATGAGAATGACAGACATTAAAATAGTTTTGTAGTTTTATTTTCGGGTAAGCTACAATTTGTATAGTTTTTTAAAAATTTTAATTTTTTTATTGATTAAATTTTAGTTTGGGCTACAAGTTGAGTTTTCCATAAACGTTTAAACCACATTTTTTAATATTTATTTTTGATAAGAAGGGTATTGTTATCATGTGTCTTATTAAAAAACCTCTCTAAGCCTAATGGAAAAAAAAAATTGAACATGGTAACAAATTACAACACATTCACATCCTTTACACCATGCCTATTTGTTTGTGTTTATATATATATATATATCACCCAAAACAAATATTTGAAGAAGTATAATAAGAGAGAAAAAGAACAAGAGAAATATAAAATAAAAAGAAATAGAAAGTAAATTTTGTTTTTTTTATTTTCATTTACATCATACATTTATAGTATAAGTATATGGGTAAACGATATAATAAAATATACAAAATTAAAGATAAATATGGAAATAAATAAAAACATTGAGATAAATAAGAGAAAAATACGTGATTTATCTGAGATAAAATGAATATTTATTTCCTTGATCTATATTATTTATCGTATTTATTTTATTTTAAATAATAATTTTAATAATTGTAAAATATTAAAAAAAGCATATTTATAATGTTTTTTTAAATATACTCTCAACCATTTAACAATGTATGCTCAATCACTATGTTGGAGCTGCTGGTGTTCGAACCCATAACTTCTAGAAATAATAATTGTTCCTTTAATCACTGAGGCAAGTTAGTTCGTGCACATATTTATAATGTTAGAATGGTTATAATCCACTTATACCATGGTGTAAACACTAAACACTAAAAATTTTATACTAATTTTAGATCATTAAACGAGTGTATATTTATCGTTGATATTATTTCACTTCTCCATTCTTCTATTAATTTATACTTTTCTAGAACTAGTGGGCCCTCGACTCCCACAAAAATATTAAAAAAATTATAATTAAATTATTCTTTTATCCCCTTAAAAATATACAGACAATTGTTGGCTCCTCTAAATTTAGAAGATTCTAGATGATTCTAGAGGCATATTTATTGTGGTGTCTTGTGGGTCACGTGACCCACCATTAAAAATGATTTTTTTTATTATACTGATAATTTTTTTTTCGATACCTATTTTTATGTCTTAATTTTAAAATATAAATTTTAAATTCTAACCTTAAATTTTAAATTTTAAATACTACCACATAAACCCTAAAAAATATACCCTATATTTAATCTCCTAAAACCTAAACTTAAACTATTATGCATGGTTTGGAAGTAATATATTTGTTATTTTCGAGTTAATTTGTATGTTGGTCTTTTCATGTAATTCTTTTTTATATAATTTCACAAAATTACTTGTTATTTTGACCCACTCAAGTTTTATTATCTTTTAATTTGATCCATCAACATGTTTATTTTTATTTTCATTATCTTTTTGTTTAATCGCCGGTAACTAATGTATTGGTTGACTAATCCAGACCGGGTACTACAGAGGCTTATTATGGGGCAACCCTCCCAATCCAATTTTCTCCATTCACAATACCATAACTCAAGCTCTTGACGTTGCTTAAGGAACCTAATGCCTATTTCAGTAGACCAATTGACTGTTGATTTTTATTTATTTATCGCATTGTATATTTATTATTATTAAATTTTTATTTTATTATTATAAAATACCAATATTATTTTTCGATAGTTAATATACTTTTTTATAATTATAATTATAATTATTGCATAATATATTCTCCTCTATTTTATTATATTTATTATGATTATTTTTATTATTATCACTTTTGTTATGAATATTTATCTATATGGATGTCTATCATGATTAGAACTTTATCTAAGAAGTTTGATTTACTTTATCATTAAGAATGTTATCTCATTTAATTAGAGTTCAATGTAATATGTACTTCTTATGCTTATAAATAGATGATTTGATGAAGATATTGTACACAAGTCTATATTTGAGAATAATATAAATCTTTCTATTTCTCTCATCTCTTTGTTCTTCCATTCTTGTTCTTTGTTCTTATTGTTGTTCTTTGTTATTTTATTCACAACACGTTATCAGCACGAGTTTGCTCGAAAGATTTTGGTGTTCTTCGTTCGAATTCCAAAGAAGTTACTGAAAAAGTCTGATCCTACTTTGAACTGAAGATAAGTTTTTTTTCTCTTTATTTTTTTAATTACTAACTGTCAGCATCTTATATTTTAATTTGGTCTTTAATTTTTGGTGATATATTTTGAAGGTTTAAACGAGCTATGAATTTTGAAGCCGCTCGTAAACACCAATTGAGATGTCAGGCTACACAAAATCTGATGCCCGTGGTTCAAGCTAATGAACGGCTTACCATTGGTTTTCTTTCTTTGACATGCTTTTATTTTTCTAACTTGAAAAAGGAAAAACTTAGTTTTAGACAAAAAAAATAATTAAATTTATGGTGCGATTAGTTAAAATAAACATATATATTATTTATGAAGAAAAATTGTTTTCTGTCAATGAAGTCATGAAACCTAGATTTTTAATATAAAAAAAACATATATCTTAAGGGTAAACTATGGCTTTAGTTCTTCATAGTTTAGATCATTTTAGTTTGATCTTTATTGTTTTCTTTTCTACACCCTTAGGCATTATGCTAACTTATGATAAACAAAAGAAATATATAAACGCATCATTGTTATGCCTAATAACTGCCTATACAACTATGTTTAAAAAATAAAAACAAAAAGAGAGTATTATGCCACAAATTCTCTAGTTTTTAATATATTCAGTTCAGTCCATATATATAGATCTAATTATTATGGTTTCATATATGTTTAAGTTTGACACAATGGTTAAACTTGGATTTAAATATCAATATTTGTTTATCTTATTTTATTGATAAGAGTTTATATGTTTTGAGTTTTACATGATATGTTTAAATGGGTTGGAAAAAGTCATGACTTCTTCGAAGATAAAATCTAAAGAGGTAAAGTTGCTAGATTCTGGGGAGAATTAACAATTTAGCAATCCACATCGCAACTCCCTTCTCAATCTGTTAAGGTATTAACCTTTTCTTTTAAATTATTAATAAGGGTTTTACTTATAATATGTTTGTTCGATTAGATTCATTTCGTTCCCTAGAGTGAATGAAAGAGTTGTTATAAAATCTATATTTGCTTGAAAGCAATATTTCTTCTATGTCGAAAAACTCGATTATAGATTTCTCCCAAGTTCACAAAAATTCGTCTTGATCCAAAAGGTTTTATGGGAGACATTCCCTGAAGTGAATGCAAGCATGATGTTTATTCCATGCAATTATTGGATATGTTTCATTCCTTGAAGTGAATGCAAACATGGTAAATCACTATTCAATTGGGAACATAACTTCGATATAATCCAAGTATATTGGCTGGACATCCCGTTCTGCGAGGCTATTGGTCTCAAAGGAGGTTTATAAAGGACCTTGTGGACTGGTTTAACAACGCCGCGTACGAGGATTAAATCTGTGTTATCTGTGATGAGGATATGTTAATAAAAACATACTCCACTTTTCACGACAAATAATGTTGTCCTCAAACACAATATCGTGAAAAAGGTTTCAAAGACTCACTGGCTCTACTCCATTCCCTGAAGTGAATGTAAGATTATATTATGAAAAGAATAAAAGCCACATTAGAGGTTGTGGTCGTGATTGAAACCATGAATATATACATGAGAAACATAGCATTTTAATGATACTTCTACCCACTGGTGGTGAAGTTATAAGGATGATAAGATTGATAAAGATCATTCTAATGAAGTACAATTATTTTTATTACCAATGTGATGTTATAAACCATTGGTCTCATACTTGTCGTACGTTGAAAACTCAACAATCTATGGTGACGATTTATGCTCGACATAAGCATAAGATATATTTTCCCATTTAAATGCAAGGGAATAATGTGAGTACTATATCTCAAAGTACTGAAAATATTGATGCTCTAGAAGAGCAATAAATTCTTGAGAGAAAGCACACTATGAAAAGTGTAGAATTGTGAATATTGCAATAATTACTGCTAATGGTAATAATATCGTCACCACTGGAATTGGAAATTTTAAGAGAGAAAATATGAGTTCGCAAAATATCCCTTTAGGAATTATACTTAACATATGTTATCAATTAGCATTTGAAATAAGCCATTGTGGATATAAGTTCTGGTAGTCAAAAAGTCAGTTGAAAGCTCTAGAAAAGCTATATATATTGCTACCAAAAGATAATTTCCACTGAAAGCTCCGAAAGAGCTAAATATATTCTCATTCAAAGGAACAATTTTGATGATCGTACTAGACATGTACAAGTGATATTGAATCACATATTATGGTAAACCAAAAGTTTACAAAATTCATAAATGTATATACACACTTGTATGTAGTTGGTATGATCGGTTAGACCATCCTGATCAATAATGATGAGAAAGCTAT
Organism: Hibiscus tridactylites; assembly: GCA_958450335.1. Taxonomy (NCBI): domain Eukaryota; kingdom Viridiplantae; phylum Streptophyta; class Magnoliopsida; order Malvales; family Malvaceae; genus Hibiscus; species Hibiscus tridactylites. The sequence continues at coordinate 17,882,684 of OY288285.1, read as the reverse complement.
TGCGATTTACATGCACATATATTAAAAGAACTTGGAGTTCTTATGATGCTTATTCTCAAAGGAATAGATTAAATTCCACTTATTAAAGAACGTGAAGTTCTTGTGTTGCTTAAAGGAATTGATTAAATTTCACTTACTAAAAGAACCTGAAGTTTTTGTGTTATTTGTTCTCAAAGGATATAGATGATCTCACTTACCAAAAGAATTAGAACTTGAAGTTCTTGTACTGAAGTTGAGACTGTAAGTCTTGCATATCTGAACGAAATATGGGCCCATATATCCACAAATGTGGAAAGTTTTATATGATTTTAGTATATGCATCTACATTGTTTTATCAACTTACAACCAGAAGTTTGTGAGATTGATTCTAAAAGGATTCAGATTATGCAATTAGACTATTCGTTTTGCAAAAGCTTGTGGGTTTATATTTTAGGCTATATCGGTTGTTACAAAGCCTATTGATTATGAAAAATAAGGTTTAGCAAATTTTTAATTGGATGCCTTCTATTTAATAGCTAAACTGTGAGAACAAAACATTTATTATTTATATGGTATTTACATATAGCAACACTTATACGCATCAAGCCAACGAGTTATAATAAACTCCCTATTATGATTTGACTTTTGGTCAAAAGTCATATTTCCCATTTTTGAATTTTTGAATGTGTGATATATAGTTTAATTGCTCCACCATAAAACACAAAATGGGCAAGTAAAAAGGGTTGAGAATATATATTGAGTATGAGTCTCCTTTTATGTTTAAATTCTAAACATTAAATGGAGAATCATTTATTAGATGATTTTTATCAACATCGGGGGGAGAGAATAATCAACTGGATAAAGAAGGAAATGAATTATCATTATCTAGATCCTCGAATATGAACTAAAAGTTCATAAGATAATTCATGTTATTTCATGTCAACTGCCAAACATATTTACTGACCAAATGAGAGTAATTAAGTCTCATATACCAGCTGAAATGCTCTATGTTTAAATTACATGTTAGAGCAAGTGGATGTAAATCATGCTTGAAGCGTGATAGTTGAAATGATTCCAATGATCAAAATTCTTGTAAATGAAAAGTATTCTGAGATGGTCATATATTGGAGGCGGGTGCTTCTAAAGAGACCCAAGACATAACTAATAATAAAACTCTTGAAGAGTTTCAGGTACCTGCAATAAATATTGAAATCTTGAAGAGATCTCGATGCGTTATGTCATTACAAGAATGGAACCAGAAAATTGGAAAGTTGTCGACAACGATTTTATAAACAATTTTACATAAATTACTTCTATAGAAGTAAATAAAGAAATCGAGGATCTTGTATAAAATCTATCAAGAAGTATAGATATTGAATTGGTCGATGTTGAAAGACGCTTTGAACTTCTAAAATAGAAGTATTTGGACCAGCAGTCCAAACACCTAAAGGTGTAATGCAAGTGAGGCACAAATAAGTAGTCGTAAATACGACTTGAACTATGATTTATGAAAAGTTTTAATTACTTCATGGTGGATGCAATTACTTTGACAGTTATGAAAAAGTTTTGCATGCGTCTAATTATTTGTGGATCCATATTTATCCTTGAAGGATTTAAAATGCTAGAAGCATTTGGAAATTTCCGAGGAAATTTATTTAGACATGTCTCATGAATATTTTGGCGCATTTGGTATAATCGCCTTAGTGAATACTAATTGAGAAAATACTATAAGAATGATCAGATTTCCTTATGTACTTTATAAAGGAGTTTGGATCAAGATCCATTATGATAATTTTAGAACTCCTAAAGAGCTTCAAATTGGAAACTCATGAAGTACTTTCAATACAAGTACTTGAATCTTGACATCAAGTTTATCTCGACTTGAAGATCGAACATTTTTATAGATTTCTTTTTATCTATGAATAGACATAAGCTAAAAGAATCTTAAAGAAGATTCAATATGAATAGAGCATATCTATTGAGTATCTCAATAGTTGTAAGATTGTTGGATGTGAATAAAGATAATTATATCTTTTCTTGGTCTTGAAGCACTATACATTAGTTGGTCAAGAAATATCTATGAATATACAAAGATCATTACATTTAGATCTTCAAACATTTGTCGATGTCTCCTCAAATCTTGTAGAAATAATTGTTATGCACAAGGCAAACAAAAAATATGTTTGGCTAAGACCATTGGCCCAACATATCCAAAAGATATGTGATTTACTTTCACAAGATATGATACAAACGCTATCTTGTGTAGAGATAATGGAAGGTGGATACATCATGGAAAATATTACTCCAAAGTTTCATCCCCGCTACCTTTAGAAAAATAATATTCAAGTTTGAATTATGAAGATTCAAAGATCTTCTGAGATGTTTTCATGAGAGGGAGTAAATATGCGTTGCGCTCTTTTTTTCTTAACCGAGGTTTTGTCCCAACAGGTTTTTCTAGTAAGGTTTTTAATGAGGCAACATGTTATGCGTATCAAAGATGTGTGTACTCTTTTTCCTTCACTAAAGAATTTTTTCCCACTAAGTTTTTATCTTAGTAAGGTTTTAACGAGGCACATTATCTACATAGACATTCAAGGGGGAGTGTTATGAATATTTATCTATGTGGATGTCTATCATGATTAGAACTTTATCTAAGAAATTTGATTTACTTTATCATTAGGAATATTATCTCATTTAATTAGAATTCAATGTAATATGTACTTCTTATGCCTATAAATATATGATTTGATGAAGACATTGTACACAAGTCTATATTTGAGAATAATACAAATCTCTCTCTTTCTCTCATCTCTTTGTTCTTCCATTCTTGTTCTTTGTTCTTATTATTGTTTTTTGTTATTTTATTCACAACAACTTTCAGTATTTTGATTACCTTATATATTATTTTTATATTACTATTATTTTAGTGTCTATTTATTATGGTTATTATTTTTTGGTTTATTTTTCAATATTTAAGTTTATTTGTTGTTATAATTATGTCTACGTGTGGACATTTGATCGAATTAAGTCAAAAAATTTCGAGTTAGTCGAGTTAAAGAGTCTTATTTTATAACTTAAACTTTATTTGAAATTTTTTCGAGTCAAGTCGAGTTTATGAAATTTGAGTCGAGTCGAGTTGTTCGAGTTTCTGTTCAGATTTAATTGTAAACATTTATAATATTATGATACTAATTAGTTCCAATTTTAATGATTTTCTATAGCCATATCCAATGCACATTATAACACCCCAAAGATAGGCCTAGTAGTAAGTTATTAAATCATCTTCTCTTTCATTTGGTCGAATCATGCTTTTGAGAAAGGGAGAAAGAAAGCTTGAGACATAACCATGGACGATAAAGGATCAAAGCTTTGTGAGTCAAGTTCTTTAAGCCCTCAATTGAGTGATTTAAAGAAGAGGGTGAGTATACCCTCATTTTCTTTTGATTCAATGTTTTAAGATGTGATTCTAGCTTTAAATTTCGATAAGCTTTGAGGTATTAGATTGTTAGAATTTAGATTTATGTTATATAGTTCCTTGAAGCATTCAAATGATGCTTGGTTGAGTTATCATGTTTCCCTTGTGAAATTGTAACATGGCTTGAATGCTAAATTGCTTAAGAATGAGTCCTATTTTGTTGTGAAGGATTTAGGAAATCGGCTGGATCTTACTAGTAGTGTAATTGATACGTGAAACTGATTTTTTTGGTAACATTGCTTGCTAGTGTTTAATTAGGGGCTTTTTAATGAAATAATTTATTTGGGAAGTCAGATCCGGCAGGTTGTGGGGATATCCTTAGAAATGCAGAGGGTTATATTTTAGTGCTTTTTTCATGACCTTTAGGGGTGATGGAGTCCAATGAGATAGAGTTACGTTTATGGCGGTGGAGGGTTTAGCCGCTTCAAAATAACGTAACGAGTGGTTTTTTATTATTGAATCTGATCCTCCTGTAACTATTGCTTAGATCATGCATAATGAAAAGAGGACGTAGCGACTATGGCAATGCTTTTAAGCCATTGAGCATGCATGTGCAGCGCTACTATGTGTTTGTTTAACTAGTTTTTGCGAAGCAAATAGGTTGGCGGATTCGTTGGCGAAGAAAGGTGGAGCGAACAACGTGGCTGCAGGTTTGAGATTAGGCGTGGTTGGATGCTGGTGGTGGTATAGAGGTTTGGTTATGGTGACATGTTCTTTATAAATGCTTTGGTGTTGAATTTGATCTCTTTCTTTTGTATGTTTGGATATATTTAAAGTATTTTTTTCATTTAAGAATATAGAGATATTTAATGAGGCCAAAATAATATATAAAATTATGTTAGTGCTTGAATAAAATCATCATATCTTTTATTCATCAGAAAAAAATCATATTATTGATAAAAAAATAAAGATTTGAGGAAGATAGAATTAAAAAGTGTTTAACCAAGTGCAGCGCCGCAAGCTTTCATCTTTTTTTCTTTGAATAGCCGGCGGCGGTTTTTAACTTTGTTGGTTGTCGACCGTTAGATTTATTATTTGCCCGTCTTTGTTATTTTTTTTATTAATAAAGGGGATACTATAGCAAGCCTCGTTAAAAACCTCCCTAACCTAAATGGAGGAAAAGAGTACCCACCATAGTATTACATAGGCACGGAAATAACCCAAAAATACATCCAAATCAAACGGTAAGACTAGGTAAATCCTCATGCAACAACGTTATCACCGCATCCGGCGGAGCATAAAAATAGCTAGGCTCATAACCATTCCAGGGACCCAATTTAGCAAGAAAATCGGCAATCTGATTAGCATCTCTAGAAATATGACGAAACTCAATCAAGTTAACCTGTGAAAGCAAACGACGGACAGAACCTTAAAGCGACAACGGACCAACATCATCCCTCTCCTTGTGTATCAAACGAACCACATCAAGACAATCCGATTCAACGATCAACGCCCTAACATTGCAATCTAGCGCACATCTCAGGCCCTCATGAATCACCCATATTTCCGCTTCAAGAGCACTACAATGACCAATGAATTTCGAGAAACCACGAATCCAAGACCCCGCAGAATCACGAAGCACACCCCCACAAGAAGCACGCCCCTTGGAAAGATCACATGCTCCATCCACGTTAAGTTTCCATACATTGACCGGCGGTGGAGACCACCTCATCTGTTGTCTTGTATCCAACACGGAACCACGCCCAACACTGCAGTGTAGCACAGCTCTCCCGCCCAGCAGCGCCTTGGTCGTTCCTTGCACCAGCCGCCTTGCCCGCAATAGCACATCGTCAACACACGAGCTTGCATTGCCAAAGACAGCGCCATTACGTGCTAACCAAAGGTACCAAACAACCGCCCCGAACAACAGTCCCCACTGCTCCTCGCCACTGCCGACATTGCCTCGCAAATTCCCGCTAATCCAATCCTCAATTGGAGCCGTGAAAAACCAGCCCCGGTTAGCAGCTGGAACCAAGCGCAACCACGTGTCCCTCGCTGTCAAACATTGTCGAAACACATGGTCAATTGTCTCATTACCATGTCCGCATAACAAGCATTCTGCTGTGTCCACGATGTGCCTCTGACATCGTTCACTATTCGTCAACACCCGCCCCTTGCACATCAGCCATAAAAACAGACGAATACGCTGCAGACCCGGAAACCGCTACAAACTTCGCCAAAGATTCCCTCCCGATACTTCTAGTTCATCCCCTTCGCCGCATAAGCCGACATAACCGAAAATTTCATATTCGCACTCCAACTCCACCCTACGGCGTCGATCACCTCACTGTCCACAGGGGAATAGATTGCAGCAATTCTATCAACAACATCACTCGGCAAGATCTGTTCAAAGCGATCAAAATCCCAATCCCCCTCACTATTTTGCATATCCTGTAGGGAAACAAAATATTGTTGCAGCCCACTCAGAGAACTCGCAAGGTTTGCAAGCGGCCCAACACCCCGGATCCAATTATCACGCCAAAAATCGATACATGTTCCATTACCGACTCTCCAAACCAAGCCCTCCCGAACATCTTCCCAAACCGACGATATCCCCCGCCACAAATGGGAACAATTCCGCCTAACAAGTGTATCCGGGATAATTCCACTACACTTATATTTAGCACGAAGGAACCGCACCCAAAGATGCTCTCGCTTATCAACTAAATTAAACGCGAGTTTCATGAGAAATGCATCATTCTGATCTCTTAGACATTTAAAGCCCAACCCGCCCATCGAAGTAGGCTTACACAATTCAGTCCAATTCACCAAATGCACCTTTTTGTTACCATCACAATGTTCCCAAACAAAATTTCTAATTAGGCGCTCAATCTCGTCACACACACCTAGCGGTAATTTCGTCGTTTGCATTGCATAATAAGACAATGTTGACAACACATCCTTCACAAGAGTAATACGACCGGCAAACGAAAGATACTTTGCTTTCCACCCTAATAGGCGATCACGAACTTTCTGTATCAAATAGGCATATGTCGATTTAGAGACCCGATTATGTAACATAGGAACACTGAGGTACCTACCTAGATCCGTTACTTCCGAAAAACCCACCACAGTAGTCAGATCCCGTTTCAAATAAGTGTCCACATTTTTTGAAAAATAAATATTCGATTTTTGCACACTAACCTTCAGTCCAGAATACTTACAGAACTCAATGAGAACTTCTCGAATCACGTCCAACTGTTCCATCGACGCTTCCTCAAAAAGAATCATATCATCCGCAAACATCAAATGCGAAATAACAAGACCCCGTCAAGAAGTACAAAAGCCCTTCCACTGACCCGAAGCCACTTTCTCATTAATCGCCTGCGTCAATCGTTCCATACACAAAACAAAAAGGTAAGGCGATATGGGATCCCCTTGTCGGATACCCTTGGTAGGTGTAAAAGACTCGGTAACTGCGCCGTTCCAAATGATCTGAGTAGATACACTAGAGACACAACCAAGAATAAGATGTCGAATATTCGAGGGTAAACCAATGTCCTGCAAGGTATCGTCGATAAAAGCCCATTCCAGCCTATCATAGGCTTTCTCCAAATCAATCTTCAGCGCCATCCAACCCTTCCTTCCAGTCTTTGTTATTTATTTGCTGCTTATTAGCACACTTTTTTGTCTATTGGCACGTTTTTTTGTTTACTTATTGTGAAACCAATATTTTAATTTTGATATAACTAAAAACCTAAGGACTAAATTGAAAATGTCAAAACGAATTTTTAAGTTCTCAAAACATCCCCATATGATTTTAAGATTATGCCAAAGTTAAAAACAAAGTTTTCAAATATTTTTCTAAGTGTTTAAAGCCAAAACAGTGATTTTCAAGTCCCTGTTTCGAAACGGCCTAAGGCGTTTCGAAACGTTTTCATCACTGCCAACCCCCATTCCGAAACGTGTATCGAAACGGCTTTAGAACACTTGAACCCGTTTCGAAACAGTCTCATACGTTTCGAAACTGTTCTTCATTTTTGAATTGAAAACTATAACAGTTGCAACATTTTTTAACTGAATACTTAAAGATCAACAGGGTGTTTTGAAACGGGCTCAATCAGTTTCGAAACGACCCTTGACAGTAGCAAAACCATTTTGAAACGAGGCCAAGAGTTTCGAAACTGTTCTTCATTTTGATTTGAAAATATGACCGTTACAATTGTTTTTAACTGATTTTCTGAAACCGTTAGGGTGTTTCGAAATGGGCTAAGACTGTTTCGAAACGACCCTTGACAGTGGCCAAAGTGTTTCGAAACGGCTCTAAAGCGTTTCTAAACGGGCTCTTAAATGCACCCCAACGGCTCTTTCTATTTTAGTCCGTTCCGAAACAGGTACCCCGCGTTTCGAAACGGGTTGTTGCAGACTGCATTTATGGAGGTGAGATAACATCCCCAACGACTCTATTGATGAATGCAACAACCACAACGGCTAGAAATCAATGAGAATGTATAAAAGGGACCTCTAAAAGCTTCAGCAACAACTATTGATCCTAAAGAAAACATCCAAACATCAAATCCAAGCAATTGTGCAAAAATCTAATATTGTCTAGAAACCCTAATTGTAATTTTCATTCTTATCTTGTTCAATTGGGTTGAGTGCTTGTAATTGGGCTACAATTTGTATTGAGAGATACTCTATTAGCCATCAAATTCTTTGTTATCTTGTTGTGAGGATTGGGTTAAATTTTGGGTAGAAAATTTAACCGAAATTGTAAGGGTTGCCTCCTTAGCCTAGAAAAGGGGAAGAGCAATTAGTGGAATTGTTGCAAATCCTTAGTGAAACTAAGGTAGTGGATGTAGAGTTCATTTGGAACTTGAACCACTCTAAAATCCCTTGTCAATATTTTTAATTTGCAATTTCCACTACACAATCTTTAAAAATCCAATTCACCCCCTCTTGGTTTATATCGATCTTTCGATCCACTCAACACTTATCCTCTTCAGGGTTGGATCTGACGTCGTCACAACTGATCAAGATGACACTCATTTTATTATGCTGCTGATCTCCCTGTCTCGAACCCTTGAACCGAATTTGGATACGTGATTACATCTACCGTTTATCCGTGATTGAGTTGTGGTAATGACCTTATTGTCAACACACGTTCATTGTAATATGCATTTGTTAATGTTGTTTGTTGATGGTTTTACCATCATCGTTGATTTGGGGATGTTTGTATTCGTTTTTTGTTCAAGTCTTTGGAGTAGGTTCTTTCATGTTCCTTGTTTGGTTCTCTTATGATCTAGAGCCGCTATTTTAGTTTTCTAGGTTTGTATCTAGATTTAGGTGTTTGTTTACTCAACGGTAAACTTTTATTGTATTTTCAAATATTTCCTCGTTTAATAAAATTAGTGGATTCCTTTTCAGAAAAAAATTAAAAAGTGTCACCGCCTAAAATCCAGGGGGAAATGGCTCTAATCATTTTTTAGGGAAAACTACTCGAGTGATCACCCAACTATAGGTCGTGACATGTTTTGACCACCCAACTAAAAAAATTTAAAATTCGACCACCCAACTATTTAAATAGACCTATTTTGACCACCGGCCGTTAAAATCTAACGGAAAGGTGACGTGGTTGTTAAGTAAAATCTGTACAATTACACATTTGGTCCTAGTTAGTTCTTTATTATATCAATTTAGTCCTAATTTTAATTTAAATAAATAATAAAAATAATTAACCAATTAAGTGACGACACGTGTCATCACCCGATTGGATGATTTTAATTTAATTTTTATTTAATTTAATATATTTATTTTCTTCCAATCAAATGTAACACATGTCACCATCTGGTGTGAGAAAAAAAAAGAGTGCTTGGCATGAGATTTGAACCCACAACCTCTTGGGAGAAACCTCATGCCTTTACTATTGCACAAACTCACTCTTTGTGAAAAGGATTGCACCAGTTAATATATATCTTATAATGTAGTAAATGCTAGAGAATAAAGAAATAAGAAATGGTTGCAAAGAGACTCGAATCTAAATCACTTGGGATGTGCAAAACCATACAAACCACTTAACCGGTTCAAATAATTAATTTAAATACGAACATATTTTAAATACAAATATATTTTAAATATAAAATACATATATATTTAAAATACGAACATATTTAAAATACAAATATATTTAAATTTTAAATATATTCGTATTTGAAATATAATATATTTATATTTTATATTTAAAATATATTCGTATTTTAAATATGTTCGTATTTAAATTAATTATTTGAACTGGTTAAGTGGTTTGTATAGTTTTACACATCCCAAGTGATTTAGATTCGAGTCCCCTTGCAACCATTTTTTATTTCTTTATCCCCTAGCATTTATTGCATTATAAGATATATGTTAAATGGTGCAATCTATTTCACAAAGAGTGGGTTGGTGCACTGGTAAAAGCACGTGGTTTTCCCCCAAGTTGTGGGTTTAAACCCCACACCAAGCATTCCTTATTCTTATATTTTCCTTCCACCACATGATGACACGTTTTACCATCTGATTTGAGGAAAATAAATATATTAAATATTAAATTAAATAAATTAAAAATTAGATTAAAATCATTCAATTGGGTGATGACACGTGTTGTCACCTAATTAGTTTATTAATTGTATTATTTGTTGAAATTAAAATTAAAATTAGGACCTAAATTGATATAATAAAGAACTAACAAGGATCAAATGTGTGATTATACAAATTTTACTTAACGGTCACGTCATCTTTTCGTTAGATTTTAACGGTCGGTGGTCAAAATAGGTCTATTTAAATAATTGAGTGGTCGAATTTTAAATTTTTTTAGTTAAGTAATCAAAACAAGTCGCGACCCATAGTTAGGTGGTCACTGGAGTAGTTTTCCTTTTAAAAAAATGGGCCGCCCCCTCCACCCACAAATTATTTGTTTTCCACAGATTCTGAATTTATTTTTGATGTCAATTTGTTTACTTTTAAACATCAATATAAAATGAGTTTAACTTTATATACAAGTTGTATACTCTACCCGTTTATTTTATGTTCAAATCTTAAATTTTAAACTTAAAATTTAACGGCCGATAGTTAAAGTAGGTCTATTTAAATAGTTGAGTGGTCAAATTTTAATTTTTTTTATTTGTGTAGATAAAACAGGTCACGTACCATAGTTAGATAATCACTGCATTAATTTTCTCTTTTTAAAAAAACAAATGGACCGCCCCCCTCCGCCCATAAATTATTTGTTTTCCAAAATTCTGATTTTTTTATGTCAATTTATTTACTTTTAAACATCAATATAAAATGAGTTTAACTTTATATACAAGTTGTATACACCTTCAATTTATTTTCTGTTCAAATCTTAAATTTTAAACTTAAAAATTTAATTTAAAATTGTAAAAATCAAATAAAATTGTACAAATTTTAATGAAATATAATATATTTTTTTACTGTCTAAATATAATATATTTGGTTATTTTAGAATTGGAACATGGAATTAATGTTCAACTTGTATACGAGATTCACAAGGAGTGGTTTTGGGGTGAATCTCCAATATGAGCTGCCATAATTTCATGATATGACAATGATCAACTATAATTGTTTTAACTAATTTAATAAATTTGAAATAATACAACAAAAAGTTAAATTTAACAAGGGCCGTGTTTGAGCAGATAAATAATTTTATTATTGGAACTAGTTTAAATCTATACACGTTTACAGATGTACATGAACTTTTCTGCATCCTTTTTCGAATCTATAAAAAGAAACCTTTAAGCACTTAGTTCTGTCTGTTTTTTTCATTTTTAATGAGTGGGCAATTAATTAAGAAGATTAGGCACCTAAGCAAAGTTATTTTCGTATCTGATATTTTTCTTGCAGGAACTCGTTTGACTGATATGACGAATTTTATTGAAAAAATAAAACTCTTGAAACACGCCATATTAATAACTCGTATTCTTGCGATAGGTGTTTGATTCAGAGAAAATTTTGTTTGGGTATTAAAAACATAAATAATATTTAAAAAAATATTCGAATAAAATAATGGAGCTTTTAAAATAATGGAGCTTTTGGTATAAATAATGGAGTTTTGGTATAAATAGTTGATAGAATTCGTTGTGCTTTCAGTTTTATTTATTGTTATTATTTCTAAATTTACTTTTTTGAAAAAATAAAGCAAATTAAATAAATTAAAACTTGAGTCATAAAGGATTCAATGAGTAGTACCAATAGAAAAGATGATGATATTCATTATAAAAGATTCAGGTTAAAGCACCTATGTGTAAGGTATATTTATCTTGTCAAAGAGTTAAAAAAAATTATAAACAGATATTATAATATAATTACATCGGCAGGGCGGATGCACCATGGACCCATGGTGCATGGTGGGTCAAGTGACGCACCATTAAAAAGTATGATAAATTACATTCACAGTCACTAAATTTTTAGGGAGCTCTTATTTTGGTTATTGAAATTGAAATTTTTTCATATAGTTACTAAATTTTTAATTTACTTTCATTATAGTCATTGTCGTTAACTCCGTTAAAAATGCTGACATGGCACGTTAAAGTTATTTTTTAAAAAAGAACCCTAATTTTTTAATTTATAGCTATTGTCAATGCCATAATTTCAATTAACGGAAGGATTGTCGATCAATCCCAATAGTAGGAAAGATTCGTTTTGCCAAAAGTTTAACATTGTTTAGTTTCAAGTTGATCTGATGGTTAACATTGGTAAATAAAAACTAAAAATCACAATTGAAATTAAAATTTAACTTTTTGATCTACCATTGTTAATCGTCAGATCAACTTCAAACCAAACTATATTAACATTTTGACCTAACAAATTATTTCTATTGTTGGGATTGATCGGCGACATCTCCGCTCATCAAAATTTTGGCCTTGGTAACGGTTGTAAACTTGAAAAGTCAGGGTTCTTTTTGGGAAGAAGACTTTAACGAGCCACATCAACATTTTGTAACGACAATGATTGTAATAAATCAAATTAAAAATTTACTGACTATAATAAATGTTTTTCAATTTCAATAACTAAAGTGAAAAGCACCCTAAAAGTTCAATAACTACCAATGTAGTTCACCCTAAAAAATATTAATTATTATTTTTTGTTTAAATAAAAAATTAGCCCTTAAATTGTTTTTTTCTTTGTGCTCTTAAACTATTTTTGTTCAAAACAAGTATCCAAATTAACTATCATTTGATAATTATTTTAAGCATATTTGTGTCACACCCTAGAAGAAATAATAAAAAAGGAGAGAAAAGTGGAAATGTAACTTATAATATGATATATAGCATAAAAAAGTGTGTTATTAGTAGGATAACTTGTAATATGACATATGGCATAAGAAGGTGAGTTATTAGTAAGATAATTTATAATATGGGGTATAGCATAAGATAGTGGGTTATTAGTGGGATAACCTATAATATGATATATACCATAAGATAGTGGGTTATTAGTGGGATAACCTATAGTATGATTTATGACATAAGATAGTGGGTTATTAGTGGGAAAACTTATAATATGACTTATAAGATAATATAGTGGGTTATTAGTGGAATAATGCAAGGACAAAATAAGTCCACGTGTCCCTCTCTTGAAACACACGACTAACAAGTGTATAACACCAAAAAGGATTATCATCTTTTTCACTTTAATCCACGGAACCAACATAGAAACAAAGAGAAGAGAGAGAGCTTAAAAAATCTGGAGAAATAGAAACAAAACAAGAAGCAAAAATTTAAAAGTTTGAGGGATGGAAATTATACTTAGATTGCATGCATGTTCGTACAATTCAAATAAGTATCTAATATGTTACCCGAATTTGTCTACGAATTTATATTGTTATCTTGATGAGTTCTGGGTTTGATTTTTCTGGAAATTTATGTTTGAAGGTGTTAAAAATGGTTATGAGAAAATGTAGAAGTAGCTGGTAAAATAAGATTAGGTGGTGGAAGCCAAGAAAATAAGTTATAAGGAGCTTAAGAGAGAAATTAGTGTAATCTGCCCAACACTGCCCTGTTCTGGATAGTGACCATTAAAAATTCACCAAAAATAAAATACATGGAACTTAGACATGAAATTTTAATAGAAAATACTTGGGTATGCCTAGTTTAACTAGAAACAAACGATACTAAAAATTGATCTTTATAGAAAAATCCGAAATAGAATTTTGTGGAGGTGTTACAAACTGCCCATAACTGCAAAATGACCTATGTTTAAATAATAAATTGTATTGATTGAGAAATGAGAAAAATATGTATCATATATGGTTGTAAAGCTGTGTAAATAAGATTTCTAGAATAGTAAAGTAATCGAAATTTGGATATGTGTGTAAAAAGATATGCTCAGATTAGTAACGAGTACTCAATCTGCCAATAAGAAAAACGGTTTTGAATGTTAATGTTGGCGGTTTTGTATATGAGCTTATCTATTTGAATTGACTTATAATATGTTTCATATATGTTTGTATGCAAATAAAAATATCAAGAACTTGAAGAGATTTTGGAGGAATCAAGGGCTGGGCAAGAAAATAGGAAGAACAAGGGCATTGCTATCAAAGAACAAGACTAGCTTGGAGTTGTGAGTGTGGCTATCATATATGGTTGTAAAGCTGTGTAAATAAGATTTCTAGAATAGTAAAGTAATCGAAATTTGGATATGTGTGTAAAAAGATATGCTCAGATTAGTAACGAGTACTCAATCTGCCAATAAGAAAAACGGTTTTGAATGTTAATGTTGGCGGTTTTGTATATGAGCTTATCTATTTGAATTGACTTATAATATGTTTCATATATGTTTGTATGCAAATAAAAATATCAAGAACTTGAAGAGATTTTGGAGGAATCAAGGGCTGGGCAAGAAAATAGGAAGAACAAGGGCATTGCTATCAAAGAACAAGACTAGCTTGGAGTTGTGAGTGTGGCTATCAATAGAGTTAGGACTTAGGTCCTAACCAAATTATTTATGTTTATAATATTCTTGAATGATGCCATGAAATTGACTCTAAATTATACTTGGTAAACATATAAGGGAAGGGTGATAATAATTACAAATGGTAACATATGATAAAATAAGTAAATTGATGTGTTACTTGTGCTAGAATGAGTTTGAACATGAACTTGCTTGCTGCCTTGATTGTTTTAATTTGTTAGTCGATGGAACATGACATGAAATGATCTCTCTTAAAATTGAGTTAAGGTTCATTAGCCTAAGGGCTCTTGATCTTGATACATGATTATTGATCACTCGAATATGCCATGATTCTTGTCTAACTTGTTACATTATCCTTGATTCTTGATCACATGAATAATCATTACCTTGGTAACTAGTGAGTCATAGGTAGGATGGCATGCTATAGAGTCTTGAGCTCACTTGTGTTGGGGTGGTCTACGGACCGGGCTAAGGCCCTTTATTTGGCGACAGTAGGATGTATGTATGTTATGGTCTTTGGCGACAGTAGGAGAGATATGACCAGATACTTGTTTTGGCGACATTTGGTTGGCGACTCGATTAGCTAGACTTGAATACAAACCAAGGCTTAAACTTGAAGTTGATTAAGTAAACTTGCTGATATGAACTTGTGTTTACATGAAATGAAATAGATCTTGTTATGCTTACTTACATGATATTTTTTTCCATGAAATTTGATTGATTATTATTCACTTGACTTTTTGATGATAATATGCAGCTGTTTTATTGCACAAATCAGACTGTTTTAAGTATTCTTAGGACCTTGTATTGCCATATTTAAAGGATAGAACAATTTAAATGAAATGATATGAAAATGTGTCAACATAAGATCATTCGAATGCAAGCCTTGTAGAAACATGATTCATGTGAACCTAGCTAGGCCTACTTGGATTAAAACACATGTTAAATGAATTAAGCTTGCCTAGCTTAGGTTGCTACCTAACTAAGTACTTAACCGTACTTATCACTCTCGTTTCATTCTTCCCACTTTAGGTTCGTAGATTGCACGATTTCTCGGTTGGAGGCAAAACAAGAAAAGCTATATCTTAAAGTATGAAGTCATCGTTTTGTAAACTCCTAGATGGTGGCCTTAACTTTATAATTAGATACATGTCCATGCATTTTGAGCCTATGAATGGTTTTGTATATATTAAATATGATATGGCTTGTATAACTCGTTAATGTGGCTCGTTCGATAGCCTAAATGATCTAGGTATCTTATGACTATTTGAGATGAATATGGATGGTTGCTATGATGATGTTTATATGTTTTGGAAGCTTGGAAAGTATTGAAAGCTGGATACATGTTTTGGATGTTGTTTAGGGTTATTCATTAGTTGATTATGTGTTAGAATCATGCATTAAAATGCTTTGATAATCTTGTGATTGTCATGCTTCCTTGTGTTGTTGATATGAAAGGATTTGAAAGCATGTTAAATTGAAATGTTGCTGCCATGAGATAAGTTTAGTTAATGTGTCATTGATTCATGTATTAGGGTCATGATAGTGTGTTTAAAATTCTTGTGGTAGATAAACTTGCCATTCGAATGTATATAGGATGTTTGGTTGATCATAGGTGATAGTATCCTAATCGAATGAAGCATTTCTAAGTCATGTAGTTCTAATTGATTTTGTTAATGTACTCATGTATAGAATATGAATTGAGATGTTGTATAATTCGAATAGGCGGTATGTATTAGTTTGAGTGATATGAAAAATTGATCATGTTGTTGCTATTAGAGTTCGAATACCATGTTAAATAGGATGATTAATCTTGAATGCTCCCATTTCTAATTCATGTTGTTAGGGTTGCCTATTGATCACATGTTTTAGCTTGATTGAAGTATGATCCTTGTTAATGAACCATGTTGCTTACAATTGTTCGTTTAAAAGTCTAACTTACCTATTAGGAGTAAGTTAGACAAAAGTTTTGTTGGTTCGTGTTTTTCTATGCTTGAGTAACATTCCTTAGCCGATTTACAACTAAATCGGGTGAGGGGTGTTATATTTATTGGTATTAGAGCCTCGGTTTAGTCGATTCTCGGACAAAATCGGCCTATTGCATCATGTAGGAATAAATTGGCCACCTAGGAGTTGTATATACCCAATTAAGCTTGTCACTTGCCTAACCAAATCTTCCTTGTTTAACAATATAGACTTATGTCTGAAGCGATACTAGCGAGGGACGATGGAAGTCCTGAGGTCTCCTCCAACGAGGGAGAGAGTGTTCAGGTTACTTGGAGACCATCGAACACTAGAAAGGAAAAAGGAAAGATACAAGATGAACCAAAGAATAACGAACTGGAAACGGTAGCCCCTGCTACTAATCTAGCGCAACAAGAGTGCTTTAACAACATGAAAGAAATGTTTGATCAGCTCATAATGTCCTTAAAACGAGATTCCTCTGTTCAAGCTCTTGTTCCTACACCATCTAGGGCTCCTATCGACAAGCTCGCTCAACACCGAGCTTACACTTTCACCAGTGCCGATGAGGCTAATCTCGAAGTTGCTAAATATTGGCTTGAGGCCACTATTAGAATTCTGACCAAACAAGTTTCTTGTTCAGATGAACACAAGCTCGAGTGTGTTGTTGTGCTACTTGCGGATGAAGCATTAAGTTGGTGGGAAACCACAACTTTGACCGTACTTCCTAAAAAGGTCACTTGGAAATTCTTCCTCGATGAAATCAAGAATAAGTACGTTAGCGAACAATATCTCGCTGAATTTCGGAAGCGATTCTTGTATTTAAAACAAGTCGATAGACTTATTGATTAGTACGTGAGTGACTTTTGCAAGTACTACAAATACGAGTATGAATATATCAAAACCGAAGCGGACAAGTGTCGGATGTTCATTGACGGCCTTAACGATGAACTCAGCCCCATTTTCACGGCCCTCAAAATTATGAATTTCCAAAGTTTCGTCAATCGAGCTGTTGCGTGTAAAATAGTCTATCGCAATGGTAGTGCAAGTATACACGACGCAAGTAGTAAAGTGATACGAAGTATCGGATATCGTCTCCACAGGGATTGGGCTAATAGCTTCACCTTGATTCACTGCACGAAAGTAAAAGAAATAATTGAGAAATTTGTCACGAAAATAATAATGTAAGCGTAAATAAAAGAGTAGAAATATCAAGATAGAGAGAATGGGCCGGTATTGAGTTGCTCAGTAGTGCAGGTATTGTAGAGTTTAGGGACTCCAGTTCTGTCGTCGCGCCTGTCGCGGCAGCACCTATCGCGGCAGCACCTGTCGCGGTAGCAGTCCGTTGATCGTCGCGGCAGCAAACGCTCAACTCAGTACTTTCAAGTTTGGCAAGAATCCCAGATCTGCCTTGGCCTATCCCTAGGTCCAAGTCTGTCGATGATCACGTCTTGATGATACCTCCCGGCGTGAATCGAAGGATGAACACCGATGTGTATAGATTCTTCTTTAGCCACTTAACCTCGCCCTATCCCTAGGCACGAGATAGTTCAACTATAAACTAGAGAACTTGCTCTTATTTCTTTCGTATACTTAACTCTCCCAATGCTAAGTAAATAGATAACCTCACAATGCTCTCCCGATGCTCTTGCAAGACATTAATAACCAAAATAAGAGAACTTGAAGTTTATTTTATTGAACTGAAAATTCCTAAAACAAAACAACCCTTGCAACTACTTTACAAATCAACCCGTGGCCCTAAGGGGAATTTAGAACATGTCGACGGCGGGTAAACGGCTAGGGGTTTTTGGTTGTCGGTTATGGGGTAATCGGATATATTCTCCTAGGTTAAAATATATGCCCTTATATAAGCTTTGGGCTCAAGTTATCTAAGTTAACAAGGATTACAACTTTAATTAAAAGTATGATTCTAGTAAAGACTTAATCTTCAAGGAATCTACTTTCCAGCCGTCCCTCTTGTTCTTGGGATTTTCTCTCCTTGAGCTTTGGGCTTGACATATCTTTTGATCCGGGGCTTGGAAAAATATATGGTTTTCACACGAGAAACGAGCATAATTTTCTCTATCTATCGAGGTCCACTTTACTTTTTCTCCACTAAATTGCTTTCGTCTTCTGCTGTCACGGCAGCATCGTCCTCTTTGTCTGCTTGTTCAGTTCAGCTATTCTGCTTTTCTGCCCTGCGCCCGCCTTCACCGTCTACGACGGCAGCAACCTGCCAAAAATAGCCATTTTTAGTAGAATATGTGCCTTTTATATATTTGTGATGTTTTGCTGTAAACTAACCTAAATGCAATGAAATGATGTTCGAATGCAGCAGAAATATGGGTTAAAAAGGGTGTAAATAATAGAACTTTTACACACTCAACACGAGCTATTGTTACTGAAGCGAAGATGAAAGCTTCGGAAAAACGTAAGCATAATTAATCCTAGAAAGACAAGCGGTCGAGGCAAGATGATCGACCCTAATGGCAATCTAAAAAGTCTAAGTACTTAGATGGAAAATTTTTGAGTTATACTCCCTCCCAAAATTGTAACTACATACCGAAACCTCAGTCGTAATCAAGTCTTCAGCGCCGACAATGTCTGTTGATAGTATGGGTAATACGGGCAAAGCTTCACAAGTGCCTACTTGAAAATTTTGTCAGAAACATCACTCGGGTCAATGTAGGACCAAGTCTAATATGTGTTATCTTTGCGGAGGATCCGATCACTACATCAAAGATTGTCCGTAGAACCCGAAAAAGCTTCCTACTCGATCTTCAATGGTTGCTAGTTCAACACCAAATGCCCGAAATAAAGCTCCTCAACTTTTTCACTCGGGAAATCATGGTAAAGGTAGAAGGACATCCTCGGCTACCACACACCATGAATCTCGAGCCCTTGCTCGTATTTATCATATTCGAGGAAAAGAATAGGAATAAGCTCTCGATAGAATCGCATACATAATCGAGATAAATTCAGTTCCTGCCTATGCTTTGATTGATTCGGGATCTACTCATTCCTTCGTATGTTCTGCCATGTTGATGAAAGCTAGTTTGAAGCCTAAAACTGTTGAAAATCACTTGGTAGTATCGAACCCAATAGGAGGCTTAATGAATATAAACTTTGTTTGTAAAGACACCCCTACTACTCTACAAAATATTCCTTTCCCTATTGATCTCTATGTGCTACCAAACTGTTGATCTAGTAATGAGGTTAGACTGGTTGGGAAAACATGAAGCTTGGTCAGATTGCCAAAATAGAAGACTATACTTACAGGGTTTAGGAAAAGAATCAATCCTGTTAATAGACAAGAAACCGACATCTATCTTCACCGATAAGGCTTTACAAGATGAAATTGATATTGCCTTACCTAATATGCTTGTTGTTTCTGAATACATCGATGTTTTTCCTGAGAAACTCCCTGGCCTTCCTTCAACTCGAGAAGTGGAATTTGGAACTAAAGTTCAGCCTAGAACAAATCTGGTGTCCATTACGCCTTATCGTATGGCACCCGCAAAATTAAAAGAAGTTAAGAAGCAGATTCAAGAATTAGAGGATGAAGGATTCATCCGACCTAGCACATCTCCTTGGGGTGCTCTGGCCTTGTTCGTGAAAAAGAAAGACGATACAATGCAACTTTGCATCGATTACCGGCAATTGAACAAAGTAACGATCAATAACAAGTATCCTTTGCCTAAGATTGAAGACTTGTTCGATGAACTCAAGAATGATACTATGTTTTCCAAGATCGACCTGTGATCGAGTTATTATCAAATGAGGGTGAAAAATGAAGATGTACCCAAAACAGCCTTCCGAACTCGTTACGGCCATCACGAGTTTCTTGTCATGCCATTTGGGTTAACGAATGCCCCTATTGCGTTCATAGATCTGATGAATCGAGTGTTCAAACCATATCTTGACAAGTTCTTGTTTGTCTTTATAGATGACATCCTTGTCTATTCTCGGAATAAGGAGGAACATACTGAACACCTCTGAATCGTACTCCAAACACTCTGAGAACATAAATTGTTCGCCAAGTTCACTAAGTGCGAATTTTGGCTATCGGAAGTTTCATTCCTCGGACATGTTATCTCAGCCGATGGAATCAAAGTCGACTCCAAAAAAGTTCAAACCATCCTAGATTGGAGACACTGCTTGTACGATGAAAGGTGCAAATTGTTTACCGATCATAAAAGTCTCAAATACATCGTGACTCAAAAAGATTTGAATTTTAGACAAAGAAGATGGCTTGAACTACTCAAATATTATGATTTGATTATTAACTACCGTCCGGGTAAAGCAAACGTGGTTGTCGACGCCCTTAGTCGAAAATCATACTCGGGTAACTCATCGAAATTAAAATCTTAGTGAATTCCTTCGAATTAGATTTTTCCTTGAAATACAAGTAATCATTTGAACATTACTAAATAATCTTGTTCGCATCTTTGTAGCTTCTATGGCTATCAATGCGCATTTTCATATGATTAAGAAACAGGGATTCTTATCTGAACTACAAGTGCAATCCAGCTTAATTCTGAGAATTAAGGAATTGCAACAAGTTGATCCCGATCTTCAAAAGATCATTTCGAAGCATGATTCTGAGCCTAACCCTAACTTCTCCCTAAAAACGAATAGACTCCTCTATTTTTGAGATAGAGTATGTATTCTTGATAAGGAGGATCTGAAACGAGAGATGTTACAAGAAGCTCATCAAAGTACATTCTCGATACACCTGAGTTCAGTCAAAATGTATAAAGACTTGAAATCCTTGTACTGGTGGCCATGCATTAAGTCGGCTATCACTGAATTTGTATCCAAGTGTTTAACGTGCCAACAAGTCAAAGCTGAGCACAAAGTCCCTATGGGATTGCTTCAACCGATCGAGCTACCGCAATGGAAGTGGGATCAGATTACTATAGATTTCGTAACTGGCCTTCCTTGCACTCTAAGAAAGACTGGTGCCATATGGGTGATCGTTGATAGATTCACAAAATCGGCTCATTTTCTCTCTGTTTGGATGAGTCTGAGCTTGGATAATTTAGCCGAGTTGTACATTCGAGAAATAATTCGGCTACATGGTGTACCAACCTCGATAATTTCAGATAGAGATCCTAGATTTTCATCCCGGTTTATGAGATTTTTACAACGAGCTCTCGAAACCAAATTGAACTTGAGCACATTATTTCATCCACAAACCGATGGACAATCAGAAAGGGTGATACAAGTACTCAAAGATATGTTGTGTGCTTGTGTAATTGACATCGAAAAGAATTGGGAGAAAACTTTACCACTAGTTGAGTTCGCCTACAACAACAATTATCAAACATTAATACAAATGGCCCCGTATGAAGCCTTGTACGAGAGAAAATGTAGAACGCCCTTGTATTTGTCTGAACTGGGGGAAAACAAAATGTTAGGACCTTAATTGTTGCGGGAGACGGAAGAACAAGTTTGGTTGATTCATAATCGACTGAAAGAAGCCTTTGATAAGCAAAAGGCATATGCTGACTTGAAAAGGAGAGACACCCAATACAACGTTGGAGATAAAGTCTTTCTCAAAGTTTCACCTTGGAAGAAAGTTTTCAAATTCGGGAAGAAAGGAAAGCTTACTCCTCGTTTTATCGGATCTTTTGAAGTCATTGAAAGGATAGGTCCAGTGGCTTATCGACATGCACTCCCTAGTAAGTTTGATAAGATTCACAATGTCTTTCATGTTTCAATGTTAAGACAATACTGATCTTATCCTTCCTACATACTTGAACCCTAAAAAGTTGAATTGAATCCCGACCTTTCATATGAAGAAGAGCCTATCCAAATTCTTAATCGGGAAGTTAAAAGACTTCGAAACAAGAACGTTCTTCTCGTTAAATTTCTATGGAGAAATCACAAAGTCGAAGAAGCGACGTGGGAACCCGAGGATACGATGCGAAAGCAATATCCTCATATATTGAATTTAGGTAAATTTGAGGGTGAATTTATTGTAAGGGGGAGGAGTTGTCAAACCCTAAAAACACCCTAGAAGAAATAATAAAAAAGGAGAGAAAAGTGGAAATGTAACTTATAATATGACATATAGCATAAGAAAGTGGGTTATTAGTAGGATAACGTATAATATGACATATGGCATAAGAAAGTGGGTTATTAGTAGGATAACTTATAATATGAGGTATATCATAAGATAGTGGGTTATTAGTGGGATAACCTATAATATGATATATAACATAAGATAGTGGGTTATTAGTGGGATAACCTATAATATGATTTATAACATAAGATAGTAGGTTATCAGTGGGATAACTTATAATATAACTTATAAGATAAGATAGTGGGTTATTAGTGGAATAATGCATGGACAAAATAAGTCCATGTGTCATTCTCTTGAAACACCTAACTAACAAGTGTATAACACCAAAAAGGATTATCATCTTTCTCACTTTAATCCACCGAACCAACATAGAAACAAAGAGGAGAGAGAGAGAGGGCTTAAAAAATCAGGAAAAATAGAAGCAAAACAAGAAGGAAATTTTAAAGTTTGAGGGATGAAAATTATACTTAGATTGCATGCATGTTCCTACAATTCAAGTAAGTGTCTAATATGTTACCCGATTTTGTCCATGAATTTATATTGTTATCTTGATGAGTTATGGGTTTGATTTTTCTAGAAATTTATGTTTGAAGGTGTTAAAAATAGTTATGAGAAAATGTATAAGTAACTGGTAAAATAAGATTAGGTGGTGGGAGCCAAGAAAATAAGTTATAAGAAGCTTAAGAGAGAAATTAGTGTAATTTGCCCAGCACTGCCTTGTTCTGGACAGTGATCTTTAAAAATTCACCAAAAATAAAATACATGAAATTTAGACCTGAAATTTTGATAGAAAATACTTGGGTATGTCTAGTTTAATTAGAAACAAACGGAACTAAAAATTAATCTCTATAGAAAAATTTGAAACCGAAATGGTGGAGGTGTTACAAACCGCCCAAAATTGCAAAATGACCTATGTTTAAATAATAAACTGTATTGATTGAGAAATGAGAAAAATATGTATCATACATGATTGTAAAGCTGTGTAAATAATCTTTCTATAATGGTAAAGTAATCAAAATTTGGATTTGTGTGTAAAATAATATGCCTAGATTAGTAACAAGTATTCAATCTGTCAATAAGAAAAACAATTTTAATGTTAATGTTGGCGGTTGTATATATGAGCTTATCCGTTTGAATTGACTTCTAATATGTTTCATATATGTTTGTATGTGAATAACAAGATCAAGAACTTGAAGAGATTTTTGAGGAATTAAGGGATGATCAACAAAATAAGAAGAACAAGGGCATTGCTATCAAAGAACAAGACTAGCTTGGAGTTTTGAGTGTCGCTATCATTAGGGTTAGTAGTCAGTTCCTAACCAAATTATTTATGTTTATAATATTCTTGAATGATGCCATGAAATTGACTCTAAACTATACTTGGTAAACATATAAGGGAAGGATGATAATAATTACAAATGGTAACATATGATAAAATAAGTAAATTGATGTGCTACTTGTGCTATAATGAGATTGAATATTAACTTGCTTGCTGCCTTGATTATTTTAATTTGTTAGTCGATGAAACATGACATGGAATGATGAAATGATCTCTCTTGAAATTGAGCTATGGTTCATTAGCCTAAGGGCTCTTGATCTTGATACACGATTATTGATCACTCGAATATGTCATGATTCTTGTCTAGCTTGTTACATGATCCTTGATTCTTCATCACATGAATAATCAATGCCTTGGTAACTAGTGAGTCATAAGTAGGAAGGCATGCCATAGAGTCTTGAGCTCATTTGTGTTGGGGTGGTCTATGGACCGGGCTAAGGCCCTTTATTTGGAGACAGTAAGAGGGATGTGTGTTATGGTCTTTGCTTTGGCGACAGTAGGAGAGATATGACCAGATACTTGTTTTGGCGATAGTTGGTTGGCGACTCGATTACCTAGACTCGACTATAAACCAAGGCTTAAACTTGAAGTTGATTAAGTAATCTTGCTGATATGAATTTGTGTTTACATGAAATGAAATAGTTCTTGTTATGCTTACTTACATGATATCTTTTCCATGAAATTTGATTGATTGTTATTCACTTGACTTTTTGATGATAATATGTAGCTGTTTGGTTGCAAAAATCAGATCGTTATAAGTATTCTTAGGACAATGTATTTCCATGTTTAAAGGATAGAACAATTTAAATGAAATGATATGGAAGTGTGTCAACATAAGATCATTCGAATGCAAGCCTTGTACAAACATGATTCATGTAAACCTAGCTAGGCCTACTTGGATTAAAAAACTTGTTAAATGAATTAAGCTTACCTAGCTTAGGTTGCTACCTCACTAAGTACTTAACCGTACTTATCACTCTCGTTTCATTCTTCCCACTTCAGGTTCATAGATTGCACAATTTTTCGATTGGAGGCAAAGCAGGGCAAGCTATAGCTTTAAGTATGAACTCATCCTTTTGTAAACTCCTAGATGGCGGCCTTAACTTTGTAATTAGATACATGTCCATGCATTTTGAGCCTATGAATGGTTTTTTATATATTCGATATGATATGGCTTGTATAACTCCTTAATGTGGCTCGTTCGATAGCCTAAATGATCTAAGTATCTTATGACTATATGAGATGAATATGGATGGTTGGTATGGTGATGTTTATATGTTTTGGAAGCTTGGAAAGTATTGAATGCTGGATACATGTCTTGGATGTTGTCTAGGGTTATTCATTAGTTGATTATGTGTTAGAATCATACATTGAAATGCTTTGATAATCTTGTGATTGTCATGCTTCCTTGTGTTGTTGATATGAAAGGATTTGAAAGCATGTTAAATTGAAATGTTGCTGCCATGAGATAAGTTTAATTAATGTGTCATTGATTCATGTATTAGGGTCATGATAGTGTGTTTAAAATTCTTGTGGTAGATAAACTTGTCATTCGAATGTATAAAGGATGTTAGGTTGATCATAGGTGATAGTATCCTAATCGAATGAAGCATTTCTAAGTCATGTAGTTCTAATTGATTTTGTTAATGTACTCATGTTTAGAATATGAATTGAGATGTTGTATAATTCGAATAGGAGGTATGTATTAGTTTGAGTGATATGAAAAATTGATCATGTTGTTGCTATTAGAGTTCGAATACCATGTTAAATAGGGTGATTAATCTTGAATGCTCCCATGTCTAATTCATGTTGATAGGGTTGCTTATTGATCACATGTTTTAGCTTGATTGAAGTATAATCTTTGTTAATGAATCATGTTGCTTACAATTGTTTGTTTAAAAGTCTAACTTGCCTATTAGGGGTAAGTTAGACAAAAGTTTTGTTGGTTCGTGTTTTTCTATGCTTGAGTAACATTTCTTAGCCAATTTACAACTAAATCGGGTTAGGGGTGTTACAATTTGTTAGTCTCATTAAAAAGTTTGGTCAAATATATTGACACTCATGTCAAATAATTAAACTAAAATTTCGATTCAAAGTTTTAAAAACAATTTTAAGTTAATTTAAATAAAATTAAAAACTAGTAAAATATTTTTTTAATTCTAAAATAAACACTATTACATCCAAAAATATTTTTCTAGTCATATTATCATCTTCAAATGGGAATGTTCTTCAGGTTCAAACCATTTTGAAACTTAAATTTCTCTCTAGGTTTTTTTATTTTCGATAATAGTAATTAATTTGGGTATTTGAAAGCTAAAACGAATTGATTTTGTAATATTTTTAAAAAAATCCTAAAACTCCAAATCGGGTTTGAGTATAAAACTTATGCTTGTTTGTACAATAATTCCTACTATCAATATTTAATTTCACTAGAGTAAGTTTTTCTATTCTATAAAACACAATTACATCGGTATAAGATGACCTTAATCACTCAAACATATTTACATGAATTGGTTCTTCAATGTCATATGCCTCTGACTATAAACCATGTTTTCTTGCACAATAATTATCACTTATCAATACATTTTTATTGTAACATCACGATGATCTGAAGTATTACATTCGGGTCACCCAAAAACTGACCTAACGAATTTCCATTTTAAAACCGTAGATTTAGCCAACGTTTAAAACATTAAACCACTCATAATCTCGTGGACTTAAGTAACAGTATAAATCAATTTACAGAATAGGACCTTCGAGTTTAAAATATTATCTATCAAAATAATAATTAAAATAGGTTTACAGACTCAACATTTGTAAGGCCTTATGAATAGGGATGTGCATTTTACCCGACCTGACCCAGTCGGGCCACGACCCCACAACATTTGTAAGGTCTATCAATTTACGAGACTTTTATTATCTTTCAAAAAAATAATAATAAACAAAGACAGAAATATGTGAGGGTTTGTTGGAGCCACGACCCCACAAAATTTTAAAAAATTATTATTTTGGCCCTTTAAAATTTTTAAAATATCATCTGTCCCCCTCCAAAATTTTAAAAAATTATTATTTGTCTCTTTAAAACTTTTAAAAAATATCATTAAGTCCCTTTAAATGTTAATTTTTTTAATTAATTCATTAAAAATTCAAAAAATTCTTATTACTACATATTTATGTAGTTAAAAATCACCCTGACAAAATTTATTATCAAAATTTTGTATTATATAACATATATAAAAGATTCATTCAAAAATAAAATCTCTAATAAACCTTCTCAAAGTCAAGTGTCAAAATCCGTCCCTAGTCATAAAGTTTGCCTTTTGAAATCATAATGGGACAATCATATTTTGGTCTTCATCCACTTTGTTAGAAAATTGACTTAAACAATCACTACTACCTACTACTATTACAAAATAAGTTGCTTGTGGAATTTTTATTACAGATATTTGACTAAACTTATCGAATCGAAATAAATTTATGTAATGTCTATCGTTCTATTGATATCAATTGATTCTATTAATATAGAAGTTATTTGTGGAATTTTTATTTCAATTATCTAATTAAACTTGATTGAATTGAAATAAATTTATGTAAAGAATATATCGTTGTGTTGATATCGATTGATTATATAATTTTAAATGGTATATAATTTTATTAAATCGAACTATGTATGATTAATATAATAAATCATATAATCTCATTTATCTAATTAAAATTCAGGTTTGATAACAATTTTTGGTCTGAAATTTTTAGAAACTCATTCTAGTCTTTAGTTTTTTTTCTTTTTCAAATTTTTTTTATTAAATTAAGTCAACTAACGAAAAACAACAAGTTCTTCAATCTTGTATATTTTTTTTGTCAATGTTAGCGTCACTTTTTTATCCTTTTGCACAAAAAATAAAAATCAATATATAAAATGAAAAATTTATTGGTCCAAATCGACAAAAAAAAAAATAAAACTTAAGAAATAAAATATTTTAAGAAAAATGTTAAAAGGTAAAAAATATCATTGGAACTAAAATTTAAGCAGTTGGTTAGACGAATGGCTTCTTTATACAATCCATAAATATTACAAAAACCTTAATAGAAACAAAGCTACAACAAATTTCTTATACCTATAAAAGAAGACTGAGTGAAGTGGATGTTCTGAGTTTGAATCAATATCGTCCCATGTTAATGTTAGGGCCTGTAAAGACCTTGACTCTGACCACACCCCATAATGGAAGACGGCAACTTCCCCACCTTCTCAATCCCTTCTGCAAACACCACGCCCATCCCCATGAAGAAATGGGATTCTATATGGCAATGGAACGCCCACGCCCCCGGGTTATCTGCTCTAAACCTCAGTGCTGTCCATCCGTATGGATGTACCGGCACCGTGTTCTTCATTATCGGATTCACCAGGTTGTATTTCCCGCCATCTCTCAACTTATCGAACTTCCCTTCTCCGTACCCTAAAACCCAGAAATCATGTCCGTGGAGATGCCATGGATGCGTCTCGCTGTTGTTCGGATTCATGGTGTTCGCATTCTGGAGTATGACATCCACGGTCGTGTTGAAATCCAGCCGGTAAATCCCATTGCTCGACGTTGCGTTCTTGTTCGGTTGCACGACGAGGATATCATAGTTGGCGTCATCGTATCCATTCGGCGGTGGGGTTTGATCGAAAGCGTCGGTTAAATTCTCCTTGAGTGCAATCAAATAAGGTGTTTTGGGGTGCGTGAAAGATACATTGTTCACCGACCACCGTCTTCTCCCGTTGATCTCGTTTTGTGTGTTGAGCAAAACGATGACCCTGTCGGAGACTGCCGGAGGGGTGATGATATAGCCTTGGCGCGCTTTGATGGCCTGACTCTGCTGCATCCGAGGACGAGTGTCATTCCAGACAGGGGCTGCCGGAGGGATTGTCGGAGGAGATCTCCTTACATGATTTGGATAGTAAACGAAAACGCCCAGACCCGGCGGAGTGTTGGGTGCCAGTCGACTTACAATGTTCGAGGTCATCCAATAATTTCTGGTGGGATCTTGATCGGCCGTTACAAGAACCGAGTACGTTTCCCCGGAGTATATGAACAAGTTTTGAACAACAAATGGCTCCACCAAATGCCCATCGGCTTCAACAACCGTCAAATTATGGCCCTGTACAAAATAATTTACAGAACAGTTTGTATTTTGTAATCTTAATACAAAGAAAAAGCAAGAGAATGAATCTAATTAGTAATTACCTCAATTTGGAAGCTGAGAGCCGACAAAGAAGTCATACTGGAGATTCTCAATCGATATGTTTTTCCAGGGACAACTATCATTCTATAAGGGGAGCAGTCTGAATACGAGGTATTGCACAGACCAGAGTCTGAACTTGGAACAGCTAAACTAGAACAGTTGAACCTTCCTCTCCCATGGATCAAAAGTGACTGAAAATTTCAAAATCATTACAAATTACTTGTAAAAACAAAATTAGGTACTGATAATTGATATGATATTCACCTGAGGCTCTCCGATCCATCGGAATGGAACCGAAGCCAAGCCAACGGCTTGGTCAGTCGTGGTGTTATGGTACCAATCGTTGAGGATGATGTTCCTATCGTAATCATACGTAAAAGGTTCCGATTCGCCTTCAGGAAGTCCCACAATGATCGATCCGTATAAACCATTTTCTCTTTGCATTCCGTAATGTGCATGATACAAGTATGTCCCAGGCTACACAAATTCGAACTGTCATTGTACAATTCTATATCGAAAAATCACATCGAATCGTGGGAACTTACTCTATCGACGACGAACTGATAAGTGAAAGTGGTTCCGGGCAAAACCGGACACTGAGTGACTCCTTCAGTCCCATCAAACCAGGGCGTTCCAATCTGTCGAATTCCATGCCAGTGAATTGCCAGATTCTCTGTAAACAAATTGTTTGTAACTTCAACAATGATTGTATCATGTTGCTGAGCCCTGATTGTAGGACCTGGAGTTTGACCATTGATGGTTATTACCAGTTTCCTGAAGCAATCAGGGGCCTTGTATTCGGTATTCACTTCCCATTTATAGCGACGAATTCTAGCCTCCACACCCGAAACATTTAACAAACCTATAATTAACATTGAAAACAGAAGCATGATTGCTTTGCTTCTGCGTTTTGAACCCCAAACCATGTCGCTCATTAAATTTGATTTCAACTGAAAGAAAGCTAGAATTGAATGATAACAGAGTGGAGACAAGATTAGGTGCCACTTAGTTTCTCAAATCAAACTTCCTTTGCACCTTTTTTTTGTTGATAAATTCCTTAGCACTTTACAGCAATGGTATTAGGCCCTTTTATATATGAACATGGTCGACGGAGTCTCTGTGCTTATTAAAAAATATCAGTGAGGTGTAAAGAAAAAAGGTATTCAACATTAGACATTTTCCAAGGAAACCGAGTAGTACCCAAGATATTTACTTATTTGACCAAGAAATATGAATGAATCATAAAATAAATGGTCTCTACTTGCCCTTTAGGATGGGGAAATTATTCGAATATGGAGAGTTTTGACCCAATTTTGTAGGATTGTTTTTTATATAAAAAATTTATGCTTAGGTTTAAGGTGAAAGTATTATAATTCTTCTCTATAGACTATATGTTTAAGGATAATTCCATCTAACCTATGAACTTCTTTCTACATGATATATGAGAGGATGATTACTTTTAGTTTGCTTTCTTTGACCATTTGGCATGTGTGTATAATCAATGCAGTTGGGTTAGGATGAGGATTAGATAAATGCACAAAAACGCGTACAACTGGATGACTTTGATTAAAATAATTTAGACATAAAAGTCAATAATAGCTATGTTTGGAATGGTCCAAATGAAGTAAAGTATCTTTGCCTGTGTCTTTCCTTCCAGATTGATAATGATGGAATGGTTCAATCTTCAAGGGTTTTTTCTTAATTGGAAAAACCCCTTTAATTTCCAATTAATACGCATGTATTTATATAAATTTTATAATACAAAGCACGTGAATTAAATTAATCATTAATTACCCCTAATACTACATAGATTAAGATCACTAATTATTTATAGGTTTTTACTAACTTATGCGTACAAGCCTAGGTTAAGGGTTATTTAAGAGCTTAGATTAAATATAAGATTCTATTAAAAAATCTCATTCAATGTATTAGCGTTTAGTGTTTAGGATTTAGGGTTTAGGGTTTTGTACTATATTGAATGAGAGAGTTTAGGTTTATGGTTTAGGATTTAGGGCTAGTTTACGGTTTAGTATTTAGGATTTAGGTTTTTATGTTTAGGGTTTAGGGTTTGGTAATATATTGAATGAGAGAGTTTATGATTTATGATTTAGGGTTTAGAATTTATGGTTTACGGTTTATGATTTTATAATATATTGAATGAGATAGTTTTTTTCAATAGAATATTTTAGAGTTTTGTTATACATTGAATTTTTTTCAATACAATCTTATTTAATCTAAACTCTTAAATGACCCTTAACATATGCGTGTATATATAAGTTTAACAAAAACTTTATAATATTACATAATTATGACAGTAAATAATAATTGTCGAAGTTTTATTATCATGATAATTAAGTCACCATTAATGATTTTTAATGACACTAAAAATATACATGCGATCCATCTTATAGAAGAGTAGAGAGAGCTCATCAAAAGTTAAATCTAAATTAATTCTTACAAATTCGGATTGACCCGCGTCGCACAATTAATTTTGATGGGTAGGTCTCCCAACAAAATTATTTTGCATACACAATGCTTCAAATTTAAGAGTTCGTTTAAAAAATACCAAGTTGCTTACCACTTGAATCAACTCGTTGGTTGAATTAATTCTTTAGTGTTATGTACATGAACATTTATTATTATTATTTTTCAATTCTAAAACATAAAAACATGATTTAAAGGTGTCACAAGTCTTCCTTGGGAAAAATAATTAAATTTTAAAAAAAAAAATTACTCACGATTATACTCTTGTATTCAAAAGTTTCATTAATTCGTTACTTTAATCAATATTGACAGTTGAAGTTAATGATTTTTGTCTGTTTGGATTAGTTGTCTTTGTGTTGTTATGAAGTGGTGGGCAAAAAATCCTATTATTCGGTCTCGGTCTCTAACTCGGTCGGATTCAATAGAATTTTACTCGAAATTGATTCTGGTAGGACAAGGATTGGATCTAAAATTTATGTCCCGATTGCAACTGGGACTGAATCCTGATTTTTTGGACCCGGTACCCGGTGGGAATTTTTTCTCATGCTTCTCAAATTTTATTAATAATAGACTAATTGACCGGGTACCTGGTATTGGTACCAGCTCCCACTAGTACCGGGACCAGTTTCTGAAATCTTGGACTCGGTCTAACCGAGACCGGGGCTGATTCTAGTTTTCAAGAACTGGTGGTTACCGGAACCAGGACCAATTCTAGACAAATTGGCCGGGTACCCGGTCTTACCCACCCCTGTAATGTTATGTGCCATTTTTATAATTTTTATTTGAAATTTCTTTAAAAAATTTTAAAAAATAAAAGTTATACAAAATTAAAAATTATCCTTAAAATTTTAGAATTATTTTAACAAGAAAAAAATAAAATTATTAAAAACTGGAAAACCTTATAAAATTAATTTAAAATTGTAAAACTACTGAAGAAGCATTCAAAATTCTAAAAGTATTTAAATTTTATAGAAATATTAAAAATTTAGGAAAACGCAAATAATGTTCTGAATATTTATCTATGTGGATGTCTATAATGATAAAAACTTTATCTAAGAGATTTGATTTACTTTATCATTAATATTATCTCCATTAATTAGAGTTTAATGTATTATGTACTTCTTATGTCTATAAATAGATGAAGGCGTTGTACACAAGTCTAGTTTTTGATAATAATACGAATCTCCATCTTTCTCTCATATCTTTGTTATTCGTTGTTCTTCGTTATTTCATTCACAATGCGTTATCAACACGAGCTTCTAATCAACTAGATCTTCGTCGTTCGAATCTAAAAAAATTATTTGAAAGAATTCGATTCCAGGGTGGACCAAAGATAAGTTTTTTTTCTTCCTCAATTTTCTTTTTGTTACTGATTACCTTTCTCTTTATATTTTAATTTGGTTTTTATTTTTTAAAAAAACCAAAGAGGGGCTTGTTCGATTGTATTTAAGCATTGGGTAAAAATGAATTTGTGGTTTCTCACAAATCAAAGGACGAATTATCTGAGATAGGTATACCATGATTGGTTGTATTTTAATTTCAGTATCAATCGATTTTTTATATTTTGTTAGTGTTTTTCACTGTTTCGATAAAAAAATAGTTTCCTATGTTTTGTTTTGCATAAGCGTAAACTTTAAGAGAAAATGGTAAATTTCTGTCAAGTTCTTCATATTTTTCTGGTTTATTTACTTAGTCCCTACATACTTGTTGTGATTTATTTATCAATATTTAGTTTATTTTATCTAATTGATGATATTTGATATTTTTAATCGTGTTTTGAGTTTTACATGATATGTTTAAATGACATAGTAAGCGACATGACAAAAAGAGATTATGAGAAGTCGTTTCGGCTGTTTGCTATGCTTCCATTGTCCTTAAGAGGAAAATCAACATCGGTAAATACTAATTTTATTTTTATTCTTTAAATTATTATTTTAAAGTTTGATAAATCATGGTGATTTTGCCCGAAAGCAATATTTATTCTACGTCGGAAAAAATTGACTATAGACTTCTCCCAAGTTCATGTTACAAAAATTCATCTTGACAAGAATTTCCGTGGGAGGCATTCTCTAAAGTGAATGCAAAGCATGATTTTTATTCCATGCGATTATCAATGATGGGGCATTCCCTGAAGTGAATGCAAGCATGTTGTTTATTCCATGCGATTATTGGATATGTTTCATTCCCTGAAGTGAATGCAAACATGGTAAATCATTATTCAATTAGAGACATAACTTCGATATAATCCAAGTATATTGGCTGGACATCTCGTTCTGCGAGGCTACTGGTCTCAAAGAAGGTTTTTAAAGGACCTTGTGAACTGGTTTAACAATGCCGCGTACAAGGATTAAATCTTTGTTCTCTGTGATGAGGATATGTTAATAAAAACATACTCCACTTTTCACGACAAATAATGTTATCCTCAGACACAATATCGTGAAAAAAAAATTAAAGGTCCACTGGCTCTACTCCATTCCCTGAAGTGAATGTGAGATTTTATAATGAAAAGAATAAAGGTCACATTAGTAGTTGTGGTCATGGTCGATGCCATAGACATAGATATTATGGTCATTTTAAGAATATTTCTACCCACTAGTAGTGAGGTTATAAGGATGACAAGTGATAAAAATCATTATAAGGAAGTAAAATCTTTTTTATTACCAATGCAATGTAATAACCCATTGCTCTCGTACTTGTCGTACGCTGAAAATCAAAAATCATTGAATGATAAATAAAATAAAATAGAAGAAAATTTTGTTTGCGAAAAATGATGAAGATGATATTGGTCCAACTTATTTGGACATTGTTGGTCCAACTCATTTGGACGTTGTTGATTTTCTTATAACGCTCGAAGTGAATAAATCATCTTCAAATTATTCTCATAACTTTGAAGAGAATTATTTATCTTTTTATTTATTTTATTGTTTATTTACTTTACATATTAATTATTTACGTTTTATATTTATATATTATGATATTTATTTATTTTGTTTAACATGATTACTTATCAAATACAATTTATGCTTAGCAGAAGCATAATATATATTTTCTCATTTAATGCAAGGGAAAATGTGAGTACTATATCTCAAAGTACTGACAATATTTATACTCTAGAAGAGTAATAAGTTCTTGAGAGAAAGCATATTATGAAAAATGCAGAATTGCAAATATTGTAAAAATTATCGTTGGTGGTGATAATATCGTCACCACTAGAAGTGAAAATTTTAAGAAAGCAATATGAGTTCACACAATAATCTTTTGAGAATTATAGATAACATATGTTATCAATTGGCATTTGAAATAAGCCAATGTGGATATAAGTTCTGGTAGCCAAAAGTTAGTGGAAAGCTCTAGAAGAGCTATATATTTCTACTAAAAGATAATTTTCATTGAAAGCTCCAAAAGAACTAAATATATTCATATTCAAAGGAACAATTTTGATGGTTGTACTAGACATGTACGTGTGAAATTAAATCACATGTTATAGTAAACCAGAAGTTTACCAAATTCAAAAATATATATACACACATGTATATAGTTGACATGATCGATTAGACCATCCTAATCAATAACGATGCGAAAATTATTGAGATTTATATGCACATATATTAAAAGAACCTGGAGTTCTCGTGGTGCTTATTCTCAAAGAAATTAATTAAATTTCGCTTATTAAAGAACATTAAGTTCTTGTGTTGCTTACAGGAATTGATTAAATTCCACTTATTAAAAGAATCTGAAGTTTATGTGTTGTTTGTTCTCAAAGGATTTAGTTGATCTCACTTACCAAAAGAACTAGAGCTTGAAGTTCTTGTACTGAAGTTGAGACGGCATGTCTTGCATATCTAAATGAAATGTGGGCTCATATATCCA
This sequence comes from Hibiscus tridactylites, assembly GCA_958450335.1. NCBI lineage: Eukaryota > Viridiplantae > Streptophyta > Magnoliopsida > Malvales > Malvaceae > Hibiscus > Hibiscus tridactylites. The sequence goes on along the minus strand of OY288285.1, from coordinate 17,847,359 downwards.
CAAATGTGGAAAGTTTTATATGGTTTTAGTAGATGCATCTACATTGTTTTATCAACTTACAACCAGAAGTTTGTGAGATTGATTCTAAAAGGATTCAAATTATGCAATTAGACTATTCATCTTGCAAAAGCTAGTGGGTTTATATTTTAGGCTATATCAGTTGTTACAAAGCCTATTGATTATGAAAAATACAGTTTAACAAAATTTCAATTGGATGCCTCTTCTTTAATAGCTAAACTATTAGAACAAAAGAGTTATTATTTATATGGTGTTTCCATATAGCAACACTTATACGCATCAAGCCAACGAGTTATAATAAACTCCCCGTTATGATTGATTTTTGGTCAGAAGCCATACATTTCCCATTTTATAATTTTTTGAATGTGCGATATGAATTGCTCTACCACAACACACAAAATGGGTAAATAAAAAGGGTTGAGAATATATATTGACTACGAGTCTTTTTTTATGTTTAAACTCTTAAACATTAATTGGAGAATCATTTATGAGATGATTTTTCTCAACATCAGGGGGAGAGAATAATCAACTGGATAAAGAAGAAAAATGAATTATCATTATCTAGATCCTCGAATATGAACCAAAAGTTCATAAGATAATTTAAGTTATTATATATCAACTGCCAGACATATTTACTAACCTAATGAGAGTAATCAAGTCTCATATACTAGCTAAAAATGCTCTAAGTTTAAATTACATGTTAGAGCGAATGGATGTAAATCATGCCTAAAGCATGGTAGTTGAAATTGGTTTCAATGATCAAAATTTTTGTAAATAGAAAGTAGAATGATATGGTCATATATTGGAGGCGGGTGCTCCTGAAGAGGCCCAAGACATAACTAATTATAAAACTCTTGAAGAGTTTCAGGTACCTAAAATAAAAATTGAAATCTTGAAGAGATCTCGATGAGTTATGTTATTACGAGAATGGAACCAGAAAATTTAAAAGTTGTCGACAACAATTTTACAAACAATTTTACATACAATACTTTTGTAGAAGTAAAGAAAGAAAATGAGGATATTGTATAAGAATCTATAAATGTTGAAATGATTGGCCAATATAGAAAGAAGCTTTGAACTTCCAAAAGAGAAGTATTTGGACCAGCAGTCCAAACACCTAAAGGTGTAATACAAGTGGGGCACAAATAAGTAGTCGCAAATACGACTGAATTATGATTTATGAAGAATTCTAATTACTTTATTGTGGATGTAGTTACATTGACAATTATGAAATATTATATATGTGTCTAATCATTTTGTGGATCCCTATAAAAAGAAAGTTATCCGTGATAGATTTAGAAATTTATGAGGAAATTTATTTAGATATGTCCTCTTGAATATTCATATTTTGGCGCATTTGGTATAATCGCCTTAGTGGTACTAATTGAAGAAATACTATAAGAATGATCATATTTCCTTATGTATTTTATAAAGGAAAGTTATCCGTGACAGATTTAGAAATTTCCGAGGAAATTTATTTAGATATGTCCTCTTGAATATTCATATTTTGGTGCATTTGGTATAATCGCCTTAGTGATACTAATTGAAGAAATACTATAAGAATGATCATATTTCCTTATGTATTTTATAAAGGAGTTTGGATCAATATTCATTATATCATTAGCACTCCTAAAGAGTTCTAAATTGGAAACTCATGAAGATCTTTCAAAGTATTTAATGAAAGTATTTGAGAAAAAGAATCTTGAGATGTGGTTTTGTCTCGACCTAAAGATCGAGCACTTAAATATGCATTTTTGTCTATGAATGAGCATAAGTTGAAAGAATCTTAAAGAAGATTCAATATGAATAAATCATATCTATTGTAAGATTGTTGGATGTGAATAAAGATAATTATATATGTTCTTGGTCTTGAGGCACCATATATTAGTTGGTCAAGAAATATCTATGGATATACAAAGATCATTACCTTTAGATCTTCAAACATCCGTCGATGCCTCTTCAAATCTTGTTGAAATAATTGTTATGCACGAGGCAAGCCAAAAATGTGTTTGGCTAAGACCATTGACCCAACATATATAGAAAATATGTGATTTAATTTCACAAGATATGATACAAATGTTATATTGTGTAGAGATAATAAAAGGTAGATACATCATGAAACATATTACTCCAAAGTTCCGTCCCTCACGGTCTTTAGAAAAAATAGTATTTAAGATTGAATTATGAAAATTCAAAGATCTTATGTGATGTTTTCATGAGAGGGAGTAAATACGTGTTGCACTCTTTTTTCCTTAACCGAGATTTTGTCCCAATGAGTTTTCCTGGTAAGGTTTTTAATGAAGCAACATGTTATGCGTATCAAAGATGTGTGTACTCTTTTCCTTCATCAAAGAATTTTTTCCCACTGAATTTTTATCTTAGTAAGGTTTTAACGAGACACATTATCTTCATAGACACCCAAGGGGGAGTGTTATGAATATTTATCTTCATAGACATCCAAGGTTTTGATTTACTTTATCATTAGGAATATTATCTCCATTAATTAGAGTTTAATGTATTATGTACTTCTTATGCCTATAAATAGATGAAGGCATTGTACATAAGTCTAGTTTTTTATAATAATACGAATCTCCTTTTTTTCTCTCATCTCTTTGTTATTCGTTGTTCTTCGTTATTTTATTCACAACAAATAAAAATATTTATCATTATTTTTTAATAATAAAGAAACTCGTAAAAACTTTTATAATGTTTAATATTTTTAATTTTTAAGTAATATTTTTTTTCTTTTTTATAACTTTTATGTATATTTTTATAATGTATAGTAACATTTAAAAAATTAAATTTAAATTGAAAATTGTTTAACATTTTAAATATTTTTTATAAAAAAATCAATAACTTTATTAAATTATTTGCTTTAAAAGTTCTACAAATGTCAAATGATAAAAGTACCATAATATGTCAAATGTAAAAAAAATTAATTGATTAGAGTTCAATTAGTAAAAAAATTGAAAACTACATACAGCGTAAAAACATATATCAAATGAAAAAAAATTGTCATGAAATAATTATATAATGCTTTATTATTTTAACCAACTCATCGTAAGATTAGGTCCAATGATTAAAATAAGTTTTTAAAAAATAGTTTTGATTACTTCTTATGCAAAATTTCGATTGAGTTTAAAATTTGACTACCACACATTTAAATATAAATATGAACAATTCAGATATTGTTACAAATTTGATTCGCTTCGATCCATACACTTTCAAACTCAAATTTAAAAGTCAAAAGTCAATGAAATAATATAGAATCACATGTCTTATTTTTTCCCTTAAAAAGCATACGTTTGTAAATTAGTTGATAGCAGATTACATTAGCTGATAGCGAATAGCTGATATTATTAGTTGATTTGACTAGCGGATTGTATTAGTTCATTGTATTGAAGTGTTTGGTAAAATTAACCGATAACCGATAGTTGTTTGATTCTTTAAACAAGCAAAATAACATATAAGGACATGATTATATTCAATACATGTTTGAATAATTTATTAGTTATTAATATTTTGTATCTATAAATATTAATTGGATTATAAAAATTAATTTTTTTAATATCATTACTAAGCATATACGAAGTATGTATATATTATTTTTTATTTGTGAAATTCTTTTTTAGTATAATTTTAATAATTATAAAATTTAAATGTATATATTAATCTTTATATTAATTTCTTATTTTTAATAAAATAGTCTTTACAAATATTTTATTCAAACCTCTAACTCAAAAAATTCTTAAACGAAGTTTTTTTTCAAAATGAGAAATTTCACCCCAATCCACTATTACAATCCGTTATTTACCAAACATCTAAATTAACGGATTTAAATGGTCAAACTTCTAATTTTAGCTTAAAAAACCATTTACCTGCCTATATCTACAAATAAGTTAAAATTTTATGTAATAATAAATTTAATATTTAATGTTTATATTTATTGTCAATTTAATCTTTATTTTTAGTTAAATTTAACTCTCAACATTTAATTAAGTCAAACTATAACGACGTTTAACATAAATAATGATTAAGACATTAATTTTTTTACTATACTAATATGATTAATAATATGCACGACAATTTACGTGTATTTTATCAAGGATAATTATTTGATACACTGCAGTAGAAATTACATTTTTTTTATAAGCGCCTTAATTTTAGAGTTTAGGGTGTAAGGTTTAGGGGTTTAGATTTAATAGTTTAGAATTTAGGGATTGTATATAGAATTTAGAGTTTGTGATTAGAATTTAGGATTTATAGGTTAAAACCTAAATTCTCAACATATTACACTAAAACCTAAACTCTAGACTCTAAACCCTAAATGCTAACCCTAACACCTAAATTCTAACCATTACCCCTGAATTCTAAACTCTTACACCTAAACCCCTAAACTCTACACCCTAAATTAAGACTCTAAACCCTAAAACTAAGGTGCTTGTGGAAACTTTTAATTTCCACCTCTAATGTATTGGATATAAATCATTTTATTAATGACACGATATTGTTTAGTTAATGTGATAACTTGTGATATGAAAAACATGATCCCAAGAAACTTCGAATTGTTCTAGTTTAGCTAATCGATAAAAAATATTATTCTGAGGTTAAAAATAAGAAGATAGATTGTCCTATGTCTCTTTTAATTAACTTGCAACTAGCAACGACAATATTTTTTTAACATATAATTTTAGTACAAAGCTTATATACTACCCACAGGGGCGGATCTAGAAATATAAATTTGGTAGTTCACTAACGGATAAAAGAAAATAAATATGTACCTGATTAGTGATCACAAAACTTGAAAGAAATTAAGAGAAATTTGGATGAATGAAAGAAAAAAATTTGGAGAGAAAACGACGGAAGCTTTTTTTTTAGAGAATGAGAATTGGGGAAAGTGAAAATTCTAGAGAAGTTAAATAAGTTTTTTATGAAAAAAATTAAATTACAGAATCATCCTTGTTGTGTAAAAGTAATTAACTATTTAGGGGAAGTTATGTGGAAAATTGGGTAATAAAACAACTTTCAAAATAAATAAATAAAATTATTAAAAGAATTTTTTTTACCATAAATGAGAAATAAATAAAGTTATTAAAAGTTATGTGGGAAATTGCTGTAAAGCAATAATTAATGTAAAAGTAAATTTTTTTTTGCAAATAAGCATTTAAACGTGTTGACTTTTCCCTAAAAAAAAACCATAGCTTTAATAAGCAATTATAGAAAGGAATAAAGGTAAAAGTAATTTTTTTTATAATTAATGGTAGTGCAAGTGCACTACCTTGCACAATTACAAATCCGCCCCTGACTACCCACAATGATAGATCTAAAAATATTTTCGAAGGTGGGCACATATATATTAATATCATATTCACATTCAGTTTGTTTATTATTTATTTGTATTCGGGCTCGATTCTTTTAGCTTTTACGAAAATGTTTGTTTAACGTCCGTGAATATGTTCATTTATATGTTAGCGAACATAAACAACTAGGTGTAAATAAGTTAACATTGCTAATTTACAACCGTGTAAATAAGTTGTCACATTACAACAAAACATGTTTTTAGCGGTGTTTTTAAGCGCCATTAAAAACACTTCTGGCGCTAGATGAAGTGCCACGAAAAGTGCCACTGAATTGAGCGCTGCAACAGTCAGCGGCCTTTGTGAACAAAAAACACCACAAAAGGTCGAGATCAATAGCGGAGTTTGATATTTAAAACGTCAGTAAATGTTATGGGAAAACGCCGCAAATAACCGTGTCTTAGTGGCTTCTTTTTTTGCAAAAACTCCGCAATATGTTAGTGATATTTAGTAGCGCTTTTATCGACAAACGCTGTAATAGTTTGACTTTTAGTGACGTTTTATTTTTCAAACGCCACAATAGCCTGACTTTTAGTGGCGTTTTATTTTACAAACGCCGCTAAGCTTGATTGTAAGGGAAATAAAATTATAATAAAAATTAAATTTTCCTTAGTTCTATTTCATCAAAAAATATAAAATACAGATTCAAAATATTTGTTAAATAAAATATTTATTTCATACCAAAATATATTGTCACAATTAGCTTAAAATATTTGTTAAACAAAATATTTATTTCATTAACAAAAATAGATTTTGTGGCAATTTAATCCCCTCTACACATTTCATTCTTAAGCATCTCTTCTCCAATCCACTATCTCTTGATCAACACTACCGTCGACCACCATCCTAAATCTCTATACTAAAAAAAGGTTAAAAACGAAAAGTTAATAGCAGTTTCAGACAGTTAAAACAATCAATATGCCTTCTACCACAATACTTCTAGAAAAAATAAGAAAGAACAACGAGTTAAGAGTTGAATAAATAAAGCGAATAAAAATGATCCAGAAAACATACCTTAGTTCACTTCACATCTTTTCTATGTCACCTCGAAGTTTCTCAGTTTCACGTTGCAGCATAGAAAAATGATGCTCATGCATTAAAAGTGAATGATCATAACGAAACAACATAACTATTTGCAATATAACCATTTACAATATAACATAATTAAGATTGAAAGGACAATACATACAAGGATGAACATATATTTTTTATATTCATGAAATAGCTAACTACTAAAGGAAGTTAACTATACAATGGACTGCTCTGAAGTATTTTTTGTATAGACAAAATATATATCTATATTATTCATAAACAAAAATCGATTTAAAGGAGATGAAAAGAGATAATAAACTAACCAAATATATTGATCCCAAGATGTTTATAGATTAGGGAGAAAAATCCATCAACAAAATGAATGAACCACCAAGTTACATAGAATGTGATTGCTATAGGGAGTAAAATGACGTTGCAAAAAGCAATGTCACCAAAGAGTCTATTAGATTTATAATAATGCTAGATTAATAGGAAGACAAGAGAGCTTACTCAAGTCAAAGATTATCATATAATTAAATTGTGCATCTAATCAAATGATCATATTAGATTTCAAATTCAATTCAAGTTAATAACTTTTGGTAATTTTCCCATGACAAGAACAGATCTAAAAATTCATAGATAATAATACAGGGGCCCTTGTATCAAGCTAATTAGTGGAGTTTAATGGCTTTACTTACATAATAACATAATAAAGAAAGAAAAAATGTAAAACCTATGTTTAATTTTGATATAACAAATTATTTAAGGACCAATTTGCAAAAGTAAATAAATTTTTAAGTACTCAAAAGTCTCACTCAAAGTCAAAACTTAAACCCTAAAAATTTTCTAAGTGTTTCAAGCCAAACTTAACCAAATCGCCCAGGCGTATCGATATACCATATAACGTTTCGATATGGAATATGGCTACTAGAATTTTAATTGAACACATCATTTCGATACAGTTCATCTCGTTTCGATACGGTGTTGCAATACGGGCTTGCCCATTTCGATATTTCCTTCAACCTAGGTTTATACTTATGAGTTTCGGTACAGGGCTTAGGTATACCGATCCTTAGTTTTGGTACAACACGTCAGCTTACCGATACGGAGTTTTAAGATTTTTAAAATCTTTGCATTAAAAATTTTGCCCGTTGAATGCTAGTTAAAGCTTCAAAATTCAGTTAACCCGTACCGATACAGTTACGCCCGTTTCGATACGCCTTTATAAAAACAAGCTTTCCGTTTCGATACGCCCTTGAAGCGTATCGATACCTTTTTCCCAAGACTTTTTCATCAGATTCAAGTGAGCAAAAACCATACCGATACGGTCTAGCCGTTTCGATATGACCCCCATTTTACACTAAGACCGTTTCGATACACCTTCTCGCGTATCGATACGCCCCTACATTTACTCTTGCAACGACCAGTTTCTGTCTTACATGTACCAATACGAGGCTCCCATGTACCAGTACGCCCTGCATCAGAAGTGCATTTATTGTGGGAAAATGGTCTCCAACGGCTTTATTTATGATCTTAGCTACCCAAACGATTAGAAATCAATGAGGGGATATAAAAGCAAGATTAAAAAGCTACACCAACAATTATTCATAAAGTGAGAAGCATTCAAGCAAAAATCTAATCTTTTTTAGCTTTTTAGAATCAAACCCTTGTACCCAACATGTGTTTTTTCATTGTAATTCTTTGTTTCAAGTTTGGGGAGAGTTCACTTGTAATTGGGCAACATATAAGCCTATTTGAGAGGTCATTTTGGGTAGAAAGCTTGATCATTTTTAACGGTTTCTTCCTAAGCCTAGAAAAGGGGACGAATTCAGTAATGAATTGTTTGAAATCCTTAGTGGGAGCTAAAGTAGTGGATGTAGAGCTTGTTAGAAGCTTGAACCACTACAGATCTCTTGCTCTTCATTTTTTATCTTTCCAACTTGCTCCCTTGAAAATTTTAATTGCCATTTCACCCCCTCTTGATCATTTGGATTCGATTGATCATCTTAACAATTGGTATCAGAGTAAAACTCAAATTGACGATATAACAATCATTAAGAAGATTCTAAGAGTCCTCAATCTATTTTTACATTCAACCGACCTTGAAGAGCTAATTTGTTCGACATCAAGCTCAAGAAATCAAGATGAACCATTTTTCCTCTCATTTGCAAATGTGACATGCTCACACATTAAAGATGGGTAACCTCTAAGCTTAATCTCTTTGATTATTTGGTTACTTATTTTTAATGATTTTTTGAATGCTCATGCATATTTTTAATTATTAAATTTTTATAAATGCATGACATCTAAAGAGTTTTTATGCAAAAGTGTGTTTAACATACTCATTCTTATTTTTTGCATAAACTCTAAAAAGACTTGGATAAATTGAATTTCATGGATTTTAAAACTTGATATTTTTATTGAAATTCAATGATTTTCTTAAGTGTCAAAGTATTTTGAGCTAAAATTTAAAGTGGAATGCACTTATTAAGGGAGAGATTTTGTTTTCAAAATAATTTACTTACTCTCCATTATTATTTTGAACTTTAAATGATTTTGAATTATTTTTTATATAACAAAAAAGGGGAGAGATAAGTTTGAAAAATTAAATTTTAAAAATAAAAAGTGGAGCTTTAGTATTTTCTCAAAATATTCTCTTTTTCTAAAATTATTTTTCTAGGGGGATTTCAAAAATAATTTTTCAAGTCGTTTCGTTATATCAAAAAGGGGAGAAAAGTGGACTTGAACAAATATTGCAAAATTAATTCAAAGTCCATTTAATTGGAAAAATATGTTTGAAAGCTTTTAAAAGTGCTTTTAACTAAAACAAATATTTTTCAAGTAATTTAAAAGTCCCCAACGGCTAGTTTTTTCATTTCACACTATAAATACAAGCCAATGACACTTGAAGAATGGAGAGGATAGACCTCCAAGCTTAAAGATCAAAAGAGTAGAGTTTTATTGTTTTATTTTGTAATCTCTTGTATTTTTAGTCCAATCTAGTGAGCCAAAATATGTAAACACCCACCTAGAGAGGTTATTAAGTTTACATTGTCAAGACCTCATTGTTGAGGGATAGGTTCTAGTTGATCCTTGTAAAAACTAGGGAGAGGGTTCTATCTTAGTCCGTGAAAAGATAAGGTTGTAATGGTTTCCTCTTGAGCCTAAAAAAGGAAGAAATTTATAGTGAATTTGGAAAATCCTTAGTGTAGATGCTAAGGTAGTGTATTTAGACCTTGGTTAGAAGGTCGAATCACTCTAAAATTGATCGTGTCAAATTGTCATTTCTTTTTCGGTTTTTGTTTTCCCATTTTCAAAAGAAATCTATACACCCTTCATCGACGCTAATTTCGGTTGAAGACATAGAGCCTAAAAAAAGAAAGGATCAAGCAGGATTAACCAATTAAATTCTCACTTTAAAATAATTTGAGCATACTTTTTCGAACACATACTCTTATTTGACATTAATCCTCAAGTGGGAATTACATACCAAGGAGTTTTGCTAATAAGCTTTCCGAAACCATTTTTAACTCAGGTGTGAAAATAGCTCGACGAATTATCTTTAAAAATTAAGGTTTTGCCTTTCGATTTATTTAATCTCAAAAAATTAGGGGTTTTATGTTAAATTTGGTATTAAAATTAATTAATCTTGAAAATGGGATATTTCCTTTTATTTAATTCTGAAAAACATTTTAGAGACGCCACCTATCACTTTGGTAGACCAGACACCATAAAAATAATCAGAAATTCATTTTCTTAAAATTTGGGTTCAGGAGTCGGCAACGTGTGGGAAAGGGTGAGCACCCCCACAAACGCCCGTTACCGGTACCTTTTAATTTTACGTGGCATTTTGAATAATATTTTAAATTTAATTTAACTCTTAATTATTGACTAGATTTAAATTCCAAATGGAGATATTTATTTTATAGGGAAATATATTTTTTATCTGAATATGAGATTAAAAGCACCCTTTTATATTTGAGGCACCCCATACATATTTAAAAATATATTCCCAACCTAAAAGGTTTGAATGCATGATTTATTATTGTCTTATCAATTTTAAGTTCTAAATTAATTACTCTATTTAGTTAAATTGATTTAAACTATGAACATTGTTAAATCTAAAGGTTTTTATGAGACAGTGCCAATTGCTTGAATACCATCCATATCAAAACCCCAGGATTTAGATAATATTCACTAATTTATTATTGTTCTAATTATTTAAAGTAATAGACCTAATTAAGGCTCTAATTAACTATCGAAGTTATTTATTCGCTTCTAAGTTGTAATGAATACTAAATGTTCTTCTTCAAAACCAATGTTGGAATAACATCTCATCACAATGGAACACTAACCAAGTTTGAACTCCAAAGTTTCCCGCTTAATATACATTAATTTGCTACAATTATCTCAATTAATTATAAAACATTAATTAAAGAACCTAAAATTCAAGGATCTAACAATTAATTAAAACTAAGTGATTAGATTGTCTAGCATACAAAACTACATGCCTAATTTTAAAATATGCATCACACATGTAAATTAAAGCATTGAAATTAAATTAACTAAACAAATAAGGGACTAAATTGAAAGAAAAACAAACTTTAAAATTGATTCCATTGTATTATGTGACTAAATTGAATTAAAATATAAGGCTTCGAGGACCAAAACCAAATTAACCCAAAATATCGCGCAACCCATGCCCGACCCAAAATAAAACGCAGGGATCCCCATTTTACCCGACTTAAAACGACATCGCTCCACCTTACCTATATAAACCCTTTTTTCAACTTCCCATTTCTTTTTCCTTTCATTTTTCATTTCCTTTCTCTCACAAAAAGATTCTCCTCCCTTTCTCTCAACAAACATGATCCAAAACGGATCAAAATTCAACCTTTTTGGATGAATATTCATCATGTTCTTCACAACTTGACCGAGACTCAAACATTTTGACCACGAACCGCCTTCCAAGATGCCCCTCGATCCAATTCTGCCTTATTATGGCCGCTCAAAGCTGTTCTTCGGCCGCTACAAGCGACGTCAGTGAACTTCCATTCGTCCCTAACTTCTTTTTGACCACTACACCTCTGCCACCGTAACCCTAAAACCATCCAAAAACTCAAATTTTCGATCATAAATCCTAAACTAAGCCCGAATTCGACTGAATCCTCTTGCTTCAACCTCTAAATCTACCCTTAAACCTTGCCTCTTCAACTCTACCGTTGCAAACTATTCCGGCCGCTGCTCCTAAGTCCTCTCAGCCACCACAAAGATAAGTTTCGACTATTCATTTTCACCATTTCATTTCTATTTTTATATTACTTACTCTAATCTAACCTCTTTTTATATTTTTACAAGAAAAATGACAAGTTAAGGGAGGGTATACCTTCCAGCGAGTCTCCGATGAAGGTCAACTAACAACGATATGCATCTCTAGCGACCGTCCGTATCTTAGGCAGCGTTCGAATTGCTCTGATAGTGCTTCATATTCGGCGGTTCAGCTTCTGATGGTAGGTAAAATTCCAGAATACCTCTCTCTCTCTCTCTTGTTTTTACTATATTTATTATTATTATTATTATTATTATTATTATTATTATTATTATTATTATTATTATTTAGGGTTATTAATGGGGATTAATAGTTAATGATTGAGCTGATACACTCTTTCTCTTATTTATGGTAGGTTGACTAGGTGATGTCATGTTAACATCAGCACGCGCCAGCTGGTTCCAGATCATGGGAGAAAAAACATAATTTGTGGTTTTTCTTATTGGCCAATGAAGGGTTGCCACGTGGTAATTTTGAGCGGCAACAGTGGTTATTAGATTTATTTGTGTTTGTTGGGTTACATAGATGATAAAATGGGCGGGAAAATCTAATGTACTAAGAATTGGGGCTTCAATTGGGCTCTAGCATTGTAAATGGAAATTTATTGGACAGAAATGGATTTATGGGTTTATTTATTAGGTTTTTGGCTTTTATATACTATTTATTGACTTTTATTTATTAAGAGAATATAATATATACCCATACCCAGGAAAAATTAGGGTATTAAAACTGCCCCACTTTGCTCATTGTTGTGGAACGAGAATTGGGCAAAGACAAAAAATTTACCCGAACCTGCCGACTGACGCTCTGTGCTACAAGTTCTTCTCATTAGGAACTTCCACGCATTCTTCCCTTTTAGAAAGCTTGAACAATTTCTTCTCATAATAAACTTCCCAATCCTTCTACCAAGGCTGAAACGAAGTCTGAACTGGTTCTTCTGAAAAATGCTAATCCACTTTTCTCTACAAAAAAAGTTAATCATCATGCACTGTTGAAAATGTTGATCCACCTCTCTGTAAATGTGTCGAACAAACAAGCTCTTCTCATTAGGAACTCTTCGTTCATTGTTAAAAATATTGATCCACCTCTTTGCAAAGGTGTCGAACAAGTGTGCTCTTCTCATTAGGAACCCCTCATCCACTGTTGGAAATGTTGATCCACCTCTCTGTAAAAGTGTCGAACAAGCGAACTCTTCTCATTAGGAACTCCTCATCCTTCTTGAAAATGATACTCCACCCCTCTATAAAGGTGTCAAACAAGCGAGCTCTTCTCTTTAGGAACTCCTTATTCTTCTTGAAAATGTTGATCTGTTTTCATATATGACCTCTCTGAAAAGGCGTCGAAAAAGCAAGTTCTTCTCATTAGTTACTTCCCATTATTCTTTGAAAAACATTAATCCACCTCTCTGTATAGGTGTCGAGTAAGTTCTTCTCATTAGGAACTTCTCATTCTTCGAAGGGTGAAATCTTTTCATTAAGAACTCTGTATTCTTTGCTAGGTGAGTTCTTCTCACTAGGAACTCTATATTCTTTGCTGAGCGAACTCTTCTCATTAGGAGTTTTGTGTTCTTTGTTGGACGAACTCTTCTCATTAGGTGTTCCGTATTCTTTGCTGAACAAACTCTTCTCATTAGGAGCTCTGAATTCTTTGCTAGGAATGCCAATTCACCTTCTCCTATGGGGGAAAACTGAACCTGAAGTGTTGAGATCTTTAGAGTCACTGCTTTTCTATCTATGGTGTCTCGATCTTTCAATTTGAACCTCACATGAAATATTTTCTTTCTTTTTATTTACTGATCAATCTTCTTCCATGTTTGAAATATATGTGACTTACAAAATGTCGAATCTATCATTAATCCTTCAATATTAATTCTAAAGTAAATGTAAAATTTGGGTATATCACTAAGAAATTTCAGGTGTTTCAACGAGAGATACTGAAACTTTTGACCAATTAAACTGTGACCTTTCCTCATTTGAGCCCATGATTGATCTATCTGGCCTTCCAGAAAGGTAAATTTGAAACTTCTTTATTTCTTGAAACTAACAGTTCAAAAGGTTGAAATAGTTGCCAATACCATTCCTGCACTTGTCTTACTATGTCGACACTCGAAAAGTTCTAATCATTTTCGAAGGTGTCAGCCTGAAGGACTTAACATCATGCTCGAAGGACTTATTGATGACCCAAAGATTTTAGAATTTCATTGTACTTTCTGTCTTGTGCAGACAAACAAACGTTCTCATCACTTCCGAAGGTGATGGCTGAAGGACATAACATCATGCCTGAAGAACTTATTGATAACTCGGAGGTTTTAGAATTGTACTACACTTTCTGTCTTGTGCAGACAATCAAAAAATCTTTGCTGAGATCCGCCTCTTCAAACGGGTTGAGATCTTCGCTTCACAAAAATTGATTGAAATCTTTGCTAATTTTTGCTGGTTCTACTTCTCCAATCTCGAAGTTGTAGATGGAAATCTTTGTTTGTTCTTTGTTGATTCTTGTAAAGTCCTGCCAAAATATGCAAAAATGCTTTGAATGTTTGAGTTAGCATACTTCTATCTTATAGATTCCTGACTACATGATAGAGTTGTAAACGAACTGAACGTTTAGCGAACCGCTCGTGAACTGTTCAACGGGAAGTTCATTTATGTTTTAAACGAACGAACATGAACAAGATTTTTTGTTTGTTTAATTAAATGTTCATTTATATTCGTGAACGTTCGGTAATCCGTTCGTTTATGTTTGTTCGCTTGTGTTTATTCGTTTATATTCATTTAAATTTATTCACATATGTCTAGGGGTGTTTATTATTTAGTTAAACCGAACAAACTGACCGAACCAAAAAAAAATTGGTTACTCTATTAGATAATTTTAGGTTTCAGCTAATGATTAAGAGTTTTTCAAATTTGAATTATTGATTAATTTGGTTTAAAATCGATTAATTAACTGAATTAATCAAACTAACCCAAAATATTAAATATTTAACACATTATATATGTTTTTTGTATTCGTTTGTGTTTGTTTATGTTCATTTGTGTTCGTTTATGTTCATTTGTCATTTAAACGAACGAACATGAACAAGCTACATTTCTTAATGAACAAACACGAACGAGAAATTTTGTGCTTGTTTATATTCATGTTCGTTCATTTGTTCGGTTAAAGTTAAATGATCAAACATGAACAAACCCTCGTTCGTGTTCGTTCGGTTCATTTATAAGCCTACTATATGATGCATGAATGATGTCAATTGAAGACCACTTGGGTGAGTTTTCGTCTTTAGGGAAGCTCAAAATTTTCTTTCTTCATTTTTCAAAAACTCTTTTTGCTGCCAAAGTAACCCATCTCACACTCAGGTTCAATCTTCAGGATCTCTGCATCTTTTGCTCTAAAGCACCTTTTCAGGTTTTCACTCTAGATTAGTTTTCTCAAAGTGCCCATTCGAGTTTTCACCTCAATTTTTCTTCTTTCCTTTTCCTTTTTCCTTTTTCCTTTTTCCTTTTTCTTTTTTTCTTTTTCTTTTTTCTTTCTTTTTTGTTTTCTTTGATATTTTTTTCCTATTCTAAATAAGGCTAATTTCAATTCTGATGGAACCCGTACTTGCCTTTTCATGGATTCAACACCTAAGCCCTTCTCTTGTTATATCTCACCATGCATTTCTCAAAACTCAAGTACTGGTGATGACTCATTTCTTAGAAAGTCACTTTTATTGCGTCTTCATTCAGCTTCTTTAACAACATTCATTCTCATGGTTCCAAAAGAGATCATCACTTTTGTTGTTCCAACTTGCAGACTCTATTCACCATAATAAAACATGTTCTTTTATAATGTTCTTTGTAGCCTTGCCTTACTCTTGAATTCTACTATCATCTTTTTTCACTCTAACATTCACAAAGCTTTCTTGTCTTGCAATGTCTCAAAGTAATGATATTTGCTTTTGAATGCAACGGACCTTTACCGGATTGATCTGGCTGCAGGTTTTGCCCCAAAAGATGGTCCATGTTCTCTCTTTACTCTATGGTTGTCTGTGTCACTTTCTTGCAGCTTTGTTTAAATATTTCTGACACTCATAATTGTATCTTTTCCTTGACATACTTTTCATCATTAAACAAGTACCGAGGTCACCTCCTATTCTACATGCACTTAAAGGATTATTGCATAATAATACCCAAGAAATCATTTGCTTTTCTTGTGTCTAATTAATTTATCGGCAAGATGCTTGTTGAGACGATAAGTGAAAGGCTCGAAATATTATTTTACTAGTTTTTTTTTAAATGGAACAATTTGATAAGTAATGGAAAACATGATAAAATAAAAATTAGGCCCTAAAATATCAAGTGCAACAGAGCCTTTGAACCAAATTGACAAAGATCAACTCAAGTGTGACCCCTTCCAATTTATTAGACTTCTGAGAGAAACATTCCTATATGCCTAAGTCTATCCCATTTAAGTGGCACTCTTTACCTCACTATCTCATCATGCCCAATCCTTCCCTCTTTTCTAATCTCAATTAGGCATTAGAAGTCTGGAAATCCTTGAAGAAAGGTTAACCCTGATGAGCGGGATGTGTTCTGAAGACAAACTCCTCTTACTCCAATATCTGTATATGATCAAAATGGCCTTTTGAGGCTTGTAATGTAGGCTATGGTTCACGACTATAAAAGAAAGAATATATATGCTCAAATAAGTGTTTAAGGGTGATGAAACCAATGATCAATTCTTCCAAGTGAAATCTAATTTATGCACTCCTTGATCTGAATATGCTCGGATTAAATATTCTTTTCTTTTTTGTAGATCGCTCTAGACCGCCCATTTCTAGGTTTTCATCCTAGATTTTATTTCTTTTCCTTGAATTCAAAAGTGATAAATTCTCCACTACTTTAAATAGAGATTCATTTGAATGGCATATCTCACATATGTCTCTTGCTTTTTCTTACACTTTCTCAACTTAGTGCTTTCTCTTTCAATTGCTTCATCTTTCATGTCAACAATTTTTAACTTGATTCAGTTGACTCTTTGAACACAAACTTTCTACTATTTTCTTCTTTCTATTTTTTCTTCTCTCCTTTTCTTTTTCTTTTTTTTCTTTCTTTTTCCATCTTTTTAATTTGATTTGGAATATTCACCTTCATTCAACATGTCTTTCTTGCTCTTGTACTCAAAACATTCATTTTTGTTTCTTGCCCCCTAATTCACAAGGCATCACTATCATAGCACGATCAAAACCAAACATCTTTCACTTACAAACAAGCTTTCATCCTTTTTACCCCTAGTGTGAGGGTGATCCTTGATTTGGGTTGAATCAAAAGAAAATCATCATGATTAAAGAGGGACAACAAAGGATATTTTCTCATTTTCTTTCTTTGTGGAGGGAGATGAAGGAATGCCAAATGTCCTCCCATATACAGATATCTTTGAAGAAGAGTAATCTTCAGGTGGTACATGTTTTGGGTTATCACTTCATTCAAGAACATTAGTCAACAATGCCTGAGAGGAAAATTCACTTGTTGCGTGTAAAAGTGTCTATCGCAATGTAGTGCAAGTGTACACGACACAAGTAGTAAAGTGATACGTAAGTATCGGATATCGTCTCCACAAGGACTGAGCTAATAGCTTCACCTTAGATTGCTGCACGAGAGGAAAAAGAATTATTTATGTTGTTGTCACGAGATAATAAAGAGTACTTAAATAAAAAAGTAATGAAATCAAGATAGAGAGAATGGGCCGGTATTGAATTGCTCAGTAGTGTACGTGTTTCAAAGTCTAGGAATATATGTTATGTCGTTGCGCCTGTCGCGGCAGCACTTGTCGCGGCAGCACTTGTCGCGGCAGCGGTCCGTTGTTAGTCGCGGAAGCAATCACACAACTATGTACTTCAAGCTTGGCAAGAATCCCTGTTGTGCTTTGGCATATCCCTAGGTCCAAGTCTGTCGATGAACGCGTCTTTGATGATACCTCCCGACGTGAATCGAAGGATGAACACCGATGTTGTTGAATTCTTCCTTAGCCACTTAACCTCGTCCTACCCCTAGGTCTGAGATAGTTCAACCATAAACTGAAGAACCCGTACTTATTCCTTTCGTATACTTAACTCTCCCGATATTAAGTAAACAGATAACCTCACAATGCTCTCCCGATACTCTTGCAAGATGTTGAAAACCAGAATAAGCAAACTTGAAGTCTATTTTATTGAACATAAAAATTCCTAAAACAAATGCAATCCTTGCAATTACTTTACAAATCAACCCGTTGCCCTAGGGGAAGTTTAGAACATGATGAGAAGGGGAAAACGACTAGGGTTTTGGGAAGAAGTCTAGAGATGGAGATATCCTCCCCTAGGTCGAATTGCATGCCTTTATATAGGCCTTGGGTTCAAGTTTTCTAATATGGAAAGAATTCAAGTTTAAACTAAAGTACAACTCTATTAAAGACTAAATCTTCAGAGCACATGTCTTTAATTCGTCCTTCCTTCTTGCTTGGAGTTTCTTCCTTGAACTTTGGGCTTGGCCTTCATTCTGATCTAGGGCTTGGAAAAATATAAGGATGCTTCACGACAGGCCGGCATAATTTTCTCTTTCTGTCGAGGCCCAGTTTGCTTCTTCTCTTCACCATTGCTGCCGTCCTTGGCTGCCACGACAGCGACCATGGCAGCATCGTCCTCCTCGTCTGCACATCAAGTTCCAGCTCTACTTCTTCACTGCCCAGCGTCTGCTTCTCCATCTGCTACAGCAGCTACCTGCAAAAGCAACCAATTTTAGTAGAAACTGTGCCACTTAATATATTTGTGATGTATAATTGAAATCTAACCTAAATGCAATGAATTATGCTTGAATGCAGCAGAAATATGGGTTAAATAGGGGGTAAATTATAGAACTTTTACACACTCAACACACCCCCAAACTCAAGTTTTTGCTTGCTCTCAAGCAATTCAGACCTAAAAAAGAAAAAGAAAATTTTTGTTTGGCTTAAAACAATGAATTTTTTCTTACCTACCATTCATTCTCTATTGTGAGCAACACCTTGTTGGATAATTCAAGATTCATCCGGAACCTTGCTATAATTCTCGTGTAGTGTGTGCATGCTTGTAAACAATTATATGCCAAGACTATCTTAGTTTACTAGAATAGTTAAGCCTCTAACTTGAATTTTATGCCAATTTTCATCTTTTTGGAGGCAATTCTTAGGCTCCTTTAGTTTTTATGCAGACTCGATTCTATTTTCTCAAGCTTAAGTTTGACTAGAGCTGGTTTCGGGCACCTCTAGCTAACTTCCTAGAGCCGGTTTCGGGCACCTCTAGGTGTATTGAGTCTATTTTTCTTAACTTCTTTTCCTAGAGCCAGTGTTAGGCACCTCTAGGGGCAACTCAAGTGCTAAGCTTTCTATTCTAGTTTACTAGTAGAGTTCTAGGCAGTATAAAAGTCACAAATTGTGTTTTAAGATTTAGAACTATAATAAGATTCTAAACTGCTCCTAAAACTATCCTAAAGGTACTGTCACGGCAGGTAAGTTCACTTCAAAGAATTAAGCCAAATTTTCATTTTTTAAGCAAAAATAAACTAAGTAAAAGACATTTTTTTTAACTTAAAAGACTCCATTAATGGAGGGATGCCACCCCCAAACTCGAGGGTTGCATTGTCCTCAATGCAAATGACATAGATGAAAAAAGAAAAATAAAAACAACATCACAATATATAATAAAAGGTAGACAACAATATAAGATAAGAAACTTAAAATTTCAGGCGCTGTCGTCGCCGCTGCTGAGTTGAATCTGCCGACGGGCAGTGACTTTCTTGGCTGGTGCTGGTAGGTGGATGGGAGTGGCAGAAGTATTCTTGGTTTTGGCCTCCCTTGGAGGTTGAATACGAGTAGGGGAGATATGAGGTGGTTTCTCCACTATCTGAACCTCAGAGCTACTGCTGCTCTCGCTGCCGCTGCTACTATTGCCGCTGTCATATTTTTCTTTGTCTGCTACTATTTTTTGCCGCTTCTCTGGTGTGAACTCCTTGGACAAGTTCCTCTTGACAGAGGGCTCGTTGTCGGATGCCGCCCAGATTTCAGAAGAAGAGAAACTAGCAATATACCTATCGAGGTTGTCTTCAGGCTCATTTCTCTTGGTTCCTCGGGCAGAAGTGTCGGTTGTGCGGCTGCCGCCTGCAGCTGTTGTGGCAGGGATCGGTGTGGACGCAGCAGATAGCGTTTTAGGCGTGGTAGCAGGGGTAGAGGTATGGGCAGGGGTGGGGGCAGCAAAATATTGATTGGGGAAAGTAGGGAACAGAGCATCGGGGAAATTAAGAGAGGTATGAATAAAATGTACCGTGGTGGTGGTGAAATCCCGGATGAAACTCATGAGGTCGAGCTGTCGTTCCTCCATTTTTTGTATGGCAGCGAGGATTTGAGAGGAGGTGTCGGCTGGAGGAGCTGCTGCAGTAGGTTGCCTGGGTTCTGTGGCAGCAGGCTCGGTGTCGGTAGGCTCTGTCGGCTCTCCTGCTGCGGCAGTAGGATCAAAGGATGACAGGGGCGTGGTAGCCTTGAGTTCCATCAAGCTGAGTATGTTCTGGTCGGTCCAGCCTTTCCCTTGAACTCGTAAATCTTCAGTTGTCTCCGATACGTTGTGGCCGCAGCAAAGGGCAGTGATGAGGTAGGGGTAGAATAGTGGTCCGGACGGTCGGTAAGCACAGTCCAGTATACCCTCCTAGACGTATCTGCCAACGTTAATTGGCCTCTCATTTAAAATGGAATGGATGAGGGCTAACCTTGGTTGGTCGACGGTTGTGTTGTGCGAGGAGGGCATGATTCGTTTCTTGATAAACGCATTCCAAAGTTTGGCCTCCGGGGTGAGCTGGACTCTCTTTACCGTTCTCAGATGCTTCAGATCGGTGTTCCACTCGGTACCCTCATCCGTGAGTTCTGCCATCACAGCATCGTAGTTGGCAGGCTCTAGACTCTCGAGAAATCGTTGGTGGCCATCTTCTTTTCTGCACACATAGAACCCGTAGAGTGTGTTGATGTACTCGGGCTCGAAGGGTACCTCTTTCCCTCGGACTGTGACTGCTGTCACGTTCCTGCTGCCGATGGTAGAATAAAATTCCCAGACAAGAGTCACGTTTATCTCCTCTGGCTGCTCCGCGAATATCTGCTACTTCAGGGCTCTGATTTTGCTGGCTATGAACGGCTACAGCCCCAAGTTCCCCGTTTTGGAAGTGTAAATGAAACCTCTCTCCTCCCACATATCACGGATCTGGAAGGAACTTGGAGTGGATGCTGTCGGGGCAAATCCTGAGGCAGAGCTTCTGCGGGTATTCCTAGTACTCATGTTGCAAGGACTGTGGAAAGAAAGTGAAAGCAAGTAAAAATTCTAGAGGAAATAAGTAGAAAGAGTAGAAGTGAGTGAAAATGAATAGTAAAATGGGGTTTTTATAGAGGGAGAGTTTGCTTCCCGTTGGAGCTGTAACGGCAGACGCGAATAACGAGGCCAGCCGTTACGCAGTTTCTGACGCGTCTGTAACGCGTTTCCGTGTTTGCTGCGCGTCTGTCGCGACAGCCTGTTGACAAGCTAGATTTTCCGCGTCTGTCGGGGCAGCTGTAACGGCAGGCTCCAAAGTTGGGCTTTTTGGGCTGATGGAAAAAAATGGTGGGCCGAATTCACTTCTCCTCTTCTCTTTGTCTCCTTTATTTCCTGAAAATAATAAAAATAAAAACTTTATTTCCTAAAAATAAAATAATTCTAATTACCTAATATATAATTAAAAATAAAAAAATAAAACTTAGGTTAAATTAGGGATGCCAGGAGGGGCATCTCCTAAAGTAACCACTTCCTGCATTCTTGGGGCTTCAGTCCCCTGATAATGCTTCAATCTTTGTCCATTGACTTTAAATTGGTGCCCGTCTTTTAGAGATCTGATTGTGATGGCACCATGGGGAAAAACCTGCACCACTTGGAATGGGCCAAACCACCTAGATTTCAGTTTCCTTGGGAAGAGTTTTAACCTAGAGTTGAACAACAACAAAAGCTGCCCTGGGCAGAACTGTCGTGGCAGCAACTTCTTGTCATGCCACTTCTTAGTCTTGTCTTTGTAGATTCTTGCGTTGTCATAGACCATTGTTCGAATTTCTTCAATTTCATTTAGATCTAGTAGCCTTTTCTGCCCTGCTTTTTCCAAGTCCATATTCACTGCCTTGATGGCCCAGTATGCTCTGTGCTCAATCTCGACAGGTAAATGACATGTTTTCCCATAAATCAGCCGATAGGGTGACATTCCCAATGGAGTTTTGAATGATGTTCTGTAGGCCCATAATGCATCATTGAGGTGTATAGACCAGTCCTTCCTAGTTGGCTTTACCATCTTTTCAAGAATGTTCTTAACCTTTCTGTTGGATATTTCAGCCTGTCCATTGGTTTGAGGGTGGTATGTTGTTGCTATCCGATGTTTGACACCATACTTCTTCAAGGCAGCAGCTATAACCCTATTATCAAAATGCCTCCCTTCATCACTGATGATCGCCTTGGGGATGCCGAATCTGGAAAAAATGTTTTTATGCAAAAACCTCTGAACCGTCTTGGCATCGTTTTTCTGAGTGGCGATCGCTTCAGCCCATTTGGACACATAGTCCACTGCCAGAAGGATATATAAGTTCCCGCACGAAGTTGGGAATGGTCCCATAAAATCTATCCCCTAAACGTCGAAGATCTCGACTTCAAGAATGTTTTGCAGTGGCATCTCATGTCTCCTTGAGATGTTTCCAGTACGTTGACACTTGTCACAGTTTTTGTAGAATGTTTGAGCATCCTTGAACAGTGACGGCCAATAAAATCCCGACTGCAAAACCTTGGTAGTAGTTTTGTTACCACATAAATGTTCTCCATACTGTGAAGCATGGAAGTGATGTAGCACGGCTTCTTGTTCATCATGTGGTACGTATCTCCTAATAACCTGATCTGCACAACTTTTGAAAAGAACAGGTTCGTCCCAATAATAATGCTTAACATCATTTTGGAACCTCTTCCTAGCTTGATAATTAAGGTCAGGAGGAGTTATTCCGCTAACTAAATAATTAACGAGCATACCAGGGGAGTTCAGAAAACTTACCTGCCGCCATGGCTGTCGCGGCAGTGCTTGTGGCAGCGAACAGCTACTCGTCAAGGAAAGTCTCCAGTATGTGTGTCTCGTCTGCCGGTAGACCTTTCCCCTTCTAGGCTTTGCATCCTTTTTGGTGAACAGATACTTCAATGCAGAGTGGTCAGTGTGGACTATGACCTTCGTTCCAAGTATATATGAACGGAACTTGTCAATAGAGAATACCACCGCTAATAGTTCCTTCTCTGTGGTGGTTTATATTACTTGGGCGTCGTTCAGTGTTTTGCTGGCATAGTATATGACATGGAAGAGCTTGTCTTTCCTCTGCCCAAGTGCTGCCCCGACAGCATAGTCACTAGCATCACACATAATCTCAAATGGCAGTTTCCAATCTGGTGGCTGTACTATTGAGACTGTTACCGACTTTTCTTTCAGAACCTTGAATGCCTCAGTACATTCAACGTTGAAGTCGAAGGGACGGTTCTTCTCCAGAAGATGGCATAAGGGTTTGGTGATCTTCGAAAAATTCGCGATAAACCTCCGATAAAAACCAGCATGTCCTAAGAAACTTCTGATTCCCTTTACTGTGGTGGGTGGTGGCAGCTTTTCGATTACTTCGATCTTAGTTCTGTCGACTTCTATGCCGCAACAGCTAATTTTATGGCCTAGGACTATCCCTTCATCCACCATGAAGTGAAACTTCTCCCAGTTCAATACCAAGTTTTCTTTCTCACATCTTTCAAGCACTTTCTGTAGGTTGCCTAGGCAGCTTTCAAAATTGTCTCCAAAGACTGAAAAATCATCCATGAATATCTCCAGGAATCCTCCACCATATCAAAGAATATTGCCATCATGCACCTTTGAAAGGTCGCTGGTGCATTACAAAGTCCAAATGGCATCCTCCGAAAAGCATAAGTACCGTATGGGCATGTGAACGTCGTCTTCTCTTGATCTTCCGGTGTGATGGCTATTTGATTATAACCTGAGTAACCATCAAGAAAACAATAGTAAGGCTTACCCTCTAATCTATCAAGCATTTGATTAATAAAGGGCAAGGGGAAGTGGTCCTTCCGGGTAGCTTTGTTAAGCTTCCGGTAGTCCATACAAACCCTCCAACCGGTCACAGTCCTGGTTGGGATTAGCTCATTTTCTTCGTTGGTTACCACGGTTATTCTTCCTTTCTTGGGAACGCGCTGTACCGGGCTCACCCACTTGCTATCCGAGATGGCATAGATTATTCTAGCATCTAGCCATTGTATGATCTCCTTACGCACCACCTCTCGTATAGCATCGTTCAGTCATCTCTGTGCATCAATGGTCGGCTTATGATCATCCTCTAAGAGGATTTTATGCATGCATAGTGCCAGACTGATGCCTTGGATATCAGCTATCGTCCATCCAATAGCCTTTTTGTACTGCTGCAGCATCCCTATCAGCTGTTGTTCCTGTTCCTGCATAAACTTGGAAGAGATGATTACGGGCAACGTAACATTTAAACCAAGGAAAACATATTTTAGCTGCCCTGGCAGGGGCTTAAGATCTAGAACAGGGGGCTCTACAGTTGATGGCTTTTGGACTATATGTTCATCTGAGGTATAATTTAAAGGCTCGAATAAGTTACCTGGACGACTGCCTATCCAATTTACCTCCTCCTGATCTTCAGTGTCAGATGTATCAGATTCTGAGGAGCTGCTGTCGTCGGTGCTGTCGTGACAGTCTTCTAAATGGTTGCTGGGGCAGTGGCCAATTTTGATGTCGTGGCAGCCCGACCTGATGCAGGGTTAGTCAAGGATAACTTCAGTGATAGCCTTGCATTCTTTTTCTGCATCAACATGTTTTATTGCCTGGAGAACGTTCAGCTTGATCTCTTGATCATTCACTCTCTTAGTGAGTTCTCCTTTTTCCACATCAATCAGTGATCTTCCTGTGGCTAAGAAAGGTCGCCCCAGGATGATTGGTGCGTTTTCATCTGCTTCACAATATAAAACAAGAAAGTCAGCAGGAAAAATAAATTTATCCACTCTTACCAGAATATCTTCAATTTTTCCTTCTAGATGAACGTAAGAGCGGTCTGCCAGCTGCAGTACTACTGTTGTGGGCCGAGCTTTTCCAATACCTAATTTCTGAAAAACATATTTGGGCATTAAATTTATACTAGCACCAAGATCACAAAGTGCCTTACACACAAATTTCTCTCCGATTATGCATGGTATGATGAAGCTCCCAGGATCCTTCTTCTTCTGGGGTGAATGCTTGTGCAGAATACTCATGCATCCTTCTGTCATATTAACCGTTTCAAATTCCCCAAGTCTGGATTTCTTCGACATGGCATCCTTGAGAAATTTGGCATAACCAGGCATCTCCTTTATAGCATCTAACAGAGGAATGTTGATATGGACCTGCTTAAAAATATCATAAATTTTCTTAAGCTGGGATTCATGTTTCAATTTCTGTAATCGCTGAGGAAAAGGAGGTGGAGGACGATAATCAGCTATACGTCATTCCCACTGCATTCGGATCTGAGGAGGTTTAGGTTCTTCGTCTTTCTCCTCCGTCCCTTCTGTTGTCGTGACAGGTTCATCGGTAGCAGGCTGCTTGTCGTCTGCCGGGGCAACGTTCTCGGCAGTTGACTCCAAGGCTGGTTCCTTAGCTGATTCAACTTCCTTCTCTCGCACTGGTAATTTCTTCCCACTCCTAGTAGTGATGGCTTTACACTGCTCATGTGTGGGTTGTCTAGCGTTTTCAGTATCGCTAGGAAATCCTCCATTCTGCCTCGGTTTAATATGCTGGGAAACCTGATCCATCTATGTCTCCAATGATTTCAGAGTAGCTTCATGGTTGGTCATCCACATCTCTGTTTTATCCATGAATGTTTTTGTCTTCTTGACGAAGTGATTCATGTTCTCAATGTAGGTTCCTGTTTGAGACATAAATGTAGCCAAGGTCTGTTCCAGTATACTAGTCATGGCAGCTGGTGGTTGTTGTTGCTGCTGTTGTGGTTGCTGCCGAGTCAATAATCTAGGTTGCTGTCAAGTGTTCTGTGCTTGAGGATTCAGGGCATTATTATGGTTGCTCCAAGAGAACTTGGGATCCTTTCTCCAGTTGGGATTGTAGTTGCTGGAATTATAGTTCTGTTTATTGTAGTTCCCAACATACATCCCTTCTTCTAACTGCAGCAGACAATCTTCCGAACTGTGATTTCCATCGCAAGTCTTACATACCTCTTCAGTAGAGTAGGCAGGCTGTGAATCTTCTTTCAAAAGCTTTTTCATTGCCTTAGTGAGATATGCCACCTGTGATTTTAAAAAACTATCGGCCTCATAATCTTTTACAGCTAGAACTCGTTTACCCCCTCTTCTTGCTGTCGGAAACTGTTCCTCATTCTTCGCCAGATTTTTCAATACTGCCATTGCATCTTCTGGATCCTTGTCCAGCAGTAATCCATTTGCTACTGAATCAATTCTCATACGAGTCTGTAAGTTGGCAGCATTATAGAATTTAGTTACCTGGTTTGAAATGGGAAATCCATGCATCGGGCAGTTCCTTAGAAGAGTGGTAAATCTGTCCCATGCCTCGTGCATTGGCTCGTCATCTTCCTACTGAAAAGTAGCAATTTCGTTACGTAATCGCTCAGATAAGTGTGAAGGATTAAAACGAGACAAAAATTCACGACTTAAATCTGCCCAAGTTCGTATTGAACCCGACGTTAGTTTATTCCACCAAGTTTTCACCCTGTCCTTTAATGAATGAGGGAATAATCGAAGCCTCAGTATCTCTGGAGTAACTCCTGGTAGTCTAAACGAACCACAGATTTCCTGGAACGTTTTCAGATGCTCCCTAGCATCCTCTGTAGCAGCACCACTAAATTGGCCAGCGTTGTTAATCATGCTGAACATAACATGTTTCAGCTCAAAATTGTCAACATCTACGTCTGGCAGGGTTGTTTCTAGTTCTACATGATCATTGAGCATGTAGCCTCGGCATGACCGGCGTGCGGCAGCGACAGGAGGATCGACAGGTGGACCGTTCCCTCCATCTCCAGCAGGATTTTCAACATCCTGGGGATTCTCTTGGTTGTTCCTTCTTTCTTCACGTCTTTCGTTCACCATTGCTTCTAATTGTTCCTCCAGGTATTCGTTTCTTTCTACGAGTAAACAGACTCTTTTCCTGAGATTGTACGTTCGTTCAATTTCAGGATCTAACTGGTGCTCAGGTTCTTTTCCTCGTTGAGATCTGCGCATACGCAAACAAAAGACCTTGTGAAAGGTATAAGTTGAACAATCCAAGTAAAAACAGAAAAGTAAAGGAAGTGCAGTAAAATATAGGGTAAAGATATGTTGTCAGTCCCCGGCAACTGCACCAAAAACTTGTTGCGTGTAAAAGTGTCTATCGCAATGTAGTTCAAGTGTACACGACGCAAGTAGTAAAGTGATACGTAAGTATCGAATATCGTCTCCACAGGGACTGGGCTAATAGCTTCACCTTAGATTGTTGCACGAGAGGAAAAAGAATTATTTAAGTTGTTGTCACGAGATAATAAAGAGTACTTAAATAAAAGAGCAATGAAATCATAATAGAGAGAATGGGCTGGTATTGAATTGCTCGGTAGTGTAGGTGTTGCAAAGTCTAGGAATATTTGTTCTGTCGTTGCGCCTGTCGCGGCAGCGGTCCGTCGTTAGTCGCGACACCGGTCCGTCGTTAGTGGCGGCAGCGATCACACAACTCTATACTTCAAGCTTGGCAAGAATCCCTGTTGTGCTTTGGCCTATGCCTAGGTCCAAGTCTATCGATGAACACGTCTTTGATGATACCTCCCGGTGTGAATCGAAGGATGAACACCGATGTTGTTGAATTCTTCCTTAGCCACTTAACCTCGTCCTATCCCTAGGTCCGAGATAGTTCAACCATAAACTAGAGAACCCGTACTTATTCCTTTCGTATACTTAACTCTCACGATATTAAGTAAACATATAACCTCACAATGCTATCCCGATACTCTTGCAAGATGTTGAAAACCAGAATAAGCAAACTTGAAGTCTATTTTATTGAACAGAAAATTCCTAAAACAAATGCAATCCTTGCAATTACTTTACAAATCAACCCGTGGCCCTAGGGGAAGTTTAAAACATGATGAGAAGGGGAAAATGGCTAGGGTTTTGGGAAGAAGTCTAGAGATGGAGATATCCTCCCCTAGGTCGAATTGCATGCCTTTATATAGGCCTTGGGTTCAAGTTTTCTAATATGGCAAGAATTCAAGTTTAAACTAAAGTACAACTCTATTAAAGACTAAATCTTTAGAGCACATGTCTTTAATTCGTCCTTTCTTCTTGCTTGGAGTTTCTTCCTTGAACTTTGGGCTTGGCCTTCATTCTGATCTAGGGCTTGGAAAAGTATAAGGGTGCTTCACAACAGGCCGGCGTAATTTTCTCTTTCTGTCGAGGCCCACTTTGCTTCTTCTCTTCACCATTGTTGTCGTCCTTGGCTGCCACAGCAGCGGCCATGGCAGCATCGTCCTCCTCGTCTACACATCCAGTTCCAGCTCTGCTTCTTCACTGCCCAACGTCTGCTTCTCCATCTGCTACAACAGCTACCTGCAAAAGCAACCAATTTCAGTAGAAACTGTGCCACTTAATATATTTGTGATGTATAAATGAAATCTAACCTAAATGCAATGAATTATGCTTGAATGCGGCAGAAATATGGGTTAAATAGGGGGTCAATTATAGAACTTTTACACACTCAACATCACACATAGTTTGTATTTAGGGTTATCTCGTGATTCTGAACACTCATTAATGTCTTCTCGTTGGCCTCAATATCTTGGAAAATAGTCACATTTTTGGAATTGATCTTTGAATTTGATTCATGGTCACTTTCGCATCTAATATTCAGGGACCTGATAAAAATGATTAAGAAGATATATACATGTATGTATGGGAAAACAAAAACTAACCCATAACAAGGAATAATAGAAATATTAACAGAATCAAAGAATGTAAAATGTTTTCCATTTGAGAAAAATGTAGAAAAAAAGCATCGTAAATAAATATGTTGAAATAACGTCCTTTACAAAAGACCCCTTAATGCTTGCGGGCAAAAGTGATTCGGATGGTTCAGGGTATTATTCTGCAATGGTCCTAAAAATATAGACATATCTATTGTGGTTTAATCGTCAACCATTAATCAAATAAATCACGAGTGAATTTCAGCCGCTCCAATTCTATCAGCAATTCTTCATTTATTTTATTTACCAGCACAAAGACATGCCCCTTCTTGCTCATGTTCTGATGTTCTCATCGGGTCTTGAATTAAGACCATTCTGCTTATGAGTTTCCTTGTTTCTTCAATCAAGTCCTTACTCCTTTCCCTAGAATGTTCAATCATTTGCATGTAGAAATTGATAACTTCTTTTGGCTGGCGTCTAGATGAGCTCTGTTTTACAAGATGTTGACTGGATGTGTTGAAGGTTTTAGTGAGCATGTCTATTTGAGGTTTCTTCTTTGACGGTTGATAATTCTCAATAAGTTTCACCTTGCACTACCTTATTTTCCTTTTCTTGATGCCTTTCGACACTTGATTTCCAAGCAATCCAACTGTATTAGCTCCAATTAGGTGACTACCTCTTGAGTTACATATCTTAATAGATTGACCTTCGACGTCGACTTCCAAAATCCCCTGATTAAAAAAGTCTTGAACTTGTTGCTTGAAAGTGTAACAATCTTCAATGTCATGATCATGAACTCCATTATGATATTCATAATGATTCCTAATGTTGTAACAACTTGGATGATGGGGCTTTGAGGGTTTCACATGATGCGACAAAGCTTCGAGCAATTTGAAGTACAACTCAAGATAGGAAACATGAATGAGATCCAGTTTAGTCTTTGATTTGCCACTGACAAGAGTATCTAGAACATCTGACCTTGGGGTATTCTTCAGTGAATGAAATGTTGGAGAGGCGGGTGTCTAGACATTACTTTTGTAACCCCCTCGTCCCGGTCTGGCCGGATGACCGGTCCAAAAGGCTACACGGGGAAAACCGAGTGAAAACCCCTAAAGGATTCCCCCTCGGTTAGCAGCCCTATTTTTTTTTAATCTTGTCTAGACGAGTAATTAATTCTAAGTGATCAAACAGCGGGACAACATTCACGAGGCAATCAGACGAACCCAAAACAACATTTAACAGCCAATTTTTTTTAACTTAACAGCAGGCGGTATCGATACACCTAAGGGGTGTATCGATACACCTTGACTAGGTCAAAAAGTCAAAGTCAGCCCGTGGAGGTCGTATCGATACACCAAGGAGTGTATCGATACCCTCCCAAAAGGTTGACTTCTTACAGTCAACGCCAAGACGACCGTACAAATAGGCCCAAGATCGGTATCGATACCAAGTTGGACAGTGGCTCCAGTGACCCAAATGGTATCGATACGCCTCCCCGCGTATCGAAACGAAAGGCTTGGAATAAGAAGGCTGTATCGATACGGGTCTAACCGTATGCTCTGCAACTCCTCCTTTCACTACAGGGCAACTTCATACAAGGTTCTAGATGCACATTTGGACACTCCTAAGCCCACACAATCATACATCCAACATCCCACAATCAGGACTTGACATGAGAGGCATTTAATCTAACGAAAACATACAAATCGAGGCTCCATGCAAGTCTACAAGAAGCATACTTAGCAAGCATAAGACATCCTTCACAAAGTAGTCAACATAGGGCATACCTAGGCCAACATCATACAAGTTTAGGCACATGCAAATAAACCACATAAGAAACATAGGTCAAGAACCAAGAAGCAAAGCATAACACACAACATGAGTTTAACAATTTCAAACATAACCTCCTAAGGAGTTTGACCCCAACTCCTAACACTCTACACCCCATTGTCTAGACATTATTACAAAAGCAAACCATACTTAAACTTGCTTGAGAACTCCAAAAGCTCCTCCCTCGCCCGCTCGCCTCCCGAACTCTAACGATCTGCACGTTGGAAACAAAAGAGCATAAGCAATCTAGCTTAGTGAGAGAGGCTCTACAAATCACAACATGCAGTTTTCCAAAATACTATTTGTATGCAAGAAGGCAATGGATGCATAAGGGTCTATCTCAACCAAAATATTTGGTTTGCACAAGCACAACCAACCTACACTTACGGTGGGACTACACATCACCGTTTCGACTAGTGAGTGTCCAATGGGACTACACATCAAAGTACTACCCTACTAGTCACTACCGGTGGGACTACACATCACCATAGTTAGACCACCATCACGTGAGGCACGAACTCAACACGACTACAACATTAACGACTTAAAATGCATTCAAATAACCACAACGCATCCACAAACAATATATCACAACACATGAGAGTAGAAAGGCTTACACACGGGTTTAGGTGACTTCTCAAGGTTCCACCCAAACCCCAAAGGGATCCATATCGAGCACAACGTAAAGACCAATAAATCTACTCACCGTTTCTACTCAAGAGAAGATCGAAGACCACGCTCAAGACTCCGAAATCCCCGGATTTGTCCCCGAAGCTTCTCCAACCAAAATTCTCGCTTCTAGCCATTCCAACACCAAGCAAATAATCTCAAATCAGTTCATATTCTAAAATAATCAATCCGGATTAAACACCAATCTCAAGACATAAATTTTTCCATTGGAGACTAGCTCAAAACTCCAAAAATCCGAGCAGCCCTTAAGCACCCCTCAAAACCATTGATTTCAACCCTCAAATTACTCCCTAAAGCCTTCAAAACAAAGCTTACATATACCCTAACCATCAGCCCTCAAGATTCTACCTCAAAAACCCCCAAAACCCATCTCAAAACCTCCCAAAAACCTCATTTTCACCCAAATCCGAAAATTCCATAAAACGTTGTAAAAATCGGTTTTGTTGGACCCTTTTGGTTGTAGGCAACTCATAAGACTTAAACAAATGGAAAGCTCAAGTTAAAGACCCCAAAGACAACATTTTTAACCCAAAATCCTTCAAACCTCCAATTTCAAAGCATGTCTAAAAATGAAAACAATTGGTACTAACTTGTAGGAAATAACAAGGGTAAGTCAAAAACGTGTTTACCTTTGCGAAATTCTTCAAAACGAGCAAGACATTTGATGAAATAGTAACCTAAGGAGAAGGGGGTGTTTTAACGTTGGTGTGAATAGTGGAGTGAGGGGAAGAAGATGACTCAAGCATTATTTTAGGTTTGTTTGAAATTAAAAGGGTTAAAGACTTAAATGCCCTTAATGAATTAAGATAACTACAAGAGATGACACCCTTGGCTTTTTGGGTTTATTTTATAAATGGTCCAACTAAATTTTGTTGTCTTAAAACCAGAGGCCCAAACAATTATTTTATTATTTAAAATTTGGAACCAAAACCTGAGCTATTTTTAAATTTTTATTTTCTTCCGACCCCCGAACCCGGGTGTTACAACTCTCCCCTACTTAAGGAATTTCGTCCTCGAAATTACCTGACGGAAACAAATACGGAAACTGCTCAAGCATGTCAGCTTTCCTCTCCCACGTGGCTTCCTCCACACCTCTATATCTCCATAAGACTTTGACTAACTCTATAGTCTTGCCACGCAACACCTTGCTATCAGAAGCAAGTATCTCAACTGGTTCCTCATTGTAAGACAAATCCGGATTTAACTCTATTTCTTCCACTGACATGACATGGGACGGATCTGATCTATACCTCCTAAGCATCGACACATGAAATACATCATGAATCTTCTCTAGCTCAACTGGAGTCTCAATCTATACGCAACCGGACCAATTTTCTCAACTATCTCATAAGGCCCTATGTACCTTGGGCTCAACTTGCCCTTCCTTCCAAACCTCATCACCTTCTTCCATGGTGAGACTTTCAAAAACACTTTATCCCCCACGGAGTATTCCACTTCCTTCCTTTTTAAGTCGGCGTAGGACTTTTGCCGATCTGAAGCCGCCTTCAAGCGATCACATATCAACTTCACCTTCTCGGTGGTTCCCTTAAGCAAATCGGGCATCGGCACAAGTTTCTGTCCGGCCTCGGCCCAACAAATCGGGGTCCTAAACTTCCTACCATACAAGGCCTCATAAGGAGCCATCTGAATGCTCGATTGGAAGCTGTTGTTATACGCAAACTCCACTAATGGTAGGTGTTTCTCCTATTACCCCTGAAAGTCAATGATACAACACCTCAACATATCCTCCAATATCTGAATCACCCTCTCAGACTGCCCATCTGACTGCGGATGATACAAAGTGCTGAAGTTCAACCACGTGCCCAAAGCTCGATGCAAACACTCCCAAAACCTAGAGGTAAATCTCGAATCTCGATCTGACACAATCGACTTCGGTACCCCATGTAGTCTCACAATCTCACGAATATACAATTCGGCCAACTTGTCCAAAGTATAGGTGGTATGAACCGGTATGAAGTGAGCACACTTGGTGAATCTATCTACAATCACCCATACTGAATTTTTCTTCGAAGGAGTCAACGGAAGTCCTGACACAAAGTCCATAGTGATACGCTCCCACTTCCACTCTGGAATTTTCAACGGTTGCAACAACCCTGAGGGAAACTGGTGCTCAGCCTTGACTCTCTGACAGACCATGCATCTACTTACGAACTCGGCTACATCCCTTTTCAAACCAACCCAACAATACTCTTCCTTCAATCCTCGATACATCTTCGTGCTACCCGGATGCATAGCAAAAGGGCTATTGTGAGCCTCACTCAAAATCGTACGCCTCAACTCGGCATCCTCCGGAACCACTATCCTACCCTTGAAACATAGGATCCCATTCTCTCCAAAGCAATACTCAGTAGGCCTATCTTCGGCTATGTCTTGCACGTGAGGTGCCAAGGACTCATCTCGCAACTGCTTCTCACGGATCAACTGAATCAATGATGGCTTAACCTGAAGCTCGGCCACTAACCCACCATCCGTAGACACACTCAACCTTGCAAACATAGCTCGCAACTCAACGGCCACCTTCCTACTCAAGGCATCGGCCACCATATTTGCCTTGCCCGGATGATACTCTATGGTAAGGTCATAATCTTTAAGGAGCTCTAACCACCTTCGTTGCCTAAGATTCAACTCCCTCTGGGACATCAAATATTTCAAACTCTTGTGGTCGGTGTACACAGTGCACTTCTCACCATAAAGATGGTGTCTCCAAATTTTCAACGCAAACACCACTGCAGCCAACTCTATGTCATGTGTGGGGTAATTCTTCTCATGGACCTTCAACTGTTGGGAAGCATATGCCACTACCTTACCTTCTTGCATAAGCACACAACCTAGCCCCACGTAAGATGCATCACTGAAAATCACAAACTCTCTCCCCGGCTCGGGCTGAATCAAAATGGGAGCTTCGGTCAAAGCTTTCTTCAATTTCTCAAACACTTCTTGTCTTGCATCTGACCATTCGTACGGAACATTCTTCTGTAGCAACTTGGTCAACGGAGCCGCTATTTTCGAGAACCCCTCGACAAACCTTCTATAGTACCCCGCCAAACCTAGGAAATTGCGAATCTCTGTCACTGATTTCGGTTGCTTCCAACTCACAATGGCTTCAATCTTCTTGAGATCTACACTAATCCCACTAGCTGAGATCACGTGGCCAAGGAAGACCACCTCTCTAATCCAAAACTCACACTTACTTAGCTTGGCATACAACTGATTCTCAAGTAGGGTCTGAAGCACTAACCTTAAGTGTTCATCGTGCTCCTCTTCGGTCCTAGAGTACAATAGGATGTCATCAATAAACACTACCACAAACCTGTCCAAGAACTTATGAAACACCCGGTTCATCATATCCATGAAGGCTGCTGGAGCATTGGTCAGCCCAAAAGGCATCACCAAAAACTCATAATGCTCATATCGTGTACGAAAAGCTGTCTTCGGTATGTCCACATCCTTTACCTTTAACTGATAATACCCAGACCTCAAATCAATCTTAGAAAACACGGAAGCACCCCTCAACTGGTCTAGCAAGTCATCTATCCTTGGCAAGGGATAATTGTTTTTCACCGTCACCTTATTCAACTGTCTATAGTCTATGCACATTCTCATACTACCATCCTTCTTTTTCACAAACAAGACCGGAGCACCCCACGGGGAAACACTAGGCCTAATAAAGCCTCTGTCAGTCAACTCCTGAAGCTGTGTCTTCAACTCTTTCAACTCTTTCGGTGCCATTCTATACGGAGCAATCGACACCGGTGCAGAATCAGAATAGGTCTCAATAGCAAACTCAACTGCTCTATTTGGAGGCAAGCCTGATAGCTCTTCCGGGAAAACACTCGGAAAGTCACACACAGTCCTGATGTCCTGAGGTCTCACCTCACTCATATCCGGGTTCATTACGTAAGCCAAGTAAGCCTGACACCCTGAACTCAACAACCTCTGAGCTTCCAAAGCCGAAACCACGTTGGACAAAAACTTAACATTCTCCCCAACTACCACAACCTCAAAGTCATCGGTAAGCCTCAAAGAGACTCTCTTAGTCTCAAAGTCAACCCTATCTCTATGCTCTACAAGCCAATCCATGCCCAAAATCACATCGAAACCATAAAAGGGTAGCTCCATCATGTCGACTGGAAATATGTGGCCTTGGATCATCAAGGGACACCTCCTATACACTTTCCTAACCACCACTGTATCACCGAAAGAGCTAGTGACATTTACACCTACCTCTAGCCAATCACAAGGTAGTCCTAATGACTTCGCATGCTCACCCAGAATATATGAATGCGTTGACCCCGAATCTATCAGAGAAAGCAAACTCAAAGATTGTAATGTGAAATTACCTGCAATGACATCAGTGTCATTCCCAGCCTCTCGCTGAGCGTACACCCTAGCCGGTCCTCCTCCCTCGGGCTGGACTGCTACCACATGAGCCAAGTTTCTCTGACCCTCATTCCTTGGCTGGAAGTTCCCACGGCCGCGCCCACGACCTCTCTGATGCTCAAAACCCCTCGCTGGAGCCGGTCCTCCCCTAACTGGGTGTGGACAATCACGCCTCAAATGGTCTCGGGAGCTACAGTTCCAACACGCCCCAAACATACCCATGCACTCACCTGGGTGGCGTCTCCCGCACCTAGTGCACTCCGGAATGTGCCCGACAGCCCCTTGGCCCTGACGGCCCTGACCATGGTTACCACCTCTAGGCCTCGTATCCGGCTGTCACCTCCTATCCCTATGCCTCTTGGCATGATATCTATCCCAGTTCGCATGTCTCTTTCCGGAGTCAGACCCACTAGCACGTGCTCTAGAGCTCAGGTTCTGCTCTATATCCTTGGCTCTAGAAACCAAGACATCGAACTCAGTGTAGTCGGAGGCCAACATGTAGGTCTTCACATCAGTAGTCAACCCATATCTGAAGCGCTCACATCGTTCCTTCTCATCCGGAATCAACTCTGGCGCGTACTGGCTCAACCTCACAAACTGGATCTCATACTCGGACACGGTTCTATTGCCTTGAACCAAAGCCATGAACTCCCTTTTCTTTTCATCCAAGTACCGAACTCCGAGGTACTTCCTCTTGAAAGCACTCCTGAAAAACTCCCATGTGACATCCACCTCGGCCATACCAGAGATAGTAGTGGTCCACCAAGTATAAGCGTCTCCCTGGAGCAATGAGACAATGCATCCCAACTTACGGGCATCCGAACACTCCATCTGACCCAAGATGCGAGTAGTGCTCTCAAGCCACCCTTCCGAACCCTCCGGAGACAGCCCACGAAACTCAACTGCCCCCAAATTACGAAGCCTCTCTAGGGGTAATCCTGTCCCCGCACCCTGAGGTGGTGCTGCAGCTTGCATACCAGCCAAAGCTGTCTGAAAAGCTCCGGCTATAGTCTGGATCAAATGAGCCACATCTGGGCCTGCCTGACCTTGGCCCGCTTGAGCCCCATTACCTTCCACATTAGCCTCAGCCTGAGGCCTATTACCATCACCTCCGACATTTCCCCCATTACCACCGGGAGCATTAAGAGCAGGAGGCGCGTTCTCGGGTGCCTGGTCACCCGCTCTAGGCCGTCCCCTCGGTCTCACCATAGCAATTAATGTAATCTAAAACAACAAACACACACAACAACAAAGAAACGTTAGGTTAGCAAGGGGCAAAGGACTCCGGTTCTCAAGCTCTTTAAACCAAAACAATTTTCCCTTTTTATTTTGACAACAATGCCTAACAATGGGGACTCAAACCAACTCTCAAACAACAGCAAAGTCACCATAGCATGCATACATACACCGTGCTAAGAACAAAATTTAGACATGCATGGCAAAACACTCATAATACCTTAACTTACCCCACTTACCTGCCCGTGGTCTCGGAAACCTCTGGCTCTGATACCAATAAATGTAACCCCCTCGTCCCGGTCTGGCTGGATGACCGGTCCAAAGGGCTACACGGGGAAAACCGAGTGAAAACCCCTAAAGGATTCCCCCTCGGTTAGCAACCCTATTTTTTTTATTTTTAATCTTGTCTAGACGAGTAATTAATTCTAAGTGATCAAACAGCGGGACAACATTCACGAGGCAATCAGACGAACCCAAAACAGCATTTAACAGCCAATTTTTTTTAACTTAACAGCAGGCGGTATCGATACACCTAAGGGGTGTATCGATACACCTTGACTAGGTCAAAAAGTCAAAGTCAGCCCGTGGAGGTCGTATCGATACACCAAGGAGTGTATCGATACCCTCCCAAAAGGTTGACTTCTTACAGTCAACACCAAGACGACCGTACCGATACGCCCAAGATCGGTATCGATACCAAGTTGGACAGTGGCTCCAGTGACCAAAATGGTATCGATACGCCTCCCCGCGTATCGAAACGAAAGGCTTGGAATAAGAAGGCTGTATCGATACGGGTCTAACCGTATGCTCTGCAACTCCTCCTTTCACTACAGGGCAACTTCATACAAGGTTCTAGATGCACATTTGGACACTCCTAAGCCCACACAATCATACATCCAACATCCCACAATCAGGACTTGACATGAGAGGCATTTAATCTAACGAAAACATACAAATCGATGCTCCATGCAAGTCTACAAGAAGCATACTTAGCAAGCATAAGACATCCTTCACAAAGTAGTCAACATAGGGCATACCTAGGCCAACATCATACAAGTTTAGGCACATGCAAATAAACCACATAAGAAACATAGGTCAAGAACCAAGAAGCAAAGCATAACACACAACATGAGTTTAACAATTTCAAACATAACCTCCTAAGGAGTTTGACCCCAACTCCTAACACTCTACACCCCATTGTCTAGACATTATTACAAAAGCAAACCATACTTAAACTTGCTTGAGAACTCCAAAAGCTCCTCCCTCGCCCGCTCGCCTCCCGAACTCTAACGATCTGCACGTTGGAAACAAAAGAGCATAAGCAATCTAGCTTAGTGAGAGAGGCTCTACAAATCACAACATGCAGTTTTCCAAAATACTATTTGTATGCAAGAAGGCAATGGATGCATAAGGGTCTATCTCAACCACAATATTTGGTTTGCACAAGCACAACCAACCTACACTTACGGTGGGACTACACATCACCGTTTCGACTAGTGAGTGTCCAATGGGATTACACATCAAAGTACTACCCTACTAGTCACTACAGGTGGGACTACACATCACCATAGTTAGACCACCATCACGTGAGGCACGAACTCAACACGACTACAACATTAACGACTTAAAATGCATTCAAATAACCACAACGCATCCACAAACAATATATCACAACACATGAGAGTAGAAAGGCTTACACACGGGTTTAGGTGACCTCTCAAGGTTCCACCCAAACCCCAAAGGGATCCATATCGAGCACAACGTAAAGACCAATAAATCTACTCACCGTTGCTACTCAAGAGAAGATCGAAGACCACGCTCAAGACTCCGAAATCCCCGGATTTGTCCCCGAAGCTTCTCCAACCAAAATTCTCGCTTCTAGCCATTCCAACACCAAGAAAATAATCTCAAATCAGTTCATATTCTAAAATAATCAATCCGGATTAAACACCAATCTCAAGACATAAATTTTTCCATTGGAGACTAGCTCAAAACTCCAAAAATCCGAGCAGCCCTTAAGCACCCCTCAAAACCATTGATTTCAACCCTCAAATTACTCCCTAAAGCCTTCAAAACAAAGCTTACATATACCCTAACCATCAGCCCTCAAGATTCTACCTCAAAAACCCCCAAAACCCATCTCAAAACCTCCCAAAAACCTCATTTTCACCCAAATCCGAAAATTCCATAAAACGTTGTAAAAATCGGTTTTGTTGGACTCTTTTGGTTGTAGGCAACTCATAAGACTTAAACAAATGGAAAGCTCAAGTTAAAGACCCCAAAGACAACATTTTTAACCCAAAATCCTTCAAACCTCCAATTTCAAAGCATGTCTAAAAATGAAAACAATTGGTACTAACTTGTAGGAAATAACAAGGGTAAGTCAAAAACGTGTTTACCTTTGCGAAATTCTTCAAAACGAGCAAGACATTTGATGAAATAGTAACCTAAGGAGAGGGGGGTGTTTTAACGTTGGTGTGAATAGTGGAGTGAGGGGAAGAAGATGACTCAAGCATTATTTTAGGTTTGTTTGAAATTAAAAGGGTTAAAGACTTAAATGCCCTTAATAAATTAAGATAACTACAAGAGATGACACCCTTGGCTTTTTGGGTTTATTTTATAAATGGTCCAACTAAATTTTGTTGTCTTAAAACCCGAGGCCCAAACAATTATTTTATTATTTAAAATTTGGAACCGAAACCCGAGCTATTTTTAAATTATTATTTTCTTCCGACCCCCGAACCCGGGTGTTACAACTTTGATTCTTGTATACCCCAAATTGTAGCGAATTACCCACAAAAGTTTGTTGTATATTCCGCTCCTCCACTTTTATCTCAACTCTTTTTAGCAAATAATGGTATTTTGTAGAATTCGGGTTCTCTGTTCTCAAAACATAAGTGTCTATTCTTGATGAGACCACTGACTATTTGTTTCAAAAACATGCAATCTTCCACAGAGTGACTGAAATATCCATAGTAATAACCACAAGCATTTCTGATGCCATAAAGACTTATAAAACTTCGGTGGTATTGTCATCAACAAGTGATTCTGCCCAAGGTAGGACAACAAATCCGAATATGGCATTGGAATAGGAATAATTTTCTCTTTTTTCTTGCTAACCAATCAAACTCTCTGTCTCATGTTCTTGTGTTTTCTGCTCCCATTATCTTAGATAGAGGCAATTCTAATATGGGAAAATTTCCGGCCTCGACTGAATTATCGACTTTCATAACTTTAGAGAAATATTCTGCAAGCATATGCAGTTCATTGACTCTGTTGGAATCATCTTGTTCTTTAACAGTCTCATAACCCTTAGAAAATACATTTTTGGAACAAACATAAAAATTCTGGCTTTTACTCGGTCATGTTTGCTTGATGATGTCTATTTTTGCTCTATCAAACCCTGTCAGTACACTAAGGTTAGGAACGTCATCTCCAAAGCTTTTTTCAAAATTCTTCGAATCGTTGTCCAACACTCTAACTGTACTATTCTGAACCTTTTTCAGAAATGATCCTTTGGGTTGAACCCTTGTGTGAGATAAGTTTTCATCTTGATCATCAATGTTGGTATTTCCATCTAGAACATTTTCCTTCTCGGCCTCCCTGATTCCAAGCAATGTGTTAGCTTGAGTTACCATCTCGTTCTGGGACTGATCGATCCTTTGCTCCATGCTACCGAAATGGTCCTCAACA
This sequence comes from Hibiscus tridactylites, assembly GCA_958450335.1. Classification (NCBI taxonomy): domain Eukaryota; kingdom Viridiplantae; phylum Streptophyta; class Magnoliopsida; order Malvales; family Malvaceae; genus Hibiscus; species Hibiscus tridactylites. The sequence continues at coordinate 17,806,760 of OY288285.1, read as the reverse complement.
ACTTTATGAGATTGCCTAATCCTAACAAGCCTATTACCCATGTTTCTCGGAATATTGGTTTTCAGCTTTTGCATGGTTATTTCAAAAAATATAATATTATTTAAAAAATATAAGGCTTCGAGGACCAAAAAAAAATTAACCAAATCTTCAAAATCTCGTCGATCCCATACCCGACCCGGAATAAAATGCGCTGATCTCCCTTTTTACCCAGATCAAAACAACGTCGCTCCACCTTGCCAATATAAACCCTTTTTTCAACTTCCCCTTTCATTTTTCATTTCCTTGTCTCACTAACCGGTTCTCTCTCCCTCCTTCTCAACAAACATAATTTTCCAGAACACTATCCAAAACGGATCAAAATTCACCCTTTTCGGATGAATATTCATCATGTTCTTTACAACTTAACAGAGACTCAAACATTCTGACCACGAATCGCCTTCCAAACCCCCGCTCGATCCAATTCCACCTCATTTCGGCTGCTCAAAGTTGTTCGACGACCACCGCGTGCGACACCGACAAACTTCCGTTCGTCTCTGACTTCGTTCCTGTCACTGCACCTCTACTATCGTAACCCTAAAACAACCCAAAAACTCCAATTTCAGTCATAAATCCTAAACTAAGCCTAGATTTGACTGAATCCTCTATCTTCAACCCCTAAATCTACCCTTAAATCCTGCCTCTTTAACTCTGCCGTTGCAAACTATTCTGGTTGCCGCTCCTAAGCCCTCTTGGCCACCATAGAGATGAGGTTCAACTATTCATTTTCATTTTTTATATTACTTACTCTAATCTAACTTCTTTTTATATTTTATAGAAAAAATGAAAAGTTAGAAGAGGGTATACCTTCCAACAAGGCTCTTATGAAGGTCAACCAGCAACGATCTGCATCTCTTGTGACCGTTCGTGTCTTAGGCGGAGTTCGAGTTGCTCCGGCGACGTTTCGTACTTGGCGGTTTGGCTCCCGATGGTAGGTAAATTTCCCAGAATACCCTATCTCTCTTTTTTATTATATTTATTTTTATTATTATTTATGGTTACTAATGGGGATTAGTAGTTAATAATTGGGCTGACACACTCTCTCTCCTATTTATAGTAGGTTGACTGGGTGATGTCATGCTGACATCAGCACGCACCAGCTGGTTCCAGATCAGGAGAGAAGAAGTACAATCCGTGGCTTTCCTTATTGGCCAATGAAAGGTCGCTATGTGGCGCTTTTGAGCGGGAAAAAAGTGTTATCATATTTATTTATGTTTGTTGGGTTACATAGATGATAAAATGGGCAGAAAAATCTAATGTACTAAGAATTTGGGCTTCAAGTCGGCTCTAGCATTGTAAATGGACATTTATTGGACTGAAATGGATTTATGGGTTTATTTATTGTGTTTTTGGCCTTTAATACTATTTATTGACTTTTATTTATTAAGTGAATATAATATATACCCATACGCGGGTAAAATTAGGGCATTACAAAGCCCAGCACGATCAGTTCGACAACTAATCTGTGTGTTCTCATGTTTGTGTTTGTATACGATAGTTGAGGTTAGAAGTTGAGCATATAACCATGTAATTGCAACTGCGAAGAGGATTGCAAATCTGTAAAAGATGAGGCGCTTTGATTTTATATAACGAGGAAGATACTGCAAAATCATGAGAAATTAAGAAAAAAGTAATTATCAACAGAAATTGTGAATGTGAAGGTGATAGAAGCAAAGAGATCTTAAAAAAACACCTCAAGTGAAGTATACGCTTCACCATAACCAACCGTTGCAAAAATAAACAGTAATAAACATAAAAGAATTTTAAAAAGTGTAATGACATTTTTTCCCTTAAAGGATAAACGTACCTGTGAAATGAAAATCATGAGAATAATCTCTGGAAGGGCAACTTCTACACACTAACAAGCTTAATTAAATGTTAAAAAAGAAAGAAATCAGCTAAATATCATATAGCATGATGGAAACAGTACTGAAATTATTGACAATAACTAAGAGCAAACTATGAAGGATTGAAATGGTCAGGCTTTAGGATATTTTCCATTATTCAATACATATTGAGTTTTGGTCGTTACCCTAGTGTAAGATTACATCAAAAGTATGCTCTTCTTTTGTCACTCACTGTCACTGTCCCTCAAGAATTTAGCACATTTAAATGTAAGCATACGCGGAAAGTATGATCAGTGCAGGTACATAAGGTGATGCAAAGGAGATGTCCTAGAAGTCAATCACTAAAAGAATATAGAAAAAATTACCATGGGTGATTGCTTGCTTGCTGGTGAGAGCAGGGCTTCGGCAGTTCAGGCAGAGAGCTCTAGCGAGAGCGAGCACGGTGACGTAGACGACCGGACGATGGTGTTCTATTCGAGACAACTAATGGCGACAACAGACCACGGCGACGGAGACAAATTGTGAGGGAGAGCACTGGAGAGAGAGATTTAAGGATTTCACGATATGTTGATTTGGGGGTGAGGGAGGGGCTCAGTCAGAATTAAAGTTATAATGCTCAAATCAAAACGGTGAGTTACACCTATTCCGACGTTTGTAAAACCAAACGTCACTAATACAACATCTTTTGCGGCGTTTTTAAAACTAAACGCTACGAATACGACACCTTTTGCGGTGTTTTTCAAACAAACACCACCAATACGACATCTGTTGTGGCGTTTTTAGAAAAAATGCCACTAAAAACGACACCCACTAAATAAGGTTTATATTGTGGTGTTTCTATCAAAAATCGTACTAAAGTATGAGCTATTGTGGTGTTTGATCTACAAACGCCACCAATGTACTATCTAGAACGTCGCGAAATGTGTCATTTTGTGGTGTTTCTTTTCTAAACGTCGATATATGTTTAAATTTAACGGCGTTTAATTTAAAAATGCTGCGAAAAACGCCGCTATATACCAAACTTGGTGTAGTGTCAATACAAACACTACTGAATTAGAAAATAACAGTGTAAATAACTTATCAATACAAACAGTAGTGAATTAGAAAACAATAGTGTAAATAACTTGTCCATCTTGTCTATATAATGAATATGCCACTATGGTTAATACATATATAATTTAAAGTTTATTTAAAAACAAAAAAAAAACATCTTCTTTTACAACTTACAGAGATGGCAGTGCCGTCTCACAAGGAAGAGCAACATGAGCACCCACTTAGAGCCTCATTTTCTACCTTTACAACTTCAATAATTTCTCAAGTGACAATCTTGTAAGTCAGTGGTTGTACCTTATTGTTTTAATTATATTTAAGATGGTTTTTTAACAAAACAATAAAAAATAATGTGTTTGACAAAGTTTGATAATGTTTCTATGGTTTATTAATGAAATATTAAATTATTTTTTTAAAGTAATGACATATACTTTTGTGATATAGGGGCTCATTTCTGAGTTTTCGCCTAAGGCCCCAAAAATGTCCTAGTCGACTCTGAGAGACAGACCTACATAACATCTTCATGTTGTGGGCAATTTTATAAAAATATTTGCTCCCTCCTATGTCGTGGGGATCGAGTACAATCCTACATAACAAATGACAGAAAAACATACCATTCATGATAGCCATAAAAACACATTAGTGAATAAAAAATCTCCAAATTAAAATTTACAAAGTAATGTGATGTATAATACCTACAAAGTTACAACAAATTCGAAATAACTCATTTTGTGACTATTACTAATTCAATCAATAAAAAGTAAGGACAAAAATGAATGTCTTTGTTAAGTTGGTTCAACGAAATTAGTATGAAGAATCAATAAATCATAAAGTTATATTTTTACTTATACTCTCAATTAATATAATCTCTAACTCAAAACTCAAAGTTAAAAACGGAAAAAGCAAATATAAATCCACTCTATATTAAATAAATAAAGAGTTTATAAGTAAAAAAAATTACATAGCTTCAGTATTGAGAGGTTTGAGAGTCTTGAATTTAAAGATTGAGAATTTTACATTTGAGGAAGAAAAAATGTCAAAAGTAGATGCATAAGTGGCATAACCCAAATATTTTTTATTTTTTTAGTGAGCTTCACACCTCTCTTGTAATTGATGATTATTAATTTGTGCTTTTATATAGGGTTGCAAATGAATTGAGCTCAAATGAATTGTTTGTGGACTTATAAGAAATTAGTTCTTGGTTCACTTAGTCACTAAGCCGTGCAACACTTGAACAAGACTCTTCTCGATCAAGTCAACCTTCTCTCTCAGTAAATCTGCTAAAATTAGGCAAGCAACACATTAGTCTTGCGCTACAATAAGATCCTTCAGGCAAGGGGTTCGAAACCGTGGGCATAATGGATGCACACGGTTGACCCCCTACATCTCCGTGCAAAAAAATAGTTTATTTTATTAAGACGGAGAAAATAGTATTGGGTTACAAAAAAAAGAAGACTTACCCACACCATCGACTCGGGCGGTAGGGGACGCCTCGATAGTGTGTAGGACAACCAGTGGGCCAGTCCAACTCCTGCTGACTGTCCACCCCTACATATATGCGAAAACAACATTATAGAAATGCCCCGAGTAAACATTATAACGCTTGAAACAAGGACACTTTTCCTAATTAAGACAATACTTCAAAAGAAAATATTTTCCCTAAGACATTAGAATGACTGAAATGAGGACACTTGGCATCTACCCAGCCATGAGGCCCTATACATGACTGGCCATGGTGAGTCTACCCGGTTGTGGCCCTATCCAGGGGATATCCACAACATTCTCCCCCACCAGACTTGTCGACGTCCTCGTCAACGATGCCATCTTCAATCTCATGCAGCAAAGCATTTCTCCCTGCACTATTTTCGAACTAGATCATTGACAACGACTTCTTGGCTCCCCTCGAAAGTATCACAACTCCTACCACCCATGGTCGCTCTCCTTGAAACATCATACATCTTGCAGAGGGAACAGGGATCACATTAGCCAATATCATGAAATCCAAACCCAAGACTACATCAAAATCATCCATGGGAGCCATCGTAAAGTTGACCTTCCTTTCCCAAGTCCCAATCTTCATCTTCACACTATTTTAAGTGCCACATATAGCTACAACAGCGGAATTCACAGCTTTGATTCGTCCTACACCCTCCGTAACTTTCAAGTTGCACCTTTCATCTTCTGCCGGAGTAATGAAGGAATCGGTTCCTCCTGTGTCCACCAAAGCCTTAGTGGTTTTCCCATTAAAAAGCTATATCCACATACATTAGGCCCCTCTCAGGTCCTAACCTAGCCTTTTCCTTCTCCGACCAAAGTGCATACAAAAACCGAATAGAACCCATCCTAGCTGGACTATCCTCATCGTCTTCTGTACATAGACTCTCTTTGTCCCCATCTGGTGTTGAAATTGCCAACGCATTAAGATTACTCCTATGAGGAAATTCGGTCTTACGGTGAGGACCCTGGAAAATGAAACAACATATACTCGGTCGCTATGGCTCGTTGGTTGGTCCTAAGCTAGGACTTGCCCCAACCTGCGAGAAGTCTCTCTAGAACCGTCCTTTATCGCTTCCCTAACTTGGAAACTAACTACTTCTTGCCACTTTCTTATGATTCCCTTCATCCATCCCAACATCACTTCCATCACCGTACCTAGCATTGTTTCCATATCCAATTCCGCTACGAATACCTGATTGGCACCATTGTTACCTATGATCGGAGCCTTACACTTTGTAGACCCATCACCATAATCGCTAAGACGTTCGACAGCAGCCATGGCCTCCGCCACATTTTGAGGTCTTTGTCTCTGAATCTCGAACCTTGCCCAGGTTTTTAGCCCTTCCAAGAAATAGAACATCTTGTCATCCTCTGAAATTTCCTTGATGTCCAACATTAGTGCAGCAAAGTCCCTAACATACTCGCGTATTGCCCCTGTGTGCAATAACTCTCTTAGTTTGCGTCTGACATTATACCCAACATTCTCAAGAAAGAAGTAGTTCTTCAGTTCCTTCTTCAGCTCATCCTAAGTCTTGATAGAGCAACGATCTCCATCAAACTTGGACCTCCATCACAACTTGGCATCTCCTTCTAGATACATGGAAGCCATCGAGACCTTTTCCTCCTCAGACGTGGTGTATGTTGCCCAGAAGTATTGTTCCATATTAAACAAGAAATTCTCCAAGGCCTTAGCATCCCAATACGCTCGAACCGTTGAGGCTCAAAAACCTTATGCATGTGGCCTCTACCATTTGTACCTGCATTTCCCATAGTTGAGCCTTGAGGTCCTCAAGCCCAAGCCTCACTACAATGATTGCATCTCAGGCTTCATCACTAAGCTCCCCTATAGCATCAGGCAACTCCTTTTGGGCTTCCTTAAGTTCTCTAATCCGTCTAGGAGCCACCTGGTTCCTTAAGACTGCTACTGCGGCCTCCAACTCTTCCAACCTTTCAGAATTCCTTTCAGCATCGCCCTGCACCCTTCTAGAATCCCTTTCAACATTGTCTCGCTCTCTCGACATTCTTGTTATTCGCTAGTGTCTTTGTATCCTGAGAAAACAACCAAAGACCATTGTGTCAGGAGCAAACTTATATCAGTGTATATTAGATCAACCAAACACTTGTTATGTGAAACCATGCAACATTAACTATAACCATCCAATAATCCACACAACATCAAATATAAACATTCAATAATCCACACAGTATCAAATATAACCATTCAATAATGCACACAACATTAACTATAACCATTCAATAATCCACCCTACCTACTCCACTTAATGGAGCGCTCGGTGTGAGTCAGACAAGAAAACCATCATACCATGCCTACTCCTTCTCCAAGAGAGCTTGGTGTAGAGTCAGTAAAATACATTATCTTACCCTGCCTACTTTCTCGCCGGAAGCGCTTGGAGTAACATCATCCAATAAACCATCTTACCCTGCCTACTTCCTCCCCGGAAGCGCTTGGAGTAGAGTCTAATCAATAAACTATCCTACCCTCCCTACTTCCTCCACATAAGCGCTTAGAGTAGAGTTCAATCAACAACCCATCCTACCCTGCCTACTTCATCCCCGGAAGCGTTTGGAGTAGAGTCGATCAATAAGACATCCTATCGTGCCTATTTCCTCCCCGGAAGCGCTTGGAGTAGAGTCAAACCTATCCTCCCTTTTCATAACCAGAATTCACAACCATTCGCTATGATACCACGTTTCACGGCCTTAGTTCTCGGTTCACTCTGTCACTAAGCCGTGCAGCACTTGAACAAGACTCTTCTCGATCAAGTCAGCCTTCTCTCTCGGTAAATATGTTCAAATTAGGCAAGCAACACATTAGTCTTGCGCTACAATAAAACCCTTCAAGCAAGGGGGTCGAAACCGTGGGCATAACGGATGCACACGGTCGACCCCCTACTTCTCTGTGCAAAAGAAAATAGTTTATTTTATTAAGACAGAGAAAATAGTATCGGGTTACAAAAAAAAAGACTCGCCCACACCATCAACTCAGTGGTAGGGGCCGCCTTGATGGTGTGTAGGACAACCAGTGGGCCAGTCCAACTCCTGTTGACTGTCCACCCCCTACATATATGCGGAAAAAACTTTATAGAAATGCCTCGAGTAAACGTTAAAACACTTGAAACAAGGACACCTTTCCTAATTAAGACAACACTTCAAAAGAAACCATTTTCCCCTAAAACATTAGAATGACTGAAATGAGGACACTTGACATCTACCCAGCCATGAGGCCCTATACATGACTGGCCATGGCGAGTCTACCCGGTTGTGGCCCTATCCAGGGGATGGCCACAACATTAAAGAATAAGTTACTACTTATCGACGTCTTTAGTTAATTTTTTATTATAATTTATATGTGAGTGGAGACAAATAAAATTTCAGGTTGAGCATAATCAATAAAATAAATAACTAATAACAGAAAATTCAGATTCCAAGGTGGGAATATGTCAATCTTGGAAAAAGGGTGCGTCTGCCATTAACTACCCAAATCCCTCCCCACCCATAAATCAGAGGGTATTGAACGCTTAAGCATGCTCGATACCATGTCCTTTTGTATGTTGTACTAACGACAATACTAATTGTCTAATTGAACTAAACTCAACCAACAACGACGAAAATAATTAAATAATTTTGTTCATGTACATCTAATCAACTTAGGATTTTCAACAATCTTGATATGTGCATAATATACATGGTAAAGTATACAAATGGTCACTAAATTATCTTAAAAATACAAAACAGTCATCAAACTTTTAAAAGTTACATAATGAGCATTAAACTTTAGTTTTTGTTACAAAATGGCCACTGAATTGTTAACTATTTTTAACTGAGTGACATGAAAGTTGTGAAAATTAGTATAACAACACATTTAGTCCTCAATATTTACACATCCAATCAATTTAGACATCAATAACGAGGGTTAAATTAGAACTAAATTGATTGAATGTGTAAATATGGAAGATTAAATGTGTTATTATTCAAATTTTCATAACTTTCACGGCATTTACTTAATGACAGTTAACAGCTCGGTGAACATTTTGTAACAAAAACTAATGTTTAATGCTCATTATGTAACTTTTGAAAGTTTGATGACCATTTTTTATAATTTAGTGACTATTTGTGTACTTTACCCTAATATGTATTACCATGAGTCTAAAATATTATGAATTCTTATCATATTATTTTTTCGTGGCATATTTATATTAATTTTACATTGTATTTATTTTATATAATCGTTATCATGTATAACATTTTAATCTGAATTGTGTATTTTGTCGTCAACCAAAATTTCAAACTTTACCTATCAACCTATCAATCAATCAAACCAGAAATGAGATGCTACAATGAAACAAACAAGTATACATCAAGAGGTAAAATTATTTAAAGATAAAAACGATGGCGAATATTTAATTTGATTTTTCAAAGTTGTTCAACTAGATGAGTTTGTTTTATATATTTTTTATAATTTAAGGTATTTCATCTTTGTTCGATAAAAATTATAGTTATTATTTATACATAAAAAAGAAATGTACGTCGAGATCCACTAATTGACCTAATGGTTAAAGATTCTCATCTTATCCTATCTTGTATGAATTTGAATATCAGTATGTGAATGCAATACTTCACTATTTAATAATAAAAAATGTACGTCTTAAAGCTTTAATAAAAATAAATTTACTTGAAATATGGTTTAGTTATGTGCATCTAATCCAAATTTATATTAGGTAAAGATGTTTAATTTGAACAAATTTACTAAATTTTAAGAAATAACAGACACTAATAACATGCAACAACAATTGGTAAAACTGAAATCAGGCTACGTAATTAAAAAGTTAAAAACATATAAATTTATGTACTCTTTGCTTATTTGAAATTTAGACTTTATATTTATATTTTAAAAAATTTAGTTTTTCACTTTTAAAATTAAAAAATAAAATTCAATCGTTAATACTGTTAAAATTTTATTGTTTAAAAAAACGTATGTTAACACTAACAACCAGTTTGTCTATCAGAATGACGCGTTCGGTCTCTTAAGCAAGGTTACAAGTTCGAATTATGGTATTATAAATGGAGAAAATTGGGTTGAGAGGGTCACTCTTATATTGGACCTTTGCAAAATCCGATCCGGATTAGTCAACCTCTGTAACATCCTAATCCCGATCTAAATCCGAAGTACTACATTCGGGTCACTCAAAATTCGACCCATCAAATTTCCAATTTTAAACTATAAGTTTAGCTTCATTTAATAAAAAAACATTAAACATCCATAATTGAGTATAGTAAAATCAATCTATATAAATCAGTTTACAAAATAGGAGCTCCGAGTTTAAAGCATTGTATATTAAAATAGTAAAGCAAATAGAGTTTATAAACTCAACATTTGTAAAGCCCTATGAATACATAAGCCGAAAACTAAATACTAAGCATTATACTCTAAAGCGATGTGGTGCTGGGAGATCCCTTCTCGATGTGTTGCTCGGTCACGATCAACCTACAAACATGGGAATGAAAAAAACGATTCCGAATGCAGAGCTTACAAAGCTCAGTGGTACATTTCTACTCTATCACAATTCGTGATTATCATAAATAAGCATGCAAGATAAATATAGTTTAAAGAGCATAAATAAGCATAAGCGAAGGAACATGGGGGGGCCAGGCCCCCTTGGTCCACCCTTAAAGTCCATTATTTTTTTAAGTTGGCCCTTGTAGAATTTTAAATTATAGTTCATTTTACTTGTTTTTATATTATAGAGTGTGTGTTGTTTTAGTGGTAAAGTGTGTACATGAAATTGAGTTTGTTTTATTTGAAGTTAGTGAATTGAATCTTATTGATGACGTTTTCAATCTTTTATTCTTTTTAGGCTTAGGTGTAAGAAACCTTTGAATTTTGAAAATTTAACTAAGCCTCTAAACGCTTTTTGCACTCAATTAAGTTCTTGAACCAAGAAAATGAATTAATTAAGCTCTTTGACCAATTTTGACCATTAAGGGCTCGTTCAACAAGGATTTTGCGTTCAAAAATCCCTGCCCAATCGGTCGTTCAGATAAGCTAAAAAATGGGTTGTAGAAAAATGCTCGTTTGAGGCGCAAAATCAGGAAAAAAAAATGGGGGCAACACCGCACATTGATACCCTGTCCAGCACTACTTCTCCGTTTGGCATTCCAACGGCTGGTGGAGAAGCTGTGCTGAACGCAACCTAAATCTTGACAATTTTTTCTTTAGATATTACTAGAACATGATACACTATAGTTCTATCTTGTTGCATTTACATATTTCTTCAAAAAAAATTATATTTTATACGTTTTTTTAGAATTTTTAGAACTTTTAAAATATTTTTACATAAAATATTTTTTAAAATGTCAAGTCGATACATTGTTGTAGAACTAAAGTTTTGATATAATAATTGAAAAATGTTTTGGACTGATTTAAAAAGAATTCAAAACTATTTTCAAAGTCCAAATAACTTGAAACTATGTTTGGGGGATTTTCTTAAAGGTTTTTACATGCTTTCAAAGCCAAACTTAACAAAACCATCCAAGTGTATCGAAACACCCTTAGGCGTTTCGCTACGGTGTCTTCAAGTGTCAAAACGTTTCGATACTCGTATCAAAATGAGTCTTTTCTGGATGAGGTTTTTGCCCAGCGTTTCAATACGGGCTATGCCATTTCGATATGCCTACGTGGCATCGACCACAACGGTCATAAAACCTAACGACTATTTTCCAACTAACATTTAAATGCAGAGCATTTTGATATGGGGCTTAGCATTTCGATACAAACGTTTCGATACGGCCGATGGCGTTTCGATACGGATGCTCATCAGACTGCAACGACTCTTTCTACTTGAAGAGCGTATCGAAACGGGTTCGAACGTTTCGATACGGGTAGCAGCAGAACTGCATTTATGATGGGAAATAAAGTCCTCAACGGCTCCAATTCAACCCCAACGGCTAGTAACGGCTACAAACTCATCAAGGAGTATAAAAGGAACCTCCAAGCATCAAGATATGGTTAATGCTTCAATTGTTAATCAACAAATGATCAAAAAGTGTCTTTGTACTTAAATTGTCATTTCTTGTATAGACAAACACTAGTGAGCCAAAATTGTCAAATTTGCTCAAGTGTTTTAGATTTTGGGTGAGTGCATTATTTAGCAAATAAATACCTATTAGAGGGATTTAAGTTTGCATATTTCTTTTCTCTTGTAAAGAGGGTTTGATCAAGGCTTTGGGTAGAAAGCTTGATCGGTGTATAAGGGTTTCCTCCTAAGCCTAGAAAAGGGGACAAATCAATAGTGGATTGATTGGAAATCCTTAGTGGGAAGCTAAGGTAGTGGATGTAAACCTTGGTTAGAAGGTTGAACCACTCTAAAATCATTTTGTCATCTTTGTTTTAGCTTCCACACCACATCCACCCAAAATTTCTCCTCTCCACCACTTGGTGAGGAAGATCGGTTGAAGGAATCGAGCACCCTACAACTCAATAATTGGTATCAGAGTTTGGCTCAATCGAAGAGGATTAACATTCTATTGAGAAGATCCGGCAAGCTCGATCAACATTTCACCAATCGGCTCAAATGGCGCAATCCATCGACAAACTGTCTTTCTTCGACGGAACCTACTATGCCCATTGGAAGACCAAGATGAAGTTTTTCATAAAGTCAAGAGACTACAAACTATGGGACATAGTTGAAGATGGTCCGTTCGTGCCTCAACGAAGCAAAGCGAAGTGGAGTGCCGACGATCGCAAGAAGATGGAGCTAAATTGCAAAGCCTTGCACATCCTCTTTTGTGCATTTGGCCCAACCATCTATGAGAAGATGTCTTCTTGTGAGAGTGCCAATAAGGTATGGGACAAGCTTGAAGTCACATACGAGGGAACCGATGAAGTTAAGGAGACCAAGATTGGGCTCCTCGCCTTAGAGTATGAGAACTTCAAGATGGATCCGGAAGAGAACATCGAGAAGATGTTTGATAGGTTCTCCACAATCACAAATGGTCTCAAGGGCTATGGAGAAGCCATTCCGGAGGAGAAACTTGTCTGAAAGCTCATCTACTCACTTCCCGAGTCTTGGGACTCAAAGAGGACCGCCATCAGCGAAGCTAAGAATTTGAAGACCTTGAAGCTTGATGAACTCATGGGGTCACTTCTTACTCATCAAATCATGAATAAGAACAAAGAATATGAGAAGAAGAGCGAAGAAATTAGAGCTATGGGGGAGAAGAAGATCAAAGGGCTTGGCATCAACACAAATGCCATTGCTCTCAAGTCCTCCACTTGTCATCATGTAGATTCTAGTGAGGAGGAAAGTGAAGATGAAGAGATGGCCTATCTCTTCAACAAATTTGCCCGGTTCATGAAGAGCGAAATGGAAAATTCCAAGCATGAATCGAGGAAGAATGTGAAGAATTCCCACAAGTCCAACAAAAGGGGATCATCTTCAAAGCAAGCATATGTGGCCACTTGGAGCGATGAAGACTCCACCGATGATGAAGTAGCCCACCTATGCTTGATGACCCTCAATGAGGGGGAGGTAACTTCTAACTCATCTATTTCAAATTCATATACATTTGATGAGTTGCAAGATGCCTATGATGATTTGCTTTTGGAATTCAAGGCATCATTTTCAAAGAACAAAAAGTTGATCTCAAAAATAAAAATTGAGAATGATTTACTTTCCAAAACAAATCTTGAACTTGAAGCAAAATTAAAAGATTTTGAACAAAAAAATGTTTTGATTTACAAAATTTGTTCCTTAAAGTTCAAAAAGAAAAATATTTGATTTCCAATGAACTTAAAAATAAAAATGATTTTGGAAAATCAAATTTTTATGTAAGACAATCTAGTGCCCCTAGATATGTAAAATGAAAATATTTTAGAAGTATTTGGGTCCCAAAAGGACTTAGTACTTTAATTAAAAAGGATGACATTGAAAAATGGATTCCTAAGGGGACTAAAGTTTGTGCTACTAATGTCTATGGATCCAAAGCAATTTGGATACCAAAAATTTCTTGACTGTCTTTTGCTAGGTGTGATGGACAGTGATCAACAAGTTCAATTAATGAGGGGGAGCTCCATGCACACTAAGGAAAAACACTTGAAGAAGGAAGGCTTTACATCCTCCCTTGAGTTCAAGTGTGGTAAAATCTAGTTGCTTTAGTTTTTTATTTGATTTGTTTTTATTTATGTCAACTAGATGATCATATATGTTGGACTAACATTTTTAATGGTGCTTTGAGTAAGGGGGAACCATTTTAAAACCAAATTCTTATTTTTGTCATTTTTTTACCTCCATTGTTATTTTGAACTTAAAAGTTTTAGAATTCTTTTTTATATAACAAAAAGGGGAGAAATGTTGTTTGAAAAATTGGATTTTTAAATGAATAAGGGGAGCTTTATTTGATTTCATATATTTAATCTCTTATTCACTTTTTTAAACTTAAAGGGGAGAATCCCAAATAATTTTTCAAGTTAGTTTTATTATATCAAAAAGAGGGAGATTGTAGAACTAAAATTTTGATATAATAATTGAAAAATGTTTTGGACTGATTTAAAAAGAATTCAAAACTATTTCCAAAGTCCAAATAACTTGAAACTATGTTTAGGGGATGTTCTTAAAGGTTTTTACACGTTTTCAAAGCCAAACTTAACAAAACCATCCAGGTGTATCGAAACACCCTTAGGCGTTTCGATACGGTGTCTTCCAGTGTCAAAATGTTTCGGTACTCGTATCGAAACGGGTCTTTTCTGGATGAGGTTTTTGCCCAGCATTCTGATACGGGCTATGCCGTTTCGATACGCCTTCGTGGCATCGACCACAACGGTCATAAACCCCAACGGCTATTTTCCAACTAACATTTAAATGCAGAGCGTTTCGATACGGTGCCTAGAGTTTCGATACGGGCGTTTCGATACGACCCATAGCATTTCGATATGGATGCTCATCAGACTGCAACGACTCTTTCTACTTGAAGAGCGTATCGAAACGGGTTCAAGCGTTTCGATACGGGTAGCAGCAAAACTGCATTTATAGTGAGAAATAAAGTCTTCAACGGCTCAAATTCAACCCCAACGGCTAGTAACGGCTACAAACTCATCAAGGAGTATAAAAGGAACCTCCAAGCATCAAGATATGGTTAATGCTTCAATTGTCAATCAACAAATGATCAAAAAGTGTCTTTGTACTTAAATTGTCATTTCTTGTCTAGACAAACACTAGTGAGCCAAAATTGTCAAATTTGCTCAATTGTTTTAGGTTTTGGGTGAGTGCATTATTGAGCAAACAAATACCTATTAGAGGGATTTAAGTTTGCATATTTATTTTCTCTTGTAAAGAGTGTTTGATCAAGGTTTGGGTAGAAAGCTTGATCGGTGTATAAGTGTTTCCTCCTAAGCCTAGAAAAGGGGACAAATCAATAGTGGATTGATTGGAAATCCTTAGTGGGAAGCTAAGGTAGTGGATGTAGACCTTGGTTAGAAGGTTGAACCACTCTAAAATCATTGTGTCATCTTTGTTTTAGCTTCCACACCACATCCACCCAAAATTCCTCCTCTCCACCTCTTGGTGAGCAAGATCGGTTGAAGGAATCGAGCACCCTACAACTCAACAATTGTGACACAACGCACTGCACCAATGGATCCAAAAAAATCTATCAAGATTTAACAGTCAAAATTGATTCAATGGCTTAATTGGGTCCAAAAAAGTTTAGGGGCTTAATTGATTTTTTTTCAAAAGTTCAAGGGTTTTTTATACCTTTAAGCTTTTTTCCGACCCCCTTAACTTTTAATTCCTAGCTTCGCCCCTGTAGATAAGGTTTCACTATCTATGAGTTATGGTCTAGCTTACACCAGCTATTGTCTTAAATCACCTATCTCAAGGCATCATTAAGTCTACAAGAAGTCTTACATTTCCCACAATGTTTTACATTACACGAGATCACTCAGCCTATCTAGTAGGTTTCAAACCGTACCCTGATCACTCAGTCATCATGTATATAAGTTATCATCTATAACATCTACACAACATACATAAATACATGTATACATCATCCACATAAATGGCCAACGAAGTCCTACTTCACCCGTGCCCACACAGCCGTCGGGTGGAAAGGACTATATCTGGATCACCGTAGCCACAGATACGTCCTAGACATACTTGGATCACATTAGCCACAAGTAGTCTTGACCTGAAGTCACTCAGCCTATTACTCGAGCTCACTTAGCCTATCGAGTTAATTACTTTATTCGGATCACCATAACCACGGATAGGTTTCTAACTGCACCCAGATAACTCAGTCCGTGGGCACGTCGGATGTACTCGAGCTCACTGAGCCTGTCGAATTAGTTACCTTATATAAGTACCGTAGTACTAACTCTAGGACATCTAGATTTCTTTACACAACCATAAAATAATATATGCTCCCCGTGCATTCATATACCTCACCAAAGAGGTAAATGGCACCAAGCCAAGCTATAAAGCAAATGCTCCCCAAGGCGTGGCAGTAACCAATATAGTTATTATCATAAACAAGTCACACAAAGCTTACCAAGTTATTACACGTTATTCTCATTCATGAGGATTAAAAAGGGATAATTGAGTTTTATTAGAAATAATAGAAAGTTCAACAAATAAAACACATCTAAGAAAGCCAACAACCAATATAAAGTCCCCTTGTCTCTATCTAACAAGACACATAAGAGGTGATGTAAGAGTAGTGAGAGAAAACAAGTAATTTTAAAGGTTGCTCCACTACACAATTCTGATTACATTGATAAACAACTACAAAAGAGGATCAAGTTAATTGTGACCACCATGCTCACCATCATCAATGACACCACCACCACCTTCAAATTGGCTCGATCCGGGTTTATGAATACGGGATACGCGGCGAGTTATGGAAGAGACCATGTCTTTGATATCTTTGTGGAAGGGTCTATGTTTATCTGCTTCGGCAGTGGACTGGTCAGGCTTGCTTGTTTCGAGAAGCATGATTTTATAGCAAGGGAAGGCTTTGGCTATAATGGGGAGAGTTGAAACTCAAACTGAAAACGTGAAGATATAAGGGTAGTTGAAAGGCCAAAAGCAGTGTTTGATGGAATAAAGAAGAGACTTGCATTGGAATCAAAGGATTTTAATGGATTCCCTGCTTCAGAATGGGTTAAACGCTTGTTTAGAATAAAAAACATTCCATTTTAATTAATAATAATAATAAAATCCCCTCCCCTCTTCGTCCTTCTCCCCCTTCTGCTTCGTCGTCATCTTCCAACCTTGTTCGACAAACCGAAAAATTCATGTGTTGTCATTTTCAACCAACCACGACACGCCAAAATCCCAGAAGTAGAATTGCACACTAACAACTACTAGTGTCTTTTATTTGTTTATTCAAAATTCATACATCATTCTACTACAAAAACAGTACATGATTAGTAATTATGTCGCAACTTCTCAGTATTTCCCATGGCTGGATTTTTGTTATGTTTGCATAGAAATTTTAGGAGATGAGTAGGTGAAATAGTGAGATTTGGATTTGGAAATTAGAGTTTTTTTTAGAAAGATTTTAGGATTTTTTTTATAAAACAAAAGTTTTTATAATTATTCTATAAACCACACACTATAAGTGTGTGATAATTTTTTTAACCGCAATTGATAGATGGGGTAAAAATCTCCTGCCCCTAAACATGCCTCCTTCTATGTCCCTGCTTAAAAATACTTAAAAATTAAATAGTGCCCCATAACCCTAATTTTCATTTTCTAAACCCCAAACCCCAAACCTTAAAAAAATACACCCTACCCCTAATTCCCTACACCCTAACCCTAAGCCCCAACCTTAAACCCCAAAACCTAAACCATAAACCCTCTATTTTAAAGTGGGGGCACAAATATGGAGGCATACTTTGGAGGCAGATGATTTTCATCCTGATAGATGACGCTCTTTTGATACCCTCGAACTGAATTTGGATACGAGCTCACAGTCACTGCTCTTGTTTGCGTTTGAGTTGTGGTAATGATCGTGTCATCAACATGTCTTATTATTGTAATATGTATTTTTAATGTTGTTTGTTGTTGGTTTTTACCTTTCATCGTCGAGCTTTGGTGATGTTTGTATCTATTTTGTTTCGAGCCTTTGAGTTAGGGTTTTTTACCTTTTCTACGTTGGGTCCTGTTTATGATCTAGAGACATTGGTTACCATGTTATTAAGAATATGCACAGATCTCAACATCCATATAAACCCAATAATTATAATCAAAATCTCATTTTTTTTGCCTAGTGGCACGCCTTCTCTCTGCCTAGTGGCACGTTCTCTCTTTCTGGTTTTTTCTATCCAGTCTACGGATCTTTCCTGTGTCTTCAGTCATTCGCCAGCATGAATAATATCGACTCAGATCTCGCTTCGATATCTATTCAATGAGAGGAAGAAGAAGAATTACCGATCCACGATGTCGATCCTCAGCAGGGCGTCTCTGTTAACCATTGTTTTGTTGGTTCTTTTCTTACTACAAGTGTTATTAATTTCATGTCCATGAGAGCTACTCTTGCGAATGTTTGGCATCCGGTTGGTGGCATCTCTGTTTCGAATTTAGGTGAAAAATGTTTTGTCTTTCGAATTTTTCACAAGATTGATATTGATTGGATTTTAGAAAATGGGCCTTGGTTCTTCAACTCCCACTTGCTGGTCACTCACTGTTTAACTGAGGGTGAAGACTCGTTAACAGTTCCCCTTGTTCATGTGGATTTCTGGGTGCTGGTGCTTAATTTGTCGTTAGGTTTTATGTCTACAAATATGGCCAAACAGTTGGGTAACTTTATTGGAAGTTTTGTAGATTATGATTCCAAGGACATCTCCCTTGGATACAAGGGTACAATGAGGATTCGTGTTTCTCTGAATGTTCGCAAGCCATTGAAACGTAAAAAGAAATTAGGGCTCCCCTCTGGTAATTCTACTTTTGTCCATTTTCAATATGAGAAACTCTGACTTTTTTGCTTCTTATGTGGTAGACTGGGGCATGGAGAAAGTTTTTGTTGAGTTGATCACACAATTGCAAATGGCCAAGAGGGGGTGAATTGGCGATAAAAATTTTGGTAGGAGATAAAGGCGAAAAATAAAATGTGACACAAGAAGTTAGAGTGGTTCAAGTTCTCCAAATGAACTTACATCCACTACCTTAGTTCCCACTAAGGATTTTCAACCAATTCACTACTTGAATTCTTCCCCTTTTCTTGGATGAGGAGGTAACCTTACAATTTGATTAAGCTTTCTACCCAAAGCTTAATCCACTCACTTTTACAAAGAGATGAATTTGGTAAACTCTAAAAGTTCCTCTCAAAGGATGAATGTTTACCCAAATACAATTTCACACTCCCCAAACTCACAATACAAGATTACAATAAGAACACAAGAGTTGGGTACAAGAATTTGACAATGAAAGACACTAGGGTTTGGATTTGATGCTTTGATGTTGCTTGTAGGTTCAATAATTGTTGCTTGTTCAATTGACTTGTTTTTATACCCTTGCATTGAATTCTAGCCGTTTGGGTAGTTGGGATCATCAATAGAGCCATTGAGAGCATTTTTCCCGCAATAAATGCAGCTCTATTGCCTACCATATCGGTACTCGTAGGGAGCGTATCGATACCTGCATCAAAGAGGAAAGAGTCGTTGTGACTGAAAACATAGCGTATCGATACGCATAGAAGGCATACCGATATGGTTTTAAGGGGCGTATCACTACGGAGGGTTGTATCGATACGGTATTTGCTCACTGGAATCCCAAGTTTGGTTTTCTTAAAGATCGTATCGATACACATCCTTAGCATATCGGTACGGTATAACGGTCATTTAAAATTTGGGATACCAACCAACTGATAAGTTAACGTTCGAAAATTAAATGCAAAGATTTTGCAAAGATAAGCTTATCGTGTCGATATGGTTGCAAAGTGTATCGGTACGGTATCATTGAAAGAGTTGCCAAGATGAATATCGTATCGATACGGGGTAATACCGTATCGATACGCCTAAGGGTATCGATACGCCTGAGCGTTTTTGTATAGTTTGGCTTGAAATATTATAGGAAAAGACCTAGAAAAATTTATCATTTTAAGAACTTGTATTGAGATATTATTTTGTTTAAAATACTTGTCAATAGTGAGACTTTAAAGAGAACTTAAAAATTTATTGTTTTGCAAATTGGTCCATAAGTTTAGATGTTATATCAAAATCAATTTTGGTTTCACAATCTTCCCCTTTTTGATATAACAAAACCACATATAAATTTTTAAGTTTTTGAAACTTTTGAAAAGCTTTCTCCCCCTTAATTTAAGATGGATTTTCAAAAATAAAGAATTGACTCTATAATCCTTCTCCCCTTTTTGTTAGATCAAATATAAACACAAGGATAATAGCAACAATTAATTTATAAAATTCAAAGCAAACATAATAGTTCAAATGAAACTTCAAAGGAAAAGCAACATAATAATCCAAATTTAGATCCTAAGGCATAGATAAAAGGCATAAACTTAGATCCTAAAACAAAGGTGCAATAACAAAAGAGAAAAAACTAAATGCCATGAGATGGTATGCAAAAACTACTCGTCCGCCCCATCATCATCATCTTCCTCGTCCTCTTGATCTTCATCGTCTTGAGTGGGTCGATTCCTCCGATTTTGGTTAAGCCAAGCACCATGGAAGGCGCTGAGAGAGATATCCATGGAGTTTTGTCGAAGAGCCATGGCTTCCATTTTATTTTCCCTACCTCTGACGCGATCTTCCAAGGAGGTGAATCTAGTGTCCATAGCAGTAAACTCGGCTTCCATGGTAGTGAACTTCTCATTGATGAATGTCATTAGGGTGCCCATGGAAGAGGATTCAATCGGAGCTCGTTTAGAGCTTGAAGAAGCATGCGAAGCATCAATTGGAGCATCTTGTGGAGGAGCTTGAAGGACACGAACCCATTCATTGTCAACATAAGAAAAATCGGCACGAGATAGAGAACACTCATCTATGGGTAGGCCAAGGGGTTCGGGATAGTCATGGGAACAATCAATTTCAAGGGAATGGAAAATGTAACTCAAAGCCGTAGAGTAGTAAAAAGATTTGACATGTTCGGTGTGACAGTGTTGGACTAGATAAACAAGGTCGACAAACATAACTTGACAAAGGTTTGGATGTTGACCTTCCCTAAAGCACCTAAGCCAAAAATCATCGACTTGACGAATAGTAGAAAATTTGCCTCCCGATGGACGCAAAACCAAGAAATAAGAAGATGAAGGATTTGGTCCTGAGCATTTAAGACTTTGACTGAGCCTAAAGGACTCGTACCTAAGGACTTCTTATCATCAATACCAATGTTTTCAAAACCAAAAGCCGTACATAAAACATTTTGATCAATTTTAATGGTTTTGCTCATAACAAATGACTCAATAGCAATGACATGTTCTCTAGGTTCATCATGAACACATAAAGCATTTGAAAAGAATATGATGACCAAATTCCTATATAGAATAGGAGGAATGCTTAAAAATTTTAGAAATTTCCATTGCTTAATTAAAGGGAGGTATTGAAATTTAAAATGGGCAGAGCTTAAAAATGGTATAGACACAATGCGTTCTTCCCTAAGGGTGAAACCTTGAAATAGTTTGTAACGAGACATATCGGAATTGTCGGGAAAACTACATTGGATAATATAAGGGAGATTAGGTTTAGGGTTACCCTTGGCATCCTCACTCGGATCGAAAGTAGCAAGATAACGTTTAGCTCTCTTTTTCTGTGCCATAACCCTGAAAACACATCAAAACGATTCGAATATGTATGCAATTAACATCTTATTCAAACCAATAGATTCTAATAATTCAAGGTAATTGTAAAGGAAAATTTTATTTGAAAAAGATATATACAAATTTGAGAAAGAGTTTTAAAAAAAGATTAAAAAATACGAATAGAAAATATATTCGAATGAATAAATTTTGATTTTTAAAAAAATTTGATGAAAAAGTTGAAACCCATAATATAAAAGTATATTTTGTACAAAAACTAAGTTGAAACAATTATAAAAATCGAACGAAAATAAAAGAAAATAAAAGAAAATAAAAGAAAAAAGTTTTATACATTGAATTGTTAGATTGGATGAATGTGTTGATGTGAGTGCACTAGATTGTTGACAAAGCTTAGCTTTAATGTGGAGATCAAAAACCCTCAACGAATTTTTAAGTTTGATGGAAAAAATTGAAGGATTGAGAGGGGTTTTATAGAGGGTTGCGGCTAGGGTTTTGAAGAGAAAAGAGGGGTTTTTAATTTTGAAGTGTTTTTGTAGATGCAGCCCTAAACAGCCTCTTCGTCGAGATCGTATCGGTACACGTGTATAGTGTATCGATACCCTTTAACCCTAATTTTTTTATTTGTCGTTACTACCGTATCGATACGCGGGACCGTATTGGTACGACTTGACTTGGATTAATTCACTTGACTTAACCGTATCGATACGCGGGGTCGTATCGATACACGTTGAACTTCAAAGATTTCCCAGTGATGAACCCGTATCGATACGCTTCAGCCGTATCGATACGCCTTTACCAGATAAGGCATTTATGACAGATTTAAGTGCAAAAATCCAACTTTAAACTTTTTTTAATGCATGTAAATGTCCTATGAACAAGTTTTAATGGCTAAACTCAATTCATACTCCCCCTAGCAACATGCATAGAAGCAAAAGGAGTCAAATTAACACAAACATGAATCACAAACAATTTCAAGCAAATTTTTGACATTTTGGGACCTATAAGGGGTCAAGAAAGGCTAGTTAAACCTAACTCTCTCCTAAGGGTCCAAAAACGCTCTTTATCTAAAGGCTTTGTGAATATATCCGCTAATTGGTTCAAGGTGTCAACATACTCTAAAACAACATCATTTTTCAACACATGATCTCTAATGAAATGATGTCTAATTTCTATGTGTTTGGTTCTAGAGTGTTGGATGGGATTCTTAGTGAGACAAATGGCACTAGTGTTGTCACACCTAAGGGGTATAGTTTCTACTTCAACACCATAATCTAAGAGTTGTTGCTTCATCCAAAGGACTTGAGCACAGCAACTCCCTAAGGATATGTACTCCGCTTCGGTGGTAGATAAGGCTACGCTATTTTGTTTCTTAGAGAACTAAGATACGAGCATACTACCTAAGAATTGGCATGTCCCGGAAGTACTTTTCCTATCTATCTTACACCCCCCATAATCCGCATCCAAATAAGAATGAAGGCTAAAGGAGGAATCTTTAGGATACCAAAGGCCTAAGTTAGGTGTGTCTCTAAGGTATCTAACAATTCTCTTAATGACAACTAAGTGTGATTCTCTAGGACTAGCTTGAAACCTAGAACACAAGCAAACACTAAACATGATATCTTGTCTACTTGCATAAAGGTAAAGCAAAGAACTTACCATGGATCTATAAAGCTTAGAATCAATACACTTACCTCCTTCATCTTTGTCAAGCTTTATGGAA
Source organism: Hibiscus tridactylites (assembly GCA_958450335.1). Classification (NCBI taxonomy): domain Eukaryota; kingdom Viridiplantae; phylum Streptophyta; class Magnoliopsida; order Malvales; family Malvaceae; genus Hibiscus; species Hibiscus tridactylites. Next base: position 17,783,822 of record OY288285.1, on the reverse strand, counting down.
GAGCTCATAGGTGTGGCTTGAGGTTTTGCATTCTCCAAGCCGAACTTTTTGAGCATATCGTTCACGTACTTAGCTTGATTTATGAAGGTGCCATCTTTCCTTTGTTTGATTTGGAGTCCCAAAAAGAATGAGAGCTCCCCCATCATGCTCATCTCGAACTCGCCTTGCATTAGCTTAGAAAATTCTTTGCAATAACATTCGTTAGTAGAACCAAAAATGATATCATCAACATAGATTTGTACTACTAAGATGTCATTATTATATTTTTTTATGAAAAGTGTAGTGTCCACCTTACCTTTTTCAAAATCCTTTTCAATTAAAAAATTTGAAAGTCTCTCATACCAAGCTCTAGGAGCTTGTTTTAAACCATAAAGAGCTTTAGTTAGTTTGAACACATGGTTTGGAAATTTTGAATCCTCAAAATCCGGTGGTTGTTCAACATACACTTCTCCATTTATAAAACCGTTTAAAAAGGCACTTTTAACATCCATTTGAAAAGGCTTGAAATCATTATAACATGCAAATGCTAAAAGCATCCTAATGGCTTCCATCCTAGCTACGAGTGCATATGTCTCATCAAAATCAATTCCCTCTTCTTGGGTATAGCCTTGAGCAACAAGCCTAGTAGATTGATTACTAGGCCTTTCAACTAATGTCCAAACTTTACTTCTCTCAAATTGATTTAATTCCTCTTGCATGGCCAAATTCCAAAAATCATCTTTTAAAGCCTCTTTAGTATTTTTAGGCTCAATGCATGAAAGAAATACAACATGGTTCATTAATTTGAGAGAGGATCTAGTAGTTACCCCCTTGGATGGATCACCCAAGATTTCACCACCTTTGACATAGTTGAACTCCCTTGGGTAAGATGCCTCATTTTCCTCAAGAGCCAAGTCCTTCAAGGCTTCAAGAGGTGGATCTTGTACATCTTCATCTTTAGTTAGAATCTCATCCACCTTTGACGTTTGTCCTCCATCAATGGCATCAAGAATTCTTACATCATCATCATCACAAGATTCCTTCCTCGGAAGGAGGTTATCATCGAAAATAACATGTATAGACTCTTCAACTACTAGAGTCCTTTTATTAAATACACGATAGGCTTTAGAGTTTAAAGAGTACCTAAGAAAATAGCTTCATCACTTTTAGCATCAAATTTACCTAAGTTTTCTTTACCATTATTCAAGACAAAACACTTGCAACCAAAAGGATGAAAATAGCTAATGTTAGGCTTCTTAGATTTTAAAATCTCATAAGGTGTTTTCTTCAAAATTGGCCTAATCATTACTCGATTTATAATATAGCAAGCGGTATTTCTGGCTTCCGCCCAAAAATATTTAGGTAAATTATTTTCGCAAAGCATAGTTCTAGCCATTTCTTCTAAAGTTCGATTTTTCCTCTCAACTACCCCATTTTGTTGAGGAGTGCGAGGTGCGGAAAAATTATGGCTAATCCCATTTTCATTTGAAAACTCTTCAAAATCTAGATTTTGAAATTCAGTTCCATGATCACTTCTAATGTGAGAAATTTTAAGTTCAAGATCATTTTGAGTTATTTTAGAAAATGTGATAAATTTTTCTAAAGCCTCATCTTTTGTACTTAAGAATAGAACCCAAGTAAACCTAGAATAGTCATCTACAAGTACAAAGGCATATGATTTACCACCCAAGCTCATTGTTCTAATAGGCCCAAAAAGATCCATATGAATCAATTGTAAACATCTACTAGTAGAGACATCATTAATGGATTTAAATGAAGTTCTATGTTGTTTACCCTTTGAACATGCATCACAAATTTTATCATTAGAAAACTTAAGTTTGGGTAAACCTCTAACTAGATTAAGGGAAATTAATATCTCTAAAACACTCATGTTAGCATGTCCTAATTTTATATGCCAAAGCCATGAGTCATGTTCATCATGTACAACTAAGCATGTATGAGATGAATGGATGTCATCTAAATGCACCATGTAGATATTGCCTATTCTATGTCCTATGAGCATTAATTGATTTGTTTTAATGTTCACAATTTTGCAACCACTTTTATCAAATAAAACATTAAAACCCTTATCACATAATTGACTAATGCTCAATAAGTTATGTTTAAGACCGTTGACATACAAAACATTTTCAATGAAAATAGAAGAGTGATTACCAATAGAGCCTATTCCTTCAATGTGGCCTTTGAAGTTGTCACCGAAAGTTACCACTCCACCATTTTTTGGCTTTAGTTCCACGAATCTACTCTTGTCACCGGCCATATGTCTTGAGCATCCACTATCAAGGTACCATGAGTTTTGTCTTGAAGCTTTGTTCTTGTAGCAATGCTCCCCCTACAAACAAAGAAATTAGGCCTTGATTTTTGGTACCCAAATCATTTTGGGTCCATGTGTGTTAGCCTTCAAAACTTTAGTTCCCTTAGGAATCCAGGAAGCAATAGCATTCATATTATTAGAAATAATGAGTTCCTTAGGAACAAAATTGGGATTTAGAAGAGTTTCCCTTTTCAAAATGGTTTTTCCCAATAGCAATTGATGTTTTAAGATTATCCACTTCCTTTGTGTGATAGTCTTGAAAATCAGAAAGAAGTTTTTCAAGTTCAAGGTTTTTCTTTTTAAGATCATTTGAAAGATTTACTAAATACAAAACCTTCTTTTCCAATTCGGAGTTAGTTCTTGAAAATGTTTCATTTTGATTTTTCAAATCGGAAATGTTTTTCTTGTTTCTCAAAATGGATTCCTTATATTTTCCAACTAACTCATCATAAACCTCTTGCAATTCATCGTAAGCATCTTGAAGCTCATCAAAGGTAAAATAAAAATTAGATGAGTTAGGGTTTACCTTTGGTTCATCATCGATGGCCATGAGACAAAGATTGGCCACTTCCTTCTCCTCCTCGGATGACTCCTCATCACTTCAAGTTGCTACTTGAGCTTTGAGCTTGTTCTTCTTCCCAAAGCTCTTCCTCTTCAATTAAGGACATTCGGAGCGAATATGGCCAGATTTTTTGCATTCATATCAAGTGATTTGGTCCTTCTCCTCTTCCTTACTCTTGCTCTTGAAGTCTCCTTTTCTAATGAACTTTCTCCCACGATTGGACTTCATAAAGCGAGCGAACCATTTGGCCAACATGGCCATCTCCTCATCTTCATCTTCACTAGAATCGCTTTCAGGGTATGAAGCTTTAAGAGCGATTCCAATCTTCTTCTTCTCAACATCCTTCTTCTCAACCTTCTTCTCTTCCATTTTCTTTTCTTCTTCTCTTCCCTTCCTCGTGATCTCATGGGTGAGTAGAGATCCAACAAGAGCATCAAGCTTGAGAGTCTTCAAATCTCGAGCTTCAATAATAGTCGTTCTCTTACTATCCTATGATTTTGGAAGAGAGTACAACAATTTCCTCACTAGCTTGTCTTCGGGGATGATCTCGCCGAAACCCTTCAATCCGTTGACAATGACCGAGAATTGATCAAACATCTTGGAAACACTCTCACCGGGATCAATTTTTGAATTTTTCGTAGCTTAGATTGAGTAGCCCGATTTTTGTTTCCTTGACATCGCTAGTTCTCTCATATGTTGTCTCGAGGGTGTCCCAAACTTCCTTGGCATTCTCGATCGAAGACACATTGGAGTAGATATCTAGACCAAGTGCACAAAAGATGACATGAAGAGCTTTATCATTTACTTGCATCCTTCTTCGTTCAACTTCCGTCATTTCGGCTTTCACCTTAGGGATAAGTCTTGCTTCACCATCTCTCTTCATTGGTATGTATGAACCTTCTTCAACCACATCCCACATCATGTAGTCGGTAGACTTGATGAAGAGCCTCATCCTATTCTTTCAATATGGGTAGTTATCCCCATTGAAGAATGGTGGCTTGGTAGTAGATTGGGACTCGTAGAGGTTGGAGGTGGAGGTGGAGGTGGAGGTAGATGTCATTGCTTGACTAGTTGTTGATCAAACTCTCCTAGAATCAACTTAAGAGGGTTGTAATCCTTCCAATGAGTGTAGCTCTGATACCAATTGTTGAGTTGATCACACAATTGCAAATGGCCAAGAGGGGGATAATTGGTGATAAAAATTTTGGTAGGAGATAAAGGCGAAAATAACATGTGACACAAGAAGTTAAAGTGGTTCAAGTTCTCCAAATGAACTCTACATTCACTACCTTATTTCCCACTAAGGATTTTCAACCAATTCACTACGTGAATTCTTCCCCTTTTTCTTGGATGAGGAGGTAACCTTACAATTTGATTAAGCTTTCTACCCAAAGCTTAATCCACTCACTTTTACAAAGAGATGAATTTGGTAAACTTTAAAAGTTCCTCTCAAAGGATGAATGTTTACCCAAATACAATTTCACACTCCCCAAACTCACAATACAAGATTACAATAAGAACACAAGAGTTGGGTACAAGAATTTGACAATGAAAGCACTATGGTTTGGATTTGATGTTTTGATGTTGCTTTTAGGTTCAATAATTGTTGCTTGTTCAATTGAGACTTGTTTTTATACCCTTGCATTGAATTCTAGCCGTTCGGGTAGTTGGGATTATCAATAGAGCCGTTGAGAGCATTTTTCCCGCAATAAATGCAGCTCTACTGCCTACCGTATCGGTACTCGTAAGGAGCGTATCGATACCTGCATCAAAGAGAAAAGAGCCGTTATGACTGAAAACATAGCGTATCGATACGCATAGAAGGCGTACCGGTACGGTTTTAAGGGGCGTATCACTACGAAGGGTCGTATCGATACGGTATTTGCTCACTAGAATCCCAAGTTTGGTTTTCTTAAAGATCGTATCGATACACATCCTTAGCGTATTGGTACGGTATAAAGGTCATTTAAAAATTGGGATACCAACCAACTAACAAGTTAACGTTCGAAAATTAAATGCAAAGATTTTGCATAGATAAGCTTATCGTATCGGTACGGTTGCAAAGCGTATCGGTACGGTATCATTGAAAGAGTTGCCCAGATGAATATCGTATCGATACGGGGTAATACAGTATTGGTACGCTGTGTCCATTAAAATTCCAGTGGCTAAAACCCGTATCTATACGCCTAAGTGCATCGATACGCCTGGGCGTTTTTGTATAGTTTGGCTTGAAAACTTATAGGAAAAGACTTAGAAAAATTTATCATTTTAAGAACTTGTCTTGAGATATTATTTTGTTTAAAATACTTGTCAACAGTGAGACTTTAAAGAGAACTTAAAAATTTATTGTTTTGCAAATTGGTCCATAAGTTTAGATGTTATATCAAAATCAATTTTGGTTTCACAGTTTTTGCCTTGTTCGCTTTTCCTCGGACAACCAGGACTTACTACTAGAGTGGGATATTTCTCTGCGCGCCCCTACTCGGAGAAATACAGTTTCGACGAGCATCTTGTTACGAGACGATTTTCCGGTCAACCTTCTGCCCACTACTGAGAACAGTGTGAACACACATCCTAATTGGGGTAATTCAGGCAACCGGGCAGCTTTTGCAGCACATTTTGCGCTTTTGGATTCTGATGGGCATAATTTGAGGGGTAAACCAAAGATCCTGATTCCCTCCTATAATTCAAGAAATTTGGGAAAGCTTAATTCCGGGGATTCTAGTGCTCATCCTAATCAAGCTATTATTAACCCAATTTTTTATACGGAAATGGGGCTTGAAAGTGAACATAGCCCATTATCAAAGGTGGATGGGCTGAAAAAGGCAAAGAACAATTATCAATGCAGCTTCAGGAGTTTCCGATATGTCAGATTCAAATGAGGCACGTAACTCTGTATCAGCAGGCCTGGAAGATGTGCTGGCCAGCCGGGCCCAATGAAGCTGTTATGCTAGAATGCCCGGGGATTGGGGGACCCTCGGAACGTACGACGTCTCCGACACGCATTGAGAGACTTTAACCCCTCTATGGTTTTCCTTATCGAAACAAAACTACGGGATACTAGAATGGCTCAGATTCGACAATTGTGTAGTTTTCCTCAAGGAGTTGAGGTGAGTTCAGTGGGTCGTAGTGGTGGGCTATCTCTTGCCTGGAAAGAATTCGTGTCTATCTCTCTGCGGTCCTTTTCGTCAAGACACATCGATGTTGTTATTGATGAGGATACTAGGGGTAATCGATGGAGATGCACTGGCTTCTATGGTTCTCCTGAGGAACAGCTACGTGATGCGTCATGGGATTTGTTGCGTCTTCTGAATCACGACCTGGATATTCCTTGGTTGGTCATTGGAGACTTTAACGAGATCGTGTTTGCCAATGAAAAGAATGGAGGTTTGCGTCGTAGTGAAAGGCAAATGGAAAGATTTCGAGTTGCTCTATCCGACTATTCTCTTACTGATATTGGGTACAAAGGATGCTGGTACACTTGGAAGAGAGGTCGTACGCAAGCTAATAATATCCGCGAACACCTTGATCGAGGAGTTGCGAATGGTAATTGGTGGGACCTTTTTCCAGATTTTACCCTTACCCAACAGATTCACTCCATATCGGACCACTGTCCATTACTATTGGATATGCTAGGTGCAATCAGACATGTATGAAATTGGCCCTGTAAATTTGAAGCATGTTGGCTGGCTGAAGATTCCTGTGAGTCAGAGGTAATTAAACTTTGGAATGAATCTACAGGATCAGTTCCCTTGAGATTGCGTCATGTCTGCATGGGTTTGAACAAGTGGTTTAAAGAAGTAAGGTGTTTAAAGTTGATAACTACAGCAGATTTGCGGAAACGTTTAGATCAGTTGTGGGATCAAGAATCCACGGATGAAGTTCTGGGTGAGATAATAGAAACGAAGCTGTCACTCAATTTGGAAGCGGATAAAGATGAAATTTGTTGGGAACAAAGAGCACGTGCGAACTGGCTACGGAATGGTGATCGGAATACGTCTTTTTTCCACAGATTTGCTGCGGACAGACGTCGGAGATAAAAAATTAAGAAGATCGTGGACCCAACAGGGGCTGCTGTTTCGGATAATGAGGGTATTCTCAGAGTTGCTTCAGATTATTTTCAAAACTTATTCTCATCCCAAGGTTGCAGCAATTTTGCCTCTATTCTGGATGGGGTAAACGAATGTATTTCTCAGCAAATGAATGATGCTTTAAGTGAACCTTTTACCTACAAGGAAGTTTGTACGGCAGTGTAGTCAATGGACCCTCTCAAGGCCTTTAGTGCGGATAGTTTGGGGGATGTTTGTTATCAAAAGTTTTGGCATGTAATAGGGAGAGAGGTTGTTGATTTTTGTATTTCATTGGTTCATGGTGACACGAATTTTCATGGTGTTAATGATACATGCATCGCGCTCATCCCAAAGGTGAAGGACCCGTCGAGTATATCACAGTTTTTTCCCCATAAGCCTTTGTAACGTGATTTATAAGATAGCGTCAAAAATGTTAGCAAACCATTTCAAATGGTTCCTGGATGTTTGTATCAATGAGGCTCAATGTGCTTTTGTTCTAGGTAGGTTGATTACGGACAATATCATGATTGCCTATGAAATGCTTCATTCTTTCAAGCACAAAAGATTTGGTTCGGTGGGACATTTTGCGCTGAAGCTAGATATGAGCAAAGCCTACGACAGGGTGGAATGGCAATTTTTGGAGAAAATGATGTTGAAGATGGGCTTTTGTGTTAAATGGGTCTCTATTATAATGAATTGTGCGCGATCAGTGTCGTACTCAGTATGCATTGACGGAGTTTCAAGTTCTTCTTTTGTCCCTAGTCGTGGTTTGAGGCAGGGGGTCCACTTAGCTCCTATTTATTTCTGATTTGTAGTGAGGGATTGTCTACTTCTCTTCATATGTCTCACGCTCAAGGGAGGATTAATGGTGCACGTATCAACCGGTACGCACCGGTGTTAACCCATTTACTCTTCACGGATGACTCTTTAATCTTCAGTGATGCTACAATGGCTGGTGCTAATGCTATAAAGGATATTTTATCAATTTACGCTAAGAGTTCAGGTCAGCTGGTCAATTACGATAAATCAGGGGCATTTTTTAGTTCTAATGTCTCAGATGCCATTAGAGGAGATGTCTGTCGGATTCTGGGCGTAGAAAGCTCTGACAACCCGGAGAGGTATTTGGGTTTACCAGCGTTAGTGGGAAGGAATAAGATGGATGCTTTTAAGGATTTCAAAGACAAATTCGAGAAGAAGAAATCGAGTTGGAGTGTCCGCGGTCTTTCGATCGGATGTCGTGAAGTTTTCATCAAATCAGTTCTCCAATCTATTCCCACATATGCTATGTCTTGTTTCCTGCTCCCGAAATTGCTTTGTAAAAAGCTTGAAGCCCTAATGGCTCAGTTATGGTGGCAGAAGGCTGCGGAAAGGAAGGGTATTCATTGGTGCACATGGGATTTTCTGTGTATGACAAAGGAGGATGGTGGTGTTGGGTTTAAAGACTTAGGCAAATTTAACATAGCCATGTTAGCTAAACAAGGCTGGCGTTTGCTTCAAAATCCAGGTTCTTTGACTGCCTAGATACTTCGAGCAAAGTATTACTCAAGCACTGATTTTTTGCGTTCCAAATTGGGGTCGAACCCGTCTCTTATTTGGTGTAGCGTTTGAAGTGCTAAAGGTCTTCTCATGGCTGGTCTCAAATGGCGTGTAGGGTCGGGTCTAAATATCTCAATTTGGGAGGATTTTTGGTTACCAAGCCTTCCGAATGCAAGAGTTGTCACTCCTAGAATTGAGTCAGTTACAACTGTGAATCAACTGATTCTTTCTGAATCAAATGAGTGGAATACTACCCTAATTTGAAATACTTTCCTTCTGAGTGATCAAGCTGCCATTCTCTCTATACAGCTTCCACTAGTACCTCAAAATGACTGTCTCGCATGGAGTGGGGACAAGAGTGAGATCTATTCCTTTCGAAGTGGTTACCATCTTTTTCAAGGTAACGCCTCTATTGATCCCACGTATAATGGCTTCTATAAAAAATTATGGAATCTTAAATGTCCTGCTAAAGTCCGAATTGCCTTATGGAAGTTTAGTCATAATTTTATCCCTACTTCTTACAACCTATATTCTAGAAGAATTCGTCCGTTTCTAATTGTCTTAGGTGCAATCAGGAAGCTGAAACAGTTCTGCATTTTAGTAGAGATTGCTATTTTGCAGTGAGTGTTTGGGCGTCCTTAAATGTCAAGTGGCCTAAATGAGTACATCATTATGGTTTTTTAGACTGGTTAATGTGGTTATTCGAGAACATACAACACATAAGTAATGAACTGATAGTATATACAATCTGGTCTCTATGGCATGCTAGAAACAAGTGGATCCATGACAAAGTTTGGCAAAGAGTAGAGGAGCTGATTACCTTTGAAAGAGGCTATGATTATGAGTTTCAATCTCTCTGGTTTACGCTCTCTCATCCAAATCCGAATGGGTTAGTTAAGTGGTCTCGTCCACCACAGGGTTGGGTCAAGATTAACACTGATGCAAGCTTCTTTCTGAGTGCTAAGAAGTCTTTTACTAGTATGGTTGTTAGGGACGATCAAGGGTTGATTCAAGGCGCAGGTTTCAGAATCGTCTCCCTTTCTCCTTCCTCTTTTTCCACAGAAGCCTTGGCGGTGCTGCATGGTCTCACGTTTGCCCAGGAGTTGGGTTTCCATCGTGTCATCCTCGAAAGCGATTCGTGAACGGTTATTAACAAGATATTGTCAACAGATGGGGATTTTTCTGAGATTAGACTCATTACCTGGTCGATCAAGACGGTTGATGTCGGCTTCATCTCTTGCAAGTTCCAGTTTATCCCCTGTGGCGGTAATCGGATGACACATGCATTGGCTCTGGTAGCGAGGAACAGTTATGAGGACCGTTTCTGGGTTGAGGACGCGTCGAAGGCGGTGTTGGTTTTGGCGGCAGATGATCGAAGACTTTCAGACCCACCTTGAGCGGCGGCATCTTCTGGATCTAAGTGTTTTGGGGATCCTTTGATCTTTCCCCCTTTCTCTTCTTCTTCCACCATTTCGCTCACCTTTTACGATATGAGATTTTGTGGAAGTTGAACCGACTAGCTTTTTCTCTCTCCGTTTGGTTTTTCTTTCTTTCTTTTTAGACTTTTGTTTTCACGACAGAACTTTACGTTTTAGCTTGTTTCTTTAATTTTTGTCTTTAATAAAGGGCTGGTCTTTATTAAAAAAAAGAATATGTGCAGATCAAGTTTGTTTACTTGAGTTTTAGACTCATATTGTATTTCTAAATTTTGCGATAAAACTAACATACTCGTATTAAAAGAAAAAACCTATTTATTTTAAAATGGTTTAATTTATAAGTTGTCTCCTAAATTATACCATTTTGTCAATTTAATACGTATTTTTTCTTCAACAGTGCCCCTAAACTATTTTTCATTATCTAAAACACCCGAAAACAATGTGTGTTAAAAAACAAAAGAAACAGTAAAATTTGATTTGTAAAATTTTAATTTAAAAAATTAAGTTAATTAAAAATAATTATTATAGTTAATATTATAATAATTACACTTTTATAACCCCCAATTATCTTTTTCATTACCATTCATCATCTTCTTCAGTATTTATGTTTAGGGAAAATTATAAATTTCATCACTCAACTTTCTTCTCACCTCTATTTTGGTCACTCAAGTTTATATTTTTTTAATTTAATCACTAAACTTTCGATCTACTTTTATTTTGGTCACTCTGACATTAAATATTTAATGTTATTATGTCTGGACATATGTGTTTTAAAAATTATGATGTTTTGCGAGTTTTAATGTTATTTGGAAAAGATTAGTTTTTGGGTGTCTTGAGTGGTCGAAAAAGATGTTGGAGAATGGTTCTTTCAACGCCGACGTGACAGAGGATGAAATTGTAAAATTTTCATCTTCGTGGGAAGAAGATAAAAAAATGATAAAATGGTGTAATGCCATACGGCTGCAATGCCAGCAAAAAGCGGTCAACGTCAGCACACGTGGCTGTCATGTCACTTTTACATTTGTGATTTAATGCTCGAGTGACCAAAATAAAAATAAATCTAAAATTTAATGATTAAATTCAAAAGGTTTGAACTTGAGTGACCAAAATTGTAGTGAAAAAAAAAAGTTGAGTGATGACATCTCAATAGTGATTTAACGCCCGACGGCAACCAACCACCATTTGTTGTTCTCGAACCCGGCCCATAAATCTGAAAGTGAAAACATCTCAATAGTAATTAAAGTTTTTTTTTTTATCGAAAATAGTAATTAAAGTTTAGATATAACTGTTAGTAGAAATTACATTGAACTTGAAGTAATATGAATTGCGTGTAAGTTTTCTGTTTGTTTTCGGGGAAAATCACAACAAAATTGAGAAAGAAAATTAAACCATCTCCATCTATTTTGGGAAAGATATCCAAGCAGTGAGTATAAATTTTGGAGAAGTTAGGCAGCTGGTGTCAACATTTTTCAGAATTTTCACTTCAGCCCCCAAATTTGCTTTCCTTTTTACTCCAGCCCCTAACTTTTCCTTCCTTTCATTTTCATCCCAAGATCAAACAAAAGTTATGATCTCTTGACGAGTCCTATAAAATTTTAAAATAATATTAATCAATGGAACTTGTCGAAAACACACAACCGGTCTTATAATTTTTTTAATATAGTTTTTGAATCTGGATTATATTCAACAGTGAGAAGAATATAAAGGAATCATACCTTTTACAAGAGAAATACAATGCAGAACAAAACAACAAAATATAAATGTGTGAAAGACGTTAAAAAACCAAATCTAATACTTTCAGAAGAAATCTTCTGAAATAAAAATCTAGAAAAACTATAACTTTGCCCTAAGTGCTATTTGACTATAGCAAAAATTCTTCCGATGCTTGTTTTTGGCATGTCGGCACAACCATAAAAGAGAATCATAACATGTATAGAACGACCTCCTTCATTGAAAAGCGCTCATTGATACTCGTCACTCGAACGCGTAACTGTCAAAAGACAGACTATTGTCATGAAGACATACAAAAACTGCTAAAAAGTAGAAGAAAGAACTGCAATAAAAGTATATTTGATTAAAAAATTGACAAAGTAGAAGAAAAACAAGAAACAAATTTTATAAAATAAAATATTCATTGAAAAAGATGAATTTTATTTATGTACAGAAGCAACAGAACGACCAAAGGTCACCGTTGGTAAAAAAATACTATGAAGAAAAAGAACTTTAAAATTTTTTGTAATCGTTTATTGTAAATGAAGGAGTGAAAATGTGGCACAAAGTTTAATTGTTTTGAATATAGTTAAATGCAATTAGTTGGGATTATACAACGAGTTCATCTCGTACTGTAATAAATATTGTAGATATCTCATGTCCATAACATTACATATTAAATAAAAGTGCGTTGTGAGCACGCGCCCCCAAATTTTTCTCTCGACCTAAGTTCCCGAGCCTCATGTATCTTCTTCGATCTTCCACTTCGCCTTGTTGATTGACCGTCGGTTACGGGTGACTTTGTCCCTGTCGGTGGTCAACGGTTGTCGGAGTACTAGAGGACGGTGGTGTCTGGTGGTTTTCTCTATGGAGCCGTGGTTTCTCCTGAAATTTGGGTGGTTTACGTCACGGGTTTTTCTTCTCGGGTTTTGTTCTCCTCTCCGTGTGTCAGCGATCACCAGATTATCCGATCTGTCAAAGCTTCACCGGCAATGTAGCTTTTCTGAAGTTTTCACCAACATCTTTCGTTTCTCTGAAGCTCCATCAGTTTCTGACCTTCCGATGCTGGAGCTCTCTTTATGGTAAGGGTCTGATTTCTCTGTCCCCTCTCCGGCGACATCCCCACCCCTGGTTTGCTTTCCTCTCGTCGTTCCCCTCTCCTTATGGCTCCATACCATTCTATGTTTTTCTTCAGATTTGATCTATGATGGTTATCGTATTTGGTTGATTGCTGTTATTTATGAGATTAAGGAATTAGGTTGTCTTGTTTTGTGTGTTTTGGTGGGTCTGCGTGTTTTGGTTCTTGTGTTTCAGAGCTCCAGTTGGGGTTGTTCCTTGCCTTGGCTGTTTCTTTTGTTGTGCTTACGCTTTCCTATTTTCCGTGTTAAACTCGCCTTGGTTGGGAATTAGGGGGCACTGCTGGTTCTGGTCGATTTGTTTGTGTCTTAATTGTCCCCTTTGGCCTTGACTGATCGGGGCTTAGCCAGATCTCTTCGAGGGGTCTATTTCTGTCTCAATCTTTTAAGTTTCCGGTCATAGGGAGCTGTTGTTTTCTCTCAAGCAAGGTTTGTTTCAGCCGGGAAAATGGGAGGCTAATTTATTGAGTCGTGGCTTGAGGTGAGGGTCCGGCTTCAGTTTCGAGGCTATAGTGCACACGGCTGGTTGTTGTCGATTCAACTTCATGTCTATCCTCGTATGGAACGTCCGCGGCTTGGGAAATTGAAAAACAATCAGAGCTCTACGGAATGTCATGGATAAAAACAGATCGGGCATCATTTTCCTCAGTGAGACAAAACAGAAGAAAAGATATTTGGAAAAGATCAAAATGAATATGAAACTTAGCTCCTCATTTTATGTGGAACCAAATGGCATAGCGGGTGGGCTGGCCCTCTGGTGGAATGATGATGTTTCTATTACCACCCTCAATCATTCCAAAAACTATATTGACACAAAAGTGGCCTTTCAGAATGGAGAAGAATGGCTAGGAACCTTTATTTATGGACCCCCGTGCAGAGAAGAAAGGCAAGCGTTCTGGGAGAGTCTTTCAAGTCTCAGATCCTTCACAAATGTCAAATGGCTCATTATAGGGGACTCCAATACGGTCCTTATGCAAGAGGAGAAGGAGGGTGGAAACCCGGTGAATTCAGAGGAGTCAAAATTCTTAAATGATTTTGTCAACTCTGCGGGTCTCATTGACATACCTATCAAAGGTGGCCACTTTACTTGGTACAATCAGAGAAGCGAGAGAACTCTGTCCTCGAAAAACTTGATTGTATCTTGTGTTCTGCTGAGTGGAGCCTCAGCTTTCCAAAAGCTCTGGGACTCTTGAAAATTGCTATCGCCTCGGACCATTCTCTTATTGTTCTTCTCGCCCAAGGATTCACCAGGAGATACAAAAAGGACTTCAAATTCGAAAATAAATGGCTTCTTGACGAGGACTGTCCTCATATAGTTTCCGAGGGATGGAACATTTCGCCGGGGGAGAGAACAACATCTAGATTTGACAGGAAGATTCGTAACACCAGAATTGTCCTTACCCGATGGAACAAGGAAAAAGTGAAACGGAAAAATGAGAGAAAACAATTGTTGACATCCATGATTGAGCAGCATCAGGGGAGAAAGCTTACTGAGATGGAGCTGACAGAATACATAAAGCTTAAGAAAGAGCTCGATACGGAATGGAAAAGCAAAGAACGATACTGACATCAACGGTCCAGGGTTAACTAGTTAAAATGGGGGGACAGAAACACGAAATTTTTCCATGCTACTACCATTCAACACCGCAGAGCCAATGCCATTGTTAAGTTAAAAGGAGAAGATGGAATCTGGCTGGAGGATGCTAAGGATATAGTCTCCCACCTGCAGCAGCAGTTTCAGAAGTTTTTTTTCTAAAGACCAGTCGGTCGACTTCCAGTGCCTTAAGGACTACATCCCAGAACTAGTAATAGAAGAAATGAATCGCCAACTCAGTAAAACAGTAACATGAGAAGAGATTAAAGAGGCGGTGTTCAACATGGGTGCAACGAAAGCTTCGGGTCCCTATGGTTTTCCAGGGTGCTTTTACCAAACTTTCTGGGAAACGGTGAAAGAGAACTTGATAGGAATGGTTTCATCCTTCTTCAAGGAAGGTGACATGGGTGCAGGGCTGAACAAGAATAACAATGTAATGATCCCAAAAAAACCAAATCCCACCGAAGTGTCACATTTTAGACCCATCAGCCTTTGCAATTTCTCGTTCAAAGTCATCACCAAGATTCTGTCCTCGAGACTCAAGGTCTTACTCCCAGATATCATCCCTATTTCGCAGTCAACTTTTGTACAAAGGCGAGCAATTTTCGACAATATTATCCTTGCAAATGAGGCCTTCCATGCTATCAAACGAGCAAGAAGAGGAAAAAAGAGGTTCATGGCCTTAAGATCGATCTTGAGAAAGCTTACGACAAAGTTGACTGGGGACTGCTCAAATTTGCCATGGCAAGGATGGGCTTCGATGAATGGTGGATATACAGAGTCATGAAATGCGTGACATCGGTGTCATTTTCCCTTATGTTTAATGGAGAACGATCCGGGGAAATTCAAGCCAGTAGGGGTCTGCGACAGGGAGATCCCTTATCACCCTTCTTGTTCACCTTCATATCGAGCATTCTGACTTGGATCATTGAAAAGGTAATTGAGACGGACAGTTTCAAGGGTCTAAAAATTAAAAGATAGTGCCCAGTCTTGAGTTATCTACTGTTTGCAGATGATTGCCTTTTGTTTTCAGAAGAAAATTGTGCAGCTATACTCTGAATTCTCCAACTGTTCCAAACATCTACAGGACAGTCGGTAAATTTCTAGAAATACTTCGTGTACTTCTCTCCAAATATCAGCAATGATCTCAAAGTTCATCTGTCGAATGTCCTGGGATTCATACCTATGGAGGAAGACGCTAGATACCTTGGCCTTCCGTCTTTCTAGGGAAGAAGTAAAAAAGAAGCTCTGAGATTCATTAAGGAGCGGGTACAGAACAGATTAAAAGGTTGGAAATCCAAATTCCTGAACTTGGCCGTGAAGAAAGTACTTATCAAGGTTGTAGCACAGGCCATACCTACCTATGTCGTGCAATGATTCCTGCTTCCTGTCACTTTTTGCGATGAGCTCAGTTCGATGGTGGCAAAATTCTGGTGGAATAATTGCAATGACAAGGATAGAAGTATCCATTGGTTAAATTGGAAGGATTTTTGTCGTTCAAAGGAGCAAGGTGGTATGGGATTCTGAAACCTTCGAACCTTTAACAAAGCACTCATTACAAAAATTGCCTGGAAAGTGATAAAAAAGCCGGACTCCCTCCTGGCAAATACCCTCCGGGGAATTTATTATCCTAACGACAATATCTTTAACGCCCCCAAATGCACTAATCCTTCCTGGGCCTGGACAGGCATTAGGGAAAGAGTCAAGATCATAAAGGAAGGAGCCCTCTGGCGAGTCGGGAACGGCAGATTTATCTCGACTTGGAAAGATAATTGAGTCCCAAATTAACCTAAGTTCCAGATTTCGACTCCAACGCCTCATAATGCCCCATTCCCAACTGTTGGTTGTCTCATGAATCCAGACTCCCGCTCGTGGAATGAATCAAAGATTAAAGATCTGTTTGACCCGGATGAAGCCAAGGCCATTCTCTCCATACCAATCGGAGGACCTCAAGTTAAGGATTCGTTCGTTTGGTGTGGAACAAAAGATGGAGAGTATTCAGCCAAATCAGGTTACAAGTTTATAGAGAATTCCTCTGAAGCTAGGTGCAATCCCTCTTCTAGCGAAGACCCGAGTGAAAAAAAGGAATTTTGGAAAGCTATTTGGAGTTTAGGGGTCCCTTCCAAAGTGAAGACTTTCTTGTGGAAACTATGTCATAATATTATTCCAACAAAGGGCATTATGGCATCTCAGTATCATGTTAATTTTCAGGATTCAGATTGTTGTCCTCGGTGCGGGGAGAAAGGGGAGTCAATCGAACACCTTCTTTTCTTTTGCCCGTTCGCTCTTGCAACTTGGAAGGTTTCAGGTTTCAGCTACTCCCCTTCCCATCTTGGTTTTCCCGGATTTCCGAAGTGGTGGAGTAAATGACTTTCGCCTTCTCGGTAATTTTGATGACGGATGTGCTCTTATTGCTCATCTCTTGTTGTCCCTATGGAAGTCACGAAATGCCTTGGTTTTTGAGAATAAGAAGGACCTACCCTTGGATGTCTGGCTGCAGGCGGAACGAGCCTTCTTAGAATACCAGCTTAACTCCTGCTCTTGTCATCCAGTGCAGCCTCATCTATGTCCAGAATTGAGGCAATGGATACCACCCCCTCCGGGTTCGATCAAAATCAATTGTGATGCCGCTTTCGATACTCACTCTGGGAAAGTATCCGTTGCGGCAATAGCATGAGATTGCTCTGGTTTGTTTATCCAAGGTATTTCTGAATCTTCCATCGCCCACTCTGCTATCGTGGCGGAAGCTTTGGCAATCAGATTGGGAATTTCCCTGGCCCTTAGGCTTGGCTTTGACAACATCATTATCGAAGTCGACTGCAAAGCTGTGATAAAGAGGATAAACGAAAGTCTCATGGCAGATTGGACCACAGCAGCTGTGGAGGAGGATATCATATGTACAGCTAGATCCTTCAATTCCTGTATTTTTTTTTCTTTTGTTCTTCGCTCTTATAACAGGTAGCCGACCGACTAACCAAACATGCAAAAAGTTGTCAGGGTCAAATTTTGTGGGAACCTGACTCCTCCCCATCTCACATTTTATTTGTGTAATCTTTCAATGAAATGAAGTTATACTTGAAAAAAAAACATTACATATTAAATACATTATTTCCCTAAATTTGCCAGAAATGTGAAATGTATTTTTTTCCTTCATACTAAAAGAAAGCGTGAAAAGTGAAAGCGAAGTCAGGATTGAATTTCAGGCTTGGGGGTGGTTGTGAGCATGGAAATGGATGAGCCCTCCCCGACCACCGACCCTCTAACGAACCAATTTGGATCTCTGAACGACCTAGCCCACGACTTGGCCTCTCTCCAAGACCTTGCCATGCGCGGCTCCTGGCGCTCCATTCTTGACCAAGTTTCCCGTGCCCGTTCCCTCGCCCTCCTTTCCAAGCCCCACGACCACCTCATCTACCTTTCCTACAACGTCCTCGCCCTCACCAAGCTCCGCCGCTTCACCGACGCTTCCGCCGACCTCGACTCTCTCCACGACTTCAGCAGCCACCATTACAAGTACGAATCCTACCCTCAACTTTACCCCTCCCGCTCCGGTTCTATGGTCCCCTTCTCCCTCCGCTTCATCCACGCTCAACTCCCCTTCAAGCTTGGGAATCGCCAACAAGGTTTAGATCGCTTTTATCTCTTGCTTAGTTTTATTCGTCAGAAAATTGAACAAAAGGGAAGTAATACTTTTCAGGAATCTGCCAAAATTTGGAGGAAAAGGGAAAATTTTGTTTTGCATTGTTTAATTGGCCATCATTTGGGGGCTAAGGAATTCAATGTATGTTTAGATTTGATTAGGGATTTGATTGATCATGATTATTTAGACCCAGTTTTGATTTCCAAATTAGGGTATATTCAAATGCAGGTTGGGGATATTGTAGGGGCAAAGGGATCTTTCTATCGAGTTGAGGCAATGTTGAATGAAGGGTATTCATCTTTGAGTGAGGTTGAGTTTAGAAATCTTGTGAACAGAAACAAGGCCTTGGTTTATTTGGTAGGCAAAGATTATGTTTCTGCAGTTAGGGAATACGAGGAATGTATTGAAAGGGACCACACCGATGTTGTAGCAGTTAACAACAAGGCGCTTTGTCTGATGTATTTGAGAGATTTGTCAGATTCGATTAAAGTATTGGAGAATTCACTCGAAAGGGTGCCTACCGTTGCATTGAACGAGACTTTGGTGATTAATTTGTGTAGTATGTACGAGTTGGCATATGTTAATCACTCAGAGACTAAGAGGACTTTGAGTAATTGGATTGCTCGCGTTGCTCCTGATGATTTTGATGCATCCTGTACCAGAGTTTGAGGTATTTTTCCAGTGACTGTTAATCATTAGTATTTTGTTTCATTGTCTAATTTCTTGTTCAGTTTAAAATCAGGTTTAATTAAAATGATCTTATTACTCAAGATGCATTGTGTTAGTACTTGGTAGTGAATTCTATTTTAGTATTTCTAACTCGTCATTTATGCAGGTTTTGTGCTTTCTTGTGTCCTATGATGCTATCCTGCCTGAGGTGGTTTTTTCAGTGGCGTTCCTTAGCAATGTATTTTGGAATTGAAGTTTGTTAGATGCAAACCGGCAAATTATTTGATTTCTATTCTGAAGCACACTTTTAATGTTTGTGGATAGAACCAGGTTTTGCTGGTTGAACTACATCATCCGACTCGAGTCTGTGCATTTTGTTTCATGGTTGCTAAGAAGGCTGTGTACCTATGTTGATTTCTGTAATGATTCAACCATGAGATAGATAATTCATAAAGCAGTGTTTATTTTCTATTTCTATTAAGTGGGTAAGAGTTTCCTTGACTCCATGAAATGATATTTACCAATGCAATATTGTGTTCCATACCTATTTGTTGTTTATGCCTACTTTTACAAGTTGCTGTGCTATTAAACCTATTTTGTTGTTACTTGATGTTGTGTTGAGACTTCTGGTAGATCCATCAATTCTTTCTTCTTGTTTCTTAATCAATTTTTCCTTCACATCCAAATAATCTGTTTATGCTGCTATTTTCTTTCAGAGGTGTAATGCTACATTTTACTTGCTTGTGTTAGGATACTGCATTTGAACCTATATTTGCTGCTATAAGGTTTCTAGGGGGAGTAAAACTTGATTTTTTTTGTCTGGACATGAAAAAACTCGACTTGGCTCGAATGGTACTTTCATAAGATGGCTAAAAAAATCAAATATATTTTGAGTTATAAAATGAGACTTGAATAATTCAGAATTTTTAGTAATTAATGATTGATTTTTAAGTTTGAGTCGAGTCTCTCAACTCTTCTTGATATTTATAATTTAAATTGAAATCAATTAGTACTATATAACATTATAAATATTTATAATTAAATTTGAATAGAATCTCGAACAATCTAACTTGACTTAAATTTTATAAACTCGATTTGAAAAAATTTAAAATAAAGTTTGAATTATAAAATAAGAGTTGTTAACTCGATTAACTTAATTTGTTAACACAACTCGATTGAAAATTCATTCTTACAATAAAGGACGAGCGTATCATTTAATGTCAGGGTGCAAATTCTTAAAAAATTATATTAGAAATATAAGAATGTGAAATTATAAAATTTTAGAATATAAAATTAAATCATCAATAAAAATACTAAAGTATACAAAAATTTAAAAATTTTAAGGATGTAACCATCACAAAGGATGCTTCCTCCTCACACATGTTTGTGACCAACCTTTTAAAATTGGGATAATTGTGAATTTGCCCCCCCACCTTTCTAAATTTATGTTTTGCCCCAACTTCAAATCCTGGCTCTGTCTCTGACTGTAGTTATTCTCAAGAAACAAGTATAATGATAATAAGCAGCATAAAAGTACGCCTGATTCTATGTTAAGAGGTTACCTATAAAATTTTAGGAGACAAGTTTATAAAATTTTAGGAAACAAGAATATATTTTTAATAAAAAATACATAAATTTTCTTTTTTAATTATATATGAATTTAAATCTTTTGGGGGCGGTCCATCCTTAATAAGCAATACCTACAATTTATACAATGTATTACAAATATTACAATAAGCAATACGTACAATGCGTATGAAACATAAAATGGATGAAGTAATATCAAATTTAGAGCATAATATTTGGTTTACGTGTTAAAACTTAAATTAGAGTAAATATAAAATGAAAAGTTACACACAGTTGAACTTACATAGGTAAGACTTTACCTTAGTATATGCAACTTTAAATAATTTTGAATTATTATTATTATTAAGGATTTGACAATAATTGTTTGGATTTATATCGAATATTTGATGTTAATAAAGATTCAAATAATAAAATTCTTTATTAATTATTCACATTCAAATAATAATTCCATATATTTTTCTAGAGTGTAATTAGCTGGTTTTATTAAAGTTAAAATCCCTAAACCCGTCGTCCCCTTTCCCTGTAAATTCGTTTTCAATTTCAGGTTGTTTGTTCTTGATTTGTAGCTCCTTTGGGTTGGGTTTCTTCCATTTTGAGCTCGAATCGTCGATTTTCTTCAGAAGATGGCGTGCCGTGAAGTTTGTGGGTTTTAACCAAGGCTTGTTTATTTCCTTGACGAACGGTTTGTGAAGAACGACCCCTTGCTTCTTTCATCCAGATTATGCTCAGGTTTTGTCTCTCCCTGATTTTTCTTTTCCTATCTTTTGTGCCTCTTTGTGTTGTGTCCTGACTCATCCCGACACTACTCGTCGGTCGAATTTTTTATCCTCGCTCCTGGTTTGGTCGTTGGTCCAACTTCCTTGGTCTTTGTTTTGGTTTTTACTCAGTTTCTTTGAAGTGCTTCTAATGGCGTGCTTATCCTGGAATGTGAGAGGCTTAGGCAAACAGAAAACTAGAAGAGCTCTATCAAATATCATCCATAAGGTCCTGTCTGCCATTGTTTATCTTAGTGAAACAAAGAAAAATGGGCAAAGCATGAACGAATTAGGAACAATCTCAAGTTTGCTAATAGCTTCTATGTTGAACCACAAGGTCTTTCGGGCGGTCTTGCGTTATGGTAGAACTGTGAGGCTACTTTTCCCATTTTGAGTTTTGGAAAAAATCTGATTGACATACAAATCTCCCTACAGAATAGTCCTTCCTAGCTCTGTTTGTTTGTCTACAGACCCTCATGTAGGGACGGAAAACAGAGATTTTGGGACAACATGAGTAGTGTTTGAAGCGACATGAACTCTCCCTGGTGTATTATTGGGGATTCAAACATTGTGGCGTGCCAAAATGATTTCATTTTTCCATGCCACCACCATTCAAAACAGTCGGAGAAAAGCTATTCTAAAAATGAAAAGAATGGGTGGAAGCTGGATAGAGGATGAAGAGGGAATTGTTCACCCGCTATAGGAACATTTCCATCTGCTATTTAGGAAAGACCCCTATGTAAGCATCAATTACATCCATCATCTCATCCCAAGAGTTATAAGTGAAAACATGATTAGGAGTTGAGCAAGAAAGTCTCTGAGTTGGAAGTAAAAGAAACTGTGTTCAGCATGGGTGCCCGGATCGCTTCTTGGGTATCTTCTTTCAAACCTATTGGGACATTGTTAAAATGGTGAATGATTTCATGGAAGAAGGGTTCATGCCTGCTTTTGTTAACGGCAGGACCATCCAGGACAATATCTTGATCGCACACGAGGCCCTCCATGCTATAAAACAAAGAAAGAAAGGGATGACGAGTATTAAGGTCATCAAATTGGATCTTGAAAAGGCGTTCGATAAAGTTGTTTGGGGACTTCTTCAAGGGATTATGGAAAAAATGAGCTTCTGTTAGTGGTGAATTGAGAGAACTATAAAATGTATCTCTTCAACCTCATTTTCGATTATAGTCAATGAAGATCGTACAAATGAATTTTCTTCAGAAAAGGGGACCCCCTATTCCCCTTCCTTTTTCTCTTTGTCTCCAATATCCTGTCATGGATTATTGACTATGAACAAGAACATGGCAAACTCTCTGAAATTCCGTATTAGCCGAAAATGTCTAGACTTGAATCACCTTCCTTTTTCCAACGACTGCATCCTCTTCACAAAAGCCGATGATGAAAACTGCTCTTCCATTTTGAAGATCATAACCAACTTTCAAAAAGTCACAGGTCAGACCATCAACTGTGCAAAATCAGAAGTTTTCTTCTCTCCAAATATTAGTGATGGCCAAAAGCAGCATCTTTTTAATATTATTGGCTTTGCCCAAATAGTGGAAGGTATTCGCTATCTTGTTATCCCCTCAATTTGGGGTAGAGGAAAAAAGAGAAGCTCTTCGCTTTCTTTTCGACAGAGTCTGAGCGAAATTACAAGGCTGAAAAAACAAACTTCTCTCTCAGACTGGAAGAGAGGTTCTTATTAAAGCTGTGGCCACAACTATCCAATCTTACATTATGCAAAGCTTCCTTTTACCTCAATCTTTCTGTAACCACATAAACTCTCTCGTTATAAGGTTTTGGTGGGGAAATTCGACCGAACCATGAAGCGCTATTCACTGGATTAATTGGGTAAGATGTGGGATTTGGGAGGCATGGATTTTCATGTTCTTCACACCTTTAATAAAGTTCTTATTGCAAAACAAGCTTGGAGAATTCTGAAAGATCAAAACTCTCTTTTTTAAGATGTTGAGAGTAATCTACTTCCCAAATTAAAGGTTCCTGAATGAGCCAAAAAGCAGAAATCTTTCATGGGGTTGGAGCAGTATTCATGATGGTCTCACTATTTTGAAAGATGGTTTGCTTTGGACGATTGGAAAAGGGG
Organism: Hibiscus tridactylites; assembly: GCA_958450335.1. Lineage (NCBI taxonomy): Eukaryota > Viridiplantae > Streptophyta > Magnoliopsida > Malvales > Malvaceae > Hibiscus > Hibiscus tridactylites. Next base: position 17,760,715 of record OY288285.1, on the reverse strand, counting down.
ACGCCCGGTGGGTAGGGGTGAGCAAAACTCAACTCGAAAAAATTGAAATTTTCGACTAGACTCAAGGCCAAAAAACTCGACTCGAAATTGCATAAACTCAAATTGAAAAAATTTCAAATAAAGTTTAATTTGTAAAATAAAAATTCGAATAACTCAAAATTTTTAATAATTAGTATGTTAATTTTTTTAGTTCGAGTTAAGTTTCTCAATTTTTCATTATATATATATCAATATAAAAATGAAGAAATATATGTCACATATTAAAAAATATGATAAAATATATATGCATATCTTATATGATTAGAGAAAGTCGTTTAAATTAGAATCAAAGTGTACTATAACATGTTAAGTAATTAATAAATTTGTATAGGAACTCGAAAACTCGACTCAACTTGAATTGAAAATTTTAAAATAAAGTTTGAGTTGTAACATATAACGCGTCAACTCAAATTTTTTTGACTTGACTCGATCGAACACTCAACCTTACCGGTAGGTGCCTAATCTACCTGATGTTCAACTGTCATGATTTTAAGGTTTCACATCTTCCGACCAATGAAGGACGTGAATGGAACATCCAAAAATTTGTAGTCTCTTCTTTGATTTTGAAGTGGATTGTATCTTAAAAGTTCTTATTGAATGTCATAGAATCCCAAACAATCTTGTGTGATGCACAATAACTTGGGTTTGTATTCGATTAAATCAAGGATATAATCTCCTGAGGGAGTACTTGCTCAATAGTGATGGACCATCCTCGAGCCTCAACTCTATTAATTCCAAGAAAATTTAGAGATCTATCTGGAATTTAAAAACTCCCACCAAAATCAAATCGTTCTTATGGAAAGTGGGACAAAATGTTGTTGCCTCCAATCTCAATATGCATAGAAGACTGAAGCATCCTTGATAGAGTAGCGCAGCATGAAAACCCCTTGGTGAAGGTGGGTGACAAAATTAGTTTGGTTGAATGGAGATGGTGTGGTGGTTGTTGAAAGATATTTTATCCTCTAGACGTGATTATCTAGGCAAGCAAAAGTGTTAAGATGATCTCTAAATATCTTCAAGAAATTTTGTTGAAATAATTTCTAAAAATACACAAGATGAACAAATCTTGCAACAAATGACTCATAAAGAGGTTTCAATATTATTGATCAAAACAGAAGTGTCTTATTTACAAAAGAGATGAGCCTATTTATAAGTTAGTAAAATCCTAAAACAAAGAAAAAATACAAAGAATTCTATTTGAACTAAACTATAAAACTAATAAAATAAAATAAACCATAATTTATTTAAATCTCTTAGTAAAATTAATTAAATGATAAATATAATCCTAAATCTTCTAAAATACATAATGAAAACTCCTAAGCTAATTTTAACTACAAATAATCAATAAAAAAATTGAAAATTTGTAATTATTTAAAAACACCGTATTAGACTCGTATAGAATTTTCTGACTGCACTGTCTTCTCTAAAATTGTCGTACCTTTAGCTCCCAATGTTAGGTTGGTGCGTTTAAAAGTGTGTTGGAAAGCTAAGAGACTTACTCACAAATCGAAAGAAGACTTCGTGGTCAAAATATGCCCGGATACTAATATAAAAATAAAAAAAATATCGACTAAATTTTTGTACTTGCAATTAGGCCTCTTCAAACATGTATTAATCCATCTCCTTATTGTAGCTGATGCCTTCATTGTCAAGAAAGTATTGAACTTATTCTCTTTCTTTGCCCCTTTGACCAAGCTGTTTGGAAAGCTTCAAACTTTAGCTATTGTCCCTCAACCGAAGGTTTTCCATGTTTCTTGAAATGGTTGTGGTCAATGACTAATATTTGTGCTCAGTCTTCTATTAAGGACGTGCTTCCTAGAATCGCCTTCATTTGCTGGAAGATTTGGAAGTCTTGAAATAACATGATCTTTAATGGAAAATGGACAACCCAGCTGACATATGGATTGCAGCGGACATGGCATTCTCTGAATCCCAAAATCTTTCTGATGTTGTTTCATCCCCAAGTCCTCCAGTTCCACGCTAGGTTGAATGGTCTCCTCTGTGTGAAGGTTTCTTCAAAGTCTCATGTGATGCCTCTAGGGTCTGTAACTCTAGAATCCCTAGCCTTGCTGCTATTATCCGTGATCATTCAGTTCGCATGGTGGGGGAAGCTTCAAAAACTATTTTTCCTTTTCGATTACTGTTGTGGAAGCAGATGCTATTCGAATGGGTGTTTCTTCCACTGTAAATGATGGTTTCCCCAATATTATTGTGGAATCAGATAATGAAGGCCTGGTTAAAAGACTTGCTGGTAATTGTCAATACCATTGGGAATCTACAGGAATTGAAAATGATAATATCAACATGTCTTTGTCTCTCTCCTCTTGTAGCTTCTCTTTTATTTCAGATCTTTAAACTCTACTGCTGATTGGGTTGCTAAATCCATGTGAAATGGCTCTTGTCCATCGGATTGGATCTCAAACCCCCTATAGTCCTTTTAAACTACTTGTAATTTCTCATCTGAAATGAATTTTTGTTTTGGAACAAAAATAATAATAAAATTGTTTTTTATAGAGAAAAAGATTGTTCCAAATTAAATTTAAAATTTAATGTCGATTTGAATTGAAGTTGGATCTTACTATGAAGAGTAGATTTATGCCCCATTTAAGAGCCTTCTTCCTATGGTATGCATCATATGAACTGAGATTTCGTTTTGATTCTACATGCTTTTGTCTGTTTTAATCAGGGACTTCTGAATGAATACAGGTGAAACCATAGGATATTATGTTTGGAGGATGGGATATAAGTGACATGAACCTAGATGATGCAATGGTTAGGGCCAAGGTCTTCGACTTTGATCTGCAAAAGCAATTGAGCCCCTACATGGAATCCATTGTCCCACTCTATGGGATTTACGACCTAGATTCCATTGTTGCAAACCAAGGTGACCGTGCCAATAACGTCATCAAGGGAACTGTAGAGCGTTTGGGCGTTCTCCATTTATGAGCGCAAGTGCACACTTGTCAAGCTATAGTATAAAAGATATCGTCTCCACAAGGATTAGAATAGCTCCTATGAATGGTTTTCTGCACAAAAATTTAATAAATGCGTCGTTAAATCTCAAGATGCGGAAATATAAAAACAAAAGTAAAGATAAGGATAGTGATGAGAGGAATGATAGGGAGAGATTGGACGATAAGCTGGGTAAGACAAGTGCAGCTTAGTAGCTTGTGGACTGCATTGCAAAGTCTTGAGTATGTTTTGCGCTGCCATGAATTGCTACCTCGGCGGGTAAGGTGGGCGGAAAACTACGACCTTGTCACACGATCGCAGCAGGTTACTGCCATAGCAGGGGTGTGCACTGCCTCGGTAGGTGGAACGGAAAGAAATCCTGGCGGCAAGTCTGGCAGACTTTCCAAGTTCGGCAGGATAGTCGACAATGATCCCTCCTATTTCTAGGTTAAGATAATTGAGATTGCTTAACTTGTGGACTAGTGTGGAACCAAATTAGACAACTCGGTTGGTAATTTCTTTTAGCCGCTGAAACTTGTGGACTAATGTGGAACATAGTTAGTCACACCTTTGTGAGTTGTGGCCGTGCTTAACCCTTTCGTGAGCCTTGCACTTTCGTGCCCGACAAATGGATTTTCTCTTCAACTGACTCGTGTAGACTAATTGAACGAACAAGGAGCATGTATTAAGCAAACTCAGAACTTTATTGCAAACAACACAAAACTATACAACTGTTTCCCAAATTACTTTACATACACGTGCCTAAACCCTAGGAGAGTTGGGTCGCGACCACCAACACTCCAACTTATCTAGCTAACTCCCCATCTTCATTCTTTTGGGCAGTTGTCGTTGGTTTCTCACGACAGGCTATGATCCCCTCTACAAGATATGCCCATATACCCTTACATACATTGGGTATAATAGGGCTCTTGACCTAAGTTGAGTCCTTCTTGAAGTAGGAGTTCTAAAAGTAAATTACATTAAATACAGACTCCTTTATGCTTTAAATACAGACTCTTTGGACGTTGCCTTCTTCAGCAAGTAAGGATAAGTGCTCCTACTTGTCGATCTCGAATTAACTCTACCGGCCGCTACATGCTTCAGGAAGTTGCAAGACTGGTTCATTGGGCTTAGGAAATTGTCCTCTTGAAATCGCAACCCATCTTGGCTAAGTCGGTGTAACTCCTGCCCGGGCAGCTCTTGGCGGAATTGCTGCTTCGGCAGTGTCCTTGGCAGCAACTTGAGCTGCTTCAGTACAACTTCTTTGGTTCCAGCTTTTTTGCCTTGTCTTGTCCTCAACTCTACTTTCCTAGCTATAGCACCTGAAAACATAAACTAAACTAAAATAGTAACTTTTCTTCACCAATCATAAGATATTCAATAAAAGCATGGTACAAGAGAAGATGTTGTTATAATGCATGCAATGCACCTAAATATGCCTAAATGAGCTCGAGAATAGCAATAATAAGGAAAGGAATGTGTAAAAAATATAGGATTCATGGACACTTTACACACCCTCAAACTCGAACTATTGCTTCTCATCAAGCAATGCAATCTAACTAGTAAAACTGCCCTTAGCACAAAATTAATAGAACGTTAGCTTTTCAACTTGATTTCTTGCCTCAAGGCCATGAAACCTATATAATGTTAGTGATAAGGAATAACATGAAATAACCCAGATTAATTTTTCTTAATGCCAGTACAGTGTGTGCAGGCTTGTGTTGACGCTAAACATGCCGACGTTACCAAGTTAACAAAGTATGCCTATAATAATTAAGTTACTGAAAAGGATACGAGTTGCTGCCTTGGCAGCACAGTTGGGCACTTTTGTTTTCTTTTTCTGATCATGACTTTAAGGGCTTCAGCTCATCACAACTATTCTCCGGGTTTGAAGCTAAGGTAGGTGCACTCTACAAACTCAGAACCCTTTGAATAGAGTCATCCCGTGAAGACTTTCATTCATTCTTGCTAATTTGTCCGTCACTTGGTTTAGATTCGTGGACTTAGATAGCAGCGGAGTGTCCTTGCTCATGATCCTTCCTAGAGCCTGTTTCGGGCACCTCTAGGGTCTTTATTCTTCCTAGAGCCTATTTCGGGCACCTCTAGGTTTTTATTCTTTCTGCCTAGAGCCTATTTCGGGCACCTCTAGGTTTTTATTCTTTTTGTTGTGTTGCCCTGTGCTGCCATGGTGGTGAACCTGTAGTCAATAAATCAACTTTTATCAAGTGAGGCAAGCAGTGTTAAACTTAGAACTTAAGCAAAAATTCAGTTTTTAACAGACAAGTGTAAAGATGGGTGGCAAAAAAGAAAAAAATTCTAAGTATTTTTCATGCTTCTTCCCATAGTTAGATGTAAGATTTTTAGAATGGTGCGAATATAAGTAATCGGCTAAACTATCATAGGCACATGTTTTAAACTAAGGATTCTATTTCATTAAGTACTAGGGGCAGAATTTACAAATTCATCTATATGCTATGAATCTAAAATAAAGAGGACTAATACCCCAAACTCAAGTTTGGCATTGTCCTCAATGCCTCTACAAAACAAGAATTAAAAATAAAACATATATAAAAAGAAAAAAAGAAAGACAAATATAAAAACGGAAAAATAAAATAAAACATAAAGAGAAAAAAATGGTGCTATAAACTGGGGGAGTTCCCCTATGTTGCTGCCGCATCAGCGGAGGAATCTGAGAAAGGAGACAGGATAAGGCGGCACGTAGCGGATGGCAATTCGGCCGGGCTCTTCTTCGACCTACGCGGCGGCTTGATGCGGTTGGGGGTGGTTTTCTTGATTTGTATGTCAGCTTCTCCACCCAGGGGGTCTGCTGCTGGTCGCTTTCCCTTTCGTGCTACCTCAGCCGGTGCATCTTCAAAGGAGTATGAAATCTCCATGTCTGAGTAGCCCGAGTCCCTGGCAGTAGTGGCTTTGGCTATTGGGGAGGCAACAATGGTCTCTTATTCCTTCTTGGATTCGGAGGAGGAGGTGAGGTCATATGGCTGGATAGGGGTCAGTGAGGTTCTTCTCTTGAGGCGATAGTGCAGTCCCTCACTATCATTGGCGGCAGGAGCAGCAGCAGGTCTTGGAGTGATGTGTACTGGTTTGGATGTTGCTAGCTCCGTTGGAAAGGTGGGTAACTGTGGTTCGGCATCCTGATATTTATCCAGCAGGCAGGCTACGAAGGCCTCATGTACATCTGCTACGTATTTGGTGAAGATCACCTGCTTGTTCTCGATCCACTGGCAGCTTTCCACTAGGTTGTGCAGTAGGGGAATTTTGGTAGACATAAGGGCAACATCAGTACTGCCTGCTGCGGCTAGGGTGGCGGCAGCTTGAGACAACGGCTGGGTAGTGGAGAGTGTGTCTGGCTCTGCACTATGCATCATTTGTTGGCGTGCTCTTCTTGTCCATCATTCCTTAGCAAGAAGAATTTTATCTTTTGGGTGCAGCGGCACGCCAAAATTGGCACAGAGGCCGGTGATGAGTGTAGGAAAGAAGAGTGGACCTTTGGTAGCTGGTTTCTCCGCGTGGGCATAAATTTCCTTGATTATTACCTCGCCCATGTTGATTTTTTGCCCTTTCATTATACTGCAAATAAGGGCGAGCCACGACTTGTTTACAGTGGATCCGTGCGTGGTTGGCATCAGGCAGCGCTGAACAAAATAACTCTAAAGTGTTGCCTCCGGCAGCAAATCTCGGCGGTTGACTGACTCGTTGTTCTTCCCTGTCAGCCATTTGGTTTTTGGCTTGCAGAGCTCTTTCTTGATTTGGTTGTAGTCAAGCCCCGTCAGATATGATTCCCTCTACGAGATATGCCTTTATACCCTTACATACATTGAGTATATATAGGGCTCTTGACCTAAGTTGAGTCCTTGAAGTAGGAGTTCTAAAAGTAAATTACATTAAATACATACTCCTTTATGCTTTAAATACGGACTCTTTGGACGTTGCCTTTTTCAGCAAGTAAGGATAAGTGCTCCTACTTGTCGATCTCGAATTAACTCTATCGGACGCTACATGCTTTAGGAAGTTGCAAGACTGGGCTCATTGGGCTTAGGAAATTATCCTCTTGAAATCACAACTCATCTTGGCTAAGTCGATGTAACTCCTGCCCGGGCGGCTCTTGGTGGCAATGCTGGTTCGGCAGTGTCCTTGGCGGCAACTTGAGCTGCTTCAGTACAGCTTCTTTGGTTCTAGCTTTCTTGCCTTGTCCTGTCCTCTCCTCTACTTTCCTGGCTATAGCACTTGAAAACATAAACTAAACTAAAACATTAACTTTTCTTCACCAATCATAAGATATTCAATAAAAGCATGGTACAAGAGAAGATGTTGTTATAATGCATGCAATGCACCTAAATATGCCTAAATGAGCTCGAGAATAGAAATAATAAGGACAAGAATGTGTACAAAATATAAGACTCGTGGACACTCTACAGGGACCAAGAAAGAATAAATTCAACAAATCATCAAAGATATTAGGTACTATATTCAACTCTCCATTTTGTTTTCTTTAGAAAAAGGGTATGTTCTTGCTGTACTTTTTCAATGTTCTAACATTAAATTGTGTTGTATCATGGAATTCAAGGATAAAAACAAGGTGGTTGTACCTTGGACTGCAAACACCGAGAGGTATAACAATATCATCGTGGGACTAAACGACACCGTGAAGAGCCTCATGGGTTCTTTGGAGAAGAATCAGGGTCCAGCTCAAAGCTGAAGGATAGGCATGTTTGATGTCATTTACTGTAAAGCTCCGAGCTGAAGTTCTAAGTGATTAACATTGTGTTGACTATTAAGTTTTTGATGTAATAGATTAATATTAAGTTTCATTTTGCAGGGAAAATTCCACTGTTTCCACCCTGTGGCTGGCTACTATCCTCATTACTTACCTCACCAAGGCCCATCTTGTGAGTAGAGGTGTGCAAACAAATCTGATCAGATTATTCGGTGATCCGATCTGAAAATAAATGACATGGACGCTGCCGTTAAATCGTTAACTCCGTGATGACATGGACGCTGCACCAAAACGACGTCGTTTTGGTGTCGCTATTTTGATAATAAATGACCCAAAACGACGTCGTTTTGCTAGCGAAAAAGAGTGAAATTGTGCACTTAATGGGATTCGAACCTAAGACCTTAAACATCAAAGACAAACTCTTAACCACCAAGCCAACCTAATATCTTTAAATTAATTTTAGCACAAATAATATATATTCCCAACAGTAGTTTGTCATATAAATATATTATTTCTAATATAAAAATATTCAAATATTGGTATACATATATTAATACATAAATAATAAATTAAGTGAAAATATATAAATATTTTTATATTATTAATAATATTAAATATATAAATAGATAAATATATTATTATAAAAACTAAAAGACTAATTTTCAAAACAAAGTTTAAAAATTTAAAATTCGACAAAATTTTAATCCCTAAACCCATAAACCCTAACCTTAAACTATAAACTTTAAACCCTAAAATTTTATTCATAAACAAATAATATTAAAATATATAAACAAATAATATATTATTATAAAAACTAAAAAACTGATTTAAAAAATATAAAATTTTCAAAATTTACGAAAAGACCCAAAAAAATTCACCAAAATCTTAAAGATTTGGGGTTTAGGGTTTGAGTTTTAGGGTTTAAGATTTTGGTGAATTTTTTAGTCTTTTCGTAAATTTTAAAAAAATTATATTTTTTAAATCAGTTTTTTAGTTTTTATAATAATATATTATTTGTTTATATATTTTAATATTATTTGTTTACGAATAAAATTTTAGGGTTTAAAGTTTATAGTTTCGGGTTAGGGTTTATGGGTTTAGGGATTAAAATTTTGTTGAATTTTAGATTTTTAAACAAATTTTGTTTTGAAAATTAGTCTTTTAGTTTTTATAATAATATATTTATCTATTTATATATTTAATATTATTAATAATATAAAAATATTTATATATTTTCACTTAATTTATTATTTATGTATTAATATATGTATACCAATATTTGAATATTTTTATATTAGAAATAATATATTTATATGACAAACTACAGTTGGGAATATATGTTATTTGTGCTAAAACTAATTCATGGATTTTAGGTTGGCTTGGTGGTTAAAAGGTTGTCTTTAATGCTTAAGGTCTTAGGTTCAAATCCCATTGAGTACACAATTTTATTTATTTTCGTTAGCAAAACGACGTCGTTTTGGGTCATTTATTATCAAAATAGCGGCACCAAACGACGTCGTTTTGGTGCAGCATCCATGTCATCATGGAGTTAACGATTTAACGGCAGGGTGGTATAAACGAGTCGAAAAATAAAGTTTGGTGGTAAGTTTGGACCAATTGAAAGGTTGATGGTAAAAACAGGTCACACTCTATTGTTCGGTGGTACCTGGCATACTTTATTATTTATATAGAAAAAGATTGTTCCAAATTAAATTTAAAATTTAATGTCGATTTGAATTGAAGTTGGATCTTACTGTGGATAGTAGATTTATGCCCCATTTAAGAGCCTTCTTCCTATGGTATGCATCATATGAACTGAGATTTCGTTTTGATTCTACATGCTTTTGTCTGTTTTAATCAGGGAATTCTGAATGAATACAGGTGAAACCAGAGGATATTATGTTTGGAGGATGGGACATAAGTGACATGAACCTAGATGATGCAATGGTTAGGGCCAAGGTCTTCTACTTTGATCTGCAAAAGCAATTGAGCCCCTACATGGAATCCATTGTCCCACTCTCTAGGATTTACGACCCAGATTCCATTGTTGCAAACCAAGGTGACCGTGCCAACTGCCAATAACGTCATCAAGGGGACCAAGAAAGAACAAATTCAACAAATCATCAAAGACATTAGGTACTATATTCAACTCTCCATTTTGTTTTCTTTAGAAAAAAGGGTATGTTCTTGCTGTACTTTTTCAATGTTTTAACATTAACTTGTGTTGTATCATGGAATTCAAGTTATAAAAACAAGGTGGTTGTACCCTAGACTGCAAACACCGAGAGGTATAACAATATCATTGTGGGACTAAACGACACCGTGAAGAGCCTCATGGGTTCTTTGGAGAAGAATCAGGGTCCAGCTCAAAGCTGAAGGAGAGGCATGTTTGATGTCATTTACTGTAAAGCTCCGAGCTGAAGTTCTAAGCGATTAACATTGTGTTGACCATTAAGTTTTTGATGTAATAGATTAATATTAAGTTTCATTTTGCAGGGAAAATTCCACTGTTTCCACCCTGTGGCTGGCTACTATCCTCATTACTTATCTCACCAAGGCCCATCTTGTGAGTAGGGGTGTGCAAACAAATCTGATCAAATTATTCGGTGATCCGATATGAAAATATGAATATTCAATCCGTAATTTATTTATTTTTATGTAAAAACCACTAGTCTTTACTCTTTAGAAACATGATAGAATTTATGCATCCCAATGGCCGTTTAGTACGAAGGGTGGCATATTTAGATGCCAAATGACTAAAAAATATGAGTTATGTATGATGGAAATTATAGAAGCAAAGATTGAAGCTCTTCTTAAAGATAGCACAAAAAGATTAAGGAAAGCTTTAAGAGAAATATAGAACAAAAGTAAAAGAAAGAATATGAAGAGTATTTTTATTATATGAAAGCAACCTGCTTTAATATTACAAAGCCTTTCGATATTCATAGGAAAGTATCGAAGAGATTAACAAATCATCCTCTTGATAACCGTGTAACTAACTCCCTTGTTAATGGGATGGAAATCCCCTACCCCTTTTCGGTGCCCCTACATATGCCCCCACGCTCAAAATTAACTTTAGGGTTTAGGGTTTTAGGTTAGGGGTTATGGTTAGGGTTTAGGGAATTTAGGGTAGGGTGTATTTTTTAGGGTATAGGGTGTAGGGTTTAGGATTTAGAATTTAGGGTTAGGGCTTAGATTTTAATTTTGTAGTATTTTTTAGTGTTGGGGCATATGTAGGGGCACCGAAAAGGGGCAGACGAATTTTATCCTTGTTAATGGTATAACTAACCTTTAGTTACCAATTATTACTAGTTACTCTAATAATGTAAATATAGCAATGATTTAATTGTAAGCTTTATTTTATGTAAAAAATGATTAGTCTTTAATTTCAATTAAGGTCGATTAAGGTTGCAACATATCCAATAAATTTGATATTATGTGATTTAATTGGTAGAGCTAGAAAATGACTAGTTATTTGTTAGTTATCCTTTGTCAAATTTTTTAAGGTTGCTAGTCATAAATCTTTTTAATAGGTCGATTTGTACGAAGACTTGTTTGAGAATAATTATTTTTATAAATTTAGTGTTAACACATAATTTAATTTGATTGCAGAATATTTCATCGTCTTTTGATGAGAATGAAGATGCTAATTCTCCATTTATTGATTCAATGATGAATGAGTTCGGTGAAGAGAAGAAAATACGACTACCAAAAAAGAAGAAGAATAAGGAGAAAGATTCAACAACAACAATTGATAGTGATACTACTTTGAGAAAGAGAGAAAAAGTTCAAGTGATAGGATCATTTTTCAGTAGACGAGGAGAATTACGCTTTTGCGTCTTGTAAGTATTGCCAACAACTTATTGGTTGTAAAATTAAAAATGGCACTACTTCTTTAGCAAATCGCATTAATAGGTGAAAATGTATCTCAAAATTTGGATAAGAAGCAAAAGAGGATTGATTTTGAAAGTAAAACACTAATAAATGAATATGGAACTACTAAAATTGTCAGTGTTCCAATATTGTGGGAATTTGATAATGACTTGTGTAGGAAAAAGATTGCTAAAATGCTTATTGTGGATGAATTTCCTTTTGCATTTGTTGAATGAGAAAATTTTATTAAATTCTGTAAGGCCTTAAATCCTTTCTTTAGGCTTCCTTCTCGTACTACTACTACTAGAGATTGCTATACTCTCTTCCTTAAACAAAGAAATGAGCTGGAAGTTTTTTTTTAAGAACTTGCATTCTAGGGTTCGCTTAACCACCGACACTTGGACATCGAGTCAAATTTTAAATTATATGTGTTTGACTACCCATTTTATTGATGATGATTGAAATTTGCATAAGAGTATAATTAATTTTTGGCCAATTGTTGCTCACTGCGGACAACTTATTAGTAGGGTGGTTGAAAAATGTTTGAATTAATGGGATTTGAAAAACATAATGACTATGACCGTGGACAATGTTAGCTCAGACAATTTAGTAATTGATTACTTAAGGAGAAGACATAACATTTGGAAGTCTAGTTTGTTGGAGGGTAAATATTTGCATATGAGATGTGCGCTCATATTTTGAATTTGATTGTAAAAGAGGGCTTGAAAGAACTTGATTTGTCAATTATGAAAATTCGAGCTCTTGTGAAGTATGTTAGGCCTTCTCCGGCAAGACTTCAAAAGTTTAAAACTTGCATAGAAAAAGAGAAAAAAGATAGCAAAAAAGGCTTGTTACTTTGGATGTTGAGACAAGATGGAAATCAACATTTTTAATGCTTGAATCGGCTATCAAGTTTAAACGGGCATTTGCTAGTTTAGACATGAAAGGCTCTTCTTGTTTAAAGGAACTTAGAAAGTTTGGTGGTGGTCCCAAGAAAAATGATTGGAAGAGGGTGTGTAGTTTTTTGCCTTTCTTGAGTGTTTTTTATGATGCAACACTAAAATTATTTGGTTTTCGCTATATGACTTGCAACTTTTATGCACATGATATTTACGTGACTAGATTATTGATTTCAAACAACGTGAGTGATGATGATGAGGGTGATAAGAAAATGACAGCCCAAATGATGTTTAAGTATGAAAATTTTTATGGTAATATTGATAATATCAATATTTTGGTATTTATGGTTGTGATCCTTAACCCTAGGCACAAGTTGAGCTATGAAGACTGGATTGTGCGAGATTCTTATGATGAAATAAAAGTTAATTTTTTATGCCTCAAGATTAGGATGATTTTGTAATCTTTGTTTGACTCATATGCTTTCTTAATGCCCCAGTCAAAGATAAATGAAACAACTTCCTTCACTTCTTCCACTTTCACTCAAAGTAGGGGTAAGGTTAATCTTCAACAACTCATGACTTTAAAATTTCAAAGGGATACGAGTTGTTCATTAGTAAATGCCAACAAAAGTGAGATAGAGAAATATTTAGAAGATGCTTGTGCGTCTCATGTTTCATATTTTGAAATCTTGCAATGGTGGAAAGATCAACCAAGAAGATATCATATTTTTTATAAGATGACTAAATATATGCTTGTCATACTCATTTCGACTGTAGCTTCCGAGTCGGCTTTTAGCACGGGAGGCCGTGTCTTTGATTCTTTTCGTACTTCATTGACTCCAAAAATGGTTGAAGCACTCGTTTGCACTCAAGATTGGTTATGCATCTCTCGGTCACCTCTTGTAGTAGAGGAAAACTTGCTTGCCTTGGAAGAATTAGAGGAAGGTTAGTTTAGTTTTGATCGTTTCTTTTATTATTTATTCAATATTTGAATATAAATGCAAGTTTTGACCTTATTTTATTTTATTTCATGTGTTTTAGGCATGAAGGATCTAACTCTGAAGCAACCAGACATCATAATTGATGAAACAATTAATACTTCGATTGATTTCTAAAACTTGAACATTGAACTTTGGGGTACTTAGTGATCTTACTATTTTATTTTATTGTGTTTTTGAGACTTGTAGTATTTTATTTTGAACCTCTTGTGTTAGAGTGTTGATCCAAATTCTTTTATGATTTGGTTTAAAGTTAAAATCCTACTTTTAGTAGATCTTGTTTACTTTACATTAATTAAAGGTAGAAAACTCAGTTTGAGTAGAATTTGTTTCTATGCAAGTTTCCTTCGTAAACAAGAAATTATCCATATAAATAGATAGTAGGGATTTGGGGTTTAGACAAAACATCATAAATCAATTGTAATCTCTTTTTCCATCATAGTGAAAGCTCTCATCCTCTGCATGTGGTTTTTCCCTTTTGGGTTTTCCACGTAAATTCTTGGTGTTATTTTTTGTGTTTGCGTTATTTACTTATGTCGTCATTACCATCTCGATAGTATAACAAATTGGAATCAGAGCTTTTTAGGTTACTCAAGATAATGACGATGATGAAGTATGAAATTCTGTTTTTGGATCGTAACATCAGGTTTTCGCTATGGCAGGTGAAGGTTTGAGATGTTATTATTCAGATGGATTTAGATGATGCATTTGATGGGTTTGATAATATATCGAAAGAATAGTCAGATATAGAGAAGCGCTGCAAGGATAGGAAAGCCGCTTTCCAGATCTATTTGCACTTACCAAACAATATTTTGCAAGATGTTCACAAAGAGAAGACAATTGTAAACTTATGGGCAAAATTGGAACAAATTTGCATAAAAAAACTTTAATCAACAAGTTGCTCTTGAAGAAATGCCTATACTCCTACAAGGTAGCAGAATGTTCGTGTCTTGACGACCACCTAACCGATTTCAAGGAGATCGTCTCAAATTTAGAAAAGATGAAAGTAAAATACAAAGGGGAAGAATTATGTTTGATTTTACTTTGTTCACCGTCCGCTTCATATTCGTCTGTTAGAAGCACCCTCTGTAACACCCACATTTTCGTCCTAGAATTTAAGGTCGTCAAAATTTAAATTATTTATTTATTCTTAGAAGCAATTGAGCTTGCAATTTAGTGAATTATGCAATTTGGTCCTTAAATTTCTTAATTGGGCAACTAGTGCACCAATTCGAATTAGAAAGAAACTTAGCTTTGAATTAAGGAATTTAGCCGATTGGTAAATTAGTGAATTTGAGTTAGTGATAACAAGATCTAAAGTATGATATTAAAAGAATAAAAAGAAATTAAGTAATGTTGCATTTCCTTGAGGAAATCAGATTAAATTGAGAAAATTCAAGAAAGCATGGAACAAGGGAATTTGATGACCAATTTAAAATATTTACAAGGATTGAAATTTGCATGATAAAAAAAAATGTCCTTAGGGTTGCCCTTAGTAAAATAAAGATAAAAGATATAGACAAAGGGACACTAAGGTAATTTCTAAGGCCATCAAATCACTTAGATTATGGAAGCTTGTCTCTCTTCATCATTTTCTTCTCCTTTGCCGTGAAGTAGAGAGAAAAATGGGGGGAAAGAGAAGCTCAAAAGTCTGAAAATTTTAGAGCTAAAATGATGAGATTTTTGCTTGCATGGTGAAAGAATTAAGCTAGGATTTGGAAGAGATAGCTAGTGTTGTCAAGGAGATCAAAAGTAAGTTTCCTACTCCTTGTAACTATTCGGTTGAGTTTAACACCATGCATGCAAACCTAAAACTTGTATGAACATGAAACCATGAGAGTCTTGAAGAGAATAACAAGATGAACTAATGAAATCCTTGAAAATTTCTTGAGAAAAAAATGAATAGAGTCATAAGGGGGCTGTTTTGAAAGAAAATGTAAAACCTTGGATATTTGGAAAATTTCTATACTTGGAGATTAAAATCAGAAAATTCTCACTAGGAGAAAGTTGTGAAGAAATAAGGATTTTATTATAAATGACTATTGTTTGCTGGAAAAATGAATTAAAAAGATGAAAATTCGATTAGAACTAAAAGAAGACACATATTCGAAATTTATAGAGATTATGGATTGAACTGGAATATCGGTAAAATTGAGTACCTGATTGTTTAAATTAAAAGTTAATATGGACTGTAAAATGTCATGGAAGAATAGTATAAGTCATGCCATGAATTAAAATTTATATATTGAATAATGTAATTAGGTGAATTTTAAGTTTAAAGTGTAAACTAAGTAAGCTGTCCAGTGGTGTAAACTCATAAGCAGTAACTTTGAAAATTCACCACAAATTGGATATAAGGTATTTCGAGTTGAATTTTTTACTGTATAAACTTTGGTATGTCTAGAATCATTGAGAGAAAACGGAACTCAATTTAAGTATGTAAATTAGGAGATATGAATTTTTAAAGCTGGACAGTACAGGCTGCCCAGATTTACCGAAAGGGGTGTAATTAAGCAATAAACTGTATTTATTCGAATAATATAAAAATATGAGGTTCACATGAGTATAAAATTGACTTTAATACCTTTCCAACGGTATATGATAAGTTAATTTTGGATTAGTAATTAAAAAGATATGATCAAAACACTAACTAGTCCTCCAACTAGTTTAATAGAAAGTCATATTTGAAAATATGAGTTCATGCTTGAAATTGAGAAGTAATTATGATTGAATTGCTTCCTAATATAGCGTGTATTTATTTTATGTTTAGAATTAAGATCGGAATTATGAAGAAACTTTGGAGGAAGCTAGGATCGATCACTTGAAGAAAAGAAACAAGGGCATCTCAATTCGAGATCAAGCTTAAGGAGTTGTGAGTGTAGTTTTGTATTATGGTTGGGACTAGTGTCTGAACCACCTTATTATTTGTAATTTATGATTTCTATGCATGAAATTGGACTAATTGATATTCGGTAATGTGTTTAGTAAGGGAATGAGATCAAAGGAAAATTGGATGCATGATTTGAGATTTGTGGTTAATATGTGATTGTGTGAAAATGTGGGTTACTTTATGTGATGTTAATTGCCATGAATTATATGTTCGATTTGGATTTTGATAATGTTTGAATATGTGCAAATATGGACTGCCCATGTGATTATTTGTATGTTGATCATGTGTGAATTTGGATTCTTGATGATATTGATAAAATGAGTATGTGGACTGCCCTATGGTATATTTATGCTATGCTTAAAATGCATGTGATTATGTATGTATGAAGTCGCTGCCATGTATGATGATATGATCGAATGAGAATGCAAACTGAATTATGAAAAATGTATATGTTAAATGAGATAACGAATTAATTAATTAACAAGAATATGCCCTCGGTCGATTAGAAGTTTTAGATAAATACGGCATGCCTAGAGTCTGAGCTCAGCGTTTGTTGTTGCTTCGTGCAACTCTTGCTTGTTGCCTTGGGCAACCTTTGATAGTACTTTGTGTACTCTTCGATTATAAGATATGTGTTCTTGATTGTTGTTCGAGACACATGATGCTATGGACATCCTTTGTTCGTTGCTTTGTGCAACTCTTGATGTTGCTTTGTGCAACTCTTGATGTTGCTTCGTGCAACTATTATACGTCACATGTTACCCTTTTGATGGCTTGAATATCTGATACGTCTACTCTACCTTGGGCAATGAAATTAAATAAAATGTAAACCAATGAATTATAATGCAATATAATCTACATGAATTAAATGGAAATTTGCTAAATTAAGTATAGCTTATGAAGTGAATAAATGGTTGAATGACTTGGTATGTTATGATGTGATATGAATGATGAATTATGGGGACATTGGTCCTTCCGATTATGATATGAAGCATATGAATTGCTTATAAGTCCGATTATGTGAAATTTGGGTAATGACCCTATTCGAATACATGGAATTAAGTAATGATAAGTTCTGATTTTTGGATGATGGTTGAGATCATTCGAATGATATGCTTATGATGAAATTATGATTTCGTTTTGATAAGTTAATAATGCTATGTATGGATTAGCATGAAATTTTGGTTAATTCAATTGTTAAGCATGAGATTGAGTATGCTGAAATTGAATTGCTTATGATAATGAATGAATTATATGCAAGCATGTGATAAATTATTATGTTATGTTATGTATTCGAGCATGTGCTATGAATGTTGTTATGATATGTATGATGCTATGTGTATGAGTTTTACATGAGCTTAGTTGAGTGCAATTCGATTGTTAATAAACCTAGCTAAGTAAACTCAATGCTTGATCATATTAAAGCTCAAGAATGAATTAGATTTAGCATTACCTCGTTAAGTACTATTTCTACTTATCGCTCCGTTATTTTCTTCTTCCCAACCTTAGCAGGATCGCTCGTACCTTAAAGGTATCATTCGATTGGATCAAGTTTACGAGTTCGGAAATATGTATGATCTTAGTCTTATCTTTAGACTCCTAGATGGTGGCTTCGAAGTCTATTTAAGGATTCATTTTGTTTTGTTTGGTCGTAACTTAAGTCTAAAATGGTGTTT
Organism: Hibiscus tridactylites; assembly: GCA_958450335.1. NCBI lineage: Eukaryota > Viridiplantae > Streptophyta > Magnoliopsida > Malvales > Malvaceae > Hibiscus > Hibiscus tridactylites. The sequence goes on along the minus strand of OY288285.1, from coordinate 17,742,653 downwards.
GAAGTTATATGCTCCGTGATGCATGGTTAGGAGGCTAGAATCATGTTTTGTATTTAAGTAGGTAGCCTCATTATTTTGTTGTATAAAAATGTAAGTCAAGCTAGTGGTTGTGCCGATTCTTTTTGTTGTCCATAGTCTATAGCTTGACATGATCTAAGGGCATATAAATCATGATACTTTGTAATGATCTAAGTAAAGGAAATCGAATACCATGGTATTGAAATCTATTATGTGTTGCATGAAAATTGATGTAATTAATTATTGGTAATTTGGATTAATTCAAAAATGACCTAGACTATTTAATCAAGGTTTCGAATGGCATGCATTTGAATAGTTTTAAGTATTCGACTTTTTTATTTAAATTGTGATAGTAATTTGATAATGATAATAAAGATTTAAATTGGCTTGTAATTTGGTAACAAGTTTAAAAGAAATCGTGTCTAGTATATGTATGTTCATAAGAAGTTAAGAAAATTTTTGTTAGCCCATTTTCCACATGCGCACTAATATGAATATCTTATTAAAAATGATATCTTGTTTTTCGAAATGCTTCTACTTTTGTCCGATATGTTCCGTTTGTCCGTTTTTCCTGTTCCGGTAACGCTCCTGACTCCCGGCCCGGGTTGGGGGTGTTACACCCTCCTACACAGCCTTGATACCCTTACTCTTGAAGATGTATACGATAATTTGAATTCACATGAAAAGATGCAACATCTTATCGGCTCTGAGTTCCAAGCATAGTGTCTCATGGTGCATGGATCGACTAGTTCATATCACGAAAGAAAAGATGATCGTAGTTTCGACGGTCAAATTAGAGGCAAATCCAAGTCATCAAATCAAGGTAAAACATGTTATTTCTGCAAAAAAAAGTCATATTAAATCTGAGTGTTACATATTACAGAATAAAATAAAGAGGGAATCTAAGAATCAGAATTCCAATGAAGATGAAGCTGATATTGCAGAGGAGTACGATGATGGTAAACTTTTAGTTGCTTCTGGTAGTAGTTTTCATATGAGTCCAAATCGAGACTGGTTTACGATGTATAAACTTGTGTCTACAAGTGCTGTTTTTTTTAAATAATGTCTCTTGTAAAGTTGCAGGTATTGGCACGAACAAGATTAAGATGTTTGATGTGATTGTTCGAACACTTGGTAATGTGAGGCGTGTTCCAGATTTGAGAAGAAATCTGATTTTGTTAGGAACTCTGGATTCAAAAGGGTATAGATACTCCAATGAAGGTTGAGATATGAAAATTTGCAAGGACTCTCTCATTGTGATGAAAGGGTATAAAATAGCAGCTAATTTTTATGTTTTGCAAGGTTCAACTAATTTAAGTGATGCATATGTTGTTTCTTCTTGCGTGTCAAATGACGATGTTACTGGTGGAGGTGTCTTGACTGAATCAAGTAAAAGAGAATTTTGTGTTGAACATGACAACTGTGGGCATAACGGTTCTGGTAGGCAAAAAGAGTTCGATTTCGTGTGCATAACGAAATTGAAAAGAAGAATAAAGCTGAATACCATGGGCATAACGAATTTGAGAAGCTTAAGAGAGTTCGATTTGCTACAAAGATAAATAATGAGAAAGATAGTATTGCCATTGATAATCGGCGTCGTGTTATTGCTCGTGGTGATATAGTTGTGACCAAAATTGGCACTAATGTTGATCTTATCGATGTGAAGACTAAATTACCTTGTACATCCAAGCTTGGGCAAGGTTTGGATTCAGTCGGTGTTCATTGTTGAAGACTACCCCTTGAAGAGGTTTCATGGAAGAGGTGAAGATATTGTTCGATAGTAATTTGTCTCAAGGTGGAGATTTGTTAGAGTTGAGATCCAAATTCTTTTAGGATTTAGTTTAAATTTAGAATCCTACTTTTAGTAGATCTTGTTTATTTTACATTAATTAAAGGTAGGAAACTCAGTTTGAGTAAAATTTGTTTCTATGCAAGTTTTCTTGGTAAACAAGAAATTTATTCCTATAAATAGATACTGGGGATTAGGGGGTTTAGAAAGAACATCATAAATCTGTTGTAATCTCTTTCTCTATCATAGTGATAGTTCTTATCATCTGCCCGTGGTTTTTCTCTTTTATGTTTTCTACGTAAAATCTTGGTATTTTTTTTACGTTTATTTACTTTTTTTTGCTTAATCGTATGATTTTATTAATGGAAAAAATCATACAAAACGTCCAAACTCGGGCCTCATTAAAAACCTCCCTACACCTAGATGGAGGAAAAGAGTACCCAAGTTGAACACGGGAAACCAACCCCGAGATCATACAACTCACCCGCCCCCCGAAAAAGAAGAAACGCACGCTCGAACACACCATCGAAGCCATCTCCCACCCTTCCCGCACCCCAACCGTCCTTCTACAGACCCACCCACAACCACCCCCATCGGATACACCTCACACATCCCCCGAGTGCAATAAAATCACACCCGATCACACCATCGAAGCTACTGCCTCACACTGCCCGCACCCCCAGCCATCCTTCTACAGGCCCAAGCACAGCCAACCCCGTCGGTCGACACCCCCCTTAGCCAACTTACCCGCAATGCCGTTAGCTTCGCGATGTACATGTTGAAACATACAATGCACCCCTCGACATGCACAATCAATTCGCCGAAACAACCAATAATACATCTACAACCTACTCTCAACATTCAAAACCCAAGATAATGCCACCAAAGAGTCGGATTCAATTATGCAAGGCCAACTACACCATTTCGACCCGCCAAACGCCTCGAGCGCATAACATATCGCATGCACTTCAGCCTCATTCGAGTCAAGTACCCCCAGTGGTCCCGAAAACATCGCCAACACCTTTCCCTTGCATTACGTAACACTCCACCACAACCCGTTTGTCCCGGTTTCCTCCTAGCCGATCCATCCACATTAAACTTATATTGTCATTATCGTCTCGGTAGTATAGCATCTTAAGTACTAAACTTAGAGAATTATGACTATTGTATCGATAATTTGATATTAAGACTTGGATGATGTGATGATGGATGGTACACGGTGAACTACTCACTGGTCACTTGATCAGTATGTTCAAGTAAAACTATGTGAGTATGCAGTATACACTAATGAACCATTTAGTTTATTTGATTGTGAGACTTTTGTTTGGCAATATTGTGCATAATGTCACGGGGCTAGGCTTATATGGCTAGCAACGTGCGGCACTTGGTCGGGAAAGAACTTCGAAAGGGACCAAGTAAGCCTAAAGTCAAGCTTGGCTTGTCTAGATGAGCGGAAGCGTTGCGAAGAAGAAAGAAATAAGAGATGGCTCGAGTGATTTGCAAAACGAAGAGCCTCGTTAAAAACCTCCTCTAAGCCTAGTTAGGGGGAAAATAGTACTCAACGCTGGTTTTATATTATTGATAGAAGAAAATGAGAAAACAAAGGATTCAAGGATGAATACAAATGAAGGAGGTGAGGCTCTATTTATAGCCTGGCACCTCCTGATCTAACGGTCACTATTGATTACAACGGATGGCCAGGATTGGCCTAATCTATCTAATGAAGGCAAGGGAATAGAATCAAGGATTCCTTCCTTCTTGGTAGAGCTTCTTTCCATGTGAAAAAGATGTGGATCTTCTTGAATCAGGAAAGATATGGATGCATATTCCTTGCCTTGAATACCATGGTCAAAGGGGTGAAGATTTCCCAAGGAATGAGCTTGGATGGCCATGGAAGAGGGAAAATCGGATAGGCCCCTCGGGTCTTGGATGGGTGCAACTGAATGGACCTTGGTTGGGCCCCAAGGGTCTTGCATCAGATGGCTCTCGGACAGGCTCAAGGGTGCGGCTTGGCGGGCTGCTGGGTGCGGCTCGGACAGGCCCATGGGTGTGGCTGGACGGGTTGCTCGGTGCTGCTCGGACAGGCCCACGGGGGCGGTTGTGCAAGGTCCTAGGTGCGAGCTGCACTCGGACAGGCCCAGGGTGCCTAGCAAGGCCCCTAAAGCTGTTAACTCGGCTGGATCGTAGCCCTTCCGGTGCGGCAGAACGGGCCGGATGGACTCGGGCCCCTCGGGTGCGTTGGGAGCGGCACAGGGTGCTGGAACCTCGGCCCAATAGTCTCGGACAAAGGTGCTGGAGCTGGATACAAACCCTAGGTGTGCGGTGGGCTGGACCCTAGGGTGCACCATGGTAACAATAATATGTACTATATATATTATATATAATGTGTATATTTACTAATCCCACTACACAGGCTTTACCCATTTGGAAGTGTGAGGTTATGGTGGGAATCGGCAATCAGCAGCAGTGATAAGTATTTATTTTGGTTATGTTTTTAGTCCTTATTTTGATCGAATGTATGTTTGAAGGACTTAATTGGGCTGTTTTTATGTTGTTCTCGTGCAGGTTACGTAATGCTGTAAATAAGTTGGAATGCTGCAGAAAATACTGGAGTCGTGGGCAGATTCATGCGCATGAACCAGGGCATGAATGCTGACTGGGCGCCACGTCAGCATCTTCTAGAAGATGATGTCAGCAACTCAGATAACTTATCAGTCCACTTATCAAGATAGCTTATCATCCAATTTTTATTTTAAATTTCAAAACTTGGATATTTATCTTATGTAATTTTATTTAAATTTAGGATTTATCATCTTAGGTTTTTAGGGTTTTCTACTACTATAAATACCCCACTTTGGGGGTGAATTAAATCATCAATCATTCCATTGTTCTCTTCTTCGTTGAGATTAATAAAAGTTCTCCATTCTTCCATTTCATTTTTCTCCATTTTTTTCTTTGTTTAATTAAGTATGGTTTTTTCACCAACCATGCTTAACTAAATTCCCTTTAGCCAAAAGCAACGCCAAACCCGACAAACCTCGTGAGATTAGGAAAATACTTCAATCCTTCAACAACTCTTTTTTAGATTCTCTGTAAAATTGATTAGGCAATCGGCCTAATCTTTAGGCATCGCAATTGTTTCATTCCGAGAGCGCGCATCGGGTTGAAGTGGTTTAGATCCATCGTTGGGGACGAGGAAAAGCTTGTAGCCAATTCAACTCCCTAAGAACAAACTTAGTGGCGGTCCACTAAGGGGAATCAAAATCAGAAACAATTCTCATCGAGACGATTATCCGAGCACGAGCTTCTCCAACACTAACTCAAATTTGAGTTAGCATCGATTGTCGTAGCTAATTCACTAAAGTTTGACTTCAAGGATTGCCCTGGGAGTCGAATTTACCAACGAGAAGTAAGTTGCAAGGGATGGGCCTTGTAGACTGTAACCTGGAGGAAAGTCGAAGAAAAATCAACTTCAGTGATCGAAGATGTCGTGGCAAAGCGTGGCTTGAGGCTATTTTAATCTATAATTCATTTTCAATATTTATTTTTACGTTATTATTTTTCTCATTCAAATCACTTCTCTAAAATCCCCCCTTTATTTTCTACAGGTGATAGAGTTCCTATTCCCTGCGGATCGACCCTTACTCTCGCTATATTATTTTAAATCTTATTTATTTGAGTTTAAGGTTTTATTTTTGACACTATACGACGCGTGTCAAAATTGGCGCCGTTGTCAGGGAATACGGCAAAGTACTAATATCGTTTTATTTGATTTATGACCAGGAACAATCTGAGAGAACAAATTGAACTCATCCCAGAAATCGAAGCATTAGCCCGAAAGTTGAACGCACAAACACTTCGGGAAAAGAAAAACAAAAGACGCTAGCAGAGATTCGAACGCAATCTAGAAATCACATCCGAAGCAGAATCAAATTACGAGCCCAATCTGATGGGAGACGAAAATCAAACCATTCGCCAACTAAATGCGGCGCCCGATGGCCAGCAACCGATGTGTATAACCTTCCTAAATGGCGAAACACCGTTCGTGCTAAAAACGGGTTTAATCCACCTCCTACCTACCTTTCACGGCTTGCCAACAGAAAATCCTCACAAACATTTGAAGGAATTTCACATGGTTTGTCTAAGCACAAAGTCATAGGAAGTATCCGATGACCAAATCAAACTTAGAGCTTTTCAATTCTCTTTAGCAGATATAGCAAAAGATTGGTTATTTGATTTACCCCCTAATTCTGTTACAATATGGACTGACATGGCTAAACTTTTTCTTGACAGGTTCTTCCCTACAGCGAAAGCAAGTGAAATTAGGCGCAACATCCTGAGCATTCAACAAAAAGAATCTGAGTCTTTATATGAATACTGGGAGAGGTTTAAAAAGTTGTGTGCAAATTGTCCACAACATGGATTGTCGGAACAAACCCTCCTCCAGTATTTTTATAAAGGATTGACGCCTATGGACATGAAAGTAATAGATGCAGCAAGTGGCGGAGCTCTAGTCAACATGACACCAACAACGGCTAAAACGCTGATACCAACCATGGCCGCCAACTCGCAAAGATTTAATCAATCTAGCGAACCATCTCGAAGGGTTCACGAGGTAAGCACAGTTTCTTTAGAAAATAAGATTGATAAATTAGCTGAAATAGTGCAATCTCTTGTTGCAGATAGAAAAAGAACAGCTAGACTTTGCGGAATCTGTACTAGTCTAGAACATCCGACAGACTGTTGTCCGATGATTCAGGAAGATGATATCGCTCAAGCCAATGCCATAGGAAATGCACATAATCAGGGATGGAGAAACCAGTCAAACTTTTGTTACGCGCAAAACCAGAGGCCAAATCAAGCTTATGAACCAATTGCACCACAACAATATCAACCGCAGAAGCCATCGTTGGAGTCAATTGTTGAAAAGTTAGCGCTAGCCCAAGAAAAATTTCAACTAAAGACCGAAGCTCACTTTGAAGCAATTGACAAACAAATAAGTCAACTGACGTTAGCGGTAAGTCGCTTAGAATCCAAAGGGAAATTACCTTCTCAAACGGAGCCTAATCCAAGAGAGAATGTGAACGCCATCACTCTACGAAGTGCTACAGTCATCGAACCTAAAGCTAAAGAAGATGGCGTACAAAAAGAAAAAGAAAAACAATCACCCCCTACTAGAAAAGGTATGCCCGATCCAACCCCTGTACCTTCTCCCTACGCCACACCACCCTTCCCGTCGAGATTAATGAAAAGAGATAAACAAGCAGAAGAAAAGGAGATCCTAGATGTGTTTCAAAAAGTAGAGATCAATATTCCACTCCTAGACGTAATCCGAAAAATCCCAAGGTATGCTAAGTTCCTTAAAGATTTATGTACTAATAAACGTCGTCTTATTGGAATTGAGAAGGTTAATCTAGGAGAGCATGTATCGGCGATCTTCCAGCGAAGGTTACCGCCAAAATTGAAGGACCAAGGTATGTTCGCCATTCCCTGCAAAATCGGTAAAGTGGGTATCAAACGAGCAATGTGTGACTTAGGGGCCTCTATTAATGTTATGCCACTCTCATTTTATAACTCACTTTCTGCTGAGCCTTTGAAGGATACAAAAGTAACCATACAACTGGCGGACAGATCCATAATTTACCCGAAAGGATTACTAGAGAATGTCCTGGTAAAGGTAAACGATTTAATCTTTCCGGCAGATTTCTATGTCATAGACATAGAAAACGATCGGACTAATAATTCTTCCGAAATCCTCCTTGGTCGTCCATTTTTAAGTACTGCAAATACGAAAATCGATGTGAGAAGCGTGATCCTTACAATGGAGTTCGATGGCGAGGTGGTAAAATTTGATGTTTACAAAGTGATGCGACATCCTAATAATGTTGCTAGTATAAATTTTATAGATGTTATTGATCCCGCCATTGAAGAATTTATAGAATCTAAATATGTTGATGATTCGTGCAGGGATTTGAAGGATCACGACAAAGGAATTAAGGAGTTAAAAAATGTTTCTTCTGCTCATTCCGATTTACGCCTAACTCCATTGAAATCTAAAATGTTTTCTTTCATTTTGCAGGGATTGAATTTGGAGTTAAAATTACCTCCAAATAAATTGAAGAGTGAAAGAGAAATTTTTCCAGTAAAAAACTTCATAATCGCAAAATTTCTCGTAGGGAAATACTCAGTTGGATAAAGCGCAAGAACTGGAAGAAGTATTTGTCGCAATGCCTGTAGTCTGAATCAGGTCGTCGAGCTAAACGACGTTAAATAAAGTGCTACATGGGAGGCAACCCATTTTCTTTATTTATTTCTTGATTTTAATTTTTCAATTTCGAATTTATTCTTATTTTTTTTTTTAAACCCACGTCTGCTTCTCTTTTATCTTTTCTTTTTAGCATTTTCCCCCTAATAATATAGTTACTATTACTAATTTAAATTTATTATATATTATATATTATTTGTTTTAGATTTACGTAAGTTATATATATATATATATATTATCTTATTTTTAAATTTAACACTTGGTGGTTTATCTTTATTATCTTAAATTATTTTTTATTTTCAATTTTGAATCATAATATATATATCTATATCTATATCTATATCTATAGATCTTTTAAATTATTAATATATATATATATATATATATCTTTATCAACTATATCTATTTTTTTAAAAATAAAATTATCCTTTTACAAATTTTTAATTATCCTTTTATTTCAAAAAAAAAAACTAACATAATTTTTTCCTTACTTTTTTTTTCTGCAGCCACCATTATCACTTCATCTTCAACCTTCATCACTCGATCGTCCACCATTACCACCACCATGGCCCGAACTCGAGAGCAAGCTCGCCTCCGCCCCTACACTAAACTCGGAGCCCACTACCGAAACATGCTCTTCTGCAATCGGGGAGTATTTTCACCCTCTCTATTTTTTATTTTATTTTATGTTTATTTTGAGGCAAAATGATTTAAGTGAGGGGAGGGAGATATGCTTATCAATTCTTATCTTTCTTATCCATTTTGGTTGTTCTCTTGAAATCTTGATTTTATTAATTTAAGTTCTTCGTTTAATCCTTAATTTCGCCTTGTCTCACTGTTTCATATGGCTTTGTATCTATCTTGTTGGGAAATTCTAGGTTGCATGGTAGATTTTTGGCATGATTAATTTTTGATTAAAATCTTTTATATGACATTTTCTTTCTCTATTAATTCACATGATGCTTACCTAAGTACACAAGACATATTTGTGAGCTTTTTGAGCCTAATGAGCATGCATTATATTTGGTATTTGTTTCTTTGAGTGTGCCTAGCTAAATTAGTTGCATTCTAGAACTTATTTTTAAATTCTTTTTGAGATTACGTTGATTGATTATGATGCTTAAATATGATAGAGGCACTAGGTTTTAACCATTTATCTTCCCAAATAAATTGCCTACCATTTAATTAATTTCCCCTAGTGAACCAATTTTTGAGCCTTGGCCTTCTTTTTTCTTGATCACCACATTTTTAAGCCTAATCCGTTTTTTTTTTCTAAATTCCATTACTTTTGTCCCCTTTTCAAGACAAAAAATCGTCTTAAAAAAATAGATTCGAGTAAGTGCAGTGAAGCAGCACAAAATATACTGTGCAGAAAAAAAATTGTGCAGAATTGTTCAAATATACTGTGCAGAACTGTTCGAATATGCAGTGCAGAAAAAAAGAAGTGCAGGAAATTGTTCGAATCTGCAGAAAAAAACACAGAAAAACAAAAAAATAGTGCAGTTCGAAAAAAATACACTGCAAAACAGTTTCAGTTCGAACGAAAAAAAAAACAGTTTCGAATATAATTTTTTGGGATGAATTTTTTGTCTTGAATTTTAACCCTTATTTTCAGCCTTTATCCTACCCTTACCTTAGCCCCATTACAACTCTTCTTTAAGACCTCTTGATTTTTACATCATATTCATGTTAGTAGTGGAGATTAGATTTAAACACAAGCTTATGGTTATGCTCTAATTAGCTTTGGCTCGAGTGATTTTTTCTCTACCCTTAAACACTTTGAGTGACATGAGCGATTCCTTGTGAGGGTACTTGGTTTGCATCATTGATGTTAGTAGAATTTTAGAATGTCGTTTTTGCTTTAAATTATTAATCTTGCCATCTATCTATTTTTGCTCCTTAGTTTTCTTTCATATTTAAATGCTTAATCATATTGAAACCTTTTGAGACTTCGTGAAATTAAGGATGAAAACTTGAACTTAAGTTTATTTAATTTTGACATACTTGAGGAAAAGCATCGGATAAGTGAGGGGGAATTTGATAAGTATTTATTTTGGTTATGTTTTTAGTCCTTATTTTGATCGAATATATGTTTGAAGGACTTAATTGGGCTGTTTTAATGTTGTTCTCGTGCAGGTTACGTAATGCTGGAAATAAGTTGGAATGCTGCAGAAAATACTGGAATCGTGGGCAGATTCATGGGCATGAACCAGGGCATGAATGCTGACTGGGCGCCACGTCAGCATCTTCTAGAAGATGATGTCAGCAACTCAGATAACTTATCAGTCCACTTATCAAGATAGCTTATCATCCGATTTTTATTTTAAATTTCAAAACTTAGATATTTATCTTATTTAATTTTATTTAAATTTAGAATTTATCATCTTAAGTCTTTAGGGTTTTCAACTACTATAAATACCCCACTTTGGGGGTGAATTAAATCATCAATCATTCCATTGTTCTCTTCTTCGTTGAGATTAATAAAAGTTCTCCATTTTTCCATTTCATTTTTCTCCATTTTTTTTCTTTGTTTAATTAAGTATGGTTTTTTCACCAACCATGCTTAACTAAATTCCCTTTAGCCAAAAGCAACGCCAAACCCGACAAACCTCGTGAGATTAGGAAAATACTCCAATCCTTCAACAACTCCTTTTTAGATTCTCTGTAAAATTGATTAGGCAATCGGTCTAATCTTTAGGCATCGCAATTGTTTCATTCCGAGAGCGCGCATCGGGTTGAAGTGGTTTAGATCCATCGTTGGAGACGAGGAAAAGCTTGTAGCCAATTCAACTCCCTAAGAACAAACTTAGTGGCGGTCCACTAAGGGGAATCAAAATCGGAAACAATTCTCATCGAGACGATTATTCGAGCATGGGCTTCTCCAACACTAACTCAGATTTGAGTTAGCATCGATTGTCGTAGCTAATTCACTAAAGTTTGACTTCAAGGATTGCCCTGAGAGTCGAATTTACCAACGAGAAGTAAGTTGCAAGTGATGGGCCTTGTAGACTGTAACCTGGAGGAAAGTCGAAGAAAAATCAACTTCAGTGATCGAAGATGTCGTGGCAAAGCGTGGCTTGAGGCTATTTTAATCTATAATTCATTTTCAATATTTATTTTTACGTTCTTATTATTTTTCTCATTCAAATCACTTCTCTAAAATTCCCCCTTTATTTTCTACAGTGATAGAGTTCCTATTTCCTGCGGATCGACCCTTACTCTCGCTATATTATTTTAAATCTTATTTATTTGAGTTTAAGGTTTTATTTTTGACACTATATGACGCGTGTCAAGCAGTATTGTGTGTACTTTGTATAGTGTGGAATATGAAAAAATGTGAATTTTTAATCCTGTGTGTAGTTTATATATTGTGCAATATGAAAAAATGTGAATTGTTAATCTAGAATAATGTATAAAAGCTGTAAAATTTAGATCTATTTTTCTAAAATTAGTATATGTTCGGATCTAATATTCGATTTTTCGGACCGGATATAGATCCCCATTTAAATAATCTAAAATTTTTTGGATATCTGAAATTTTGGATCGGATCTCATATCCAAAAATAAACGCCCCTACTTGTGAGTCTAAAAAGATGCCTTTGTCTCTTCCTTCAACTCTATTCTAAATGGGGAGAGAATTGAGTAAACTTTATGTCATCTTTAATGCAAGAGTGTGAATAGAATGGTGGGAATTCACTAGAATCATGATAAGTTAATGAACAAGAACTATTTACTCCTTGATAGTAATTGCATTCTTTTGGGGGAAAACAGGTTCCGCCGGGCACACCACACCGGTGATAAATGCACTGCCGAAGCAGGGAGCAATGCTGGAGAACATCTTGAGAGCCTGCATTGGCTTGGCTCCGGAAATCAAATGATCTTGGAATACAAGTGAAGAAGGTTTTGGTTCTTAGGAACTTTAGGACCATTAAAGTTTCTATTTCGTAAAATCTGTGGGTCATTGTTGTCACAGATTGTAAGGGTTTGTTTGTTAGTTTATGGTTGGTATATTATGGTGTTTTCCCAAAGTTATACATTTGGAACTCTATTTATAAAATCTAATACCAATCAAAACCTTATTTGGAACTCCCAAATCATATGGTTCAAATGTTTTTTCTTTTTGCTACTAATGGAGTTGATTCAAGTGATAAGCAGTTTGGTATAGCTTGTATAATGTATATGCAGAAAATCTCCATTGAGAGACTCACACACCAAAATTAAATGTGCGGCGTGAGTTTATTCGAATTAATCAAGTAAAACTTTGAAAAACTGGGAGGACAAAAAAAATGATTTTTTGGCTAATAATATTAATGTATTACACATTCTTCAGTTTGCTGGAAAACCAAAAGTGTATTAATTTGAAGAATAATTTCATAAAATAGAAATCTAATTCAACGGACACTGTTAATTACATCGATGTTTAGTACTTTATTCTTTTAGGGTATATATGAATAAAACCACTGTGCAACTTGATATAATATAATATTTTTTGTGAGCTTGAGTGCAAATAATCTTTTTTAGAATCCAAATCAAGACATATGCTGATTTTTTATTTTTTTTGAGAAAATTACATATTTAGTATTTTAACTATGTTTGTGTTATTGTTTTGGTACCCAACAATTATTTTTGGTAAAATTGTAAATTCTTCAATTTTCTACTTCTTCCAGTCGAACACTTTTTTAGGTTTTGATATTTAAAAAATATGCTAGGGACAATCAAAACTTTAAGATTTGTGGATTAATGAGGGGCTAATGCGGGGTTCATTGGAGGACCCAAACCCCACGATCGAGATACCAGCGAGAATACAAGGGGGTGAGAAAAGGAAGAGACAAAATTCCTAAAAATTAAGATGATGTTTTAAATTGATGGATTTTGGACTATATTGATAATATATATAATTTTTTTCGACTAAAATTGTGATTATATCAAGCCACATCATCATCTCCGTTAGTTTTTAACGGCCGAGGTACCAAAGCAGAATAAAAACGTAACGTTAGGTACCATTTTACCATAAATAATAATTGAAGTACCAAAACAATAACACATGAATAATTGAAGTACTAAATATGTAGTTTTGACTTTTTACTTCCTAAATTGTTTATAAACCTCTCTCCAAATCACTTGACTAATTTCGCACCGTTCCACTTTGAATAAGGTGAATTGTGCATGATGAAGAGGGGCAATTATAATAATTGTTTGCTTTGTTTCAACCAACCTTTTAAAATTATTATTTTATCGTTTTATAATATTCTATATATCATGTTGATATTTTTAGTATATATGCTAAAATCATAAATGTGTAATATTTGTTATATATAGTATAGTATTTATACTTTACTAATACCCATAATCATATTTTGATCAAAAAAATATAAATATCAAAATTATATAAATAAATAAATTATGAATATTATACTATCAAAAATATAAAAATAATCAGTAAAAGAAGTGGGGCGGAGCCCCATGGAACGATATGGATGTAACCAGGGATGGACTGATGGAAGCTGGCATGGGCGATTGCCTCCCTAAAATTTTAAAATTCTTATACGAGTTAAAAAAATTAAAAAAAATTCTATCTATTTCTACTAAAAATCTATTTTCGCCCCCGCCTAAACTTTTATAAGTTCGCCCCCTAACTTAAAGTCTTGTGTTCGTCCCTGAATGTAACCAAACATCCATGGATGTGGATTTTTTTAATAGCCTTAAGATGATTACAAGATAGTATTCGTTCATAGATATTCTTAACCTTTGACAATGCACATACATCTTGCAGACAAAGCGATTTGAACCCGGGCTACCTAGAATGAATGTCATCTGCTTTTCTACTAGAACCACTTTATTGGGTTCCACGGATGTGGATATTTTAAATTCCTGATTAGTTAAATAAGAAGATGTTATATGTATAAATATGTTTAAACTTATAATGTACATAGGATTATTATCACATAGGTTAAAAAAATTTATTTCCACAAGCGCCTCAATTTTAGGGTTTAGAGTTTTAGTTTAAGGTTTGTAGTTTAGGGTTTAAGAATTTAAGGTTCATGATTATAATTTAGGGTTTAGGTTTTAACATATAAATACTAAATTTTAACCATAAACCCAAAATTCTATCAACAGCTCCTAATTTCAAAACTACTCCATTTAAACACTTAAACTTTAAATTGAGTCTTCAAATCCAAAAACTAAGACGTTTGTGTAAACAAAGTTTACGCATAAATATTTACCCAATATACATATTGCTAAAATAACAACGGTACTAACAATGTTTTGTTACCGTGGTGCACCCTAGGGCCCAATCTGCCGCACACATAGGGGCCATTTCCAGCACCCACGGGCCCCAATCCGTCCAGCTCACTCTACTGCACCCATGGGGCCACAAACCAGCTGAGCCATCCGCCCAAGGGGCCTTGCCAAGCACCCTGGGCCTGTCCGTGCAGCCTTGTCCGTGCGCACCCGAGGGCTTGTCCGCGCAGCACCGAGCAGGCCGCCCAGCAGCACCCGAGGGCCTGTCCGAGCAGCACCAAGCAGCCCGTCCAGCCACACCTATGGGCCTGTCCGAATTTCCACCATCCATGGCCATTCAAGCCCGTTCCTTGGGAAATATCTACCCCTTTGACCATGGTATTCAAGGCAAGGATCAAGCATCCATTCATCCCCGATTCATGGAGAATCAAATCCCTTTCATAAGGAAAGAAGACCTACCAAGATGGAAGGAATCATGGATAGTATTCTCTTGCCTTCATTAGGTAGATTAGGCCAATCTTGGCCATCCGTTATAATCGATAACAACTGTTAGATCGGGAGGTGCTAGGCTATAAAAAGGGCCTCACCCCCTCAGTTGTAATCATCCTAAATTCCCTTTGTTTTCATCTTTCTTTCATTAATAAAAGAATAGCAACGTCGAGTACTCTTTTCCCCCTAACTAGGCTTAGAGGGGGTTTTTAACGAGGCTCTTCGTTTTGCAATCACTCGAGCCATCTCATTTTCTCTTTCTTCGCAACGCTTCTGCTCACCTAGCCAAGCCAAGACTTGACTAGAAGGCTTACTTGGTCCCTTTCGAAGTCCTTTCCCGACCAAGTGCCGCACGAGCTAGCCATATAAGCCTAGCCCCGTGACAAGCGGCATCAGAGCCAAAGTTTTAGTGAAGAATTGTTCGAGATGACGAATCGAAGTGACGCTCCTGTCGACATCTCAAAGCTAATGGAGACTCGTGGTGGAAAAACCAAGAGGGCTAGTTCGAGAGATGCCATCTCAACCTTGCAAGACAAAGTTACCCGTTTGGAGGACAACACGAATGAGTCTAGAGAGAGGCTCGATGTTGTTGAGGACCGACTAAAAACATTGGAATCTCGGGGTGATGGTCGCAAGGATGCTTCCCAGGACCTCGAAGTTAGAGTCGAGATCGTGGAGGACGAGAATAGATTTCTCAAAGATGGGCTAACCGAACTAGAGAAGGCGATGAATGTGCTAAGGGCCGAGCTCAACATATATAAGTCCGCTGTAGCCAACGGAGTGGTTTCAAGTCCGAGTAGAGTGCTAGCGATGTGCCGAAACCAAAGGAATTCAAAGGATCGAGAGATGCTCAAGAAACCGACACTTTCTTATGGAGCATGAACCAATATTTCCGCAACACCAACATTGTGGATGAATCCACTAAGGTAAATATTGCTTCAAGTTATTTTACTAATGGTGCTCTTTTATGGTGGAGATGTAGGTGTGCCGACTACGATGGAGACGTTCCCGTAGATACTTGGGAAGAACTTCAAAACGAGATCCGTGAGGCGTTCTATCCCAAGAATGCTCAAAGAGAGTTGCGCTCAAAGCTATGCCAACTCAAGCACGAAAACAACATCCATGACTATGTGAAGAAGTTCATCGAGTTAAAGCTCCAAATCACCAACTTAGGAGAAGATGAAGGCTTCTCAATTTTCATGGATGGGTTGAACCGATGGGCTAACATGGAGTTGGAAAGACGTGGTGTCAAAGATTTTTCACATGCCCTTGATGAAGCCGAGGCAATAGCCAAGTTCGAAAAGCGAGACTCGCCCAAATCAAAACCGAATCCAAAAATTGGGGAGACAAGAATGCCAAAGCTGGAGGTGAGAGATTTAACCACGACAAGAATTCCAACAACAATAACCGACAAGGCCGATCAACTAAACCATGGGAGAGACGAGGATGTTTGCAATGCAAAGGACCTCATCATATTCGAGATTGGCCACAAAAGACAAATCTTTCTACCGTCAAAGCCAACGACGAGCCCGCCGCCCAACTTGGAGCAATTGTAAGTAATCTCCAAGTAAATTCTTTATCTAACAAGCCCAAAAGTGGTCTTATGTTTGTAGAAGTCACGATTGCCGGAAAGCAATTGCGTGCACTTGTGGACACCGGAGCTTCCGAGCTGTTCATTTCCGAAGGAGCCGCCCAAAAACTCAATCTCAACGTATTGAAGAAGAGTGGGTGGATTAAGACGGTCAACTCGAAAGAAGCGCCCATTGCCGGAGTTGCAAGAAGGGTCGAGATCCAACTTGGTAGTTGGAAAGGCCGTGAGGATATTAAGGTAATTCCTCTCGATGATTATGATCTTGTGATTGGTTTATCTTTTTTGGACAAGATTAATGCACTTCTCTTACCCTTTGTCGATGTATTGGTTGTGCTCGATCGCACCCAACAATGTTTGGTGCCCGTGAGTCGAGATGTAGGTATCCAATCCAAGATGTTGTCTTCCATCCAGTTCCGCAATGGTATGCGAAAGGAGGAAGAGTCTTTCCTTGTCGTGCTCAAGGAAGCCGAAGAAGTTCCCGAAGAAGTGGAACGTGTTCTCGTAGAGTTCAAGGACACCATGCCTTCCGGATTGCCGAAGGCCTTACCACCCAAGCGTGAGGTGGATCATCGCATTGAGTTGGTGCCAAATGCCGAGCCGCCGAGCAAAGCACCTTACCGAATGGCGCCACCGGAGTTAGAAGAGCTCCGAAAGCAACTTGGAGAGCTCTTGGATGCCGGGTACATTCGCCCATCCAAGGGTCCGTTTGGAGCACCCATCCTCTTTCAAAAGAAGAAAGATGGTAGCTTGCGCATGTGTGTCGACTACCGCGCTCTAAACAAACTCACGGTAAAGAATAAATACTCTATTCCTTTAATTACCGATTTATTTGATCAACTTGGAAGTGGTAGATTCTTCACAAAGTTAGATCTACGTTTGGGGTATTACCAAGTTCGCATAGCCGAAGGTGACGAGCCCAAAACCGCGTGCATCACAAGGTATGGTTCTTTTGAGTTTCTTGTAATGCCTTTTGGCCTTACAAACGCTCCCGCAACATTTTACACTTTAATGAATAAGGTACTTTCACCTTTTCTTGATCGCTTTGTTGTTGTCTACTTAGATGACATTGTCATCTATAGTAAGACTTTCCATGAACACTTAATGCACTTGAGGAAGGTTTTGCAGGTTCTTCGTGAGAACGAGCTTTACATCAAGCGCGAAAAGTGTAATTTCGCTCAACAAGAAGTTTCGTTCTTAGGCCACATCATTGGAGGTGGTAAGATCCGAATGGATCCAAGCAAAGTTCGAGCCATAGACGATTGGGAACCGCCAACTAAGGTAACCGAACTTTGCTCTTTCCTTGGTTTAGCTAACTATTATCGTAAATTTGTGCAAGGTTACTCCGCCATAGCCACGCCTTTAACCGAACTCTTGAAGAAGGACAAAGCTTGGGAATGGAGTCCAAGTTGTCAACAAGCGTTCAAAAGGCTTAAACAAGCCATGGTAAGTGAGCCCGTTCTTGCCTTGCCCGATCATTCCAAGCAATTTGTCATCCACACCGATGCATCCGACTATGCCATTGGTGGAGTTTTGATGCAAGAAGGCCATCCTATTGCCTTCGAAAGCCGGAAGTTGAACGACACCGAAAGGCGATACACCGTTCAAGAGAAGGAGATGACCGCCGTCATCTATTGCCTTCGCACATGGCGACACTACATCTTGGGTTCCAGGTTTGTCGTCTTTACCGATAATTCCGCAATTTCTTATTTTCTAACCCAAAAGAAATTGTCTCCTAAACAAGCTAGGTGGCAAGATTTCTTGGCTGAATTCAATTTTACAATGGAGCACAAGCCCGAAAAGACCAACACCGTGGCCGATGAGCTTAGCCGAAAAGCCATCTTTGCCTCCATTAGCCAACCAAGTGGTGAGTTACTTGATTCCATCAAGTAGGCTTGACCCATGATCCCACCGCAAAGAATTTGATCACCTTTGCCAAAGAGGGTAAGTCACGCCGATTTTGGGTCGAAGATGATCTTCTCTTCACAAGAGGCCAACGCTTGTTCGTCCCCTACTTCAACAATTTGCGAAAGACATTGATGAAGGAATGTCATGACTCGAAGTGGGTCGGACATCCAGGTATGCATCGTACTTTAGCTTTACTTAATGAGCGTTATTATTGGCCTCATATGAATGAAGATGTAGAAGCATACGTGAAGACTTGTCTTGTTTGCCAACAAGACAAGATCGAAGCAAACAAGTCGATGGGACTACTTCAATATTTGCCAATACCGGAAAGACCATGGGAAAGTATTTCTCTTGACTTTATTATTGGTTTTCCTTGTGTTAATAACTTTTCGAGTATTATGGTTGTAGTAGACAGATTTTCGAAGTATGCTACTTTCATTCCCGCCAACAAGACATGCCCCGCCGACGAAGCCGCTCGTCTTTTTTTGAAGCATGTCGTGAAGTTTTGGGCAATCCCAAAGTCTATAGTAAGTGACCGAGACGCCCGGTTCACGGGTAAGTTTTGGACCGAGTTGTTGAAGTTGTTGGGTTCCTCCTTGAACCTTTCAACAAGTTTTCACCCACAATCCGATGGGAAAACCGAGAGAGCCAACGTGTTATTGGAGATGTACTTGCGACACTTTGTTAGCGCATCTCAAGGAAATTGGCCCAATTTGCTAGACGTGGCCCAGTTCTCCTACAACTTGCATAGGAGTGAAGCCACGAACCAAAGTCCGTTCGAGATAGTGATGGGCCAACAACCGCTCACACCCGATGCGATCGTGACCAAGTACCAAGGTCCAAATCCAGCCGCCTTCCATGTAGTGAAGGACTTGCAAGAGCAAAGAGACCTAGCCAACGCTTGCCTCCACAAAGCAAGCAAGGGAATGAAGAAGTGGGCCGACAAGAAGCGACGAGACGCCGAATTTTAGGTAAATGATTTAGTTTTGGCTAAACTTCATCTAACACTTCGAAATGCTTCTGTTCACAGGGCTCTTGTGAGGAAGTATGAAGGCCCATTTCGTGTGATAAAGAGAGTAGGCAAGGTGGCCTACAAGCTAGAATTGCCATCCAGCATCCAAGTCCATCCCGTCTTTCATGTGAGTGTTCTTAAGCCTTATCACAAGGACGAGGAAGATCCAGAAAGAAACATCTCCAAGCGAGCACCCGTTGGAGTTAGAACTTCGTTCGAGAAAGAAGTCGAAGCCATCTTAACCGATCGAGTCATTCGACGCAAAGGCTTCCAACCAAGGCACGAGTACTTTGTGCTTTGGAAGGGTCTAACCGAAGCCGAGGGTAGTTGGGAGTTAGACAAAGACTTGTGGCAATTTGAAGCCCAACGAGCGACGGGGGCGTCGCTCAATTCGGTGGAGGAGAATGTTACCGTGGGGCACCCTAGGGCCTAATCTGCCGCACACCTAAGGGCCATTTCCAGCACCCACGGGGCCCCAATCCGTCCAGCTCACTCTACCGCACCCATGGGGCCACAAACCAGCCGAGCCATCCGCCCAAGGGGCCTTGCCAAGCACCCTGGGCCTGTCCGTGCAGCCTTGTCCGCGCGCACCCGAGGGCCTGTCCGCGCAGCACCGAGCAGGCCGCCCAGCAGCACCCGAGGGCCTGTCCGTGCAGCACCCGAGGGCCTGACCGAGCAGCACCGAGTAGCCCGGCCATCAGCACCCATAGGCCTGTCCGAGCAGCACCAAGCAGCCCGTCCAGCCACACCTATGGGCCTGTCCGAATTTCCACCATCCATGGCCATTCAAGCCCGTTCCTTGGGAAATATCTACCCCTTTGACCATGGTATTCAAGGCAAGGATCAAGCATCCATTCATCCCCCGATTCATGGAGAATCAAATCCCTTTCATAAGGAAAGAAGACCTACCAAGATGGAAGGAATCATGGATAGTATTCTCTTGCCTTCATTAGGTAGATTAGGCCAATCTTGGCCATCCGTTGTAATCGATAACAACCGTTAGATCGGGAGGTGCTAGGCTATAAAAAGGGCTTCACCCCCTCATTTGTAATCATCCTGAATTCCCTTTGTTTTTATCTTTCTTTCATTAATAAAAGAATAGCAACGTCGAGTACTCTTTTCCCCCTAACTAGGCTTAGAGGGGGTTTTTAACGTGGCTCTTCGTTTTGCAATCACTCGAGCCATCTCATTTTCCCTTTCTTCGCAACGCTTCCGCTCACCTAGCCAAGCCGAGACTTGACTACAAGGCTTACTTGGTCCCTTTCGAAGTCCTTTCCCGACCAAGTGCCGCACGAGCTAGCCATATAAGCCTAGCCCCGTGACAGTTTTAACTCAATGGTAATAAAATAGGAAAAGTTCAAACCTGAGATGGAGATTTTCTGGAGGAATTTGTTAATCAGTGTCATTATATGTAAAAATAATAATAATAATAATAATTACATTATTTTAAAAAAAAGTTAGTAAAAGTAGAGTATCAAAACATCATTTTCTTTTTACATAATAAATAAAGAGTAAAATTTTAATACATAAATTGTATAAAAAAAATTACACGAGCCTGCATATTTACACTATAAAACTTAAATCTTAAACCTTAAAAATTAAAACAGAACCCCAAAATCATAAACACTAACCTTAAATTCTAATCTCTAAAACTTAAACTCCTAAACTTTAAACCTTAAACTAAACCCTAACCCCTAAAATTAAAAAGTTTATATAAACTTTAGTTTACGTAACATGTGTATCAATTTTTTTCCTAAATAAATAGTGTATCCAGTATCTAAGTACCAATCAAGCAGACGTTTGTTTTATTAGGGTTAAAATAAAGAAGATGGTCACTAATCCCCGCCAGGAAGCATGGAGATGGCTTAATACCCAAAGCCCCAACATTTTTATCCTTGAGATTTTCAAAGGCCTAAATGGAAGAAAACAAGCAATTGGACACGCTTTAGCAATTAGTTTAATGAATACATTAACTACTTAATTGTTTTTTTTAATAAAGAAAGAGAATTCAAAAACTACAATTATTGGCCAGCTACTTGCCCAATTAGAGACTCCTTTTATTATTCCCACCAAATCTTTGCACATTTGATGTTCAAGATTTTATTGCATTATTTATTATTAAAAGTCAATAAAGAAATTACTGATTATTAATTGATCTAACAGATTGAGGTAATTAGTCAAATAATAAATCGTATATAAATTTTAACATAAAAAGCTGACAAATAGTTTGTCTAATAAATTTATGCCCTTTGGCATAAAAGTGGGCCTTTTAATATTCTAAAATAATATGTATTTTTTATTAATTAGAGAGATAATTATATTCTCAAACTAAATATTGAGATTCGAATTCATACAAGATGTGGCACCATGTATATTCTTGACCACTAGACTAATTAATATATCTTAAACAGGTCATTTTAAATGCAATATTATAAAGGGGAAACTATGTCAGTTACCACCGAACTATAGAGGGTGACTCGTTTTTACCACTGAACTTCAAATTGGTCCAAATTTACCACAAAATTTTATTTTTCGACTCGTTTATACCACCGCGCCGTTAACTTTCTAACGTCGTGGTGACTTGGACGCCAGACCAAAACGACGTCGTTTTGGTGACGCTATTTTGATACTAAATTGCCTAAAGGGGCGTCGTTTTGCTAGAGGAAAATATAAAAAATTATGTGAGCAATAGGATTCAAACCAAGAACCTTTGGAATCAAAGGTATCATCTTAACCACTAAGCCAAATTAACATCTTTGTTTTATTTCCTGCACAAATAATATATATTTTAAACTGCAGTTTATCATATAAATAATATTACTCTATATAAATAATAAAAATATATTAGAAATATATTAATATATAAATAATAAATAAAATAAATAAAATATATAAATATTTTTATATTATAAATAATATTAAATAGATAAATAGATAAATATATTATTATAAAAACAAAAGACTAATTTTCAAAACCACGAAATTTTCAAAAAGCGCAAATTCTAACAAAACCTTAAACTCTAAACCTTAAATTATTTATAAATTTTAGGGTTTAAGGTTTTATTGAAATTTTGGGATTTTGAGAATTTGGACTTTTTGAGAATTTCGGGTTTTTGAAAATTAGTCTTTTATTTTTATAATAATATATTTATTTATATATTTAATATTATTTATAATATAAAAATATTTATATATTTTTATTTTATTATATTATTATTTATATATTAATATATTTCTAATATATTTATATTAGAAATAATATATTTATATTATTTATATAGAGTAATATTATTTATATAATAAACTGCAGTTTAGAATATATACTATTTGCATTGGAAATAAAACAAAGATGCTAAAATGGCTTAGTGGTCAAGATGATGCCTTTGATTCTAAAGGTTCTTGGTTTGAATCCTAGTGTTCGCATAATTTTTCATATTTTCCTCCAGCAAAACGATGCCGTTTTAGGCAATTTAATATCAAAATAGAGGCACTAAAACGACGTCGTTTTGGTATGGCGTCCAAGTCATCACGGCGTTAGAAAGTTAACGACGCGGTGGTATAAACGAATCACCCTCTATAATTCGGTGGTACCTGACATAGTTTACCCTATTATAAAATAATAAAATATGAGATAAAATTAAATTATATAAATATTTTAAAATTTATACAATAAAATTTTTATGTTGTGAAAGAACATAAATAATTATAATATAAATATACAAATTATTAAATTCTGTATGAGGGTGACAAGGGATGTTATTTACAAAGATTGGACAATTATATGCCTAAAAAGGGGGCTTAAATGTAGGGCCGAAGCGTTTGCTTTCGGTCGTCATAACATAATATTATATTTCTCTCAATGTTGGCTAGCTATACATTTTATAAGTTATATAACAAGGAATAGTTTAATTAAATCCTTTAGTTATTGAAAAAGTATTTTTTTTTAATTTTAAAGAATTTTATTAAAAATAAAAGAAGGTACAACATTAACAATGCAATCAATCAAAGAGGGAATCTTGAGAACTATGTCCACCAAAACTTAAACATAAAATAAAATAAAATAAAAAACCCAAAGGCGCAATATTGATAGTCGAAGTCTTCTTTTGAATTTGATATTCATCATCAATAGTAATTCAATAATTGTCACAAATACTCTTTTGTCTCTATCCAACTAGATGCTTTAGAGATGATGGAGTGGCGAGATAACCAAAGCAAACTTACAGGTTGCTTCACAAAACATATCTAAATACTTGGGCAAACAACCACAAAATGAGATATAACCACCGGAAGACCATCAACAATTGCATATTAGATACGAGCTGTGTGAGAATTTTTATATTATTGCAGAGGTAGGCAAACAACATGCCATAAGGAAGAAGAAACATGCCACAAGAGCATAATAAAGTGCGCCACAATAACAAAGTTAAAACGTGTCACAAAGACAGACAACAAAGACAGACAAACATGCGTAAAATATACGAAAAGATAAAAGCCAAACAAAAAGAAATTTTTATTGAAATTAGAATAAAACTGAAGAAAAAATATAAACTAAAACATGATACAGAAAACAATAATAAAAATAAACATCAATGGCTAACAACCAACATCAAAACTAGTGCCACTGTTGACAAAATAAATAAATAAAATTACAACTAGAAGAAAGAAAAAAGAAAAACTAAGGGTTTTTTTTAAAGAAAGTATTAATTATATTAGCTTTAAGACGTACAAATAATATTAAATTATATGAAGTCAATTGAGTATACTTATAACATAACAATTTCCATTTATCTAACATGAGATTTGTTTTATTAAGTGGCCTATGGATGTTCTTGTGAAAACATTTACTATTCATTATTTTTAGAACTTCGGTTTTATTGAGAAGGTATAGAATCAGTGGTAGAAACCGGTGAGAGAGTTTGGGACATCTTAAAAATCATAAAAAATAGAGTTTTAAACTATTTTTTTTAAAAAAAAATTGAAAATTATAACACATATGGTGATCTGAAGCTCAAAGCTTTGCCCATTTGCATCAGCATCCACAATCCACATACTTGTAGAAGAGCACCCATTAATATTTGTTTTCCATTTCATTTATGATATTACACAGCACACCCCATAATATTGTTTTCATCATCAAGCTTTTACTAATTCTGTGAAACAGATTATCTCACACTTGATCTGCTTTAAAATGCGGCTATGGCTATGGCTATGCGTATGAATGGCGATCTCCTTTCTTTGAAGCTAAAAAGTTGGATTTTTCTTTCCTTTGGTCTCGCTTCATCTGCTGTTCCCTGCACTCTAGACTGCAAAACGCTGTATCCCCCCTGCAAATCAATTTTCCATTAATAATGCAACAAACTTCATGCTTTGTAAATACTATATAATATTCTGCAACTTCTTACCTATACATGTATATGTCTCGACCGGGAGCTAAGCGACGTTTACAAAGGCAACAGGAGCGTAAAAAAGGAGCAGTGGCGTGGAGAACATGGTCAGTGGTAATGCTAAAAGCTGATGTTCCACCGCCAGGGTTCCTGGGCGACAGACCTTGATCGTAACCCAAGTTGGCCTCAGGGAACTCATTCAAAGGGTGGTTTTGAGGATCATAGGACACAACACTATTACTATTCTCCACGTTGTTGGACAGGACTTGGACATCCACCGTCATGCTTTTCGTCCTTTTCATAGGATGGCCTGTGCGTTTACCTACCAACATAGTCTTGCCTATTTTCTGCTCTTTCCTCTCTACTGATTTACTCAGAGAAGAGAGAGATAGAGAGAGAGTATGGAAATGGAAGGAATTGCAAAGGAGAGGGAGACAGAAGAGACCAGATAAAGAGTGGGAGAGAGAATCTGGGCCGTTGCTTACGGGCACGGGTCCTAATCTGTCATTCCAGTTTTATAAATACTCAATATACTGGGATAAAAAAATCCTCAACCATTTTTATGTTTAATACTAAAAAAAGGTTAAATTTTATGTTTTAACTATAAATTATAATCTTTACCCTTAAATTTTAAATTATAAACCATAAACTTTAAACCTTAACCTTTAAAAAATACACCATAACCATTATTCTCTAAACCATAACTAAATTTTAAACTTAAACCCTAAATCTATTTTTTAGTGTAGAGCATAAAAAACTGCATAGAAGAGGGTAAAGGATTCTATTTTTTTGCTACAATTTTCATTATCTTATTTTAAATTCTAAAATGTCTATGATATATCATATATTTTCTTTCATAAATGTAAGGTTTAAACTATAACTATATCAATAAAAAATGTGTCAAATTAATTTTAAAAAAGGGTGAAAAATCTGTTTGATTTTAGTTTTTAGATATAAAGTGATTATTTAAGTGCCATTTAATTTATTTTTAATTTATAATATTATTTCCAAAATATATTTATTAACTTTTAAATGAGAGGAAAACATCATTTAAGTACCATGTTAGCACCATGGACTATCATATCAGTGTCATTAACACAGGGCTATAAATGAACAGAATGAACACGAACGAGGGTGTGTTTATGTTCATTCGTTTAAGTTTAACCGAACAAATGAACGAACACAAATTTCTTGTTCGTGTTCATTTGTTAAAGAATGTAACTTGTTTGTGTTCGTTCGTTACAATGATAAACGAACACAAAAAACATAAATGAATACAAACGAACAATAACGACATGAAATTCATTGATATAAGCTGCAACTTCAAAGTTAAAGTCTTCGAATACGACAAAAACATACAAAAATGGTAAATAATCTACAATAATCTTCAAATTTAAAGTTTTCGAGTACGGCAAAAACATGCAACTTCAAAATTAAAGTCTTAAAATTAACATGTTAGACAAAACAATCTTCTTAAATCCAACCGTCTTCAATAACCTTCAAAACAGTCTTCAATTTGTATTTATGAACAATCTTCAATTCACTATTCATCATGATTAGAACCAAACAAATGGAATTATATTAAATTAAAAAAGTTATAACAAAAGTTAAAAAGTA
This sequence comes from Hibiscus tridactylites, assembly GCA_958450335.1. Classification (NCBI taxonomy): domain Eukaryota; kingdom Viridiplantae; phylum Streptophyta; class Magnoliopsida; order Malvales; family Malvaceae; genus Hibiscus; species Hibiscus tridactylites. The sequence goes on along the minus strand of OY288285.1, from coordinate 17,716,341 downwards.
TACTAAATTAGCAAAGATATACCAATTCACTCATCCACATTTCTCAAGGAAGCTCAACAAATACAATATCCTCATTGTGCTACAACAAATTAAAAAATAAAAAATTATTAGTCATTGTAAAACTAAATCTATTAAAATTCAAAACATAAAAAATACCTTGTTTTTCTTTTTCTCCAACCCATAGTATTAACTATACCAATTAGCTCCATAAATAAGTATATCTACCATTTTAGTTCCTAAAGAGAAACGATGTGGATTAATAACCATCCCACTAGCACTAAAAGCATATTCAGAAGTAACAATAGTGACCGAAATTGCATTGAAAGAAAACTCAAGCAATTTCATTATATCTACCAGCACTAGCACCTCGACTCCCATCAGTTTTAGTAGATAAAACAACATTTGTTGCTTTATGAGCCTCAACATATTCTTGGTACAACTCATATAAAGTATCTCGAACTATTTGCATTTGTTTCAGAGCCTCGTCATGTGAATAAATTGCATTGAAAGAAAACTCAAGCAATTTTATTTTATGCATGATTGAAAAATGACAACAATTGAACTTAAATAAATAAATACTGACATTAAAAGAAAATTCAAACAATTTAATTTTATACATTGGATCTAAAACGACGCCAATCGAAATCAACAAATTACAAGTCCCCATTACTTGTCAAAATTTCTCTTCATCTTCATAGCCATAGCTATCATGTAATCACTTCCCTCCAGAACTACTGCATCCAATGCTTTTTTTATCTCAAACAATTCACTAAAAAATAAATTGGAGGTAGGATATTCAAAACCTATATTATATAAAAAAATATTAGTAAATCTTACAATAAAAATAACTTGTATTAAAAAATCAACAATAAAGAATCAAGTAATACCTGAAATAATTTTTGTGGCTTCATGGAAAAGTGCTAAAAATGAGCAAGCCTCTTCAACTTTTTTTTCAGTCTTCTTCGCTTGGCAAAGTAGTGTATGTAGGCTCTCGATCGACATAATTTACAAACACTTCTTTGAACTCCAAAGCAGTAAACAACATAGCATATGTAGCATTCCATCTAGTAGTAACATCTAAAATCAAATTCTCTTTGACATTGAAAGTTGTTTGGCGAGTTCACTAAAGATATACAACTGACCTGGAAAGGCATTCACATGTTTCACACTCTCACGAACATTATGAATTATGTCTTCAATTTCTCCAAGACCATCATGAACTAACAAATTAAAAATACGTGCATATCATCGCACATGAACCAATTTTTCACCACCAACAAGTTTCTTTTGAAGATTCAAAATTTCATTCAATTTTCTAGCCACCACATCATTAGTCCTAGTATTGTCCACTGTCAAAGTAGCCACCTTTGTCTCAACGTTCCACTCTTTTAGACACTTGAAAATGTTATCATAGATGCAAACTCTAAAATATGGTGGAGGCACATCAACAAAACTCAATATACATTTGTAAAGCTTGAAATCAGAATAAACAAAATGGCATGTAACTACCATGTAATGGATATTTTAACCTGATATCCACATATCTGTAGTGATGCTCACACGCTTGACAATATTTAACAATTTTAAACTTCTTTCTTTCCAATATCATAACTGGAAACACAGTCTTGACTAATAGATGCACGCGAAATCTTGTTAAATTCTGAATTCGTTTCTTTCATTACCACATCAAACAGTTCATACTCTAAAAAATTAAAAGGTAATTCATGAATCATGACCATGTGGGAAATAACCTCTCTCTTCCTTGCATTGTCAAATTTTCAATTTTGAATCATAAATAATCTAATTTTCCAGGCACCACTTTTAAATTTAACTGACTTTTGTTAACTGCTTTAATCTTTGGGCAATCACCACTATGCCTATGCAATGGTGTGGTGGTTCCATCTTTCATTTTCTTAATTTTTTTCTCTACACTTCAGTTTCATAAGGCAATTTAACCAAGCGAAAATATTCCCAAACTCCCGAAGTCTTCTTTCTCTTCCTTTTAGTGATTGGAGTTGATTCTTCATTGTTGGTTGCATCAACTTGTTCTGCACCAGTACTAACAGCTACAGAAGTTGTATCGATTTCTTTTTCATCAGCTATAATTTGAATAGCTTCAGGATTTTGTGTATTTTTCATGGTAGTATTGTTTGCACTTAATTCAATTTCAGTTGATTCAAGTGATGAATAGTTGTCTAAATATTGATCGTCGTTAAAAGGGGATAGACCACTGTAGAAAACATCAGACATCTGCGGCTCTGATTCATTGTTGAGTAAATGTTAACATTAATAAGAAAATACAAAGTACACTAATCCTTCACAAAACCACTCATATATGGAAAATAACAAAATTTCAAGTCTGTGTACTTTCACAATAATTGTTTTATAAGTGATGCACTGATGTCTTTATAAGGAAGTAATATCAAGTCATAAGAAACATGGAAGAGCATAGTAATTACATGATAAAATACTAGAATGAAATGGTAACAGATACATGAGAAACGTGGAAGACTTTTAATGATAAACTCAGTAGTTGCAAGATTTTTAATTACTTAACTATTTACTATCACAAGCAAATTACAAAACAAAATAGACCCAAAACTCTTTTCCACAAAGAGACATACATTAAAAGAATAAGTAGTTGCAAGATTTTTAAATTACTTAATTATTTACTATCACAATAAAATTACTTAACTCAGTATTTAAGTAAATGGTAAACAAAATAAATGGTAAACTCATTAGTTGGAAAATTTCTAATTACTTAACTCTTTACTATCACAAGTAAATCACAAACAAAATAGACCCAAAATCTTTTTTTCACAGACATACATTAAAAGAACCAAGAACAAATATAACAAGTGAAAAAGGTCTAAACAAAGGGATAAAAAATCAGGAACAAACTATTTCTAAATTAGTACTCATCGTCTCTCAGTTCCGGCGCGTCGGGTGAGTAAGCTCCTCTAGTTCTCAATGGGAGTGCTTGGGAGTGGGAAGGAGGCTGCCGTCCTTCGTCCTCCGGGCTCGGGCTCCGATGCCTCTCTCAACCCATGGGTCTTCTCTTTACCGGAAGGAGCTCCGTTCCTCTTCCACGCGTGGTTGGAGCGAGGTCTTCGTTTCCTATCAAAGATCATAACTTTCTGGCTCGTCTGGCTTCCCCCTGCCTTTCGTGAATAAATGTTTTGGTGACCGGATCTCATGTTTGATGACGACTGTTGGAGTTGCCCATGGTCATGGGTACCGGCCTAAATGTCCTCTGTGGTACAACGGAGGGGTCACCATTTCTTTTTTTGCGTGTGGTTTCCAGATTGACGCATTGGCCCTGTTATTTGTTGGTTTTTCTAGAGAAGGGTTGGGGTTTGAGGGAGAAGCAACGAAGATAGCTGTTGGCTCCCCCGTTGTCGCTGGCCCAGAAGCATCAGCAGCTTGACTCTTCGGCCTGTTAGGGAGCACGAAAACGACGAGGATGGTTTTATGGTTGTTCACACTGGGGTCACGACGCTGCTTTATGTTTGTTTCGACCGCCCTGGTCTTTGGGTGGAGGACTACTCTCCCGTCAGACGAAGTGGCAACTTTGGTAGCCTTGCACTCCGGTGACAGATATGTTTGGTGCCTCCTCGCCGGAGAAAGGCCAGCACGAAAACCACCGCCGGTAATCAACATGGTTAGGGAAGACGGGTGGTTGTTAGGGACAGAAAGGTACTTTCACGGGCCTAAGGATGATGGCAGGTTGACAGCTCTCTTGTTTTCCTTTTTAGGAAAGTTTGACTTTTATTCTTGGATTTACTATGCTGTTTCAAATCTGATAGAGGGTGACATACTCATCCTTCGGGTTTTGTGCTTCGAATTTTTGCTTGACCTGTTACTTTCCTGGAAGCCTGTCTATTCTGAATTAGATCCACCTGGGGATTTGGTGGGGACCACGTCTGTTTTTTTGCCAAGAAATAAAAGCTGGACAGATTACTTGGGAATTTGCTTGGCCCCTTGAACCTAGGCCAAAGTGGGCCTCTGTGCGAGCCCAGGAGGGGAGATTCTCTTTCGCTCATTATTGGGCCAACTCCTTTTACGGGATTCAGATTATTGAAAGAAGATGGACGAATGATGAAACCCGGGAGGTGATGGTGTTTAACTTTGGATGAGACCCGGGCGGTTCAAACTTTTCAGCGGCGATCAGTTCGATGTGTTTCAGAATTGTGGCAAATCATGCTTACCTTTTATGTATGTCGGTTTATCATTTTATCGTTCAGACTGGGGAACCAAATCAGATTGGGTTACGTTCTCCTGCGGTTCTGGTGACAAGGCCCAATCCTACTATGGAGTCGGGAGCCTGCCTCCGGATGGAGCTCTCCCAGACGAATATGAGTTACGTTTATGCCATGTTTGATTCGAGGTTGTCTTGTGGTGGTCTTTTCCTTTGCCCTGAGTGGCGTTGGTTTTTTCTTGTGGGCCTGCGTGCCCTGGACTTGGCTAGGCTTTGTGCCTTTGCCGTGTTGTTTTCCCTCTGCATTGCTCGACTTTGCATGGATAATGTGTCCTGCCGCCTGACTACCTTTTGGTTTATGTCTGATGTTGTTTCTTTGTTTCCTGCACTTCATGTGCATGGGGTCGGGCCCCGTCTATTTTAATCGAAGTCAGTTACCTTTTGAACAAAAAAAATATTAGTATTCACCGTCACCGAAGTTTAGAGTGAAACGAAGGTTTGATTGGAGATGACGGTGGACATTGACGATGGGATAAAGAGTTGAACGGAAAATTAGGGATTTTGAGAGAACATTAAAGGGGAAGGGTTCACGATCGATTGGAAAAAGTATTAAAGTAAAATGAATGGGATTTTACTTTTAGGAATTAGGGCAGTAGGTTATGTTTTTTCTTTTTAAGATTGGAAAAAATATTGAAGTAAAATGAAAAGGGAAGAAAAAGCTTTCTAAGATTGGAAAAATAAAAGTCACAACCCTAAATATTATAGGTTTACATAAAGCTCATTAATTTTTTCTTAAATTCAAAATGGTCCGATAAATATAAATGTGCATATCACATAAACGAACGAACGTAAACGAACATAAACGAACATATTATCGAACGTTCACGAACATAAATGAACGAACAAGCCTTTTGTTCGTGTTCGTTCATTTAAATAAACGAACAAAAAATCTTGTTCATATTCGTTCGTTTAATAAATAAACGAACATAAACGAACTTCCTGCTGAACAGTTCGCTAAACGTTTAGTTCGTTTACAACCCTACATTAACGATCACATTAACACAATACCAATCAATGTTGGTCAAAGGGTAAAATGATGTAACTTATGAATTCGTGGACCTAATTGAGTGTGTTTTTCACATAATGATTAAATTAATTATTTGATACGAGTTCAAAGATAAAATAACCCCTTAATCTTAAAAAATAAAATAACTTCTAAGGACATAATTATATTTAGTACTTGTTTGAATAGTTAATTGATTATCAATATTTGATATCTATTAATATGGAGATAGAATTCACTTACACTATGTAAAATTCAATTAGTTTTACACTAATTCACAATCATTATAAAAATTATTATATTTTTGTTTGAACCAAGGTACCCACCGCCGATAGCAGTGACTAATCCTCTCACCATGGGTGCTCTCACTAAGAGGTAAATGACTAGCCATGAAATGTACTTGATTCAAATGGGTAGATATCAAACCCCTGACCTCGTGGTTAAGGGATGAGGTGAGCAATCACCGCAAAACATATAATATTTTATGAAAACTAATTTTTGATATAACATTATTAAGCATATTTGAATGATGTATAAATTAATTTTTTATTTATGGAATTATATTTTCAGTACAATTTATTTGATTATTAAATTTAAACGATGTTTGAAACATATGTATTAATCTTGTCATTTAAAGGAAAACAATCATTTAAATCATATATGGGAATATATTTTATTTTAAAAACATATTATTCAAATTTAAGTTATTTGGAGAACTCTCTTTATAATTGTCTATGACAAAAAAGTTTTTACAATTTTATACCAAAGGTTATTCTACGCCCAACCAACAACTAGTTGATTCAGTAGGATGAGGTGATAGATTCCTTAAACAACAGGGGAGGAACATGTTGGAGACTTGTGGGGGCCACAACCCCTCAAATTCTAAAAATTTATAATCTAGCCCCTTAAATTTTTAAAAGTTTAAATTTGACCCCAATTTTTTTTTAAAAAAAATTCATATTGAACTTCAAAAAATTTCTAAATATTTTCAATTAAATTCCTCCTATAATTTTTTAAATTTCTTATGAAGCCTCTCAAATTTCAAAATTACTAGTTAAACCTCAATTTTTTTAGAAAATACAAATTAAATCATTTAAAATTTTTGAAAAAAAAATCAATTTGAACCTTTAATTTAAAAAATAATAATCTAGCCCCCTTAATCTCTATTACCAAGTTCCTCCATATTTAAACAAGATCAAATCTTAACGTTGTGAATGAAAAAAACTGAATGGAGAAGGTCACCCCATAATAAGCCTCTGCAAAACTCGATATAGTCAGTCAATGAGTCACAGATAAGTGGTTAAACAAAAAAAAGTTATTCTACAACCAAAATGTTGCTCCTAGAAACTTTTTTTTTTAATTTTTGAAATTTATTCTAATCCATTATTACAATCTTTGTTTATCTAATAACAAAATTAATGAATTCGTTTGATCAATCCTTTAAGATGATTTAATCTTCAACTTTTAGTTCAAAACTCAATTCACTTGAACATGATATACATAAATTCAACACTTCACTTAAAAATATATAGAGTTGAAGAATCATAAATAAAAGCTAATGGTGAAGAAAGATAGTAAGCAGACCATCTGTTATTTCCTTCTTGTAAGCGATGATTCATAATCATAGTAAATATATAGAAAATTATTCAATATGTATGTTGTATATTTTTTAGATTAGACCATTTTTCTATTTTAAAGATTACGAATTTAATTTAGATTTTAAGAGTTATAAGTTTAATTTGTAAGATTAGATTATAAAATTATTTTTATTTTAATGATTACGAATTTAATTTAGATTTTAAGAGTAATAAGTTTAATTTTTAGGATTTAAAATTTAGGTTATAAAAGCTTACATAACATAAGCAGTTTAGTTGCCATGAAGAGAAGGAGAGAAGAAGAAACGGCACGTCATGGAGCTTTCATCAGAGTTGTAATCGAAGGATGTGGAGTGGACGGTGTTTGTAGACAACCTTAGCAGAAGGGTTTCTAGAGAGGCTCTTAGAGAAATTTTTAGCCGCTATGGAATGGTAGTTAGGGTTTCATCCCTAGTATCAACAAGAAGGCTAAGTATAAGGATAAACATTTGCTTTTGTCACGACAGCCTGCGAGAAAGATATGGATCTGATTATTTCTAAAATTGACAAAACTAAGATAAATGTATGTATGATCAGAGTCTCTAAAGCTAGATATTCCAAACCGACGGTCATCCAACATTCTCGTAGTGCAAATGCAAAGGAAACTTTCCGAAAAGGGTTTTCTTGAATCTTGTGAGGCTGATATTAGGGGTCCCCCTACCAGAGAAAGGGATACGTGAAAGGATTTTCTAGGGTAAAAAGTCCTATCGCGAAGCGATGCTGAGCAATTATTCAGGTGCGGTAAGTCCGGTTAAAGAGGTTTCTGGTCATGATGGGCTCGTTCAAGTTGGATGTAATAATGGGAGTATTTTTGATGTGATTATTGTTCTCGAGGATAATGATTGGATGAAATGTTGTCTAGTGGGTATATTGAAGAAATCCAACGAAATGGGGATAGCCCAACAATCTTTTGATTTTGAGGGGGTTGATGGTATTGTTGCGAAATGAGATACAATTCACAACTCGTATGTGATTATATTTAAAACTATTTCGGATTTGGAGAAAGCATGAGAAGATAAAATAGAAGCTATCTGTTATTTGTTTGAGCATATTTCTCAGCTCCTTGTTGTAGGGGTTCCTTTCCAGTTTTGCTCGGTGTTATTGCATGATGTCCCACTAAGTTGTTGGTGTGATACTTTTTTTTCCTAAAGTTGGCGAACCGATGGGGCTCTTTTGTTAGCATGGCTGAGTACACTAAGAAGAAAACTAGGCTTAATATCGTCAATATCATCATTAGTGTTGCAAGCCCCCTGGATATTTCAGATTCTGTTAAGGTTACGTCATTGGAGTAATCTCATCGGATCAAGATTAGTTTGAGAAATTTGGAGGATGAGACAATGAATGATCTCTGGGATAAAGTTGATGCGAATTTCACAAATTTTTGGCTAGAGAGTCAGGCTGCAATGGATGACAGTCTTAATTTCCAGATACCGGTGGGTCACCCTTTGGGCAACGGAGGCAAGTTTCCACAAGAGGGTGGATGGCTTACGAATGGCCAATGTCGAACGGGCACCTCCTCGAGTTCTTCATCTGGAGAATTAAATACTAGCTCAAATTCTTGTAACTCCCTAGTTCCTAGGGCAAAGGTAGTGGACATTGATGCTGGGATTAACCATGTACACCCGTTAGAGTCCCCAGGTAATAACGTGGTGGGCCCTGCAAAGGTAAATGGTATTGCTAATTAGAGGTGTTCATTGTCGGATATCGGATCTGTAGAACTAATGTTTTGATATAATAATTGAAAAATGTTTTGGACTAATTTGAAAAGAATTTAAAACATATCTTTAAGTCCAAACAACTTGAAAATTTCGTTTCGAATGATTTCTAACTTTAGCCGATCTTTTTCAAAACATGTATGATCCGTTTTTGCACTAAAGCTGTTTTTCCAGTCTCCAAGGCAAAAAGGATCGATCCCCTGATAAAAGGGATCGATCCCTTGGTTGGCAGATTCGTTCAATTTTTGCTTCCAGCCTCCAAGTGCAAAAGGATCGATCCCCTAGTTTATGGGATCGATCCCTTGGCTGTAACGATCATATTTTTATGAAAAAGGATCGATCCCCTGTTTTATGGGATCGATCTATCGTGTTATAAATGCTGAACTTTTTGTAGGTAACGACTATTTTGCATCCCCAACGGCTATGACTCATCCCCAACGGCCATAAACGGCTAGAAACTCATTTGGGAGTATAAAAGGGACCTCCAAGCATCAAGAGAAGGTTAATGCTCATATTGTCAAACATCAAATGATCAAAAAGTGTCTTAGTGCTTAAATTGTCAATTCTTGTATAGACAAACACTAGTGAGCCAAAATTTTCAAATTTGCTCAAGTGTTTTAGGTTTTGGGTGAGTGCTTAATTGTACAAACAAACACCTATTAGAGGGTTTTAAGTTTGCTTATTGTTTCTCTTTGTAAAGAGGGTTTTGATCAAGGCTTTGGGTAGAAGCTTGATCGGTTGTAAGGATTTCCTCCTAATCCTAGAAAAGGGGACGAATCAATAGTGGATTGATTGTGAAATCCTTAGTGGGGAGATAAGGTAGTGGATGTAGACCTTGGTTAGAAGGTTGAACTACTATAAATCATTGTGTTACATTTCTTTTTAGCTTCCTCAACCCTTCCACCCAAAAATCCACCTCTCCACTACTTGGTGAGCAATATTGGTTGATCGAATCGAGCCCCACACAACTCAACAATTGGTATCAGAGCTTGGCTCAATCGAAAGGGATTCACATCCTATTGAGAAGATCCGGCAAGCTCGATCACTATTTCATCAACCGGCTCAAATGGCACAATCAATCGACAAACCGCCTTTCTTTGACGGAACTCACTATGCCCATTGGAAGACAAAGATGAAGTTCTTCATCAAATCAAAAGATTACAAGATATGGGATGTAGTTTAAGATGGTCTATTCGTGCCTCAAAGAAGTAAAGCGGAGTGGAGTGCCGACGATCGCAAGAAGATGGAGCTAAATTGCAAAGCCTTGCACATTCTATTTTGTGCATTTGGTCCATCCATCTATGAGAAGATGTCTTCTTGTGAGAGTGCCAAGGAGGTATGGGACAAGCTTGAAGTCACATACGAGGGAACCGATGAAGTCAAGAAGACCAAGATTGGGCTCCTAACCTTAGAGTATGAAAACTTCAAAATGGATCCGAAAGAGAACATCGAGAAGATGTTTGATAGGTTCTCCGCCATCACCAATGGTCTCAAAGGATATGGAGAAGCCATCCCGGAAGAAAAGCTTGTCCGAAAGCTCATCTACTCACTTCCCGAGTCATGGGACTCAAAGAGGACCGCCATCATCGAAGCCAAAAATTTGAAGACGTTGAAGCTTGATGAACTCATGGGGTCACTCCTTACTCATCAAATCATGAAGAAGAACAAAGAAGATGAGAAGAAGAGGGAAGAAATTAGAGCTATGGGAGAGAAGAAAATCAAAGGGCTTGGCATCAATGCAAGTGCCATGGCTCTCAAATCCTCCACTTGCCATCATGTCCACTCAAGTGAAGAGGAGGATGAAGATGAAGAGATAGTTCATCTCTTCAAGAAGTGTGCCCCGTTCATGAAGAAAGCCTTGAGAGAGCTTGGATGAGAACCTAAAAGAAAGGAGAGGGCAAGCACTTCTAGCCATAAGAAGAAGGCATATATGGCTACTTGGAGTGATGAAGACTCCACCGACGATGAACAAGCCAACCTTTGCCTTATGGCCATCGAAGAAGATTCAAGGGTAACTTCTAATTCATCTACTTCATGTTCTTATTCATTTGATGAATTACAAGATGCCTATGATGATTTGGATTTAGATTTTAAAAGCCACATTTTGAAAAACAATAAATTGATTTCAAAGTTAAAAACTCAAAATGATTTGCTTTCTAAAACCAAACTTGAACTTGAAGCAAAACTTGAAGAGTTCGAATTAAAATGTTTTGATTTACAAAAATTGCTTCAAAAAGTTCAAGAAGAAAAAGATTTGATTTCCAAAGAGCTTGAAAAGAAAAACAATTTTGGAAAATCAAATTTTTATGTTAGACAATCTAGTGCCCCTAGATTTATTAAAGGAAAATGTTTTAGAAGTGTTTGGATCCCAAAAGGACTAACCACTTCAATTAAAAAGGATGACATTGAAAAATGGATTCCTAAGGGGACTAAAATATGTGCTACTAATGTTCATGGATCCAAAGCAATTTGGATACCAAAAATTACTTGATTGTCTATTGCTAGGTTTGATGGAGATGTTCAACAAGTCAAACATTGAGGGGGAGCTCCATGCACACAAGGAAGAACACTTGAAGAAGGAAGGCTTCACATCCTACCTTGAGTTCAAGTGTTGGTAAAAATCTAGTTGTTTTAGCATTTATTTGTTTTATTTTTAGTTTATTCAACTAGATGATCATAAATGTTGGACTAACATTTTTAATGATGCTTTGAGTAAGGGGGGGCCATTTTAAAACCAAATTCTTATTTTTGTCAAAGTTTTTACCTCTATTGTTATTTTGAACTTAATGTTTTAAATTCTTTTTGATATAACAAAAAGGGGGAGAAATTGGTTTGAAAAATTGAATTTTCAAATGAATAAGGGGGAGCTTTATTTGATTTCATTTCCTTAATCTCTTATTCACATTTTTAAAGTTAAAGGGGGAGAATCCCAAACAATTTTTCAAGTGAATTTTATTATATCAAAAAGGGGGAGATTGTAGAACTAATGTTTTGATATAATAATTAAAAAATGTTTTGGACTAATTTGAAAAGAATTTAAAACATATCTTTAAGTCCAAACAACTTGAAAATTTCGTTTCGAATGATTTCTAACTTTAGCCGATCTTTTTCAAAACATGTATGATCCGTTTTTGCACTAAAGCTGTTTTTCCAGTCTCCAAGGCAAAAAGGATCGATCCCCTGATAAAAGGGATCAATCCCTTGGTTGGCAGATTCGTTCAATTTTTGCTTCCAGCCTCCAAGTGCAAAAGGATCGATCCCCTGGTTTATAGGATCGATCCCTTGACTGTAACAGTCATATTTTTATGAAAAATGATCGATCCCTTGCTTTATGGGATCGATCCCTCGTGTTATAAATGCTGAACTTTTTGTAGGTAACGGCTATTTTGCATCCCCAACGACTATGACTCATCCCCAACGGCCATAAACGGCTAGAAACTCATTTGGGAGTATAAAAGGGACCTCCAAGCATCAAGAGAAGGTTAATGCTCATATTGTCAAACATCAAATGATCAAAAAGTGTCTTAGTGCTTAAATTGTCAATTCTTGTATAGACAAACACTAGTGAGCCAAAATTGTCAAATTTGCTCAAGTGTTTTAGGTTTTGGGTGAGTGCTTAATTGTGCAAACAAACACCTATTAGAGGGTTTTAAGTTTGCTTATTGTTTCTCTTTGTAAAGAGGGTTTTGATCAAGGCTTTGGGTAGAAGCTTGATCGGTTGTAAGGATTTCCTCCTAATCCTAGAAAAGGGGACGAATCAATAGTGGATTGATTGTGAAATCCTTAGTGAGGAGCTAAGGTAGTGGATGTAGACCTTGGTTAGAAGGTTGAACCACTATAAATCATTGTGTTACATTTCTTTTTAGCTTCCTCAACCCATCCACCCAAAAATCCACCTCTCCACCACTTGGTGAGCAATATTGGTTGATCGAATCGAGCCCCACACAACTCAACAGGATCGGATCCGATCTGGTTTTTTCGGATATTCGGTTTTTCAGATTGGCAATATAGTGATCCATATTTGATCTGAAAAAAACCGGATATCCGGTTTTTCAGATACCAAATAATCGAATCAGATATTTGAATATCCGATTATCCAAAAATATAATTTGATTCAACTATTTTTTTCAAATTTGAAGGTCGTATTTATGAAAATTTCAGAATTTCGAATATAACAAACAACAAATTGCTAAATATAATAAGATTCACATCTATGAAAAATTCTTTTTTTTATTTTCGGATATAACAAGCATTAAATTGTTAAATATAACAAGATTAATATTAAAAAAAATTAGATTTTTGGATTTTCGGATAATCTGAAACTTGAAATATTGCGATCCGTATCCGATCCGGAAAATCTATAATCGGACTGGATATCCAATCCAGAAATAAAAATCGGATCGAATATCCAAATTTTCAGATCAGGTCAATGGATAATTGGATCGGATCGGTCGGATCAGATATTTTTTAACACCCCTATTGCTAATACTAATAAGGTTGTAGGGAATGGTTGTCTTGGTGGGCCAGTTTATTTTCCCCCTATGGGACTCCTCTATTTGAAATAGATTTATCTAGTATGGGCTTAAATCCATTAGGGATCATTCCCTCTCTTATACATAAAGTTATTGGCCGTCTTGGACAAGAGGATATGGCTCCTGGATAATAATATCATACCAGATTCTCCAAGAGCTCCTTCTTCTAAACATTACAGTGAGGTCCTGTGGTACCGAATATCTTTGAAGAGATAGGTCAGGCACAGATCGTAGCATCAACACAGGACCAGATTGATGGTCTAGTGAATGGATTCTTTGGAGCTAGTTTTAGGAGGAATTTAAGAAAACAAGTTTGTGATTGATTTGAGGAGGACTCTTCTACTTGCATAGGGAAGGCTTGCTTGACGAATTCTGATGAGGGTATGTCTTTAGAAAGGAACGAGGCCAAAACAATGTGGCAAGTTAGCAATTTTCAGGGAATTTCCTTCAAAGGGGGCAAAGATGTCGTTGTTAGTAAGGTCATAGAGTTGGAAATGGGGGATTACAGGAGGTAATTAAAAGTTATATTTTCTGGTATTACTTTTATTACTTTATGAATTTAGCGATTTTGTCATGGAATATTCGAGGTATTAAGAAAAAGAAGAAAGTGCGTGCAGTGCAAAAGACAATTCGCAAGTCCTTACCTTAGATGATCATTCTAAGGAGTCGAAATTAAAGGAAGTTAAGGGCCAATTAATTAAGCATCTTTGGAATAATTCAGCAGTAGATTCAATTTTTCCCTGGCTGTGGGCTATTTTGGTGGCCTTCTTTGTTTGTGGGATACATGTTTTTCAGTGTATCAGAGAAGCATATTTTCCCTAGATTCATCGCTCTGATTGGTTCAATTGTATCGTGTCGAATTAATTATGGTTTCATCAATATTTATGGCCCGTTTGTAGATTCAGAAAAGTTGACTTCTTGCTAAAGTGTTAGCTTTCATAACACATCGAGACATCCCTTGGTGCCTTGGGGCTGACTTCAACCTCTTCCTTGATCCGGAAAAAATGGGGTTTTCTTTGAATATGTCGTTAGTAGATTTGTTCAAATCTTTTGTTTTTTATGCGGGTTCAATTGATCCCCCGCTCCATGGTGGTAAGTTCACTTGGTATATTGGAATTGTTCTAAATTGTCTTGATCCAGAAGAAAAAATGGGGTTTTCCTACTTTCGACCGTCTTGATCATTTTTTTATTACAACAAAGTTTAAATTGGCCACTCCTAAAGTCATTCAACGTGTACTGGAAAAGTCTATTTCTAATCACAACACAATTCTTCTCCATGAAGCTAATCCCAATTGGGGGCATAAACTGTTTTAAGTATTCAATTATTGGTTCGAAGGGGTGGGCTTTGGGGAAACCATGACATATGGATTAAGGGAATTGAAACAAATGAACCCGAGAATGAGAATTGGTGGGCTTATTCGAGGTTCTAAAGTGGCAATTAAAAAATGGGCTGAGAACTTAGCCCGACCTTCGGGTGAATCGATTGCCCATTTGAACAAAAAATCTCTAATATGGAGATGCAAATCCAGGATGGTTCAGTTGATCCCTCTACTATGTCTATTGTGATTCAATTAAGGTCTACTCTTTGGGAAGCTTACTGTAAGGAGGAAAGTGTTTGGTTGCAAAAGTTTAGGCTTAGATGGTTTAGTGAAGGAAATAGAAATACCCATTTTTTCATATGACCGCCACAGCTCGTCGTAGGAATAATGTGATTAACTTTCTTAAGGAGAACGAGTCGATTATTTCAGATCCGACGTATGTCAAAATGGTAGTGAAGAACCATTTCTCAAAAGCCTACATTTCGAATTGTGCATTGGAGATTGATGATGTATAGTTAGAGTTTGCAAAGCTGAGCATAGTTTAAGTTTCTTCTTTGTAGAACTGTTTTTTCTTAGGAGGAAGTCTGGTCTGTTTTGTCTTCATCTGATGGGAATAGAGCGTTGAGTCTTGATGGTCTGAATCTCGAGGTTTTTAAATGATTGTGGCAATTGTTGAAAGCTGACATCATGCATTTCTTTGAGGATTTTTATGCTGGGCGTGATTGGGAGATTGAGATTAACCATTCATTCATAACACTTATTCCCAAAGTGTTCAATCTCGATTCACTAAATGACTTTCAGCCCATCAACCTAGTCGAAGGCATGTATAAAATTTTATCCAAATTCTTTACAGAGAGGCTTAGATTAGTTATTGTAACACCCCCTTCCCGGCCTAGTCGAGAACCGAGTCGGAGCGTGCTACCGATGAACGATACAGTGTCCGGTGTGATAAAATTTCATTCCAACTTCAAAACTTAGACAATAACAAAACTTTACCGGATGTATATCTTAGTCCAATTCACTCATTGGAAAACAATAATTAATCAATTATGACCAATTTATAACTTTTACAAGTTTTAAGGACTATTTTGAAGTCCATTAACTTGTTCAATTTAATCTTTCAAAATTAGTTATCCTGTATCGAAACACTCCAGCCTGTTTTGAGGTCCTTCGATGCAACAGACAATACCACAATGAAATTCAGTGCAATATTAGCTATCCTGTAAAATTTCATACAATTTGAAGTCCATTAACTCGTTCAATTTAATCTTTCAAAATACAGTGACCAAACTGTAAACAATGAAAACCTTCAGATTATGCCTTTTTAACCAATTTAACTAACCATGTATAAAAATGCTCCAGCCTGTTTCGATACGAGTGGATGATGGTCAACCCATGTTGACTTTTCCCTTTTGACCGTATCGATACGGGCAAGCCCCATATCGGTACGAGTTGACTTCCTTTGACTTTGACTTTGACCTATTTCGATATGCTATGGACTTGTATCGAAACAATGGGTTCCAGTGGCAAAATGTTTCGGTACGGCCCTAGTCCGTTTCAGTACCCCATGTCCCTTAGGTTCAATTATGCTTACCCGTATCGAAACGCCATTACCTGTTTCGATACGGACTGACATGTAATGTCAGATTCTTGCTGGTTTTTATTTGATCTAACCTACTAAACGATGTACAAATGCAATGAAACTTTATACACAATATTCCAATGATATAAACTATTGTCATGCCAAATTTCATCATCATTCAAATATGTTTACTACATTTTCACCTTTTTAAGCCAAATATGCATATTAAGTCATTTTCGAGCAAACTTAACAAGTCATTTAGGACACTTTATCCACATCTAGCACATAGCTTTTATACATAAAGACAAAACATCAATACCAACTACTTTAACTACTTTTCCACCATTCTAGAAGTTCATAGGGACAAAATACATTATATTAAACCCGTGGTGACTTGCTAAACTTCCAGCTAATCCCGATCTTGATCCGATACTTTCCTTAACCTGAAATGTATGGACAATGAATGCATTAGACTTACATAGTTTAAGTGAGGTAGCCAACAACAACGTATGAATAACATATGCAATTTAATATGCCTTAATAATCTTTGTAACATCAATTGTATGAATAAGCATGGCATGCTCCTTAATCATGTTGAATATAATATCAACAATCTTATCCTCAATGTCAATATCTCAATATCATGACAATACAATATCATTAATCATATCATCAATAACAATATCAATAATCAACATTCTTCCTTGGATCGATTTCAATCGTATTTGGATACGCGAATTCCACCACTATACCAACAATGAACAATATGGTCCAATATCCCCCACTACACCGTTTTGACCAACACACATCACATCCCTCCACTACACCGTATAATCTTCGTACCACTCAGCTCATGAATTCTATAGCATGCCAATTGTATCCAATACTTCGATCCCAAGGTCCGATAACAATAGCTCAAAATCAATGGTTCAATGACAATAATTTAATATCAATGATTCAATGACAATATCTCAATAATCATACGGTCATAGCAATAGGCAATAGCAATAAACACATACCAATGATTCTATATCTCAATGCTTCAATGATTTCCATTATACAATAACAATGCCTCGGGCAATATTTCAATGCAATACTTACCAAGACTTACCAATATAGTTTTCAATAAGGTTTTATGCAAAACCCCTTTAATCCAATGGTTAGTAAACAACCTAAATAAATAACGATGAATTCGGAAAGGCTCCTCGTTTAATTTCGAGACTCCGACTACACTCACCTCGATAATCTGAAGCTTCTACGGCTCTCGGATGACTATCTCTTTATTCCTAGCTTTCGATGGAAACGATGGATTAGTCTTTTCCACTTTTTGAACTAGGAAGAACAATAAGGAGTTATTAGAATCAATATGAAAATACCGATACTTGAATAGCCATTACCTATTAGACAAAGCTTATCTTAAAGCTTGGAATTGGACATTCAATAATCAAGAGAATCGATAATTAACTTAGGGCTTTCACTTACCCAATCGATAGCTATGAATTCGTGTTTTTAAATTAAGGAATGCCCAAGTTTATGACTCACAATAGAGAGGTGTATGCTTAAAGGCTTGAGGTTGAAGATGACAATGGTGGTGCTTGCTTGTTCTCTCAAAACAAGGAAATGAAGAACGAGTCTTGGTGAAGCAAAACAAAGATGAAAGCTTTTAATTCATTTTCCAATTCAATCATTTCCCACCTCTCTTATAGGCAATGGGAAGGTTTCTCTCATCCAAGGGTAAACTATAAAATATCATTTTATATCTTTTCTTTATTCTTTTCAATATTAAACATATAGATGACCTCTAGTCATCTTTTCTGACCAAAATCACACGGAGGGTGGCAAAGAACTAGGTGAGTCATTATCTCATAATTTTCTTTTAATTTTTCCTTCAAACATATTCGAAACAGAGGACTCGTTTCGAAACGAGTGAAACCGTATCGAAACAGTTGAGCAAAAGTCCAAAATTTAGTTAATACAGTTATGACCGTATCGGAACACCCTATACTCATTTCGAAATGCCTTACCTAGGCCGTTTCGATACGGTCCGTTTCGGTACGAGTCTAGTCGTATTGAAATGTCCATCTCAAAAACATCATATTATGCATTTTCAAGACATTATTAACTAAGGACTAAGTTCAATTAGGGTCCTTTAACAATATAATCTATATCAAGAATTTGATATTTCAATATTTAATATCAATACTCTGATCATTGGAATCCAATTTCGACTAGATCAGTTTTCGGGGGTGTTACAGTTATTGATTCTATTGTGGGTGAATCACAATTCGCGTTTATTCCGAGTAGACACATCATGGATTGTTCATTTATTGCTAATGAGGCTATTGATAGTTTAGTCAAAGAGAAGAAAACATCATGGATTTTTATAAAGCTTATGATTTTATTGATTGGAAATTCTTGATTTTAGTTCTTCGAAAATGTGGTTTTGGTGATCTATAGTGAAATTGGATTCTCAAGTGTATCTCATCGATTTCTATATCAATTTTAGTTAATGGGGCCCCTATGGATGCCTTTCAAATATCTCGTGGTCTAAGGCAGTGATGTTCTCTATCCCCTTTACTCTTTAACATGGTGGGGGAAGCTCTCAATCTTTTGTTGAAAAAAGAGGTGGAAAAGATCTCTTTTTTGGCGTCGATATTAGGCGCGACAATGAACGTCTTTCGGTCTCTCACCTCCAATTTTCAAATGACTTAATGATATTTTGTGGAGCCTCCCTTGGGAAAGTTTTACAATGTTAAATGTGTTCTAAAGGTTTTCGAGCTTGCTTCCGGTCTAAATATTAATTTGAGTAAAAGCAAGATTTTTGGTATAAATATTGATAATGTATTTTTAAATCTTTGGACAGACTCAGTAGGATGTTCTCTAGGCAATCTCCCTACTCAATACCTTGGCCTTCCTCTAGGTGCCAACAGAATTTCTGTCTCTCTTTAGAAGTCGCTGATCAATAAATTCGAGAAACGATTGGAGGGTTGGAAACCAAAGCTTCTATCTATTGGCGATAGACTAACTCTAATAAAATTCATACTTTCCAGTCTCCCCCATTTACTATATGTCATTATTTCAGTTTCTAGTTTTTGTCTCAAATAGATTGAATCGACTTATGGCTACCTTCATTTGGGGAGGATCGGTGGAAAAATCCAAAATCTATTAAGTTAATTGGGGAAAGGTATGCGAGTCCTATGATAAGGGGGCTTTGGGTGGCGAATTTGGATACTCTTAATCGTGCTCTACTTGGGAAGTGGGCATAGAGATTTGGTAATGAACCTTCAGGGTTGTGGTGAAGGGTCATCAATTGCAAAGCCCCTCAACAGGTTGCTAGACTCCTTCCTCATGGTCTGGCTCATAGACATTACTCATGGATTTGGAATGGTTTCCTTAACTTTTTCTACAAGGATGATACTTTTGGGTGTTGTGTTCGATCTAATTTGTTCGGGAGATGGTAGAAGCATTCATTCTGGTCGGATGTTTGGCTGGGGGACTCGTCCCTAAAAGCTTTATTCTTGCGTATTTTTGTTTTAGCATCTTCTAAGGTGGGATGCATAGCAAATTTTGTGGTCAAAGGGGCTAATGGCTGGGCTTGGAAAATTCCCCTAAGAAGACTTTCTTTTGAATGGGAACTACATTCATGCAATGAGATGATGGCCAAAGTCAATAGCTTTGAAGGCAGCAATATGGAACATGACTAGGTAAGGTGGGAGGGATCAAATGATGGTTCTTTTTTTGTAAAATCATTAAAATCGATTTTTTATGGCCCTGTCCCCTCGACCAATTTCTGGAAAAATTTACATGTGTTGGATGTGATCCACCGAAGGTCAAACTATTCGTTTGGTTGATTTCATTGTGACGAATTCTGGTAAAAGTTGAATTGCTCAAACGTGGGGTATCCTCTATCACCAACGCAATATGGCATTTTTGCTTGATGGAACCAGAATCTATTCCTCATATGTTTTCTTATGTCGGGTTAGTAGGTTTATATGGTCTAAGTTTATTAAAACCTTGTGTATGTCAGTTGCTTTCCATGATGATTCAGTGTCTTTTCTGGAGTCTTGGGGTCTCTTTTCCATCTTTCTTTGAGTCTACTATGGTCCGTCATTCCCTTCTCAATTCTT
The DNA here is from genome assembly GCA_958450335.1 of Hibiscus tridactylites. Taxonomy (NCBI): domain Eukaryota; kingdom Viridiplantae; phylum Streptophyta; class Magnoliopsida; order Malvales; family Malvaceae; genus Hibiscus; species Hibiscus tridactylites. Next base: position 17,696,171 of record OY288285.1, on the reverse strand, counting down.
TGGACTATGTGGTTGTACATGAATGATATGGTTTTCAATCTAAAATCTCCCGATTTATTGTAACTTGAGGCATTGATCAAATTCCATCTTGCCTACTGGATTAAAGGTAAATACCGAGATTGTTGCATTTCGTTGGATAACTGGATGGCATATCCTTTTTTGGTCACTAATAAATGCTTGGTTCGGGAAAAACTACCGGTGAATGTTGTTTGGTCTCCCTTGAATTTATAAAGTTTAATAATGATGGTGTTGTGTCATTTGATGGGATTAGGGGTGGGATTGGTGGTTTGCTGATGAATGATCATGGCTTAATTCTTTTGTAATTCTCGGAACCCGCAATGTTGTTCCCCCTACTCTGGCAGATATGCTTGTCGTAAATATGGGAGTTCACAAATTTCTCGACTCTGAATGGGGGTAAGAACTCTAGGCTGATTATAGAATGTGATTATAAAAATGTGGTCAATTGGTTATCTCTCTCGATTGATCCTCCGATCATGTACTCCAAAATGGTGTTGAATTTTGCGGACAACTTATGTACTAGGGATATGGTGTTAAGGCTTATTCCATGTTGTTGTAATTCAAAGGCGGATAACATGGCCAAAGCTGGCATTGGGTAAATTGGGGTAGCTCTAGGTAAGGCACCCTTAGGGTGCAGCTTAAATGAGGTGTCCCTACAGAAATTCTTACTCAATTAGTAAGAATTTATGTAACTACACAAATTCTTACCCATATAGTAAGGATTTAGGTTATAATATAAGAATTTGTGTAGTTATACAAATTCTTACCTAAAGCAAAATCTACACAAATCCTTTTCCCATTTGATAATTATTAATGTAGTTATACAAATTCTTACCTAGTTAGTAAGAATTTTAGTTCTACCTTAATTATTACATAGTCCTACATAAATTCTTACTAAAATAGTAAGAATTTGTGTAGGGTCATATTTTAGTCGCACCCTAAGGTGCCTTACCTTAGCATCTCCCAGTAAACTGGGATTGTTGTATGTTTAGTGAACTGTTGGTTGCAAGGGATGTTAGGTCATTCTTTGATGGGTAAGCCATTGAGTCTGGTCTATGTACTAAATTTTTCCTGTACTTTCTTATATTATTAATAAAGTTATGAACACTCTTTTCTCCTACCTAAGTTTAGAGGAGTTTTTAATTAAGTCTTTTTATTTTAAAAAAATTAAGGTTATAAATTTAAACTTTTTAAACGTAGATTTGTGTAAAAAAATTAGAATATATATATATATATATATAATTTCCCCAATATATATCATGTATTTTTTGCCTTCCAAAAAATGTTCATTTAACAATTATTATGTGTCAACACTAAGTGTCAATTATTGGGTCCTTTAAAGGGACATCCCTATTTCTTATGATAAAAGCTTAACATATGTAAATTATATAAATCAATAAGATATCGAAATTTATAAATCTATAACAACCAATTAGAATATGATAATATTGGTAGTGTCATCATATGAAAGGGTCCTACCAACAATTATTGCTAAAATGAAATATTATCGAGTGTTGTTTAATCTCCATCTCTCTCACTTGTCATTTTTTAATATGTTTCCTTCTTATTGTTTATTTAAAATAATTATATTTTAATATACAACATATATAAAAAAATTATACAACCTTTCTTGAAATCTAAAATCTAAAATTTTAAACTTTAATCCCTAAACCTTAAACTATCAACCATAATTTTTAAACTCTAATTTTAAATCTTAAACTATAAATCATAACCCCTAAACTTTTAAAACTTAAATTCAATAAGCTTGTGTAAACGTATCAATTTTTTTTCTCTAATTTAAAAAGTATTAATTTAATATCGATTGAAATCATATTTATGAAATTTTTTAATAGATTATTTATAACAAATCAATTTGTGTATAAAAGTTCCTTTATATTAAGTGATATAATTTGTTAATAAAAGAAGTTTAATGATATAATTTGATGAAGTTGAAGATTTGTGACCTACATAAATTTTTTTTGAACAATACCCATTTAGGGGGGGAGGTTCTGCGGTACGGCGCCTAGTATGCGGCTAATATACGGCGTAACCGGCTAGGGCGGTGAGCGGTTAAAGATCATGTTTTCGGTAAAAGTTACCGATTATGTTGCTCCGAATATCGATATAATCGGTAGCGCCGAATTTATCATTAAGTTGGAGCGGATGGGCACTCGGACATTTGGAAAGTATCCATACTTTATAAATCATTATCGAAACTTTTTGAAAACCAACGTAACCGTGGTTGAAAATAAAAGTCGAAAATATCGATATTTAATTAAGAGGGTGCAGAAAAGAATCGATATTTAATTCATATAATCTAACCGGTAAATCTAACCGGATATATTATTTCGAAATTATCCATAGTTTATAAATCATTATCGAAACTTTTTGAAGACCAACGTAACCGTGGTTGAAAAAAATGTCGAAAATATCGATATTTAATTAAGAGCGTGCAGAAAAGAATCGATATTTAATTCATATAATCTAACCGGTAAATCTTACCGGATATATTATTTCGAAATTATCCATACTTTATAAATCATTATCGAAACTTTTTGAACACCAACGAAACCGTGGTTGAAAAAAATGTTGAAAATATCGAAATTTAAGTAAGAGCGTGCAGAAAAGAATCGATATTTAATTCATATAATCTAACCGGTAAATCTTACCAGATATATTATTTCGAAATTATCCATACTTTATAAATCATTATCGAAACCTTTTGAACACCAACGAAACCGTGGTTGAAAAAAATGTTGAAAATATCGATATTTAAGTAAGAGCGTGCAGAAAAGAATCGATATTTAATTCATATAATCTAACCGGTAAAACATAACCGATTACATTACTAATTCATATAATGTAACCGGTAAATATTGACCGGATTTATTGTTTGGTGTGGAAAGAATCGACACAATTCAAAAACATATCGAAACTTTTGGGAATTATATCGATTATATATATCATAATTATATAACCGGTTAAAAGTATCGTTTGTATTGATTGCATTTAAAGAAAACCTAAGAGCGGAGAGTATTTGAAATCGACCCGAGTTTGGTTGCTGTGAAATCGACACGAGTTTGGTTGCATTTACAGAAAGCCTAATTTGTTGTATCAGAATCGAAAGGATAGGTTTAGGGTTTGGGGACTTTGAAGTAAAAGGTATGTTGTCGAAACCCTAATTATTTGGTAATGTAGTATTGGGTAGTGATGTTGAAGTAAAATCGGAATTCTGATCTATATAGGTCGAAAATGTGTAAATATATTTAGTAATTAAATATCGGAACTTTGTTCTGAGAACTTATCGGTAGAAAGTAATAATGTCGGTATAATTTATATATCGATACTTGTGTCAGAAAACTGAAGCGAGATGGGTTCTAAGGATCATGAAGATGTTGTTCAAGATGAGACTGAAATGATTCAAATGGAGGTAGAGAGAGTAGATAGGGAGGAAAATCCGAAGAGACCAAAGGGTGGATATCTGTACTTCTAGTAAGTAGAAATTGTGAAATAATTAATCTGTAAATTGTTATTGGATGAAAGTATTTAAGAACATTTAAACTTTCCTATGATGACAGTATTGACGAATTGCAGAGGATGAGGGATTCTGGGACTTACACTGTCGGTTCGGTATGTAAATTGAAATTATAGTGAATATATTGGAGGTTGAATATTTTGATTGTTTATGGTTTATGTATAATTTGCAGGTGAGAGACGTGGTGGTGAAGAAATGGTACAAGATGAGTGCAACTGAGAAGCAACCATACAACATGTTGTCCATAAATGCTAAAGGAAACTATGAGGCGAAGAAGAAGAAGAAGAAGGTATTCATTATAGTTGTAAATATTTTATAAATGATATATAAAAACTCTGATATGAATATTATTTACATAGGAAGTGTCGACTAGGTGTAGCATAAAACGAGTGCACCACATAGTAGAGGAGTTGAAAGTGAAGGGTAAATCAAATTTGTTGGAAGAAATGGGGTTTGGATCTCTTATTGGGATTCAGGACCGACCAATTCGGAGGGAATTGTGTCGGTTGTTGATGGGAGATTTTGATTTGCAGAAGTGTGATGTGCGATACGGAGAATATTCATTTCATTTTAGTGTCCGAATTGTTGAAGCCGTATTGGGGCTACAAAATAAAGGCCAGAGTGTGGATGAAGTTATAAACAGGGAGGATTGGAAATTACTTGTGCAGAAGTATGGCCTAACGTCTAATGTGTCATTTGCTACACTTGAGGACGAAATAAAAAGCGGCAAGTATGAAGGGGATGATCTGAAGGCTCGTGTACTATTGTACATTGTCGGAGTATTCCTTTGTCCAACGGGTGATTCATCCCCGAGCAAGGATAGTATGAAGTTATTGTGCGACTCCGGGTTTAGAGGTGAATTAAATTGGGCTTCATATGTGTATGAGAAAATAATTGATGCAATCACGACTTTTCAAAAGTCCAAAAACCCCTCATATCTCAAAGGATGCATTGCTGTCTTAGAGGTAAACGAGTTGAATATTGGTATTGGTTTAGAAAACTTTGTAAGTAGTTATTATAGAAAATGATAAAGTTTATACAAAATGCAGGTTGCATTGTATGATTTTTGGTCAGATTCTTCTTCTGTGCCGACATTCCGAAAAACCGGAGTGGCACGCATCACAGCCTGGGGCAAGGAAGAAGTTGTTCGAGTTATGGCAAAGTTAAAGTTGGAATTACCGAAAAAGAAGGTAATGGTAATTTCAGTATTTATAGATTACTAAGGACTTACAAAAGAAAGATGCTCTAATAATGTACTTTATTTCTGAAGGTTGGCGAGGAGGAAGAGGAGAAGGTAGAATATAAGTTGAAAGTGAATGAAGGGGGAAGTAAATTTGACATATTGATTGCTGAGTTGGCAGAGGTTAAAAAACTCGTTTCTGATTGTTTGCAAAGACAATCCAGAATCGAACAGGCTATTGAGAGCTTAAAGGGGGAAGTAGGGGAAAAGTGTAATGGTGTTGTTAAAGAAGTGGTGGATTTGAGGGGTGAGTTAAAGGGGGTGATTGAAACGGTGGAAAAAAAATTGGAGGAGGGGTTAGATTTAATTCCTGAAATAAACAAAAAAAATGGATGAGGGGATACATTTAACTCCTGAATTCAAGGAAGATATGGATGAGGGGATAGATTTAATTCCTGAAACAAACAAAAAGAGGAGCTATGTTGAGGCTAAATATGAAGAACTTATAAAAAATGATGAAGAAAATGTCGAAGAATTGACTAAGAGGGTGGAGGAACATATAAGAGAGGTCCACCATGAAGATACTAGGACACCGGGTCATGCAATAGATGTAGAGCTCGATTCAGGGTGTCCTGCACCAAAGAAGCAGAAGAGTAAAAAGGTAAAATGAATAATACAAATGACATCCATTTTGATTATTGTGTTGCGGCTAATATCTATTGATATATCGTAGGTTAAAAAAGTAAAAATACCAAAGGGAATTGATGTCGTCGAGGCTGCTATGTGTGATTATGTATGGAATAGTGGCTTGTTAGAACCAGGGTAAGTTATATATATTGCTTTGCGAGTGATATTTAAATAAATGTGGTGAAAAAATTAATACAAAAAAAATTGCTTCTATAGAGATGTCATCGTAGATTACGGGCTCGAACATGGCACAGCAGGCGACCTTTGCAGCTTAATACCCGAGGAATGGCTAATAAGTCCGATCATTAATTTGAAAGGCTGGTTAGTGGGTTACGAGTCGATGAGGAATCCTACCATGAAGCGGAAGATTTGTTATCTTCCATCCGAATTTGTGGTAAGTAAGTTACATTTTTACACATTTTCGTGTCCAATTTGGTCATGGCTGGTCAATTACTGGAGATTGTTTTTTGAAATGCAGAGCGCGTTCATAAGCGACGGTCAAAATGCGCTGTTTCTTGTAGACTTCTATTGTAGAACGTTGATGGGCCATAATAAACTCACCGATTGTGACATGGTAAGATATTTTTGCTTACATGTTGTTAAGTATTTAAATAATAACAATAAATGTTCTAATATCTTGTGTGACAATTGTTGTAGATCTTCATGCCAATAAACGATTCGGATACTCATTGGTGTCTCTTGGTGTTGGATATGGTTGATCGTGTAGCATCGTTTCTTGATAGTCTACATAGATCTCCCCGGCACAAGACTAGAGTGGAGCAAATAAAGAAAACAGTATGTGTCGATACATTTTGTAATTTATAATGCATAAATTCTTCGTAATCTAATTGTATTTATTTTTTTTACGCAGTTGGAATGTTTTCAGAAATTTAGTGAGGACGAGGCGTTTTCTGCCCAATTTGGGAAGATTAAGGTCCCACCGAGGGATTTAAAATTCGTGGTCCGTAAGACGAAGGTGCAAACGAACGGACATGATTGCGGAATGTATGTGGTCATGTGGATGGAAGCTATTTCTGAAGGGAGGTCACCGGATGATTTGGTAAGTGGTCGGAAAAGGACTTCATTTTTAAAAAAAATTTGGGACTGACATTGACTCCTAATTTGAATGTAGGTTGTTGGGGATTTTGATCGTCCGAGAGTTTTAAACGATCTCATAAATCACGATTGTAATAGAAGGAGAGCGAAGGTCACAACTGCTTGCCTGGCACGTATGAAAAGATAATTATGTTACCATACTTTTTCCCACTATGTAAATAATGATATCATAGTTAGTTTGTTGTAAATTATGTTAACATATTAGCTTACTCTTGTAAAAATATCATACTTATATTCCTTTAGGAAACAATTGTCGATACTGCCATAGCTTACTGGAATAAAATTTTCGATACTTTTCTACCGCAATGAGTAATAATATCGAAACTTGTATACGAAATATATGTATCCTTAGAGTAACAAACCCCGACAAAATCGATATTTTTTTCCTTCGTTATTAAATTATCGAAACGTTTTGACACAGACGGACTTGCTTAGCTTACTGGAATAAAATTGTTGATACTTTTCTGTCCCAATGAGTAATAATATCGAAACTTGTATACGAAATATATGTATCCTTAGAGTAACAAACCCCGACAAAATCGATATTTTTTTTCCTTCGTTATTAAATTATCGAAACTTTTTGACACAGACGGACTTGCTTAGCTTACTGGAATTAAATTGTCGATACTTTTCTGTCCCAATTGTTGATAATATCGAAACTTGTATACGAAATATATGTATCCTTAGAGTAAAAAACCCCGACAAAATCGATATCTTTTTTCCTTCGTTATTAAATTATCGAAACTTTTTGACACAGACGGACTTGCTTAAGTTACTGGAATTAAATTGTCGATACTTTTCTTTCCCAATTGTTGATAATATCGAAACTTTTTTACGAAATATATGTATCCTTATAATAACAATCCTCAAAAAAATCGATACTTTATTTCCTTCGTTATTAAATTATCGAAACTTATAATCTTAATCGGAACTTTAGGCGGGATTTCTATTTAAACCAGCTCTTAACTTAAATCAAACACCCATTTAGGAATTTATTCGAAACTATTGCAGAGATCTCTTCAACTCCAACGACGACCTGGGTAACATCAACACCGACGAGGACGATTACAACGATCATATTTACAGGTTAGTAAAAGTGACTGACTTTTCGTACTTTAGGGTTAGGGTTTTGCACAATTATGGAGTAACCGATCATCTTCTGCATATAACAGTTGTAATGGCACCCAAAAAAGGGGCACCCAAACGGAAGAGAACTTCTGCTTCGAAGACAAAGTCATCTTCGAAATCAAGGTCTGCTAGTCAAGTAAGTTCAAGTTCTTCTGAAGAAAATTTGTCTTTTGAATCGCAAAACTTTAGAAGCACCGATGAGAAACTGACATATGATAGCAATTTCAAAACAAGGAAGATTCGTCCAGAACGTGTTATTGACTTGAACTTCTTCTTCGATGAGAAAAACAAATTTGGGTTTAAAGATACATTTACAGAATGGGGGTGGCTGGAACTGCTTGGTGTAGAACCAAAATATTACCCCAATCTTGTTAGAGTTTTCTATAGTAATGCAAAATTAGACTCGCAGCCTGGTACGGGAAAAATATTAGGATTTACGACTCATGTCATGGGTAAGGACATATATATAGATGCGTCATCTATTGCTGCTGGTATAGGAGTGAAGAATGTAGGAGATTCCGATGAACATGTTTTAGATCCTACCATGAAACGTGTGGATCGGAATACTCCCACTCGCCTTGGTGCGGAGGGCAGATTGTTCCACTTTCTTGTCAGTTGGTTTCTGAGGCCGTCCGGTGGGAAATATTCAGAACTTCGAGATATTGATTACTGGTGGTTGTCTAAATATGAATCAAGAACCGCTCCAAACATAGCAAAACTGATATATGAGACAATGCTACATATAGTGAAGAAGGGTGCTTCCATTACTACCTCACTACCATATGGATGCATAATTTGCCATATATTGAGGAAGGAAGGAGTGCAATTCAATCTTGACTGCCCTCTTCGACTATCCAGGAAGATCGACATGATTACCTTGACAAAAGCGGGATACGAGTTTATTCAAAACGTCGGTTGGATAAACAAATGTCTAATTGGGGCAGAACAAGGCAACGACCAAGTGGAGAACGTTGAAGCAGAACAGCAGGAGCGGATGCAAGAACTTGAGATCGAAGGGGTCATTACCATGAAGTCAGTGATGGATTACATGGTTCATTTCCGCGAGCAAATGGATGCTCGTTTTGGCGAGATTAATCACCAAATCGGCCAAATGCGAGCAGAAATTTCCTCAGTTCGTGCTGACATCTCCAACTTCCGTAATCAATGGCTTCAAAGCAAAGACAAACCCATAGGTAAAATAACCTTTCAATTTACGATTGACATTCGGTTATTTGGCTATTGACATGCTTATAACAGAAGTGGACAATCCACTGGTGCGTGAAGAGGATAATACGGTGCCTGAAGAGGAGAATGATGAAGAGGTACGCAGTTCAGATGACGATGATAGTGAAGACCCCAGCAGATATATTATTTCTGCAACACAGAACAAAAAACTTGTCATTTTTTATGTCAACGGAGTCCTTGCATATTATACAAAAGAAACTCCTAGAGGTAATTAAATTTCTGTAAATCTGCTTACGGCTATAAAGAAAACAATTATGTTTAATTTCCTTTCATGTTGTAGATGTTAAACTGAGGCCAGGTGTAGAAGAATTTATGCAATTTTGTTTAGAGAATTTTTTTGTTGGAATATGGTCATCTAAGTTGAGGTAAGCACCGTTATGATCCAAATTGTTAACATTTAACGTTGACCTCTTAAATAATTTGAAGTTTATCGTGGTAATCGTTCACGATTGCAGGCATAACATTGACCTTGCTCTTAACAAAATACCCGTACAAAATGAACGATATTTTTTCATCTGGGTAAGATGCTTCTTACATATTGGTAATTGAATTTGTTATGATTCTTACATTTTGGACTGATACAAGTTACTATTAACAGGATCAATCAAAGTGCATAGAGGAAGAGAAATACACCTTCTGCAAAGACTTGCATCAAGTTTGGAATGAGTATCCTCAATTCAAAGAGGAGAATACACTGTTGGTGGATGATTCCTCCGAGAAAATGAGGCATAATCCAGTGAGTAATATTTTTTACATTCAATTTATTAAATCCGTAATCAATGGCTATTATTTTGTTAATTTATCTTTTCTTTATAGGAATACACCTACATATGTCCGCCTCCCTATAACCAATCATCTTCCAACGATAATGCGTTAGGTATTACAGTTACATATGTGACTAATTCCATTGGTTTATTTATATATTGAAGATGTTGACAGGAGAGTCTGCTAATTTGGGTTATTTTTATATATCCACAGAAAAGGGCGGAAGCATCCGAGAATTTTTGGAAAAGTTGGCGAATGACCAGAGTACTGTACCCGAATTTGTAAAAATTAACTCTTTACACATTTGAATGTTATATCGTAATGTTGTATGCAGTCACCATGTCTGTTGATGGGAACTTGCTGTATTCCATGTCTGTTGATGGGAACTTGCTGTATTCCAAATGTCCTCTTTGCCCTGAGACATAAAGAAGTGATTGATATTAAAATTAACCATAAACAAACACTTGCGGACAATATGTTGTAGAATACATATAGTAACTTACATTATAATCCTCATCTGCGGGGCCGTAGGACCATTCCGCATCGTTAGCAAAAAAGTCAGTCGAGGTAGGATGTGTAAAAGAATCCAGACCCAGCTTTAATTTAGGACACGTTACTCTGTTATGTCCCTCATTATTGCAGAAAGAGCAACTCCTACTTTTCTTCTGGACGATCTTCTTTTGGACAACTTTTCTCTTTCCTTGTCTTCGTTTAGGGTCGCCAACGCGAACTCCATTATCAACATTTCTTCATTTACTTGAATCTTTCAAACCGAACGAGTTTTCAAATTCGGCAGTTAGTCTTTTCATCTCATCTCTTGCGGTTATGAAAGATGCATCTGTCTTTGATGCAATGTAGCACAAACGACTTGACGTTGTACGTAGGGCCGCGAACCGTGCCATTTGCATAACTTCAGGTGCTACATTGAAGTCAAGGAAACTTGGTGCAGCAGCCTTCGCCTCCTTCGTCCATCGAGTTAGAATCAAGGACTTTGGAATACATGTGTAATCCAAGTGCTTCAGAACATGCAGTTGATGGCAACATGGAATTCCTACAGTCTCAAACTTCCTACACGAGCATGTGACGGTTTCCGAGACAACATCAAAAGATACGTCAAATCTAATGTTCTTTTCCTTGTACTTTGACAGAACAAAATGTACAGACTCATCTGATAAGGACTGAATTTTTTTGTCAATCCGGTACAAAGTCTCCTCTTGAAGTTCTTCTTGGAAGAAACCAAATGATGCTCGCGTATAAATTTGACCAGCATGGCTTTCTAGGTCTGTGAGTTTGGTGATCTGGTAGGGCGTTGTCTGCGAACTTAAGCAATCTGCTTCCAACTCGTTGATACGAATTTGTCGAATTAAATAGTGTTCAATTGTACGAACTACGTCTACATATGTCTTCTTCTGTATCAGGGCACGTCCGAGTGCAGCATTCAAGGACTCGCTTCTTTGTGTGGATCGCAAATTGGCAAAGAAATGACCCGTTTGATATGCTTGAGCCCATAAGTTCCGAGTATTTCCCTTCTCTATCACCCATGGATGGTTTTCGACGTTGAATTCGGAAATCACCCTAGACCATTCTCTATCAAATTCGCTGGTTGTCCACCACGACCTCATACATCTGTTAAACGCTGTGCTAAATTTGCTGTCACCAATGTTAGCTTGTACATTGCGAGCTAGATGCCAGGAACATAATCTGTGCTTAGCATAAGGGAAAACACATTTGATAGCCCTCTGCATTGCCCTATCCCCGTCTGTCACAACTGAAAGAGGCGCTTTATTCAGCATGGCTTGTAGAAAATTTCGCAGCACCCACTCGAACGATTGAGTCGTTTCGTCAGCTATGATCGCAGTAGCAAAAACTATTGTGCTATGGTGATGATTGACACCGACAATAGGCAAAATTGGTCGTGCATAGTAATTACCTTTGTAAGTTGTGTCGAAGGCAATAACATCACCGAAGCAAGTGTAATAAGATCTCGATGTTGAATCAGCCCAAATAAGATGCTGCAATGCCCCTGATTCATCTGTGGAGTATGTCATAAAAAACCCTGGATCATCATCTTTCTTGTACTCAAAGTAATCAAGGAGTGCATTCACATCCCCATTTACAAGCTCCTTTGATTTACCTCTATCAAGTGCATTGTACAGGTCTTTACTAGTAAATCCAACATTACGAAATCCCCCTGCCTGATTCATGAAATATTTCATTACCTTTGATGTCCCAACACCAACATCTTTCAACGCTGTTGCCTCAGCCACATCAGCCTCAGTCACACCTCTATTTGAACGCATAAATGGTGTCATAAGAGGTGTGCACAATGCATGATTATGTTCGTGGAAAGAGTTACTCAGAACCCACTGATCTTTTGTTTTTGTTGCTGTGACAACGATTTTGGCCTTGCATCCTGTTCGTGTGACTGGCGTATGCGCACGTCGACGATTAACATTTTCGACCTTCGAACACCTAAACCCTTCTTTTGAACAACAAAATTCTTGTGTCTTAACATTCCCTTCGCCATCCAGCCGTGATGTTCCTCGACATGCACTAAAACCTTTTTTCATTGCGTATTCCTTGTAAAAATTCCAAGCTTCCTCTCGTGAAGAAAAGAGCTGACCTACCAACAGTTCCGAATCATCACCGGTCAACTTCTCATCTTGCAAATTCCCGCTACCATTAACATCGTTGGATGGAATATCTTCCATTTTCTTAAACACGATCGGTTGAAGTGGTCCTAACTTTTCCTGCACAGGACTTCTGTTGTGTTGCTTTCATTTTCAGGTACTAAATTCGGTAGGTGGTGGTGGTTGATGGTGGTTGATGGTTGTTGAAAGCATTTAGAGCAATTTATTTCTTCCTTCCTACAAAGTTAACGTGCAATAAATTCTATTTTTTTATCGATACATTTTTTCCCTCTACTGAAAAAGTTTCGATCCTTTTGTAAAATTCCATGATACATTACCAAATCTGCGCGAAAATATCGAATCTTTCTTTCCTTCACGATAAAATGTTTCGATACTAAAAGAAACAATGAATTCTCATAGCTTACTGTAAATAAAGTTTCGATACAATTTTCCCCTTTCTGAAAATGTTTCGATACTGTTGTTAAATTCCCTGATACGTTACCGAATCTGCTCGAAAATATCGATTCTTTCTTTACATGACGATAAATATTATCGATACCTTCAGGCAACATTATTCCAACTTACTAAATATGTTTCTATACTATTGTAAAAAGAAAGTATTGTTAAATGAAATGCGAATTACAGTTTTCATTCCAGTTAAATTTAGTTATGTGGTGTTTTGCTTTCCTATAAATACCCACGAATTCCACCATCACTAACTCATTCCAAATTCTCTCTAAACACCGAGCCCAATCTTTGCTCACCTTATGGCCAAATTTCAGGAAACATTTTATTTTCTCGATACTTTTTTTCAGTCAACAATCACCACCAAAATGTCACTGAAAGATTTAATACAGTTGACAACAATCGAGGTTAGTAAACACGGCGACAAACAAATTTCTTCCATGGAATGTCGAATCCCAACACCGTCAGCAAACAAAACACACTACGTTATGAAGCTTACGAACGAAACAGACGTTCGTAACATGTATGACCGCCTCAATTCCGTCGGAGCTACAGACGTCGATTTACATGTTAAGTTTGACGACGTCAACGCCGGCGAAGGTAGTTCGTCTGCACCCGTACAACCTGATCCAAACACTGAACGTGCACCGTCTTCACCGGATGTTGATGCGGCTGCGGATGAGCTGCAACTTTTTGTGTACAGGCGTAGAGAACGAAAACAACAGCTGATCGAATAACTAAACCTAAGTTCAGACGTGTCCACTGACTACGATGATTCAGATTAACAAAAAACTTCTGAAATTATCTTCCAATTATGTTATATGACGTCTTATTTCATCCTTTATCCCTTACTTGTCCACTGCCTCCAAATAAAATTTCGATACATTATTCCCCCTATCTGAAAATGTTTCGATACTGCTGTTAAATTCCATCATACATTAGCGAATCTGCTCGAAAATATCGATAGTTCCTTAACGTTACCATCCAAATACCGATACTTTAAGAAACAACGGATTCCCATAGCTTACTGGAACAAAAAGTTTCGATACAATTTACACACTATTAATAAAAAACCCGATACTTTTGCCAGAAAATCAATGTTCCGGTACGAATTTCCTTCGACAATATCGATAAAAAACAAGATTTTCGATACTTTTGACACACAAATATCGATAATTAACAAGATTTTCGATACTTTTCCATGTTTTAATGGAAATTATTGATAAGTTTGCAAAAACATTCATGATCCTGGTCTATTTTTACTCTATTCTTTATTCATTACATCAATGTATCCGGTTTTTTATTACCGTTTTCATTATACACTTCTACAACTTTGCACTCCAGTGTTATGTCATTTCTCACTTGTATCACATGCACCGTTTACTGCTCCTCCTGTATAAAGCTGAAACCCTTATTCCCAACAACGAATCTGATTCTTCCTTTTCAGTGTCGTGTCTTTTCACTTCTACCTCCCTGTATCACGCATGCACCGTTTACTGCTCCTACTTCTCCACATTTACTTCTATAACCCCGGAAAAAGAGGAGAAGAACGAATCTGATTCTACCTTTTCAGTTTCGCGTCTTTCCAATGTATCACATGCACCGTTTCTGTTCATGTACCTTCTCCTCATTTATTTCTATAACCCGGGAAACGAGGAGAACGAACGAATCTCTGCCTTTTCAGTCTCATGCATTATCACTTTCCCTCCCAAACGGAAATTGCCTATAAATTAACAACTCCTCTATTTTGCTCTTCACAACATCTTCAATTTTATCTACACAACCCTTTCCTTTGCTTTTATAATCAGTTCTCTTTCCCAATCTTCTATTATAAAATGAGTTCAAGCAGAAATTCGGGTAAAATTCCTCAGTCTTTCGCAAAGAGGAAGATTGAATTTGACACATCATCAAACAGTGATGATGATTTCTACTTTGATTCTGATTCTGAAAATGACGAACAACTAAGCCACGAGGCATTAAAATCCAGCAAATTTTTCAGGAGTTTCTTCGAGGCCTTCGATCGAATGAACTCTATCAACGACCCTACTACTACATGGCGCTGTCCAGCATGCCACGGAGGTCCTGGTGCCTCTAAGTCGTTTTCTGGCCTTCAGTCCCTACTCACCCATGCAAAAACCAAAAAAGGAGATAAGATGAAAATCCATCGCCTCCTTGCTCAGACGTTGGACGAGGAATTACGAAGAAGGGCTGCTTCGGCCACTCCTCAACCTCAACAAAACGCTTCAGGCCAATGGCGTGGTCTGAGTAATGATGCTGCTATTGTCTCCCCCCCCCCCCCCCGCCTTCAAGCCACCAGGAACCTAATCACCAAATACTCTGGCCACCCATGGTGATGATTAGGAACACACAACTTCATACAGATGAAGAGGGGAAGGTAGTTATATAACTTCTGAATTATGTTTTCATTACTATTATAATACTTAACTTCTTATTTCTTTAATTTTTTGCTTCAGTGGATTGGCATGGGAAACCAAGACCTTCTCAACGCTTTCAATACCTTTGGTGCTGTTGCCAAGGCTCGCCATTCATATGGTCCACGAGGCCATCGTGGGATGAGCCTTTTGATTTTTGAGAGCACAGCGAGAGGTTATTTAGATGCTCAGCGTCTGCATAACCAGTTTGCTGCCCAAGGTTTCGGGTTAGATGCTTGGCAACGTCATGCTCCTTCCTCTCCATCCAGCCAGCGCCAACTATATGGTTACATGGCTGAAAAAGAAGATATACACATCTTCAACCGCCATCTCCAAGGTTTTCTCTATCATTTTCTTCTATTATTAATAACAAGATACTCTTCTGCTCATACTTATGCAAAAAAAATTTGTTCATTAGGCAACCAAAAGGTCAAGTTTGAGATGCGACCATATGCAGAGATGGTTGGACAGCAAGCTGGTGCTGGAACAAGTTCCATGGGTGGCAGGGGGACTTGAAGGGAGGAGGCTTGAAGGGACAATGAATTCAGAATAAAGAAAAGATTGATGGTCTAATATTTATGTGCAGTTCAAAGACCATGCCAGATTGTTTCCAATATCATAAAACTCTATTACATGATATTGAAAACAATCCGGCTTGGTCTTTGCATTGCACATAAATATTAGAAGATCAATCTTTTGTTTCTTCTCAATTTCTTTTTATTTCCGTTGCCATATCGTTTTGTAATCTTTTCATTTTGTAATCTTTTCCTTTCTATCTGATGCACTACTATTTTCTTGATTCTAATTCATATAAACGATTTAATAGAAGTTTCCATAATTTTTATAAAGTTTCCATACTTTTTCGATAGTATCTTTACCTCTCATAGACGTATCCAAACATTTAATATAAGTATCCATATATTGATAAAAAGTTTCGAAAAACTTTTCAAAAGTATTCAAACTTTCGAATTCAACATATCCAGTACCATTGATAAATTGTTTCGAAAAACTTTTCACAAGTATGGAAACTTTCGAATTCAACATATCCGGTACCATTGATAAAAAGTTTCGATAAACTTTCCAAAAGTATGGAAACTTTCGAATTCAACATATCCGGTACCATTGATAAAAAGTTTCGATAAACTTTTCAAAAGTATGTAAACTTTCGAATATAACATATCCGGTACCGCGTTACCGAATACATTATATACCTTATAACAAATTAGACGCTACCGGTTTTATTATGTGTGACCTTTTACTTAAATTAGCCGGTTACCACTATTTTATCATTTTTTGTGTGGTTTTTACCGGTTTTATCATTTCATATCCACATATCCGGTACCGCTTTACCGGTTACATTATATACACAACCATGTTTTCGGTAACGCCGTATATTAGCCGCATATTAATCTGCCGCACGGTAGAAAAATCCATTTAGGGGAGGAGAAAATTTGCTCATGATGAGTATTAAACTCACGACCTAAAAGAGAAGAGAGTGTGAGTGTCAATTAAACGCTTTTAACCCCATGTTGTAGAGATTGTTGACACAAAAACTGATGTTAAGTGTTTTCAATGAAATGTCCAAATTACCATACTCAAATCTACGATATTCAAATATTATAATAGTAACAATGTAAATTACTAATAATGCCAATTAAATTAATATATTAATAGTATTAAATTCAGTGATAACAATTGATTAGATGTTTAAACTTTACCAACTTAATAACTTTTTAAATGATCAACATTGTAATGATTAAGTGTACAACATAAATCGATCCGAATTAGTTAAGACGGAGCTCTAAAAACTAAAAGGGCGACAAAAAAAAAACGATTAACATTGTCAAGGCCGATATGCCAAGTTTTGAGTACAGATCTTATATATTTGATAATAGTATTAAAATTGAATTATAGAAATTTTTTGGCTAGCGAAAAACAAAAGTGATCTGGCCCTGGTTGAACTCGAAGAGTAAGAAAATGTGATTGTCAGGCTAATTAAATCGGCAGCCTCCCTCTCATGAGTTGAACTGAAAAGCTTCAGTGTTCAGCATATACTTATTGCCAAGCAAGTGGGGTTGAGATGACAGAGCAACAGGAGCATGATCAGAGGAATTTGCATAAATCATACATTTTAGCAAATCTAAGATGTTAACATAAACTAAATTCATGGAAAGAAGAGCTGATTCCATTGCATCTCTCTTTGACTAAAAAAGATTAAGACTACACAAATATCAGCAGCAGTGAGCAATATAGCCTCAAAACAAGTGTATCACTGTAGAGCAATAGATTCCATTAAATAACAGAGGTGGAATAATTGATGTTCCCCTACCAACTTAAAAGCAAAAGATAGAGCAAGGGGCCTCCATGGCTTGCATAAAGGACACAGTCCTTCCTACCATCGAGTCCCACTACAGATTGTGTTAAAACTAAAGGTAATTGGCACTCATCAGCCAACGTCAATAGGAGCCAGAAAACAACACACAGACATCAATACTCCTTCTATGTCAACAAACAATATGGCTTTAGGTTTAAACCAACAATGTATCATTTGGGCTATTAACAAGACTAGAACGGCTAATTATGAAGATATGAGCAAAGTAGAGATCAGGCACCTATATGTTTGTTTACCTTCATTCGAGAAATGCATGAAGTGAAGTCCTCTCAACATCTATGTTTATAAATTTGTAGTAATTTCATGCCACTGTGGTTTATGAAAAAGGCCGTTCTAGTCTGTGACATGAAATTACTATAAATTTATAAACATGGATGTTTTTTAATCAGTAAAATCTACTCCTAATGAAGGTAATAAGTAAATATAACTTACTAGTGGATTGTCAAAAGGAAAACCCCCTAGCAAGGGATGGATATAGAATAAAGGCCTCAAGTAGACCATGTCTCATTAATTTACCGAAAATTGGTGGAAACATATGGATAAGTGTTGAGTCTTATCAATTACTACCAGTAGCCATCAGGAACTCACCCTCACATACCAAGTCACCTCCAACGTATGCTTTCCCTTCCATTTTTGCTATTCCAAACCGCTTCTGGAGTTTGATAAGTGTCACCCTCATAACCAAAGTATCTCCTGCAATGACAGGTTTCCTAAACCTCACTTTGTCAACTCCAGCGAAAAAGAAATTTTCTCGAGAACCTCCCACTTCAGGTTGCAGCATAACCACGCCTCCAACTTGTGCCATTGCCTGGACCAAGCAAATACTTCTCTTAGTACTAACAAGAAAGATGCATTGATCAGTGTAGTATTTAGGAAATCGATCATCTAGATAGCAAACTATTTTAAGCGATTTCTTTTTGTTGGAGCACTAGCAATAAGAGATGACAGAATTTTGGTAACCAAGGCCTTGGGGCATCCTCAAGGTAACATCACCCAGCCTAGGTTTAGATCATCAAAACATGTGGTTGACAAAGAGAGTGGAAAAGAAAAACAAGACAAACTGGAGTTTCAGGGATAGAATCCAATTACCAGGTGCCAAAAGTATACTTTTTTTCTTGTTTGTCCAATCAAATAGTCAAGTAGTTTAAACAACAGAAAAACCAAGTAGGATGTCTAGCCAAAATATAACACAAAACTGCAAGAACATGGGGTATGATTTTTATGCAAAGATTGCACAAAAGGAAATGAAGGTTTTTGAGCCACCTCGCAAAGGCTCTAAATACAAAACGATACATAGAAGCTACAAGAGCGAGAAGTTTACATGAAGAAATGTGATTGTTAAGGAAGATCTGAAACAACAAAAAATCTTGCCACAAGTTCCTAAACATACGGAAGAAATAGCTCAATTTAACAAGAAAAATACACATTGAATGACAAACGAATCAAAATATATTAACAGAATAATATTCATACTAACACACTTTACGAATTCATGTCAGCTGATTCTCCAACAAATCTATGTAGTCAAGCCCGTGTTCAATGAGTATGTTAAATACAGGGCAGATGACATGAATCTTTAACAATGTAAGCATGTGTAGAGAAGCAATCTAGAAGGGAGGGGACTTTCTGAAACCAATTTTAATAATAGATGAAACAGATAACTTTAAGTTGATGTACCAGCTAGATATGCACTAACCAAACTTGCCACATACGCACGACACCTTGAGCAGATACTCGGAACAAAACTTTCAATTTAAGGCAGAATAAGATAGCAGGGTAGATATCATTCTCTTCATCTTCTGAGTCCAATATATTAGAAATGTTTTGTGGACTCTCTCTACCCTCCTTACTAATGTCTTGGCCCTTCATTGCTATATTTTTTAAAACTCATTGTATCACCAGTGTCCTATAGCAAATTTGTTTGTTCTCATTAATGGTCTTTACTTTCTCGTTCGACCCTGATGCGTCCTTACATGGTAGCATTCATGCCCTTTGGTTCACCAATTTTACTCATCCACTATTTAATACAAATTGTTGAGAAAAGTACTTGTGAAAAAGTGTGGTTTGTAATTTTAAATGTTTGGTATTACTGTTAAAGAGTGTTGTGAAAAGTTAAAATATCCATTTTAGACATGATGTTTGTGATTAAATGGTATTTTGATAATTTTATACCCCAAAGCCAAAAGCTAATAATTTTAACCTTGTCCTTTATTCCTTTTGGAGCCAAAAGAGCTTTTGGCTCCAAAAGCTGGTTTGAAAAGTAATGGAGAACTGACCCTAATAAATATAAACTGAAGAACCATTGGATGCAAGCTCCATAGGCACTATGGGGAAAAGCACCTATGATATGCCTGGCTTTTTTGCATGGTTACTTCTATCAATTTCCCCAAACGGCATATGTAGAAACCAAAGTTTTGTGCAATCGCATTTTACCTCAGCAATCTCTATTTAATTTGTGATTGAATAACAATGCTTGACTAAAATAAAGCAACTATTTCAATTTCAATTTAGACTGCCATTTTTTTCTTATTGCTTTCCCACCATTACTACAAATGCATTGCAGTAAATAATAACTCAGCTATGGTAACTGGTAAGTAGGAATTCTATCTATGCTGCTCCAACTCTTTACTTTACTTTACGTACTCATATCTAAAGCCCATGTCTGATGAACTATGGACATGGGTATGAAGATATGATCCTTCAAATATAGGGAAAAACTTAGAAAAAATTGATCATTACCCATGTTGGCCATGTACCTTATCCGACACGCACCGGGAGTCCACATAACATAGGTTTCTGTTTCATACAAGTCTAGTCATAAAGCAAGACCAATCTTACACCTTTTAAGTAGATTCATAACTGAAAAGTTATCAAATAACTACACAATTCGATACATCCTGCTACAATCCTATATGACATCCTTTTAAAGGAAACTATGGATGCTAAAAAACATTCATAAAATCGAAACCGACAAAAGTTAAATGATAAATAAAGTGATTAAATCTCCAGACATCCAGGAAAGAAAAAGTGAAAGGAAGTTTAATTACCTCAACCATGAGAACGCCAGGCATTATAGGCCTCTCAGGGAGGTGTCCAGGGAAAAAGTCATCATTTATACTCACATACTTTATACCTACAGCTGATACACCTGGATTATATTCTATCACACTATCCACCAACAAAAATGGAAACCTACAACAACCAAAGTAAAGCCACTAAATACAATAGGGGAATCAAGCAAAAGAAAGCTAAAAAAAACTAAGAAATCAAAGCTAGAGAGTTCAGTTAAACCTGTGTGGCAATATCTCTCTTATCTGATTAATGTCCATCACGGTAGGAAAAGCTGGGTACCCTGAAACAATCAACAAAGAATTGAACAAACCCAGACTTCATCAGAACATAATGATTTTGAAAAAGTTTAAATTGGGTGTAAAAATGAAAGGCCGATACTTGTTTCAATCGGAGTTTCCTTTCCCGTGCTGTTGGGTACATTTAAAGAGCAATGAAGGGCCGAGTTGGAGCGGTGGATGGGGTTCAGATTGAGTGAAGAAGATGCGGGCAAAGAAATAGATGTAGAAGGAAGATGCCTTCCCGGGTGACTCAGTGAGCGGTGAGTGAAAGAGACGAGCGAGTGAGAGGCAGCTGCCATTGGCTGAGAAATGGCGGAGAGCTCGAAGTGCAGTTCTGAGTTTAGGTGGAGCGACCATCTTGTTTGTATTTACGGACGGTTGGTCACTCACGCGCTCCTTGTTTATGGTCTACTCGGATCCAATTGGAACTGTTTAATAAACTGTCACAGTAAACTCCCTTATTCTCGCCTTTAGTCCTTCAATTTCGTAATTTTTTATTTACATTACTTTTTAAAATTAGATTTTTGGTCGTTTCGATAACATTATATCTTAATATTATTTCATTTTTCATAATTTCAAAATATCATGTCATCAGACAAATTGATTTAAATTCAGGGGTCTCTTAAAATAGACATCATACTTTTTTTTCATTGATATTATTTGTTGGGTTCAGATACAAATACTTATTTAGGCATATTTTCATGCCATCTATGTATATTTTCATGTATATTATTGTAATGTTTTCAAGATAGTTTGACCTTCTCTTGTACGTGGTGTCTATCATAAGATATTTTTAGGGATTGAAGTGAAATGATACATAAATTGGGTATACATAAAATATTGGCTAATTTGTCTATATATTTTCTTTTGAGAAATTATCTGGAAAAATACATCTCTTTGCAGAATATTTGGAAAAATACCCTTCATTTGGCCCACATCAGGGTAAATCGCATCCTCTAGGGCGTGATATCCAAAATCGCGTTGTACACGGAGCGACTTCAGTCTGATGTGAATTATATTATACGATATTTATTTTTAGGGTAATCTTCATCAGTGGTCACTTTCGTTTAGAGTGTGTTCTATTTTGGTCACCAAAATTTAAAAAAGATTATTCTGGTCACTTACGTTTAGAATCGTTTCTATTTTGGTCCCTTGGCCGTTAGTCTCCGTTACTTAAAAAATTAGATTCTAATATAACCCCCAAACTTTCAAAATTTTCTTTTTCACCATCTTCCCCAAAAATTATAAAACTAAAACCCCATAAAATTAAATCAATGGCTATAACCCAACACTACAACTCATTCCCCCAAGATTAAAAGCGTCACCTTCCATTGCAAATGGCGGGTACCGGTCTAATACGAAGAATGTGTGTTCTATTTCAAGACCCATCTAAACTGTTGAAGCCGAGCATAAATACCAGATTAGCCTCATATCCTTCATATGGAGCAGGAAAAGACCCCTATGAACTGTTGAAGTTCATTCCATATGGTCCACCTTGAGCCGTCAATTATCAAGACATTGAGATTAGAAGGGAACAAAATATAGTTATGGTCATACAATTGAGCAGACCAAAAGAGCAAAGCAAAACCCAGGAACATCGATGGACTCTACAAAATAGACCTGAACACTTGAATTTCAGACTTTTCGCACCAAAGTCTCAAGTTCTAATCCTCATAAATTTTAAAAGATGGAGAGAGAAGGGAATATAACCAGACAGCACACTAAAAAATTACTTTACTAAAATTTGATAAAGAAACTTTAACCATATAATAAAAGTAAGATCATACCAGCAACCCAAGGTCTACCATCCATAATGGCAAGTTTTACACGTAGCTTTTCAACTTCACGTGCTATGGAGACCATGTTCTTCTCAATTGCTTGTCTCTGCTTCACCAGCTCGATATTTGACTTTTTTCATAATCAATGGCATTCCTTTGAAATAAAATTTTAAGGTAACATTTCAATACATAAATGGATACATTAATGATTAGCACTGCAAGTTAAATGCTCAATAAAAACTTTCATTAGTTTAGATTTTTTTTAGAAAAGACGGGTGAAAAAGGATTCGGGTCAACTCCTGGTGCAGGCCAACAATTTCTGTCCTTAAAATAGATATTTATTGATTATCACCTTGCAGCCTGGCAACATCTTGCTTGAGAGTCTGAACTTGGCCAGTCAGTTCATGTTTAAAATTATTCAGTTTCTGAACTTCTACATGGAGTTGCACAACCTCCTTCTTCAATGGCTCAGTTGCACGGAGATCTGCCTCCAGCTTCAAGCCTTTGTCAATAAGTCCCCTTGAGTGCAGCCTTGTTTAGCACAAATTTCACCAATTACAAGATTCAAACGATGAATTTCATCTTTCGCAACACCAAGCTCTTTTTGTATAGCCATTCGATCTTCTACCAGCCTGCTGTTATCACTCAAAAGCCTTCGAATTTGCAATGGAAGCTGACGCTTTTAATCTTATGGGAATAGATTGTAGTGTTGGGTTATAGTCATTGATTTAATTTTCTGGGTTTTAGTTTTATAATTATTGGGGAAGATGGTGAAAAATAAAATTTTGAAAGTTTGGGGGTTAAATTAGAAACTAATTTTCTAAGTAACGGAGACTAACGACCAATGGACCAAAATAGAAACGATTCTAAACGTAAGTGACCAGAATAATCTTTTTTTAATTCTGGTGACCAAAATAGAACACACCCTAAAAAAAGGAACAATGGTGAAGAATACTCTTATTTTTTAAAAAATAAATTGAAGTCAAGTTCTGTAGGACGCAACTTCCATGAGAATTTCAAACGACTCATCGCGAATTTATCGATTAATATGTAGAAGTCACATTATGCAGAATACGACTTTTGCGTGAATCTGTTGTTTATACAATTATGGATAAGGTTGTTTAGGGTTAATTTGCATGGTCTTGTGGGATAATTTTTCATGATTTTGATGTTTTACCTCATAGTAGTGATGTTTCTCTTCAAAATGGTGTGAAAATCGACGTATATAAAGCATCCGAAACGATGTTTAAATCGCGTTAAAACGCTACCTTGCCATGTTTCTTTGATTGAAGAAAATGGGAACATTGGTTGGTAGGATTGTTTATGGTTGATTTGCATGGGAATTTCACGTTTTTTTGTTATTTAACTTTTACGCCGTAGTACGGAACACATGTTTACAATGGTGCAGAAATTGTGAAGAACTAATGTTTTGATATAATAATTGAAAAATAGTTTTGGACTAAATTTAAAAGATTTTAAAAGTGTCTTTAAGTCCAAACAACTTAAAAATAAGTTTGTGGATGTTTTTAATGGTTTTGGCAAGGTTTGAAACGTTTTTAAGTAGTCAAACTAGGGTTCTCAAGGTACATGTTTCGATACAGGGTAACCTGTTTCAAAACAGTTTGAAACTGCCAAAACCCGTACCGAAACAGGGCTTGCTTGTTTCGATACGGAGGATTTTCGTTTCGAAACACCAAATGGGTGTTTCGATACGTCCAACGGTCAAAACCTCCCCAACGGTCGAAATTTCCCAACAACTTTTTAATTGCAGCTCAACGTTCACTCATACCAAAACGGTTTGTAACCGTTTCGATAAAGCTCATATTGTTTCGATACGATCAGAGGTGTTTTGATATTGCTTGTTGCATCAGGCTTCAAGGGCTAGTTCTGAAGAAGGCCATTCCGATATGGGGTCGCCTGTTCCGAAATGGACATCACTAGAACTGCAATTAATGAGGGAAATAAAGTCTCTAACGACTCCAATTCAATCCCAACGGCCCTCAACGGCTACAAACTCAATTGAGAGTATAAAAAGGATCTTCAAGCATCAAGAGAAGACTAATGCTTTAATTGTAAACAACATCTTGATAAAGAAATTGTCTTAGAGGTTAATTGTACATTTTCTTGTATAAACAACACTTGTGAGCTTAATTGTCAAACTTGCTCAACTGTTTAGGTTTTGGGTGAGAGCTTTATAATGCAAACAAATACCTATTAGAGGGATTTCAAGTTTTCTTAGAATTTCTCTTGAGAGAGAGTGCTTGATCAAGCTTTGGGTAGAAAGCTTGATCGTTGTAACGGTTTCCTCCTAAGCCGAGAAAAGGGGACAAAATTCTTAGTGAATTTGTTTGAAATCCTTAGTGGGGAGCTAAGGTGGTGGATGTAGGTGCTTTTTAGAAGGTCGAACCACTATAAATCCTTGGGCCTATTGTTTATTTTTTACCTCCCACAAAATCACCCAAATATCTAACTTCTCCACCACTTGGCGATCTAGAACGATTGAAGGAAATCAAGCACATAAAAGCTCAACAATTGATATCAGAGCTTGGCTCAATGAGTATTAACATATTATTGAGGTGATCGGGCAAGCTCGAACAACATTTCAAACAACCGGTTCAATAGCGTAATCCATCGACAAGCCACCATTCTTCGATGGGACCAACTATGCTTATTGAAAGACGATGATGATTTTCTTTGTCAAATCCAAAGACTACAAGCTTTGGGATATTATTGAGGATGACCCATTCGTTCCACAAAGAAGCAAGGCGGATTGGAGTGCCAACGACCGCAAGAAGATGGAACTAAATTACAAGGCTTTGCACTTAGCCTCAACATCTATGAGAAGATGTCTTCTTGTGAGAGTGCCAAGGAAGTTTGGGAAAAGCTCGAAGTTACATACGAGGGAACAAACGAAGTAAAGGAGACCAAGAACGGCCTCCTCAACCTAGAGTATGAGAACTTCAAGATGGATTCGGAAGAGGACATTGAGAAGATGTTCCATCGATTCTCCATCATCACCAATGGACTTAAAGGCTATGGAGAAGCTATTCCAAAAGAAAAGCTTGTCTGAAAGCTTATCTACTCCCTTCCCGAGTCACGTGACTCGAAAAAGACTGCCATCATCGAAGCCTAGAATCTCAAGACCTTGAAGCTTGATGAACTCATGGGATCACTTCTCACTCACCAAATTATGAAGAAAGAAAAAGAAGAAGAGAAGAAGAAGAAGGAAGAGATAAGAAAGATAGGGAAGAAGAAGATCATGAAGCTAGGAATCAACGCAAATGCCATTGCTCTCAAGCCCTTCAAGTGCAACCATGTTGATACAAGTGAGAAGGAAGTTGAAGAAGAAGATATAGTTCATCTCTTCAAGAATTGTGCCCCATTCATAAAGAAAGCAATGAAAGAATTCGATCGTGAATCAATGAAGAAGAAGATGGCAAACACTTCAAGCCATAAGAAGAATGCATATGTGGCTACATGGAGTGATGAAGACTCCAACAACGATGAACAAGCCAACCTTTGCCTTATGGCCATCGAAGAAGATTCAAGGGTAACTTCTAATTCATTTACCTCATGTTCATATTCCTTTGATGAATTATAAGATGCCTATGATGATTTGGTTTTAGAATTTAAAAATCACATTTTTGAAAAATAAAAAAGTTGTTTCAAATTTAAAAATTCAAAATGATTCGATTTCTAAAACCAAAATTGAACTTGAAGCAAAAATCAATGAGTTTGAGCAAAAATGTGTTGATTTATAAAATTTGCTTCATAAAATTTAAGAGGAAAAATATTTGATTTCTAAAGAGCTTGAAAATAAAAATAATTTTGGAAAATCAAACTTTTATGTTAGACAATCTAGTGCCCCTAGATTTATAAATGGAAGATGTTTTAGAAGTGTTTGGGTCCCAAAAGAACTAACCACTTCAACTAAAAAGGATGAAATTGTAAAATGGATTCCTAAGTGGACTAAATTTTGTGCTACTAATGTCTATGGATCTAAAGCAATTTGGATACCAAAAATTACTTGATTGCCTTGATTAGGTGTGATGGAGATTGATCAACAAGTCCAAATTTGAGGGGGGGTGGGCTCCATGCACACAAGAAGATCACTTGAAGAAGGAAGACTCCACATCCTCCCTTGAAGTTAGTGTTGGTAAAATCTAGTTGTTTTATTTGTTTGATTTGATTTATTTTTTTAATTCAACTAGATTATCATATATGTTGAACTAACTCTTAATGATGATTTGGGTAAGAGGGAGCCATTTTAAAACCAAAATTCTTATTTGTGTCAATTTTTTACCTCCTAAGTTATTTTGAACCTTAAGTTATTTAAATTTTTTCGATATAACAAAAAAGGGACAAATAGTTTGAAAAATTGATTTTTCAAAAGAATAAGGGGAGCTTTAACTTTTCTTAATTTTTGAAATCTCTTAATTAAATTTTTAAAATACAAAGGGGGAGAATCCCAAACAATTTTTCAAGTTAGTTTTATTATATCAAAAAAGGGGAGATTGAAGAACTAATATTTTGATATAATTAAAAATAGTTTTGGAAAGGTTTGAAACGTTTTTAAGTAGCCAAACTAGGGTTTTCAAGGTACCCGTTTCGATACAGGGTAACTTGTCTTGAAATAGTTTGAAACTGCCAAAACCTGTACCGAAATAGGGCTTGCTTGTTTCGATACAGAGGGTTTTCGTTTCGTAACACCCCTTTGGTGTTTCGATACGTCCAACGGTCAAAACCTCCATAATTGTCGAAATTTCCCAACGACTTTTTAATTGCAGCTCAATGGCCACTCGTACCGAAACGGTTTGTCACCATTTCGATAAAGCTCATATTGTTTGGATACGATCAGAGGTGTTTTGATACTGCTTGTTGCATCAGGCTTCAAGGGCTAGTTCTGAAGAAGGCCATTCCAATATGGGGTCGCCTGTTCCGAAATAGACATCACTAGAACTGCAATTAACGAGGGAAATAAAGTCTCTAACGGCTCCAATTCAATCCCAACGGCCCTCAACGGCTACAAATTCAATTAGGAGTATAAAAGGGACCTCCAAGCATCAAGAGAAGACTAATGCTTTAATTGCCAACAACATAATGATAAAGAAATTGTCTTAGAGCTTAATTGTACGTTTTCTTGTATAGACAACACTTGTGAGCTTAATTGTCAAACTTGCTCAAGTGTTTAGGTTTTGGGTAAGAGCTTTATAGTGCAAACAAATACCTATTAGAGGGATTTCAAGTTTGCTTAGAATTTCTCTTGTGAGAGAGTGCTTGATCAAGCTTTAGGTAGAAAGCTTGATCGTTGTAATGGTTTCCTCCTAAGCCGAGAAAAGGGGATGAAATTCTTAGTGGATTTATTTGAAATCCTTAGTGGGGAGCTAAGGTAGTGAATGTAGGTGCTTGTTAGAAAGCCGAACCACTATAAATCCTTGTGTCTATTGTCTATTTTTTACCTCCCAAAAAATCACCCAAATATCCAACTTCTCCACCAGTTGGCGAGCTAGAACGGTTGAAGGAAATCGAGAACATAAAAACTCAACAAATTGACACGTAAAAGGCATCCTAAAGAGTGTAGAAATTGTGTTAAAATGCTATCCTGGTATATTCCTTTTGCATTAAGAAAGTGGAAATATGGGTCGATATTCATGTTTTATTCAATTTTGTTGTTCTAGTGTATATTCGTGGGGTTTTTTGTTATATAACTTTGACGTGGTAGTAGGAGAACACATGTTTAAAATCGTACGAGAACACATGTTATTTAGGATTAAAACATTAGAGTTACAATTACAATTAGTTGATTCGAGGGCGGCTCTTAAAAGGACATTTTCTGATGTCGTGTTCAGGGTTCCTACAATTTCCACACAACTTAGGTTGACCGATAGGTTCTTGAGGAACTATATCCTCGGCACTATGAATCCTAGTTGACTTTGAGCGACCTTTTTTGTTGCGTTGCAGGGATTCATTTGACCGAATCTTAGGTTCATTTTGAACCACATCAGGATGACGTTCATTTTCGATCGGAGGAAACTCGGATCGATATACCATGAAAACATTTTCAAGTTTGTATACAGTATCAACAAGTGTCATTGCGTAGAGATGAACAAATGCACATGTAGCGAAGACGTGAGCATACGAGTACTTGAATGTCTGAAAGACTCCGCAATCATATGTTCGCCCTTGTAGATTAACAACGTAGTTGTGGTGCATAATTCCTTCAAGTGGTCGTGAAAATTCAGTAACCGTAAACCTATGGTAGTGATGAGAGAAGCATGTGGCACCCATCACGTTTGCTTGCGCACGATATATCTAAAATTTTTGTTGGAGATCTAGATGGAACCTGTTGCCACCTGCCATCCAGTTCATAGCTTGTTTTCTGAGGGTTGCAAAAGGGTAGCCATTCGATAATATGTTGCCTTCACAATTGATGTGATAGGTAAATGACGTGTTTCCTTCAGGGACGAATTGATCGCCTCAGCCAAGTTCGTCGTCATGTGACCATATCGACGACCTTCATCATAACATCACAACCATTTCTCCCCCGGGATATGAAAAAGATAGTCATATCCAAATTGATTTCTAACTTTCAACTCTTCTAGCAGCTCTTCAACCACCGTAACTCGATGTGCGCTGCCTATTAAAAAAAGTACGAAATAATTAACGAGAATTAATAATAATTGGAAATTTAGTTTATAATTTTGAGAGTGAAAGGCGTACCCATGCGAAGAACCATTATACGCTCATCATTGTTCTTATACCTTTTGTAGTACTTTGCAGTAATGTGCCGCAGACAGTACCGATGATGAATATAGGGAGGTTCCCAAGACAGTCCCAAACGTCGGATTGATCCCCAGATCCCTGTGCCTCTGTCGGAAATAATACATATTCTGTCTGGTCTTGCCCGTAGTACCCGGCGTAAGACATGGGTTTGCAGGTTGGGAAGAAAAAACATCCACAAAGGGATATCTTCCTTTTCAAAAATGGTGAACGCTACCGAAATGCATTTTCTACTGCCATCTTGTACAACTGCCACTAGCAAGATATGGGTGTATCTACCGTTCAAGAATGTGCTGTCGATATGTAGCATCGGCTTGCAGTGGCGAAATCCTACAACGAGTTGCGAACGTGGCTCAACTGTATGCAGAAATACAACCCATCAATTGTTGTTGAACTTGAGACAATGCCAAGATACGAAAGGGATCGTGTCGTACCTGGGGAGCGCGAATTTTTTCGCCTATCTTAGACATTTCCGCAATGCGTTAAAGCATTCTGCCACTGCAAGCCGATGCTGCAGATCGACGTCACATTCTTTTACAACAGATACACCCAGATCTTACTAGTGGAAGTTGCACAAGACATCAACAGAAAATGCATTCAAGTAGCATTCGCCATTGTTGAAAAGGAAGATATCCCTTCGTCGACGTTTTTTTCTTACCAACCTATGAACCCATGTCTTACATCGGGTACTATGGGCAATACCTGACAGAATATGCATTATTTCAGGCAAAGGCGCAAGGATCTAGGGATCAATCCAACATTTGGGGAAAGTCTTGGGAACCTCCCTATATTCATCATCGGTGCTGTCTGAGGCACATTGCTCCAAATTACTACCAGATGTATAAGAACAATGATGAGCGTATAATGATTCTTCGTATGGGTACGCCTTTCGCTCTCAAAATTATAAATTAAATTGCCAATTATTATTAATTCTCATTAATTATTTCGTACTTTTTTAATAGGCAACACACATCGAGTTGAGGTGGTCGATGAGCTGCTAGAAGAGTTGAAAGTTAGAAATCAATTTGGATATGACTATCTTCTTGATATCCCGAGGGAGAAATAGTTGCGATGTTATGATGGGGTCGTCAATATGGTCACATGACGACGAACTTGGCTGAGACGATCAATTCGCCTCTGAAGGGAACACGTCATTTACCTATCACATCAGTTGTGAAGGCGACATATTATCGACTGGCTACCCTTTTTGCAACCCTAAAAAAACAAGCTATGAACTAGATGGTAGATAGCCACAGGTTCCATCTAGATCTCCAACAAAAATTTCAGATATACCGTGCGCAAGGAAACACGATGAGCGTCATATGCTTCTATCGTCACCAACATAGGTTTACGGTTACTAAATTTTCACGACCACTTGAAGGAATTATACACCACAACTACATTGTTAATCTACAAGAGCGAACATGTGATTGCAGAGTCTTTTAGAGATTCAAGTACCTATGTGCTCACGTCTTTGCTGCATGTACATCTATTCATCTCGACGCAATGATACTCGTTGATCTTGTATACAAACTTGAAAACGTTTTCAAGGTATACCGATCCGAGTTTCCTCTGGTCGGAAATGAACATCATCCTGATATGGTTCAAAATGAACCTAAGATTCGACCAAATGAATCCTTGCAACGCAACAAAAAAGGTCGTCCAAAGTCAAATAGGATTCATTGTTCCGAGGATATGGTTCCTCGAGAATTGACCGACCGACCTAAGTTGTGTGAAAATTGTAGGGACCCTGGACACGACATTAGAAAATGTCCATTTAAGAGCCGCCCTCGAATCAACTAATTGTAATTGCAACTCTAATGTTTTATCCTAAATAACACGTGTTCTCGTACGATTTTAAACATGTGTTCTCGTACTACCACGTGAAAGTTATATAACAAAAAAAACCCACGAACATACACTAAAATAACAAAATCGACTAAAACATGAATATCGACCCATGTTACCATTTTTTAATGCAAAGGGGTATACCAATATAGCATTTTTAACAGAATTTTTACACTCTTTAGGATGCCTTTTAAGCGTCAATTTCTGCACCATTGTAAACATGTATTCTCGTACTACGACGTGAAAGTTAAATAACAAAAAAAAAACGTGAAATTCTCATGCAAATCAACCATAAACAACCCTACCAACCCATATTCCCATTTTCTTCAATCAAACAAACATGGCAAGGTAGTGTTTTTAACCTGATTTAAACACCGCGAATGCTTTATCTACGCCGTTTTTTACACCGTTTTGAAGAGAAACATCACTACTATGAGGTTAAACATCAAAATCATAAAAAAATTATCCCCCAAGACCATGCAAATTAACCCTAAATAACCCTATCCATTTTTTATAAACAACAGATTTACGCAAAAGTCACGTTCTGCATAACGCGACTTCTGCATATTACTCGATAAATTCGCGACGAGTCGTTTGAAATTCTCGTGGAAGTCGCGTCCTACAGAACCCGACTTCAATTTTTTTTAAATAAATACCGGATAATATAATCTACATCGGACTGAAGACGCTTCGTGTACAACGCGATTTTGGATATCGCGCCTTGCAGGACGCGATTTACCCTTACGTGGGCCAAATGAGGGGTATTTTTCCAAATATTCCCTAAAGGAGGGTATTTTTTCAGATAATTCCCCAAAAGAAAATATCTGGATAAATTAGCCTAAGATATTAAATTTGACTCTCAATCATTAAAAAAAATTCGAATCAATTTTAATGAAAATGTTAAATAAAATATTATTTTTAACAAGGTTAATATAAATTTTTGGCTTAATGCACAGAATAGCCCCTAAAGTTTATCACTTTTCCCAACTTGGTACTTAACGTTTCATTTGGGACGTTAAGCCCCCTAACGTTTTCACCGTTATCCCATTTTGCCCTAAACCGTTACTTTTGCCGTTACAAAAATGTTTTTAACCGTTAAAAAAAATTTCAACCAATAAGATCGTGCCACGTCAACTCCTCTTTGATAGAGTAACCTGCATGATTTTATTAAAAGGGTAAATGTCATGTCAAGTCTCTTATATTTATTTTTTTATTCAATTTAGTCACTGAAAAATCTATTTTTACCTAAAATTGACCCCTATTTGTTTCTATTTTTTTAATTTAGCCCAATATTTGTTATTAATAATAATATTGTTTTATTTAAATGTTACTATTTAATAAAAATAAATTAAATATTTTAATATTAAATTAGTAATTTTTGATAAATTAATCCTTACTAATTTAATATTATATTATTTTTTGCAATTCCAAAATAAATTAGATTTATAATTTAGACCCATCAAAATAAATTAAATGTTAATCTTAAATAGTTTCCAATTACGTCCCAAAATAAATTAATTTTATAATTAAGTCTCATTACGTCCTAAATTAATAATTTGATATTAATTTAATATTAAATTAGTCTCTTAATTTATCTAATTTAACATTAAACAATTTTTTATATAAATTACATTTTACTAATTTAAAATTAAAATATTTTTAATAAAGTCCCATTACGTCCTAAATTGCTTAATTTTATAATTAAGTCTCATTACGTCCTAAATTAATAATTTGATATTAATTTAATATTAAATTAGTCTCTTAATTTATCTAATTTAACATTAAATAATTTTTTATATAACATTAAGCAATTTATGACGTAATGGGACTTTATTAAAAAGCACCAATCTATCTTCAGTCACTCCCTGGGCTTTCATTTCCTGAAATTTCAATTCTAATTGTTAATATTCATAAATTTTTACTTCCAAAACAAGCTTTCCGACTTCTGATAAATTCCCATTTAATAATATCTCTCAAGTTTACCTGTGGCATATCTACTGCATAAATAATCTTCTCAAAGGTAATGCAGTGTTGCTGGAATGGAAGGCTCATGCCCTTTTTCCTATGTTGTATTGTATCCGGCTCAGCTTTTGGCCTCAATAGTTCTGCTAAAATTAATTATTTTGGCATTGGATATCAAAATGAGCTGATTTCAAGACATTTGCTTCCACAATATAAACACACAATATTTAATTTAATTTTATTAAATAATAACATTTAAATAAAATAATAATATTATTAATAACAAATATTGGGCTAAATTAAAAAAAATAGAAACAAATAGGGGTCAATTTTAAGTAAAAATAGATTTTTCAGTGACTAAATTGAATAAAAAAATAAACATAGGAGACTTGACATGACATTTACCCTTTTAATAAAATCAGGCGGGTTACTCTATTAAAGAGGAGTTGACGTGGCACGATCTTATTGGTTGAAAATTTTTTTAACGATTAAAAACTTTTTTGTAACGGCAAAAGTAACGGTTTGGGGCAAAATGGGATAACGGTGAAAACGTTAGGGGGCTTAACGTCCCAAATGAAACGTTAAGTACCAAGTTGAGAAAAGTGGTAAACTTTAGGGGCTATTCTGTGCATTAAGCCTAAATTTTTCAAGATACCATGCTGACATGACATTATTTGTCTTATATATCATACTAATAAGTAACTTAAAAATTATAAAATGATTAAAAATAATAATATAAAAATTCAAAATACAATACGAAGTATGCTTGAACTCTCGTGTCAGAGATGTAAAAAGATTTAACATTTTAATCAATGTTTTAAATAAAGAACGGTTGGACTTTTGTACAGTGAGGTTTTGGATAGGGGTGTTTAAAATTATTCGACTTGACTATCTGAACATAAATAATTGAATATTTATTTGGAATATTTTTTACTCGGGTTGGGTACTTAGCCTGCCATTTTACGGGTCGTACTCGGGTCAAAAATATGAAATTTTCGTATACCTAATTCCTATTATTTAAAAAAAAAAACCTTATAAATTTGAACAAAATACCCTTTCACTATATGTAATTATATATTAAAATAAAATAAACTAGTTATAAATATTAAAAAACCCCTTTCAACTAGAGTAATAGTTTATATGTTTTTATTTTTTTTAAATATGTATTAGCCAGACTTGACTAAAATAAATAACAACAATGCTATGACAACGCACCAAGAGTAATAGCTTTTAAATATATCTGAATATTTTTGACTTAAAATTAATTTTAAATCATTAATTTTTATATTTAGATTATGTATTATGAATTTTTAATTTTTATGTGTTTTCGGTGTGATTTTTAAAAAAAATTAAATTTTAAAAAATATGATTCGGGTATTCGGTACCTGATTTTGCGGGTACCCGAATTTTACGCCCGACTATCGAGTACCCGAAAACCATGAGTCGGGACACGGGCTGAGAAATATGTTACCCGAAGAACTGGGTACTCGACACCTCGGGTACCCGAAATTCCGAGTACCCAAATTTGAACACTCTTAATTTTGAACATGTACGAGATAAACGATCGCACAGGACCAAAAAAAATTGCTTGTAAACCTTTAAACCCCTTTTTTTTATATATAAAACTAAGGTCAACCCTGGCACTTTTTGAAAGTCGAGGGTCGATAAAATAGAATTAAAACCAATTTAACATGAAACATAATTGTTGAAATTAAATTTATCATTATATCTGAAATGATAACAAAAAACCCCATATATATATATTTGAATATACCAGTTTAACTATAAGGTAATATTTGTTAATTTTTTTTAACCTTTTAATAAGACACGCACACCGTGCACATATGACGCTCAAACCTAGATTATCTATATAAAATACATCATTCTTTACCACTGAGACCACTCCACGAGTTCAAAAAAACCCATATATTTTTAAAAAATTAAATGATATGATAATTTATAAGAATCATGCAGCATATGCTTATAACCCAACATAAGAACTCACATAAAAACTTGGTAAACCAAACAAAAACATAACATAATGGCATGGCTAGCCATAGAGTGGTCAGGAAAGGCGTGCATAATGGCTTTGGTTTTGTAGGGTAGATTTTGTAACACCCAAAGGCCATTAACTTTTCAAACCAAATCAGGCGTTTTATATTCTAATTTAAAACTTAATTTATTTTAGGTAAAATGAAAAAAGATGCCCTCAACGTTTGCATGTTTTGTCATTTAGCCCCCTATTCTTTTTTTAATTCAAATATGCCCTCAACGTTTGCTTGTTTTGTCATTTGGCCCCCTATTCTTTCTTTTGGTTCAAATATGCTCCCAACGTTTCATTCATAGTCTAAATATGCCCATGTTGGATGTAAACTGTCAATCAACTGACGGTCAACGACTTATAAATTTTTTTTGACGTGGCATCAACAGATCTTAATACGTGGCAAGTCCAATCAACATCAGCTGTTGAACGTCAGTTGACTACAAATACGTGGCATATTTGAACCAAATTGAAACGTTGGGGGGCATATTTGGACTACAAATGAAATGTTGGGGGGACATATTTGGACCAAAAGAAAGAATAAAGGGCCAAATGACAAAATAAACAAACGTTGGGGGCATATTTGGACAAAAAAAAATAGAGAGTCATATGACAAAACATGCAAACGTTGGGACATCTTTTGTCATTTTGCCTTTATTTTAAAGCTTTAAAGATTTTATTCTCAAGCGCTCATGGGAGCTTTTCACATGTTGATTTGATCACTTTTATGTCATGTTTGACATGAATCTCACATTAAAAAGAAAAAAAATGTTTAAAAATATTAAATTATTGATGCTACACATACTATTATATATGTTATTTAAAAAAAGTAATGAACCATGACAAGAGTATATAATCTCGGTAATCCCATCAAGCTTGTATTAGAAGTGTTTATAGTTGGTTAATCGTACCGTTTAGTTTAAACGGTTGGTTAACAGGTTATGACAGTTATTGAATCATGACCTAACCATTAAAAAATGGTTAACCATTTTAACCATTAACGGTTAATCGTTAGTGGTTAAAATGGATAATCATTTCTTAATGATTAAGTTACAAGTTAACTTATAATTTATTATAACTTCGATTGAAACAACAATTAAATTTACCAAATCATCTCGTAAGAATGCAAGACATGATTTTGATAAATTCAACATGATTTTAAAGACTAAATAAAACGAAAAACTAAATAATAATGAATCTTTCTTCAACATGATATAAAATTCGACATGATTTTTGATAAATCCTCCATCAAATCAAAAACCTAAGAGTTCGACGTGAGAATTTTGCACTAGCCGTAATCTATAGAAATATAAAAGATAAAACGTAAATCAAATTCATATTACTACAATAAAAGGAAAGACAAAACAAAATTATACGCTGAACTAGAATAAGGAGACGACAATCATTACTCTTAGGCGATCCTTCTTTCCCAACATATTCACCTTACGAACCTATTTACAAACATAAGATGAGCAAAATATATAAATATGACATTATATAAATAGGGAAAAACAAACATATATAGCTCATGAAACAGTAATAGCACAACAATTCAAGAGTAGATGCAATTAACATTTGGTTCTTTAAGCCTTAAAAGGGGAAACTTGAATAAAAGAAAAATCAACAGCTGAACATTTCATATATCAGTTAATGAATTCAGAATTATTACCTCAAGGCACAAAAAGTTAATTCTATGATCAAATCACTCATGGTCTTGATTATCTTCAACCGAAATGGAATATGACTCATCAATCATAATTATTGGTTGATTGAATGTTAAATCTTTTATTCCTATATTTCAAAACATGAAACAAGTTAGTATAAGAAATATAATATAAAAGATAAAATATAATTATGAATTGGATTAAAAAGATTAATCATCCTCCAATTCCTCCAACTCAAAAAGATTTTCCTCTATTATAAGAGAACCTCGAGATTGACGTAGCCAATCTTGTGAACAAATAAGAGCTTATGCTATTCTTGGAGTTAAGGAAGTGCGAAAAGAATCGAGAACTCTACCTCCTGTGTTAAAAGCGGACTCAGAAGCGGCATTAAAAATTGGAATACCTAGCACATCTCGAACATTCGAGCAAGAACATGGTACCTCCTTTGAGACTCACTCCACCATCCTAAAATATCAAAATTAAGATTATTTGGTTCAACTTCTTCACTCAAGTATCTCTCCAACTCAGTGTTTTCATCACAATTTCCTAAAGTTTTCTTTGCCATTCTATACCTATTATAGTAATGTTGTTGTACATCAATCATTTTCTCACTACTTTTCATTCCATGAAGTGTTGTTCTAGTTGAAGTAGGAGTACTACTACTAGTACTTGATTCTCCTTTCTTTCTCTTGGAGTGAGGCATTGCATCATCATAAAACTCATATAGAATTTTTAAAGTGACTTTAATGGTGGAGAGCAACGAATTGGCATTTTTAAAATCATAAGTATCACTCACAATCCACTCAACAAAACTTCATTTATGCCTTAGATCAAGTAGTAAAGCAACAAACAAAAAAATTATTGATGTTATCAACATTTCCCTAATATTGTCATGTTTGACCATCATTGGATGAGCTATGTTTCTAATACTTTCACTTTCATGACCATAATAGCCAGATATCAAGTCTCTAACCCCAAAAATCTAAGGTACATAAGAGTTACCTATCACATGAAGACTCCCTAACACTTTCAATGTAGTCTCATAGAATATTTGTAAAAAAGGCAAGAAAACTTCAACTCTTCTCCAATCATTGTCAACAAGTACACCAAAATGTCTCCTCAACTCTTTACAATAGGCACCACCTTTGGTGTACAAATTATCAAAAATATTCTTAAATTTCAAAATAGTTTCAATAATTATGAAGGTGAAATTCCACCTTGTTTTAATATCTAAGCAACCAAAACTCTTTCTTGTAATGTTTTCTTCCGCCATGCAAGCCTTGAAAGTTTGAAGTCTATTAAGAGAAGACCTTACAAATCTCACAGCACCACAAATTTGAAAAATGGATAAATCAAGCTCTTTTAAACCATCCTTAACAACCAAGTTTAATATATGTGTCACACATCTCATATGTAAAAACTTACCATCTAACACACTACCTCCCCAATGATTGATTCTTCTTCTAAGATATTGAATTGCCACATCATTTAAACTAGCATTATCTACTGTTATGGTTAAAATCTTATGAAGATTCCATTCATTCAAATTGTTTTTAATAGACTTTCCAATGATTTCACCAGAATGACCTAGAATAGGGAAAAATTGATTATCTTTTTATACAATGCCCACTAATCATCAATAAAGTGTATCATGAGACACATATGCCCCAAGTTCTGACTAGAAG
Organism: Hibiscus tridactylites; assembly: GCA_958450335.1. Taxonomy (NCBI): domain Eukaryota; kingdom Viridiplantae; phylum Streptophyta; class Magnoliopsida; order Malvales; family Malvaceae; genus Hibiscus; species Hibiscus tridactylites. The sequence continues at coordinate 17,657,470 of OY288285.1, read as the reverse complement.
TCCAAGTATCAGTAGTCAGGCACACTCTTAAAGATAACTTACTTAAAATGTCTTTCAATTTACTTCTTTCTTTAATGAAAATACTGTAACAATCTCTCATCACAGTAGTGCGTGACAGAGGAACAAATTTAGAACACAATTGTTTGCAATGTTATCAAAATCCTTCATGCTCCATAAACACAAATGGTAACTCATCTACAATGAGCATCCTAGCAAGAGCCTTCCGACAATTATCTTGATCAAATTGACAACAAATAGGAACTTGAACAATTTTACTAGTGCCACCTGGAGATGTAATTGATTTAGATTCGAAATCGAAAAGTTTTTGTTTTCCATTTAAGTTTGCAGGAAATCTTTTACATATTGCAATATGATTCTTCATGCCACTAGTCCCATTATATGGCCTGTAAGTAATACACTTTTCACAATAATTGCACTCAACATCTTCTTCACTCTTTGTTTCATTGTTTGAATCACTAAAATCCTAAAAATGATCCCAAATAGAGGATATCTCCTTTCTTTCTTTATTGGAACTACTTACAAAGGAATTAGAAGACTTCCTCTTCTTCTTTTTCTTAGTCATTGTATCTCCATCAACAATCTTTTTTCACTCTTTGCTTCACTACCTTATTCATAAGAGTCCTCATCAGAGTTTATAATATTATCAACATTCATCATATTATCATTGACAACGCTTTTCATAGCTTTTATATTCTATAATTTGAAACAGATAGACTAGCATTATTTAAACCCAACAATTAGAACTATTAAACAAACTGTGAGAGAAGAAAAAGAGCATTGACACAAATAGATAGTCTGCCCATCAATCATTTCATTGGTGCTGAAGTTATCAAAAATAGTAGGAACATAATCCTGTAAATCGAAACAAAAACGCCCCAAAAACCTCATTAACAAAAGCATCCATAAAAAAATTAATTGAAGTTACCAATAACTTGAACCAAGCATTTAGCCAGAAAACCAAAACAATACAAAATAAAAATATGTCTATTTCTTATAGGCATTTCACCGAACATTTGATACGCAAAAACAATAGCATCAAAATTCATACAAGGAATGAAGAAAAAAAGCTCGAAAAAGAAATGCGATAATACATACAACTAAAGAAATCTCAGAAATTTACACTGGAAAAAGCTAACCAAACTGCAATACCCAATGGAAATTGAAGAAAAAACAGTAGTGATGATCAACATAGAATTTAATACTTAACTAAAAAAAACCCAATAGAAATTGAAGGAGGAAACATAATCTAACCAAGATGCAATCCACTGAAGGAAAATCAAATGAAAATCAATTGCAGGGAATCAAATAATAATGTTTCTACTGCTCTTCTTTGTCTTTCAAAGCATCACCTTTGCGTAAAAAGTTTCATTGTATGAATGAGGAGGAAATGAGATATTTTAATTTTGGAATATGTTTTAGAAATTAGAGAAATAGGGAGTGTGAACTGAAATTTTACTTGGATATATATTTTTTTAAATATATATAATTTAATAACGGTTAACTGTTAGGTTAATCGCTTGTTAAAACTTGTAACCATGGTAGTAACCATTAAACATTTTTTTAACGGTTGGTTAGTCAAAATTGTTTACTTTTTAACGATTAGGTTAATTAACCTATAAAATGTATGGTTATACCGATTAACGATTACGGTTAACGGTTGTGGTTAATTGTGCACACCTCTAGTAAAGACATATTTAGTCAAATGTCCTTTGAAATGATGTACTTTTTATCTTACATGATATAAACAATGTAAGTTTGATAAATGCGCATTTAGCTAGACTGCGTCTCTAGAATGATATACTTTATATTATGTGATATAAACAATGTAAGTTTGGTAAATGAACACTCAATTAGACGTATCTTCCAGAATGATGTACTTTATATTATGTCATATAAACAAGGGTTATTTTAGCACATGAATAAAAATAATTCTTATTTTGATAATTATTTTTTGAACAAATGTTGGCTTTAATAGAAAGAACAAACACAAAAAAATTTATAGGGAGAGAAAGAACAAAGAGCAACAAGAACAACAAACAAGACAAACACAAACCCTGAAACAAAAAATTGACACTAGGCAAAACAACATGGGAGGCATGAAAGAAACACAACCAAAGAGAACCAAAGTAGAAATCGGAGCCAACGAGGTCATCTTCCACTGTATGTCAAACCAGTGGTCGCCAGAGCTTACATCTTGAGAGGGAATGCAGCCAGATGTGCCATCTGTAGCCATCACGTCCATATCTAAAGTCGACGATGAGTGATCGATGGGAGGAGAGAGTCAAGCTGGAGATTTAGACAACATCCTTCCAACAACGATGAGAAACTTTTAATGCCACCGAAAGAGCCAAAACATGGCTTTAGAGAGGAGATGAACGAATCTTGAAAATGTGATACAGAGTAAAAAGCCACCAAATGTAGAATTACGAAAGCATGGTGTAAAAATCTGTAGAAGTACAGTTAAAGTAACTAACAATAAATTGAAGAATATCCATGGATGGCCAAACCCTAGCTTGAAACATCATCATGGACTCTATTGAATAATATTGAACCTATATAGTGACTAAATTGAAGAAAATGTGAGTTAGGGAGCAAAGTTGAATTATGGTGAGAATTGAGGGACTAATCTTGCGATTAGCCCCTCCTTAATTCATTTTAGCTCACGTGGGATGGCTTGAGAGCTTTCCTTCAATGGGAGGAAAGCTAAATAACAATAAATGTTATAAAACAAAAAGGAAAAAGGGAATTAGGAAACTTACCGAAAATCCTTGAAGCATACACCTCTCCCAAACCCTTCATCTTCCTTATCTTCTTCAACTAAGCAAGCACCTCCATTGGAGCTAATCTTTAGCTTGGTTATTCTTTGTTCCATAGATATAAAATTGTTGTTATCATTCGGGTAAGCAATAATCCTCAAACAATTTGGATTCCCTAAATATATCGAGTTTAAACTTAAGCTAGGGTTTTGGTCATCCATGGATATTTCATTGTTAGTGTTTATATTGAAGTCGAAAATTGATTTTGATATCGTTGTATTGATTTTGATATCGAAATATCGATCCTAATAGTTTTCTATTGATTTTCTAGCTCAAGAAGTGAAGAAAGAGGTTTCACTGTCTCCATCTCAAGCTAGGAACAAGGGGATTGTTATCCGAGAGCCTTGAAAGCTTTGGATTGTTAAGGTGAGTGTAGTCAGAGTCTCGGGTTTAGGTGAAAGGCCTTCATGGATCATTATTTGATAATTTAGATTTCATCGATAACATTGTTGTTGAAGAAATCGCATAATTTGGTTAATCACACACTTTGGTAAGTGTCGGTAAGTTTGTTATTGAACATCAGATATAGTCATTGATATAATAAATGTCATCATATCATTGTATAGAAATCATTGGACATTTATATTGACATTGGATTATGATATATTGATGATGATATACATATATATTTGTCATTGGTAATATTGAAATCATTGGACATTAGAATACTATTGACTATTGAAATGGTATGAACATTGGAACCTTGGATTTGAATAGACATTGGATACAATTGGCATGCCATAAAATTCATGAGCTTAGTGTACGAGTGGACTACAGTCCTAAGGCTACAACCTATATTGATTTGGCGAGGCGGAGGGATGTGTATTGATATTGGTCACATTGGCGAGGTGAAGGGATCAAACCATTCATTAATTTGAGGAGGCATAGGAATTCGCGTATCCATTATCTGGATTCAATCCAAGGATTAATGATGAAATGAAAATCCTAAACTTTGTATATTAATGCATACATTTGACATTGATAAGTATGAGATTATGCTTACTGATATTTGATATAATATTGTTCATGTTTTTTTATCACTACCTCACTATGCAATGTATGCCTAACGTGTCTCATCTCATGCATTTTCAGGTTGAAAGATCAAGTATCGGAAAATCGGATTTGGCTAGGCAAGACAAGTCACTACAAGCCTCAAGTAATGCGTTTTTGACTTATAAACTCCTAGGAAGGTAGAAAAGTAGTTGAACTAGTCATTTGTACCAATTTTGATGTGTTGGTGAAGTGCCTAAGTTGTAATATGGTTTATGGCCCTAAATAGCCTTTTTGGTTGGCTTAAAGTAGTATAAAAATGCACAGTTGGCTCAAAAAGGTAAAAACATAGTAAATGCATTCATATGATTATGAAATTTGGTAGTCTAGTAGTTTATGCTATTGAAATATTATGTGTAAAGCTTTATTGCATTTGGACATCGTTCGATAGGTCAAATTGAGTAAAAACTAGCAAAAATCTGTCATTACAGGCAAGGCCGTATCGAAACGGGTGATGGTGTTTCAATACGGGTAAACACAGTTTGGTATGAGAAATAGAGTATATCATACCGGTCCATGGATGTTTTGAAACATTTTGTCTCTGGAATCCCTCATTTCGATACGAGTTCATAGCGTATCAAAACGGGTCAAAGTCCAAGTCAAAGGAGGTCAACCCCGTTTCGATACGGGCGTGCCTGTATCAGTACGGTCTTAAGGGTAAGGTCAGCAGGAGTTGACCATCATTCACCCGTTTCCAAACAACTCTAGGGTGTTTCAATATGGTATTAGGTAAGTTAGTTAAAGGCACATTGAACCGATTTCTAATTTCACAGTTTAATCACTGAACATTGTAAGGTTGAATTGAACGAGTAAATGACCTCCAAATAGAATGAAATTTTGCAGACATGTCTTTAAAGTAGTGAATTTTAGAATGGTTAGGTCAACTGCATTGAATGACTCCTAGTTTATTGAAATTACAAATTGGTCCCTAAAACTTGTAATAGTTGCAATTTAGCCAATGAATGACTAATCATTGCTTGTATGGATAAATTTGACTGAGTTATTTGATGGGTATGATTCATTGTAGGATATGGATTGAAACTATTAATAATAAAACGAAATTTTATTGCACTGGTTTCTGTATTGATCATCAATTTCACATTCCTACCTGGTTTTCGAATAGACCGAGAAGGGGTCTTACAATTATGGTATCAGAGCTAGAGTTTAGTCGATTCTAGTACTAAACTGAAGCTTATTGCATTGCTATTGTGTTACTTTGCCACCTAGGAGTTTTAAATTGCGTATATTGTGACTTGTCGACTAATCCGATCTTTCATATAGATATGTCTGAGACGAACGAAGCTCATATTGATGAGCTCGCTACTGGCTCCTCGACACATGGCGAGGATATTAGAGGAGGAAATCCTCAAAACCCACCGCAACCGAAGACCCTTCTAATCAAGGTATTGAGCCTACAACACCTACCGCTCAGGCTGAATGTTATCAGCCTATGACTAACATGTTCAAATAGTTCATGGTTGTGATGCACGCAACACCATATGTTCAGCCTATCCCTCTTGTTGTCCAGTATGTTCGTGTCCCTGTGGACAAGTTGGCTTCACTCCGAGCCTATTCTTTTACTGGACAAGATAATGATAATCCTTAAGTTGTCGAATACTTGTTGGATAACACGCTGTGTATCTTGAATAAGCGGTTGCAATGTTCGTTCGGATGAACACAAGTTGGAGTGTGTTGCTACGTTATTGACTAATGAAGCTCTCATGTGGTGGGAAACCACTATTCTCACAGCTTCTGAAGAATCGGTTACTTGGGAGTTCTTTCTCCGAGAGTTCTAGAATAAATATATTAGTGAATATTATCTTGTAGAAATGCAGAACACCTTTCTCCATCCGAGGCAGGGTGGGCGACCTATCGAGCAATATATCTATGATTTCTGCAAATATTGCTGATACAAAGTAGAATTTATAAAGAAAGAGGAAGACAAGTGCAAAATGTTTATAGCTGGCCTTAACAATGAGCTACGACCCATGTTTACGGCCCTTGGTATCACCAACTTCCAGGATTTGGTGAACTGAGTCAAGGCCACTGAAGCTGCGCAGAGAGCTCAACGAGCTGGTGGGTCTGGAAAATATGAGAAGAGGTTCAGGGATGATTCTCAACCTCTGAGATGGAACAAGAAGGGGAGATATCATGGCCCCAAGCAGAATATCTATTCACAGTCCTCCCGATTTGGGAACATTGAGAGACCTCAGTCTGTGACGTAGTCTTTTGCTAATGTCGCGTCCATTGACAGCACTGGAGGCTCGAATCGAGGTAACCAGTACCCTCTCTACAATTACTGTCATAATAGGCATCCAGCAGGACAATGTCATAAGCAGACTAGATCTTGTTACTACTGTGGCGAGCAGGGTCATTTTATTCGTGACTGTCCTATGAATGCAACCAAATCTGTCGTCACACCAACCACTGCTGCTTCTCCTACTCAATCCTTTCAGGGTAAAGGATCGAAGCAAGGATCAACGGGAACATATGGACGATTGAGTGGATCAGGGAAACCCTTTAATAAATAAGATTCAAAAGCTCCTGCCCAAATGTATCATGTAAGGAGCAGGGAAGAAAGGATGAACCTGATGTTATTGCAGGTACCATTGAGTTATATTCGCATCCTTTATATGCATTGATTGACCCTGGTTCTACTCATTCTTTCATCAGCACCATTGTAGTTAAGAAGTATAACATGTCTTTTGAACAAATAACATCAAGAATTTCTGTAACCAATCCTTTAGGAGATTGTATCACTGTAAGGGTAGTGTGCAAGAACTGTCCCTTAATGATTCAAGGGATTCCTTTTTCGGCCAATTTATTGGCTTTACCGATTCACGAATTTGAAGTCATCCTAGGCTTGGATTGGCTTAGTGAGCAACAAGTCTGGGTAGATTGTTGTAAAAGAAAATTGTACCTTCGGGGTTTAGGCAAAGAAACTGTTGTACTGATGAATGCGAGGAATCCATCATTGTAAGCTTTGACATTGGAAACTAAAGGTGAACCACAACTGCAAGACATTGACACTGTATGTGAATTTCCTGATGTCTTCCCCGATGAACTTCCAGGATTGCCCCCGACATGTGAAGTAAAGTTTGGCATCGAGGTGCAACTTGGGACTGCTCTCGTTTCCATTGCACCATATCGCATGAAAGCTGTGGAGTTGAAAGAATTAAAGGCACAGTCCAAGACCTATCGAGCAAAGGTTTCATTTAACCAAGCTCTTCACCATGGGGAGCTCTAGTTCTCTTTGTTAAAAAGAATGATGGTTCTATGCGATTGTGCATCGACTACAGACATTTGAATAAAGTAACCATCAAGTACAAATATTCATTACCTAGAGTAGATGACATGTTCGATCAACTAAAAGACGCCTTTGTGTTTTCAAAGATCGACTTAAGGTTGGGCTACTATCAAATGAGGCTTAAGGAGTGTGATATGCTAAAGACTACCTTCCGTACAAGATATGGACACTACGAATTCTTGGTGATGCCCTTTGGGCTACGCTTTTATGGATTTGATGAATCGGGTCTTTCGGCCCTATCTTGAAAAGTTTGTAATGGTTTTTATAGATGATATATTGATCTATTCCAAGAATGAAGTGGAGCATCGAGATCATCTTCGTATTGTACTTCAGACCTTGAGAGAGAAGCATTTGTATGCGAAGTTCTCTAAGTGTGAGTTCTGGCTCACTGAAGTTGCCTTTCTGGGGCATATCGTGTCGGCTTCGGGTATTCAAGTGGACCCGAAGAAAATTTAAGCCATTGTAGAATGGCATTCACCGAAGAACGTGGTGAAGTCAGAAGCTTCCTTGGGCTTGCTGGCTATTATCGTAGGTTCATAAAAGGATTTTCTCTGATAGCTGCTCCTTTAACCGAATTATTGAGGAAAAAAGCTTCTTTTGTTTGGACCGAGGTTCAACAACAAAGTTTTGATCAGTCGAAGCGAGTTTTGACTCATGCACCTGTCCTAACCCAAATCGAGTCTGGAAAGGACTATACAGTTTATAGTGATGCATCACAACTCGGGTTAGGGTGTGTATGGATGCAAGAAGGCAATGTTATTGCTTATGCTTCGAGACAACTTAAACCACACAAGATGAATTATCCCACCCACGACCTTGAATTAGATGTAGTTGTTTTCGCATTGAAAATCTAGAGACATTATCTCTACGGAGAGAAATGCTATCTTTTCACCGACCATAAAAGCCTTAAGTATTTATTGACTCAAAAGAAGTTAAACCTTCGGCAACGGAGGTGGATGAAACTTCTTAAAGATTATGATCTGGTCATCGATTACCATCCAGGCAATGCCAACGTTGTAGCTGATGCACTCAACCGTAAACCTTCGCCTAGTAAGCATTGACAATAAATTTTGGAGTTATATGTGTTGTGTAGTATATTAACTCATCATAATATTGCTACATTGTAGCCCCTCGAGCAATTAACGCTCACTTCCGACATCGAAAGCATCATTGTCTTGTAGCTGAACTCCAAGTTCAGTATACCATCGTTTCGCAGATCAAGGATCTACAAGAGCAAGATCTTGAGCTTCAAACCATTGTCTATAAGCTATCAGACAACCCTGACTTCAGAATTAATTCTAAAGGACTTTTATGTTTCCATGACCGAGTTTGTGTACCTAATGATGAATCTCTTCGCACCGATATCCTTTCAGAAGCTTATTCAAGTTCTTTTTCCGTTCACCCCGGGTCAACGAACTCTATTGGTGGTCGGGCATGAAACATGCCATAGTTGATTTCATTTCCAAATGCCTTATGTGCCAACGTGCTAAGGAAGAACATTATGCTCCTACTGGACTATTACAGCCTATCAATCCACTAGAATAGAAATGGGAAAAGATCACTATAGATTTTGTTAGTGGTCTACCGTTAACCCCTGTGAAGCATGACGCTATATGGGTCATTGTAGATCGTTTCACGAAGTCAGCTCATTTTATACCGGTTAGAATGGACTATGGTCTTCTCAAACTAGCTGACATGTATATCAAGGAAGTAATCAGACTCCACGGAGTACCTAAGTCTATTATCTCCAATCGAGACCCTCGATTTGCATCTCGATTTTGGAGAACCTTACAAGGAGCTCTGGGCACCAGAGTTAATCTTAGTACAGCTTTTCACCCTCAATCTGACGGCCAGTCAAAAAGGGTAATCCTGATATTTGAAGACATGCTTCAAGCATGCATTATCGAATTTGGTGGAACTTGGGAAACATCTCTACCTCTAGTTGAATTTGCTTATAGAAATAGCTACCAATCATCCATTCAAATGGCCCCATATGAAGCGTTGTATGGTAGACGGTGAAGGACTTCATTGTGTTGGTCGGAGTTTGGTGAGGGCAAGATGTTGGGCCCTGACTTGCTTTGAGAAATTGAAAAGTGAGTCGCTATAATTCATGATCTTTTAAAGGATGCCTTTGATCGACAAAAGGCTTACATTGACCTCAAAAGAAGAGACATTAAGTAAAAAGTTGGTGAGAAAGCTTTTCTCAAGTTATCACCGCGGAAGAAGGTCTTAAGATTTGGTAAAAAGGGAAAATTGAGTCCCCGATTCATTGGACCCTTAGAAGTCATTGAAAGAGTTGGCCCAGTGGCATATCAGTTATTACTACCCTCAAAATTGATTAAAATTCATGATGTCTTTCATGTATCGATGCCCCGAAAGTATCGTTCTGATCTCTCACACATTGTGGAACCCGAATCTATAGAACTTCGACCAAATCTATCCTACGAGGAAGAAGCGGTTCAAATTCTTACTAGAGAAGTCAAGAGACTTCGCAAAAAAATAGCATCGTTAGTTAAAGTGCTCTGGAGGATCCATACCAACGAGGAAGCCACTTGAGAACTTGAAGATACCAAGAAACAACAGTATCCACATCTCTTCAGTTTAGGTAAAATTCGAGGATGGATTTTTCTTAAAGGGGGAGAGTTAACACCCTGAAATCCGGTCTAGTCGAAATTAAGTTCCGATGAACGGAAATCCTACATTGATGAAGTCTAAATATTGTATCGACTAGTTAATTATTGATATCGAACCTTAGTTGAGCTTGAAACATCATCATCGGACTCTATTGAATAATATTGAACCTATATAGTGACAAAATTGAAGAAAATACGAGTTAGGGAGCAAAGTTGAACTATGGTGAGAATTGAGGGACTAATCTTGCGATTAACCCCTTCTGAATTCATTTTAGCTCACGTGGGATGGCTTGAGAGCTTTCCTTCAATGGGAGGAAAGCTAAATAACAATAAATGTTCTAAAACAAAAAGGAAAAAGGGAATTAGGAAACTTACCGAAAATCCTTGAAGCATACACCTCTCCTAAACCCTTCATATTCCTTATCTTCTTCAACTAAGCAAGAACCTCCATTGAAGATAATCTTTAGCTTGGTTATTCTTTGTTCCATAGATATAGAATCGTTGTTATCGTTCGGGTAAGCAATAATCCTAAAAAAATCATTGGATTCCATGGATATATCGAGCTTAAACTTAATCTAGGATTTTGGTCATCCATGGATATTTTATTGTTAGTGTTTATATTGAAGTAGAAAATCGGTTTTGATATCGTTGTATTGATTTTGATATCGAAATATCAATCCTAATAGTTTTCTATTGATTTTCTAGCTCAAGAAGTGGAGAAAGAGGTTTCATTGTCTCAATCTCAAGCTAGGAATAAGGGGATTGTTATCCGAGAGCCTTGAAAGCTTCGGATTGCTAAGGTGAGTGTAGTCGGAGTCTCGGGTTTAGGCTAAAGGCCTTCCCGAATCATTATTTGATAATTTAGATTTCATCTCTAACATTGTTGTTGAAGAAATCACATAAGATGGTTAATCGGACACTTTGGTAAGTGTCGGTAAGTTTGTTACTGAACATCGGATATCGTCATTGATATAGTAAATGTCATCAGATCATTGTATAAAAATAATTGGACATTGATATTGACATTGGATTATGATATATTGATGATGATATACATATATATATATTTGTCATAGGTAATATTGAAATCATCGGATATTGTAATACTATTGACTATTGAAATGGATATGAACATTTGAATCTTGGATTTGAATAGACATTGGATACAATTGGCATGCCATATAATTCATGAGCTAAGTGTATGGGTGGACTACGATCCTAAGGCAACGACCTATATTGATTTGGCGAGGCGGAGGGATGTGTATTGATATTGGTCATATTGGCGAGGCGGAGGGATCAGACCATTCATTGATTTGGCGAGGCATAGGAATTCACGTATCCATTATCTTGATTCAATCCAAGGATTAATGATGAAATGAAAATCCTAAACATTGTATATTGATGCATATCTTTGACATTGATAAGCATGGGATTATTCATACTGATATTTGATATAATGTTGTTCATATTGTTTATGACTACCTCACTAGGCAATGTATGCCTAACGTGTCTCATCTCATACATTTTCAGGTTGAAAGACCGATTATCGGAAGATCGGATTTGGCTAGGCAAGACAAGTCACTACATGCCTCAAGTGATGTGTTTTTGACTTATAAACTCATAGAAAGATGGCAAAGTAGTTGAACTAGTCATTTGTGCCAATTTTGATGTGTTGGTGAAGTGCGTAAGTTGTAATATGGTTTATGGCCCTAAATAGCCTTTTTGGTTGGCTTAAAGTAGTATAAAAATGCATAGTTGGCTCAAAAAGGTAAAAACATAGTAAATGCATTCATATGATCATGAAATTTGATATGCTAGTAGTTTATGCTATTGAAATATTGTGTGTAAAGTTTCGTTACATTTGGACATCGTCCGATAGGTCAAATTGAGTAAAAACCAGCAAAAATCTGTCATTACAGGTCAGGCCGTATCGAAACGTGTGATGGTGTTTCGATACGGGTAAACACAGTTTGGTCTGAAAAATAAAGTGTATCAGAACGGTCCATGGTTGTTTCGAAACATTTTGTCTCTGGAATCCCTCATTTCGATACCGGCTCATAGCGTATCGAAACGAGTCAAAGTTAAAGTCAAAGGAGGTCAACCCCGTTTCGATACGGGCATGCCCGTATCGGTACGGTCTTAAGGGTAAGGTCAGCAGGAGTTGACCATCATACACCCGTTTCCAAACAACTCTAGGGTGTTTCGATACTGTATTAGATAAGTTAGTTAAAGTAGTGAATTTTAGAATGGTTGTATCAATTGCATTGAAGTACTCCTAGTTTTTTGAAATTACAAATTGGTCCCTAAAACTTATAATAGTTGCAATTTAGCCCATGAATAACTAATCATTGCTTGTATGGATAAATTGGATTGAGTTATTTGATGGGTATGATTCATTGTAGGATGTGGATTGAAACTATAAATAATAAAACGAAATTTTATTGCACTGGTTTCTGTATTGATCATCGGTTTCACCTTCCGACCTCGTTCTCGACCAGACCGGGAAGGGCGTGTTACAAGACACAACAACAATCTAATAACCAAACATTGTTTTCTATACAACTTTCTCAACCTAACCAGTTACTGGAAGTTTCGTAGGTTCCTGACATCATGTAATCATATGAAGCACTTGGTAATTAAGGAAGTTAAAATAACAAACGTTAACGCATAGCTTTATGTTTCACTCAATTGCATACAACTACCTTTTCACTCTATTTTCTCAATCTCGTCATCTTTCCCTTTCATTGTCTTCCGGTTGTTTATGAATAAGCATTACATAGAGGCAATTCGGGACTTGTCAACATTAAAAAACCAAGTAAACCGACAATGAGGGAAGAACAAATAAGTAGGTGAAGGAAGAAACATGGGTTTAAGAAGCATAAGAAACTGGAGAAAGTAGCTCGTAGAGTAGTGGCAAAGATGAAGGACTTTTCGGTGGCAAACTTAATTTTTTTAAATAGAGATTTAAATTAAAATTTTCAAAAAAAAAGTTTTTATTTTAAAACTTTCAAAAAAATTGGGGCATAACTAAAATTTTTGAAATATTGAGAGGCATAATGAGAAATTTTAAAAATTATGAGAGAAATTTAATTAAAAAGTCAAAAAAATTAAAACTTAATATGAATTTTTAAAACTTTTGTGAAGGCCAAATTAAATATTTTAAAAATTTAAACGACTAAAACGTAATTTTTTTTTAAATTTAAGGGGTCATATCCCCACAGGTCTTTGTTACGTGTTTTGAGTGCTACGCAAATGGTTCAAGTGAACACGTCACAAATAATAAATGATAAGTATCGAGTATCATCTCCTCAGGGATTGATTTGAGCCACTTTTCTTAAGTTATTATACTGTAAAAGAAATAGATTGATAATGATGAATAATAAGTAAAATAAACTAATTAAATAGGAAGAAATGAAAGAGTAATCGATTGAAGAGAGTAGGCCGGGTTATCGTCAGTAGTGGTATGATGTCTGAATGGATTGTCTGGGCAATTGGTTGCTGTGGAAATTGTTTAATTTTTGTAGCAACTGGGTTCCTTCCTTCAAAGATTGACAAAGCGTTCTTCAATGTCTTATTGTTATCCCTAACTCGAAGAACTGGTCAATTGTGCATGCCTTGGTGATACATCCCTACGTTAACCTTGAGTGAACAACAACCGATCATACGCTGCTCCTAGTCGTTGAAATTCGTAACTTATTCCTAAGTCATATTAGTTTTCACCAACGATTGTTTGTATGAAAATCATGCTCATTCGTTTCTTGAATCTAACTCTTCCGATATTAGATAAATGGATGAATTCACGAGATCCTCTTCCAATTCACTCGCAATCAAAATTAAGAACCATGAATGAACAAACTTAGAATTTAAATTGCAAACAAAAATCTAAACAATCTAAACGTTTATCAAAACCACAAACGCAAATAACCCAAACCAATTTACATCAACTCATGGAAAGGTTCGAAATATATACAAAGGAAAAATTCCCAGCCATAGATTGCATAAGAATAAAGAAAAAGATTGTGATCAGCCCTCTCTCTCTCTTGTCAAACACCCCCTTTCTTTAGGGCTGCTGATAATCTCTTTATATAGGCACGGAAAGCTCCAAGAGTCTTTAAAGAGATATGATTTATTCCTTTTTCTTGAGAAGATATTTTAGGCTTTATTTCCTTATTTAAAGATATCGAAATAACTTAAACTTTATTTCCTTATCTAAAGATATGGAAATAATTCAAGCTTTATTTCTTATCCTTAATTTCATATCATCCCATTAGAGGAAATAAATCAAGGTTAATGGCGCCAAGATTCTCTCAACTTCATCTTCAGCAGCTCACAAATTCTGACTTGCCCTGGCAACCACTCGACAATCAGCTCCGCATGTCCTTCAATATTCTCCTAAATTGCCACGGCAATTCACACTTGTCACAGCAATCCTAACCTGAACATAATAAAGCGCACCAACAGCGAATTTTCCACGAAAAAATAACCAAAATGTAATACGAAGCTCAATAGCGGAGGAAACTAGGAAACTATGCATGAATGCCTATCAATGCAACTAAAATTACCCTAAGTTTAACAATAATATGAGTAAAAAGGGCAAGAAAAACAATACTTTTACACACCCACAAACTCGAACTTTTGCTTATCGCCAAGCAATGCAAAAACTAAAAGTTACCTGCCAAGGCCTTAACCATCAAAACGTACTTCATACCTAACTTCAATCCTCAAAATCGTGGCACAAAATTTGATTACCTTTCAATTTTTCGGATGGTACAAAAAATTGCTCAAAATCAAACTATAATGCTGGTGGCAATGTGTGTGTGGAGTTGTGTACAAGCCAACTATTAGAATTCCATGTGAAAAGTAGGTTTTATCAATTTAGTTATCGGGACATTTAAATTTACTAGAGCCAGTGTTGGGCACCTCTAGCAAAGCAAGCCATTTCTTGTTTATTTAATAGTCAAATAGAGCCAGTTTCGGGCACCTATAGTGAAGAACACAATTTCTTGTTTAATTATTAGTCAACTAGAGCCAGTTTCGGGCACCTGTAGTGAGAAATTATTTTTACTATTAAAATTACCCAATTTTAAGTAACCTAAGTTCACTGAGTCTCCTGTAATCAACAAGTCACAACAGTGTCGATCAATAATCAACATCATAGTAAAATTCTTAGTTTTTTCCATGTAAATCCTAAAATTAAAGGTTCTATTATTTAAGTGTAGTGACAAACTCATCATAAGATATCACAGTAGGTCTAGGCAGTTTAATCATGTAAAAATGGCAAGTAACATATGCAAACTATACGATATGAATGCAACTATCTAAGAAACAAATAAGAACAACCCCAAACTCGAGAGAAGCATTGTCCTCGATGCATGAAACAAACTAAAACAAAGAAAGAAAAAATGAGAATGAAAATGAGTTAGTCAGTAAGGTCGTCACCTCGAATGGCTAGCTTCCTTCGAGCCATTTGCTTGGTTCTTTTTCTGGCTCGTGGTGGTTGTTGACGCGAAGTTGGTGGTGCCTTGTATCAGGGTAATCATCGTGGCATTTTCCTTTGCTGTGACAAGTCTGGTTGGTTGGGCTTCTTTCAACACCCTGGTCTTATTAGAATGGAAAACAAAACAAAAAACTAAAACCAAAATAAACATAAAAGAAAAGTTGAAGGGAATGGGGTTGTCTTAAAGAAAGCTTGATGAGGGTCGTTTCCGATACTTCTTGTAGTCCATCCGTACCCTCCATCGGGTGACAATATTGCCCAAAAAGATTTGGCACAATGTGCTCGCAGCTACTCCCTTTTGTGTTGCCATGGTGGATGCGTCTCTCTTTCTTGTTTCCTTGTAGTCCATGCACACTCTCCACACTGCTACTTTTTTTAAGGCAAGGATATATTAATAGAAAAAATTATATCAACACCCAACCATTTTATTACCTCATTCTCATCGGCTTCCATCATGGTTGGATGTAGCCTTCGTTGGCGTGGCAATTGTTGTGCCAGACAATTGTCGTGGAAATCTTCTGCCAAAATTCGATGTAATTCAAGGGAATGACCAATTTTCAGAAAACCTCCAAGAATCCAAACATCGTTTTCCTTAAGCCTCTCAAACATCTCTATTAGTAGAGATTTCGATGGCTTTAAATCTACCAACGTCGGTTTCTCAAAAAATACCTGCAATGAATGAGGTGAATTTTTAAAGAATTCAAAAGGTTCAACCATCACCTGCTCATATTTCATTAGCAGGGTATCTCCTTCTTGTTGATCTTGTATGTGATCATGCAATTTCCGTGGCAACTGTAGATGAGAGAAATCTACAAATTTTTGCTTCATCATCAACATTGTTGTAATATGTTGGGCATCATGTTCCTCATAATCTGATTTTACATTACTCTTCCCAGCCTCTCTAAATGTTGTCGCAACATTGCTCTGTTTAGGCTTCTCAATCATTTTCGTGGCAATTTGTTGCTGAGGTTCATCAAGTGTTGGTCAGTCTTTCTCATCAACATGCTCTCGACTTGGAGGTTCTAGTTTTTCCCTACACATCAGAGAGCTCTCTTTGCATTTTTTTCTTGTCCTCTTGCCTTGGGATTTCAGTATCCCTCGGAATGAATTGTGGGTGCATGTTATCTAAGACATGTGTTAATCTCCTCGATTGATCTTTCGCTTCTCTCAAGAGTACACCCATCTTGGCTATTATCGCATTCATGGAATTTGATAGCTCTTGAAGAGGACTACATTGCCATGACATATTTGTTGCCAAGAAACTTGGCTGCTGATAAGGACTACATTGCCATGACATATTTGTTGCCAAGAAACTTGGCTGCTGATAAGGACTACATTGCCAAGGCATGCCTGTTGTTGTGACAAAACTGTCATGGTAAAAAAAATTGAGCTTTTTGATCATACCATGAAGGATTTTGCTGATGGTTCCATCTATGTAGCCATATATACCAGGATTTTGAGGGCAATTTTCAAACACATGAAGTTCTCCACAACAAGTGCAAAAGTTTTTCACAGTACAAGTTTTTGGGGCTTTTCTCGGTTGGTATATGTAATCATCAAACGGTGTAGGAAATTCTTGAGTGGATTGATTCCTATCTTCCCACACCAACTCTCGAATAGATCGACGTTTGTTTCCCCACATGTTGATGTCTCTTAACTTTGTAGCGCACCTATTTTTTTATAAAACAAACAAAAAGAAAAATTAATGAAAATAATAAGAAAAAATGCAATAACAAAAACAACTAACACCAATTGCCAATCCCTGACAACGACGCCAAAAACTTGTTGCGTGTTTTGAGTGCTACGTAAATGGTGCAAGTGAACACGTCTCAAGTAATAAATGATAAGTATCGAGTATCGTATTCTCATGGATTGGTTTGGGCTACTTTGCTTAAGTTATTACGCTGTAAAAGAAACAGATTGATAGTGATGAATAATAAATAAATAGGAAGAAATGAAAGATTAATCGATTGAAGAGAGAAGGTCAGGTTATCGTGAGTGGTGGTATGATGTCTGAATGGATTGTCTGGCAATTGATTGCTGAGGCAACTTGATTGCTTTGGCATTTGCTCAATTTTCGTAGCAATTGGGTTCCTTCCTTCAAAGCTCGACAAAAAGTTCTTCAATGTCACCTTGTTATCCCTAACTCGAAGAACTGGTGAATTGTACATGTCTTGGTGATAAATCTCTGTGTTAACCTTGGGTGAACAACAACCAATCATACGCTCCTCTTAGCCGTTGAAATCCACAACTTATTCCTCAGTCGGATTAGTTCTCACCAACGATTGTTTGTACGAAAACCATGCTCATTCGTTTCTTGAATCTAACTCTCCCAATATTAGATAAATAGATGAATTCGCGAGATCCTCTCTCAATTCACACGCAATCAAAATTAAGAACCAAGAATGAACAAACTTTGACTTTAAATTGTAAACAAAAACCTAAACAATCTAAATGTTCTTCAAAACCACAAACTCAAGCTAATTTACATCAATTCATGGCTGGATTCGAAAGATATACAAAAGAAAAATTCCCATTCATGGATCGCGTAAGAATAAAGAAGAATATTGCGATCAGCCTCCTCTCTCTCTCTTTTCGAACACCCCTTTTCTTTAAGACCGTTGATAATCTTTTTATATAGGCACGACAAGCTCCAAGATTCTTTAAAGAGATTTGATTTATTCTCTTTTCTTGAGGAGATACTTTAGGTTTTATTTCCTTATTTAAATATATGGAAATAACTCAAGCTTTATATTCTTATCTAAATATATGGAAATAATTCAAGTTTTATTTCCTATCATTAATTTTATATCATCCCATTTAAGAGTAAATAAATCAAGGTTAATGGCGCCAAGATTCTCTCAACTTCATCTTCAGTAGCTCACAAATTCTGACTTGCTCTGGCAATCGCTCGACAATCAGCTTGGCATATCCTTTAGTATTCTTCTAAACTGCCACGGGAATTCAAACTTGTCACGACAATTTGCACTTGTCACGACAATCCTAAACAACACATAATAAAGCGCACCAGTAGCGATTTTTCCACAAAAAACAACCAAAATGTAATACCAAACTCAATAACGGAGGAAACTATGTGTGAATGCTATCAATGCAACTAAGATTAGACTAAGTTTAACAATGATATGAGTAAAAAGGGAAAGAAAAACAATACTTTTACACACTCATCAGTCTTCACTTAGTTCTGCCTCTGTCGGAGAGGGACAAAGTAATCTACATGCGGCCAAAGGCGGTGAATCCCATCAGAAAAGTTCAAATTGTTTATTATCTCACATGAAATGGGCAGCTCGAGCACCCACATTATATGGAAGTCAACCATTTTCTCAGTCGACCACTTTTTTTGAGAGGTAAAATCAACTTAATTTCAACTAAAAATCAACCTCTCTTATAAATTATCGGTATCACCTTTGAATCGTTTCTTTTATTGTTTCACAGATGTAATGGAAAGACTCATTGCTCTTAGAGGAAAAGGGAATGCCCTCTCTTTACACTTGGTCTTGAAAAAGGTACAATATCATTGCTTTGCCATAAAATCATCAAATTAATCTTTTTTTTTTGTTTTAGTTCTTATGCAGATTTTAGTGTTTGATTATTAGAGGTTACAAGAATGGTTATGTATGGAATGGCTTGGCAAACAATGAGATTATTCCTCCATCAAATGGTGTTGAATATGTACTCAAAGGCTCAAAATTAGTTTCAACTTGCTCTAGTTAGTGCCTAGTGGTTTCTATTGATAAACTTGAAGACCAACAAGAGCCCCAAAAATAGTCTATATGTCAACTCAACAACAACACTCTTACCTTCTATCAACTTCCTCTATCGACAAATAAAAACAAAAGGAAAAGGTTAGTTTGATTAGGTTCGAAGATGGTGAACCAGTTGGAACGAGTTAGGACCAAGTCGAAGCTTGGTTCTGCTTCAACTTATTGCCTCTAGGAACTGAGCATTTAGTAAAGCAAAGAAGGTGGCCATTATGAAGCAATCCGTGGTGCAAAACAATGTGGTGATCAGTGGCGGGTCTAGAAATATTTTTCAGGGTGGGCATAACTCAAAAATGCTTTTAAGGGCGGGCAAGTAAAAAAATCCAAAATTTAGGGTGAGCACAAGTCATAAAAATTAAAAAACTTAAGGACTAATTCATAAAATTTAAAAAATTGAATTAAAATGTGTAAACTTTAAAAATTTCAAGGTGGGCAGAGGGTCACCCATGCTTACACTTACATCCGCCACTGGTGGTGGTGAAGATAGGGGAGAATTTGCAACGAGGGGTTGTTTGTAAGTGTGCGGTGAAGAAGGTTGTTGAATACAATGAGATGATGATAAAATACATGTATGAGAATCCAAGGTTTGGTGACTTATATGATGAAGAGAATGAGTATTTCAGTGGATGCATTATAGAGTCCACCAACTCTGAGAAACGAGAGTGCTCAAGAAATTCAATTCTTACAATGAAAAACGGTGAAATTCATTTGATTATTGTTTAACTCTGCAATTTGACATGTCGCATGCAAAAAAATCAACTTGATTTGCAAGAATTAGAATTTGATTTTTCTTTTTGATCGAAAAGTACACCTTCATTGAAAGAGACACAATTATAGATTTGATTAAACTTAATATCCTACTATCAAGATCAAATATATTCTAATTCAACAGTGATATTATAAGACAACAGAATTAACAAAGTTAATATTGATTGAACATGAGGTGTAAGGTGGTGGGCAAAATAGGTAGAAATCATTAAAGCAAAACCAAAAAATGAGGGCCGACTAGATAGACAGATAGACTCTCACTTTATAGTGAAGTTGATGTGCGAGGCAGTAATTTCGTACTACTTTCTGTTAGTATAAAAGTTATGGTTGCAATTATTCCATCAGTTGTTTAGCTTCAAAATTTTGTTAAAAGTAAATGTTAAAATTTTTGGGGATGTTGTGTTATGCAACATAATGTAATGTTGAAACTAAAATTATGCTATCATATATTTTTGAATAACAAGCTGACATCCATTGAGAAATAGAAAAACATGAATATACATGAGATGAACAGAAAGGGAGAGAAGAACTTCCAGAACAAACAAAAGCAGAAGAACGATAACAACAGACAAGAAAAAAATAGAGAAACAAAAACAAAGAAAGAAACATCACAAGGGAAAGGAGAAAACAAGAGAGGCACAACCATCCCCGAAACAGAAGTGTGAGAACTTTGTCATGGTGGCCAAAGATAGTGAAAGACGATGGACTTTTTGTGAGAAAGATGAACGGTGGTGATTATGTATAAATTATATTATAAAAAAGAGATAAAATGAAATAAAATTCAATATGATTTTTTAAACAATGTATTACTCCATTACATGTATTATGCTTATATAGCCCACAACCTACAACTAATTGCTTAATGCCCAAATGGCTTAACAAACTAATCTCACAACTCAGCTAATTCGTCTAACATTCTTTATGCTTTCTCAAATTCTTTCTTCTTCTTCTTCTTCAAATTGATGGGATGCTAAAAATAACAAACACAATGCAAATTTTAATATTGGCCCAGTAAACTTGATTCCAAATGCTTTCCTCATTCACCATTCTTTTATCTAAAATTCCTTCAGAAACAAAACTCGTGTTTCTTACTTGGTAGTTTTCTGAGAAAAAAAGTGTTCTTCATCCTTTCGTTCTTCTTTACTCATATTTCTTATATTTTTTCATTATTCCTTAAAAAACCTCTTCTTCATCACCCACACAATAATATTGATTCACCCTTCTTTTTTCTTGGAAGCAAGGTTGTTATGCTTAGAGCTTCCTAATCCATCTGAAGCTTATCTTAAGCAAAAACATCATATTTTGTTTGGTTAATGGAAAGTGTGGTGGTTAATCTACATTTCTTTCTATGGAATTTTCTTCTCCTCCATGAACACTAGGCCTATTAAGTTGCTAGTTCCATGAACACCTTTAAGTTGCTGTGTAAATTGAGACTCGTAAGTAGATGCGGTAACTAACAACAACCAAACATTGTATGCACAAAGACCAATAACACCAAATCAGTACCAATGGATATATAAACTCTCATTGGATGCTAAAAATGAAATGACACATCAATAATTGCAACAAAGAACAAAGAGTGCATCAAACAATAGATGCGTGTAGTATAGAGAAACCAATAGATCAGTAGTAGAGATCACGAACAATATTAGATTAGAAACAAAACTAAACACTAAATCAAAACCAAAATTTGAGGTACAAAGTAGAAGATAAGCAACCAACAAGAACTAGCAACCGACAAACAATAACTGAAGAAGCCAAATCTCAACAACATTTTTTTAAGATCAACCAAAAAGTTATACAAACCAATCATTCATAAGAATAGGCCGACTGACTCAATTCATCCATTTGACCCTTTCTCAAATTCTAAAATATTAGCATCCAATCAATCACGAAAGCTCAACAAATCTTAGCCCAAGAGATGAAGATCGCAACAAACTTAGCAATTAATCGAGACAAACCACATCATATGACAACTAAAATATTGCTTAAGAATTCATATCAGTAATTGTATAGATCTCATCAAATGATGGAGAAATTGAAAAAAGGTTGGTGATGATTTGAGAATCAAACAATGGCGATGAAAAAGAAATATTCATTAGATCAATGATATGAAATAGCAATTCAACAAACCCCATGCAACGAGCATCAACAACAAAATCACCGATTGTAAAAAGTACATCTGAAAATTTTAGATCTAAATCACAAAAAAGATGATGGTGGTGGAACTACAATAAAACGATAAGGATTATTGATGAAGAAAGATAATGCGATAGATTATGGCTGATAAGAACAAACGACAACAATAGAGTCAATTGGTGAAGTGAGCAACCATTGTACGAGCAACTAGTGATGAACAAAACGATATGATTCAGAGAAGCAGGAAGTATCAGAAGGATATGAATAGCAACAAAAGAAGAAAAACGTCAGGATCTTGGCCTTTAATGCCATGTGAAAATCTAGCATAGAGGTCGAAGATAGTGAAAGCGGTGGACTTTGTGTGAGTGGTGATTAGGGATAAATGATGTTTTAAACATGAGATGAAATGAAACAAAATACAATCTGATTTTTATTAGAAATGTATATAAACAATGTATTAGCCCCATTACATGTATTATGCTTATATAACCCACAACATATAACTAATTGTTAACAGCCCAAACGGCTTAACAAACTAATCTAACAACTCAACTGATTAGTCTAACAAGAAGGAACTGAAGTAGATAAGCAAGAGCCGTCAAGATCATCCATCATCTACATGACCAACCGGGGGCCACCGGAGCATAAACACAATAAAGATGATCCAGCAGAATGTTCCATTAACAACCATCACGGACAGATCTGAGGCTGGCGATGAAATATGAAAATGGAAAGGAGATGGGCCAAAGCTCAATGAGAACAACCTTCAGTCTCTAAGAGAAAGAGGATAGGAAGTCTCCGAAAAAATTGAACCCACACTGAGGTCCACATCGGGACCAAAAAAATAAGGAATGAACACTTCTAAGCATCATCTTTCATGGACCCATCTCTCATAACGAGCCCAAAGTAGAGTCGAGGTCGCTGGAGAAGCTCTCAACGAGCAGGCTAACCAGGTGTGTTCTGGAGCACCACATCGGAGAAGACAAGAGAAGTCGAAAAAAGGAAAAAAACAAGGTTGACCACCGTAGGAGAGCAACGTTCGACTGTCATTGGGCTTCTAAAAGATGAAAACCTAGAGAGAATGAGAGGGTTTTTAGTTAAGAGTGAGAAAGGTTTATTTAATATTGTATACAAAATTATTTATTTAGCTAAATTAAACTTTTAATAAGAATTTTTTCAACCAATTACAAATGTTTCAAAATCATTTATTTCATATGGATGTTATTTAATATTGTATACAAAATCTCAGGTTTAATCGTTAGAATATTGTTGTTGAGTTTTTTTTATTCTAAGGTTTGGTGTGGTTTTATTTTCGTTTAAGTTAAACAATTAGTTAGCAGCAGTAAGCCTTTCTGTTTGTGTATAAATACTCTTGTAAAGATGTAATCTAATTATTCAATAAAATATATGAAATTTTGCATATCGTTTTTAACATGGTATCGAGAGCTCGGTAAAATTTCTTAGTTTTCTGTTCCTTTTTCTTTTAGGCTTCTTAGCCTTGGCCATTTTTCTCTCTTTCAATTGTTCTTTTTTGGGAATTTTCCCATCTTTCATCATTTTTCTTGAAATTTTTCATATCGCCCTACTCCCGATCACCCCATGCCACCATTGGAGGTTTTAACTCTGGATTTTTACCATCAGCTTTATCTACATTTGTTTTGATATTCTTGGAACGATTCTCGTCTCTCATCAACTATTTAGTGTAGAGAATTACAATGTGTAGACCATGTCTATAAGAATCGCACTTCTTGCAAAAAAACAAATTGGGAATGATCGATAGTATTTGTCGTCGGGAAAATTTCACTGGCTCCTTGGAATCACAATGAGATCGTTGCAATGTAATCATCCTTTTTTGGATTCTTAATTCCGTTAGCAAGGATTTTTCCGCCAGAATCGTTTTTGCGACTAGTGCTCATCTTGTGTGGAAGGATCTCAGAGAGGTCTTCGATAAGGTTGATTGTACACGTATTTTTTCATCGTGAAATAGCTACACTCGTTCAAAATGATTCTTCAATCTCTACTTATTTTACAAGATTGAAGTTATTATGGGATGATTTTATTGCTCTAGTCCCTTTTTCGACCTGTGAATGTGAAGCTTTTCAGGAAAATCAATATCATTCTCTTCAAAAATGGTTATTTCAGTTCTTAATGGGATTGAATGAGACTTATTTAGCAATTAGAAGTCAGATAGTTCTAATGAAGCCTCTTCTATCAGTCAACTAAGCTTACTCGATGTTGTTACAAGAAGAGTCTCAAAGGATTCATCTATCTAATCCTTCACCTTTCTCAAAACCATCAATCGTGTACTCTAATGCCAATTATGGTTCATCGTCTCGTCGCCTTTCACTAGTGTATGTGATTATTGTAAGGTCAGGGCAATTAGAAAGAGAATTGATATCGACTTGTTGGCTTTCCACCCGATTTCAAAGGAAGGACACTCAAACTGCATTGGCTGTTAGTTGTGATCCCTCTAATGTTTCTGGTTCATATACTAGTTATTAGCCAACAGTGTCACCTACAGTGATAGCTTCAGCATTTTCTCAGGAACAGTACAATCAAATACTTGCTTTGTTACATAAGTCTATACTGAATCAACAGTCACTATTGTAGGTAATTGTTATTCTTGTAAGCTTGGTTCTAATACTTTGATCCTAGGCACTGACGCTGCTAATCATGTATCTTCCAACCTTCATAGTTTGATAAATCTTGTTTAATGTACTCTGAATGTACGTTTTGTCTGCCTCCCAAATGGTAAAACAGTTCCAATCACTGATATTGATTCCTTTGCTCTTACTCAAAATCATATCATACACAATGTTTTATATGTTTCAGACTTTCATTATAACCTTCTTTCCATTTCTAAACTCACCTTTGATCTTAATTTTATTGTGTTTTTTATCCACATTTCTATTTTTTGGGGGGATCTCGCTTTTGGAAAGATGAAGGAGATTGGTAAGGAGGTTGGAGGCTTGTACTTGTTTGAGTCATTTTCATTTGCTTCTCAGGTTTTTGTTTTACCAAAATCTTCCCAGTTATTTGATGTTATTTCTTCACATGTTACTTGTCAAACTTCAGTTGATTGTACTCAACTTTGGCATGCTCGATTGGGTCATGCCACAATTAATAAAATGCATAGATTACTTTTGTTTTCTGATTTTAATTTTCATACCGGTCGTATTCATACTTGTTCTGTTTTCCCCTCGGCCAAACAAACTAGAGTGTCATTTCCTTTAAGTAGTTTTTGATCCACAAAACCTTTTGATTTAGTTCATATTGACTTATGGGGCCTTATAGAATATCTACACACTCGAGACATAAATATTTTATTATTGTAGTGGATGACTTTAGTAGAATGACATGAGTTTACTTGTTGAAGTTAAAATCTGATGCTGTTTTTTCTAAAAAATATTCTTTCTGTGGTTGACACACATTTTACTGTTACTGTGTTAACTCTAAGAAGTGATGATGATTCAGAATTCTTTAATTCTGAATGTTCAGTTTTTTTCTTCTTATAGTGTCCTTCATCAAATTAGTTTTACTCACACCCACAACAAAATAGGGTGGCAGAACGTAAACATATATATTAATTGGAGTTGCTCGTGGTCTTTATTTTTAGTCAAAATTGCCAATAAAATTTTGGGGAAAATGTATGCCCACAACTTGTTACTTAATAAACAGACTTTCCTCCTCAATTCTGAAGTGGAAACCTCCATTTGAACTCTTTTAATAAACCACCCAATATTTCTCATTTAAGAGTTTTTGGTTATCTCTTGGTCTTGATTCCAAGAAATTTTTTTAGTAGAGATGCCTTTTTTCATGAATCATTATTTTTTTTCTTTTTCTACTAATTTAACAACTTCTTTTTTCTCTAATCATTCTTTTTCATATTCTGATTTTCTCATCCTTGATCTTCCATCATCTGTTTTGGACACTACTATAATTTCAACAAGTATTCCATGTCAGGATTTTACTAATCAGTCTATTGTAGGTCCAACTAGCCCTACTGATTCCAATGAGTCTTCTCCTCCTACTGATTCTGCCCTTAATCCATTCCACCTTCTGAACTTTCTCCACTTCTCAACCTTCATTTATTCCTAATTCATCTCTTCCTATTGATTCTCATATTAAGTTGTCTCCTCTTATAGAATCTCTTTCAATTAGAGACGGATTCAGAAATTTAAACTTGGTAGTTCACCAATTAGTGTAATAATATAGAGTCAGTTTAACTGGTGTAATAATGTATTGATAGGTGATAATTATTGTGCAAACAAACATGGTCTATAGTAAAACAATGTATTGACATTGAAGAACCAATCTGTGTATATATGTTTGAGTGGTTAAAACTATCTTACATTGGTATAATTATGATTTAGAGAGTAGAAAAACTTATTCTAGTGAAATTAAGTATTGACAGTGGCCATTATTGTGCAAGCTAGCATAAGATTTACATTTCAAACCCCATTTGAAGTTCTAGAGTTCTTCAAAAAGATTACAAAATCAAAACTGCTTTAGGTTTTAAATAATCAAATCAATTACAATTTATCGGAAACAAAAAATTGGAGAAGAATTTAAGTTACAGTTCATTGAAAAACTTAATCTATGATTGGTCGACAATCATTCCGTTAATCGAAATTTTGGCTTTAGAAATAGTTGTAAATTTGAAAAATTATGTTTCTTTTTTAGAAGAAGACTCTAATGTATCACTTTAGTATTTTTTTTTAAAGGGGTTAACAACAGTGACCGTAATGAAAGTAAACTAAAAGTTTAGTGACTGTAATAAGGATTTTCAATTTTAGTGACCAAAGTGAAAAAACCCTAAAATTTTAGTGGTTACGAATGTAGTTTATCCTATTTTTAATGGTAGGTCAAGTGACCCAACATGTAAAATGGTGCATCTGCCCCTGCTTTCAATTATCAGAAAATCATCAGAAGTGAGACGACCTCCAACATGGTTACATGGATTTATTCATTCTTGCTATTTTTTCAGCCTCTACAGATTTAGGGAAGTATCTTATTCGAAAGTTATAAAAGACCCTTTATAGATTCAAGCCATGAAGAAGGAAACCTCAGTTTTGAAGTCAAATGATACATGAAAAATGGTTCCTTTAACCTGAAAAAATTCTCATTAGCTGCAAATGAGTTCTCTGAGTCAAATACAAGGCATCTAGAGCTGTTGAACGTTGCAAAGCTTGCCTTGTTACCAAGGGCTACGCTCAAATGGAAGGTATTGACTATAGTAACACCTTTTCTCCTGTTGTTGAGATGGTGACTACCCGTACTATTTTATCCTTGGAACATGTTTAATTGGCCTCGTCATCAAATGGATGTGCATAATGCCTTCTTGCAAAGTAAACTAGATGAAGAAGTTTATATGACATTGCCTAAAGGCTTTTACAGTTAGGGGTAGAACATGGTCTGTAGACTGAAAAAGTCCTTATTTGAGGTTAACAGAGACCTTCTCAGGTTTTGTTTATACACAGAGTAAGTTTGATTATTCTCTGTTTACAAATGGCAAGGAGACAAGTTAATTGTAATGCTCATCTATGTGAATGACTTAATGATCACTGGGAACAATGATGAGTTGATAAGTGAACTTAAGGGATTTTTAAATCAAAATTTTAAGATGAAAGATTTAGGGAACTTAAGTATTTCTTTGGCTTGGAAATTTTAAGATCTAAAAAGAAAATAATAATCAACCAAAAGAAGTATGCTCTTGAACTTATTGAGAGCACATGGTTATGACGATCAAAGCCACTAGCTTCACCTTTGGAGCAAAATTAAAAGCTCACCACCACTGAATTTGACAAGAGACAACAACAAATTTTTGCAAATGAGATAATGAAAGATAAAACAATTTTTTAAAGGTTGATTGGAAGGTTGATTTGTTTGACACACACAAGAGTTCATTATTTAAGTCAGTTAATGCAAGATTAAAAAAGTCACATTTTGAAGTTGCTTTCAGAGTGGTGAGATACGTGAAAGGCGGTCTAGGACAGAGTATTTTGCTAAAAGCTTCAAATGTTTGTGAGCTGGTGGCATATTATGATTCAAATTGGGCCTTTCGTCTAATATCTAGAAGATTCGTAAGTAGATATTGTATAAAGCTAGGAGATTCGTTAATTTTGTGGAAATTCAAGAAACAAAGCACCTTTGCAAGATCATCAGTAGAGGCAGTGTATAGAAGCATGATTGTGTCTATAGCTGAAATAATCTGGTTGAAGGGCTTATTAGTAGAACTTGAGATGTTGAGTAATAAGCCAATTACAATCTTCTATGACAGTAAGGTAGCAATATAGATTGCTATAAATCCAGTATTTTATAAGAGAGAAGATACAAGAGGGATTAATTGAAACAGAACACATAACTTTATCACGCAGCTTGCAAACATCGTGACTAAAGCTTTGGAAGTACAACAACATAATTTTCTGTTATCCAAGTTGGGGATTAAAAATATTTTTCAACCTCCAACTCAAAGGGGTGTAGAAAATTATTTAGGAATCAGTTATTGTATTGTTAAGGTAGTTAATCTTTCAGTTTATGTATAAATACTCTTGTAGAGATGTATTGTTAAGGTAATTTTCTTGACATTTTATTTTAAAATTTAATATCATTTATAGCTTAAAAGGTATTAATGACTAAAACATGTTTTTAAAAGCAATGTTAAATATAATTATATAATTATTCTTGTTAATGTCTCTTCAATTGAATTATAACGATATTAATTTTTTATTTTCTTTCAATGGATATTGTGTGTATACGTAATTTTAGTTTTCCAATTATACACAAATACATCTTTTATATTCTTAAAAATGAGAAATTTATTTTTTTATTGATAGGGAAAATCATTACCACGAGCCTCATTAAAAACTTCCCTAAGCCAAAATGGAGGAAAGGGGTAATCGTGATAACAATTAAAACAAACTTAGAAGACAACAAAAGGCAATGCCATTACAACCGAACCGAAACAAAAAAGCCCTACGAAGCGTTCAGGTCCGCAAAGAGCCTTGGTAACACCTCTGAAAGTGGAAGATCATGTAGAAACTCTCTCATAGGTTGACCACGAGCTAAACAAGCTAATCTATCAGCGACCATATTTGGCACACGATAAACATGGGATATCCGAATGTCCCATTGCCTAGTCAAGAGGTCCCTAACACAAGCAACAAGGGCGCTACCACTTAATGTCATAGAATTACCATTCAAAATCTGAACTACTGTAGTATTCAACCTTGTAAAAACCCAACCTCCATGAATGCACCAACACATCATGAGCTGCCCATAATTCCGCAACAAGGACCGAGCAAAAGCCTAGACTCCGAGAGAAACCAAAAACCCATTCCCCAACATCATCGTGGATAACACCACCCGAAGCCGCCATGTCTAAACTCCCTCCAACAGCCCCATCGGCATTAATGAAATTTATTAATAAGCAATCATTAATGAAAAACCATTTATTTATATTTTAAAGGTATAATTTAGAGAGGGTTAATATTTGATGCAGAGACAGTGTAAAACTTTTCTATAAACATGCTTATTTATGTTTTAAAACTTAAAATCTAAATCTCTAACTCTAAACTCTTATATTCCCTATTTGAATATAGGGAATGGACAAAGTGTAGATTTTTGGAGAGATCCTTGGATCATACTATTGGTCCTTTAATTTAGTATGTCTCACCTAGTGATATTGGGTTTGTGGTTCATCAAAAGGTGACCGATTTGGTGACTTTGGAGGGTGTCTGACATTGGGGGGTTTTACTACCTCTTTTGCCTCATTCGATACTGCTACATCTTGCTTTTATTAAGGTGCCCAAGGAATGCTTTCCTCGTGACATGGTGGGATGGTTTGGTGAGGTCAATGGATATTTTTCGGTAAAATCTACATATAGAGTGCGCATGGAGAATTTAAATGTTATCGAGGACATGTCTGGGCGTGTTATCCATCATTTTTTGGGGCTTGTAGAAGATCTGCATCTTTTTTTGGTTGGTTTGTTGCAATATAGTCGTGACAAACGCGAAGAGGGTGTGTAGGCATTACGCTTCGGACAACCGATGTTTGATTTGTGGACATGATGTTGAGGATAATGACCATGTATTGCGGATATTCCCTGTGGCCTGTCATGCGTGGGTGGCGGTAATTAAACAAGAGTATCTTCTGGAGTTTTTGACACTGCCAATCAAGGAATGGAATTTCAAAAATCTATCCCAACCTGAACATTACGAAATTGACAGGCAAGATTGAGACTTATAGTTCGGTGTGTTGGTTTGGAATATTTGGTTGAGCCGCAATGTCGTGACCTTCGATGCTCTTTAAGAGAATTCATGGTCGATCATGGAGCGGAGTCGACGTCTCGTTGAGTGGTCATCGAAAGCCTTAGCCAGTACGTGGATTGTCAACACTCATTTAGTTACTTCGGCTATTAGGCGATTTCCATGGTCGGTTTTGGAGGTGGGGTGGATTAAGGTAAACACGGATGGAGCTCGTAAATCTTCAGATGATTTTGCATCTTGTGGGGGCATTGCACGTGGATCATAATGGTTCATAAAAATTTGGTTTCACCAAGTTCATAGGAATCTGTTCTGCACTCGAAGTCGAGCTTTGTTGTGCTTATCTTAGTTTTTTGAGTGCACTAGACCATGGTTTTTGCCAGGTTATTCTTGAAGTAGATAGCTTGGATGCGTTGTGTATACTTCATATTGATAAGGACTTACTTGGATCTTGTTCGCTTGCTTGGCACTTGCTTGATTTACAGCGGCATTCTTGGGTGGTGTGGTTGAGTCACATCTCACGTGACGGGAATAAGATAGCCGATGGACTTGCTATACTTGTGCATGTTGGTGAGTCATAAATAATTCATTTCGAAGCTCCACTTGTTTTTGATGATTCCGATATGTTGCGGCTAAAAAATGGGGAGTGTGCATTTTCTTCATTTTTATAAAATCGGTCTCAAGTAATATATTTTAAAATACTAAAATTTTTCTTTTCAATAATTTATTGGAGTCGCCACCGATCGTTCAAAAAAAAGGAGAGGGTAGACCGGACACCAAAAATAAAACCAGAGATTCTTTTTAAAAAGTTAGGTTCGGGAGTCAGTTACGGATGGGGAAGGATTAGCACCCCCACACCGCCCAAAATTGGTACCTAACGGGTCGTATTGTATTTATTAGAAAATCTTAAAATTTCGGCCCAATTAAATTAATGACTTCCAAATGCATGATCATACAAGATATAAAACCGTACCTAGTCCGCGATATCAAAGAAGATGACGCCCAAATGATTGGGACGACACTCCCAATAGAATATCGGGATTATGAGCACTATTTTTACGTATTTTATATAACAGATAAATATGCATGAACAGGATATTGACGGTAACAAAAAAATTAAACACAAAAGTCAATTTTAAATATATCAAATCCTGAATTATTATAAAAAATATATTTACGGGATAAAATTAAAGCTAGATTATAAATTATTAAAATTATCACATTTATTTACATTAATTATTAATCTGGTGGATTAGACATGGATATATTCGAGATTGTTTCAAACTTTATTTTACTAGAATGATAATATATACAAATAATGATGTTTAAAAAGGATATGTTAATTGACGATGATAACAAGACAAATTAAATTAAAGAATCGAATCAAAATAAATTACATGGCAAATATACTAACTCAAAGAATCAAAAAATTGAAATTAAATGAAATAAAAGCTATAAAATGGAATCAAATGGACAAAATTGAAACTTAAAAGAATCATGTGCAACAAATATAAAACATGAACTGAAATTAAATGAAAATAAAAAATGAGGGCAGATATGAAAATAAATGGAAATAAAGTGCAGAAATAAAAACAGATAAAGGACTGAAATTAAATAAAAATGAAAGAAAGGTGCAGAAATTAAATGAACGAACTGATTAGGGGTCCAGGGGGTAATTAACCCGTCATAATTTGAATTAATTATTAGTCAGGGTCCAGATTGCAAGGTGGGAACGAATAACAGGGACCCGAGGTGTAATTTTCCCATGCGGAATGGTCTCTCGCGCTATTATCCCTGTGCGGAAGGACTCACGAAGCAATTATACTATTTTTAAAAGGTATGGTTAATATATGATCTAACCTAAAATAAAAACTGATTCATTTATCATCTTCTTCCCAAGTAAAACCCCAGACCTCTCTCAGCCCTCTCAAGGTTTCCGGTGCCGCACTCCTTCGCCGACCGCCGCTAATCGGCGCCGGCGAACCTAAACCATCCCCTTTTTATATTTTTTATTTTTTTTAAAAAAAAAAACGAGTCCCGTTTCATATCTAACCCCAAAGCTCTCCTTTTCTTTTTATTTTGAAACTTAGACTCCATGTGATAACTATCTTACCACTCACCATGCATGACCGTGGAAGGACCGGCGGCCGGATATCGGGATATGACGAAAAGGTTTGAAAAAGGTAACCCCTTTATGTTTTTCTTTTTGTATTTTCGAAATAAATAAAAAATATGAAACCGAGTAAAAAAAATACCTCTGAACTTTCTCTATTTCACTTGTTTGAAGAGTAAAAACCTCTTCATTTCTTTACATTCACAGATATATATTAGAAATTTTACAATGATGATTTTACTGTTCTGACATATTCTCTGCAAATTTTGGCTCAACTTGGAAAGGGGCGGTGGCATCGTGGCCGTTGGTGTCGTGGAGATGAACGGCCAGATTCGGTTCTGAGATGGACGACCATGATGGGGTACGTGGCCCATACGCGCGTGTGGAAGTTGATTGGCTGGCGCGTGTTCTTCACGCGCGATTCGAGGGGTCGCCTGAGCTTTGATCTTGACCGTTAGATCATGTTTTGATCCAACGGTCACAAGGTGGCTGCACATAGAACAAAACACAAATTAGGTTTTCATTTTTGTAATATTGGGCCAAAGTTGGGCTTTATAGCTTGTAATGGACACTTAATTTAGT
Organism: Hibiscus tridactylites; assembly: GCA_958450335.1. Taxonomy (NCBI): domain Eukaryota; kingdom Viridiplantae; phylum Streptophyta; class Magnoliopsida; order Malvales; family Malvaceae; genus Hibiscus; species Hibiscus tridactylites. The sequence continues at coordinate 17,624,500 of OY288285.1, read as the reverse complement.
GAACATTTATTTAATATTTATTTATCATTTATTATTTTATTATTATTATATCAGAATATAAAAAGAAACTAAATAAACAATTAATTCAAAAAATTAGTGTTTACAGTTGCCCCTCTTTGCTCATTCTGGTGAAACAGGAATAGAGCAAAGATAATAAACACTAATTTTTCCTTACTTCCCTGTTTAGGAGATTTGGAACCACAGGTCTCTTCTATATAGAACAGTCGTGTTCTCTCTCCGTCTGAAGCCTTGGATCTGCAAGTTCTCCATGTATAGAATTCTTCCTATATAGAACCTTAGAGTTTCGGGTTCTTCCTGTATAGAACTTTCATCTCAAAATTTGTGGTTCTTCCTATATAGAACCTTGGAGTTTCGGGTTCTTCCTGTATAGAACCATTATCTCAAAATTTTGGGGTTCTTCCTATATAGAACCTTTATCTTTGAAGTTTCAGGTTCCTCCTACATGGAACCTTCATCTCGAAATTTGCGACTCTTCCTATATAGAGTCTTTATCTTTGAAGTTCTTGAAATTCTGAGAAATTTAAGATGACGCTTCAGCTTCTTGTCCCCTCGCTGTGTACACGGCTTGGGCGTCTCTTTAAATTTTCCTGTCAAAAGCATAGACAAAATTTTTTTATCGATGCAGTGGGTTAGCATGTTCCTATCTTAGGGATGCTTAACTACAAATGAAGCATGATTATTGATTTTTTTTCATCTCTTTCAGACTCATTTCTTGCTGTTTCTATTTTTCGGTCTCGGTGGTTTGCCATCTCAAGCTTGGGTTCGACCCTTTTCCAGCCAGCCCCTTTGTTTTCAGGTGATCTTCAATTTTCCCCCTCTTTTTCTTTCTTCTTTTTCTCTTTTTCTTTTTTATTTCATCTTTGCTTTTTTCCTTTCTGTGGTTTCTTCATTTTCGCGACCATTTTGTTCTTCTTTCAGTGAGGAATCTCATTTTATGCCAGTTTTGATAGTTCTCTTCTGACGTATCAAATATTGGAGTTTCTGTTTTCAAATTGCCTGTATTTCAAAGGATAGATCATAGTAATGTCGCAAAATCTTCTGCTTATTTTAAATTATGTTACTCTGCGTATTGGGTACTTAACAATGAATAAGGAAGAGAATGACAAAAGAAAAGGGAAAGGTTATATTATCATTATTGACAGATTGGCAAACACAAGAAAACAAAACACTATACGGAGCCCTAACATGCACTGTATGAATGATGCGTGAGCCTGTCGATCAAGGTGAAAATCTTGTTTCAGATATCTTTGGTCCTGGATGCGGTTTGCTTGTCAGATGCCTGATCCTTGCTTCTTTGAACTGCCATGTGCGGGTTTTCAGCTCAAATCTCCTTTTCTGGCTCCAAGGTGCCCATTTTGGGTTTTCGCCTTGAAACCCTCATTTTCTTTTCTTTTCTTTTCTTTTTTCTCTTTTCTTTTTTTCTTTTTCTTTTTTCTTTTTATTTTTTTTAAGCATAATATTTTTTTACTGCGTCGGAGTTTATTGGGTTTTTCAACTCTTTCCCGTCCATTTCTGCTAAGATCAATGCTCCTCCAGAAAATGCTTTCTTGACGACAAACGGTCCTTCCCAATTAGGTGTCCATTTTCCTCGAGAGTCTCTATGGTTTGGCAAGATCCTTTTTAGCACCAAATCTCCTTCTTGAAATTCTCGGGGGCGAACTTTCTTGTTGTAAGCTCGCATCATCCTCTTTTGATACATTTGACCATGGCAGATGGCCTTCAATCTTTTTTCCTCGATGAGATTTAACTGGTCATACCGTGCTTGTACCCATTCCGCGTCATCTAGCTTTACCTCGTTTAGAATTCGAAGCGAAGGAATCTCGACTTCGATAGGCAATACTGCTTCAGTCCCGTAAACTAGGGAGTATGGTGTTGCCCCGGTGGAGGTACGTATGGACGTCCGGTAAGCGAAAAGGGCAAAGGGTAGTTTCTCATGCCAGTCTTTAAAGGTGTCTGTGTTTTGGATATGATCTTCTTAATATTTTTATTAGCCGCCTCGACTGCTCCGTTCATCTTGGGACGATAAGCCGTTGAGTTATGATGCACTATCTGGAACTGCTCGCACACGCCAGCCACCATTGAATTGTTCAGATTGGAGGCATTATCGGTGATGATCCTTTCCGGCATTCCGTATCGACAAATGATTTCTTTCTTTAAGAACTTGCAGACTGTTGCTCTAGTGATACTAGCGTAAGAAACCGCTTCTACCCACTTGGTGAAGTAATCAATGGCGACAAGAATGAAACGATGCCCGTTGGAAGCCTTTGGGTGAATTTTCCCTATGACATCTATTCCTCATGCGGCAAAAGGCCATGGTGAGTTCATGGTATGTAAAGGCAGCGGTGGGGAGTGAATCCGGTCGGCGTATATCTGGCATTTGTGGCACTTTTTGGCGTAGTCAATGCAATCTCCTTCCATTGTGGACCAGAAGTAGCCATATCTCATTATCTTTCGGGCCATCGAGAAGCCGTTGGCATGTGTTCCACACAACCCTTCATGTACTTCAGCAAGAATAGTTTTTGCTTCTCGCGCATCGACACATCTCAATAGTACCTGGTCTTTTCCTCTCTTGTATAAAACTTCACCATCTAAGACGTACCCTGCTGCCATTCTCCTTATGGTCTTCTTATCATTCTCATTTGCTTCTTTAGGGTAATCTTGGAATTTGATATATTGCAAAATATCGTAATACCAGGGACTCCCATCTACTTCCACTTCTAGGTTACAGCAATGAGCCGGTATTTCAAAAATCTGCATCTTTATTGGTCTCATTTCGGCCTTCGTGCTTGCCTTGAACATTGCAGCTAAAGTTGCCAGAGCGTCTGCCATTTGATTTTCTTCTCTTGGTAGATAGGCGAAATTGATTTCCTCGAATTCTTTGTTTAGCTCTTGAATCAAATTATAATACTTGATCAACTTCGGGTCTCTAGTTTCCCATTCTCCTCGGAGTTGGTAAATCACCAAGGATGAGTCACCGAAGACTTGAAGCACTTTAATTCCTCTCCCGATAGCTGCAGTTAATCCCATGACACATGCCTCGTATTCCGCTATATTGTTTGTGCAAAAGAATTCCAATCTACTCGTGAATGGGTAGTAGACATTTTCTGGTGAGATCAATATTGCCCCTATGCCATGGCCTAGAGCATTGGACGCCCCATCAAAGTAAAGCTTCCATGGATTCTCCTTTTGGACAACAGACTTTTCGGTTGTGATACACATCAAGTCTTCGTCTGGGAATTTGAAATTCAGGGGTTCATAATCATCAGATGCATGACTTGCCAAGAAGTTAGCTATGACACTTCCCTTTATTGCTTTCTGATTAACGTACACAATATCAAATTCTGACAATAGCATCTGCCAACGGGCCATCTTCCCGGTTAAGGCTGGCGCTTCCATCAGGTATTTTAACGAGTCTATCTTGGATATCAACCAGGTGGTATGATACAACATGTACTGCCTGAGTCTTTTTGTCGCCCAGACCAGAGCACAACATAACTTCTGTATTGACGGATACCGTGTTTCACAGACGGTGAACTTCTTGCTTAGGTAGTAGATGACCCTTTCTTTCTTCCCGGATTCATCATGTTGTCCTAGGACGCACCCCATCGAATTTTCATAGACTGTTAAGTACAAGATTAGTGGTCTGCCTTGCACCGGAGCTACCAAGATTGGAGGATTCGCCAAATATTTTTTGATCTTCTCCAAAGCCTCTTGACATTCTGTGTCCCATACCCCTGGGTTGTTTTTCCGAAGCAGACGGAAAATAGGGTCGCATTTGTCGGTTAATTGGGAAATAAAACGTGATATGTAGTTAAGCCTCCCCAAGAAACCTCGAACTTCTTTTTGTGTTTGAGGGGGTGGAAGATTGTGGATAGCCTTGATTTTGTCAGGATCGATCTCGATTCCATTTCTACTAACCACAAACCCTAAGAGCTTTCCAGATGTAACTGCAAATGTGCATTTGGCGGGGTTAAGCTTCAATTGGTACTTTCTTAATCTTTGGAATAGGTTTCTTAGATTCTGAATATGTTCTTCCTCTGTTTTGGACTTGGCAATCATGTCATCCACATATACCTCAATTTCTTTGTGCATCATGTCATGAAAAAGGGTCACCATAGCCCTCTGATAGGTTGCCCCAGCATTCTTCAGCCCGAAAGGCATTACTTTGTAACAAAATGTGCCCCATTCAGTTACGAATGTAGTCTTCTCCATATCTTCCGGGTGCATTTTTATTTGATTGTATCCAGAAAACCCATCCATGAAGGAGAACCATGAATGCCCTACTGTATTGTCAACCAGGGTATCAATGTGGGGTAAAGGAAAGTTGTCTTTCGGGCTTGCTTTGTTGAGATCCCGGTAATCTACACACATGCGAACCTTCCCGTCTTTCTTTGGTACTGGAACTATGTTAGCAACCCATTCAGAATACTTGACCACCTTTAAGAATCCTGCGTCAAACTGTTTTTTTACTTCATCCCTGATCTTTAACAACATATCAGTTCGCATTCTTCTGAGCTTCTGTTGGACTGGCCTATATTCAGGTTTTATCGGTAGTTTGTGTACTACGATATCTGTGTTCAGCCCTGGCATATCCTGGTAAGTCCAAGCAAATATATCTTTGAATTCTTGAAGTAAGACTATCAGATCGTGTCGGGTCTTTCTAGCAAGAGCGGTGCCGATTTTCACTTCTTTTTTCTCTTCACCAGTCCCCAAATTGAGAATCTTCACTTCTTCTTGGTGAGGCAGGATTTGCTTTTCTTCACCTTCCATCATTCTCAGCAATTCATTTGGAATTTCACAATCTGTTTCATCATGTGTCTCATCGGACTCTTCTAGACACAAAGGTAACTCGAATTTCACCTCTATGTCAGATTCGGAATCATTCATACAGGGAACGGTCTGGGCCCTGCATAGCGTCATAAGAAGGATATTTGGAAAGGGAAATGTGTTTGGGTGAAATGAATGGTAAATGAAATGAATAATAAAAAATAAAAAATGAACAAATAAATGCCCACCAGACGGATGGGAATAAATGATAAATACGTAGAGTAGATGATATGTTTGCCATTTAAAAGGGTGGAAACGACATCATCTTATTGAATTTAAAAGCAGGTTAACATAGTTGCCCTTTACAGAAGATCCCTAATGCCTGTGGGCCACAGCAGTAGGGGTTGTTTGAGGCATTACTCTGTTTCTTTATTAAGAGTTACAGGCAAGTCGAAGCAGCTCCAATTATCAAGTGATTCCTCCGGGAAACAAGGACGAATTCCCGTTAGGAACTTGCTACTGCTTTCACTATCGGATATCACATTGATGGACATTCCTTCAAGCCATTCATTGAATGCTTCTTCTTCATTGAGCATGTTGCTTTCTCGGTTTGCTTCTTGTATCTTTTGTTCGGCATTGATAATTCCCCCAGACACAAAGGTGTCTTTGAGATGGGGAAAAGTCATGGGTTTCCATGGGATGGCCATTCCTTTGAACCTGGCTCTCCTCCTTTCTGCTTCCTCTTTATATTCCTCCCTTTTTTGCAGTACATTGGGCTTGTGGCCTAATCCATGTTTGCCCTTCTTGAAGATGACCCTCGTTGCTCGTAGTCTTCCTTGCAAATTCTTCCCCAAACCTTTTCCAACTTTACCCCTTTTCCCAAAGTCTGCTTGACGACCATTTTCGTGCAGTTAGACAGCCTGGGACACGTGATCTTGCACCCTTCTGTGACAAAGGTTGCATTGATGAATTCTAAGGCCCGAAAAGCACATTCTACGGCCTCTTCGTTTGGTGGGACATAAGGGGCATCAGATGTGACCGAAGCTATGATTTCCTGCTCTGCTTCGACACTCACCAATTTTCCTTCGGTTATAAATTTCAACTTTTGATGTAGGGATGAAGGAACAGCGCCAACTGAATGAATCGAAGGTCTTCCCAACAAGCAATTATACGTTTGGCGGATATCCATCACCACGAATTCAATGACATACTCTGTCGGCCCGATTAGCAACGGTACTTCTATTTTCCCCACTACTTCCCTTTGAGTCCCATCAAAAGCCCTCACAGAGCTATGGCAAGGTTTAAGATGGGAACTATCTATAGGTAGCCGTTGTAAAGTTGTCATTGGTAACACATTTAGTGCAGACCCGTTGTCAATGAGTACCCCGGGCAAGACGTATCCCTTGCAGTGGGTGGTAATGTTTAAAGCCTTGGTGGATCCCATACCTCCATCTGGGATTTCGTCATCACTGAACGTGATGTAATTATCTGCAGCGATGTGCCCCACAATCCGGTCTAGCTTGGCCACCGAGATGTTTTCCGGAACGAAAGTTTGATTTAAAACTTTCATTAAAGCATCGCGATGCTTTTTTGAACTTAGCAACAGTTCAAGTACTGTAATCCTTGCTTGTTGTTTACGCAGCTGCTCCACAACGTTGTACTCACTATGTCTTAGGAATCTCAGAAACTCCTGTGCTTGAGCCTCCGTCACGGGCTCGTTGATCTTTACAGGGGGATCTTCACCAAATACCTTCCCCTGTTCAGTCATAGCGTCATTGTTCTGACCATTAGTCTCCTTTATTACCCCTGATGGGAGGAATCTGCCACTTTTAGTGAAATGGCCTGCTTCATTTATAGCTTCGGTTCCTTCTTCCGTCTGTTCCTGCCCTTGCGTTGTTCGAGCATCATCGGATGCAAGTCCTTCACGATGCATTGCTGAATTTTGCGATACGGATATATTGGCCGTATAATTCCAAGGAACCTTCCTCGTATCCTTGAATAGGAAAGGGGCCGGAGCCGAAATTATGAGTTTCGGGGTCGTCGTTGAACTTTCCCCTTGAGATGAACTCCCTTCATTTGATCTGGATATGACGTATGGTCTACCCACCCCGTATTTAGCCTTGGGGTGATCTGACGCACAGACGTCCCATTCCTTCTTTCCTTCAATTTCCTCAAAGAATTCAATTTCTTTGTGGTCCATCATTCTCTGGACCACATGTTTGAACTTTTCACATTGTTGAATTTCGTGCCCTCTTTCTTGATGAAATTCACAGTAAGGCTCACATCCTCCCTGCACTAGTTCCATGCCCCGATCTATTAATCGAGCCGCACACAGCTGCTGAAATACCCATTGAAGAGGGGACCTGACTTCTGCAATTTCCACTTTAGCCTTTCTATTGCCTTCGTTTTCAATAGCGTTCACACCACGACCTCCATGGTTTGGTAAAGGATTGGCAGCCATGTTAGGTTCATCAAATGATAGCACTCCGGTGTTTATCAAATTTTGAACGACCTTCTTAAAAGAAAGGCAGTTTTCTATCAAGTGGCCGGGGGCGCCGGCATGATATTCACACTGAGCCTTCTCGTCATACCAGGCAGGAAAAGGGGGCTTGTATGGAGTGACGTAATATGGTCGGATTATGTCAGCCTTGTGTAATTGTGAATACAATTCAGCATAGGATACCGACAATGGGGTAAATGACATTTTTTCTCTTTCTTTTCTAGTAGTTCTCTCTTCCCTTTTGCTTGAGCCTTGTGTGTTTCCAACAGAAGCTTGGGGCTGCGAGATGGTGAGGTTTGCCGGGATGCAGTAAGTACTGGTGGCGTTCACCTCATTGTCTTTCTTTTTGTAATTTCTTCTGGCATTTTCCCCATTGTCAATTCTTCCACTTTTATTGCGGCCTCAATCGATTCCCCTGTCCTCACAAGATCAGCGAAGGCTTGAGTGGTGTTGTTTATCAAGCGGTCAAATAGTGCCCCTTTCAAAGTGTTTACGAACATAGGGGTGATCTCATACTCAGGGATTGGTGGTTGGATCTGAGAAGCCACGTCACGCCATCTTTGAGCATACTGTCGTAGACTTTCATTTGGTTTTTGTTCCAGACCTTCTAGCATGATCCGGTTTGGGGTCATGTCTGTTACATGTTTGTATTGTTCGATGAATGCTTTCGAAAGGTCTTTCCATGACTTAATGTTTGCCCGACTCAATTGTGTGTACCAGCGGATAGCCGACCCAGTCAAGCTATCTTGGAAGCAATGAATTAACAACTTCTCGTCCTTTACGAAGGCAGTCATTTTCCTTATGTACATGGTTATGTGAGCAGATGGGCAAGTAGTCCCGTCATATTTATCAAAGTCGGGCGTTTTAAATTTTGGTGGGAGGACCAGGTCCGCAACGAGGCTTAGATTGTTGGCCTCGTTCTCTTGCTCACCCATTTCATGTATGGAATGAAGTCTTTCTTCAAGACCACGAAGTCTCCCTTCGTATTTCATTTCAACCTCTGCCTTGATTCGTTCTACTATGTTCAAGTCCGGCATTTCTTCCTCTTGACCTACTTCTATGTCAACATGTTGGCCTGCAGGTCCCCCAACTGGGTGTTCAGCCGACACACCAGTGGTATTGATGTATACTCTCTTTTCAGGAGCCGGTGTACTAGGTCGAACCCTTGCATGAGATACAGCTTCCCCTGTTTCTTCGCCCGTGTTATCAGGGATCTTTATCTTGCCAGTCACTTTTTCCAGTAGAGCAGTTATTTGTGTCATTATTACAGCCTGAGATTGTGCGATCTGGTCAGTAATATTTTGTTCAGCCCTATTGACTCGGGTTTCGAGATCCTTTTGGCCCTTTTCCAAGCTGGACACTCTATCTTCCATTTTTTTGGTTCGGAGGCGGGTATCGTATTTGTGCGGTATGATTGCTGCCATATTATTTTCTCACGATTAAATATTGTCATTTTAACCATTAAATGCAATGTGTGATATGATAATGATGCATGAGAATGGATGTAATGGGGTGTTGATTCTTAGAACAGTCCTTAGAAAGACTTTTATTTAGTAGAAAAGGTTTGCATTACAAAAGTAGTAGTAACGAGTTACAGATAATGGCTCGCTTCTGCGCCTAGCACTGTTACTTCTTGAAGCAGAGCTCGGACTCGAGTTCCTAGATCTGTATCTGGGTTGATGAGTGTATACAGTTCGGCTGCAGCTCCTGCTAAGTTTTGGATGTAGTGAGCGACTTCTCGTGCATGCGACATAACATCCATCATAGCTCTATGTTGGTCTCTGATCAGTTGGCCCGCCTGTTGGAGCCCCCAAACTATCCGGCTATTGTCTTCCTGAATGGCACCTTCAAATGAAGCAAGTTGCTCCCTACACCCCTGTAAGGCTGCCTCTAACTCAGTCACCCTTGCCCTCAGTAGTTCGTTTTCTTGTTGGGCAAAGTCCAAGGCCATGTAACCTTGGTTTTGATCGTTCAGGAGCCCTTCTACTTGAGCCACGAGCTCTCTGTTTGTTATGATTAGATCTTGATTCAGGGTCTGGCTAATGATGAGTTCTTGAGTCATTGTGTTTAACTCGGCCACTTTCTGCTCGGTCAAAATTTGGCTATCCTGGTAAGCTATTCCCGATTGTGTCAACTGAGCCATCAAGTTCTGAATATGTTCCTCGCTAAGGGCCAATTTGTGTTGAGCAACCTCCAGCTCCTCATTTTTTTTCATGACCTGCCTCTGACTCGCTTCATATTTGCGGGCGTAACCATCAGATTTCTTCTTTGCTGTTACTAATTTGTTGGTTAATTCTCTGGCGGTAGTTCCCAATCCATTTCTCCTCAAGTTCTGTTTCAGCTCTACCCACTCATGTCTTAAGTCTTCATGTTCTTCTTGTAGCGCATTCTTTTCTTTCAGCAGTTTTTCTCCTTGGTTTTTATATTTGTCTGTATCAACCGATGCTAAGTAGTTTGCAGATTCTAATTCAGAAATTCGTTTTTCCAAAGCTTGTACTTCTCTTCGATGGGCCCTTCTAGCCTTTTCCAGGTCGGTGGGGGCATCTCTCATGTGTTCTTCCAAGGGTCGGACATTTGCCTGATTCGATCCTGGAAGGTTGTCATTTACACGGGTAGTCCTCCAGTGCTCGTAGGCAGAAGTGAAAGGTGTTCCATCGTTATATATTTCAACTTTGTACAGATTTCTCCAAGCACGGCTCATCTTCAGGACCTGAGCCTTGTAGCCATTGCCTTCGTGTGGAAAGCTAACAGTTTCTAAATCATGTGTCACAGGGATGAACTGCATCGAGCCAAATTGGCGTGATACTAGTAGTGGGCAATAACCGGTTCCTCCCCATACTCCTGGCAGTGGTACCCAATCATACTCCCCACAACGGTACAGAAAATCCTCTATAATGAGCCACGTGACTTTCCATTTGACCATCTCATCCTGGAGGTCGCGGAATGCTGCTATCCACTGTTCTTCCGTCATTGCTTCGGCTTGATATTCTTTCAAGAAGGCCTTTATAGGTGAATAGTTGGTCATGCACATTTGGTATGAAAATTTTAGGTCCCAGAAATGACTACGAATCCATATTTCTAGGAGCGGAACACAACACAAAAATTTGTTCCCCTTTCCTTTGCGGCATGCAGTCAGTGATCTGAAGGTTTCTGCTAGAATGGTCGGGGCCGGATTGATCCCCTTTTTCAGCTTGACGAACATGTCGGTTGTTGCATAGTCTATATGCCCTCGCGTTTTGGGGAATATGATTAACCCGTAGACGCCGTAGGCGAACAACTGCATCCTTTTGGGTGGATCGGGATGCAGCTGGATCAATTCCCTGATGTGCCTCCAAGCTATGCAATCACTGTTCCCTGGCTTTGTGATTTTACCTTCGAACCAACTCCCACTCATTCCAGTGACGTCCATCAAGTTTTCCACAAAAGGGCGCAAGTCCCTGGGCCTTGTATAGACTTTTCCTTCTTTTGTCCCCGGGCAACGGAGTAGTGACGTATATTCTTCTATGGTAGGTGTCATATCTATCTTTCCGAACGTGAAACAATTATACCCCGGATTCCAGAATTGAGTCAAGGCTCGGAATAGATGCTTGTCACTCTTTACACTTAACAAAAGGGCTATGTCTCCAAACTCTCTTCGGAAGTCTCGCTTCATCTCTTGATCCCAGCCTTGCCATATTTCTTGTAATTCAGCCGGATTACTTTGAGTAGAAACGATTGCCGTATCTCCGATGACTTCTGATACATGTCCTATTTTCAAGCTGTCCCCTTTTTCCATGTGCATTCGTTCGGACCAACCTCATACATCAGCATTCTCACTTTTGGTAATATTGATCCTTTCTCCCATTCTTAAATGCCCTCTGAAACGGATGTTCTTTAGATCAACACCTATGTATGCAGCATGATGCGAGTTGTATGCAGATGAGAGAAAATAAAAAAGAGAAGAAAAACAAAGAAGTAAGTCAGTATCGCATGATGGATAGATTATACAAAATGAAGGTGATAAACATATTGTTAAATAAGACAGAAAAATTGAAAGCACATACAGAAGAAGTAAGTTTAAATGGACCTAGATTTACCTTGACTGTGTTTCGGCATGGTTCCTAGGGTTTAGCTCTATGGCTTAACTATATGCAGTTTGAATCTAGAGTAAAAGGGTACTCGAACTGTCGCAAAGACATCGATTCGAGGGATCGCGACCAGTATACTATACGAGAGCGAAGTTCTACGGAGTATACTGACCGGATCCTGGGAACAAATTACAACACCATACGGAAATGGCAACTTCACGAGGCGAAGTAATTATTCCCACCTAAGGGTTCATGATGACAAAAACATATATCAAACATCGCATACTCAAACAAGGTTGGAAATTCAGTAATTAAATTGGGACGAAATTTTAAAATTTTCTAATGAATTCAATACGAACCGAATCTAAGGCTTGACCCTCTTTTTTGTTTAAAAATAAAAATTTTGTCCCCAGTGGAGTCGCCATGCTGTTGCGGCTAAAAAATCGGGAGTGTGCATTTTCTTCATTTTTATAAAATCGGTCTCAAGTAATATATTTTAAAATACTAAAATTTTCCTTTTCAATAATTTATTGGAGTCGCCACGGATCGTTCAAAAAAAAGGAGAGGGTAGACCGGACACCAAAAATAAAACCAGAGATTCTTTTTAAAAAGTTGGGTTCGGGAGTCAGTTACAGATGGGGAAGGATTAGCACCCCCACACCGCCCAAAATTGGTACCTAACGGGTCGTGTTGTATTTATTAGAAAATCTTAAAATTTCGGCCCAATTCAATTAATGACTTCCAAATGCATGATCATACAAGATATAAAATCGTACCCAGTCCGTGATATCAAAGAAGATGACGCCCAAATGATTGGGACGACACTCCCAATAGAATATCGGGATTATGAGCACTATTTTTACGTATTTTATATAATAGATAAATATGCATGAACAGGATATTGACGGTAACAAAAAAAATTAAACACAAAAGTCAATTTTAAATATATCAAATCCTGAATTATTATAAAAAATATATTTACGGGATAAAATTAAAGCTAGATTATAAATTATTAAAATTATCACATTTATTTACATTAATTATTAATCTGGTGGATTAGACATGGATATATTCGAGATTGTTTCAAACTTTATTTTACTAGAATAATAATATATACAAATAATGATGTTTAAAAAGGATATGTTAATTGACGATGATAACAAGACAAATTAAATTAAAGAATCGAATCAAAATAAATTACATGGCAAATATACTAACTCAAAGAATCAAAAAATTGAAATTAAATGAAATAAAAGCTATAAAATGGAATCAAATGGACAAAATTGAAACTTAAAAGAATCATGTGCAACAAATATAAAACATGAACTGAAATTAAATGAAAATAAAAAATGAGGGCAGATATGAAAATAAATGGAAATAAAGTGCAGAAATAAAAATAGATAAAGGACTGAAATTAAATAAAAATGAAAGAAAGGTGCAGAAATTAAATGAACGAACTGATTAGGGGTCCAGGGGTAATTAACCCGTCATAATTTGAATTAATTATTAGTCAGGGTCCAGATTGCAAGGTGGGAACGAATAACAGGGACCCGAGGTGTAATTTTCCCATGCGGAATGGTCTCTCGCGCTATTATCCCTGTGCGGAAGGACTCACGAAGCAATTATACCATTTTTAAAAGGTATGGTTAATATATGATCTAACCTAAAATAAAAACTGATTCATTTATCATCTTCTTCCCAAATAAAACCCTAGACCTCTCTCAGCCCTCTCAAGGTTTCCGGCGCCGCACTCCTTTACCGGCCGCCGCTAATCGGCGCCGGCGAACCTAAACCATCCCCTTTTTATATATTTTTTTTAAAAAAACCGAGTCTCGTTTCATATCTAACCCCAAAGCTCTCCTTTTCTTTTTATTTTGAAACTTAGACTCCATGTGATAACTATCTTACCACTCACCATGCATGACCGTTGAAGGACCGGCGGCCGGATATCGGGATATGACGAGAAGGTTTGAAAAAGGTAACCCCTTTATGTTTTTCTTTTTGTATTTTCGAAATAAATAAAAAATATGAAACCGAGTAAAAAAAATACCTCTGAACTTTCTCTATTTCACTTGTTTGAAGAGTAAAAACCTCTTCATTTCTTTACATTCACAGATATATATTAGAAATTTTACAATGATGATTTTACTGTTCTGACATATTCTCTGCAAATTTTGGCTCAACTTGGAAAGGGGCGGTGGCATCGTGGCCGTTGGTGTCGTGGAGATGAACGACCAGATTCGGTTCTGAGATGGACGACCATGATGGGGTACGTGGCCCATACGCGCGCGTGAAAGTTGATTGGCTGGCGCGTGTTCTTCACGCGCGATCCGAGGGGTCGCCTGAGCTTTGATCTTGACCGTTAGATCATGTTTTGATCCAACGGTCACAAGGTGGCTGCACATAGAACAAAACACAAATTAGGTTTTCATTTTTGTAATATTGGGCCAAAGTTGGGCTTTATAGCTTGTAATGGACACTTAATTTAGTGAACATTTATTTAATATTTATTTATCATTTATTATTTTATTATTATTATATCAGAATATAAAAAGAAACTAAATAAACAATTAATTCAAAAAATTAGTGTTTACACGATACTACACGAGGATATGTGTGGTTAGTTGGTTTAGTCAGTTTGGATAGGTTTGGAGTTTTGTTGCTCTTTGTTTTCATGTTGATATTGCTTTGTAATTATTTCCATGTGCACTATTTTTCTTTCATTTAAGTTTATGGAAGTTTTTTAACGGGGCACATGATAATAACCCTTATTTATCTTAAAAAAAGAAAAAAAACTATTTATTTATATTTTAAAGGTATAATTTAGAGAGTGTTAATATTCGATGCACAGACAATGAAAAGCTTTTCTACAAACATGCCTATTTATGCTTTAAAATCTAAAATCTAAATCTCTAATTCTAAACTCTTAAATTTTAAACTCTTAAATTGTAAACACTAAAACTTAAACTATTAACCTTTAAATCTCTAAACTAAACTCCAACCCCTAAAATAAGCCTATTTATATAAATTAAAATTTACACTAACGGTACATCTAATATTTTTTTAATTTAAAATATATTGAATAGCAATATGTGTTTTTAAAAATTACTAATTTGCGTCTATAAACTCATTTTTAATATGACAACAAATTTTTATAATTTACTAGCATTTCCAACTCGAGCATTTCTTCAGTGTCGGTAAGCATCTAATATCCCTTTGAAAATTTGGAGTAAAATCAATTGCCCTTTTCGATCCCATATTTATGACCTATCATTAGAAAGTTATATTTAGGGTTTAAGACTAAGATTTAAGGTCAGAGTTAGGATTTAGAGAATTAGAGATAGAATATATTTTTAGGACGTAGGATTTAGAATTTAGGATTAAGGCTTAAGATTTGATTTATTAGTGTTGGGGCACAAAAATGAACACTAAAAAGGCATATGATTTTTGTTCAAAAATTTGGATGATAATATACAAGTATCAAGTATGTCATTTACGGACAAAAATTCCCCGTCCTTTTCGGTGCCTCCTTCTATGCTTCGACACTAAAAAAATTTAATTCTAAACCTCAATCCTAAATTATAAACTATAAACTATAAACTCTAAAAATACACTCTACCCCTAATTCTCTAAATCCTAACGCTAAGCCTTAACCTTAAACTTTAATCATAAACTTAATTTTTTAATGTAAAGGCATAAGTAAAAACACCGAAAAGTGCAAAAGAATTTCTATTCTGTCATTTACTAGTATATGTTAGTAGTATATTGCTGGTTTGTAATATGGGTTTATTTCAGTTCGAGTCTCTAGAGAATTGGTTAGGCTACATTGTTATTCCAATTTCACCCGGAAGATTGTGACTTATCTCTTGTATATAAATCAAGCTCAATTCATTCATAATGCTAAATTACAGTTGTGGTCATACTTTCGCCCGGAAAGATTAGGACTTTTCTCTTATAATATGGGTTTATTTTAGTATAAGACATATATAGGGTAGGAGTGTACAAAATAAACCGTAACTGTTAACAGTAACCGTTAATCGGTATAACCGTTCATTTTATAGGTTAATTAACCTAACCGTTAAGGTTAAACGGTTTCAGTTAACCGAACCGCTAAAAAAGACGGTTAATGGTTAACCTATAGGTACTTTATTTTAACTAAGTGTAAAGTTTGTGTTTAAAATTTCGCTATTTAAGTTAATTTTTTTAAAAAAATTAATACAATATTTATCGGAGAGATATAGTTATTATTCTAAAAAAGAAATAATGAACATTTGAAAAGAAAATCGTAATAGGTTGCAGGTTAACCTGTAACCGATCCGTTCCTTAACGGTTACCCACTATAATGGTTAACCATTTAAAAAATTAACGGTTAACCATTTCTTAACGGTTAGTAACGGTTAAATTACGAATAATAACCGCTATAACGGTTAACCAACCGTTTAAGCTAAACGGTACGGTTAACCTACCATGAACACCCCTAATATAGGGACATCGTGGTTATAAACATTGCGTTGTGATTTTTTAAAAAAAATTATTGTATTTTTAAATTACAGTTATATTGTCATAGTGACCTTAAAATTGTTACAATAATACTGTTATATTGCGTTACGGCCGTAATTTAATACTATGCCCCCAATTAAATTTAAGTAAATTAGAATATAATCCCTTAAAATGTCAAAAATTTTGATTTGGCCCATTAAATTTTTTAAAAATTTATATTAAGCTTAAATTTTTAAAAATATTTTTAATTAAATCTCTCTCATATTTTTTTTTAAAAAAATTCTTATTAAGTCTCTCAAAATTTTTAAAATTTTAGTTAGATCCCATTTTAAAAAATTTAAATTAAACATTCAAAATTTTTGAAAATGTTAGTTTCAATTTTTATTTTTATTTTTAATTTGATCACTCAAACTCTTTCACCAAATTCCAGTATTAGAGATTTAATAAATAGGAGAATTAGGCCATTAGCATCTCTCCTTCTCTTTAATTCTCAACTTACCCTACTGAATCGCAACTCATGTGATGACAAATTGCTAATAAAGATTTCCAAGTTTGGTTCTACAATATATACCTACTTGTATTTCTACTTTCATGTGCATGCTGTCATTGACTTTACGCATAAATATTTAGCCACTTCATTAAAACAAATTCCAGATTACAATGGCTTTGTCATTGGGATCCATAACATTCATTAAAGCCCTAAACATAATTAATTATTTAAAATTCGATAATTCAATTTTCACGTTGGTGATGCTGTTTAGACATGCTTCCCCCTCCATTAAGTTCGCCTTTGCACATGCATATTCAAGTTTCTAGCAAACATGGAGATCTGAGATTTAGATGTTCAATACCTTTTCATTATACTTTTTAATACAATGATTATCACCATTTAAATGTAGAAGAAATTATTCATGGATTATTTTTTGTAATTTTTCATGTTTATTACATTATTTTGTATTTATTCGACATACAGTAACTACATACCATGGTCAAAATCACCTACTTCTTTTTCTTTTTTTCTTTTTTACAATTGGGAGGAGGGCCGGAATCGAACTCTAGAGGTGGTAAAAGTTTATATTTTTTTGCGATAAAAAATGGTAAAAGTTATTTAATCATTGTAATGTCAGGCAAAAATATTGCATCTAATTGTAATTTGAATAGTAGTAGCATAATAATAAGAATCGATATACTTAAATTTAAGATAAAATACACTACATATCATTTTATTATAGGTTTGGTAGTAAATACTCCAACTTTCCCACTAAAACTGTCACATGTTGATATTTTTATGGTCAATTTTTTTAAATTTTGACTATAATTTATTTAAATATTTTAATTAATTAAAATTTGTAAAATATGTATTTAAAAACTACTTGACTGCAAGTTTTAAAAATATATTTTTCATATTTTTACCAATAACAAATTTTAAATTATAAGAAGTCAAAATCAAAAAAAATTGACCATAAAAATGTCAACATGTGACAGTCTTAGTAGGACGGGGAGTAGATCATTTTTTTAAAAGTGATAATTTAGTCATACAATTAAAGTTTTGTGACAAACATGTCACTTTGTCGTTAAAATTGAAACACGACATGGTGTAGTAACAGTTTTAGTCCAAAAACTTATATAATCTATCAATTTAGTCTTAATTTAAAAAAAATCAATAAATTTAGTCATTCATATTTAAAATTTTTGATACTGCACCCTCCAGTGACGGATCTATGTTGGGGGTGGGAGGGGCAATTGCCCCCTCAACTTTGATGGTCTAATTACATTTTAGGCCATTGATACTTTTGGAATTATTTCAATTAAGTCCTTGCCCCTCCCAAAATTGACTGGTATAATTTGTTTTTAAGACCTTGTTAGTTTTAAAATTAATTAAATTAAGCATCGACCCTAAATTTTTATGGTTTAATTGCTTTTAAGACCTTTTAACTTTAAAATTAGTGAAATTAAATCATAATTCCTTTAATTTTTATGCTTTAGTTATTTTTAAAATCTTGTTTCATTCCAAAGTTAAACATTTTGCCCCCCTCATGATTCAATCCCGGCTCTGCCCCTGGCACCGTCTGAGCACTTGTTGCACTTCATGTTGATGTCCTTCAACTCGATAATAAGCAAATGTAATAGCCCGAGAGACACAACGACTTCACTACTACACAATTGACAAACTAATGTAACATACTTATTATAACCTTAATGTTGTTGACAAACACTACTTGTTGCGGGTTAATGTATTGAGAAACTAAATTTTCATGCATTGCTTGTTAGAAGTAGTGCAATATATTTATGTTTTGCAGAATGCATATGGCGCAAGCGAAGGATTTGGCTGATCCCAACTGGCCATTTAATGCAAAATTTGAGAAGAAAATGCCGCAAGACCCGAAAAGCTTTAATATATTTTTTTTCCTACAGGAACAACCGCACTATAAAATATCACTCTACTTCTCTCCCTCTATTTCCCATCTCCAAGTCTCTTTCTTCCTCTTTGAGTTTTGCTCTCAAATCAAAGCAATGGCTACCAAGTTGTTCTTGTTGCTTGCCGTCTGTGTTCTCCCTGTTCTGGTTAACGCAAACAGGAAACCTTTCCAAATCATGGGCAAAGTTTACTGTGACGCCTGCCGTGCTGGTTTCGAGACAATTAAATGCTCTTACATACCTCGTATGGTTCATTAAACTAATCTCTCACTCTCACCATGGCTTTTGTCTTGTTTTAATCTTTGTCCCTTTTGTTTTTAGGTGCGAGGGTCGAAATCAAGTGCTATGATAGGACCACTTTGAGGCTGAAATTCAGCGTCGGGGCGGAGACGGACCCAACCGGAACGTATAGCATTACGGTTGAAGATGACCACCAAGACCAAATATGCTACGCCACGCTTGTTAGCAGCCCCATTAAAAGCTGCGCAGTTCCCGACACTAGACGTAACAAGGCCACTGTTATCCTCACCCGCAGCAACGGTGCTGTTTCCAACATTCATCATGCAAATGCAATGGGATTCCTCCAGGATACGGCGGCGGCCGGTTGCCAGAAACTGCTCCACAGTTTACTGCAGGATGATGAATGAAATAGAATCATTTAATATTTGTTGTTCGTGTTTTAGCTTTTCTTTTTCTTGATTTTAGGATGTCGTGATGATGGTGGTGATCGATCCATAATTCACCCGTCATTTTCTTGATGATTGGTGCATAGAGCATACAATATCATGTGCTCGTTAAAATAAAAACGAATCTGTTTTACATATTAATGTCCTTTTCGCCTATTGGAATATGGTATAATATTAGATCTTTTGAGTTTTACTCACTTAATTGTGCTTTCCAATTTGCAATTCCTTGTTTATATTAAAAACATTGGGTATTTATTTAACTAAATAATTATATTTAAATTGTTTTTTTACATCCCTTAATTAATCAATTAATTCGGATCATATACTGCAAAAGTTGATTTTCTCAATCCGATTTACTCTATTTGTAACATTAAGATTAGAACATCTGACTTTACTCAAACGACCTAACAATTCATTATGCTCGATAGGGGTGCTTATTGAGTTGAGCAGCTCGACTCGAATTGGCTCGACCCGAACTCGAACTCGACTCGAGATCTTAACGAGTAGGGTCGAGCAATTCTCAACTCTACTCGATAAATTCGCGAGCAACTCATTAATTTATTTTATAGATTTTTTTATGATTTATTAGGGATGCTTAAAAAAATTATGTTCTGAAAAAATTAAACGCTAGTTGAAAACTGTTAAAAGAATGAAATTGAGAGAATATTTCTTTCATATTCACTTGAATTATAAATTTACAAGAGATGTATTTATACAACTTTACAAATTGACTAAGGCTAACTAACACACTAACTAAAATCTGTTAACTAATCTAAAACTAATTAACAATCATAACTACTCTTTATTAGCTAACTTTCTACACTCACTACAAAAAAAATGACATATAGCGACGGATAAAAAACCGTCGGTAAAACATCTATAATCCATCGGTATATAGTCTAAAATCTTATACCGACGGACAAAATGGAAATTCCGACGAACAAAACACCGTCAGTAATATGCTTGTCGGTATAAATTTATACCGACGGTAAAAACCGTCGGTATAGATGTTGGGTACATATACCGACGGTTCGAACCGTCAGTATAAATATGGGCTACCCCGACAGTTAGTGTATCTATTCCGACGATTATGTCTGTCGGTATAGGTCTCATGTAGATCTGTATAAGAACTTATACCAACGGTTGTGTCCGTCGGTATAGGTTTAATTGACATTTATTTTTTATTTTAAATATTAATAATTACTATTGTTATTTTTTATTTTAATTATTAAAATTCTAATAATATTATAACAAGAATCGTTTGATTTTTAAAGAAAAAATATTCAATTTAATCTTCAATTAAAACGAGTATGTAACACATAATCAGTAAAATATGTACGAGTCTATTACAAGCAAAAGAAATGTGCAAGCAAATTTATGACATGTCCAAGTTATAGCTTTATTCCATGAATGAACTGCCATATTCTTAATCATTTGGCATTTGCTTCTAATGTCGATATCAAAGCAAAAAACGCCAATTTACATGTAAATTGGCAATTTTTTACGAGTCATCAAGAAGTACTGGTATTTCTCCTTTTGCTTCTATAACTGACCAACATTTTGTCTTCGTATCAAATGCCCATACTGCAAAAACATAAATTGTGAACAGAAAACATATCACATCATGCATACACACAAACACAAAAAATAAGTGACAATAGTGGGACTACAAGAATATAAATCTTGAACCTGAAACTTTATCAATCCCAGGGTTGGTTCTGCCTCCAACAATAATGAAGAAGAGCTTTAAGTTAACCTGTAAAAGATTAATATAATAAACCAATCTCAGGAAGATATTAAACTAAAATAATGAAGAATGTTTGCAAGATTTCAAATTGAATTACAATCAAATGGATAGAAATAAGGAGCAAAGGATCTATTTCGGACTCAATTGACAATAATTATTAAAACTGATAAAACAGGGTCATCTTATAATGAAAATATCACAAATTAGCACACTCAAGTTGAAAAGAAGAATCTGTTTTACTGAATCTCTACACCATCTCCAATAAAATCAGTTTCATCTAAAAACATAAAAAGACCTTACAATTTTCTCTCTCAGACACACACACAAACACACAGGAACCTTCATGTATAGGAATTGCAATTAGAATAAGTAACCATTAGAAAGAGCTTTCATGTCTGGTCATTAACATTTAATACAATGTTATCCACACATAATTGATAGGAGAACATATCTGCACATAATTAAAATTTCACGGAGCAGAGACAAACCCCAAGGTCTTGTAAGGTTTGCTCAACTCGCTTGATGGTCCGAAGTCCAGCAGATGAGCTTGCAGCTTGGACCATTTGCTCCAGTGCATAAGTTCTCAAATATACCTTAAGCTGAAAATTATATCAAAACAGTTAGAGAACTTTAGAAGATCAAAAAGTATCGGGTAACAAACTTTAGAAAACAAACACAAACTTTATTCCATACAAACTTTCAAGAAGTAATTGCATTAGGTAGGTACTAACCAATTCATAAAAATATTGGAAGCAAAATGAAATATTAGAAGGGAGGACATATAGTGCAAGTCAAATTAAATATGTTTTACTGATAACATGAGCCATTTCCCATTCTGAATTTATTTTTATTCTTTAACGGAGAGAGAGAGAAGAGAAAACAGAAGACCACATACTGCACATACCATACGCAAGGAAGCAAGAGTAGAGGAATTATCAGCAATTACTGAAGTAGATGGTGCCGCAGCTGCTGCAGGAACTTGAACATTGGAGGGAGATATAGTATCTCCAGGTCCAATAGCCCTCTCAGCACTTTCAGGGCCAATATCTGAGGTGACGGGCAAATCAGGTTCTTCGGCAGCCTGAACAGTATATACATAAAAAGCTATATTATTCTACACTGTAGAAAAAATCCAGGTGCAATCACATTATCAGGCACACTAAAAACACACAGACCCCTATGATTCCTAACCGTATTCCAACTCACGCATACATCATCATGTGACTGTCAAATCAAGTTTAAAACTTATGCCTTTTGGCTTCAATAGAAAACTCATGTGGCATTAACAGAAATCATATTTAAAGTCCAGTTGGCAATTACAACTACCACAATAGCAGCTTGTTCGGCTGATACATACCCGTGCAGCCATACGTGACTCGGCTATTCTTTTTGCTTCAGCAAGAACCTACAGAATAAAACCACAGCCCAGTGAAGAACTCTAGATATTCAACCAACAAGACTATAGGCAAATAAATGAAAGGAAAATCACAAACAAACAGCAGTAAAAGGTTCAAAAGAAAGAAGAAAAACGTGCACCTCAGCATCTTTCCGCTCTTGGTGCTTTGTTTGAGAGAGGACCATCGATAAAGCACGCTTGCGTTCAACCTCTTGAGTAACATTGTAGGGTTCCTATATCCAGTGAATAATATCAGAGATACTGTATAACAATTGAAAGTAAAAAAAATTCTAAAGTAACATTATATACTATAACAGCTTATTTTTGTTCCTACTTCCTAGAAACTGAAACAAAAGGTAAATAGTTTAAAAGGTGCCACTTATATTGAAACCGGACCTTAACAAGAGGATGCCCTGCAACTTCACCAGGAGATGGAGCCCTAGCAACCAGAATGGCTCGAGACACTAAATAAAGAGAGAGCCATAATCACCGATGAGAACCATATAACATCTCAAAGATTGATTAAAAAAAATATATGCAAATCCAAACTGTAAAAGGAATAGCAAGAAAGTATTTGAATGATTGTTCAAACATAACACGAACCTTTATACAATTCATTTCAGATGCCATTTAATATGAGCTATTTTATAGCCATCCATTATCTGATGAATCTCTTTACTTACAAATAAACTACTAGTATCTGACGTGCATATCACTTTAAAGATTTAAAAAATTCTCTGCTTTTGGCTAAAATTTACTGTCAGTCTCTATTAGTATGGACTTAAATTTACCACTTGAAATGTCTGAAACATATAAAGGACACAGAAAAGAGCTTAATATTGCAAAACTTGAAATACGGATAAATCATAATACCATATAGTTGCCTGGTAGAAAACTGAGATACATGGGAATGGATAACAGATGAACTTATGCATAGATCAGATAGTACGCATTCATGTAGAACATAAACAATTCCTGAGGTGTCTAAAAATAATTGGCCTATGACGGAAACGATAACTGCTGAATAAGCTCAGGGCTGATAGTTATGCATTCAAGCAGAACATAACAGAAAGACGAAAAGATGTCCATAAAAAATAATCAATTTAAACTCTACTCATCGATTTAAACCAGGTATCCATCCAACCATGTACAACACAAGTCCAAATAAGAGAGCGAAGACCATAAATATCAAACGAACAGTATTGTCTAAAGTATAGGGTTACAAGTGAAATATAAGTTCACCAACAAACCTAGCAGGTACCAGAATTCATACTCAACAATATAAGCCATGTGTGCAATTAGCATTATCTTACTTCCGGAAAGCATGTCATAGCAAGTATGAGCAATCAACACTCAACAGTTCATGAACCATTAGTTGATCCTATATTATTACAAAATAGTTATTAGTGCAAGATATTCGACACATTTCTGTCCTTTTGGAGCTAGATTGCTTTAGGGTGCCTTTTTCTTGATAATTTCTCTTATATATTTGCAAGAGATGTGGAATAAGCTAACTTCCTAAAAGCATGTGAAAGCAATTGTGTTGCTAATTGCCTGCATCTCCTATGATACATTGAGTTTCCTTCAAACAAGGGAAAAGGAAGGGAGGGAAACGAGGACATACAACAGCTAAAAAATGAGCTTAATATTGCAAAACTTGAAGTCCATGAACTGAGATCGGCATCGGATGCAGAGGACCTGAGGTACCTGGAATAATATATCAAAAGCACATTGCAATGTAATGTTAGAAGCAGATTAGCAATGGCCACGACAATCTCACCCAATTTTCCTAAATGATTTTATTAAAAGGATAAATGCCGACAATGTCAAGTAATTTTATGATAAAGCTGTGTTATAAATTTAGAGGAATTTAGAGGATAAAGCTACTGCCATGGAGAAGGAATTTAGAGGAATTTAGAGGACAAAAGTTTAAGGATAAAGCTGTGTTCAGCACAAGCAGCAAACATGGAGAAGGCAGCTGAGGTAGCTACTGCCATGCTTTTTAACAATGGGAAAAATTTAGAGGAATGATGATGATGATGATGATTCATTAAAGAAGAATGGCAACACGATGAGATGGAAGAAAGGGAAAAAAATAAAATCAAATACATTTGCAACGGAGATAAGTGAAGAAACAGAGAAGAAACAAACGAGCAAGGCTGAAGAGAATTAGGGATTAGGGATTTTAATTTTGTTCAGGGAAAAAATAACATCAAATACATATAAATTTTGAGAAACAAAGAAGGAGCGAAGAAGTAGAGAATTACCTGGTGGCTGCCGGCTGGTGCAACGGAGACTTGAACAACGGTGAAGAAACAGAGAAAAACGAACGAGCAAGGCTGAAGAGAATTAGGGATTAGGGATTTTAATTTTGTTCAGGTATTGTATTATTTTATTTTGTTTTTGTTTTTTTAATTAAGCCAAAATTTAAAACATACCTATACTGACGGTTATAAATTTCGTCGGTATAGAATTTACCTATAATCTATACCGACGCACAAAGTATCTCCGTCGCTATATGGTTCACTTCTACCGACGGTTAATAAATTTTGTCGGTATATTTTAAACCTATACCGACGATTGCTTATTTACCGTTGGTATAGAGTCCATCTGTACCGACAAATAATATATCTGTCGGTAAAACCTAGTACTTTTAGCGACAGTTCAAGTATCCGTCAGTATATGCCATGTATACCAACGCTTTATGTCCGTCGGTATAAGTTGGCGTCAGTATATGTACATTTTTTTGTAGTGACTCCCCCTCAAGTTGGAGGTTAAAAAATATTTTTAACTCCCAACTTGGAAAGAAGATAGTTGTGTTGCTAAATGCCCAATGTCTTAGTGAAAATATCAGCAAGTTGTTCTGTTGTGGTGACATGCTCTGTGTGTATGAGGACTTCTTGTATTTTTTCTCGGGTGAAATGGCAGTCAATTTCAATGTGTTTTGTCCTTTCATGGTACACTGGATTAGAAGCTATTTGCAAGGCAGCCTTGTTATCACAATAAAACAATGTTGGTTTAACTGCATCAACTTTGAGTTCTTCCAATAGACCATTTAACCACATAATCTCTGTTGTTGTGGCAGCCATGCTTCTATACTCTGCTTCTGCAGATGATCTTACAATAGTTACTTGCTTCTTTGATTTCCAAGAAATTAAAGAGTCTCCTAGCTTAATGCAAAAGTCAGAAACTGACTTTTTTGACATTGGGCAAGAGACCCAGTCAGAATCACAATAGGCCAACAACTGACATTTGCTTGAACTCTTCAATAAAATTCCCTGCCCTGGAAACCTTTGATGTATCTTACTATTCTAAGTGTTGCTTCCATGTGTGACTTCTTTGGCAGTTGCATGAACTGACTGAGATGTTGCACATCATAAGTAACATCAGGCCGTGTGTGTAAGATAGATCAACCTTCCAATTAGGCGTTGAAAAGTTGTTTTATCTTCAAGAATTGGATCATCAACATAAATAAGCATGACTACCATTTTATCTCCTTGCTTCTTTGTGAACATTGAGTAGTCATACTTGCTTTGGTGATAACCAGCAGTTATCAAGGCCTCAGTTAACTTCATGTTCCACTATCTTGATGCCTGTTTAAGGCCATAAAGTGTTCTGCAGTCGACACACCATATGCTCCCCCTGACTGCAGAAACCTTCAGGTAAGGACATGTACACCTCTTCGAATAAGTCACCTTTAAGGAAGGCGTTATGGACATCCATCTAAAACTGAGGCCAACGAAACAAGGCTGCAAGGGCAAGAACTGTGCGAACAGTGACTAATTTGGCCACTGGGGAGAAAGTATCAGCATAATCAACTTCTTCACGCTGATTGTAACCTTTAGCAACAAGGCGAGCTTTGAAGCGCTCAACTTCACCAAAAGCTTTATGTTTTATACGATAAATCCATTTGCAGCCAATGGGAACCTTATCATGAGGAAGATGGACAACTAACCAAGTTCCATTAGACTCTAAATGTAACACCCCAATTTTGGGCTTAGAAGTTTTGGGTTTGAACCGGACCGGTCGGATTTTCGGTTCGAATATAAAAGGTGGTTTTAAGGAAAGCCTAGTTCGAGATGCATTAAAAATATGGAAAAAGATCTGAAAATCCTCTTTTAATATATATATAAGAGGGTGGTGAAATCAATTTTACAAAATGAGGTTTGGAAATATGACATTTTGAGTTAGTGACTAAAATGTAATTTTTGAAAGGTTCGTGACTGTTTTAAAAGGATTGAAAATTTGAATCTTTAAGGAGCTAATTTACCCAAGGGAGGATTTCTCCAGATTTTTCTTGATTTTTAAAGACTCATTTAATGTTTAATTAATGAAAAGAAAAGAGGGAAAAAGATATTTTTAGTTTCATAACTAACTTTTACCAAAATTTTCCCATTTCATTTTCTCTCAAAATTCCCTCAGCCAAACACATTTCCACATCAACGTTTCCTTTGATTTTCACACCTAAAGTTGAGATTTCAATTCCTAAATGATTCCTAATCATTTCTACATCAAATCCTCACGATTTGCTTAATGAATTTTCAAGGATTTTGGCTCTAAACAAGGAGAAATCCACATTTAGAGGTATGAACATCCTTCTCCTCTAAATACTCAGTTCTTTACTGAAATTCCCAAGTTCTCAATCCTTAAATTAAGTTTTATTGAAGGTTTTAATGTTGTGATCTTGATTTTGGCTTAAAATGCAAGATTTGGATTTAATTTTGAAGAAATTCGTATTGGATGATTGGGCTCTGTTTTGAGCTGTCTTTTTGATGTATTCTGGATGTCTAAATGATGTGTAATTGAGGTTTAATCAATGCAATCCCGAATAGGTTGATTTTCCTAAGTTTTTACTTGTGAAAATGGTGGTTTTTTGGGTGATCTTGGTGTTTTGTTAATGCTGGAGGTATAAGGACGAGTTTGAGTTTATTTTGGATGTTAATTGATGTCTAAAAATGGTTAGAAGTGATGGATCTTGGTTGGGTTAAGTTTTGGAAGTGTTTGGATGTGATTTTGGTTGTGTTTGGTAGCCGAAATGTTGGATTTGCGAAGAGCAACGAGTTTAGGTGTGTTGCTGGTGTTTTTAATGCATAATGATGCATTAATCCTCTGTTGTTATGTGCTTGAAACATGGGAGAATGATCCGGAAGCAATTGAGGTGGCGTTGATGCTTTCGGATGCTTGGAAGGCTTGTTGGCTAGCCTAGTTTTGTGTATCAGTGAGTGAAGTTTGGTTTTCAGCTTTGAAACCAATGTTTGAAGGTTTTGGGAGCTTAGTTTAAGTCTAAACAACTTAGCTAAGCTCAAGAGTAAGTTTTCGGAGAAACTCTCTTTTTGAAGAGCCATGAGATGGTTGAATGCAATGTGTTTATTTTTGCATGTTTAAATTCTATTTTGAAAGCATATTTTAGCATGTTTAATGCTGGTTTTGTAAGCCATGTGTTGAAGGATGCTCAAGGTAAGAGATCCTTGATTTAAACATTGATGAATGTGGTTTGATGCATTGTGATGCATGATTATTTAATGGCTTTGTTAAATGCTTTAAAACAGTGGATTGATGATGGTAAATGATGTATATTGGCAAGTGATGTGTTGGTTTAAAAGTACTTGAATCAGATATAGTTAGCCGGCTATAGGATTGGGTGCACCGTGAATAAAGTCACCTTGGATGTTGAGGGGTTGTAATGGTACCGTAAACTCCATCCAAGAACACTAACGAGATGTCTAAGATCATAATGGTGGTTAAAATGCCATGTGAGGATCTTGTGTTGTGTGTCTCGTGTTCTCGTTAGTGATGTTATACAACTACCAATGAGTGATGTGGAGGGGTTGTAATTGTACCGTAGACTCCATCACGGGTGTTGAGGGGTTGTGATTGTACCAGTAAACTCCACCTTAAGTGTTTGGTAGTGTGTATGGAGCGTGTGAGACAACGCTTGTAATTTGCGTATCCGATTGTGTTTTGAGTTGAAAAACAGTTATGGATTATCACTTGAAAGCCAATATGACATGTTGATGTATTGAAGCATAAGATGCTTGGTTTGTATGCATACATGCATGATAAATGATGTTTTGAAATTAAAGGCCTTGGAAAGGTGTTTTTACAAAATGCATTATTGTGTTGTTCGGTAGTGTGTATGGAGCGTATGGGACAACGCTTGTAATCCACGTATCCGATTGTGTCTTGTGTTGCGATGGTTTGTGAATTATCATTTGGAAGCCAATATAATGTTCTTGAATATAATGAAGCATGAGATGCTTGAAATGATGCAAGGTTGCATGGGAAGTGTGTGATGTTCTAAGAATGCATGTATTACTTGTTAACTTGTACAAGTGTTTATCTTATATTGAGAATGGTGCATATGTGCATGAGAATCTCTTTAGTGCATTGAAGTCTTGCGAGGACTTGTTTTAAAAGGCATGTAGTGCATTGATGTTTTTGGTAGTTCATGTGTTTTGCATTTGTTGAATGCATGAGATAGTTTGAAGGAACCAATGGTTTTTGAAAGGTTTTGCTTTGAAATGGCCATCAAACATATGGAAAGTATGTTGTGAATTGGAAGTGTTTTCCAAGAAATTTGAGTTTAACCTTGTATGTGGTGTTAATGCATGGAAAGTTTTAAATAATGGTTTTTGCAAGAATGTGTTTTGGGGTAAATTGTTTAGCTTTCCTAAGCTAAAGGTGGGTTTTCATGTTGAGCAAGACATGGTTTAAAGCATGATGTTTCAAAAGAGGTTTTTCAACCAATGCTTTGATTTATTGATTTACATCTACTTTTAGAAAGGGTTTTATGAATCGCTGCATTGATGGTGTTTTGGTTTTGAGCATTCCTCACTATGCATTATGTGCTTACGCTCCTTTTTGTCCATCAATGCAGATAACTGAAGTTGGGATAGCAAGAAGCAAGGGATTCAAGGAGAGCTCCACTTGAGATGTATGTCTCAGTTAATAGCTATAAATAATAAAGGCAATGGGGGGAGGGTCTTTTATATTGATGTGTAATGAGATTGTCTATGTTGGACAAGTTTGGTTTATGATTTGAACTATGTGGTTTAACGCTTGCAACGTTTGAATCTTCTTATTCATAAGTCGTTATGCTATGCTTCTTGTTTCAAAAGCATGATTAAGTGTTGGATGTGTTGAAAGAGTTGGTACACCTAGGGGTGGTTTTGTATCTAGATTTTAATGCAAGTTGGTGGTTATGATGCTTGGCAAGTTTTTGATTTGTTGAGGATTGATTTGGAGCATGTTCGATGGGGTTTAAATGTGTTAAATCAGGCCTATCTGATGTTTCTAGGCAGGGTGTTTCGAAACACTCTTGCCTGCTTCGAAACATGTGCTTGATTTGGCCTGGGTGTTTCGAAACGGGTAGAGGTGTTTCGAAACACTTTGGCTACTGCCAAGCCCCGTTTCTGAACGGGCTAACCCCGTTTCGAAACACTTGACCGTTGGGCGCTGATTTGAATGGTTTTGAGGTTTGCAAGCTTTACGCTTTAGTCTTGATTTTTGTATGTGCAATTGTTTGAGTTTGATATGTCCGATTAAGGTGAAATTCGGCAGAGGGGCATGAAACATGACTAATTACATAGTGGCAACTTAAAAATTGGTAAAGTCCTCTTAATTTCCAGATTTTACAAATTGGTCCCTAAATTCGTATGTTGTGCAATTGAGTCCCTTATTGTTTTCCGATTGCTGTGATTTTTGAGTATGCTTATCTCAAGAGTATGCTTAGAGTTAATGTGCATCTAGACAAGTTTAAAAAGAAAAAAAGGGTCGTTAATCAAGGTTGACTTTTGGGTTGACTTTGGTTTTCCCCGTGTAATCTTCGTAGTTCGGGTCGACCGTCTAGGCCGGGCTAAGGGGGTTACACTAAAGCTTGAATTTCCTCTTGCATGGCCTTAATCCAATCAGGATGTTTTATAGCTTCAGAATAGGTACGAGGCTCAAGCAAAGTAGTAGAAGTGAGAAAAGATTGAGTACGCAAAGGTAAATGAGAATAAGAAAAAGTGGAAGAAAGGGGAAACAAACCTGGAGAAGAGGAAGTCGATTGGAAAGAACGGGCATAATCATGTAACCAATTAAGAGGACGAGTGACATGAGAAGACTTACGAGGAGAAAAAGTAATAGGAGAAGAGATAACAGAAGAGGAGTCAAGTGTACCTGAAGGAATGGTAGTAGAATCTGAAGAAATGGGATGAGATGAGTCAGGAATGGCAGAAGTAGAAGGAAGAACAATGGGAGGAGAAATCGTGGGTGAAGGATGAGTAGGTGAAGCTGTGGGAGAAGGATGAGTAGGTGAAGTTGTGGGAGAAGGATGAGTAGGTGAAGTTGTGGGAGAATGATGAGTAGGTGAAGTTGTGGAAGTATGAGGAGGAGAGGATAGAATCAAAAAAATCCTCATCAGAAACATTTTGATCAAGAGGAAATAAAGGAGAAGAAGTGTGTTTTAAAGAAAGAAATGGAAAAATGGTCTCATGAAAAACAACATCTCTGTTGATGAAAAAAGAATTAGAGGATAGGTTGAATAAAATGTAGCCTTTTTGAGTGGTAGAATACCCAAGAAATATGGAAGGTATGGCTCGAGGAGAGAATTTATCATTGTGTTTAGGAGTTGTAGCATAGCACAAACAACCAAACACACGCAGGTGAGATAAAGAGGGTTGTTTATTATGAAGAAGTTCATAAGGTGTTTTCCAATTAAGAACAGAAGAGGGAAGTCTGTTAATTAAATAATATGCTGTAAGAACACATTCACCTCAGAACTTTAGTGGGGCATTGGACTGAAAACGAAGGGCCTGAGCCACTTCAAGAAGATGGCGATGTTTTCTTTCAGCAATGCCATTTTGCTGTGGAGTATGAGTACATCTGCTTTGATGAATAATGCCAAGAGAAAGAAATAAGTAAGAGCAACTAAAATTAAAAAAATTATGTGCCATTATCACTGTGTAAGATTTTAATAGAAGCCTGAAACTAGTTTTTTACTAAAGTGAAGAAGTTTGTAAGATGAACAAGCACATCAAATTTAAGTCTTAGAAGGTACACCCAACTCATTCTACTGAAATCATCAACTATAGTAAGAAAATACATATGACCAGAATGCGTAGAGACCCTATAAGGGCCTCAAAGATCAACATGAATAGTGTGAAAGGGTGTAGTGGCTCTAGAAGTACTTAAAGGAAATGGAAGTCTAGTTTGTCTAGCAAGAGGGCATATAGTGCATTCATGAAAACAATTAGAATCAAATTTATGATTATAAAAAAAAAGATAAACTGTGAATTTTATTGAAAGAAGCATGCCCTAAACGAGCATGCCAAAGATTGGTCACATCAGTCATAGATGACATACAAACAAAATTAAAGGAAGTAAAACGAGAAACAAAAGATTGTGGAGGAATCGAACCAAAATGAGAAGCCGACTCAAGAAGATACAAGCCCTCGTGTTCTTTACCAATCAGCTTCATCTTTCCAGACAAGAGATCCTGTAAAAGGAAAAAAATCAGGATAAAAGATAGCCATTAAATGAAGTTCCTGAGCTAATTTAGAAACAGAAAGTAAATTGTGAGAAAACCCAAGAACAAAGAGAACATCATGAATGACAAAATCAGAACTAAAAGCAAAGGAACCAATATGAGTAATGGGGACCTTTTTACCATTAGGAAGGTGAACAAACCGTGAATTAGGAGCACAAACAACATGATTTATCAAGCTATGAAAGTCACATGAAATATGGTTAGTAGCACCAGTATCCAAAATCCAGGTTAAAAAGGAATTCACAGGTAAATTACCAGCACCATTACCTGCAATATTCGCAACAGAATCACCAGGAGGATTCTTAGTCAAAAGCTCCAATATCTGAGCATATTGTGCTTGTGTGAAAACAGGGGCAGAAGGAGTTTGTTGGCCAGATGCAACACTCTCTGGTGAAGGATCAACTACAGACTCAGAAAGAACCGTCATGGCAGAAGAGGGATCCTTGCGTTTAGTGAACTTGAAGTCAGGAGGGTAGCCAATCAAGCGAAAACAATTTTCCTTCTTGTGACCATGTATTTTGCAGTGGTCACAAACCCCACTAAAACGCCGACGAGGAACTGACGAATTGGAATACAAAACAATCGAATCTAGTGCAGAACTCATAACACCAAGGTGAGAACGCTGGGATTTTTCCTGAATGAGCCTAGAGTATGCCTGATTTACAGTGGGCAATGGCTAATAAGAATAAGTTGGCTCCGGACGGCGGCGTAGGTCTCATTAAGCCCCATTAAAAACTGTAACAATCGTTGTTGCAGAATATGGGCTTGATTTTTCTTAGAATTGGCACAAGCACAAGAAAAAGGAACTAACACAGTCTATTCATCCCAAAGTAATTTCAGCTAAGTAAAATAGGTTGAAATTGAAGAATCACCTTGACTGATGGTAACAATTTGACGATGCAGAAAAAAGATCCTAGATCCGTCGATCTTGTCAAAACGCTCCTTCAAATCGAGCCAAACGAGCGAGGCGTTGGAAGCAAAGACAATGCCGGCAGAGAGTTCCTGGCTGACGGTGTTCAAGATCCAAGAAAGGACGATAGCATTGCACCTATCCCACTGGGATTTCAAAGAATCCTCATAGCTATCGCGTTTGCAGGTTCCATCAATGAACCCTAATTTATTCTTCACGAGCAACGAAATCCGCAAGGAGCGACTCCAAACACTGTAATTCTCAACGCCGACAAGCTTGTGAGATACTAAAAGGGCTCTAGGAGTATCAGAGGAATGAAGATACAACGGATGATTGAAGTCGATGGAATCCATGAAAAACGACGCATTGAAGATGATGAATCGGGATGATTTGGGGAAAAAACTGAGAAATGAGAAAGAAAGCAGAGAAAAGGAAACGGCCCAAAAAACAAAGAAAAAACAAACGGCCCAAGAAAAATAGGCTCTATGATACCATGTTAAAAGAATGAAATTGAG
Source organism: Hibiscus tridactylites (assembly GCA_958450335.1). Taxonomy (NCBI): domain Eukaryota; kingdom Viridiplantae; phylum Streptophyta; class Magnoliopsida; order Malvales; family Malvaceae; genus Hibiscus; species Hibiscus tridactylites. Next base: position 17,591,444 of record OY288285.1, on the reverse strand, counting down.
AGAATATTTCTTTCATATTCACTTGAATTATAAATTCACAAGAGATGTATTTATACAACTTTACAAAGTGACTAAGGCTAACTAACACACTAACTGAATTCTGTTAACTAATCTAAAACTAATTAACAATCATAACTACTCTTTATTAGCTAACTTTCTACAAAAACTCTAAAATAGTTTACTAAGTAATTTAATGTAAAATCTTTGAGTTTAAAATTTCAAAATATTCTATATTTCCCAAAATTTGAAAAAAGTTAATTTATATTATTAAAGTATTAAACAATTAACTTAGCGTGATTGGATGTGTTTTCTATTTAATTCAAAAGGTTAATTTAATTAAAAATTAATTATTATAATTATTAACAAAATTAGAATATCTCATCTTTAATTTATTTACGATTAACTCAAAAAATTTAATTTAATTAAAGTTAATTTAATTATCGGTGCTTCTTGAGTTATAAAGAATTAACCTTATTTTTAATTTAATTAACTTTTCCATTCGTTTTTTTTCTTTCTTTAATCGAAGTTTTCTGTTTTACTTTTATTATTAGATTGTTTCAGGATTTCCATTCTTTTGCATATGAATTGATATTTTTCTTTTATTATTAGCTTAGGTATAAAAGTAAAAAAAAAAAAATCAATTCACATCATTCTTTTGTCTTTTACTTCCTTTTTATCTCTTTTTTATTAAGCCTTTCTTTTTTATTATTAATTTATATGTAAAAGTGAAAAGCAAAAAATCTTCAATCTATATAAAATAATATAATTAAAAGTTTTTTTTTTTTTTTTTTTAAGTTAAGAATTTTATTGCTTATACTTGACAAGGTCGTTGACCTCATTAAAAAAATATCTCTAAACTTAATTAGAGGAAAAAGAGTGCACCAAAATCTTACCTTAACGTAAAAACCAACAAAAGAAAAGGGGCCACAATCAACTGTAGCCACTTCCACTATTTCCCAGTCTTGTATTTGCCCAAAGTTTACACTATTACAATCCTTACTCAAGTACCTTTTATCCCACACTCTAAACTAAGGAGCCAGCCCATACAAATCATTCTGGAACTAAACATTCCGCCAATAAAACATCACAAATCAAAATATTGGCAATTACAATTGCACAAGGCTTACCTCAAACCATAATGGTTATACGCGTCCAATTATAGCCTTTGCTAGACCATCCGCACCACAATTTACATCCTTGTTCACTCAATAAGCAATTAACAAATTGCACATCTCTTTTGAGGAATAGCAACCTGATCAAGATTCCGTCCATCTGATACTATCCGATGAGACAACACCAATTCGAACACTACTCAGAACTTCAGTAAATTCACCCCACAATTCCAATCTCCCAATCGAATAACCCTCTCCGCAAGGAAATTTCCCATCTCCAAGATGACCCTTCCCAGAATTCGAACTCTAAAATAGTTCCAGCTTTTTTTTCCTGCGAAAGTGCAAAGATCCTCGGGAATTGCTTTTTCAAACTGCAGTTACTCGACCAATTATGGCTCCAGAAATCCACTCAACTCCCATCTCCAACATGCACAATCAAATTGGAAAAGAAAGGGTCAATACTCACCCTAGCTGGGTCCAATGGTTTTGTAATATCAATCCAAATCCAAGATTTATTGTGTCGAGTGGAGTTTCTCGGGATTAGCTTGTCCAATCCTTTTTTTTTATATTTTGCTCTAATAACTTTCTTCCATAGACTTTCATGATCTGAACCATATATAAGGCTTTATTATTTACTTTGATATCGATAAGTCCTAATCCACCCAGACTTTTTGGAAGACATAGTACTTCCCATCATATCCAATGTATTTTCCGTCCCCCATTGCTCCCCAAATGAACTTGGCCATTATTTTATTTAATTCTGATGAAACTGCTGCAGGTATTCGAAATAATGAGAGAAAGTAAATGGGTAGGTTTGCTAGGACAACTCTCACCATAGCCACCTTTCCCCCCAAAGGATATAAATCTTTATTTCCAGGGGGCAATCGTTTCCTGAATTTTACCAAAACTGGATACCATAAACACTACACCAGGCTTGTTCTTTCGCGGCGTTTTTATTAGCCTATTGCGGCGTTTTTTTAGCGCCGCTAAAAACTCTCCCGGCGCTAAGAAAAACGCCGCCAAAAACGTTGTTGATACTTGCGCCGCAAACGTTCGCGGCGTTTTTTGTGAACAAACGCCACAATAGATCTCGTTCTCTACCGGCGTTTTGTTTTACAAACGCCGCAAAAGCCTGTTCTATAGCGGCGTTTTGTTTTACAAACGCCGCAACAAGGTCATACTCTGTAGCGGCGTTTTACCTGTCAAACGCCGCAATATGATGTGTTTTTAGCGGCGTTTGTTAAGAAAAACGCCGGGATTACTTCCTCTATGGCGGCGTTTTGCTGGCAAACGCCGCAATTTGATCGTGACTTTTAGTGGCGTTTTTAGGTGCAAACGCCGCAAACCTTACTGCCCATTGAAAGTTCGTTTTGCATTATATTTATTACCCAAATTTAACCTGTGACATATCCAATCCAAGAAATAATTACAAAAATTAAGAAACAAATACTTAACAACAAGAAAATAAGTTCAAATCTATAACATTAAAGTGCAAATGTAATTCAACATTGTAGTTCAAAGTCAAAATGTATTTAAACTTTAGTTTAGTAGAATAAACATGACCAAACCTAATAAATCAACTAAAATGGAGGATTCTGCGGTGGGTTCTGCTTGAACATGGCCATCAGTTCTTGAAATTTATTTTCGAGACTCTTATATGATGCTTCTCTCTCTGCCTCTCTCGCTGCTCTCTCTGCTTCTCTCGCTTCTACTTCAGCTTTAAATTGAGTTAATTGTTGTTGTAAACGATTAACTTCTGCCTGGGAAGACCGACTCTGTGATGGCATGTACTGCGACGATTGAGCACCAAAATATTTTGTTGGGGTAACGAATGATCCTTGACATCGAACTCAACCATATCGTTCAGGACCCAAAACATCAGCAATAACTTGGTTGTCGATGTCATCCAAATTAGCAGAACCATTAGTTGAAGCTGTAGCTTCAAACTCTATCTTTTTGTCCTTCATTTTGGCCTAATAATCAATGAAGAAAATAAATTCAAATACTATTTCATATAAAAATGTTATTATGTTGATATAAATAATAACATAATATTAGATTTTGCATCAAATAAATATACCATAATTTCTGCAGCTTCAGGAGTAATAGCAGAGCCATCTTTCTTTGTGTGCGTGATGTCGAAGAGTTGTACTCGTCCAACACTACTTCCGGACTTAAGTTCCTACAATGAATGATAAAAATACTTATGAAAAAAGTATTAGATGAAAACATAATGAATAATGTCTAAAAAACAATACCTCCTCATTAGCAATACGGGCAAAGCTCTTCGACCCGGCAGTGTGAGTATACTTCTATTTCTGTCTACTAGCAACGCCAACACGCTCTCGTTCCTAAAATTGCATATATACATATATAACTAATTTGTAATGACATAATAATATTCTTAAAAAAGTGTAGCGGTCATACCTCTCCTTTCGTTGAACTCCAGAACCTGACTGCATCTTCCCATTGATACCAGAGCAATCCAGGTGGGACATTTTGCATCTTCTCTTGAAGGCTGAGACTATTCTTGAAATATTTCTTTTTCAAGAAGCTCTTATGGTCTCTCCATTTCTTTCCTAACGCATGCTTCACATAATCGTCTGAGACTTCTAAAGAAAATCTCTCCTACAAATTATACAATCAAAATATATAAATTAACATCAATCTATAATAGATTATCTATTACAATGACATTATAGTACCTTAATATGATCCACAGCCTGGTTCTTGTTACCATTCGGCATCTCACGCCATGACTCATAACTGATCGGTAAAAGTGATCCATTACGTGCAGTCATGCCTATGACATTGGCTAGAACACTTGCTTCTGCCCCAATAGGTTGACCAGCATCATTTCTCGAAACTTGTACACGTTCCCTAGGAGGAAGATTGTAGAACCCCGTCAACATCGTGCGTCCTCTACTCTTGCGCCTTTGACCAACTTCAACTATATAAGAAATAATTTGATAAAATTATTAAAATCAAGTCAATAAAACAACATATACCAATTAAATATAGTTTTGAACATTACCTTGGGTTTCTTGGGTTTCTTCAACTGTTTCCGGAACTTGTGAAGATCCAACACCGGATACTCCCTCATTATTTGAAACTTCCTCTTCTCGAGGAACTTGAACGATCCCCAAGTCACTTAATTTCCTTCTAGGCATAATATCTGTAACAAACAAACAACAAGTTTAGTAACTAGTAACTAATAACAATATTACTATCAATATATGTATTCGATAGCAAGTTAGAGTTAGAACATCTTACTACATTGTTATGCCATCAATTTTCATTAAAATCTACATCCATGTCCTCCCGAGCCCATTGAAATTGTGAACTAGAACTAGTGCTTGTTCCATCTAAGTTTTGAGCTGCAAAAGGTAAAGTTTCTGATCTTCTTTCAATGTCATCAGAATTTCCATCCCCTATGTCTATCAAGTCTCTAGGAGTGTTACGGAGGACAACATACCAACCCTTATTCATTGGATCATGGCAGTAAAAAACTTGTTTCACTTGAGAAGAAAATACATATGGTTCGTCCATCAATTGTTGACCAGTATGAATTAATCGAGAGAAGTTCACCACTGTAAAACCAAATTGATCTCTTTTAATACCTCGACTTGTATTAACATCAGCCCAGTCACAACGAAATAACACAACCTTTCCTCTGCCATAATAATCCAACTCAATAATATCTGTAAGAACTCCAAAATATTCTACATCTCCCTCTACAGGATGATTGTCCCTAGCACTAGCATAACTTGTAATTGAAGAAGTAACAACTACTCCACAATTTTGGGTCCTTCGCAATCTTTCACGAGATTTTGTGTGGAACCTGAACCCATTAATGAGGAAGGCATTATATCTTTTTACAATTCTATCCGGACCTTGAGAAAGCCATTTAACCTCCTCACTAACTTCTCTTCTATTCCAAACCTATTATGCGTAAAAGGTGAAAACGTTAGCATTTATATAAAGTATTACAACTATACATTAGTTACGTGCCGTACAAATTACTCACCGTTCGCCCTAACCATTCATGAAAAGTTTCTGTGAACAACTTTTGAATATCTCGTTGATGTAATCTTCGAGAGCGTACACGAGATTGTAACTCTTCTTTATACTCACTGTAAAGTAGGTTATGTGGTTAAAGATTGAGAAATATATAAGATAAAGTAAATACATCATCATTTATATTGTAAAACTTACGTGCGTAAGGAATCTAATGAATTGTGGTGGAAAAGAACATAGCGATGTGCTTGGACCCAAGATTTGTCATCTAATTCTGCAATTTCAACTTTGCCGAGTGGTTCACCATAACTTCCAAACAAATAAGTCTCAGCTGAGTTATTAGAACTGCACACATCATTTCTATTTGATCTATTAAATCTCGTTTCAACATCTTCCATATATCTAGAGCAAAATGTCAGACACTCCTCTGCTAAATACCCTTCAGCAATCGATCCTTCTGGATAACGCTTATTACGACAGTAAGACTTTAACTTGTACAAGAACCTGGACGTGAAATAAACACAACATTATTTTATAAAGTTATCGAAGAGTTAAATTTTCAATACTGATTAAATACATATTAGACAATTCATACCTCTCAATAGGATACATCCACCGATAAAAAACTGGTCCACCAACTTTAGCTTCGTAAGGAAGATGAACCAACAAGCGCACCATAATTGTGAAGAATGATGGTGGAAATATCTTCTCCAAGTTGCATAAGGTTAAGGCGACTCGATCTTGCAATTTCTCAAGTTCTTCGACCATCAAAACTTTCCCACAAATTACTTTCATTATATTGGAAAGTTCAATTATACAAGATGTCACCTCATTTGACATACAATTGCGTAATGCAACTGTCATTAAATCTTGCATCAATATGTGATAATCATGTGACTTTAGAGAATAAAGTCTTCGATCTTTAACACTGACACATCGAGATATATTTGATGCATACCCATCTGGGACCTTTATATCTTTCAACACCGTGCAAAACACTTCTTTTTCTTTCTTCGACATCGCAAAAATAGAAGGCGGCAACGAAGTCTTTCCATTAGCAAGTTGCTGAGGATGAAGATCGTGTCGAATTCCCATGTCAACTAAGTCAAGTCGACTCTTTAGATTGTCTTTAGATTTTCCATCGACATTGAGAATGGTCCCAATAATATTCTCACAAACATTCTTCTCAATGTGCATGACATCAAGATTATGTCTCAGAATGTTATGCTTCCAATAAGGCAACTCGAAGAAAATACTTCTCTTTTTCCATAACTCGGCCTCATTTGGATCATCCTCTTCATCAGAATCATCATCACTCAACTGATCAACATCATGGTCGTACACTTCCTTATTCTTTTTCTTTGCTCGCGAGTTTGGCGGTTGGTTTGTCTTTCCATAAGAAAACTGCATATGTTTCAACATCGACCAAATATCAGATCCCGTTGTTTGCTCAAGAGCTCTTCTGAATTCTTCAGTACCATCAAATAAATTCTTTTCATATCTAAATCTATGATTTTCATCTAACCACCGACGATGTTCCATGTAAGAAAACTTCTTTCCATTATACAACCACTTCGAGCATGTCTGTGCAGCACAACAAGGACAGGCATAACGACCTTTGGTACTCCAACCAGATAAATTTGCATAAGCAGAGAAATAATTTATCGTCCACAATAAAGCTGCACGCAAATTAAAGTTCTCCTTCTTCAACACATCATATGTTTCGACACCCACCCATAATTGTTTCAACTCTTCAATGAGAGGCTGCATATAGATGTCAATATCATTCCCGGGACTTTCACCTGATATTATCATGGATAAAATAAAGGATGACTGCTTCATGCAAATCCAGGGGGGCAAATTGTAGGGAACAAGCACAACAGGCCAAGTACTATATGAAGTACTCATGAGTTTAAATGGATTAAACCCATCAGATGCAAGACAAAGCCTGACATTTCGAGGATCTCCTGCGAAATTTGGAAACTTTTGATCAAATGACTTCCAAGCTAAACTATCCGCAGGGTGCCTCAAAAATCCATCATTTGTTCGTCCATCATGATGCCACCTCATAGACTCGGCCGTCTTTGAAGACATAAAAAGTCTTTGAAGCCTAGGTATTAGAGGAAAATATCGCAGAATCTTTACTGGCTTCTTTGTTGATCGTGCTTCAACTGCGTCCTCACTCACGTTTTCTACATCTCTATTCATCCACCGAGATTTGCCGCATACATGACAAGACTCCTGATTTTTCCGATCACCCCAATACAACATGCAATCATTCGGACAACTATGAATTTTCTCATAACCAAGACCCAAATCCTTTATCACTTTCTTCATATCTTTGCTGGATTGGGGAATTTTTGCAAAAGGAAACATTTCTCCCAAAAACTCTAATAACCGCGTAAAAGAGTTACCGGTCCATCCTCCCAAGCATTTTAGATGAAAAAGACGAATTCAAAAGGAGAGTTTTGAATATTTTGATCCCTCATAAAGTTGTTCATTCATTTCATCAAGCAAATTATAGAACTTTGCTGCTTCTCCATTTGGCTCTTCATGGCATCCACTTCTTCCCATCTCGGAGGAATCATTAACACCAATATCACAATCTTCTCTAACTGATTGATGATAATCATGCATATTAAATGCATCCCGCAACATACCCTCCATGTCATCTTCTCTATGAGATCGGCGATGAGAATTAAGAGGATCAATCGAGTTACTTGTGGATGAAGCTCTACGAGGTGTAATCTCTCCATGGAATATCCATTTTATGTATCCCCGGACAAAGCCACAAACAATTAGATGTTCGTGTACAACTTCACGAATGTGCCAATTAATGTTTGCACACTTCTTACAAGGGCAAAGAATCATATTCTCCTGGCTTGCATTCGCAAAAGCAAAATTTAAAAAAGTTTCTACTCCATTTCAATAGTCGACGCTTACTCTTGGCAAAATCATCCAACTCCTATCCATTTTGTATTTCTGTAATAATAATAAAAATTTAAATACAATCTAACAGCCTTGGTTTCTCATGCATTCATGTAAATAATCAAATCAATTCATGTACATGTTTAAATATAGCCGAACAACCTTTAACATTTTAAACACCTTCAACCCAACCCTTAGACTATATGGCAGTCCTTATAAATGTGTATATACTCACCAAAACAGTCTCAAATTCATACATATATATACTCACATATAATTCGATCGAATAAACATTTATAATTAAGCAAGGCAGTCCCAAACTCATGTATTTTATAAACATTGAAACAATCCAATATAGCTTTGTTTACATAGTTTTAATAATTAAGCAAGGCAGTATTGCAAGACAACATATGCTGGTATCATTAAACATTACCAATTACGTAAAAGTCAAGTTAAATATATAAACTACCTACCAACCAAACATGAAAGTTCAAGAGAAAGTAACCTGTTGGGGAAGAGCACTGATTCACAACACAGAATTATCCACAACTTTGAAGGATGAATAGAAATGTGGAATCACTCTCAACCTATTTTTTAAACATATTAAAAATAAATAATTAATATAGTTTGCATACGAAACAAAGTTTAAGCAATAGGCACATGATAAATTATCTATAGTATTATTTTAGTTTGTTTGAAAAATATCAATGTGAAAGTAATGCATTTATTATATCCACATTACTATGATAGATAGAAAGAAAGAAGAAACCAGAGTCAACACCAGTGCTATTATTTCAATCCATTTTTATATATAGGCACAGTGAAGGTAAGATGTGTAAAAGCTGAATTGCTTACCACTAGGATCACTACAACAAACCTCCACCTTCGAAAGATGCTTCAGCTTGTATAACTCAGCGGCCTGCATAATTTCAAAAAAAATTCATATGTAATGATCTCAAAAAATCCCACTTCAATTTTAGTTAATTGTGCTTGAAAGTTAACCGAACATAAAAGATTGAAACCAACCAATTTTTTATATCCAACAATAAATAGAAACCAACCAAAAAAATTAGCCTTATTAATACGATATCGATAACTATTAACAATTTTTATCATGGTTTTGCATACTTTAAAGACAGGTTTCTATCATGGTTTCCATACAACTTTACTCTCAACTGTATCACCAAGAGCAACATCACACATAATACGATATCGATAACTATTAACAATTTTTATCAGCCACCCATAACACATTAGCCTCCTTAAATCTCTACGAAGGTCAATTTTCTTTTTCTATGCCTATTCATGGTAATTGAATATTGTGATTTTCTCAACAAAAAAAATACTGTGAAAAATAATTATATCATTCGCCTTATTAATCCTAGAGGCGAACTAAAATCTCTTTTCAAATTCGCTATGCTCGCATAACTGAATTTTTTGTTTTTCAAATTTGTTATCCCACGAAATTACATTTTTTTCTTCTTCTTCTTAAATCTATTATCCCACGAAATTACGTTATTCTCACAGTTGTATGGTTTAACACAAAATACACTTTTACTTGATTCATCCATAACATGGCCATCTAATCTAGAAGAGGAAACAACAATTACATCGCCTAAAACCGTTGAACCATGTAAACCATAAAACGTTGAAGTCTTTCTCTTCTCTTTCATCCTAACGAGAAAACCTTTTAAATTTTTATAGCATCGCCTTTATTGGAGTATCTGTACCTTTCTAAATTTAAAGCATTTAGTGAACTCAAATTTTTTCTTAAATTTGAAACGTGCCTCACATTATAAAGTGTTCGAACATCCCATCGAATCTCTTAATCTTAATTTTGTCAATACTTGCATCCTTACACGAAAATTTATCCCCCTAAAAATATCACTTGTAGACACTCTCCGCATGTTATAGAGTTGTCAACAAAACAACTAAAAATTAAAATATGTTTGCTCCTAATTAGCTATGAGGTATGGAAGTGATTAAGCGAGCTCTTTGCTTTTTCTTATCGAAGGAAGAAATTAAAATCTGCAGTTTGGGAAAATCAAATGAAAAAAAAACTACCGAGGAAAAATAACTAAAATCTGCAGTTTGGGAAAATCAAATTAAGGAAGAACTTGCCTGGGGAACGATTGACGGCGAGGAGGAGTTCCGGCGAGGAGGAGTTCCGGCGAGGAGGAGCAACGGTGAGGAGGACAACGGTGAGGAGAAGTGCAGGTGAGGAGGAACGGCAGTGAGGAGCAGAGATGATAGACTTAGGGATTTCACGATTTGGGGGTCGATATTAGTCTTTAGATAATAAAACGCTGAGTTTAATCTATAGCGGCGTTTTGAACCCAAACGCCGCTAAAGGTGGAATACCGCGGCGCAATCCAAAAAAACGCCACTATAGGATGAAAATTGCGGCGTTTATTCCAAAACGCCACTATAAACATATTTTTAGAGTCGATCAATAGCGGCGTTTTTGGTAAAAACGCCGCAAAAGGAGATATACTTCGGCGTTTCCTTCTTAAACGCCACTAAAGACGATACATACAATAAGCCTATAGCGGCGTTTGAGTTTAAAACGCTGCTCTTGGTTTATCTTTACCGGCGTTTAATATAAAAACGCCACAATAGTTGTCAAGTTGCGGCGTTTCTCCTACAAACGCCGTGATAGGTTTTATTGTTGGCGGCGTTTGATCAATAAACGTCGCAAAATGTGCCGCAATAGAACAAGTCTGCTGTAGTGAAAGATGGAGAGTTTCTCCGAACACCTAGAGGAGGCCCTACGAAGTACGAGGATGCCATCTTAGGGCCGTCGCGTGTCCCCAATACGAGGACAATGCGGGGACAGTTGGGGGATGTCCCAACTTTACCGAGGACGGTCAAACCTATATCGAATACAGTCAACGTTTATTAGGGACGTACCCAGAGACATATCCGAATATATTTACTTAAAAAATTGAAAAAAAAAACCACATCTTCTTTGTGAGCAAGGTTTTAAAAACCATTAAACTAATCCAAACTTAAAAAGCTCAAGAATAATTAAACTAAAAAATTATCCTTAAAAAACTACTAAATTAAACACTCCACCTAAAAACTATAAACTTAACACTTAATATCAGCCAAAATGCCAAGACTAGATTGCTAACTTGTTCTATCTGATAAATGCCTATTTATAGGCCGCTTTCTCTCCTTGCTTTATGTATCTTAAGGATGTGAGATATTAGTTGTGTATTGTATTTGTAACCTATTTTAACGTTTAATCACTCAAACTTTAAATGGGAATTGATAAATATCTATTTCAACCATGTCATCTTCTAATTTTATTATTTTAGTCATTGATTTTCTTTTTATTTAGAATGTAAAGTTAAATTTTCGTTCAATTTAGTCATTTAATTTTAGTAATCTCTTAATCTAAGTGTTAAAAAATAATTTAAAATTATTAGAAGTGAATTTAAATAACTACAATTATAATTATTGTTTAATACAATTATAATTTTAGTCCTTATTGTATTATAAATTTTAATATTTTTATTATATATATTAAAATTTATTTTATATTTGTTGTACCCTCACCGTACCCGTACCCTCTAGTTTTGAAAATAGCCGTTTTCTATCCTCGTCCCCGTATCTGTATCTGTGCAACTTAGGGAAGGCCAAGGTATGAGGTCGGCAGTTTCGCTACTTTACATTTCAGCATATTTGTCCAGATCTTAAGCACTGATTCATTTACATTTACTCCAAAGATGGAAGTCTTATTTAGATTCAACCTCAATCTGGCTGCCAACTCAAAGCACTGCAAAATATTCTTGATGTTTTGGACTTGAGACGCTCTTGCACCGCAAAAAATAATGAGATTATCCGTAAATTGGAGATGTGTTACTTTAACTTCCTCGCACCATACAATAACCCATTCAAAAATCCAAGTCGAGCTACCTTATCCAACACTTGGCACAACCCTTCCGCCACTATGTTGAATAAAAGAGGCGATAGGGGGTTCCCTTGCCTTAACCCCCTTTTGATCTGAAATCTTTTAATCGGTGATCTGTTTACAAGAACTGAAATGAAAGCAGTCGATACGCGGGAATAAATCCACCCTCTCCATTTTTGACCAAACCCCATCTTTTCTAACATTAAATCAAGAAATTTTCAATGAATCGTGTCATAGGACTTTTGGAAATCAGCCTTGAACATTATGCATTCCAACCCTCTTCTCTTAACACTATCCAATATCTCATTTGCGACAAGCGAGCAATTGAGGATTTTTCTTCCTTTGGTGAAGGCGAATTGGTTCTCGCTTAAGATTTCCTCCAAACACAAAGACAACTGATTTGTTAACAATTTGGCTATAATTTTGCACACCCCTTCTACTAAGCTGATTGGACAAAAGTCCTCAATCGTTTCTGGGCTTTCACACTTCGGAATAAACAGAATGAATGATTGGTTAATATTTTGATCCCACTGCGTACCCTCCCAGAAGTCGTTGAGAAATGACATCACGTCAGTTTTTAGGAATTTCCACTATCTTTTGAAAAAACCGAGGTTGAATCCATCTGGACTCGGGGCGTTATTCTTGTTAGCGACTCTAATGATACCCCATACTTCATCTTCTTCAAAACACCTCTCCAGCAAATCCCTTGATGATAGACTGATACTTTTAATAGAACAGTGCAAATCCTCAAGGTCCATTGTCTTTGATATGTTATATTGTAATGCAAAATGCCTCTGGATCACACAACAAATTTTAGAGTGCTCATCTATGACAAGATTACCCGCCCGAAGCTTATGAATCCAGTTTGATTTTCTCTGTGTTGAAGCCATCATGTGAAAGAATTTTGTGTTCGTGTCCCCTTCTCGGATCCATTGAATTCTCGCTTTTTGTCTCCACTCTCGCTCTTCCCTTCTCAAAAGCTCCCACAACTTCGTTCGTAGTGATCGTAATTCCAAGTTAATGTCCCCTATATTCTGTCCATTGCTTACTTTGTTTTCTAGCAACTCGATTTTGAGTTCAATTACTTCAATCAAGGCTTTATTATTCTTCTTTCGTTCTTTATCAACCCAGCCTTTAATTGCGATTTTGACTTCTTAAGTACCACCCCTATACCAGACCACATCGATTCCTTCAGTGTGGTAAAGACCATCAAATTGAAATTAGTGTTTTCCATCCAATGGTTAAATAATTTAAACGATCTTAGTCCAGCTTTAAAACTCTCAACCTTCACTAGCAAAGGGTTATGGTCAGAAATGGACTTCGGGAGAGAATGAAGGGCGATACCATAGATAATATGCACAATTTAAGGAGAAACTAAGACCCTGTCCAATCTGCACATAGTGGGAATGTCCCTGAAACTGCTCCAAGTAAACTTGTTACCAATAATTGAGAGGTCAACCAAACCGATATTGGCAATGAACTCGGCAAGTACCAACATAGCTGATTGGTTGTAAGTCGCCCCAAATTTTCCCCATCACACATTACTGTATTGAAATCTTTCGCAATGATCCACAATCCCCTCTTTGTCAATACCATGGCTTTCAATTCTTCAAAAAAATTCTTCCTAATTGTTGCGTCATTTGGCGCATATATGTTGATCAAGCTGCATTTACAGTTCCATTTGACCAATCTACCTTGGATAATAATGAAATTATGATGAATTGAATTTTGCTCAACATTGAGAAAAGTAGGATCCCAAAAACATGTAATTCCCCCCGTAGCATCGATCGTTGTACTCGCAATGAAGTTGTCTGAGTCAAGACCCCACACTGCGATCTTTTTCCTGGCATCTAACTTTTCCAATTTTGTTTCTTGCAAAAACAAAATATTGATCTTCTTATTTTGCACCAGGTTTTTTAGGGATATACACTTCTCTAATCTTCCAAAGACTTTGAGAAACTAAAACACATTCTCTCTTTTGTTGTTCATCGAAGACTATTGAGAAATTAAAAAGAGCCTCACACTCGAATATTGAATCTCAACTTCATCTCTAACTCAGTGACCATGACAAGTTCAGTTTTTTTACTTATCTCCCTAGCCCTCACGTTTTTTTTCTTGAATTTTTATGTTTTTTCATGTTCGTTTAATTTTTGCATTCAAATTAAACATGCTATTATTTTAGGGGAAAAATATAGTCGTTAAATCCAAATTTTTAATATAAACAAATGCTTCTAGTGCCCCCGGTTCTTCTTCTCGAAATCCCACAATTGAGGTAAATATTGATGAGAAGATCGAGACTATTGGATATTAGGTAGAAGAATTAGATAAAGAAACAGATTCAAGAAGATAATTCTGATGCACTTCCAAGTGGCCCTTTTAAGAGATCAAAACAATCTGGAGTTTGGAAAGACCTAGGAAAGCCAAAAATGATTGACAATCAATGGAAGATAAGATCTTTACATTTCAAGGAACTACTAAAGGTACTTAAGTCTGGTAGTATTACTCATTATAAGCGTCACTTGGACAAATGTCCACAAAAATGAATAAAGTTGTGGCAACAAAATTTAATTAACTTTCTTCCATCCGATTTAAGTGTCGGATCACCTATTTCTTCTTTTGTTAGCGCTTTGCATGATGGTAAGTTTGATGCTTTCAAGTTTAGAGAAGACATTTATTGTGTGTTTTGAGTTCTACGCAAATGGTGCAAGTGAACACGTCGCAAGTAATAAATGATAAGTATCGAGTATCGTCTCCTCAGGGATTGGTTTTGGCCAATTTGCTTAAGTTATTACATTGTAAAAGAAATAGTATTGAAGGTGATGAATATCAACTAAAATAAACTAAGTAAAGTAAATAAAGATAAGGGAGTAATCGATTTAAGAGAGTAGGTCGGGTTATCGTGAGTCGTGGTATGATGATTGAATGGACCGTCGTGGTAATTGATTGCAAACGTAGCTCAATTGCCTTAAACAAATAGTGTCAGTCGAATTGCCTAGGCAACTAGGAATGGTGCAATTGCTTGGGCGACTTCCTTCAAAGCTCGTCAGAGCATTCTTCAATGTCTCCTTGTTATTCCTAACCCGAAGAACTAGTTAATTGTGCACGCCTTGGTGATACATCCATGTGTTAACCTTGAGTGAACAACAATCAATCTTACACTCTTTTTAGCCGTTGAAATCCAAATCTTATCCCTAAGTTGGATTAACCTCCATTAACGTCTTGTTGAATGAAGATCATGCTCATCCGTTTCTTGAATCTAACTCTTCTGATATTAGATAAATGGATAAATTCACGAGATCCTCTCTCAATTCACTCGCAAACAAAATTAAGAACCAAGAATGAACAAACTTTGAATTAAAATTGCAAACACAAATACCTAAACAAATCCAATTGTTCTCACAACCACAAAAAACACAATAACTCAAGCCAAATAAAATTAGTTGATGGCTGGGTTCGAAAGATATACAAAGAATAATCTCCCTAGCATGAATCTAATTGAACAAAGAAGAGGAAAAAGAAGTTAACGCACAGCCCCTTGGTTTTTCTCTCTCAATCGAACTCTTCTTTTGAAGTAGGCGGTCAGGTCTTCTATTTATAGGAGATGGCTAGGTCAAAGTATTTCTTGAGGAGGAAGTTAAGTTGGAATTAAATAGAATAAAATAAATAAATCTCTTTTATTTATTTATCCTCCAAAAACTCCTCCTAAATTCTAGGAATTTAATATCCTTTTGACCTCTTTATGGAACTCAACTCTTCTAGGGTTTATCCTTTCTTCTCATGATTATCTTGAATTAAATGGATTTATCCTTCAAGAAATCAGTAGCCACTTCATCTTATTCTCAATTGCTTCGACAATCTCCGACTTGCCTGCGCAATGAATCCTGCGCACACAAAGCACATACTAGCAGTACCTTTTTCCATAAAAATCAACCAAATTATGAAATCAAGTATGACGGTGAAGGAAATCATGAATTAATATATGAATGACTAGTTATGCAACTAATATGAGCCTAAGTCTAACAATAATATGAGTAAAAAGTTAATAAAAATAGTACTTTTGAACACTTAAAACATTGCTCATTGGATTGTTATGCATGAAAAAGCTTTTTCGGTTGTTGAAGAAGAAGGTTTTAACTTGATGTTGAAGAAAGGAATCTCACAATGGAAAAGTGTGTCTCAACGTACTATAAAAAGTGACGTTTTCAGAACTTATGAGATTGAGAAGAAAAAGTTAAAGGAGTTGTTAAAGACTATAGCTAGAATTTCTTTGACTACTGATTTGCGGCGTTCAAGTCCTCAAAAGATTGAGTATATGATTCTTACCTCTCACTTTGTTGACTTTGATTGGAAACTTCAAAAGCGAGTATTGAGCTTTGTTCATATACCTCCTCGAAAAGGCAAAGACATTGCCAATTGTATCTTCAAATGTTTGAAGGAGTGGAATATTGAGAATAAAGTGAATTGTTTCATCTTTTAAGTTATGTTTAAATATTTTTTAATGTTATATGAAATTTTATTAACTTATTATATTTTATTTGTATTTTTATTAGGTTTTCACGATTTCAGTGGACAACACGACCACAAACGATGTTTGCATAGAAATTTTGAAAGATGCGTTCTCATTGACTAAGAGATTGATTTGTGGTGGAAAGTTGTTCCATGTTCATGGTTGTACTCACATTTTGAACATTATGGTTCAACATGGATTGAAGAAAGTGAAAACAAATATCAAGAATGTCCATGATACTGTTGATTACATCAATGGTTGTGAGTATCAGTTGAAAAAATTGTTGAACTTGTTGGACAATTCAACACAAAGCATAGAATGTTGGTTCTTGAATGTATGACTAGGTGGAACTCAATTTATGACATGCTAGCGTGTGCAATCAAATTTAAAGAGGTATTTTCTAGACTTGCTTTGGAGGATAAAGATTATGTTTATTGTCCCAGTGCTAGTGATTGGGAAAAAATTGAGAAATTGCTTCATATTCTAGTCGTGTTTTCTAATGCTACCAATATTATTTCGGGATCAGAATATCTAACCGCTAATTTTTTCTTTGATGAAGTTTATAAAATTAAAATGTAGTTGGATAAACGGAATTCTCCTGATGAATTTGTTAACGACATAGTGAAAAATATGAAAGAAAAATTTGATAAGTATTGGGTAAATGTAGTTTACTTATGGCTATAGGTTGTGTGTTGGATCCTCGTTTAAAAATAAAAGGTATTGAATTGACTTTTCCAAATATGTTTCTAGTGAAAGTTGTTCGAGATAATATTCGTAAAGTTCGAAAAACTTTGTATGAGTTTTATGACGAGTATGTTAGCTTGTATCATCTCCCGACAATGGAACAAAGTGGTGAAATTGAAATTGAAAATACTTTACATGATAGTACAAAAAAATACAATCTAGCTTTATTTGATCTAATAAACAAAGTGGCCAACACTAAAGTTGTGGCTAATGTTGAAAAAAAAGAAGTTGACATGTATCTTGAGGATGGATGTGTAATAGATAAAGGGAACCATTTTTTTTTTTTGCAAATATAAAGTTGACCAATTTGAACCTATAAGATGGTGGAGAGATCAAGCTTTAAAGTTTCGCATTTTGTCAATATTGGTCGTTGATGTTTTAGCGGTTCCAATAACAATTGTAGCTTCTGAGGCCACATTTAGTGCAGGGAGTCGTGTGATTGATCTTTATAGAGCTTCACTATCTCTAAATATCGTGCAAATATTGATTTGTTGTGGAGATTGGTGTCGGTCTCTACATGAAGTGAATAGAAAGAACAAGATAACACTATTTAAGGTTAAGCATGTTAATTCATTTAGTTCTATATTATTTACGTCAAAGTAATTGTTTATTTTAGTTGCTTATTATAAGATATTATAATTTTTTATTGGCAGAATAACAATGTTGATCAAGTAAAAGAAATTATTCTTCCAATTCTATAATTTGAAGATTGCAAGCAACAAAGAAGGGAGTGAAGAGATGTTGATTGTCTTATTTTTAGGATTGGTTATATATTTGTTAAACTTTCTTTTTCAAGAATGGTTATAATATTTTAGTTTTATGTATTTGTGGATTTTTACTTTGGAGTTTAAGCTTTGGATTTGCTTCACACATTGTTTTAATATTTTTTATTAAAATTATTAATTTGTGTTTATATTAAGCTCTAATAGTGTTAATATATTTTACATATATTAAAAAATCAAGGTAAAATTTTTGGCGAGCTTAACTAGCAACGAGTTGAGTCGAACAGTACTCAACTCGCGATCGACTTGCTCGATAAGCACCCCTACTAATCGACTGAGTGATTGATTTAATATTTTTAAAAATTGTATGATATGAAATTCACTATTAAAATTAAGTTCAATCAAATGTAATTAATTTTCAGAGTTACTAATAAAATTAAATTATAATTTCTTGGTCATCTAAACATAAAAAAAATTAAAGAATCTAAATAATGGTCCTCATGGAAAAGAAAATATTATTTTTTTTTGTTAGAGACGTTCGAGCAGTATTATCTGTAAGGTACACATGAGTTTATTAAGAGTTAAAAATAAACAAATACTACCATAGGGTCACATTAAGAATTTTCATATATATATATATATATATATATATATATATATATATATATATATATATATATATATATAACAAATATTACCATAGAGTCACATTAAAAATAAACAAATATTACCGTAGAGAGAGGGGGTGGGGGAAAGAGAGAGACAGTTAGGTACATTGGGTATAATTAAATTACTTTTACATTTTTCTTATTTTTTTAAGTGATAATCTTCCCATTTTTTACTATTAATCTCATTCATCCAAAGGTCCAAAAAAATGTAAAACTTTTTAGTTTTACACGGTGTAAGAGGATCTTATCTCATATATAGGGATATTATCTGGTTACACAATGTAAAAAAAATTAAATTTTACACGTTTTTTGGATCGTTAGATGAGTGAGACAGATGACTGAGATTAACAGTAGAACATATAAAGATTATCACTTGGAAAAAGTAAGGAGTTAACCTCAGTCATCCATTTTCCCTATCCAACGATCCAAAAAAACGTGTCAAACTTAAAAACTTTTACATTGTGTAACCGGATACTATCCCTATATATGAGATAAGATCCTCTTACACTATGTAAAATTCGAAAGTTTTACATCTTAAATATCTCCTTATTAATAGACGTTTGTAACACTAAATATATGTCAACGATCTATTATCCTTATATGTGTTTTATGTTAATGTTGATGATGTTTATACTCCATCACTTAAAGTGGTGTTTGTTTGTAGTTATTATTTGTTCGAGTTGTTTAATTGAATTTTCAACACTTGATTTGTTTGATCTTAATTTATTTTTAAATAATTAATTTTTGCTATTTAATAGTTTGAAAAGAAACATCTTGATTCGTCTATCTTGTCTTGTTTTATATATTTTCTTAAAATGTTTTTTTTTTGTATTCCATAAAAGTAACCGGTGAAAAGAATATAAAAATTAAAATCAAATTAAAATAAGGGTAAATTACATAAATAACTACTGAATTTTTAGGACAATTTTATTTTAGTCAATGAACTTTTAAAACTTTCATTAGAGTCACTCAACTTGTATTTCGCTTTCATCCCTCTCGTTATCTTCCATTAGAAAATGCTGGCGTAACCCGTTAATTTTTCTTCTCCTTAATAAAATAATGGTACACTACATAAATGATCACCAAATTTTTAAGGCGTTTTTATTTTAGTTACCGAATTTTAAAATTTTCATTAAGGTCACTCAACTTTTATTTCTCTTTAACCTTCTGATTTTCAACAATAACCTATGCTTGAAGAACTTTTCCCAGTTTTGTGCTTATATAACTCATCTAACTTGACAAAGTTATACCCCTACAATTTTTAAAACAATACAAGATTTTACCACTTGTGAAAACACTAAATAGACAAAAACTGAAAGGATGAAATTTAAGGCCTGGAAATGTACTTTGCCCTACATCTACCACTTACTATAGTTGTAGGGAAGCATTTGGCTACTTTTCTCATTGTCTTTGTCATCTAGTGTACACAAAGCATGTAATCTCAAAATTACAGATGAAAAATAGCCAGAAATTTTAAGTTAATATGAATAAATGGCGAACTTTTTTGGACATGAAAGTTCGATATGAATCCGCAACAATCGGCGAAAGAGTACCACCGTAATTTGAAACACTATTATTTGTTTTCCTTTCGAATCATCTATAATATGCTCGAATATCTCCAATACTGATGGATGGTGCAACTAACCAATTTCATCAACCACACAAAGTCAGAATCTTTATTGCCTTAAAATGAAAATCCATTTTTGCTCAAGTCTTGAAATAACTTTGAAAAGTTCTTAAGACGAAGGTTAATGCTGAAAACAAGAAAGTTAAAGTGAAATAAAAATTTGATGATCTCAGTGAAAATTTTAAAAGTTAGGTGATCATTTATGTAGTTTACACAATATTTTATTGAAGAAAAGAAAAACTAATGTGTCACATCAGTATTTTCTAACGAAAGATAACGAGAGTAACCAAAATGAAAGTAAAATAAAAGTTGAATAACCCTAATAAAAGTTTTAAAAAATTTGGTGACAAAAAAACGTCTTAAAAATTCAGTAATCATTCATGTAGTTTACCCTAAAAACAAAAGGTGATTATTTCATACACAACACAAGTGCTTGTGTAAACAAAGTTTCTGCTTCACTAAAACCCCTAAATTCTAAATTTTAAACCTTAAAATTAAGGTGTTTGTGAAAACAAAAAATTTCCACGGACTGTGTATAGAATAATAATCCAAAAACAAAACAAACGACGGAATAGACAAATATAATCATCATGTGTTGTAATGTTTTTAGACAGACAGAGCTGCAGCCATAGTAAAAGCAATGTTAAAATTTGTTGTTATTTATTTATGAACTGTGTCTCAACGGTTTCTCTCCCTCTCCGAAAGAATTGGCGCCAATATCTCATCCTATCAAACAGATCATATACAAATATCAATTTTCAATTATTTTTACCCTAGAAATATATAAGTGATTAAAAGAAAATTGGTAAAAAAAACACCATTAATCATAAACACAAATACCCAGAATTTGTTTTTCATATCAGCATTGTTTTGTTATGAATTTTCCGGGAATTGATACCCAATACTATTGGAAAATTGAAGAGTTAATTTTGTTGCAATCATTTTAAGAAGTAACCTGATGAATGAAAATCATATCGGGGATGATCAAGGCCAATGCATCAACCGCCCCACCACCCCAACAGCCACCTCTCCCGATAACTCCGTCAAGAATGACAAGAAAAAGAAGGTACACTACTAATATATCTCTTGTTTTTTAAAAAAAAAATATATTTTTTAATTTCTATATTTTGTTGATTTTTCATTTAATATTTTTTTATTATCGTTGTGGGATAAAGTCCTTTATCCCAAAGATTTTTTCTTACAAGAGACGAGGTAGAGGTGGCTCATCAGATGATGATTTTATATTTTCTCCTACAGGTATCGCCTTCATACTATTTCAAACATATCTTAATGTTTTTTACATATACATAATTATTTAAATCTTTTAAGTGATATATATTTTTATAGAAATTGGAGTAGAAAATTACATCAAAGAATTCATGGATGCCTCCCTTTTATTAAAAAACGTTTGTCAAGTATAAATAAATATTTTATATGTAAAAGGGTATGAGCCACGTATCAAGTTAGCAGGAAAAATATTTTCTTTCTCGTCTGCTGTGGAACATTGGTAGCTAACCTAACGAGAAAATGTTACAAGGGGAAGAATAAGTGGAAGCGTTTCACTTCTCACGTTGACCCTTTGGTTTTATGATCGACAAAATGGTTGCGTTAAGAGTTCGGTAGAGAAATTATTAGATGAATTCGACTCTCTATATTATTTATGATTCCGGTTAATAAAATTTATTCATCTCAAAACGGATGATGATTCACCTTGTAAAAAAATAAGATGAATAAATCTTATTAGCTGAGACCAAAATAAACTTTACTTTTTCAAAAACCGGTGAAGGGAAAGAAAAACAGTAATGTTTACGTACATCATGAGACTAATTTTCTTATCTGCCCCAGGAAGAGAGGAAGATGCAGGAGGGTTAATCGAAGGGCTGAATCTCTCGGATTTCGGGTGTTTCATGGCTTCACCAAAGACTGAACCTCGGGATTTCCGGTATATATACATATATATATCCTATGTTTATAGCTTACAGCAGTAAACGTAATATATGGCATTTGCAGGGTATTCGTTGCAACTTGGAATGTGGGAGGAAAGGCACCCAATCTTGACATGACCCTTGAAGATTTTTTTATAACAGAAGACTCTGCAGATATTTATGTCTGCGGGTATGATTGTCTCAGGCTTCAGTTCCAATTTGTTTGATTTCTGTAAAATGCCAAAATTTTGGAACTTGTCTAAGTCTGACTTACAGCATTGAGTTCCCAGGTTCCAGGAAATTGTTCCACTCAATGCCGGGAATGTTCTAGTGATTGAAGACAACGAGCCTGCCGCAAAATGGTTGGCCCTTATAAACCAAGTACTTAACAAGCCCGACTACGAGTTCACGCACCCATCTCCGGACTGTACCCAAAGTTTGAAACTCTCCCATTCCCATACCTTAACCAAGGAGTCAAAATCTCCCAACAGTCACTTCTTCTACAAACCGTCGCTCAAAATCCTTAGTAAGAATTTCAGGGCGGAAAGCAGCCTTCTCAAGACCTGCAACTGTCCGATCGAATCCACACTTGGGACGAAGCGAGGCCAAAAAAAGCTTAGGGATTTAGCCAACAAACTAGACCTCGGTCCCCTTCCCGCGCGTCGCGATATTGCCGATGATAATGAGTTGGTTGATCTTTCTAACATGCCCCAAAATTTTTCGACCGGACAGATGGGTTACCGACTCGTAGCTAGTAAGCAGATGGTTGGGATTTTCCTCTCGATATGGGCTCGAACTGAGTTAGTGCCATACATTGCTCATCTACGAGTTTCCTGTATAGGAACAGGAATATTGGGACGTCTCGGCAACAAGGTTAGCTTATGAATCTTCCTTGTTATAAGGTCAGTTCGTTTCATAAACAATGAGGAAATTGCAGGGATGTATAGCAGTAAGCATGACATTGCACCAGACCAGCTTTTGCTTCGTCTGCAGTCACTTAGCTTCGGGCGAGAAGGAAGGCGATGAGCTCAAGAGGAATGCTGATGTTAACGAGATACTCAGAAGCACACAGTTTCCCAAGATGTGCAAAGCTTCAAATCCTCGAGCACCGGAGAGAATTATTGAGCACGAGTATGTCTGCTTGAGCATTCTTGTTCACTCGGCCAATTAGCAGATCTCTGCTTTCACATTGTTTTTACAACATTCTGTTGTGTGTTTTATATAACAATTATATTCAATATTGCAGCCGAGTAATATGGCTTGGAGATTTGAATTATCGGGTAGCCTTGAGCTATGAGAAAACCAGGA
Source organism: Hibiscus tridactylites (assembly GCA_958450335.1). NCBI lineage: Eukaryota > Viridiplantae > Streptophyta > Magnoliopsida > Malvales > Malvaceae > Hibiscus > Hibiscus tridactylites. The sequence continues at coordinate 17,567,970 of OY288285.1, read as the reverse complement.
CTCTGTTGGACGAACATAATTGGGACGTCCTTCTGGAGAAAGATCAGGTAAAATTCGCAATTGTTAGATGAACAGGAAAAGTTTATAAATATACTTCTGGTTGATGCAGTTAAACATAGAGAGAGAAGCCGGAAGAGTCTTCAATGGATTCAAAGAGGGACGGATAGTCTTCGCTCCGACGTACAAGTATTCGCAGAATTCTGATTTATACGCCGGCGAAACTGTTAAATCCAAGAAGAAACGCCGAACACCTGCATGGTACCCATTCGCTCTAAACAAATCAGTGTTTGTGTACATTGCGATAAATATAAAATCATCTGATCAATCGATTTTCACATTTAAGGTGCGATCGAATACTATGGCACGGTCACGGCATCGAGCAGTTATTGTACGTGCGTGGCGAGACGAGATTCTCCGATCACCGGCCTGTTTCGTCGTTGTTTACAGTGAAGGTGGAAGTAGCGAGAATATCCGATAACAGATTCAGGAAAGGCTATTCATGTGCGATAAAGAGATCGGAATATGAAGATTCGATACCTAAACGACATAGTTTCTATGAGTTGTAACTCCAAGTTTCATTTGTTTATTTCGTTTAGATCATTATATGGTAAATCTCACCTGTATTTATTTTCATCTGAAATCACTTTATTTATTCTTTTTCCACTCCCCAATCATAATGAATCTGTGGTATATAGTAGAAATCTAGAATAGGGTATCTTTATATACTCCTCCGTCTCTTTAAAATTATCTTTAGTTAATTTTTCACGTTGCGTAAGAAAAAAATATGTGTAAGAGATGTATTAGAAAATAATTAAAATAACAATTATATCTTAAAATGGAAAATACTTTGATGCACAAGCTGTGTAAACTTTAGTTTACACAAGCCCTTAATTTTAGGGTTTAGGGTTTAAGGTTTTATGTTAGGGTTTAGGGGTTTAGTATGTAGGGTATATAATTTAAGGTTTATGGTTAGAATTTAGAGTTTAGAGTTTAGGGCTTAGGGTTTAGGGTTTAGGTTGCTAGGGTTTGTGATTTAGATTTTAAATTTTATAAAAGGATTGTGTAAAAAAAATTTACACAGCTTGTGCATCAAAATAAAACCCATCTTAAAATAACATATATATGTGTTTATAGTTTGAAACACAAGCTGTGTAAAAACAATTTACTCAACCTTCATATTTAATTATAAAATCTAAAATCTAAATTCCTAGTCCTAACTCCCTAAAGCTTAAACCCTAAAGTCTAAATTCTAACTATAAACATTAAATTATATGTCCTACAACCTAAATCTATAAATCCTAAACCACAATCTAAATCTCTAAAACCTAAAATTAAAATATATAAACCTTAGATTCTACATAAGCCTTTCAATTTCGGGGTTTATATATTTAGGTTGTGATTTGGGGTTTAGATTACAGGGTGTAGAATTTAAGGTTTAAAGTTAGAATATAGAGTATAGGGTTTAAGTTTTAGGGTTTAAGCTATTGGGATATGAATTTATGTTTTAGATTTTTATAGCTTAAATATGAATGGTTGTGTAAATTTTTTTTACACAGCTTGTATATTAAAATATAATCATATATATATAGGGATATGATCTAGTTACACAGTATAATAGTTTTTAACTTTTACACGTTTTTTGGATCGTTGGATGGGTAAAATGACAAGGGATGGCCATGGGTCGGGTTGGGTCGGATTTTTGGCCAATCCGCACCCAACCCGAAAATTTAACACCTTAATCCAAATCCGAACTGACTCGACATTTTATATGATGTTCCACTAGACCCAAACCCAACCCAATATAAATAAATAAAATATCAAATTTTACTATTATTCTATAAAAATAGGGAGATAATTGAAAGATACAAATAGAGAGGGATCATTATAATAATTATTCTATTTTTATTAAGCAAAAGAAGGAGATAATTGAAATAATATATAAAGAGAGGGGCATTGTAGCAATTATATCTAAATGTTTAGAATAAAATTAAACTATTATTCATGTCAGATAGGGTATTTTTCACCTTAAACTCAAACTCGACCCGACCTCATCCTCGAAAAATTAGACTCGAACCCGAAATTTTCTTTTAAAAAATAGACCTTATAGGATTGGGTCGGGTCGGAACTCGTTGGATATGGGTCAAATGATCATCTCTAGAAATGACTAAAATTAACAGTAGGTTATGTGAAAATTATCGCCTAAAAAAAGAAAAAAATAATTAATCTCATTCATCCAACGATAAAAGAAAATATAACTATAAATTTTACCTTCTCATGGATAATTTACATAGATATTGTTGTGGAGAATTATTTCCCAAAATATTGTACATAACCAAAAGACCACCCCAGCTGAATCCAACTTTAAACAGGAATCGAATAAAAAACAGAAGTCTTCCCCAGCTGAATCCGACTTCAAACAGTGTCGAAATAAAAAATGAAGTCTTCCCCAGCCAGATCCGACTTCAAACAGTATCGAATTAAAAAAATGAAGTCATCCCCAGCTGAATCCGACTTCAAATAGTGTTGACACTATTCAAAGACGGATCCAGGTGAATCCGACTTCAAATAGTTGGTTGAGTGAGGTCTTGGCGTGGCAGGCTGCAGGTGCAGCTGCATGCATGCAGCATGCGTCGGGGGAAGCAGTTGGTCAGGTCTCGGGAATAGGTTTGGGGAATGGTTGGTTGGGTGAGTGGTTGGGATTTAATTTTGGGGTGTTAAATAGGGGTTGTAGGATGAAGTTTGAATGGTGGGGGGGGGGGGGGGGGAATTGTTGAAGGTTGAAGTTGGAGAGAAATTTTGAGAAGAAGAATGAAGAAATATTGTAATTATATTTAATTAATTTTGTAGTTTAATTTTTTTTAATTTAATACGAAAATTTGATTTATATTTTTTAACCTAGTGTTGATAATGTTTAATATAAGTTTAATGTTTTGAATATTTGTGTTAGAGGAAGGAGGTTGAAGGTGAAAATATTATTTTTTTAATATAGTATAATTATTTAAAATTTTAAATTAGTATAGTTTAATTATTTAAAATTTTAAATTATTATAAGTTTAATGTTTGACGTTTTGAATATTTTTGTGTTGAAGGTTTGGAGAAAAAAATTGTTGAAGGTTGAAGTTGGAGAGAATTTTTTAGAAGAAGATTGAAGAAATATTGCAAGTATATTTAATTAATTTTGTAGTTTAATTTTTTAATTTAATACGAAAATTTGATTTATATTTTTTAACCTAGTGTTGATAATGTTTAATATAAGTTTAATGTTTTGAATATTTGTGTTAGGGGATGGAGGTTGAAGGTGAAAATATTATTTTTTTAATATAGTATAATTATTTAAAATTTTAAATTAGTATAGTTTAATTATTTAAAATTTTAAATTATTATAAGTTTAATGTTTGATGTTTTGAATATTTTTGTGTTGAAGGTTTGGAGAAAAAAATTGTTGAAGGTTGAAGTTGGAGAGAATTTTTGAGAAGAATATTGAAGAAATATTGTAAGTATATTTAATTAATTTAGTAGTTTATTTTTTTTAATTTAATACCAAAATTTGATTTATATTTTTTAACCTAGTGTTAATAATGTTTAATATAAGTTTAATTTTTTGAATATTTGTGTTAGGGGATGGAGGTTGAAGGTGAAAATATTATTTTTTTAATATAGTATAATTATTTAAAATTTTAAATTAGTATACTTTAATTATTTAAAATTTTAAATTAGTATAAGTTTAATGTTTGATGTTTTGAATATTTTTGTGTTGAATGTTTGGAGAAAATTTAGTAAAGAAGAAGAAGAGAGATTTGAAGAAAGTATAGTAAGTATGTGTGTAGTTTATTATTTAATTTAAGCTCACTAGATTTATTTATAATTTTTAAATTGTATGTTGTAATTTTAGGCATTGTTTAAGTTGATGTTGGATGATGATTATGCTTTATTTTGGTTGTATGTTTTTTTATTAAATATAAAATGTTTGTATATAATTTAGTATATATATTTATATGGTGATTTACACACACACACACACACACACACATATATATATATATATATATATATATATATATATATTTACAAAAATTGTATACAAATTTCCTAAATATTTTTCCTAAAATTCAAAGCTGATTTATATATATATATATTATTTATTATTATTAAAATTCAACACTAATTTATATATATATATATTATTTTTTATTATTAATTTCATTTAGCAAAGTTGTAAAATTTCATTTATCAAAGTTGTAAAATTTCACACTGTAAAATTTTAAAAATATATTATTATTATTATTATTATTATTATATTACCAATTTTTTTAGTGAGTGAGTTTGTTTTGTTTTGTATGTTTGATATAATTTAAATTTTATGCATGTAGTTTTTATTTAAGTTTGTTCGAATGTTATATATGTAGATTCGAATTTTTGAAAATTTATTTTTTAGTTGATTTTTTATGTTCATTTTAAATTAAATATTAAATATCTTTTTATCTTTGTTTTGAATCCATATAATTATAGAAAAAATTATTTTATTTATCATATTTCTATTGTAAGAAAATTGATAAATCATACATATTTTCATATTTTTATTATTGAGAATTTATTATTTATATATTACCAAATTTTTTGACGTTGTAAATTTAGTCTTGGTTTACTAATATTTTCTTGTCTTGTAGGATGGCTGAGCAAACTTCTCTGCTGCATTTACAGGATCGACATATTACTAGTCTTAGGGTTGATGAGGTGGTACAAATTTTTTAATAATTTATTTATTACAAAATTAATTACTTATGTATTTTTATTAATAATTATGTTTAAATAATGTGTTAATTACAGGATACAGATGAGACATTTAAACATCATCGGCATATGGTAGATGCTCCCATAGATAATAGAATCCTGCATTTCTTGTATACGACATAATTCTATCATGCGACGTTCCTTCGTGGGTTCAAGTTGGTACCCGGATCGATTACCGCTCTAATTGAGCGTTGGAGACCCGAAACTCATACTTTCAATATGCCTTGTGGAGAATGCACAATCACGTTAGAAGACGTAGTTTATCTTATCGGGGTTCCGGTAAACGGTAAGCCACTGATTGTAACGCCCGTGTTTTGGGCCTAGGAGTTAACCGGGTTTTAATTCGAGTCAATAAAATTTAAATTAAATCAATTCAACTTAAAATAATGACATAATTGAGCTTTAGAAAGAGGGGAGGGACTAATGTTGTAATTTTACCCAAGATTTTTCAAAAAGCTAGACAACCTTTAATTAAAAGCAGAAAATTGTCTTCTCTCTCTCCACTCCCCCTTTTCTTCCCAACGTCAAACCCTCTTCTAAACCTCTCCAAAACTTGGTTCACTATTCCATTCATTTTCTTCCTCAATCCAAGACGTTTTTCAAAGGTAATTATGTTTTCTAACTCTCCTCTTCAACCTCTATCTAACCATGGTCTTGGATTTCAAAAACATTTGGTTTTGAAAATTAGGGTTCATATGAAATTTGGGGTTTTTGATGGGGCTTTTTAATTTGTTTTGTTAAATCATGTTGGGGTTTTAGTTAATCATGTTAAAAGATGTAACATATGTCAATTTGGTCGAATTTGGGTAAAAATTCGTAGCATGCTCTTGAGGTAGATTTTAGAGTATGAAAACTTAGGTTTTTGGGAGGTTTAATGTTGTAAATGAGGGGCTGATGGTTTACCTAGGTAAGGAGGGTGTTTTAGGATGCTTTGGAAGCCATTTGGGTGTTTGGAAGTGGGTTTTTCAGCAAGGGTTTTGGGAAGCACGAAAATTGAGTTTTGGGAGATTTTGTGATTTGGGGAATTTGTGAAATTTGGTTTATGGTTGTGAAGTGAATTGATAGTTGAGCTTTAGCATTGAATTGTGGTGTAATAAGTGTGTTTTGCTTGGCTAGAAGCAAGGGGAAACGTTGAAGGAGCTTTGGGACCGAATCCGGGTGCGTAGGAGGATTGTTCGATTTGCTAAGGAAGGGCAGTGAGTGGTTTCAAACTTGTTTTAAAGTATGGTTCGAGTGTGTTTAGTGTGTGAGAGAAATGTGCTTGGTAGGCCATTTCCATTTAATTCATGTTGTTGATTTTAGCTATTGATTTCCTTTGAATGCTTGTGTTGGCCTATCTATGCTCTTGAGAAATGTGGATAAGTTATGCATGTATGTCATGATATGTATATGTATGTGATGAGCATGAGTGTGGTTGATGATATGTGATGTGATAATGATAATTGGCACTAAGATAATTACCGGCTGTAAATGATCGATCATTAGGATAGTGTGCACACAAATTGAGTCAAAACGTACGTGGCCTTGATGGCGTTAAGTCATCAAGGAGGAGTACGGTGATGTAACATTCCACCGGAAGCTATTCATATATTTCTACGGGATGATGAGTGGAATCCCATCCGTAGGGCATGTGGCGATGAGTGGAATCCCGCACATGCAAGGTCCGGTGATGAGTGGAATCCCACCGAGGTAAAGTGTTGTCAAGGTTTTAATCCGCACAATCGGGGTAATTAAAGTGGCCAATTAACTTGTTCATGTATTGTGATATATGATGGTGATATGTGATTGAGGCATATGGTGTTGTTGCATGATGATCTATATTGATGTTTAAATCTTGCTAGGATTGAGAGACCATATTTGCCACTTGAAAGACTAGCTAGGTCTACTTGATTATATGCAATGCTTGATATGTGTGAGATTAGGATTACATGCTTGAACCCTGCATTGTTGATGTTTTTCGTTTTAGAGCACCCTCACTAAGCTTATAGCTTACGCTCTCAATGTTCAACAATGCAGATCTTTAGCGTGGTGTTAGCTCGAGGCAAGGCAAGAAGGGCTTCCAAGTTTGTAGCTCAAGTATGGTTATCGATTTTGTAATAGTTAGCAATGTGGCAAGGGTCTTTGTATGAGCGTGTGTGACTCATTTGATTGATGTTGTTTTTGGTTTGATCATGGTTTGTAAGCATGTTACACTATGATAAATGTTTGATGTTTGGTGGCATGTTTTAGAATGTTTAGGTTGCATAGTGTATGAGTGCAAACATTTCAAGATGTCTTGTTCCTTTTAAGGTCCTTTGTGTCTTGAGTATGCCAATATTGCATGAATTGCTCTTTAACTAGAATGCTATGTATGAATGCTTTAATCCATGTTTGATTGACTCCCTTGGCTTAAATATGTATGCTTTTATGGTTGGTTTGCCTTAGGGATTGGTGTTAGTGTGTTGGTTGAAGTGTTAGAGGGATTTAGGGGCCTCCTTGTGCTCTAAATCAGCTCAAACCTGCTGTTTCGTAGCTGGGGTATCGATACCGCTGATCTGGTATCGATACTGCCCTTTGGTTTCAGGCTTCGTGTATCGATACTCGAGGGGAGTATCGATACCTTTTTGGCCACTGGAGCCACTGTCGATTTCGGTATCGATACTGGCCTCCAGGGTATCGATACCGATATCTTAGCTTTGACCATGGGAAGTCAACTTTTGGAGAGGGTATCGATACCCATGAGGGAGGTATCGATATTGTCTCCTTAGGTTGACCAAACCCTGTTGACCTAGTCAAAGGGGTATCGATACCCCCCTTAAGGGTATCGATACCGCCTGCAGTTTAACTTTAAAAATGGGCTTTTAAATGTTAGTTTGGGTTCGTTTGATTGCTTCGTAAATATTGTTTCGCTGTATGATCACTTAGGATGTAATTCTCATCTAGGCAAGATTAAAATGAAAAAAAAATATAGGGTTGCTAACCGAGGGAGAGTTCCTTAGGGAGTTTTCACTCGGTTTTCCCCGTGTGGCCCACTCGGACCGGTCATTCGGCCAGACCGGGACGAGGGGGTTACATTTGTTGGTATCAGAGCCTGAGGTTACCGAGACCTCGGGCAGGTAAGTGAGGTAAGATTAATGTGTTAAATGCTTGTGTTGTTCGATGCATGATTTGCCATGAATCCTTGATGCTTGATTGATCGTATGATGTTTTGAATGCATGAATGGTCGTGTCTCGTGTGAGTGTGTGCCCATTGCTACTACTACTTAATTTAAAAAGGATTTTTGAAAGAGGAATACTTGAGCACTATTGGACCCTTGCTTTGGCTAACGTAATCCTATTGTTTCTTGTTGTAGTTTATACCTTGCTAGTTGAACCATGAGACCACGTGGGAGGCCTAGGATGGTTCGACCGGAACCACGGGCAGAGGCTCCGAGAGTTGAGCAAGAAGTTAGGGTTGGAGCCCAAGTGGGAGAGCATGTGGTTGGAGTTGGAGCTCCTCCACCACCTCCACCACCACCACCTCCTCCACCGGGAGTGGGAGGCGAGGCCGGGCCCGGAGGAATGGGACCACTAGGAGGCCAAGGTGGCCAAGGACCGGCCGGAATTGACTTAGCTTCGTTGGTTCAGGCAATAGCCGGAGCGTTCCAGGCTGCAGTAGCTGGAGGTCAGGCAGCTCATCATCAGGGTGAGGGCACCGGTTTGCCATTAGAGAGACTTCGGGGCCTTGGGGCTGAAGAGTTCAGAGGTGCTACTCCGGAGAGGTCAGAGTTGTGGTTTGAGAAGACCGTCCGTATTCTTGCTCAGATGGGATGTACTGGTGAGCGCAAGTTGGGATGTGTTGAGTCTCTGCTTCAGGGTGATGCCTACACCTGGTGGGTCACCGTTACTTCGGGGATGGATGAGACCGAGATCACTTGGGAGTTCTTTGAGACAGCTTTCTGGAAGAAGTATTTGGGTCCGCGATACCTCGATGAGAGGAAGAGAGAGTTTATGGCATTGTTTCAGGGGAGTATGTCCGTGACTGATTATGAGATCCGGTTCGTCAGACTGAGTCAGTATGCACCTGAGCTTGTACCTACTGAGGTGGAGCGTTGTAACCGCTTCCGATATGGGCTGAGTGAGGAGATCAAGACTTATACACTAGCTTCTGATTACACTGATTTTGATGTCTTGGTCGCGAGGGCCAAGGACTTGGAGCACAGTTTGAGTTTGACCAGGCGGTCAGGTGGATCTAGTTCGGGTAAGAGGTCCAACAACTTTGATAGAGGTGATGCCAAGAGGCATCGGGACAACCGGCATCAGTTTGATCATAGGCGTGGTGGCGGTAACCACGGTAGGGGCCATCAGGGTCAGAGAGCTGGTGGGAAGTTGCCCACATGTGCTACTTGCGGGAGGAACCACACCGGTGAGTGTTGGGGAAATTATCATTCCTGTTGGAGTTGTGGTGCTAGAGACCACATTAGGCGTGACTGTCCACATCAGGTGGGACAGGCACCAGCTCAGGCTCCTGCTAGAGCCAATGATTTTCAGAGAGGCCGCGGGCGCAGTAGAGGAAACTTCCAGCCAAGGAACGATGGTCAGAGGAACATAGCTCATGTTGTTGCAGTCCAGCCGGAGGGCGGAGGACAGGCTAGGGTTTACGCTCAGCGCGGGGAGCAGCATGACACCGATGTGATCGCAGGTAACTTCTCGATACAGTCTTTGGGTTTGCTTTCTTTGATTGACTCTGGGTCTACACATTCCTACATATTGAGTGAGCATGCACAGTCTTTGAATTTGCCTTGTGAGTTGTTAGAGGTAGGAGTTAGTGTTACTAGTTCCTTTGGGGACACGGTAGTGGTTAGGAAAATGTACCGAAGGTGTCCGTTGATGGTTCAGGGACATGTGTTTCCAGTGGATATGATGGAGCTTCCCTTCTATGGTTTTGATGTAATTCTGGGTATGGACTGGCTCACGGAGCATAGAGCTATGATAGACTTTGAAACTAAACGGATTTCTTTGAAGCTCACAGATGATTATGAGATTGTAGTGGTGGGTGAGAATGTGAAGTTCTTGTCCAATGTGGTTTCAGTGTTAGAGGCTAAGAGGTTAGTGGAGTTGGGGTGTGAAGCATACTTAGCGTATGTGATGAACCCTAACATGAGTGAGGTTAGACCTCAGGACATCCGGACAGTATGTGATTTTCCTAGTGTGTTTCCGGAAGAATTGCCAGGGTTACCACCGGACAGAGAGGTAGAGTTCAGCATTGAGACTTATTCAAATTCAGCTCCTGTTTCGATTTCTCCGTACCGTATGGCACCGAAAGAATTGAAAGAGTTGAAGACACAGTTGCAAGAATTAATAGATAGAGGTTTCATTCGACCTAGTTCATCACCTTGGGGTGCACCAGTGTTGTTTGTGAAGAAGAAAGATGGAAGTATGAGAATGTGCATAGATTACAGACAGTTAAATCAGTTGACAGTGAAGAACAAATATCCGTTGCCTAGAATTGATGACTTGTTTGATCAGTTGAGAGGGGCGTCTGTCTTTTCGAAGATTGATTTGAGATCAGGTTACTACCAGCTAAAGGTTAGAGAGGTTGATGTACCGAAGACGGCCTTTAGGACTAGGTACGGTCATTATGAGTTCTTAGTCATGCCCTTTGGGTTGACTAATGCACCGGCAGCTTTCATGGACATGATGAATAGGATTTTTCATCAGTATCTAGATCAGTTTGTGGTTGTATTTATTGATGACATCTTGGTGTACTCGCGAACTGAAGAAGACCATGACCGACATTTGAGACTTGTTTTGAAGACTTTGCTAGATCATCAGTTGTATGCGAAGCTCAGCAAGTGTGAATTCTGGATCCGGGAAGTAGTCTTCTTAGGACATGTAGTGTCAGCTGAAGGCATTAGAGTTGATCCGAAGAAGATTGAAGCCATTGTTGAGTGGAAGCAACCGAAGTCAGTGACAGAAGTACGTAGCTTCCTAGGCTTAGCCGGATACTATAGAAGATTTGTGGAAGGTTTCTCTAAATTAGCCGCTCCGTTGACACAGCTACTACAGAAGAGTGTTCAGTTTGAGTGGACAGATGCAAGACAGAGAGCCTTTGAAAAATTGAAAGAAGCTTTGACCCAAGCATCGATCTTGATTCAGCCTGAGTCCGGGAAGGACTATGTGATTTATAGTGATGCCTCGTATGTAGGGTTAGGATGTGTTCTGATGCAAGACCGAAGAGTAGTAGCTTATGCCTCAAGACAATTGAAGACTCATGAGCGCAACTATCCGACCCATGACATAGAGTTAGCTGCAGTTGTGTTTGCTCTGAAGATTTGGAGGCACTATTTGTATGGTGAGAAATGCACAGTATACACCGACCACAAGAGTTTGAAGTACATTATGACTCAGCGAGATTTGAATCTCAGACAGCGTAGATGGTTAGAGTTGCTAAAGGACTATGATCTTACTATTGAGTACCATCCGGGTAAGGCCAATGTAGTGGCCGATGCATTGAGTAGGAAGGTGGCCGTGGACTTGAGAGCCATGTTTGCTAGATTGAGTTTGTCCGGGGATGGTGGCTTAGTAGCCGAGCTTCAGGTTAGACCTACTCTAGGTCAGATGATTCGAGAGAAACAGCTCTTAGATAGATCTTTGGCACCTCACGTGCAAGATATAGCCGAAGGTAGATCTTCAGACTACAGTTTCAGTTCCGATGGGGTCTTATGTTTCAAGGACAGAATAGTTGTGCCTGAAGACAGTGATTTGAGACGTACGATCTTGACTGAAGCCCACAGTAGTCCGTTTGCTATGCATCCAGGAAGTACGAAGATGTACCGTGATTTGAAGAATGAGTACTTTTGGGTTGGCTTGAAGAGAGATGTAGCCGACTTTGTGAGTAAGTGCCTAGTGTGTCAGAGAGTGAAGGCGGAACATCAGGTTCCCTCAGGGTTGTTACAGCCGTTGAGAATTCCGGAATGGAAATGGGAGAACATCACCATAGATTTTGTTTCAGGTTTGCCTTTGACTCCTACGAAGAAGAACTCAGTTTGGGTGATAGTAGATCGTTTTACGAAGTGTGCTCACTTCTTGGCAGTCAACACTACTTACACCTTAGATAGATTGGCCGATTTGTACATTGGTGAGATTGTGAGGCTACATGGTGTGCCGAAGTCCATTGTGTCAGATAGAGATCCGCGGTTTACTTCGAGATTTTGGGAGTGTCTGCATACAGCTTTGGGTACCCGTTTGAACTTCAGCACTTCTTATCATCCTCAGTCAGATGGTCAGTCAGAGAGGGTTATTCAGATCTTAGAGGATATGTTGCGATGTTGTATCATTGACTTTCAGGGTACTTGGGAGAAGCATCTGCCTCTAGTAGAGTTTGCGTACAACAACAGTTTTCAGTCGAGCATTCAGATGGCTCCGTATGAGGCCTTGTATGGTCGAAAGTGTAGAACTCCAGTGTGTTGGGCCGAGGTAGGACAGAAACTGTTACCTATGCCGGATTTGCTAAAAGGGACAACCGACAAGGTAAAATTGATCTGTGACCGCTTGAAGGCTGCTTCGGATAGGCAGAAGTCCTATGCCGATTTGAAGAGAAAGGAAGTTGAATTCTCAGTGGGTGAGAAGGTGTTCTTGAAGGTGTCTCCGTGGAAGAAAGTGATGAGATTTGGCCGAAAGGGGAAGTTGAGTCCGAGGTACATAGGACCGTATGAGATTGTGAAGAGAGTTGGTCCCGTTGCTTATCAGTTGCGCTTGCCATCCGAGTTAGAGAAGATACACGATGTATTCCATGTCTCCATGCTTCGTAAGTATAGGTCTGATCCATCACATGTTATGCCCGTAGAAGAAATTGAATTGAATCCGGATTTGACTTATGAGGAAGAGCCCGTCGAGATCTTGGCTTCTGACAGTAAGGTGTTGAGGAGTAGATCAATTGAGCTAGTAAAGGTGCGGTGGCAACGTAGAGGTGTGGACGAGGCCACTTGGGAGAGGAAGGAGGATATGGAAAAGCAGTTTCCGTATCTCTTTCAGTCAGGTAATTTTGGGGACGAAATTCCTTAAGTGGGAGAGAGTTGTAACGCCCGTGTTTTGGGCCTAGGAGTTAACCGGGTTTTAATTCGAGTCAATAAAATTTAAATTAAATCAATTCAACTTAAAATAATGACATAATTGAGCTTTAGAAAGAGGGGAGGGACTAATGTTGTAATTTTACCCAAGATTTTTCAAAAAGCTAGACAACCTTTAATTAAAAGCAGAAAATTGTCTTCTCTCTCTCCACTCCCCCTTTTCTTCCCAACGTCAAACCCTCTTCTAAACCTCTCCAAAACTTGGTTCACTATTCCATTCATTTTCTTCCTCAATCCAAGATGTTTTTCAAAGGTAATTATGTTTTCTAACTCTCCTCTTCAACCTCTATCTAACCATGGTCTTGGATTTCAAAAACATTGGGTTTTGAAAATTAGGGTTCATATGAAATTTGGGGTTTTTGATGGGGCTTTTTAATTTGTTTTGTTAAATCATGTTGGGGTTTTAGTTAATCATGTTAAAAGATGTAACATATGTCAATTTGGTCGAATTTGGGTAAAAATTCGTAGCATGCTCTTGAGGTAGATTTTAGAGTATGAAAACTTAGGTTTTTGGGAGGTTTAATGTTGTAAATGAGGAGCTGATGGTCTACCTAGGTAAGGAGGGTGTTTTGGGATGCTTTGGAAGCCATTTGGGTGTTTGGAAGTGGGTTTTTCAGCAAGGGTTTTGGGAAGCACGAAAATTGAGTTTTGGGAGATTTTGTGATTTGGGGAATTTGTGAAATTTGGTTTATGGTTGTGAAGTGAATTGATAGTTGAGCTTTAGCATTGAATTGTGGTGTAATAAGTGTGTTTTGCTTGGCTAGAAGCAAGGGGAAACGTTGAAGGAGCTTTGGGACCGAATCCGGGTGCGTAGGAGGATTGTTCGATTTGCTAAGGAAGGGCGGTGAGTGGTTTCAAACTTGTTTTAAAGTATGGTTCGAGTGTGTTTAGTGTGTGAGAGAAATGTGCTTGGTAGGCCATTTCCATTTAATTCATGTTGTTGATTTTAGCTATTGATTTCCTTTGAATGCTTGTGTTGGCCTATCTATGCTCTTGAGAAATGTGGATAAGTTATGCATGTATGTCATGATATGTATATGTATGTGATGAGCATGAGTGTGGTTGATGATATGTGATGTGATAATGATAATTGGCACTAAGATAATTACCGGTTGTAAATGATCGATCATTAGGATAGTGTGCACACAAATTGAGTCAAAACGTACGTGGCCTTGATGGCGTTAAGTCATCAAGGAGGAGTACGGTGATGTAACATTCCACCGGAAGCTATTCATATATTTCTACGGGATGATGAGTGGAATCCCATCCGTAGGGCATGTGGCGATGAGTGGAATCCCGCACATGCAAGGTCCGGTGATGAGTGGAATCCCACCGAGGTAAAGTGTTGTCAAGGTTTTAATCCGCACAATCGGGGTAATTAAAGTGGCCAATTAACTTGTTCATGTATTGTGATATATGATGGTGATATGTGATTGAGGCATATGGTGTTGTTGCATGATGATCTATATTGATGTTTAAATCTTGCTAGGATTGAGAGACCATATTTGCCACTTGAAAGACTAGCTAGGTCTACTTGATTATATGCAATGCTTGATATGTGTGAGATTAGGATTACATGCTTGAACCCTGCATTGTTGATGTTTTTCGTTTTAGAGCACCCTCACTAAGCTTATAGCTTACGCTCTCAATGTTCAACAATGCAGATCTTTAGCGTGGTGTTAGCTCGAGGCAAGGCAAGAAGGGCTTCCAAGTTTGTAGCTCAAGTATGGTTATCGATTTTGTAATAGTTAGCAATGTGGCAAGGGTCTTTGTATGAGCGTGTGTGACTCATTTGATTGATGTTGTTTTTGGTTTGATCATGGTTTGTAAGCATGTTACACTATGATAAATGTTTGATGTTTGGTGGCATGTTTTAGAATGTTTAGGTTGCATAGTGTATGAGTGCAAACATTTCAAGATGTCTTGTTCCTTTTAAGGTCCTTTGTGTCTTGAGTATGCCAATATTGCATGAATTGCTCTTTAACTAGAATGCTATGTATGAATGCTTTAATCCATGTTTGATTGACTCCCTTGGCTTAAATATGTATGCTTTTATGGTTGGTTTGCCTTAGGGATTGGTGTTAGTGTGTTGGTTGAAGTGTTAGAGGGATTTAGGGGCCTCCTTGTGCTCTAAATCAGCTCAAACCTGCTGTTTCGTAGCTGGGGTATCGATACCGCTGATCTGGTATCGATACTGCCCTTTGGTTTCAGGCTTCGTGTATCGATACTCGAGGGGAGTATCGATACCTTTTTGGCCATTGGAGCCACTGTCGATTTCGGTATCGATACTGGCCTCCAGGGTATCGATACCGATATCTTAGCTTTGACCATGGGAAGTCAACTTTTGGAGAGGGTATCGATACCCATGAGGGAGGTATCGATATTGTCTCCTCAGGTTGACCAAACCCTGTTGACCTAGTCAAAGGGGTATCGATACCCCCTTAAGGGTATCGATACCGCCTGCAGTTTAACTTTAAAAATGGGCTTTTAAATGTTAGTTTGGGTTCGTTTGATTGCTTCGTAAATATTGTTTCGCTGTATGATCACTTAGGATGTAATTCTCATCTAGGCAAGATTAAAATGAAAAAAAATATATAGGGTTGCTAACCGAGGGAGAGTTCCTTAGGGAGTTTTCACTCGGTTTTCCCCGTGTGGCCCACTCGGACCGGTCATTCGGCTAGACCGGGACGAGGGGGTTACACTGATCACACCGAATGAGGGTTCAACTGCTGATATTTGTGAAAGGTACCTTGGGAAGGTGCCATATAGAAGTAATGTAAAAGGGTCTCGTGTGAAATTGAGTTGGTTGGAGAATGAATTTGCACTTAACTACTATAGTACGTTTTATGAGGTTCATAAGGCCAGTCGAGCATATATTTTACGGATGATTGGAGGGATATTGATGCCGGATAAATCTGGCAATCTGGTTAGTGTACGATATTTACCTTTTTTGGATACTCCTTGGGAAGCTGATTGTCAATATAGTTGGGGATCAGCCATATTAGTGTGCTTGTATCGTGAATTGTGCAAGGGCGCTATACTAGACAAGGGTAAAAGGGTAGGCGGTCTTGGTGGATGTTTGCTGCTACTGCAAGCGTGGGCTTGGCAGCGACTTCCCTTTTTTACACCGGTTACACGAACACATATACAATTTCCTCTTGTGGCAAGGTAAATATCATAATTTTGAGTTGAATGTTTAAATATAATAATATATATATTAAATGTTATTGTGATTTGTATACAGATGGTGCGAGGAAAAACATGAGACGGGATTGGTGCACAACAATGTTAAAGTATGTAGATCCGAGATTGATTCATATTGTCAAGATCAGGTATTTAAATGGAAAGTTTGTTTATTTGGGGTTTTAGGGTATTATTTATGTTTTAGTGATCTTTTAATTATTATTATTATTATTATTATTATTATTATTATTATTATTTGCAGTTTATTTGGATGCCATACACCGACGATGACCGCATTTTTCTACCGGATGATTCGTTAGTTGATTCAGCTTTATGGTGTAGTGTTACACCGCTGATCCATTTTTCCACTGTCGAGTTCCACTTTGCGGATAGGGTTCTGAGGCAATTTGGCTTCCACCAGCCCATTCCGCGAATTCCACATGATCACTACTTTCTTCATGACATTGATGGGCGTGGCAGGCCAAGTACGAATTGGGAATCCGTTCATGCCGATTACATTGTTTTGTGGAACGACAGAGGTTCATCGTTGTCATATCGCAGTCCACTACAAGCTGATGATTTTGAGAGTTCAGAATACATGGTCTACTTTTTTAATCATGGAAAGCCGTACTTAATTACTCTCGAAGAGCGGGAAGAATGCTTAACGTATAAAAAAAATATCGTGGCAAAGGCAAATCCTTGAAGACTGCAGTGGGAGCATCTGGAAGTACAAGTCTCGAGAGTAGAAACCCCGAAGGTTGGCCAACCACTTGGGAGCACCCGGAAGTGGAGCCGGTTATATGGGAAAAGGAACCGGGTCCTACACATGTACAACCAGAAGTGGGCCCGAGCTCTTCAGATACTCACGGGTTTGATGATGTTGTTTTATACACACCCGAGTTTATTCCTCCACAATCACCTCGTTACTCGAGCATGGATTTTCAGGAATTAAGAGAGTTCTTGAATTCACCAGAGATTATGGGAGGGCAGAGCGATTTTACGGACATGTTCACAACACCGGCTCCTATGCCCTCAGTAACTGAAGAAGATGCTGAAGAGGAGGTTGAAGAGGAAGCTGAAGATGATCCCAAGGCAGAAGAGAGGGCACAACGTAAGCGGGGAAAGAAACACACCTATTTTTCGACCATATCCGCTCATTGTCAGAAATTACGTAGGAAGATGCAAAAGAAAAAATGATTTTATGTATTTTGTGTAATACAAGATTTCTATTTTGATTTAGTTTAACGTATTTTATTGTTTATTCGATTTAATTAATCATTTGTTTCTTTAATTACAGACAAAATTTAAGTTTAACGTATTATATATTAGTTTCGAGACAAAACAAGATTAGGAATATGGTTAGTGCTTAAAATTTAAGTTTAGAGTTTGAGGTTAGTGCTTAAAATTTAAGATATATGATTTAGAGTTTAAGTTTAATTTTTTAGGATTCAAGATTAGGAATCTATAATTTGGATTTTATAGTGTAAATATACATGCATGTGTAAAATAATTTTGTGTAATACAAGATTTCTATTTTCATTTAATTTAACGTATTTTATTGTTTATTCGATTTAATTAATCATTTGTTTCTTTAATTACAGACAAAATAAACAAAATACTAATGGAAACTAGAATATTTGATATGAATATTTCAATATTTTCGAATACAAACAAAATAAATTACAGATGCATAGGCACAAATAAATAAAATACTAATGAAAACTAGAATATTTGATATGAATATTTCAATATTTTCGAATACAAACAAAATAAATTACAGATGCAAAGGCACAAATCTTGGTTCATTTGGACAGTTTGATCTGGAATGTCCTTCAGCCCTACATATGGTACATCTTTTTCGTTGACCCTTCTCTCTATGATGAAGATCCATAGTAGTATAGATGCGAGTCGATCTAGGTCGGCCATTTGGACTTCTACGGAGTGTAGGATCCGGTAACCATGTTTCATGCTCTACCGACGACCAATACTTTGAATTCGTGATCGGTTGAAACTCACTTTTGTAAATTTTGATAATCCGATAGAGATTGAAGCATTCATTAACATAGGTGTACGAGTCAACATTGACAAACACACACACTGCAATTGCATGACTACATGGATATCGCCATGCTTGGAATGCTCCACAATCACACCACTCTCGTTTGAAATCGACTCGAAATACATTTGAGTGCGCTGCTTCGTTATTGCGTATGGGGCCAACAACATCACATGTCTTATTGTATTGGTCAAAGCTGTGAACTTGCATCGACGTTGCAAGGGACACATTATCTTGCATTTTCTTCACAAGCTTGGGAGCCCATTTTTGCCCCCTATTTATTAAGGCCTGAATTTCCTTCCCTTTAACTGACC
The DNA here is from genome assembly GCA_958450335.1 of Hibiscus tridactylites. NCBI lineage: Eukaryota > Viridiplantae > Streptophyta > Magnoliopsida > Malvales > Malvaceae > Hibiscus > Hibiscus tridactylites. Next base: position 17,549,536 of record OY288285.1, on the reverse strand, counting down.
AAACTTTCGCCAACCTGTAGTACGTCTCTTTCACCAGGTTTGCTATTGGGAGATGACGTGATCCTTTTAATACTCCATTTATACACTCCACAAGGTTGGTTGTCATTTGTCCGTATCGTCTACCACCTTCATCATACGATTGATCCCATCTTTCTCTCTCAATATTGTTTGCCCAACTCCATACACGTTCGCCGTACTTCATTAAATTCTCCATCTTCCTCTCAAAATCAGGTCGTGTTAGTAGACATCATGTGTCATAACATTGTTAGTATCGAGAGTAATCAAAACACATACATAAGTAATCGATATGTTCATATAATTTAGTTTGGAAAAGATATGATGCTTACCCATGTTCAAAATCTCATTGCGAAGGTATTGATTTTTTAACTTCTCGTAGCTGTTCTTACTGATGTGACGGACACAATATGCGGGGTATGCGTGTGGAGGTGTCCAACGACTTCCTTCTTGATTAATTGTTGCCTTGATACTAGTCCCTCGATCGGATATAATACAAACTCCATCTTCTCGGATGGCATGCTCACGTAAATTGGTCAAAAAGAAATTCCAAGCTTCTGCTGTCTACTGCTCAACAATAGCGAATGCAATCGAGAAAGATATTGTTCTGCCCATATTGTGCAACGGCAATCAACAACACATGAGAGTATCTCCTGTAATACCCGAGTTTAGGGGTCGCGTGAAAATAATATTTTAATATTATTTTGGGTCCGGTTTTATAATTAAAATAATCTTTTGGGCCTCGGGTTTCAAAAACAAACAATTGTTGATGGACTAAATTGAAATGAAACTTAAATTTCAAGGATTTTACAAAATAGAAGAAATGGCCATTCATTAATGGCATTTCTGTAATTATGTGGACTTCTTTTAAAACCCCATTTTATTAAAAGAAAATCATTGTCTTCTTCCTCCACTCTTTCAACATTTGAACGACAAAAAGAGCTCTCTCTACCCAATCACTATTTCATCACTTTGCTTCCTCATTTCAACTCGGTTTCGAAAGGTAATATCATTTTTGACTTGTCCTCAACTTCCTCTCTTCAAAAGTACAAATAGTTTTTATTTTCATCAAGGTTTTGGAAATTGAGTTTTTAGAGGATTTGATTTAAAAATGATAACTTTATGATGTTTAACTTAAAATTTCGATTTAATGTTGTTAGATATGAAGTCTATGAGTCAAATGGTTCAACATATATAAATTTTACTTGGTTTTGAGCACATTCCCGAAATTGAGTTTAAAGGGGGTTTTTGAAGGGTTTTGGATGAGTTTTTTGGGTTGTTTTATGTTGGATTTTGAGGGCTGGTGTTAGTATAATATATGAGGGTCACTTTGGGTGTGTTTGATGATTGTTTAGATGCTTGAAATGGAAGATTTCAGTGGGTTTTGTGGGCTGCTCGGGAATTCTGTTTTGGGCATGATTTTTGGTGTTGGTTGCTTGGAAATGTTAATCCGGGTTGTTTCCGGCGATTGGTTATTGATTGTGGGTGTTTTGTTTGTGTTTGGGATTGATTAGAATCGAGGTTTAGCATCGGTGAAGCATCGGGAGTGAATCCGGAAACTTGAAGGTGATTGCTCGCTTGGTATTTGTGCTTGGAAGTGAAGGTGAGTGGTTAATGTTTTCAAAGTGTTTTCTAAGTGTTTGGTTCGAGCATGTGGACTAGGTCGGGCTTGGTAGACCCATCTAGAGTTAGGATTAGGGTGGTAGCCTAATCTTAAGCTTAAACTAGAGACATTGGTTGAACTTGTAATTGATGTTTATGCCTCGTGATGTTTATGATATGTTGATTTATGTATAATGCGTTATACATGTGTGATGAGGCATGGTCGTGATGCATTGTGATATGCATGTGGATTGTTCATAATTGTGATCATGGTGAGTACGTGCTAAGCACGGAATTGGTTGTAATTGATAATGTGGATTGAGTTAAATGTTGGCACTAGTATGCTTGGGTACAAATGATCGATCATTAGGATGTTAGTGTGCACACATGAGTCAAAATTCGCGCGTGGCCTTGGTGGCGTTGAGTCACCAAGGAGGAGTACGGGTTCGCCCGGAAATTGTTATATATATACTAGTCGATGATGAGTGGAATCCCATCGACGGGGCGTGAGGATGAGTGGAATCCCCTCCGCGAGACCGGTGATGAGTGTAATCCCACCGTGAGGTAAAGTTGTTGTTGGATGTGAGTTCCAACGTGTTTATCCGCGTATTCGAGACATAGCTAGGTGCCAATATAAATTGATATGTGTATCAATGTGATGTGGAAATGTATCTTCCATTTGGATGATTATATGTGTTTACATATGTTATGGAAATGAGCTTGTTGAGCATGACATCTTATTGGATATTTGTTCATGCATCATTGACATTTTGGCTCTTGAGAACTGGAGGTAAGATCATGCATTTGCCTTGGTTGAGATCGTGCTTGGACCCTGCAATGTCGAGGTTTGTTTTTAAAGAGCTTACCCTCACTAAGCTTTATTGCTTACGCTCTCTTTGTTCGACATTGCAGATCCTTAGTTCGTGGGTTGCTAGCGCAAGTGGAGGGCCTCCAAGTGTGGTTGTTGACCTTGAGTTTATCAAGTATGAGTTTTTAATGTTTGGACATGTAATAGTTAAGCAATGAGATGTGTGCCTTGTTGGTTGTTTAGGAGCATGTTTAGACTCCTTGATTATGATGTTTTTTGTGGCTTGTTAATGCCATGTGTGGATTGTAAACCATGTTTATTTTGCTTACCATGTATGTTGGCCATGTGCCTTTTGAGGTTGCCTTTGTGTTTGAATGTTTGAGTATGAGACCTTAAATGCTTATATGCTATCCTTTGATCAAATGCATGATTTCCTTGTTGAATGATGTATGTACATGTTGGGTGCTTGTATGACTAGATCTTGGTTTGTAAATGTTGTATGTATGTTCGTATGTGGCAAGGGAGGTCTTATTATGCATCTAGAGTGTAAATCTTGTGTGTTTGTGCTGAAAATGGAGAATTGCAGAGCAGGGCATATCAGTACGCCTAAGGGCCGTATCGATACGGTCTTGCCTACAGGACTCAGTTTTGGCTGGGCGTATCGATACACGGGGGTGTATCGATACGGTCTCAACTCACCGGAATTCAGATTTCGCTGGGCATATCGATACACTGGGGGTGTACCGATACCCTCTTGACTCTCTGGAATTCTGAGGAGCTGGTGAGTTTAGGGCGTATCGATACGGGGTTGAAGCGTATCGGTACGGTCTTACCTCGTTGACCACGTGATGTTGACCGAGAAGGGCGTATCGATACTCTCAAGAGCTATATCGATACGGTCTTCCCTGAGTCGACCGTTGGGGTTGACCTGGTCAATGCGTATCAATACCCTTGATTGGTGTATCGATACAGCCTGCCCTGTAAGTTAAAAAATGGATAGTTTAATGTATGGTTGAGGTTCGAATGTATTCTTTTATCGAAGTTTTCCGCTGACGTGATCACTTACGATTTAACATGCCTTTAGACAAGATTAAAATGAAAAAAAAAATTAGGGTTGCTAACTGAGGGGGAACCTTAACGGGTTTCACTTCGGTTTTCCCCGTGTGACTCACTCGGACCGATCAAGCGTTCGGACCAGAACGAGGGGGTTACACTTGTTGGTATCAGAGCCTAAGGTTACTGAGACCTTGGGCAGGAAAGTGAGGTAAGTTTAAGTTTTTTATTGATATGCACAGTGTTTGCTTGCCTTGTAAGCATGATTGCTTGTGTGACAAGTATGCTGATTGTTTTGTTTAAAAGCATGTTGTTTAGAGTCCCATTGCTACTATTACATCGGAAAAGAATTTTTAAAGTGAGGGAACGTAATTGAGCACTTGGAAGCCTTGCCTTGCTAACCCAATTTTGTATGTTTGTTGTGGTTGTAGTTATTGTTTGTGAGCGATGTCTAGGCCGAGGGTGGTTCGTCAGGAACTACGGGTTGCGGCTCCTGTTAATGAGCCAGTGGTTGGAGTTGAGGCTCATGTGTTTGAGCCTACTGCTGGAGTTGGAGTTCCTCCACCACCACCGCCTCCTCCACCTGTGGTTGAAGGCGGGGGTGGAGCTGAAGGAGAAAGACCTTAGGGTGGCCAAGGTCCGGCCGGAATTGATATGACTCTGCTAGTGCAAGCTATAGCGGGAGCATTTCAGGCCGCAGTTGCGGGAGCTCAGGCTGCAGCTCAGCCTAGGTGCGTTGATGCTAGTCAACCGTTGGAGAGGCTCCGTAGCTTAGGGGCCGAAGAGTTCAGAGGGTCTACTCCGGAGAGGTCTGGGTTATGGTTAGAGAAGATCGTTCGCATCTTAGCTTATATGGGTTGTGTGGGTGCTCGCAGATTGGGTTGTGTGATCTCTTTACTTCAGGGGGATGCCTACACTTGGTGGGTCACCATTACTACCGGAGTCCCGGAGGCTGAGAGAGATTGGGATTTCTTTGAGTCCGCTTTCAGAAAGAGATATTTGGGTCCGAGGTACCTTGATGAGAAGAAGCTAGAGTTTATGGCCCTTGTTCAGGGAAATGCTTCTATGACTGACTATGAGATTCGTTTCGTTCGTTTGAGTCAGTATGCTCCATAGTTTGTGCCTAGTGAGAGGGCCTGATGTGATCGTTTCAGATATGGGCTTCATGAGGAAGTTAAGAGGTACACCTTAGCTTCAAATTATTCAGACTTTGATGTCTTGGTTGCTAGAGCCAAGGACATTGAGCACAGCTTGGGGCTGGCCAAGCGTTCTAGAGGTTCTAGTTCTGGTAAGAGGCATAACAACTTTGACAGTAGAGATGCCAAGAGGCATAGAGGTGGCGAACAACAGTTTGACCATAGACGTGGCGGTGGCCACCATGGTAGGGGCCATCAGGGCCATAGAGGTGGAGGGCGGTTACCCGAGTGTCCGCGTTATGGGAGACAACACACTGGTGAGTGTTGGGGTAACTTCCATGCTTGTTGGAACTGTGGTTCGAGGGACCACTTTAGGAGGGAGTGCTCGCATCAGGCGGCACAAGCACCGAACATAGCTTAGGCTCCAGCGAGGGCGACTGATTTTCAGAGAGGCCGTGGGCGCGGTCCTGGTTACTTCCAGCCTAGGGCTGATGCACCTAGGGTAGATGCTTAGAGGAACCTTGCTCATGTTGTGGCAGTGCAGCCAGAGGCAGGAGGACCAGCGAAAGTTTATGCTCAGAGAGAGGCCGGGAACGACACTGATGTGATAGCAGGTAATTTTGAGTTGCAGTCTATGTCTTTGCTTTCTTTGGTTGATTCGGGTTCTACACATTCCTACATTTTGAGTGAGCATGCACGGAAGTTAGATATACCTGTTGAGATCCTAGATGTAGGTATGCATGTGACTAGTTCTTTTGGTGAGACAATTGTGGTTAGACGTATGTATAGGAGATGTCCACTTAAGATTCAGGGTCATGTGTTCTCTGTTGATATGATGGAACTTATTTTTTATGGCTTTGATATTATTCTGGGTATGGACTGGTTAGTTGAACGCCAGGCTAGTGTGGATTTTGAGACGAAGAGGATTTCCTTGAAACTTTCTGATGACTACGACGTAGTAGTAGTAGGCGAGAACATTAAGTTCTTATCTAATGTTGTGTCAGCTTTAAAGGCTCATAGGTTGATGGATTCCGGATGTGGGGCTTACTTAGCTTATGTTATGAATCCTAATATGAGTGAGGCTAGACCGAAGGATATTAGAACAGTTTGTGACTTTCCGGATGTGTTTCCTGAAGAGTTGCCAGGGTTGCCTCCTGACAGAGATGTTGAGTTTGCGATTGAGACTGTTTCAGGGTCTAATCCAGTTTTGATAGCTCCGTATCGTATGGCTCCTAAAGAGTTGAAAGAATTGAAGAGTCCGTTGCAAGAATTATTAGACTGTGGTTTCCTTAGGCCTAGTAGTTCTCCTTGGGGTGCTTCTGTGTTGTTTGTAAAGAAGAAAGATGGCAGCATGCGCATGTGTATTGACTACAGGCAGTTGAATCAGTTGACTGTGATGAACAAGTATTCGTTGCCTCGTATAGATGATTTGTTTGATCAGTTGAGAGGTGCTTTAGTGTTCTCGAAGATAGATTTGAGATCAGGGTACTATCAATTAAAAGTGAAAGAGTGTGATGTTCCGAAGACAACTTTTAGGACTAGATATGGTCACTATGAGTTTCTTGTGATGTCGTTTGGGCTCACGAATGCACCTGTAACATTAATGGATATGATGAACAGAATTTTTAGAGATTATCTAGACTGTTTTGTAGTTGTTTTCATTGATGACATACTTGTGTACTCGAAGACAGAAGAAGAGCATGATGAGCACTTGAGATTTGTGTTACAGAGATTGTTGAGCAATGAGTTGTATGCGAAGCTTAGTAAATGTGAGTTCTGGATTCGAGAGGTTGTATTTCTTGGCCATGTTGTTTCGGCCGAAGGTATCCATGTTGATCCATCGAAGATTGAGGCTATCGTTGAGTGGAAACAACCTAAGTCTGTGACTGAGATTAGGAGTTTCCTAGGATTAGCCGGTTACTATAGGAGATTTGTTGATGGTTTCTCTAGGGTAGCTGCTCCTTTGACTAAATTGTTGCAAAAAGGAGTTAAGTTTGAGTGGTCAGATGCAAGACAGAAGGCCTTTGAGAAATTGAAAGAAGCTTTGACAAATGCTCCAGTGTTAGTGCAACCTGTTTCAGGTAAAAAATTTGTGATTTATAGTGATGCTTCCTACATAGGGTTAGGTTGTGTTTTGATGCAAGAAAGAAGAGTTGTTGCCTATGCTTCTAGACAGTTGAAGGTTCATGAGAAGAACTATCCTACTCACGATATAGAGTTAGCCGCAGTTGTCTCTGCATTGAAGATTTGGCGTCACTACTTGTATGGTGAGAAGTGTATAGTTTACACCGATCATAAGAGCTTGAAGTATTTGATGACACAGAGAGAGTTGAACTTGAGACAGAGAAGATGGCTTGAGTTGTTGAAAGACTATGATTTGACCATTGAGTACCATCCGGATAAGGCAAATGTAGTAGCCGATGCTTTGAGTAGAAAAGTTGTCGTTGAGTTGAGAGCTATGTTTGCTAGATTGAGTGTATCCGATGATGGTGGTTTGATCACCGAGTTGCAAGTGAAGCCTTCTTTGATTCAGTTGATTAGAGAGAAGCAGTTGCACGATGTGTCCTTAGTTCCTCATGTTCAGGACATAGCCGAGGGAAGACCGATCGAGTATAGTTTCAGTGGTGAGAACTTGTTGTGCTTTAGAGATAGAATTGTTGTACCAGAAGATGTTGAGTTGAGACGTCAGATTCTGAGTGAAGCACATTCGAGTCCTTTTTTCCATGCATCCGGGTAGTACCAAGATGTACCGTGACTTGAAGAATGATTACTTCTGGGTTGGTTTGAAGAAGGATGTATCCGAGTATGTGAGCCATTGTATGGTTTGTCAGAGAGTGAAGGCAGAACATTAGGTTCCTTCAGGTTTGTTACAGCCTTTGAAGATTCCAGAATGGAAATGGGAGAGGATCACCATGGACTTTGTGTCGGGGTTACCATTGTCTCCTTCGAAGAAGAATTCTGTATGGGTGATTGTTGATAGGTTCACTAAGTGTGCTCACTTCTTAGTAGTGAACACTACAGATTCCTTAGACAAGTTGGCAAACTTGTACATCCGTGAGATTGTGAGACTTCATGGAGTTCTGAAGTCTATTGTTTCAGATAGGGATCTTAGATTTACTTCGAGGTTCTGGGGTTGCTTGCATAGTGCTCTAGGTAGCCATTTGCACTTCAGTACATCTTATCATCCGTAGTCCGATGGACAGTCAGAGCGAGTGATATAGATTCTAGAGGATATGCTTCGTTGTTGTGTGATTGACTTCCAGGGTTCTTGGGAGAAGCACTTACCTTTAGTTGAGTTTGCTTACAACAACAGTTATCAGTCTAGTATTCATATGGCTCCCTATGAGGCTTTGTATGGTAGACGATGTAGGACTCCGATTTGTTGGGCCGAGACAGGTCAGAGATTGTTACCTATGCCGGATTTGCTTAAGGGGATTACCGAGAAAGTAAAGTTGATTTGTGACTGCTTGAAAGCAGCTTCCGATTGTTAGAAGTCTTATGCAGATTTGAAGAGGAAAGAAATTGAGTTCTTCGTGGGTGAGAAAGTGTTTCTGAAAGTATCTCCGTGGAAGAAAGTGATGAGATTTGGCCAGAAGGGCAAGTTGAGTCTGAGGTTCATTGGTCCGTATGAGATAGTTGAGCGGATTGGGCATGTAGCTTACCGTTTGAGATTGCCTTCTGAGTTAGAGAAGATCCATGATGTCATTCATACGTCGATGCTTAGGAGATATAGATCATATCCTTCTCATGTTATGCATGTTGAGGAGATAGAGTTGAATCCGGATTTGTCTTATAATGAAGAGCCTATAGAGATACTTGCTTCAGATAGCAAGGTGTTGCGTGGCAAGACCATAGAGTTGGTCAAGGTGTTGTGGAGACATAGAGGTGTGGAAGAGGCCACGTGGGAGATGAAAGCTGATATGCTTGAACAGTTCTCGTACTTGTTTCCGTCAGGTAATTTCGGGGACGAAATTCCTTAAGTGGGGGAGAGTTGTAACACCTGGGTTTAGGGGTCGGGTGAAAATAATATTTTAATATTATTTTGGGTCCGGTTTTATAATTAAAATAATCTTTTGGGCCTCGGGTTTCAAAAACAAACATTTGTTGATTGACTAAATTGAAATGAAACTTAAATTTCAAGGATTTTACAAAATAGAAGAAATGGCCATTCATTAATGGCATTTCTGTAATTATGTTGACTTCTTTTAAAACCCCATTTTATTAAAAGAAAATCATTGTCTTCTTCCTCCACTCTTTCAACATTTGAACGACAAAAAGAGCTCTCTCTACCCAATCACTATTTCATCACTTTGCTTCCTCATTTCAACTCGGTTTTGAAAGGTAATATCATTTTTGACTTGTCCTCAACTTCCTCCCTTCAAAAGTACAAATAGTTTTTATTTTCAGCAAGGTTTTGGAAATTGGGTTTTTAGAGGATTTGATTTAAAAATGATAACTTTATGATGTTTAACTTAAAATTTCGATTTAATGTTGTTAGATATGAAGTCTATGAGTCAAATGGTTCAACATATATAAATTTTACTTGGTTTTGAGCACATTCCCGAAATTGGGTTTAAATGGGGTTTTTGAAGGGTTTTGGATGAGTTTTTTGGGTTGTTTTATGTTGGATTTTGAGGGCTGGTGTTAGTATGATATATGAGGGTCACTTTGGGTGTGTTTGATGATTGTTTGGATGCTTGAAATGGAAGATTTCAGTGGGTTTTGTGGGCTGCTCGGTAATTCTGTTTTGGGCATGATTTTTGGTGTTGGTTGCTTGCAAATGTTAATCCGGGTTGTTTCCGGCGATTGATTATTGATTATGGGTGTTTTGTTTGTGTTTGGGATTGATTAGAATCGAGGTTTGGCATCGGTGAAGCATCGGGAGTGAATCTGGAAACTTGAAGGTGATTGCTCGCTTGGTATTTGAGCTTTGAAGTGAAGGTGAGTGGTTAATGTTTTCAAAGTGTTTGGTTTGAGCATGTGGACTAGGTCGGGCTTGGTAGACCCACCTAGAGTTAGGATTAGGGTGGTAGCCTAATCTTAAACTTAAACTAGAGACATTGGTTGAACTTGTAATTGATGTTTATGCCTCGTGATGTTTATGATATGTTGATTTATGTATAATGCGTTATACATGTGTCATGAGGCATGGTCGTGATGCATTGTGATATGCATGTGGATTGTTCATGATTGTGATCATGGTGAGTACGTGCTAAGCACGGAATTGGTTGTAATTGATAATGTGGATTGAGTTAAATGTTGGCACTAGTATGCTTGGGTAAAAATGATCGATCATTAGGATGTTAGTGTGCACACATGAGTCAAAATTTGCGCGTGGCCTTGGTGGCATTGAGTCACCAAGGAGGAGTACGTGTTCGCCGGAAAATTGTTATATATATACTAGTCGATGATGAGTGGAATCCCATCAACGGGGCGTGAGGATGAGTGGAATCCCCTCTGCGAGACCGGTGATGAGTGTAATCCCACTTTGAGGTAAAGTTGTTGTTAGATGTGAGTTCCAACGTGTTTATCCGCGTATTCGAGACATAGCTAGGTGCCAATATAAATTGATATGTGTATCAATGTGATGTGGAAATGTATCTTCCATTTGGATGATTATATGTGTTTACATATGTTATGGAAATGAGCTTGTTGAGCATGACATCTTATTGGATATTTGTTCTTGCATCATTGACATTTTGGCTCTTGAGAACCGGAGGTAAGATCATGCATTTGCCTTGGTTGAGATCGTGCTTGGACCCTGCAATGTCGAGGTTTGTTTTTAAAGAGCTTACCCTCACTAAGCTTTATTGCTTACGCTCTCTTTTTTCGACATTGCAGATCCTTAGTTCGTGGGTTGCTAGCGTGAGTGGAGGGCCTCCAAGTGTGGTTGTTGACCTTGAGTTTATCAAGTATGAGTTTTTAATGTTTGGACATGTAATAGTTAAGCAATGGGATGTGTGCCTTGTTGGTTGTTTAGGAGCATGTTTAGACTCCTTGATTATGATGTTTTGTGTGGCTTGTTAATGCCATGTGTGGATTGTAAACCATGTTTATTTTGCTTACCATGTATGTTGGCCATGTGCCTTTTGAGGTTGCCTTTGTGTTTGAATGTTGGAGTATGAGACCTTAAATGCTTATATGCTATCCTTTGATCAAATGCATGATTTCCTTGTTGAATGATGTATGTACATGTTGGGTGCTTGCATGACTAGATCTTGGTTTGTAAATGTTGTATGTATGTTCGTATGTGGCTAGGGAGGTCTTATTATGCATCTAGAGTGTAAATCTTGTGTGTTTGTGCTGGAAATGGAGAATTGCAGAGCAGGGCGCATCGGTACGCCTAAGGGCCGTATCGATACGGTCTTGCCTACAGGACTCAGTTTTGGCTGGGCGTATCGATACACGTGGGTGTATCGATACGGTCTCAACTCACCGGAATTCAGATTTGGCTGGGCGTATCGATACACTGGGGTGTATCGATACCCTCTTGACTCTCTGGAATTCTGAGGAGCTGGTGAGTTTAGGGCGTATCGGTACGGGGTTGAAGCGTATCGGTACGGTCTTACCTCGTTGACCACGTGATGTTGACCGAGAAAGGCGTATCGAAACGCTCAAGAGCTGTATCGATACGGTCTTCCCTGAGTCGACCGTTGGGGTTGACCTGGTCAAGGCATATCAATACCTTTGATTGGTGTATCGATACGGCCTGCCCTGTAAGTTAAAAATGGACAGTTTAATGTATGGTTGAGGTTCGAATGTATTCTTTTATCGAAGTTTTCCGCTGACGTGATCACTTACGATTTAACATGCCTTTAGACAAGATTAAAATGAAAGAAAATTTTAGGGTTGCTAACCGAGGGGGAACCTTAACGGGTTTCGCTTCGGTATTCCCCGTGTGACCCACTCGGACCGGTCAAGCGTCCGGACCGGAACGAGGGGGTTATGTTGAACTTATTTTTATTTTGATATAACTTAAAAGAAATTTTCAAAGGACTAATTTGTAAAAATTTGTAAAGTAATCTTTAAGAAATAAATTTGTCAAAAACTCGATTTAAACTTGATAAAATGTTTTGAAAAAGTTTGACTTAATACCTATATCGAACTATACTTTTAAAAGCCGACAAATGCCCAAATTACATGTTTTTAAAGTAAAGTTTCGAAACCTTTATTAAGGTTTCGAAACCTTTCTGGGCAGATGGCTAAAAATTGAAGAACAGTTTCGAAACCTTTATTAAGGTTTCGAAACCTCTCTGGGCAGTAGCTACTGTTTTTAAAACCCTAACAAAAGTTTCGAAACCTTGGCCCTGTAACGGCTAGTTTTTACAAATCCCTTCTTAATGTTTCGAAACCTCTAGTAAAGGTTTCGATACCTCTGTACAGGTGAGCATTTAATGCTTGATTTTAATGGCTCCCAACGGCTCCAAACTCCCTCCAAAGTCTCCCAACGGTTAGAAAAGATCAAGAGCATATAAAAGGCGTCTCCAAACAGTAATGAAGTAACAAGAAAGTCAATCCAAACTTCCAAGCAATCAAAATCCAATTTGTACTCAATTTTCAATCTTTCTTGTAAAACACTAGAGTGTTCTTCATTGTAATTCTTGTGCTAGTGTTTCTTTGGGTGTGTGAGAGAGCTTAAACTTTGCAAACACAATCCTAGTGAGGATTTTCTAATTTGCTTATTTGTATTCATTCTTGGGATAGGATTCAATAGACTTTGGGGTATAAGTCTATTGAATTGTGTAAGGTTACTCCTTATCCTTAAAGGAAAGACAAATTAGTGAATTTGTGGAAAATCCTTAGTGTGGTCACTAAGGTAGTGGATGTAGACTCCAATTAAGGGAGTTGAACCACTCTAAATCACCTTGCAATTTCTACCTTTGTAATTAATGTCCACCGTTCTTTCAAAAAAAATCCAATTCACCCCCATCTTGGTTTTGTTCGATCGATTGCCACTCTCAACAATTGGTATCAGAGCTTGGCTCATTGGAAGGTCTTACAACCTCTTGAGAAGATCCAAGAAGTGTGCAATCATCTACAAGGTCATCCATGGCTTCCACCTCCACTGTTGAAGCTTGGGGCGATTCTCAACCCACCAACAAGCCTCCCTTCTTCAATGGAGTTAATTATGCTTATTGGAAGAATCGCATGAAGCTTTTCATTCAAGCTTTTGATCTTGAAGCTTGGAAGATCATCATGAGTGGTTACACCGCACCAACTAGTAATATGGAGACATGGAACAATGAAGAAAACAAGAGATTCTCCACAAATGCTAAGGCAATGCATCTCATATTTTGTGCCCTTGGCCCGGATGAGTATGGAAGGGTGTCATCTTGTTCCAATGCTAAAGAGATTTGGGACAAACTTGAAGTTACACATGAAGGAACAAATCAAGTGAAGGAGACCAAAATCGGGCTTCTCAATCTAAATTATGAAAACTTCAAGATGGACCCCGAGGAAGACATCAAAAGCATGTCCGATCGATTCTCCGTGATTGTTAATGGTTTGAAGGGGTACGGTGAAGTGATCCCGGAAGATAAACTTGTGAGGAAGATGATCTACTCTCTTCCCGATTCATGGGATTCAAAGAAAACGGTGATAATAGAAGCAAAGGACCTCAAGACTCTCAAGTTGGATGAGCTCATTGGTTCCTTACTTACACATGAGATGATGTCAAAGGGCAAGGAAGAAAAGAAGAAGGAAGTGGAAAAGAAGAAATTTGGCATTGCTCTCAAAGCATCTAAAGAAGATATTGATTCTAGTGGAGATGATGAAGATAAAGAGATGGCTATGTTTGCCAAGAGATTCAAAAGATTCATGAGGTCCAACAAAGGAAGAAGATTTCAAAGAGAAGAGGGCTTCAAGAATGACAACAAAGTGAAAGATCCAATTATTTGCTATGAGTGCAATAAACCGGGACATATCAAGTTCGATTGTCCTCAATTGAAGAAAAAAAGCTATGAGAAAAAGAAGCACAAGGCTCATATAGCTACTTGGAGCGATGATGAATCTTCCGACGAGGACGAGAATGAAGTAGCCAACTTGTGTCTCATGGCTATTGAGGATGACTCTACGGTAACCTCTAATTCATCTTTTTCAATTGATTATACTTTTGATGAATTGCAAGAGGCTTATGATGAATTAGCCTTGGAGTATGAAGAGTCAATTTTGAAAAATAGAAAAACCATTTTAAAATTGAAAAATGAAAATGACTCTCTCTCAAAGTCTAAAAAGGAATTTGAAAGTAAAATTGAGGAAATGCAAGTTAAAATAAAAGAATTTGAAAAGAAAAATCAAGACTTGCACAATTTACTTTCAAAGGTCCATGACGATCATCAAAAGGAACTTGATGATCTCAAAGTTTCTTTCAATAAAGTTGGGACTAAAAGTTTTGAAAAAGGTGAAAATTCAAGACCCAACTATGTTAGGAAGAACTTTAATGGATATAGACAAAGAGGTCACCAAAGATCATATAATAGAAAGACAATTAAAAGCATTTGGGTTCCAAAAGGACTCATTGCTAACAAAGAATATGATCTCTTGTCTAAATGGATACCAAAAGGGACTAAAATTATAAGAACTAACTCTTATGGACCCAAAAGAGTTTGGGTACCAAAACATGCATAGTTCCCTTTTTGTAGGTGTGTTGGAGCCATGATAAGCAAATTGAAGAAACTTGAAAGCTCTAGACACACTAAATGGAAGGACACTTGAAGAGGATAAAGCCTAATCAATCTATCTTGGCTCAAGTGGTAACATTTTTTTACATGCAATATTTACTCTTTCATGTTGCTTTATATATGGTTATTTGTTATAAATCATGTTTGAGGTTCCCCATATGTTGTTTGAATGCTTTTAGTAAGGGGGTGTTATGTGTTGCATGTTTGCTTAATTTTTGGCCCTATGTGTTCTTGTATGTCTTTTGGCCTTAAAATTAGCAATTTTGTGTGTTTACATGTTTTTAATCATTTGTTGGTTAAGTGACCTTAGTTAAGATTAGTCACTTTTGGCTCAATTTGAACCTTTTAGGATCCAACTTTTAGCTTAAAATCATTGTGATTCGTTTTTGTTTGATCTTAGCTCAAAATGGTCTTTAATGCTAATAATAATCATAGAATTATTAGAATGCTTTTCGAAACCTTCTGGGTTTTCCAGATTTTAGGAGGTTACTGGAATGAGAAGTTTCGAAACCTTTCATAAAGTTTCGAAACCTTCTGCCCAAAAGTTTCGAAACCTTCATTAAAACCTGGCCAATTCGAACGGGTTTTTCAAGCATAAAACAAAATTTTTCAAACCCTAATTTACTCTTTCAAACACAAATCGGTCAAAACCCAAAATTCTCTCAAAAACCTCAAATCCTTGACCCCAAACTACAAGATTTAATCAAGTTTTTGGGCTTACATCTTCATCTTCATCAATCGTTTGAGGTAATTTTTTTCTTTAAAATCTTTCAAATCTTTAAAATTTTCAGAAATTTTGGGTAATCAAATTTTTTTGGGAATCAATTTTATTACTTATTAGAATATTGTGGGTTGCTTAAATTGTTATATATATCGTGTTTTTGCAGGAGGTATCACCCAATCTTACTTGAACTCTTGTCTAAACTCCTTTAGAATTTTGCCCACAAAGTGTTTGATAAAATTCCCCAACCAATTTTTAAAGCCAAAATTTTTAATCATGCCTCCTAGAACAATCCTTCCTAGAACCAACCCTCCTAGAGCAAAACGTTCTCGTACTGAAATTGGTCAAAATTCCGGTTCTAATCCTAATCCTCAATTTGAGGATGTTTGTTTTAGAGATGCCGAAAACCGAGATCGTTATCGTAATATTTATGAACCTAAAAAGGTTAGAGAAGAACGAACAATAGATTTCAATTTTCTTATGTCTCAAGAATATAATTTTGACCTCTTTGAACTTTTTGCCGAATGGGAATGGCTCGATTACTTGAATATCCCTCCTTTTACCCATCGTAAGTTGGTTCGTGCATTTCATGCAAATGCCGAATTTATCCGGCCCCCTAGTGAGCAAAATTCTATTGTTGGTATCCGTTCTTATCTCATGGGTACCGAATTTGTTTTAACACCACAAATAATTGTCGATCATTTAGGTGTTCCACTTGGTGGAAATTTCAATGAGAATGATGCACATAATATTCCCGCCTTTCCGGATGATAGCCCCACCCAACTTCCTCTTGAGGAACGTCTTTTCTTACTCCTTACTACATGGTTCTTTCGTCCCTCCGGCGGAAAGGCCACTAGTATGCGAGTAATTGACTATTGGTGGCTACGCCAATATCGTGATAGGACTCGTCCCGATATAGCTACCATCATTTTCCTCAACCTCATCAAAGTCATCTCTAACCCCACTTCATTCTCCCTTTCCTTTGGGAATGTTCTTAGCCATATTTTTAGGAAGCTCAACATTGACACTTCCTTAGACCCACAAGTTAAGAACAAGAGCTTCATTGATATAAAATCTTGTCATAAATCTCAATGGTATCATGGAGTTCATGGTTGGGTTCATCGAAGAGGAATAGAGGAGATTGCCATGGAGGATCGTGAGGCTCCGGTAGAAGAGGATGCACCGGCACCTTTGACTTTGGAGACCATGTTTGCAACCATGGTCACACGCTTTGATAGCATTAATGCCCATCTTCGTGGCTTAGACGGTCGTGTGGCATCATTGGAGCATGATATGCATGAGGTTCATAGTCACTTTTTCCCACCTACATTGCCTTGTGACGCACCGGATGTTTAGACCTATATGCATTCTAGTATGACATTATGATTTTATTATAGCACTTTTAGACTTATTTTGATTTAGACTTCGGTCTTTGTTTTTAGACTTGTTATGATCTTTGTTGAATACTTTTGCCTATGGATTTTATATTGTTGGATTTTATATCTTGGATGGATGTTATGTTTAATATGAATATTGTGGTTATTTTGCTATTGCTTTTTGGATTATACCCTATTGCTCTATTAACGTTTGTTCTTGTTGTAGCTATTTATCCTTTTTGCTATAACAAAAAGGGGGAGAAAATTCACTTTAAACAATTTGTTTTCTCAAAATTTGTAATCATGTCTTTAAAACTTATGTTTTTCAAAAATTACACAAAGACATTTATTAAGGGGGAGCTTATGAAGGAGATTTGTAAGTTTGACAAATTATTCAAAAACAAATTTTTACAAAATGTTTTGTTATATCAAAAAGGGGGAGATTGTTGAACTTATTTTGATTTTGATATAACTTAAAAGAAATTTTCAAAGGACTAATTTGTAAAAATTTGTAAAGTAATCTTTAAGAAATAAATTTGTCAAAAACTCGATTTAAACTTGATAAAATGTTTTGAAAAAGATTGACTTAATACCTATATCGAACTATACTTTTAAAAGCCGACAAATGCCCAAAATACATGTTTTTAAAGTAAAGTTTCGAAACCTTCATTAAGGTTTCGAAACCTTTCTGGGCAGATGGCTAAAAATTGAAGAACAGTTTCGAAACCTTTATTAAGGTTTCGAAACCTCTCTAGGCAGTAGCTACTGTTTTTGAAACCCTAACAAAATTTTTGAAACCTCTATCAAGGTTTCGAAACCTTGGCCCTGTAACAGCTAGTTTTTACAAATCCCTTCTTAAGGTTTCGAAACCTCTGGTAAAGGTTTCGATACCTCTGTGCAGGTGAGCATTTAATGCTTGATTTTAATGGCTCCCAACGGCTCCAAACTCCCTCCAAAGTCTCCCAACGGTTAGAAAAGATCAAGAGCATATAAAAGGGGTCTCCAAACAGTAATGAAGTAACAAGAAAGTCAATCCAAACTTCCAAGCAATCAAAATCCAATTTGTACTCAATTTTCAATCTTTCTTGTAAAACACTAGAGTGTTCTTCATTGTAATTCTTGTGCTAGTGTTTCTTTGGGTGTGTGAGAGAGCTTAAACTTTGCAAACACATTCCTAGTGAGGATTTTCTAGTTTGCTTATTTGTATTCATTCTTGGGATAGGATTCAATAGACTTTGGGGTATAAGTCTATTGAATTGTGTAAGGTTACTCCTTATCCTTAAAGGAAAGACAAATTAGTGAATTTGTGGAAAATCCTTAGTGTGGTCACTAAGGTAGTGGATGTAGACTCCAATTAGGGGAGTTGAACCACTCTAAATCTCCTTGCAATTTTACCTTTGCAATTAGTGTCCACCATTCCTTCAAAAATCCAATTCACCCCCCCTCTTGGTTTTGTTCGATCGATTGCCACTCTCATCAGGTTACATCTCTCGTACAACCACATGCCATCCACTTGGATCATACGTTTGCAATAAGAAAATCCTTGAATGCAAGGCTTGAAAGCCCAGAAGAGTCGATGAAAGAATTTATACCCTTCAAGAAGTTGGCCTCGTCGATCGTATGCATCCTTGGTCTGATACCTCACTATGGTGCTTGGGATGAATTCTGTCATTGCTAGTAATAAAGCCGGTAGCTCGTTGTATGACTTATCGTTAGGACTGTCAATGAACCGAACGTTCAGCGAACCGTTCGTGAACCGTTCGGCGGGAAGTTCATTTATGTTCGTTTATTTATTAAACGAACGAACATGAACAAGATTTTTTGTTCGTCTAATTAAATGAACAAACACGAACAAAAGGCTTGTTCGTTCATTTATGTTCGTGAACGTTCGGTAATTCGTTCGTTTATGTTCGTTCGTTTATGTTCATTTATGTTAATTTATGTTCGTCCGTTTATGTTCGTTCATTTATGTTCATTTAAATTTATTCACATATATCTAGGGGTGTTCATTATTCGGTTAAACCGAACTAACAGACCGAACCAAAACAAAATTGGTTAATCTATTAGATAATTTTAGGTTTCGGCTAATGATTAAGAGTTTTTTCAAATTTCAATTATCGATTAATTCGGTTTAAAATCGGTTAATTAATTGAATTAATCGAACTAACCAAAAATATTAAATATTTAACAAATTATATATGTTCGTTAGTGTTTGTTTATGTTCGTTTGTGTTCGTTTATGTTCATTTATGTTCGTTTACCATTTAAACGAACGAACATGAACAAGCTACATTCCTTGATGAACGAACACGAACAAGAAATTTTGTGTTCGTTTATGTTCATGTTCGTTCATTTGTTCGATTAAAGTTAAACGAACGAACATGAACACACCCTCGTTCGTGTTCGTTCGGTTCGTTTACAGCCCTACTTATCGTAATCACCATACACCGACTCCATTGCCTTATCTCTTGCATGCCACCTGTTGCGACTAAAAAATACCAGTTTCACTTAGAAGAAATGGGTTTTAATTGGGTTTTAAAACATTTTAATCGGATTTATAAGAAGTAGAGGAGTCGCCACGGGCCATTTAAAATGGTAGACCGGACACCGAAATAAAACCAGAGATTTAAAAGGGCTCGGGAGTCGATTACACGCGAGGAAGGGTTAGCACCCTCGACGTGCCCGAAAATCGGTACCAAAAACATTACCGCTTAATTAATATTAAATTTTACGAATTAAAGTGACGATTCGTATCGAAATTTGGTTATACGAGTGAGTAGATTTTAAAAGTCTTAATATTCGAGAAGGAACGTTCGAACCACCACCACTACGACTGGTACTGGCCTCGTTCGTTCCCGAATAAAAAGATACTCGCATTGCAATTTATAAACCGAAATGCAACTTAGAAAACATGAAACATAAAATTAAATACGGAAGAGACATAGAATAAGTGGCAAGAACATATATTAAAAATGGCAAAAATGCATGAGTAACAACATATAATATAAAAAATGCAAAGCAAACAAAAGCAAACTACCAGGGGCCAAAATTGCGATAAACCCATTCAAAACACTAATTAAAAAACGGAATAAGGACTTAATTAAAATGACGCCAAAACCACAGGGACCAAAAGGGGCATTTTACCGTCCGGAAATCAGCTAGAACGGAAAATAGGACGAAATTGAAAACAAGGGAAACCTACAGGGACTGCGGTCGTAGTTTTGAAAGCCGGAAGCCCTCCCTCGCGCAATAAGAACGACGCGGAGGGGCTTAAAAGGTGATTAACCTATTTTTAAAACAAAAAGACATTATAAAAAGGCATTAAGAAAGAAATTCAACCCCTTTTGCCCTTTTGAAAACCCTAGAGAGCTGAGACCCCCCTTCTCTTCTCTATTTCCTCTCCGGCGCCGCAAGGGGTTCCGGTCGCCGTTGCCGGCGCCGGAACCCTAAAACCCTTTTTTTTCTTATCTTTCTGAAACCAAAACGACCCCCTCTTTCACTCCCTTTCCGAAACCCGAAATCAAAATAAATAAATAAACTTTTTCGAAATCCTTTTTGTTTCAAAACCTCAAAGTTGTTTTATGTTACCACCTCACCAACTCACCGCACGAGGTCTCCGGAGAGACCACTGGGCTTGTCGCCGGCGAGGGAGGCGAACGGACGAGAGGGAGATGAAGAGACGCCGAAGGTAAAAGGAACCCTCACTGTTTTTCCTTTCTTTTTTGTTATGCATGCAATGGGATCTAAAGAAAAACCAATACCTCAGAAGGTTTTTTGCTATTTTATTCCTCTCTCTCTAAATTTTCTGACTGTTTACAATGGTTTTTAGTTCGGTTTATATCCCCGAATTACAACAGAGAGAATCGACAAAAATAGTTGACTTCTCCTTGTCCTTGGTCTGTCTCTGCTTTGATTTATTGCCTTTGTTTTTATGTTTCTTTTTTTGCTGTTTTTGGGTTTCTGATTGCTGGCTTTCTTTACTGTCTTGGTCGGCATTACTCGATCGGGAGGCGCACCGGCGTGATCATGGCAGGCAAACGGTCAGATGGCACGGGCGCGTGGGCGCGTGGGGAGACGAGGGGACAACGCGTGGATGAGCGTGGGATCTCTGGGCTCATCTGAGCCGTCCGATGCGTTCGAGATCGAATGGCAGAGGCATGAGCGACGCTCGACAAGAACCAGGCTTGCTAGGGTTCCTTCGCTGGGATTCATCTGGACCGTCAGATCTCAGCCGATCTGACGGCTGTGGAGAAGGGCGGCGCGAGATCAAAGAGGCATCCTTAGGGTTTTTTGCTGACTTGATCTGGACCGTTGATCTCGTGCCAGATCCAACGGCTATGGCTTGTGGCGGCTGTATCACATAGTAGGGGATTAGGGTTAGCTTAGGGTTGTTTTGTCCATTGGGCTTGCTGGGCTTAATGTATTTGGACTCTTGTTATTAATATTTTGGACTCTTATTATTAATCAAAGTTTATTTGGGCTTTTATTTATTGTGTTCCATTTTTATTTTTTATAATAACAATAATATTCAATAATAATAATAATAATAATACCAATAATATTAATGAATAATAGTAATAGTAAATAAAACAAAAGCATACTAATTATAATAGTAATAATTGTAATAATAATATACTCGTAATAAATGATAACAATGATAAGATGTAATTGTTATTAACTATAATAGGATAATATTAAATATTATATATTAGTAATGTTTTAGTTTTTTTTTTAAATATGATAAATAATAACACAAGTTAATAAGGGTAGCATTATTTATACATATATATATGTGTATATATATTTTTCCTTTTTTCCATTTTTCTTTTCTTTTTTATTTAATTACTTAATAGCCCTAATAAGCCCAAGATAAACATAAATTAAAGAGGGTTCAAGGTCCGGACAAAATTAGTGATTACAGCAGCCCTTCTTTGCTTATACTTGTGGAACAAGAATAAATCAAAGACCATAAGCACTAATTTTGTCCTACTTCCCTGTTGGACGGTTCGTTTCCCGAAACAGCCGTGTGATTCCAAGCAACTCTCCACAATGCCTTTTGATCACGAGTTCTGCCCTCAGATGCCCCAAACAGATAGACAAAGAGTGTTTTTTTTTGCAGATTTTTGTTCTTTCTAGATTTCCATTCTCCAAGTGCCCGAACGGTTAGGCGGGTTCTATTCTCCAAGTGCCCGAATAGATGAGCAGATTCCAAATATCTTTGTCTTCCATTTTCATAAAAACTAGCTGGTCATTCAAACAACCTTGCCTTCCCTTCGCGGTCTAAAAGCAAGTTGTCCATTTCGCGGTCAAAAAGCAAGCTGAAATTCCAAATACTTTTGCCTCCTCTTCGCGGCAGAAAGGCGATCTTGAGCGTCCAAGTGGATTTGCTTTCTCTTCACGGTCTTAAAGCAAACTGGTCATAACTATATCTGTCCAACTTCCCTGTTTGACGATTTACTCTCCTGGAGCTGCAGCGTGCTACACCGAGTAATTTTCTCTTTGAAACCTTATGAGTTCTCTCTCTATAGAACTCATTTCCTTGGCCTGTTCTTCGAGTAGCAGTTCTTTCTATACAGAACTCTCGTCCCCGTATTTCTGAAATTAAAGATCTCCAAGTCCTCTCTCTGTATGACCCTTCGCTTTCGAGATCTTGAAGCCTTATGTTCCTCCTATACAGAACCTTTTCGGACCCTTTCTCTGTAAGATCCTTCATCTTGAAATCTGACGGCAAGCTTGAAAGCTTTCACCTGACATCCTTGAGCGGCAATCATGAAAGGTTTTACCTGAAAATCCTCGAGCGAGGGAGTATCTGCCTCCTTTGCTCTGACATTCTTGGGCTTTGGGTTTCTGCTTCTTTCGCCTTAAAATCATAGAGTGACGAGTCTGAAATCTTTCACCTGAAATTCTTGAGGAAGGGATAAAATTGAGAAATTTTGATATTTTTTAAGGAAAACATCATTTAGAAAGGGTAAAATTGAGGAATTGAGTTTTGAGGAAAACATCTTTTTGAAATGGATAAAATTGAGAAATTTTGATCTTTTTAAGAAAAACATCCTTTAGGAAGGGTAAAATTGAGAAATTTGAGTTTTAAGAAAAACATCCTTTTAGAAGGATAAAGTTGAGAAACTTGGGTTTTTAGGAAAACATCCTTTTGGAAGGATTGGATTGAGAAATTTGAGTTTTGAGGAAAACATTCTTAAGGAAGAATAAAATTGAGAAATCGAGTTTTGAGGAAAACATCCTTTTGGAAGGATAAAATTAAAAATTGAGTTTTGAGGAAAACATTCTTAAGGAAGAATAAAATTGAGAAATTAAGTTTTGAGGAAAACATCCTTTTGGAAGGATAAAAATTGAGAAATTTGAGTTTTGAGAAAAACGACCTTTTGGAAGGATAAAATTGAGAAATTAAGAAAACCATCTGGAATATTAAAACCGGGGGTTGGAAGGATTTTAGAAGTCCGAATTACGCAAGTCGAAGGACTCTTGATTCTTGTGAGATCCGCT
This sequence comes from Hibiscus tridactylites, assembly GCA_958450335.1. Lineage (NCBI taxonomy): Eukaryota > Viridiplantae > Streptophyta > Magnoliopsida > Malvales > Malvaceae > Hibiscus > Hibiscus tridactylites. The sequence goes on along the minus strand of OY288285.1, from coordinate 17,526,642 downwards.
TCTCCTCTCGTGAAGCTGTAGATCTATCCTTTTACCAATCTTCAAATATCTGTTTAGAGAAAACAAAATGCTATGATATGATTTAGCATGCTCCTAGCATGGGTGACATCTAGCTATCGATGATGCATGAGCATATTTCAGGATGCAAAGATGCATGTGTTTATGAGAAAACAAAGATGCATGGATTTAGTTTCTCTTCATTTTCTAGGGTTGGTGGTCGTTATCTTGGGACTACAACCACTCATCAATCTCGTGTCTTAAGAAATCTGGCCCCTAATTTTCTGCCGCTCGTTCTTCGTTTTAAAATTCGAGTCGAGTGACTTCAGTCGCATTCTAAATCCTTTCTGGCCTTGTGCTATCTTTCATATACTTCGGTTTGAACCTTTTTTACATGAAAATCTTAGTTTCCCCACGGACAATGGTGCCCCATCATGGCAACTTAGCCTCATCTGACTCTTCATCATTCCTCCTCACGTCGTGCCCTTCAACCTTTGGGCCTTGCTGATGCATTTATCTTCGAAGTAATACAGAGAGATCTCTTGGTTTAAAAAGTACCAGTTTATAGATTGTCATTCTAATGAAGAATGCCCTTTTTGATGACCATACAGAACCTTGAAGTCAAAATTCTAATTAAAAGAAAAAATAGAATAGGATGCCTCGGATATCAAATGCAAGAGCGTCTTAGATCCTACTTTCTGATGATCAGCTTGAGTCAATGGAGACTCTGAATGTTGTGGCGATATGCGAAGTTGTGAAACCTTTTCCAAATCGCTCGGTTCATCCTCATGATTATGGTATTTTCTTAATTGGCTCGATTACTATTCCTTCTAGTTCTTATAACGTTTCTCCGTATGCTTTCAGAAAAAAATTTAGCCCATTGAATAGAAAATGTCACTCCCAGAATTTTAAATGTAAGCATGTGCTTCTGATTACAATTAGTATTGTGTCAGTGTCCTCAAGGATTCACATCTGAGACTTATTCAGTTTGCTCATTCGTTTCTTTTTCCTAGGGGAATTCAAATCGTCACAGTCATTTGTCTTGAGGATACTGATGGAGCATACAACAATACCCCGAGTTACTCGGCATAGTCACGACTTGAAAATATTACCATCACTCATGAAGCGAAGGGTTTCAGGCTTCAGCGGAGTGCCCCAAGAATTCCACACTCGTATCCAAAAATGCCTATTACCAGGTTTCGAATATTGGAGTGCTTTTTGGTTAATGCCTATTACCAGGCTCTGAAATTTTATTTTGTTTTGAAACATTATATATTTTCTCTTTCAATTCTCTTTCCTTTTTATTTATTTATTTATTTATTTTTTGCACGTTCGAGCAACTTTACTTGGGCTTTCTTAAGAGATTCCCTTATCATCGAACATCATCGAAGGAAAAGTAATCTTGCTTCTCTCACTTTACCGACCTGAGCGAACGGAGCGGGACATCATACTTCATCGTTTTCACAACATTCGATCGATCTCTTTGAGTAGAATCAATGCCACATCATGCATATGATATCCGAGGACCTACGGAGGTATGGAGAGATATATGCATATACATGATTTCAAGGTCATTGTATGTTAAAAAAGAAGTGCATTTCATTAGAACGTCAAATTGTAAACATAACAAGTGCCCTTGAAAAAAATCATTGCTATCTTCGGGCAAAGGATAGCAACGTTTGTTCCATGCATTACTTCGAGAGAAAAATGCAACATACAAGACTCCTAAAGATGGTCGGGCATTAGCACACCCCAAAAGTCGCAATCCCGATATTTTCTTTCAAAATGTCAAGTGACCGTTCTCGATCAGAGACTGCACCTTATTTTTCAGTGCCCCACAATTCTCCGTGGTGTGGCTCGTGCTTCCCACATGGTAGTCACAAACGGAATTGACGTCATAGCCTTTGGGATATGGAGGATCCTTTGGTTTGGACTGAACTGGAGTTAGAAGCTTCTTCTCAATAAGCATCGGGAGCAAATCGGTGTACGACATAGGAACTGGATGAAGGTCCTTTTGAGGCTTTGCAGACCGGGATGCTTGATTATGGTAGCGGCTAGAAGACTGGTTGTTCGAGTGAGAACCCACCATGTGAACTTGGGACCCATGCCCCTTGTGGGTGGTTGCGCCATAGGGATCTACTATCTTCCCTTTCTTGATGGCGTCCTCGATACGTTCTCCCGTCAAGACCATGTCCGCAAAGCTGCTAGAGGGATTGCTTATCAAGCGATCGTACAAGACTCCTTTCAGAGTGTCCACAAACAAAGGAATGATTTCACATTCAGAAAGTGGGGGCTGCACTTGAGCTGCTACGTCTCACCAACGTCGGGCATACCCACGGATACTCTCACCGTGCTTTTGTTCCATCCCTTGTAGCATGAGCCGATTCGGAGTCATATCAGTTACATGCTTGTATTGACCCACGAAAGCCTTCGAAAGATCGCTCCATGACTTGATATCGACTCGTCTAAGTTGAGTATACCATCGGGTTGTAGAACTAGTTAAACTGTCCTGAAAACAATGGATAAGTAGCTTCTCGTCTTTTATAAAAGCCGCCATCTTTCGGCAATACATGGTGATGTGAGCTGAAGGACAAGTAGTCCCGTCGTACTTATCAAAGTTGGGGGCTTTGAATTTCGGAGGTAAAACTAAATCCGCTACAAGGCTCAAATCACTAGCATCATTCCCTTGCTTATCCATTCCTAGCAAGGCCATGAACTTTTCTTCAAAGAGACGAAACTTCTCTTCGTACTTCTTTTCCACCTCGGCCCTAATCCTTTCTTCTGCCTCATTCAACATGTTTAGATCCGGTACTTCAACCTCGAGATCTTCCCCTAGCTCAACAGGTTGGTCCAAGTGACGTCTAGCTGGTGCTTCCGTAGGACGATTAGCGGGCGTTCCCTCGAGGTTGATATGCACTCTCTTCCCGGTGGTTGGCGCTCCTAGTTGGATATGCGATGTAGTTTCACCTACTCCCCTCTCATTCGAATTGCCCCCTGATCCTCCTTCTTTACTAAACTTCTTCTCAAGCAGTTCGGTCATCTGAGCGATGATGGTGGTTTGTGATTGCGCAATCTGATCCTTAATGTTTTGCTCGATTCCATCCAATCGGCCCTCGAGGTCCTTCTGACCTTGTTCAACCCTGGCCATCCTTTCTTCCATTGCTCGTGACTGAGAGCGGGTATCGTACGAACGCGGAATGGTTGTAGATTGCAAACTTCACCGCTGTAATAATATTTTTTTCAATATTAATTCGTTATTTAGTTGGTCAATGCATGTCATGATGTATGAACATATGATGCAATGAAATATGTACACATGTGTATGCGGATGAAATGTGTTGGCCCTATAGGTGATTCCCCTTAGGTCGACTATCATTCGAACGTGAAGGAGGTTCCTTGTTAAAAGACAATCATAGCAAAGTCTTACAAATATGCTTCCGCTTGTGATCTAAAGATGACGGTTTGAAATTTTGCGGCTTAGGATGTTTGGAGTAGATCCGATCTCGCTTGACTTCCTCGGGATGGAGAAGAGATGTGCCTTCTTCGGTGGTGGGAATTAAATGACCTGACACTGTGCTTTCGCTCGGTAAACTGCCCCTTTATCCGTTCTGTCCGATGTCGGACTTGCTAATTGGCATTATCCTTTCTAGCAACCTCCCGTCCATAATGATAGCCCCAAAAATGGGTAGAACCACCCTAACTCGTGAAATGCATGCACGAAAAGTAGATGCAGAAAGATCATGATAAAAAGGCAATCATAAAAGCAAGCAACCCTATTTATCCCGTCTAATGAACCTAGGCTGTCCGCATGGCTCTAAAAGGGGTGGGCAATCTAGTTCTCTACATGCAGTTTTGGTTCTAGGAGGTACTCGAACTTTCCTCGTTGTCCCCTACTAAGGGTAGCAAGGCCCCCGGTCATCACCCATTATAGGCTCCTCTCAACCGAGTTCAATTCGAGGGGACCTTTTCGCTATATCTGCACGGAGAAACAATATTCTCACGAAGATATAGGGTATTCGAGCCCCGACGGTACTTACTAGGCCTACACGGAGGAACAATATCCACACGAAAGCACTAGCGTTTTCCCCCCACTTAAACGGACGGGTTTAAATGCCAATTTTAAATGCGTTTAAAATAAACTCGCACTTATAAACAAATATCGATCGATTTGGTCACTTTAATTCGCAACTTCTAACATTAATTGAGCGGTAAAGTTTTTTTTGGCTTGACTCTCTTTTTTGTTTTTGAAAACAAATTTTTATCCCCAGCGGAGTCGCCATCTATTGCGACTAAAAAATACCGGTGTCACTTAGAAGAACCGGGTTTTAATTGGGTTTTAAAACATTTTAATTGGATTTATAAGAAGTAGAGGAGTCGCCACCGGCCATTTAAAATGGTAGACCGGACACCGAAATAAAACCAGAGATTTAAAAGGGCTCGGGAGTCGGTTACACGCGAGGAAGGGTTAGCACCCTCGACGTGCCCGAAAATCGGTACCAAAAACATTACCGCTTAATTAATATTAAATTTTACGAATTAAAGTGACGATTCGTATCGAAATTTGGTTATACGAGTGAGTAGATTTTAAAAGTCTTAATATTCGAGAAGGAACGTTCGAACCACCACCACTACGACTGGTACTGGCCTCGTTCGTTCCCGAATAAAAAGACACTCGCATTGCAATTTATAAACCGAAATGCAACTTAGAAAACATGAAACATAAAATTAAATACGGAAGAGACATAGAATAAGTGGCAAGAACATATATTAAAAATGGCAAAAATGCATGAGTAACAACATATAATATAAAAAATGCAAAGCAAACAAAAGCAAACTGCCAGGGGCCAAAATTGCGATAAACCCATTCAAAACACTAATTAAAAAACGGAATAAGGACTTAATTAAAATGACGCGAGAAACCACAGGGACCAAAACGGGCATTTTATCGTCCGGAAATCAGCTAGAACGGAAAATAGGACGAAATTGAAAACATGGGAAAACCTACAGGGACTGCGGTCGTAGTTTTGAAAGCCGGAAGCCCTCCCTCGCACAATAAGAACGACGCGGAGGGGCATAAAAGGTGATTAACCTATTTTTAAAACAAAAAGACATTATAAAAAGGCATTACGAAAGAAATTCAACCCCTTTTGCCCTTTTGAAAACCCTAGAGAGCTGAGACCCCCCTTCTCTTCTCTATTTCCTCTCCGGCGCCGCAAGGGGTTCCGGTCGCCGTTGCCGGCGCCCGAACCCTAAAACCCTTTTTTTTCCTTATCTTTCTGAAACCAAAACGACCCCCTCTTTCACTCCCTTTCCGAAACCCGAAATCAAAATAAAAAAAACTTTTTCGAAATCCTTTTTGTTTCAAAACCTCAAAGTTGTTTTATGTTACCACCTCACCAACTCACCGCACGAGGTCTCCGGAGAGACCACTGGGCTTGTCGCCGGCGAGGGAGGCGAACGGACGAGAGGGAGATGAAGAGACGCCGAAGGTAAAAAGAACCCTCACTGTTTTTCCTTTCTTTTTTGTTATGCATGCAATGGGATCTAAAGAAAAACCAATACCTCAGAAGGTGTTTTGCTATTTTATTCCTCTCTCTCTAAATTTTCTGACTGTTTACAATGGTTTTTAGTTCGGTTTATATCCCCAAATTACAACAGAGAGAATCGACAAAAATAGTTGACTTCTTCTTGTCCTTGGTCTGTCTCTGCTTTGATTTATTGCCTTTGTTTTTATGTTTCTTTTTTTGCTGTTTTTGGGTTTCTGATTGCTGGCTTTCTTTACTGTCTTGGTCGGCATTACTCGATCGGGAGGGGCACCGGCGTGATCGTGGCAGGCAAACGGTCAGATGGCACGGGCGCGTGGGCACGTGGGGAGACGAGGGGACAACGCGTGGATGAGCGTGGGATCTCTGGGCTCATCTGAGCCGTCCGATGCGTTCGAGATCGGACGGCTGAGGCATGCGCGGCGCTCGACAAGAACCAGGCTTGCTAGGGTTCCTTCGCTGGGATTCATCTGGACCGTCAGATCTCAGCCGATCTGACGGCTTTGGAGAAGGGCGGCGCGAGATCAAAGAGGCATCCTTAGGGTTTCTTTGCTGACTTGATCTGGACCGTTGATCTCGTGCCAGATCCAACGGCTATGGCTTGTGGCGGCTGTATCACATAGTATGGGATTAGGGTTAGCTTAGGGTTGTTTTGTCCATTGGGCTTGCTGGGCTTAATGTATTTGGACTCTTGTTATTAATATTTTGGACTCTTATTATTAATCAAAGTTTATTTGGGCTTTTATTTATTGTGTTCCATTTTTATTTTTTATAATAATAATAATATTCAATAATAATAATAATAATACCAATTATATTAATGAATAATAGTAATAGTAAATAAAACAAAAGCATACTAATTATAATAGTAATAATTGTAATAATAATATACTCGTAATAAATGATAACAATGATAAGATGTAATTGTTATTAACTATAATAGGATAATATTAAATATTATATATTAGTAATGTTTTAGTTTTTTTTTAATATGATAAATAATAACACAAGTTAATAAGGGTAGCATTATTTATACATATATATATATGTATATATATTTTTCCTTTTTTTCCATTTTTCTTTTCTTTTTTATTTAATTACTTAATAGCCCTAATAAGCCCAAGATAAACATAAATTAAAGAGGGTTCAAGGTCCGGACAAAATTAGTGATTACACCACCCCTTCTTGTATTTTATCTGGTTTCCAAATTGTTGCGCAATGGTTGCCTGAATCGTTGAAATCAGAACCCTTGGATTTGCTTCTACCAGCTTCATCACGTGATGGCTTATCACAGTTGAGTCTAATTTTCGGTGGTCCTGGTCGATGGAAGTTCGTAAACATGTGTGATCTCCATTGTACTTTGTGACCTCCCAACGACCTAACCTCTTAAGCTTCGAAACTCGAATCTTCCATTTGCATTCTGGTCCATACTTCACACACTTGGCATAGAAAGTCCTCTGGCTCGATTCTATAACATCGTAGTCCACGTGGTTCCTGATACTGTACTCTTTCACTGCCATTGTAGCTTCATTATTTTCATCAAATTGAAGCCTTTCCGATAACTCACCATGTTGACTCGAAGTTAATCGGGGAATTTTCGGGACTTGAGGCGCTATCATCGCATCAAAATCTACTGAACCCATGTGAGCAGGAGGTTCATAAAATGTAATATCGCCTGTGGTCGGAACAAATTCCCCAAAACCAAAATCAGGGGCAGCACCAACATCATCAGGGAACAAATCGGGATCATCAATATCTTCATCTTCGCTAGAATCGTCAAGTGATTCTCCCCACGGACCACGTAGGTTTTCCACATCAGCATCAATGGTCGGATCAACAGTCGGCCCGTACGATGAACCATATGTCGAAGGCCCGGCTGGATGAAATGCACTCGATGTCCCACTAGCCAACAATAAGACAAAACTACCTCCGGGCATATCAAGCTCATTATCGTAATCTATTCCAGCAGATTCTCCAGCGACGTTTCTAAATGGGTCGGGAACATCATGTACCTCGGCAAACAACTCGATATATCGAATCCCCATGGATTCATGCTCTACAATCATCATTTGAACATCATAAGCATCTTCAAGATTGAATGCACAATATCTGACTGGATTTTCACATGTCATCCACCGGTAACGTAAGCCATGAATCCTTTTTCCAATTTTGTGTGATATTTTCTCCTTTATTTCATTAAGCGTGACTTCTTTTTCAAATCTCATCTTCGTACTACTTTCAGATTCAAATACAATCCCGGCATCAGTTTTCACCATATGTCCATTGTAATGGACAATAGTTATAAATGTGTTGTTGTTGCTCATTTTCTCTGCATGTTCAAAACATATATCAAATCTACATGCATAACATTCGAATAAACTAAATCAACTCAAAATGAACATACTAAATAAAAATGAACATTCTAAATTTAAAAATGAACATACAAAATCAACTCAAAAAATAAATTTTAAAAAATTCGAATCTACATATATAAAATTCGAACAAACTTAAATAAAACTACATGCATAAAATTAAAATTATATCAAACATACAAAACAAAACAAACTTACTCACTAAAAAATTGGTAATATATAAATAATAAATTCTCCATAATAAAAACATGAAAATATATATGATTTATCAATTTTCTTACAATAGAAATATGATAAATAAAATACTTTTTTTCTATAATTATATGGATTCAAAACAAAGATAAAAAGATATTTAATATTTAATTTTAAAATGAACATACAAAATCAATTCAAAAAATAAATTTTAAAAAATTCGAATTTACATATATAACATTCGAACAAACTTAAATAAAACTACATGCATAAAATTAAAATTATATATGACATACAAAACAAAACAAAACAAACTCACTCACTAAAAAAATTGGTAATATATAAATAATAAATTCTCAATAATAAAAACATGAAAATATATATGATTTATCAATTTTTTTACAATAGAAATATGATAAATAAAAAAAATTTCTATAATTATATGGATTCAAAACAAAGATAAAAAGATATTTAATATTTAATTTAAAAATGAACATAAAAAATCAACTCAAAAAATAAATTTTAAAAAATTCGAATCTAAATATATAACATTCGAACAAACTTAAATAAAACTACATGCATAAAATTTAAATTATATCACATACAAAACAAAACAAACCCACTCACTAAAAAAACTGGTAATATGATAAATAAAATAATTTTTTCTATAATTATATGGATTCAAAACAAAGATATTTAATATGGTGGAGCTGTCCGTGGGAGGGAGTGGAGCAGATTCGGACTAAAAGACCACGCGTGGGGTATGTTTGGAGTCCTCCCCGGCTAGGTAGTGTGAAGTTTAATGTTGATGGTTCGGCTAGAGGGAAACCGGGACCGGCGGGATGCGGAGGTGTGCTACGTGACGAGGGGGGAGGGTGTTGGCATTGTTCTCGGGTCCGTTGGGCGTGATGGAATCTAACGAGGCTGAGGTATATGCTATCTTAATGGCAGTGGAGTTTTTTAGGGACTCTAAGTGGGGTTCATTACCTTGTATTATTGAATCCGACTCGCTTGTTGCGACTTCATGGATGGGACGAGGGGAGACACGCCCATGGCGCCTATATGCCCTTTTTAGTCGGATTGATGATTCATGCTTGGGGGGGAACTTTGTGTTCAACCATGTGGTGAGGGAGGTAAATGGGGTGGCCGATATTTTAGCCAATGGGGGGTGGCACGTAAGGCATGGCTGCGGGTAGGGATTTAAGGAGGGGTGCGGCTGGTGCTGGGTGGATTGGAGGCTGGGTACGGGAGGAATGGGGCCGTCTGGTGGGGTGTGTGCGGGGAGGGTGCTGCCTACTGTAGGTGTTTGGATGAGGGGGGAAGCACGCATTCAGGGTGCTGGGAGGATGCGTGTGTTAGGCAAAGTCGGGCCAACATGGGAGTCGTGGTTCCGAGGGCTGTCTTGGGCGGTGTAGGGGCACTTGGGGATCGTTCTATTTTTTGAGTTGTATCGTCTATCTGTCCCGGGTACTCTTTTCCTCCACCTAGGATTAGGCAGGTTTTTAATGAGGCCCGGTGCGGATATATTGTATGATTTTTCGGTTAATAAAGATCATACATTTGAGCAAAAAAAAATTAAAAAATCATTTTCCTATTTGTTTGGCAAAACAAACGATTTAAAAAATTTCTCACGATTTATCAACTTTGATATATGCATAATAATAATAATAATAATAATAATAATATATTTTTAAAATTTTATAGTGTAGAATTTTACAACTTTGATAAATGAAATTTTAGAACTTTGATAAAAGAAATTAATAATAATAATAAATAATATATATATATATATAAATTAGTGTGGAATTTAAATAATAATAAATAATATATATATATATATATTAAGTGTTGAATTTTAAGAAAAATATTTAGGAAATTTTTATACAATTTTTTTTAAATATATATATATGTGTGTGTGTAAATCTCCAAAAAAGAATAATACCACTAAATTATATACAAACATTTTATATTTAATAAAAAACATGCAACCAAAATAAAACATAATCATTATCTAATATCAACCAAAACAATGCCTAAAATTACAACATACAATTTAATAAAAAAACATGCAACCAAAATAAAGCATAATCATCATCCAACATCAACCAAAATAATGCCTAAAATTACAATATACAATATAAAAATTATAAATAAATATATCGAGCTTAAATTAAATAATAATCTGCACAAATACTTACAATACTTTCTTCAAATCTCTCTTCTTATTTACTCAATTTTCACCTTCAACCTCAATCCCCTAACACAAATATTCAAAACATTAAACTTATATTAAACATTATCAACAGTAGGTTAAAAATTATAAATCAAATTTTCGTATTAAATTAAAAAAATTAAACTACTAAATTAATTAAATATACTTACAATATTTATTCAACCTTCTTCTCAAAAATTCTCTCCAACTTCAACAATTTTTTCCCTTCAAACTTCATCCTACAACCCCTATTTAACACCCCCAAAATTAAATCCCGACCACTCACCCAACCAACCATTTCCCAAACCTATTCCCGAGACCTGCCCCTCCATTGCTTCCCCCGACGCATGCTGCATGCATGCAGCTGCAGCCTGCCCTAAGACTCCATTTTCTATGCGAAACTATATGAAGCCGGATACACCTGGATCCGTCTTTGAATAGTGTCGACACTATTTGAAGTCGGACTCAGTTGGGGAAGACTTCATTTTTTTTATTCGACACTATTTGAAGTCGGACTCAGCTGGGGACGACTTCACTTTTTAATTCGATACAGTTTGAAGTCGGATTCAGCTGGGAAAGACTTCTATTTTTTTTATTCGATTCCTATTTAAAGTCAGATACAGCTGAGGTGGTCTTTTGATTATGTACAATATTTTGAAAAATAATATTCAACCTACAATATTTTAGAAAGAAAAAAAACCACAACAATATCTCATTCATCCAACGTAAGTGTATCATATCCCGTATGGCACTGTTTTGACTTTTGAGAAGGGATGTTACAGTTGGTTATTATTGTTAGTTTCAGAATGTCAGCTTCAATTTATTATTAGCAGGTAAGCTTATTTATATTAAACCCTTGTATTAATATTGAAGATGATGGATATCAAATAATAATTCTTCTTTATTCAGATCACACCATCTTACAATCATGAAAAATTATTAGATGCATTGTTAGTGGAATGTTTATTATTAAATTCTATGAGCAAGATTGAACAAGTGACATATTTCCCTTTGGGTTTAGTAAAAAATAAAACATTAAATATATAAATTAAAAACAAATGGGACACGTGTAGGGATGACAATATATTCGAATATGATTCGATTTAAATTCGATTAGAAAAAGTCTGAATTCGAATTTTAAAAAAATAGTCAGAGTTCTAAAAGGAGACGGATGGGATATGAATCTTGTCTGGATCTGAATTCGAGTCTAATCCATATCCGAATAAAAAAATTATGACTTTTAATTATTTAAAACAAAATATCATTTATAATATTTACAAAATACCATTTATAATAAGTGTTATATTTTGATACACAAGTTGTGTAAAAAAAATTACACAACCCTTCATATTTAAGCTATAAAATCTTAAACTTAAATCCAACACCCTAAAACCTAAACCTTAAACCCTAAATTCTAACAATAAACCTCAAATTCTACACCCTACACATTAAACTCATAAACGCTAAATCTTAACCTAAAACCCTAAACCCTAAAATTGAAAGGTTTGTATAAACTAAAGTTTACACAAGCTTGTATATCAAAGTATTTTCCAAATGATAAACACAAAATTTAAATGTAGTTAACAAACCAGGGACAAAAATGAATAGATACATAATGTAATGGTATAAATTAAAATACTAAAAATTAAATACACAAAATTATGAAATGATTTGCAATAAAATAAAATATCAGAGGACTGAAACACAATATACCCTAATGACACTAAAATTCGCGGATCTATCCCTTAAACTCGGTTCAACACTAGGAATAACAAATTTAATCTGATCTGAAGAAAAAATCCGATCCAAATTCAATTGGAAAAGGTCTGAATCCGAAAAAAGCCCGAGTCCGATTATAATCGAACTAGGACTCAGACTTTATACAATCTGATCTAAGTTTGATCCATTGACATCCCTAGACATGTGCATGCTTATATATATATGATCCACTTACATTGTAACACTCTCAACTCGGATGTCACATTTGGGCCTCAAGCCCAACCCATTGCAATAAAATTTCAACCTAATTTAGCCCAAATCACATCCATTTTCATAAAATCCATTGGGTTCAAATATTTCAACATAAATAAGTATTTAAAACGTTACATGGAAGCTCCATTTGAAATACATTTATAAAAGCATTTGACTCACGATGAAAATTCAAATATGAGTTACAATACAAAACATATGGTCGTACGAATACATAGCCCAAATAAATCTAAGTATTGCACTCCAGACAAGTCGATGTTGAAGTCCTACTCCGATGGTGCTCCAATAATCCATGTGCCAACCTAGTAACCTGAGAACAGAAACAACAATTTCAAACGCCGAGCTAACGAAGCTCGACGCATACATTTCCACTCAACCATGCTTCGTGGAAATCATAAATATGAGCATGTAGTTAAAGATGATATCATGGCAATTCAATAACATAGGGCGCTACATCTAGCCGCCTAAACACATAGCAAACAACAAAGGATGCATTAATCTCACAAAGAACATATGCATCATACCAAACAAGCCTGAAGTGAGGCCCGATGTCACACAACCTCGGGAACGTACACTCATACTCGGAATATTTCATTGAAAACACACTTAAACTATTACAACTGTTTCTCACAACTACTTTACATACAAAAACCTAAACCCTAGGAGAGTTGGGTCGCGACCTCCAACACCTCCAATCTATCTATCTACCTCTCTGTTATGCATCTATTTATCCCTCCATGCCCCTATACCCTCACATACATGGGTATATATAGGGCTCATGGCCTAAGTTTGACTCCTCCTTACAGTAGAAGTCCTTAAAGTAACTTTACATTAAATGTTGACTCCTTTTTTACTTGGATGCAGACTCTTTGAACGTTGTCGTTTCCCGTAAGTAAGGATAAGTACTCTTACTTATCAATCTTGGATCAGCTCTACCGGACGCTACAGGTTTCAGAAGATTGCAAGACCGAGCTCAAGGAATTGCCCTCTTTCGATCGCAACCCATCTTGATTAAGTCGGTGTAACTCCTGTCTGGGCGGCACTTGGCGGCATTGCTGCTACGGCGACGTCCTTGGCGGCACCTGGAACTGCTTCAGTACATCTCCTGTTGTTTCTAGCTTTCCTATCCTCTCCCATCCTCTCCTCCTCTACGCAGCTACAACACCTGAAAATAAAAACTCAACTAAAATAGTATCTTTTCTTATCCAAACATAAAATATTCAATAAAATCATGGTAAAAGAGAAAATACTATTATTATGCATGCAATGCACCTAAATAGGCCTAAATGAGCTTAAGAATAACAATAATAAGGGCAAGAATGTGTACAAAATATAGAACTCGTGGACACTCTACACAGTGGAAACTCTACAAATATATTTGGGGAAGGGCTAATCGCAAGGTTAGTCCCTCAACCCCCAATGCTCCATGATATTGCCCCCATACTTCTAATTTTACGATTAGGTCACTGGAAAGGTTTGCGATGAGTTCAATAAGGTCCTGGTTCGACGAATTGACTCAATTAGAGTCTAATATCTAAGTAATTGACCTCGTGCTCAACACCAACACATTATTTAGACTTTATCGATGTAAAATTTTCCGATCACCGAAACCTAATTCCGACTAGACCGGACTTTGGAGTGTTACAAAAATGTTCAAATTATGTGTTTGATTACGTTTATGATTGTAAACACTCATCGTAATTTTATATATTTTCTATTTAATAAAACTAACGACTCTTATAAAAAATATTTTACAAGAAAAAAATAGTTAAATCTTATTATTAATACTTTACTAAATATAAGTTAGGTTAAAATACCTAAATCATCACTCAACTTTGCTCTATGACCTATTTTGGTCACTAAACTTTCAAAACGATCAATTTACTCATTGAACTTTACTTTCTAACCTATTTTAATCACTATGAATTATTTTATTAATATTTTAATATGACGTGATATATTTTATTATTATTAAATATATAAAATAATTTAAAATAAAAATAAATTATAATTTATTTATTATTAGATGCAAAAAAATTAAAAATAAAAATTCAAACATCCCAAACCCCAAACACCTCAAACCTTCCCAACCTCACCAACGTCACCCTTACTGGCGTCACCACCCATTCACTCTCGCAAAGAAACCAGAAGATCAACGATGCTGGCTTTCCAACATTCACTCATTGCCAACTTCCATCATTAGTTTATTCATTTCCCAACCTCAATTGAGACCATTACCAAAATGTTCACCACCATTCCTTCATTACATTTACGCCATTTCACCTTACCCATTCAACCCCACCGACTCATATTGCCAAAAAAAAATTAATTTACCCATTCAACGCCACCTCTCGGTTCCCTCTCTTCATAACTCAAGCCGATAACCATCATCACTCGAACCTCTGCTTATAACCCCTACTGTAACCTATAAACAACAACACTATTATCTCTCCTTCCATTCTCCAACACCATTACCTAAACCAACGATTGAAACCTCCTTCATCTTCAATGTCATAACAAAAGCCCAAATAAAAACACCATTAAGCATTAAACCCCAGAAGCAAAGAAACCAACACCAAAAGGGGACAATTTTTACCTCCGATCGGTGATTTTTTGATGATCGAATAACTCATCTATCGATAGAGTTCGTTCGGGACAACTGGTGCCTCCGTCCTTCAGTCCCAACGGTGGACAGTAGCGAAATAAAACTAGGAACACCATATTTTGGTTTTGGTTCAATCCAATGGTGGTGCAGAAAGATCGTAGACAAGAAAACTAAAAGGTTTCAGTCGAGATTCGCGAGTTTTGGAGCGTCATTTGGTGAAATGGCCGTCGAATTCAAATTTAGCATGTCGAAACGAGTCTTTTGGTAAAATTCGAGCTTCAATGGCCGCCTTCGACGGTGAACGACGGTGGCCGAAAAAATGGTTGTAGAGAACAAAAAACATTTTTTCTTGATGTTGAAGGAAATATAATTTTTTATTTTAAATTATATTTTAAATTTATATTTAATAAAATTATTTTATTTTTATTTTAAATTATATTTTTATATTTAATATTAATAATAATAATAATAATAATAATAATAATAAAATATATCATGTCATACTAAAATATTAATAAAATAATTAAGAGTGATCAAAATAGGTCGGAAAATAAAGTTCAGTGAGTAAATTGATCGTTTTAAAAATTCAGTGACCAAAACAGGTCATAAAACAAAATTGAGTGATGATTTAAGTATTTTACCTTATAAGCTATATATGTTGTTTTTAGTACCATATTTTCAGATTTTGATCCACACAATAACTCTAAAATCCGTTAAATTAAATCATGTCATTAATAGTTAATACATATGCTATACATTCATTTGTAGATATAATTTATATTCTTTAATCTAATTATTTTAAGTCATGTCAACAATGTGTAGAGCAAGTGGTAAAAGTTTTTAGTTGACACCTTTTTTTTTCGGTTGTGGGTTCAAACCCATTAGGAGTAAATTCATCTTCTCCCTCCGTAGAATTTATTAAAAAATTAAGTTATATAATTTAATTTTATTATCATTATATTATTTGAGTAAAAATAAAATTTAGATTTAAAAAATATAAAAATTAAAATTCATCTAACTAATATAAATACTAAATCACGTAGTTGGGCGAGTTTGAGATAGAGATGGGCACGGGTCAGGTCATGTCGAGTTTTTGCTCCACTCAAACCTAACCTGAAAATAAATACCTTAAATCCGAATCCGACCCGAACATATATATATTTTAAAAAAATCCAACCCGACCTGAAAATAAATACACGAAACCTGACCCTGGCCTATTGAAAAAAAAATAATTTTAGAGATCTAATTGTAAAAAAAATAATTTTAAAGGACTTAATTGAAAAAATACTATAATTTTAAGGACTAAATTATAAATAAAAATTTAATTTTAAGTACTAATTATATATATATATATATATAAATATGGGTATTATTAGAAATATCCTAAAAATTTTAGAGGTCGAATATTTTTTACTCTAAATCTGAACTAGACCAACTCGACTTCACCCCTAATAGAAACCCGACCTGACTCGGTTTTTTCATTAAAACGTTTAACCCGATCAGGCCGGGTCGGGTCAAAACCCGACCGGGTTGGGTAAAATACCATCCCTAGTTTGAGACCTTGTTGTTCTTTATTATATTTTCTCTCTTTTTTTTCTTTCGAATTTATTATATTTTCTTTGAACTTTACTTATGCAGTGGAATGTACGAGGAAATAACACATAAATCGAGACAGTCTCCTCCTCTATGTAAAGTGTATTGCACTCTATCAAATTTCTCTTTTCTCACAGTTTTTTCTCTTTTCTTGTTCTTTGCATTTTGCTTTCACAATCTCTGCAAAAACTTGCGAAAACCTAATTATACAGGGCAGGGCAATCTATGCAAATTTTCCAAATTGCTTTCTTAGTCTCAAACTTGGAATCCCTTTTGCTTTCTTATCATCTTTCATCCATCAATGTGCTCGTACCATACTTTCTTCTACATTTGCCTCCGTTTTCTTCTCTCGTTGAAAAGCTCTTCCTCTGTTTTCTCTTGGCTATTTTCTCATTGTTTAAGTCTAAAAAACCTATCTCCTTCGTTGTCTTCGTTGTCTTGTTTCATTTTTGCAACTGGGACCCTCGTTTTGTGTCGTAACCCTTCTACATTTTGCCCGTGAAAAAAAAAACTTGGTCTTTTCGTCCGCTGTTTCTCTGTTCTAGAGTGTTTCTTCTCTAAAAAGATTGTCTTTTTTAGAAAACTATATAGTCATTGTTAAATGGGATTAATTTCATGAACTGGGTCATTTTAGCGAGGGCAAAAAATGGGCTGTGGAAGCTCAAAAGCTGATAAAAATGAAGCCTTGCGTCTATGTAAAAAAAGGAGGAGATTCATAAAGCAAGCTATTGATTCGAGGTATGCTCTAGCGGCTGCACATGTTTCTTACATTCAATCTCTTAGAAACATGGGCGTAGCTTTAACAAGATTTGCTGAAGCTGATATTTTGATAGAGCCCTCTCTATCAACCTTAGCTACCGAGCTTGATAAATCACCCTCCCCTTCCTCCTCCTTCCCTTCACCGTCTCCGCCTCATTTAGGAGCTGAGGTTTCTGACTCGCCATTGAATAATGAGAGCCCCATTTCACCAGCAACGACGAATTTGAGTTATATGAAAGCAGGAGAGAGTGCTGCTGTGACTTTTATGATTAATCCTAGTTTTGTGGAGGATGAGGCATTGGCAATGGCAATGCCCCCGCCCCCACCGCCTCCTTTTGAGTCGGGTTCTTCATGGGATTTCTTTGATCCCGTTGATGATTGCGAGAGCTTCAGATTTGTGGGGACTAATGGTGTGGATATGGATTTTGAGGATTTGAGAGAGTTTAGGATAAAAAGGATTGATCCTGGAGGTTTGGATGCAAACAATGAATTGAATAAACGGGCATTTTGGCCCGAATCCAGGATAAATGCTGTTAAAATATCCGATTCTTCAATAACTACAAGAACTCGCAAGTATAGTGGTGGTGGTTCAATGGATAATGATATGTTTTTTAATGGACCAGGGGGCGGAAATGCAGATATAAGGCAGAAAACCGGCAAGGAAGTGAGGCAGCTTTGTGCGGAGGATAATGCCAATGGACCAGGTGAAACTTCTATAGGCAAATGTGCTCTTGAACAATCAAGTTCAAAGAGAGAAAAGGCTGCTGAAGATGATGATTTATCCGCAGAGAAAGAGGAGCCTTATGAGTTTATTACCCATAGAGCCAAGTATTTTCTTTCAAGCATAAAAGATATCGAACATCGTTTCTTTCGAGCCTCCGAAGCAGGCAGAGAAGTCTCCAAGATGCTTGAATCAAACAAAATCAGGGTTGGATATTCTGAAGCCAAAGGTAATCATTTGTATCCATGAGAGGCATTTTATATCTCCTTGAACTTCTAGTTTTGGATTCAGTCTCTTCCGTTTGTACTCATGATTATTCCTCTGCTAGTATCTTATGAATAAATTAATTCTTGTAGGGGGATCCTCAACTTTTATGTCAGCTTTTCAACTTGTTTGCTGCCGAAGGAAAACGACTCTTGTTTCCCATGGTAAGTTCTGGCATCTGTATATGGCCTGCAGGGTGGAACAATGAGTCTATTTCACCGGAGAAAGTGCTTAATACAATCTTGAGATTTTGCATTTATGGTGGACTGAATGTTACTTTGGTACTGAGAAACAAAGTTCAACAGTTTGGTTCTCTTATGGGCATAATCCATCTTGCATGCAGTTAATTGAAAGATAGTCTCTTCAACTTGTAGGTTTTTACTTGTTCAACATTTTTAGATAACCACTAATGAATATTTCTCTCTTCTTCTCATGTCATGATGTTGTAGAGTCAGTACCACGTGTAACTAATGTCATACATTGGAAGCGGTCAGCATCTTGGAGGTCTTCTTCATCAAGGAATCCGTTAACCACAGCATCTAAAGACGACGCTGATGACAGTGGAAGTGACTTCATTGAAGAGTTTTGCATGATTTCTGGAAGTCATTCATCCACCTTGGACAGATTGTATGCATGGGAAAGAAAGCTCTATGATGAAGTTAAGGTATCATTTGAAACCCTTGAACATATTTTTAATGGTGGATGTCTTCTTTCCTTTATATATACATATTGGAAACTTGAACTCTGGAGAGCAATGTTGATTTTATGCTATAACTTCTAATCTGATTGTTGGTTTTCATCGATGTAATATATCATCGTTTTGGAACATGAAGTATAGTTTTCATTTCCTTTGTTATGGTGTGTGTTGTTTCCTTTTTCTCCTTCTATGCAAGGAGAACTTCGTCATTTGCTCATAGCATAAATTGCAATGAAGCATAGTCAATCTAAACATACATGATTGCTTTCAAAGCTGATGACATGATTGTTGATCGTGTAAATTATCTTCTTTACCAACTTGAAGTTAATTCCCTGTGCCGTCATTTATGTGATATTCCTGGATAAGTATATTTGTTGTTTGTGTGCAGCTTTTGAGGAAAATGTTTCCATCCACTTAGGGATTAGTTTTGTGTATTTGTTTTTTTATTTTCCCAAAAGCTACTGAGCGATTAACATGCAAAAAAAAGTATCTTGTTTTTTCTTTTCCTGACTAATTAAGATGTTTATACTCCAAGTTCGTTTTTCTTATCTTTCAACTTTTCTATATGTAAAATCCCACCAATAGACTGGTATAGGATTCTAATTTGGTTAGCTTCTACTTTTTTACGTGTATCCTTTCTGTTCTAGTTTCTTCTAGTTACATTACGAGGATTGATAAAGTTTGCAAGCATATTTAATCATAATCTGCCAGCATTTGTAGAATTGCTTTCAAGTTATGTAATTTAGTATTATTGCAATAAATCCTCTCTGACTTTGCTTGTTTGCACTCTTAGGCTAGTGAATCTATCAGGAAGGAGTATGATTGGAAGTGTGATAAGCTCAGACTGCAGTTTGCTAAGGATCTCAGCACTCAAGTAATTGATAAAACCCGGGCAGTTGTAAAGGATCTACATTCTCGGATTATAGTTGCACTTCATTCTGTTAATACTATATCGAAGCGGATTGAAAAAATGAGAGATGAAGAGTTGCAGCCACAACTTGTAGAATTAATTCAGGGGTGAGTTAAAAAAAGATTAATTAGAAAATTTCGAATGGTTGAAACTTCACTCTCGTTTGCACTAGAATCATGAACATTGATATCTCATAGTGTTCGTCTTGGCAGATTGCTAAGGATGTGGAAGGTCATGCTTGAATGCCATCATTCACAGTACATCACCATCTCACTGGCATACCACTCGAGGAACTCAATCGGTGCTCTGCAGGGAGATACACGCAGGCAGATTATGGCTCAGCTTCGGCAAGAGATTGAATGTTTTGGTGTAAGCTTTACAGATTGGGTCAATAGCCATGCATCTTATTTGGAAGCTTTAAATGGTTGGCTGCAAAACTGTATCATTGAACCGCAAGAACGTTCAAAGAATAGGTATCCATTCTCTCCTCGTCGATACCTGGGATTTGGACCACCAATATTCATTCTTTGTCGTGAGTGGTTAGCTGCAGTAAAAGCTTTGCCAGCTGAGGATCTTAGAGTTGCCATCAAAGCCTTATTATCTGATCTTTGCCATCAAATGGACCAGCCAATAGAACATCC
Organism: Hibiscus tridactylites; assembly: GCA_958450335.1. Taxonomy (NCBI): domain Eukaryota; kingdom Viridiplantae; phylum Streptophyta; class Magnoliopsida; order Malvales; family Malvaceae; genus Hibiscus; species Hibiscus tridactylites. The sequence goes on along the minus strand of OY288285.1, from coordinate 17,506,147 downwards.
ACCAAAGAAAGAGAAATCTGTCGATGCGAACAAAGGAGAATCTGAGAACAAAGATGGTGTTAATATGTTAACCGATGGTAATACAAACGATGATGCATCTTCAAACTTATGCTGCATTCAAACAAGTTTGACTCGTCTACTCGATAGGCTAAATAGATTTTCCGAGGCCTCTTTGAAAATGTACGAGGATGTCCGACTGAAAACCGAAGCAGCTCGCATTACATACCTCAAATTGCAGGCCAACTAGATTTTGTAAGGCTGTGTAATTTTCAAATATAAGTCATATTAAGGTTTGGTTTGGAAATAATTTTGTAAATTTCAAATTGTTTTACAAATAGCATTCCTTCGTAATTAATCTCCATATTTCCAACTTTTAACCAATCATTAATTTATATTCTCACATGTGATGGATACAATTGAATTTTGATTGGCAGCAAGCCAGTTCCACTGCAGTAAAAGATTTGAGGAAGAAGTGATAGATGCCTTCAGAGAAATAGAAGTGTGCTTGCGATGCTTCGTCTGGTTGTCGGTACTACAAATCCCAGGCATTTGTTTTTGCATGTCTGCACCTCTGTATGCCTTAACGGATTCTATATTCTTGTTTGGTAAACTCTAATGTCTTTGCAGTTGTCGAAAAATATATGATCTCAGTTCGTAGTATGCGCTTAAAAATATTTGTACATTTTAGTTAGTGAGCCTCTCATCCTATAAACTCTTTTGCTTATGCCTTGTACTTTGTCTTGTAATTCTATGTGGTTATCTGTCCAGTTTTCTTGGTACCAATCTGTTCCATATAGTTTGCTAGAATAATCATGAACTCCAACCTGCACCTGAAGTGAGCTAAAGCAAATTTGATTCTGAATTGAATTACTATCTGCATTTTCATTATAATGTATCTGAATTGAATTACTTAATGTTCATGTGCCTCTTGTGAGGGTTACTTTTTGTAGCCTCATGTCTTGGTTGATTATGCATTATTGTACTTATTGTGTGTCAGGTAGGTGAGTAGTGAGTAGAGTGTGGGAGGGTCTAGGCATTCATAATGACGATGGCGGCATCTTTTTAGTGCTGAAAAATGCAGGTAGTATTGAATATTGATTGTTTGGCTAACTATGGTAGATTAGCTGCTACCTAATAGTATGAAATTGATTTGGTTGCATGACTTAAATGTGTGAAACCAGAACCTTAAGGTAGAAGTAACTTGAGCATTATGTGATCCAAACTTGGGGGTGCTGATTTTAAAAAGATTAGGTGTGCAAACATTTCTCTAACTTTACCCTTGAATGGTATGTTTTAATATCAATCATGTCGGTCGGTTGCTCATTGATTCTGATTACCAAATTGAAGAGGCCATTCATTTGTTTGTTTTCTTTGTAAATAATTCCTGATTATCAAGCTGTTAGATCAGATGGAATTGAGGGCATTTTCTTGTCAACTTGCTTCTCTGCAATTCCAAGGAATATATATAATGTTGTTATTATTTGCAGCAAAATATGACATCTTCCCTGCTGCAGTATTTGTAGTATTTCTACCCTTTTAAACATTCAAAATCAAGATTTGGGTCATTTTTAGCACATTGAAAGAAAGCAGTTTATCTTGTCTAATCAGATGTTTTAACTTTTAAGCCTGTTGGATCCTTGAACAGAGTCGTCCATCCCTAGCAATGATAGGTATTAAAGTGAATAAAGAGGGAGAGGCTCAGGTTCGAACATTGAAGATGCCATTGTTTAGAGGGGCAGTTATAAATACCGAAAAAATTAGTCTTTATAGACGGTAAAACGAGTATGGAGGATACCTTGATTATACAAAAAGAAAAAGAAAAAAAGTTAGGTCTTAAAAAGCCTGGTAGAGCTTTCCCTGTGTAGTTGCAAGTTAGATTATTTCTCCAGGTTTAGCTCTTCTGCAGCACATGGTGCTAAATTTTGCCGGTATTTCTTCGCTAGAGGGCCCTGATTGCTCATTTTGTTTTCTTCTTCTTTTAATATTATGATATAATTCAGACATGGTTGATGAATTTTATACTTTACTTGAGAGTTTGCCATTACTAAGTGTGTTAGCGCATAATGCTGCTTTGAATTAATAAAATTTAGAAACAAAAGCTAATATAAAATGTTATGATGCCGTCTTGTGGTTGCGCATTATTGCTTTGTTGCTTGCTCCATCATTAGGATGTTTTCGGCCACTATTTTCGAGTTGAATTTTGTTAAATTGTCAAACTTGTTTTTTATTTAATATTCGGATTCTCCAAAGTCAATTCGATTATTAAAAACATATCTCAGAATTAGTGGCCATGAAATGGCTGGAATTTTACAACATTATTTTGAAACCAAGGAAAGCTACTTATTCATGTTTGGTTGGCAAGCAATGACCCTTTGGATTTATATTTAAAGATTATTTCAGAAAAATACCACCTACAAAAATTAGGTAGAGTAAGTTTATTTGAATGTGCGGCTAGATTAACTTTTGTACGATTAAAATTAAGGGTACGTGTGAGGTTAGTTATCATAGTTGTAAAATTGAAAATTCGTTATATCTATTTGGATGTGTGGTTAAAAATGTATTTGAATTTAATTGTAATGCAAGTATAATGGGAAGAGAAAAATGATCATTCAAGACCTTATATTAAAATTTGTGTAGGATAGAGTTTTTAAAATCATTGGATATTCATCGATTAAGTTTTAGCTTAATTAGTATATTACTACAACAACATACAAGAGGATGTGGGGTTGAGTGTGTTTAGTGTTTAAACATCGTTTGATTTATGGGTGGAGACGGATTTGGAAAGTTTAAGGCTATATTTGACAATTAGTGGATAACTGATAGCTGATAGTGGATTACATTAGCTAATAGTTGATTGCGTTAGCTGATTTGACTAGCGGATTGTATTAACTGGTTGTATAAAAGTGTTAAGTAAAATTTACTGATAGCTAATAGATGTTTGATTATTTAAACAAGCAAAATGACGTATAAGGACATGATTATATTCAATATTTAAATAGTTTATTAGTTATCAATATTTTGTATCTATTAATATTAATTAGATTATGAAAAATAATTTTTAATATAACATTACTAAGTATATTTAAAGGATCTATATATTAATTTATTATTTATATAATTATTTTTAATACAATTTAATTAATTATTATATTTAAATAAAAATATAAATGTGTGAGAATAAAAAGAAAAAAATACAAAAAGTATCAGTTTACAAATATCACAATGTAAATACGTGGGTTGAAGAATTAAAATAAAAAAGGTTAAATTTAGGTTATTTGAATTTTTTATATTTGTTAAGGGTAAAAGGGTTTTTATAACTCTTATGTTAAAACCTCTAATTTTAAAAGCTCTTATTAGCAATTTTTTCAAAATTAGAGGTTTCACCACAAATTCGCTATTTCAATCCGCTCTTTACCAAACATCCAAATTAGCGGATTTGATCGGTCAAACCTCTAATTTTAACTCAAACCTCTAATTTTGGCTCAAACCTCTCTTTACCAAACATGGCTTAATATTATATAAAATAATAATAATTTGTTTCACAAAAGTAATTTAACAATTGTAAACATAATAACTATACTTCAATTTTAATAAACTAAAAATTATAAAAGAAATGATATTATTGTTTCAAATAGTATTTTTCTTTATTTTTATATGATATTTTTTATTTTATTTTATTTTATTTATATTTGTTGTATAAAAATATATTTTTTGTTTGTTAATCTCATTAAAATAATTTTTTGACTTTAAAAGTGCCACCTAGCTTTATTATTAAAAAAAATAAAACGATCATAAAAAGCCCAAGGGGCAAAAGGAAGAAACCAAACAAGTCTTAATCAATATAAGAGCAACAAAAATTAGAAAGCAATTGAATCAAAGGCTAAAGGGGTACTTTTGCCCCTGAGTTCGACCCAAAAATGGAATTTCGCCCATCGTCGAAAAGTGCACTTAATGTGGCCCTTCAGTCCATGAAATCGATCAAATTGGCCCTTTGACCGACGTTGACCGTTACGGTGCTGACGTGGCAGTTAACGGTGATGACGTGGCAGTCCATGATGCTGACGTGGTGGTCAACGATGCTGACGTGGCAGTACATGTGGGATGATGACGTGGCAGGATGGGGCTGAATTGATTATTTTAACCGAATTCAAGGGCATAATTGATTTTTTCCTGAGTTTAGGGGCATAATTAAAAGTTCGATAACTTATTTAATCTTTAAGCTAAAAAATAAAAACTATTAATATTTAAATAATATTTAAATATTCATAAAATATTAAAAAATAAAAACACCATAATGAATTAAATATAAGTAAAAATATTAAAGTTATAAATTTAAAAAATTAAAAAATATTTATAAACCATTAGAGAATCTTTCGATTGTTTCTCGTTATGCTACGCGTACTAATGTTCCTTAAACATATTTTCAATTGAGACATCCTTGTATTAAAGTATTAATAAAGCTAAAATTCTCTTTCATTTCTGTACATCAAATATTAATGAGCATCAATTTGATGTAAAAAAGCGAAAAAAATTGAATTCTATTGTTACTCTAGTACAATGTTGATTCCACTAAAAAAATCTAACGAATAGTAATACTCAAAATGACGAAGTCGAATTTTTTTCGATAAAAGTGTTTACTTTTTTAATAATTTATAGAAAAAATATTAAGTTTTTAGATTAAATTTTATTTTTTAATTCATAATATATTTTAATTTTTTATATAATTTTTATTTTCAGTAACTTTTAGAATATTTTATTTATTTTTATTAACTTTATAAATTTTTATAAAATAAATTGAAGAATATTTTGATCTTCTGTGAGAGTATTCACTTTATTTTTTTAAATTATTCTCACTTAATAAATTTATTTATCTAGTTTTAATATTTTAAAATTTTAATAATTTCATAAATTCTTATTTTTCAACTTAAATATTAAATAAGTTATAAAACTTTTAATTAAAATCAATTATGTCCCTAAACTCAGGAAAAAATCAATTATGCCCTCGAATTTAGTTAAAATAATCAATTCAGCCCCCTGCCACGCCATCACCCCACGTGTACTGCCACTTCAGCATCATGGATTGCCACGTCATCACCGTTAACTGCCACGTCAGCACCGTAACGGTCAACGTTGGTCAAAGGGTCAATTTGACCGATTTCATGAACTGGAGGGCCACATTGAGTGCACTTTTCGGCGAGGGGCGAAATTGCATTTTTGGGTCGAACTCAGGGGCAAAAGTACCCCTTTAGCCTAAATCAAATATTGAAAAAACTCAAGCGGCCATCGAAAAGAAAAAGGAGCTAGGCCGACGAGAAAATCTCCCACAACTTCCAGATACACTGAAAACAAATCACTTAGAAAGGAGCAATGTGGGCAGATGAAGACCCTAAACAGGAACAAAAAAAGAACAACTACCAATTAAGGGGGTCGACCCACCGCATGTTTGCAGCGGTTGAAACTTCAATATAATCCGGAGCCTCTTCTACCCAAGTGTGGATAGTATCAAACTAAACTCGTTTTCTAGCCATTAAATGTGTCGTTTTACTACCCACTTTTTGTACAAATCTAAATGAGTAAGCATGAAATTTCTTTGCTAATTCCTTTGTATATGAAACAAGTGGACTAATTTTTGATCTATCGTCTCTGGATGAACGGAGCTTGTTGATGACGGGCAAGGAGTCACCTTCAAGGATGATCTGATGAAACCCTAATTCAAATGTCAGGGAAAGACCCTAAAGAGTTGCTCGTGTTTCAGCTGCAAAACTCGACCCATTATAAGATAAAGAGTTACAACTTGCCCCTAAAATAAAGCTCTCAATATCTCTAATAACTACACCCCAACATCGTAATGATATGTTGAGTTATAACTTGCATCAAAATTCACCTTCACAGACAGTTCAGAAGGTGGACACCATTAAACTTCACTGCGTCGGGAAGAAGGGGCTAACCGAGAACAAAGCACGTGATCTCCTCACAATAACTTTGCACAAAAGTAAGAATCTCTTCTTTACGCCCTAATAGACCTTTAAAAATAAACTTATTTCTGGCAAACCATAGAGCATAGAGTAAAACCGGGATCTTCTCTAAATTAACTGTTGAGTGGATTGTTGAGTGTGTAAAAGTTCTATTATTTACACCCTTTTTAACCTATATTTCTGCTCCATTAAAGCATCATTTCATTGCATTTAGGTTAGTTTTCAGCAAAACATCACAAATATATAAAATGCACAGATTCTACTAAAAATGGTTATTTTTGGCAGGTTGCCGCCGTCGTAGACGGTGAAGGCAGGCGCGGGGCAGAAAAGCAGAAGAGCTGAACTAGACAAGCAGACGAAGAGGACAATGATGCCATGGAGCTGCCGTGACAACAGAGGACGATAGCAAGTTGCTGCCATAGTAGACGGAGAAGGCAGGCGCAGGGCAGAGAAGCAGAAGAGCTGAACTGGACAAGCAGACGATGAGGACGAAGCTGCCATGGACCTGTCGTGACAGCAAGGTGACAACAACCTTATGAAGAGGAAAAGTAAAGTGGACCTCGATAGATAGAGAAAAATCTGCTCGTCTGTCGTGTGAAAGCCAAATATTTTTCCAAGCCCCGGATCAAAAGATATGTCAAGCCAAAGTTCAAGGAGAGAAAATCCCAAGAAACAAGGAGGGCGGCTGAAAAGTAGGATCCTTGAAGATTAAGTCTTTATTAGAATCATACTTTTAATTAAAGTTGTAATCCTTGTTACCTTAGATAACTTGAGCCCAAAGCTTATATAAGGGCATGTATTTTAACCTAGGAGAGAATCCATACATCATACCCCATAACCGACAACCAAAAACCCTCCGTCGTTTACCTGCCGTCTACCCGCCGTCGACATGTTCTAAAACCCCCTAGGGCCACGTGTTGATTTGTAAAGTAGTTGCAAGGGTTGTTTTGTTTTAGGAATTTTCAGTTCAATAAAATAAACTTCAAGTTCTCTTATTTTGGTTATTAATATCTTGCAAGAGCATCGGGAGAGCATTGTGAGGTTATCCATTTACTTAGCATCGGGAGAGTTAAGTATACGAAAGAAATAAGAGCAAGTTCTCTAGTTTATAGTTGAACTATCTTGTGCCTAGGGATAGGGCAAGGTTAAGTGGCTAAAGAAGAATTCATACACATCGGTGTTCATCCTTCGATTCACGCCGGGAGGTATCATCAAGACGTGATCATCGACAGACTTGGACCTAGGGATAGGCCAAGGCAGATCAGGGATTCTTGCCAAACTTGAAGAACGGAGTTGGTGTGTCTGCTGCCCGCGACAGCCAACGGACAGCTGCCGCGACAGGTGCTGTCGGCGACGGGCGCGACGACAGAACTGGATTTCCTAAGCACTGCAATACCTGCACTACTGAGCAATTCAATACCAGCCCATTCTCTCTATCTTGATATCTTTATTCTTTTTATTTACGTTTACTTCATTATTTTCGCGACAAATATCTTAATCTATTCTTTTCCCCTTGTGCAGATAGCGAAGGAAAGGGTTAGCCCAGTCCCTGTGGAGACGATATCCGATACTCTAGTATCACTTTATTACTTGCGACGTGTACACTTGCACTCAATTGCGATAGACTCTTTTACACGCAACAAGTTTTTGGCGCCGTTGCCGGGGACTGGCAACACACTCTTACCCTAGCTTCTGCACTTTTCTTTTATTTTTAGTATTTTTTATTTTTTTATTTTTTTTAACAAAAAAAAACTCAGGTGAAAATACAGGTTCAAGAGCATCAACATGCCAGGAAAAACCATTCGAGAGTTGATGTGGGAAAATTCTTGCAATTACCATAAAGACATGCTGCCACGACTGCAACAGGGGCAGCAAATGCCGGTGCCGCAGCAGCAAATTTTTTTATGGTACGATCAAAACCCCCAAAATTTTTTATACCATAACAATTTTGCTACAGAACCCGACCTGCCCTGGCAATGTCATCATCCTCAAGAGCAGTCAAAATCCTTAGAAGACACACTGCAAGCCTTCATGGCACTCACTCAAAAAGTGTCGGCTTCTACGAACGCAAGTATCGCCAAGATGGATGAACTCTTGAGCAGACCACTCCTCATTCATGCCACAGATGAACATGAAATCCTGAGGCAAGATGACGAGGACGCCCATGTGAAGGAATACCCAACATATGATGAGTCTGAGCAACAACTTGCCATGACAATGATCGAGGAGCCGGAATGGAGCAACACCGCGACAACGCTGAGTGAAATTCAAGAGAATGTCACGGCAGCAACCACTTTTGAGGCAGAAACTCCAGTCAAAGCGAAAACTGCTGCCTCGACAGCAACTGCCGCCTCGACAGCAACTGCCGCCTCGACAGCAACTGCCGCCTCGGCAGCAACTGATGTTGAAGCAACAACCACATCAGAGGCAAATTCTAAACCCACCACCTCGATTATGCCTGAACAAGATTGCACACATCCATCCCTGTCATGGCACTCGCACGACCACCTAGAAGAGCTACCCAATGACAATGCCTCATCGATGGAATATGAGCAGGTAATAAACGAACCATTTGAATTATATGAAAACTCACCAATTCCATTGCAGGTATTTGAGGAACCAACGCCGGTGGACACAGAATCATCAAAGTCTCTACTGATGGAGATCTACGAGTGGTCAACAGAATTTGATATAGAGAGTGATGGCACTTACCAATGTCCCATTGACCTGTAAAGTAACCTGATAAAGAACTGTCAAAACAACTGCCTGCCGCAGCAGCAGACACGACAGCAAGGGATACATTCAACCACAACAACATTCAACGAAAACAAGGTAAGTTTGTGGCCGAATGTCAATTTGATTATTTCTAATCATATATTCATGCCCTCAGAAACATTACCAAGAAGGGAGGACTTCATGGACTACAAAAGGAAGAGAAAGAAAGGAGCCCCCAACATGAGAATAATCACCAGATGGAGGGTACGGATGGACTTCAAGAAGTACCGGAAACGACGCCTCAAGCATTATCAGGGGACTGAAGCCCCATGAATGCAGGAAGTGGTTACCTTAGAAGATGCCCCACCTGACATCCCTAATTTAACCTAAATTTTATTTTTATTTTTATCATTTATTATTTATTAGGAAATAAGGTTTATTTTATTCGAATAATGCTTTTAGGAAATAAAGGAGCCAAGAAGAACAAGAGAAGTGAACTGAACCCAACACCCATCCATCAGCCCAACAAAGCCCAATATTGAAGCCTGTCATTACGGCTGCCATGACAGACGCGGAAAAGACAGGCTGTCACCATGCTGTCACGACAGACGCAGAAATGTGTGACAGACGCGTGACAGACGCGGAAACGTTTGTCAGACGCATCAGACACGCTAAAGCTCGACAACCGCCCCGTTATTCGCGCCTGTCGTTACACCTTCAACGGGCAGCAATTCCTTTTCTATAAAACCCCGTTTCATTTTCATTTTCATTTTCATTTTCACTCACTTCTGCTTTTCTTACTTGCTCTCCATCTTTAGTTTTCATTTGCTTTCAATTACTTTTCACAACCCTTGCACTAACATGTCTTCCAGAAAAAACCCGCCGCAATGCTGCCTCTACTTCCTCACCGGCAGCAACTCCCCCACAGTCCTTTGCAACCAGAGATATGTGGGAAGAACGAGGCCTCATTTATACTCCAAAGGAAAAGAATCTGGGCCTCAAGCCTTTCATCACCTGCCGCCTCCATACCATCACCTGCCCCGACGGTAGCCGGCAGCACCCATGTCGAAACATCTGCTCGAGGAACAAAGTGACCAGTGCCCTCGGATGACCATGTTGCCTTTGTTGCTGGGTTCTCTTCCTCCTCCGTCTGGGCAGACAAGTGACATTGAACCCTCTATTCAGAGGAACCTGTCGAAGGAATTTACACCGGTAAAGAGGCAGAAAAGAATGGCAGATAAGAAAACTCTGCCAAGGGCCAACAGCAGTAGTGACAGCAGCGGCAACAACTCTGATATTCAGGTTTTACAGCAACCACCCCAACCTGCCCCGCAAACCAGAACCCGCCGCCAGATCCGCCTCAGCAGCAGCAGTGAAGACAATGATTAAAAATTAAGTTTCTTATCTTCTTATTGCTGCCTGCCATATATATTTTGTGATGTACTACCTTCATATGCTTTCATTTTTATTTTGTCATTTGCATTGAGGGCAATGCAACCCTCGAGTTTGGGGGTGGCAACCCTCCATATTCATGGAGTACATCTTAGTTAAATTGTGTCCTTTACTTAGTACTTTTCTAAAAAAACGAAAATTAAAAATTTTGGCTGAAAATTGTGAACTGAACTTACCTATCATGACAGCTCTGTCGTGGCAGCATCTTTAGGACAGTTTAAGGAGAAGTTTAGAGCCTTTCTATAGTTCTGAAAACTTAAACACCATTATGACTGTTATATTGCTTAGATTTCTTTTAGCCAAACTAGAATAGGATGCTTAGTACTTGAATAGCCCCTAGAGGTGCCTGACACTGGCCCTAGGAAAAAAAAGTTTAGCAAAAGAAACTTAATAACCTAGAGGTGCCCGAAACCGGCTCTAGGAAGCTAACTAGAGGTGCCCAAAACTGGCTTTAGTAAAACTTAGCTTGAAAATAGAAGAAAAAGAAGCATGAAAATGTGTCTTCAAAAATAAACTTTGGCATAAAAATTCGAGTAAAAAAAAGTTGAATATTCTAGTGAAACTAAGAGAGTCTTGGCATATAACTGTTCACAAGCATGCACACACTGCACGAGGACTATAGGGAGATTCCGGACAGATCCTAAATTATCCGACAGGTTGCTGCCGCCACAGAGAACGAATGACGGGTAAGGGAAAGTTCACTGTTTGAAAGCCAAAACAAAAATATTTCATTTTTTTTTTGTCTTAGTTGCTTGAGGACAAGCAAAAACTTGAGTTTGGGGGTGTGTTGAGTGTGTAAAAGTTCTATTATTTACACCCTTTTTAACCCATATTTCTGCTCCATTCAAGCATCATTTCATTGCATTTAGGTTAGTTTTCAGCAAAACATCACAAATATATAAAAGGCACAGATTCTACTAAAAATGGTTGTTTTTGGCAGGTTGCCGCCGTCGTAGACGGTGAAGGCAAGCGCGGGGCAGAAAAGCAGAAGAGCTGAACTGGACAAGCAGACGAAGAGGACAATGCTGCCATGGAGCTGCCGTGACAACAGAGGACGACAACAAGTTGCTGCCATAGTAGACGGAGAAGGCAGGCGCAGGGCAGAGAAGCAGAAGAGCTGAACTGGACAAGCAGACGATGATGACAAAGCTGCCATGGACCTGTCGTGATAGCAAGGTGACAACAACCTTATGAAGAGGAAAAGTAAAGTGGACCTCGATAGATAGAGAAAAATCTGCTCGTCTGTCGTGTGAAAGCCAAATATTTTTCCAAGCCCCGGATCAAAAGATATGTCAAGCCAAAGTTCAAGGAGAGAGAATCCCAAGAAACAAGGAGGGCGACTGAAAAGTAGGATCCTTGAAGATTAAGTCTTTATTAGAATCATACTTTTAATTAAAGTTGTAATCCTTGTTACCTTAGATAACTTGAGCCCAAAGCTTATATAAGGGCATGTATTTTAACCTAGGAGAGAATCCATACATCATACCCCATAACCGACAACCAAAAACCCTCCACCGTTTACCAGTCGTCTACCCGCCGTCGACATGTTCTAAAACCCCCCTAGGGCCACGGGTTGATTTGTAAAGTAGTTTCAAGGGTTGTTTTGTTTTAGGAATTTTCAGTTCAATAAAATAAACTTCAAGTTCTCTTATTTTGGTTATTAATATCTTGCAAGAGCATCGGGAGAGCATTGTGAGGTTATCCATTTACTTAGCATCGGGAGAGTTAAGTATACGAAAGAAATAAGAGCAAGTTCTCTAGTTTATAGTTGAACTATCTTGTGCCTAGGGATAGGGCAAGGTTAAGTGGCTAAAGAAGAATTCATACACATCGGTGTTCATCCTTCGATTCACGCCGGGAGGTATCATCAAGACGTGATCATCGACAGACTTGGACCTAGGGATAGGCCAAGGCAGATCAGGGATTCTTGCCAAACTTGAAGAACGGAGTTGGTGTGTCTGCTGCCCGCGACAGCCAACGGACAGCCGCCGCGACAGGTGCTGTCGGCGACGGGCACGATGACAGAACTGGATTTCCTAAGCACTGCAATACCTGCACTACTGAGCAATTCAATACCAGCCCATTCTCTCTATCTTGATATCTTTATTCTTTTTATTTACGTTTACTTCATTATTTTCGCGACAAATATCTTAATCTATTCTTTTCCCCTTGTGCAGATAGCGAAGGAAAGGGTTAGCCCAGTCCCTGTGGAGACGATATTCGATATTCTAGTATCACTTTATTACTTGCGACGTGTACACTTGCACTCAATTGCGATAGACTCTTTTACACGCAACATGGATCGAAGGATTGATCAAAGCCAATAGGGGTGAATTGGGTTTTTAAAAATTTGGAAGTGAAGTGGAATGAATAAACATGAAGAACAAGGCAATTTGTAACACCCGGGTTCGGGGGTCGGGTGAAAATAATAATTTAAAAATAGTTCGGGTTTCAGTTCTTAATTTTTAAGTAATAAAATAATGGTTTGAGCCTCGGGTTTTAAGACAAATAAAATTTAGTTGGACCATTTTCAAGACAAGCCCAAATTTGTCATGGTGTCATCCATTGTAGTTCCCTTAATTCATTAAGGGCATTTGGGTCTTTAGCCTTTTAATTTTAAACCAACCTAAATAATGTTTTTATTTTGAGTCATCTTCATCCCCTCTACTATCCATTTCCACGTCAAAAAAACCCTCTCCCTTTGGGGTACTATTCCATTCCAAAACTCACCCATTCTTGAAGGTTTTTCAAAGGTAAGGTCATTTTTGACTTGCTCTCATTATCCTCTACTAGGACATACCTTTATTTTCTAGAAAACTCATGATTTTAGTAATTTGAGTGTTTTGAAATTTTGATTAAAAATGTCATTTTTAACATCCTTAACTTAGGTTTTTGATTTATTAATGTTATATGAGTTGTTTTGAGTCTAAAGGGGTCCAATGGGTATGATTTTTGCAAGGTTTGGGGTGATTCCCGAAATGGGGTTTTGAGGAGATTTTTGGGAGGTTTTACGTTGAGTTTTGGGGGTGTTTTATGTGAATATAAGAGGGCTGATGGATAGACTACATGTAAGGGAAGTTTTGGAGACTTTAGGGAGTAATTTGAGGGTTGAAATCAATGGATTTAAGGGGTGCTTTAGGGCTGCTCGGGAATTGAAATTTTGGGCTTGTTTTCAATGGAAAAGTTGAAGTCTTGTGCTTGGTAGGTAATCCCGGTTGATTATTTTGGATTATGGACTGATTTGGGATTGTTTATTTGGTGTTGGAATGTTTAGAAATGAGAAATTTGGTTGGTGAAACTTCGGGGACAAATCTGGGGATTTCGGAGTCTTGAGTTTGGTCTTCGATCTTCTCTTGGGTAGAAACAGTGAGTAGAATTGTTGATTTATGCATTGTGCTCGATATGGATTAATTTGGGGTTTGGGTGGGACTTTGAGGGGTCACATAAACCCGTATGTAAGCCTCTCTACTCCCATGTTGTTGTGATATATTGAATGTTTATACGTTGTGATTATTGAGTGTATTTTAAGTTGTTAATGTGTAGTCGAGTTGAGTTCGTGCCTCACATGATGGTGGTCTAAACTACGGTGATGTGTAGTCCCACCGGTAGTGACTAGTAGGGTAGTACTTTGATGTGTAGTCCCATTGGAAATCCACTAGTCGAGAAGGTGATGTGTAGTCCCACCGTACGTGTATGATGGTTGTGCTTGTGCAAACCATGTGTTGTTGTTGAGATGGACCTTCTTGCATCCATTGCTTTCTTGCATATAAATCGTGTTTTGGAAAAACTGCATGTTGTGAATTGTAGAGCCTCTCTCACTAAGCTAGTTGGCTTATGCTCTCTTTGTTTCCAATGTGCAGATCGTTAGAGTTCGGGAGGCAAGCGGGCGAGGGAGGAGCTTTTGGAGTTCTCAAGCTAGTTCAAGTATGGTTTGCATTTTGTAATAATGCCTAAACAATGGGGTATAGGGTTTAGGAGTTGGTGTCAAACTCCTTAGGAATTTATGTTGAGCATGTTAAACTCATGGTTGTGTTATGCTTTTGTTTCATGGATTGCGGTTTATGCTTGTTAAGTTGCTTATGTGAACATGCCTAAATATGAATGTTGTGGTCTATGAATGCCTTAAGCTTCATTATCAAGTGTATGATGCCTTAAGCTTGCTAATTATGCCCCTTCTTGTGAAATTGCATGAAGTCTTGAATTGTATGATTTTCGTTAGATTAAATGCCTCGCATGCTAAATCCCGATTGTGGTTTGATGTATGTATGTTTGTATGTGCTTAAGGGAGTCCAAAAATGCATCTAGAGTTGTGGTTGAGGTCACCTAGTGCAAAATTGTGGAATTGCAGAGCAGGGTGTATCGGTACGCCTAAGGGCCGTATCGATACGGTCTTGCCTGCAGAGCTCAGTTTTGGCTAGGCGTATCGATACGCGGGGGCGTATCGATACGGTTTTTGGTCACTGGAATTCTGAGAAATTGGGGAGCTTTTGGAGTATCGATACGGATTTGGGGTGTATCGGTACAGGTTTATCTCGTTGACCACGGGATGTTGACTGAAGAGAGCGTATCGATAAGCTCAAGGGCTGTATCGATACGGTCTTCTTCGAGTTGACTGTATGGGTTGACCAAGTCTAGGCGTATCGATACCCTTGATTGGTGTATCGATACGGCCTGCCCTGTAAGCTTAAAATGGACTGAAATGTGTGGTTGTGGTCCGAACGTGTTTCTCTTATGGATGTTTTCCGCTGTCGTGATCACTTAGGATTTAATACGCCTCTAGTCAAGATTAAAATGAAAAAAATAGGGTTGCTAACCGAGGGGGAACCTTAACGGGTTTCGCTTCGGTTTTCCCCGTGTGGACCACTCGGACCGGTCATCCGGCCAGACCGGGACGAGGGGGTTACATTTATTGGTATCAGAGCCTGAGGTTTCCAAGACCTCGGGCAGGTAAGTGAGGTGAGTTAAGGTATTATGAGTGTCTTGCCATGTATGTCTAAATTTTGTCTCTAGCACGGTGTATGAATGCATGCTATAGTGACCTTGTTGCTGTTTGAGTGTTGGTTCGAGTCCCCATTGCTAGGCGTTGTTGTCAAAATAAAAAGGGGAAAATTGTTTTGGTTTAAAGAGCTTGAGAACCAGAGTCCTTTGCCCCTTTGCTAACCTAACGTTTCTTTGTTATTGTGTGTTTGTTGTTTTAGATTAAATTAATTGCTATGGTGAGACCGAGGGGACGGCCTAGGGCGGGTGGCCAGGCACCCGAGAATGTGCCTCCTGCTCTTAATGCTCCAGATGGTAATGGAGGGAACGTTGGAGGTGATGGTAATGGGCCTCATGCTGAGGCTAATGTGGGAGGTAATGGGGCTCAAGCGGGCCAAGGCCAGGCAGGGCCGGATGTGGCTCATTTGATTCAGACTATAGCCGGAGCTTTTCAGACAGCTTTGGCCGGTATGCAAGCTGCAACACCACCTCAGGGTGCGGGGACAGGATTACCCCTAGAGAGGCTTCGTAATTTGGAGGCAGTTGATTTTCGTGGGTTGTCTCCGGAAGGTTCGGAAGGGTGGCTTGAGAGCACTACTCGCATCTTGGGTCAGATGGAGTGTTCGGATGCCCGTAAGTTGGGATGCATCGTCTCATTGCTTCAGGGGGACGCTTATACTTGGTGGACCACTGTTATTTTCGGTATGGCCGAGGCGGATATCACATGGGAGTTTTTCAGGAATGCCTTCAAGAGGAAGTACCTCGGGGTTCGGTACTTGGATGAAAAGAAAAGGGAGTTTATGGCTTTGGTTCAAGGTAATAGGACCGTGTCTGAGTATGAAATCCAGTTTGTGAGATTGAGCCAGTACGCGCCAGAGTTGATTCCGAATGAGAAGGAGCGATGCGAGCGTTTCAGATATGGGTTGACTACTGATGTGAAGACCTACATGTTGGCCTCCGACTACACCGAGTTCGATGTCTTGGTTTCTAGGGCCAAGGATGTAGAGCAAAACCTAAGCTCTAGAGCACGTGCTGGTGGGTCTGACTCCGGAAAGAGGCATGCGAACTGGGATAGAGATCATGCCAAGAGGCATAGAGATAAGAGGTACCAGCCGGATACGAGACCTAGGGGTGGTAACCATGGTCACGACCGTCAGGGCCAAGGGGCCGTTGGACACATTCCGGAGTGCCCTAGGTGCGGGAGACGCCACCCAGGTGAGTGTATGGGTATGTTTGGGGGCGTGTTGGAACTGTAGCTCCCGAGACCATTTGAGGCGTGATTGTCCACACCCAGTTAGGGGAGGACCAGCTCCAGCGAGGGGTTTTGAGCATCAGAGAGGCCGTGGGCACGGCCGTGGGAACTTTCAGCCGAGGAATGAGGGTCAGAGGAACTTGGCTCATGTTGTAGCAGTCCAGCCCGAGGGAGGAGGATCAGCTATGGTGTACGCTCAGCGAGAGGCTGGGAATGACACTAATGTCATTGCAGGCAATTTCACATTACAGTCTTTGAGTTTGCTTTCTCTAATAGATTCGGGATCGACACATTCGTATATTTTGGGCGAACATGCAAAGTCATTAGGTTTACCTTGTGATTGGCTAGAGGTAGGTGTAAATGTCACTAGCTCTTTTGGTGATACAGTGGTAGTTAGGAAAGTGTATATGAGGTGTCCTTTGATGGTTCAGGGCCACGTGTTTCCGGTTGATATGATGGAGCTGCCCTTTTATGGCTTTGATGTGATTTTGGGCATGGATTGACTTGTAGAGCATAGAGCTAGGGTTGACTTCGAGACTAAGAGGGTCTCTTTAAGGATTACCGATGACTTTGAGGTTGTGGTAGTTGGGGAGAATGTCAAGTTTTTGTCCAGTGTGGTTACGGCTTTGGAAGCTCAGAGGTTGTTGGGTTCAGGGTGTCAGGCTTACTTGGCTTATGTAATGAACACGGATGTGAGTGAGGTGAGATCTCAGGACATCAAGACTGTATGTGACTTTCCAAGTGTTTTCCAGAAGAGCTACTAGGCTTGCCTCTAGATAGAGCTGTTGAGTTTGCTATTGAGACATATTCTGATTCTGCACCGGTGTCGATTGCTCCGTATAGAATGGCACCGAAGGAGTTGAAAGAGTTGAAGACACAGCTTCAGGAGTTAACTGACATAGGCTTTATTAGGCCTAGTGTTTCCCCGTGGGGTGCTCCGGTTTTGTTTGTGAAAAAGAAGGATGGTAGCATAAGAATGTGTATAGATTACAGACAGTTGAATAAGGTGACAGTGAAAAACAAATATCCCTTACCAAGGATAGATGACTTGCTAGACCAGTTGAGGGGTGCTTCCGTGTTTTCGAAGATTGACTTGAGGTCTGGATATTATCAGTTAAAGGTAAAGGATGTGGACATACCGAAGACAGCCTTTCGTACACGTTATGGGCATTACGAGTTTTTGGTGATGCCATTTGGGTTGACCAATGCTCCAGCAGCCTTCATGGATATGATGAACCGAGTGTTCTATAAGTTCTTGGATAGGTTTGTGGTAGTGTTTATTGATGACATCCTAGTGTACTCTAGGACCGAAGAGGAGCACGATGAACACTTAAGGTTGGTGCTTCAGACCCTACTTGAGAATCAGTTGTATGCCAATCTAAGTAAGTGTGAGTTTTGGATTAGGGAGGTGGTCTTCCTAGGTCACGTGATCTCAGCTAGTGGGATTAGTGTAGATCCCAAGAAGATTGAAGCCATTGTGAATTGGAAACAACCGAAATCAGTGACAGAAATCCGCAGCTTCCTAGGTTTGGTGGGGTACTATAGAAGGTTTGTTGAGGGGTTCTCGAGAATAGCGGCTCCATTGACCAAGTTGCTACAGAAGAATGTTCCGTATGAATGGTTTGATGCAAGACAAGAAGCGATTAAGAAATTGAAGAAAGCTTTGACCGAAGCTCCCATTCTGATTCAGCCTGAGCCGGGGAGAGAGTTTGTGATTTACAGTGATGCGTCTTACGTGGGGCTAGGTTGTGTACTTATGCAAGAAGGTAAGGTAGTGGCATATGCTTCGCGACAGTTGAAGGTCCCTGAGAAGAATTACCCCACACATGACATAGAGTTGGCTGCAGTGGTGTTCGCGTTGAAAATTTGGAGACACCATCTTTATGGTGAGAAGTGCACCGTGTACACCGACCACAAGAGTTTGAAATATTTGATGTCTCAGAGGGAGTTGAACATCAGACAGCGAAGGTGGTTAGAGCTTCTTAAGGATTATGACCTTACCATAGAGTATCATCCGGGCAAGGCAAATGTGGTGGCCGATGCCTTGAGTAGGAAGGTGGCCGTTGAGTTGCGAGCGATGTTTGCAAGGTTGAGTGTGTCTACGGATGGTGGGTTAGTGGCCGAGCTTCAAGCTAAGCCATCATTGATTCAGTTGATTTGTGAGAAGCAGTTGCGAGATGAGTCTTTGGCACCTCACGTGCAAGACATAGCCGAAGATAGGCCTACCGAGTATTGCTTTGGAGAGAATGGGATCCTATGTTTCAAGGATAGGATAGTGGTTCCGGAGGATGCCGAGTTGAGGCGCACGATCTTGAATGAGGCTCACAATAGTCCTTTTGCTATGCATCTGGGTAGCACGAAGATGTATCGAGGATTGAAGGAAGAGTATTATTGGATTGGTTTGAAAAAGGATGTAGCCGAGTTCGTAGGTAGATGTATGGTTTGTCAGAGGGTCAAGGCCGAGCACCAGTTTCCCTCAGGGTTGTTGCAACCGTTGAAAATTCCAGAGTGGAAGTGGGAGCGTATCACTATAGACTTTGTGTCAGGACTTCCGTTGACTCCTTCGAAGAAAAATTCAGTATGGGTGATTGTAGATAGATTCACCAAGTGTGCTCACTTCATACCGGTTCATACTACCTATACATTAGACAAGTTGGCAGAATTGTATATTCGTGAGATTGTGTCAGACCGAGATCCGAGATTCACCTCTAGATTCTGAGAGTGTTTGCATCGAGCATTGGGTACATGGTTGAACTTCAGCACTTCATATCATCCACAGTCAGATGGGCAGTCTGAGAGGGTAATTCAAATACTAGAGAATATGTTGAGGTGTTGTATCATTGACTTTCAAGGGACATGGGAGAAACACCTACCATTAGTGGAGTTCGCGTATAACAACAGCTTTCAGTCGAGCATTCAGATGGCTCCCTATGAGGCCTTGTATGGTAGGAAGTGTAGGACCCCGATTTGTTGGGTCGAGGCTGGACAGAAACTTGTGCCGATGCCTGAATTGCTTAAGGGAACCACCGAGAAGGTGAAGTTGATATGTGATCGCTTGAAAGTAGCTTCAGATCGACAAAAGTCCTATGCCGACTTAAAAAGGAAGGAGGTAGAATACTCTGTGGGGGATAAAATGTTTTTGAAAGTCTCACCTTGGAAAAAGGTGATGAGGTTTGGGAGGAAGGGCAAGTTGAGCTCAAGGTACATAGGGCCTTATGAGATAGTTGAGAGAATTGGTCCGATTGCATATAGATTGAGACTCCCGGCGGAGCTAGAGAAGATTCATGATGTATTTCATATGTCGATGCTTAGGAGGTATAGATCGGATCCGTCACATGTTATGCCAGTGGAAGAAATAGAGTTAAATTCGGACTTGTCTTACAACGAGGAACCAGTTGAGATACTTGCTTCAGATAGCAAGGTACTGCGTGGCAAGACTATAGAGTTGGTCAAAGTATTGTGGAGACATAAAGGTGTGGAGGAGGCCACGTGGGAGAGGAAAGCTGACATGCTTGAGCAGTTTCCGTATTTGTTTCCGTCAGGTAATTTCGAGGACGGAATTCCTTAAGTGGGGGAGAGTTGTAACACTCGGGTTCGGGGGTTGGGTGAAAATAATAATTTAAAAATAGTTCGGGTTTCGGTTCTTAATTTTTAAGTAATAAAATAATGGTTTGGGCCTCGGGTTTTAACACAAATAAAATTTAATTGGACCATTTTCAAGACAAGCCCAAATTTGCCATGGTGTCATCCATGGTAGTTCCCTTAATTCATTAAGGGCATTTGGGTCTTTAGCCTTTTAATTTTAAACCAACCTAAATAATGTTTTTATTTTGAGTCATCTTCTTCCCCTCTACTATCCATTTCCACGTCAAAAAAAACCCTCTCCCTTTGGGGTACTATTCCATTCCAAAACTCACCCATTCTTGAAGGTTTTTCAAAGGTAAGGTCGTTTTTGACTTGCTCTCATTATCCTCTACTAGCACATACCTTTATTTTCTAGAAAACTCATGATTTTAGTAATTTGAGTGTTTTGAAATTTTGATTAAAAATGTCATTTTTAACATCCTTAACTTAGGTTTTTGATTTATTAATGTTATATGAGTTGTTTTGAGTCTAAAGGGGTCCAATGGGTATGATTTTTGCAAGGTTTGGGGTGATTCCCGAAATGGGATTTTGGGGAGGTTTTTGGGAGGTTTTAAGTTGAGTTTTGGGGTGTTTTATGTGAATATAAGAGGGCTGATGGATAGGCTACATGTAAGGGAAGTTTTGGAGACTTTAGGGAGTAATTTGAGGGTTGAAATCAATGGATTTAAGGGGTGCTTTAGGGCTGCTCGGGAATTGAAATTTTGGGCTTGTTTTCAATGGAAAAATTGAAGTCTTGTGCTTGGTAGGTAATCCGGGTTGATTATTTTGGATTATGGACTGATTTGGGATTGTTTATTTGGTGTTGGAATGTTTTGAAACGAGAAATTTGGTTGGTGAAGCTTCGGGGACAAATCTGGGGATTTTGGAGTCTTGAGCTTGGTCTTCGATCTTCTCTTGGGTAGCAACGGTGAGTAGAATTGTTGATTTATGCATTGTGCTCGATATGGATTAATTTGGGGTTTGGGTGGGACCTTGAGGGGTCACATAAACCCGTGTGTAAGCTTCTCTACTCCCATGTTGTTGTGATATATTGAATGTTTATACGTTGTGATTATTGAGTGCATTTTAAGTTGTTAATGTGTAGTCGAGTTGAGTTCGTGCCTCACGTGATGGTGGTCTAAACTACGGTGATGTGTAGTCCCACCGGTAGTGACTAGTAGGGTAGTACTTTGATGTGTAGTCCCATTGGAAATCCACTAGTCGAGACGGTGATGTGTAGTCCCACCGTACGTGTATGATGGTTGTGCTTGTGCAAACCATGTGTTGTTGTTGAGATGAACCTTCTTGCATCCATTGCTTTCTTGTATATAAATCGTGTTTTGGAAAAACTGCATGTTGTGAATTGTAGAGCCTCTCTCACTAAGCTAGTTGGGTTATGCTCTCTTTGTTTCCAACGTGCAGATCGTTAGAGTTCGGGAGGCAAGCGGGGGAGGGAGGAGCTTTTGGAGTTCTCAGGCTAGTTCAAGTATGGTTTGCATTTTGTAATAATGCCTAAACAATGGGGTATAGGGTTTAGGAGTTGGTGTCAAACTCCTTAGGAATTTATGTTGAGCATGTTAAACTCATGGTTTTGTTATGCTTTTGTTTCATGGATTGCGGTTTATGCTTGTTAAGTTGCTTATGTGAACATGCCTAAATATGAATGTTGTTGGTCTATGAATGCCTTAAGCTTCATTATCAAGTGTATGATGCCTTATGCTTGCTAAGTATGCCCCTTCTTGTGAAATTGCATGAAGTCTTGAATTGTATGATTTTCGTTAGATTAAATGCCTCGCATGCTAAATCCCGATTGTGGTTTGATGTATGTATGTTTGTATGTGCTTAAGGGAGTCCAAAAATGCATCTAGAGTTGTGGTTGAGGTCACCTAGTGCAAAATTGTGGAATTGTAGAGCAGAGCGTATCGGTATGCCTAAGGGACGTATTGATACGGTCTTGCCTGCAGAGCTCAGTTTTAGCTGGGCGTCTCGATACGCGGGGGCATATCGATACGGTTTTCGGTTACTGGAATTCTGAGAAATTGGGGAGTTTTTGGAGTATCGATACGGAGTTGGGGTGTATCGGTACAGGTTTATCTCGTTGACCACGAGATGTTGACTGAAGAGGGCGTATCGATACGCTCAAGGGCTGTATCGATACGGTCTTCTTCGAGTTGACTGTATGGGTTGACCAAGTCCAGGCGTATCGATACCCTTGATTGGTGTATCGATACGGCCTGCCATGTAAGCTTAAAATGGACTGAAATGTGTGGTTGTGGTCCGAATGTGTTTCTCTTATGGATGTTTTCCGATGTCGTGATCACTTAGGATTTAATACGCCTCTAGTCAAGATTAAAATGAAAAAAATAGGGTTGCTAACTGAGGGGGAACCTTAACGGGTTTCGCTTCGGTTTTCCCCGTGTGGCCCACTCGGACCGGTCATCCGGCCAGACTGGGACGAGGGGGTTACACAATTATAGTGGTTCAAGTTCCAAATGAACTCTACATCCACTACCTTAGCTCCCACTAAGAATTTTCTAACAATTCCACTAATTGATCTTCCCATTTTCTAGGCTTAGAAGGAAACCTTTACAAAACTGGTCAATTTTCTACCTAAAATTGACCAAACCCTCACTTGGTTACAAAGAAGAAATTGAAGGCAATAAGAATATCTCTCAATCGAAATTGAAGATACAAGATAAGATTTACACTCAATACAATTTGATATTTTACAAGAATGAGAATTTAGGTACTTGAGCTAGGATTTTGTGTATGGATGTTTCTCTTGGATTCAATAGTTTTTGTTCTTCAATAGGCTTGTTTTTATACCTTCTCCATTAATTCTAGTCGTTTGGGTGGTTAGGTAATTGATTATAGTCCTTGGAACCCTCTCTTTCCACCATAAATGCACTTTTGCAGCCTGTCGTATCGGTACTCGAGGAAGCGTATCGATACCTGTCAAAAAAGGAAAGAGCCATTGCACAAATATACGAGAGGCGTATCGATACACGCTCAGGTGTATTGGTACGGGTTAGGGAACTGTTTTGATACGAGTAAGACCGTATCGATGTAATTTTTCCAACATAGCTCACTAGAAGAATTCATATCGATACGAGTTATAGCGTATCGATGCTCATTAACTACCACTTTAAAATTTGGTTACCTACCAACTGACAAGGCAACGTTCGAAATATTTAAAGCTCTGAACTTTTAAAACATATTAAACTGTATCGATATAGGTGAAACCGTATCGGTACTCGATTCAAACTCCTTGAGATTTTATAGAGGGAGCGTATCGATACAGATGGAATCTGTTTCGATATGGTAAGGAGCGTATCGAAACGTTTGTCTCCGGTAGCCAAGTTTCTAAAAAAGGTATCGATACGGTAAGAAGCGTATCGATACTCATAGACGTTTTTGAGCAATTTGGCCTTAGAACACTTAGAAAATATTTTGGAGTTTGAGTTTTTCAAACTATAGCAAAGCCTTGTTGATTTGAAACCTTTTGAGGGACTTAAAAATTCATTTCAAGTTTTACAAATTTGTCCTTAAAACACTTTGTTATATCAAAATCAAACATAGATTTTACAATCTCCCCTTTTTTGATATAACAAAACCAAAGCTTAAAATTTTTAAGTCTTTTGAAAAACTTTGGAAAACAACTCCCCCTTAATGTTAGCTAGGTAAATTTTAAGTTTAAGTTTTAAGTGAGCTTGTGAACTTTCCTCTTCCCCTTTTTGTTAGATCAAAATAAGAGACATAGGCTATAAAGGCATAACAATAAACCAAGAAACATTTAATAGATAATCATAAAGTTCATAGATTAAAGAAACATCAAAATAAAATCCAAACAACAAAAATCAAAGCATAGGTTTTAAATTACAAACTTAATCCTAAAAAATATAAATCAAAGTGCATGAAAAGAAATCCTAGGATTACATGAATGAGATGCAAAGACTAATCTACTACTCGTCTCCATCACCATCGTCATTATCTTCATCTTCATTGGCATCCTCGTTCCTCCTTGATTGACGCCATTCATCATGGAAGGTCGTAAGAGAGATATTCATCGAATTGTGCTCGGCCTCAATAGAAGAGATATGATTCTCCACATTAGTCATGCGATCTTCTAAGCTTGTGAAGCGAGTATCAATGGCGGCAAACCCGGAATTCATGACTTGATCAATAGGACCAATTCCCGTGCGTAAGCTTGTGAATTGTTCATTAAGATAGGTCATGAGAGAATCAATGGATGGAGGAGGAGGTGCTTGAAGAGCTACGGGAGGATTTGCAATCTCTTCAGGTATAGCATCTCTAGGAAGCTCGAAAAGGCGAAGCCAATTACCATTGAAATAATGAAACTTGCCCCTAGTTAGAGACCTCTCTCATCAATCAGATCGGTGATATTCGTCGGATAATCAAGAGAACAATTGATCTCATTCTTAGTGAAAATTTAGCTCAAAGCCGTGCCATAGGTGAATGAAGTAACAATAGTGGTGTGACGATGTTGAACGAGGAAGACAATCTCTGCAAACATAATGCGAGCAAGGTTAGGACGTTTCCTCTCGCGAAAGCATCTAATCCAAAAATCATCAACTTGGCGGATGATTGAGTATTTTCCTCTAGAAGGCCTAAACCACAAAGTGATCATCAAATGTAAGACGCGATCATGAGCATTGAGAACGATCACATATCCCCCCAAAACATGTCCAAGAGCACCTTCATCATCGATACCATCATCCTCAAAACCAAAAACATCACAAAGGGCCTTGACATCGACGGTAATCTTCTTGCCCATAAGATAAGAATTGATGCCAATGACATTACCCTCGGCATTGGCAACACACTTTGCATTGGCATAAAAGAACAAAACCAAATTTCGAAAGAAAAACCCCAGAATTTGAAGAAAATCCATAAACTTCCATTCTTGGAGCAATGGTAAATAAGCAAACTTGAAACGCTCCGAATTGAGAAAATGAATGGAAATTACCCTCTCCGGTCGAATCTTGTATTTTTGAAAAGATCAAAAATAGTTGGGTTCACCGGGAGTTCGAAAGCACCTTTGATAAATTAAGGTCAAATTCGGACGAGTGCTATTTATCTTATAACCATGAGATGTGGTTTAGTGGTTGCCCACCTCATCACTTAATCACGAGGTCACAGTTTTTTATTGTAGTCATAAAAAAATTATTAACTTTAACTATAATTTTCTAAACTTACAACTTAAATTCAAAAGCAAAAGTTCCATTTGCATCAAAATCCAAAGTGTAAACTTAAATTTAAACTTCTTATTCTCCCAAACAAAAATATGAAATTCATAAATTGTAAGATCGTAAATCTAAAAATTTAAATTTAAGTTTACCAATATTAAGTTAACTTTCTTCTTTATTTTAGACATAATTTAATTTGCATATGATTATGTTAAAACAATTTTTTAGAAAAATAGTAGATGATAAAGGCCTAATAACATTTAAACGAAAGTATTTTAATCTTTAATTTTTTTCAATTTCTTTTTATCTTTGAACTTTTAATATTTTGTCAAATTGATCTAACGTACGAGAAGAGTATTCGTTCAGTTGGAGATAATTATTTTATTTTTTTCAATGTTGACATCATTTATTTTGTTCTTTTGCTCAAAAAATAAACAAAATTTAATAATATTTTAAAACAATAAAAATACACAAAGATTACAAAAATATTATAAAATGTAAAAATATATTTAAATTATTAGTAGATTGTAAATTTTAAAAACTAGAAAAATATATGAAAATTTGTTTAAAATATATTAAAAAATGTTAATTTTTAGTGAATTGGTTTATTTTGGAAAAAAATTGAAGGATAAATTAAATAAATCAGGGACTAAAATAATTTTAAAAAAGTTTTAAAAAAACTAAAAATATTTTAAGGCCATGATAAAAATGTCGTTAAATGGATTTTTTTTAAAAGAAGTTGAATGGATCGAAATGTTGAACATGGGTGGTCAGGAGAATTAATTTGCCATGCTTTAATAATTCATCCAAAAATAGAATTAAAAAAAAGGGACCATTGCCCTTTCTTGAGCTAAAGATGTAAAAAATAAACTAAAGTTTGGAGACAAAAGAAAGGCACATGATGTTATAAACCTCAAAACAATAACTTGAAAGGGCACGTGTTCTCTGTCCTCTCAGAATTCAATAAGCCATTTGTTATTTTATTGTCGCCGTAGAAAATAATGCAAATTAATCTACAATGGTTAGATACAATGGTAAGTTACATTATACTTTCAATGAAAAAATTTATATTCAAGTTTTGAATACAATATTATTAAAGATAAAACCACGAATTCTGAACATAAATCATAAAATAGACATCAATTATAAAAAATATACAAATTAAAACATTTTGGCCTTTATTTCTTACTCGGATTAGTTAGGCCTTCATGCTCTAGTCTGTTTATATTTGTCTAAAAAATATGCCGATGTGGCTCATGTTAAAATGACGATGTTAACCTCTTGGATACAATATTATGTTCATGTTCGTTTGTTTATTTTTATAAGTGTTCATGTTCGATTCGTGTTCGCTTAAGTTTTTAAAATTGTGTTTAGGGATGTGAAATCAGGTAATCGTTCAGGTTACAGGTCAGATTATGTCAATTCAAGTCAAATCGGATGCGGGTTATGTCAGGTCAATTTAATGGTTCGACTCGAATCAAGTCGGGTTCGGGTCGACTCAAATTCAGGTCATTGTCAGGTTGATTTCAAATTAAATTGAGTTTGGGTTCGGGTCGGCTTAATTTCATGTCGGGTAAGTTTTAGTTCAAGCCAAAATGGTTCGTGTCCGAATCAGTTAATTAACGGGTTAATTCAAGTTCAGATGGACTTCAGGCCGAGTCACATTGTTGACAGATAAAATTCAGGTCAGGTAATATTAGTTTCGGTTGAAGTTCAAGTCGAGTCTTACCGTGTACAAATAGACATCGGTATGGTAATTGTGAGTAAATCTCGGATAAAAATAAATTTTCAAGATTAATATGAAACAAATATCCCTTAGGATGCCGAAATATGTTACAATTTAAAATATATATGTATATAATTGTGACTAAATTGAATTAAACTAAAATTTAAAAGTGAATGTTAGGACTAAAATGAAAAATTTTAAACGAGTGAGGACCTAAAGGGTAATTAATCACTAAGCAAAAATATTAGGCAACAATTGCCAAATGGGCAATTAATTATTGGATCAAATTTAAAAATGATTCCAATTGGATTTTTGGAGGGAAAGTACTCGCTTGTTCTTATAGGTTAGGGGAAATTCACTTTTTAGTCATTATAACTTTAGATATTTTTTATTTAAGTCCCGAATTTGTACTTTTAGCTTTTAATTTAATTCAATCGAGTCTCAATTTAGGTTATAATTGAAATTCGAGCTTTGGCTTTAGAATTCTTATAGAGACTTATGATTTATATGTTTTGGAATAAATTACAAAAACTAGAAATAAATATGGTTCAATTTTATATAAAAATATAATTTTATAGACTAAAATGAACAAGAACAATATCATCTTTACTTTATTAGACTAAATTACAAAAATTAGAAATAAATATGGGTCAATTTCAGTTAAAAGTAAATTTTAGGGACTTAAATGAACAAAAAAATATTGTCATATTAAAAATGTTGGACTAAATTACAAAATTTAAAAATAAATAAAAATCAATTTCGGTTTAAATACATATTTGTAGGGAATTAATTGAACACTAAACTCCTAAACTCTAAATTTCATCATTAAGCCCTAAACTAATCACATAAACCTATAGGCTATAACCCCTAAAAAAGTATAATCATATAACACGTATGAGACATATTCACGTTACACATATCAATATAGACTATAAACCATATATGCATATACTATAGACTATAGTAATAAATTGATAATAATATCATCGTGTATGATATATTATATATAGACTATAGACTATAAATTATATAACACTTGAAAATAATCTCATACACTAAGGCAAACCCTAAACCTTAAACCATACAAATTAATCTCATAAACCAATAACCCTAAACCATACCATGAACCTTAAACCATTAATACTAAACACTAAATCCTAAACCATAAACCGTTAGACAAAGAAATTAATCTCATAAACTAATAATCCTAAAATACACCATAAACCCTAAACCATTAACACTAAGGCCTAAACCCTAAGCCATAAACCAAAAATTAGGGACCAATTTCATAGTTTTACCATAAAATATAGCCTAAAACTGAAATTAGGGACCAGTTTGACAATTTGAAAGTGGATAAATTTGAGAGTCTAGTGACCAATTTCACAATAAAAAATAGCATAGAACCGAAATTAGGGACAAATTTGACAATTTGAAAGTGTAGAAATTTGAGAGTCCAATGACCAATTTCACAATTTTACCATAGAAATAAATAGGGGTCAATTTTGGCTAAAATTTAAATCTTAGGAACAAAAATGACAACATATTAAAATTATTAGACTAAATTACAAAAACTAGAAATAAATAGGGGTCAATTTCGACTAAAAGTAAAGTTTTAGGGACTAAATATCACCGTGGGGAGGGGATTGCTATATTCGAAGTCCAAACCGTGGGATACTTGTTACTAAATTGAATTAAACTAAAACTTAAAAGTGAATATTAGGACAAAAATTAACATTTTAACGCAACATGACCTAAAAGATAATTAATTAATAACCTAAAAAATAGGCAGTGTATTTTCGTCCTAAATTTTCTCCTTTTCCTTCTCTTTTTTAACCAATTGTCATTTTTAATTAAATTTAACGCGTGGGAGGAAAAGAACGCTCCTAATCTTTTACGTTAGGGGCAATTATTTTTTAGCCCTTCCAAGTTTCGATGCTTTACATTTAAGTCTCAAATTTTTACTTTTAAATTTTAATTTAATTCAATTGAGTCACAATTTTGATTAATTTAATTAAAATTTCACATTTAGTTTTAGAATTCTTTTAATTATGACCATGATTTATGCTTCTAGGTTTTAATTTAGCTCAATTAGATCCTAAGTTTAATAAGTAAATTTAATTCGGACATCATCATCACCATCATCATCATCATTATTATTATACCATATAAATTTTAATTTAATATAATTATACACAAAATTTTAATTTGGATTTAAACATGTAATTGTACACATGAAAGTTGAAATTTTAATTTAGTTTAATTGTACACATGAAGCTTTGATTTAAATATTTAATCAAATTCAAATGCATAAATTAGCAAGTTGAATCGGAATTATTCTCGTAAATCAATAACCCTAAACTAAATCATAGACCTTAAGGAATCAAAATTAATCCCATAAAGCAATAATCATACACTAAACCATAAGCCATTGGTACCAAACCATAAATCATTAATACTAAACCATAAACCTTAAGGAATCTAAATTAATCACATAAACCAATAATCCTAAACTAAACACTAAACTAACCATAAACATTAAGGAATCAAAATTAATCTCATAAACCAATAACACTAAGCTAAACCATAAACAGTTAATATTAAACCATAAAGAATCGTGTTGGCCGCATTTAGATATTTAATAAAAAAAATTAAATATTTTTATATACTACATAATTTATAAATATAAAATGTAAACATATTAATTTAATGAACATAGTTAATCATGTATCTTAAATAGTGAAAATGTATTTTGTCACACTGTAATATAATAAATTCATAATCTCACAACTTCATCAATTGTAACTTATTAGTTATTACAAGTCAAGTAAATATCATATTAGTTCAATAACAAGTTAGATCATTTACATGTTGAGTCAATTACAGATCAGGTTGATAACAAGTTAGGTTGATAACATGTCGGGTAATATCAGTTATTTACCAGGTTAATCTCAGGTTCGGGTTCATATCAGGTCGGGTTCGATTATCACATTATCAGGTTGAGTTCAGGTTCAGGTCATTCTCAGGTCGGGTTCAGATCCAAAATTTCCATGTCCAACTCGGGTTCAGGTCAACACCAGTTCAGACTCGAATCGATTTCGGATCACCACCACCTCAAGTCACAAGCAGTTCTGACTCAAGTTTGTTTCAGTCAGTTTTGCAGGTCGGGTCAGCTTTTTACATCCCTAATTGTATTCATGTTCGTTTATTTATTTTTGAAGGTGTTCGTGTTCGTTTGTTTAGTGTTCACAAACGTGTTCGTTTAAGTGTTCTTGAACGTGTTCGTTTAAGTGTTCTTGAACGTGTTCATATTTAAGTGTTCACGAATGTGTTCGTTTATATGTTCAGAAATGTTAACTAAATTAACAATAAATAAATAAATAAAAGCAACAAAATAAAACTTACATTTCAACATAAACTTATATAACATCCTTAGCAACAACAAAAAATAGCATTTAGATACATCCACAAGCATTTTCCTCCTATAAACGAGCTTATAAACGAGCCTATAAACGAGCTTGTTCGTGAACATAAACGAACTGAACACACCTCTATTCGTGTTTGCTCGTTTATTAAACGAACATAAAAATTTTGTTCATACTCTTTTATTTAGCTTAATAAACGAATGTTATACGAACGATTCACGAACAGTTTGTCGAACGCTCTGTTCATTTACACCCCTAATCCTGAACCAAAATCGTCTCATACATTTTCGGGCCTTGAGCAAAAACTCAAAAATGGGCCCTATAGAACGGCAATATGTTTCATTACTTTGAACAATTAATTTAATATTTCCTTAATAAACCATAGAAACATGATTAAAATGTAAATGTGTTATTATTTTTTTGTTAAGAAAACACTATAAATACAACTAAAAAAATAAAGGGACAACCACTAACTTACTAAATTGTCACTTGAAAAATATATGAAGTTATAAAAGTAGAAGGGAGCCCTGAGCGGTCGCTCATGTTGCTCCCCTCACCAAACGTCCCTATCTTGAATGATTAAATTCGAGTTTTATGGTACATAAATTTATATTTTGATTAAAGCATACAATGTATGATTCTTGTTCAATGCTATTTTACCTAAAATAAGACTTGAATTTGGACCTCAAAGTGCCGTGGTCCCAACATCGTCTCTTCAGCCAAGTTCTCATTGGCATAGTGAAAACTTTTACAATGTGATACGCGATAACATGCTCTCATTACAGCTATTTTTAAATCCTTTTGTGACTAATTTATGAGTAATTTGATTTTAATTTCATAAGTTCGCGAGTCAAAAATGTTTAACTGATCGAATTAAGATTAAATTTGAAGAGATGATTGACCTAAATCTAAATTGTTCAAGTACAAAAAATAGTGTAACATGAATCAATCAATTGAAACCGAGTGATTAACCATACGTTTCCTTGAAAGAGAATTCACATGTCCATAATCACCGTACTCTTATCGTCTTTTCCAGAGTTAGAAATTTATTTAGAATGTATCATTTTCTTAATTGTATAGAAGAAAAGTAAATTGTTTATAAAGAGGTATCATTTATATATTTCTAATTTTTTAATGTAAAATTATATAAAAAAAATAAAAAAAAATAGGTGTCATCAGACACCCAAATTCTTCATGTGGCTCTGCCTAGGAATAAGAGCCACAATTTTTTTTGATAATAATCACTGAATTTTTATTAAACTCATAGAAGATATCATAATTACAACGCATCCAGGAATGAGAATAATGAGACTAATCCACCAAAATCTCTTACAACCCAAAAACAAAGAAAAGTGAATACTTCCATAGAGATAAGCATACCATCAAAATCCAAAAGCTTTCCTGAATCTTCTTGTCTCTATCCATCCAATTGAGACGCATAACGAGTGAAAAAGAGTGGTGAGCGACCCAAACCATCATACAGAATGTTTCGCTACCCAAGACTGATTGCATCGGCAAATAACCATCAATCGAGTGGGGATCTAACTTTCCATGGCCACCGACAAAATTATAATCAGAAACTAGCGCCATTAGAATCTATGTGCGAGCAACAAACGACAGTTAGGGTATGCTGAAATCATCCACAATGACAAATGAAACAAACCACAAAATAAAGAAAACATGTCACAAGGACAGAGGAAAACGCATGTCACAAAGGCAAAATTTTTTATTAAAATATAAAAAAATAGAAAAATAAAAAAATAATAAATCTAGTAATCGGCAACTAATACTAAGATTGATTGCCGACCATCAATAAAAAAATTGCAGTCAGCAGTAGGGAATTGGAGAATTAGGGTCGACAATTTAAGTTATATTACTTGTAAATTTGATATTGAATAAAGTTAGGTACGTACGTGAATGGAGCCAAAGAGTTCCGAAGGGTGAAAAGTTGATGTAAAACTATCATATGCAAAGCAGTTAGGGCAGCCGTCGCTAAATTATTACGTTTTCTTTTTATCGACGACGAACAGGTTTCCTCGTACTCCAAGTTATGCCTAAACTTTAATCAATTTGTTGCTTTTGGGATTCAGTGGATCAATCTCCAGCGTTCTAAATACTAAATTAGAGTCCAAATTTGCTTTCATCACTAAATTAGGAAAAATAAACATAAAATTGGTATTGGGTTGGACTGTTAGTTAATTAAGCTTTTAAATTTGGTACGAGTTAGGGTGGAATAAATAAATATATATATGGTTTAGGATCCACTTATATAGTTTAGAAAATTTTAAGATTATCACTTGAAATAAAAATAAAGAAATAAACTTAGTCATTTATTAACATCATCCAACAGTCCAAAAAGTAAGGATCCAGTTATACAATGTAAGAGTTTGTAACTTTTACATATTTTTTGGATCATTGGATGGTTGAGATTAACAGTGAGTTATGCGTTGAAGATTATCACTTGGAGAAAAAGT
This sequence comes from Hibiscus tridactylites, assembly GCA_958450335.1. Taxonomy (NCBI): domain Eukaryota; kingdom Viridiplantae; phylum Streptophyta; class Magnoliopsida; order Malvales; family Malvaceae; genus Hibiscus; species Hibiscus tridactylites. Next base: position 17,473,323 of record OY288285.1, on the reverse strand, counting down.
AAGAAATTTATCTCAGTCATTCATTTCACTCATCCAACGATCTAAAAAATCAGTAAAACTATATATATATATATGGATATCATCCACTTACACAGAATGTAAAACTCATAGTTTTACACGTTTATTGGATTGTTGGATGGGTGAAATGGATGTCTGGGATTAACTTCTTACTTTTTCCCCAAGTGATAATCTGCACATAACTCACTGTTAATCTCAGTCATCCATTTCATCCATCCAACGATCCAAAAAAACGTGTAAAACAATGGGTTTTACATTCTGTGTAACTTGAAAGTTTTATGCCTTTTTTGGACTGTTGGATGAAGGTAAATGGATGGATAAGATTAATAGTAGAAACTGTGAAAATTATCACTTGGGAAAAAAAAGATAAGGAAATAATCTTAGCCATTTATCATCATCATCATCCTACGGTCTAAAAAAAGGTGTAAAAGTAACTGAGTTTTACACAATATAAGTGGATCCTAACCCAATGTAAGTGGCTCCACTTACACTTTGTAAAACTCAATTACTTTTACACTTTTTTGGACTGTCGGATGACATTAATAAATGGCTAAGATTATTTCCTAATTTTTTTCCATGTGATAATCTTCAAATTTTCTACTGTTAATCTCAACCATCCATCTACCTTCATCCAATTGTCTAAAAAATGTGTAAGATTTTCAAGTTTAACATTGTCTAAGAGAATCTTATCTCATATATATACGCGCGCGCGCACACACAACCACACACATATATAAGAAAAAAAATTAAGTCAACAATCTCTAGAGCAAGTGCTTAAAGCACTCAGTTGACACCATCCCCTCTCCCCTAGATTGTAGGTTCAAAAACTATTAGGAGCAAATTCTCCCTTCTCCTTCCCTTAGATAAAAATTGTTAAAAAAATAATTAAACAATAAAATAATAATTTTAAAAATGAGATAAAGCCGAACAAACATTTACCAAAACTGTTCCAATTCATATTTGCTCTCGATTAAGAAAAAAACTAATGATTTTAAAAAAGAGATAAAGCCGAACAAACATTTACCAAAATTGTTCTATTTCATATTTGGTCAAAAAAAGAAACTACAAACAATGCAAAATGCATAATACAAGCCAATTTTTGATGTTATATTAGAAGTTTTTTCACAAACAATTTGATATAATGTATTGAGTTAACTAATGGAATGATCAATTATGTTTCTCTATTGCAGTTTTGGTCACCGATTTTAAATTTGACCGATATGGTCACTTACGTTTTCGAGCTATAAATTTTTGGTCACTCGAAGATAAGTTCCATTAAATGGGTGGCGTGGCTGTTAAAGGGAAATTTATATAATTACACATTTGGTCTATGTTAGTTACCTATTATATCAATTTGATCTTAATCGTAATTTAATTAAATAAATTAATCACTCAATTAGGTGCCAATACATGTAATCACTTTATTCGAGGAATTTAATTATTTATTTTTATTTAATAAACCATTGTAGAAATATAATAATTAAATTAAAGTTAACAACATTATATATATATATAATTATATTAAAAATAAAATTTTGTTAAGATATATGTTTTAATATAATAATTGAAAAATTGATTTGGACTAAATTGAAAAATATTTCAAAATGTTTTGTAAGTCCAAATAACTTGAAAATATGTTTAAGGGGTTTTACAAGGCTTTGGAATAACTTAAAATGTTTTTAAAGTAGTCAGACCTATATTTTTAATGTCATCGTACGAATACAGTATACACTATATCGATACACTTTAGGGTTTCAGCTACAGGGAAATTCCAGTAGCTAAAACTCGTACCGATACGCTTTTGTCGTATCGGTACAAAGTGCTTTAAAACCCCCCAATGGCTAGTCGCGTACCGATACGGTTGTATAGCGTGCTGATACGCCTTAACCGCTCCCAATGATCATTTTACCAACGACTATTTAAAATGAAGGCCATACCGATACGCTCGTAAGTGTATCAATATGCATTAGTTGGAATAGCTCAACGGCTAGTTCCTAACGAGGACCGTATCGATACGGTCATTCCAGTATCGATACTTTAATCTCCAGAACATCATTAAATGCGAGAAAATGCACCCCAAAGGCTCCAATTCAATCCCAACGATCCACAACGGCTAGAAAATCAATTTGGAGTATAAAAAGGACCTCCAAGCATCCATGGAAGACTAATGCTTCAATTGTCAACAACATTGTGATGATAATTTGTCTTAGAGCTTAATTTTCATCTCTTGTATAGACAAACACTTGTGAGCTCAAATTGTCAATGTATGCTCAAGTGTTCTAGGATTTGAGTGAGTTCTTTACGGTGCAAACATCAACCTTTGTAGAGGGATTTCGTTTGCTTAAAATTCTCTTATTTAAAAAGTGTGCCCAAATCTTGGGTTGTGAGCTTTGGTTGCTAGACTTGGTGAGTGAGTCTAGGTTGTAAATGGTTGCCTCCTTAGCTTTGAAAGGGGGGAGAATTCTTAGTGAATAGGTGAAATACTTGGTGGGTAGCTAAGGTAGTGGATGTAGACTTTGGTTAGAAAGTCGAACTACTTTAAACCGTGTGTCAATTTTTTTCTATCTTTTTCTTCCACCATAACAACCAAAATTACATCTTCTCCGCCACTTGGCAAGCAACGGTTGAGTGATTATCGAGCCTAACAATTGGTATCAGAGCAAGGCTCAATCGAGAACGTTTAACCACCTATTGAGGTGATCCCGACTAGCTCAATCAACAATACAATCAACCGACAAAATGGCACAATCCATCGATAAGCCACATTTCTTTGATGGGACCAACTATGCCCATTGGAAGACAAGAATGATGTTCTTCATCAAGGCCAAAGATTACAAGCTTTGGGATATAGTTGAGGATGGTTCGTTCGTGCCACAACAAAGTAAGGCGAAATAGAGTGTGGATGATCGCAAGAAGATGAAGCTAAATTGCAAGGCTTTGCACATTCTCTTTTGTGCATTTAGCCCAACATCTATGAGAAGATGTCTTCTTATGAAAATTCCAATAAGGTATGGGACAAGCTTCATGTCACATACGAGGGAGAAAACGAAGTAAAAGAGACCAAGATTGGTCTTCTCAACTTAGAGTATGAGAACTTTAAGATGGACTAGGATGAAGACATCAAGAGGATGTTCGACCATTTCTCCACAATTGTCAACCAACTCAAAGGTCTTGGAGAGGAGATTCTGGAAGATAAACTCATTTAGAAGTTGATCTACTCACTTCTCGATTCATGGGAGTCCGAAAACATGACAATTGTAGAAGCAAAATAACTTGAAGGAGCTCAAGCTTGACGAGCTCGTTGGATCTTTGCTCGCCCATGAGATGATGTCCCAACCCTTGAAGAGGGAGAAAAAGAAGAAGATCAAGAAGCAAGAAATTGATGTCAATGTCATTTCTCTTCCATCCTCCACATGCCAACGCGAAGAATCAAGTGAGGAGGAAAGTGAAGATGAAGAAATGGTTCATCTCTGTAAGAAGTTCACCTGGTTCATGAAAAGCGAGATGGCTAAATCCAAACATGAATCGAAGAAGAAGATGAAGGATTCCCACAAGAGCAACAAAAAGAGATCATCTTCAAAGCAAGCATATGTGGCATCTTGGAGTGATGAAGACTCCATCGATGATGAGGTATCCCACTTATGTTTGATGACCCTCTAAGAGGATGAGGTAATGTAATGCCCGAGTTTAGGGTCCAGAAGATAATCGGATCCGGTTCAAGTTCAGTTCGAGTTAGTTGGTTTGTTAGGTCTAATTTCGTAGACCACTTTCTAATAAAATGGTTTTTTAAAGTATATTTGGGCAAAAATGAAGTTTTTGGAATGGAAAAAGAGGAATTTTCCCAAATGAAATTAAAAAGGGTATTTTGAATCAAAAAGACCATTTTCACTAAAAGCTATCTTCATTTTAAACAAAAGGGTTTTCACGTTGGTTTTCCTACCTTCATTCCAAAACCTTTCCTTCATCAAGGATTGCAAGGTAACTTCTCATTTACTTTGGTTTTTACTTATTTGACTTGTTATAAATGAAATCTTCCTTCTAAACCCATTATACTTCATTTTGGTTTGGGTTGGAAAAATGAGTATTTTCACTTGATTTTTCATGGGTTTGATTATCCATGGTTTTACATGTTCTTCAAGCTAAGTTTTGAGTGGTTGGACATGTTGGAATATTGGCTTAATAATGTGAAACCCAAAATTGGTCAAAATGGGATTATTTAGTTGAAAATATGGAGTTTTGGCTTGGCTTTGGGTTGATTTCGTGGCTGTTGGTTCCTTAGTTGTTGGGGGATTTTTTAGATGATATTTGATGTGTTTTGATGTTTAAAATTGATGGGTTTAGTTTGGGGTTTTGTTAGAACGAAATTGATGAGGTTTTGGGTGAAGTTTGGGTTTGAATCAATGTGTTTTTGTTGCAAGAAGTTGGATTCTGGGTTGTTGTTGGTTTACATGTATAATATCATCCTAATGTTCTTTTTTTCGTTGCCTAAAAGCAGAGAAAATTGGATTGGGCACTTCGGACACGAGACCGGGTAGTTCGGAGGCTTGAATCGGTGTTTCGGCTAGCGTTGGTGCGTTGCCTGGTGAATGGAATTGTTTTATAAGCCTTAACTTGATTAAGGATATACTTTTGGGGTTTAGATTGATCTTGATAAGCCAATTTAAGCTCAAGAGTAAGTTTTAATGCGTTTTAGTCTTTAATTTCGATAAATTCTACTATGTGTTATAAATGATTTCCATATTGTTTGTTTCCATGAATATCCTTGTGTTATGCATATGATTGCTTAAATTGCTCCCATGTTGGTTATGGTCGTGACCATGAGAACACAAGGTAAGTGTTGGTTGGTGGGTTATTGACAATGTGAAATCTTATTACCGAATATAGTTGGTCGACCAATAGGATGTGAGTGCACTCGGGGTAAAAGTCGTGCGTGGCCTTAGTGATGATAGATGCCAATAAGGAGGAGTATGGTGATGTGAGATTCCACTGGAAGCTATGTTTTACTAGACGAGTGAGTACGGTGATGTGAGATTTCACCGGAAGTGTCTAGTGGGTTTGAGAACTATCCGCATATTCGAGTAAAAATGTTAAATGCCAATATACCCATGGTGCTCTAAATTCTCATGTTAAGTATGTTTTATTGCTCATTATCATTTATGCTTAGATATGTAGTTGGTTACCTTGCTTGTATGATGAGAATGAGCACGAGGTAAGCTTGTGGCTTATGGATGCATTCGGTAAATGCACGAGATGTTAAATGCATGTTTGTTATGTGTTCAAGCATGAGGGAAATGATTTGGAAATGGTTTTTGGTTTCAAGCAAGCTATGGTTTTAAAACTGCATTGATGTAGCTACTATTTTGAGCACCGCTCACTAAGCTTAAATGCTTACGCTCCCTTTTCCAACAATGCATGTTCTTAGACTTCGAAGCAGCTCGGGGGACAAGGGGAAAATTCCAAGGGGTTGATTTGCTCAAGTATGGTTTTTAGACTTCAATAATTAATATTAAGCAATGGGATATGACCTTTTGGTTTAAAGGGTTGTTATACGTTTCTTTGCTTTAGACAAGTTTGTTTGGTTGTGTTTGGCTTGTAATGCCTCTTATCATGTTGAAACATGTCATGGTTTGGCTTTTGACCTTTTTGGTGAATGTTAAGTATGAATTTTTTCCTTTATGAACCTTGTTATGTTGAATCTTGTCCCGTGGAATGTCTATCTTGTTTTAATGAGTATTCATGGTTGCCTTATATTTGCATGTGTGTTTACGAGTTGAATGAATGCATGCTTGGTGTGTTTTGTGCTGGCTTCCCTGTGCTTAAATCTGCAGAAAACTGTTTTTCTGGGCATGGGGTATCGATACGCTCAAGAGCAATATCGATACGGTCTCCTGTTTTAAGCCTATTGTACCGATACGCGGGGGCGTACCGATACCTATTTTGGTCACCGGTATTAGCGGCCTTTGTACTGGGACGACCATTTTTATTGTACATCTGCACTCTCGACCACTCACTTCCTCAATTGAGAAGCTAGAAGTAGTGTGGAAATCTGAGATTTTGGCGACAAATTGGGGTATCGGTACGAGCCTTATGTGTATCGATACAGTCCCTGGTGTTGACTTTGGGAGCTTGACCATCGAGGGCGTATCGATACCAGCCTTGTAGGGTATCGATATGGTCTCTTGAAGTTGACTTTGGGGGTTTGACCGTAGAAGGCGTATCGATACCAGCCTTTGGGGTATCGATACGGCCTATAGTAAAATCATTAAAAGTTAACCTTTAATGTCCGTATTGTTTGGTTCATGTTCATGTTTGCTTTTCCGCTGCTTGTCTCCTCACATAGGTTTCATAATGGCATTTAGACAAGATTAATTTTATAAAAAAAATTAAGGTTGCTAATCGGAGTGAAGCCTTAACGGGTTTCTCTTCGATTTTCCATGTGTAACCCGTTCGATGCGGTCTGGCGGCTAGGTCGGGTCGAGGGGGTTACATGTAACTTTTAACTCATCTTGTTCAAATTCATATACTTTTGATGAGTTACAATAAGTCTATGATGATTTTTCTTCTAGAATTCAAGGCTTCATTTTCTAAAAACAAAAGGTTGCTTTCAAAGTTAAAAATTGAAAATGAATTGTTTTCCAAAACAAAACTAGAACTTGAAGTAAGGTTTTAAGCCTTTGATAAAAAAGAACTTTGATTCACAAACTTGCTTCAAAAAATTCAAGAGGATCATCAAAGGGAAATTGATGACCTCAAAAAGAATTTCTTTTACAAAAATATGTTCAAACATGTGAAATTGGAGAATGCTTCAAATCTAATTTTGTTAAAACAAATTTTTATCAAAGACAATCTAGTGCCCTTAGATTTTTAAATGAAAAATGTTTTAGAAATGTTTGAGTCCCAAAAGGACTAAACACTTCAACTAAAAAGAATGAAATTGTAAAATGGATTCTTAAGGGGACTAAACTTTGTGCTATTAACGCTTATGGATCCAAAGTAATTTGGATACTAAAAATTACTTGATTATCTTGTTTTAGGTGTGATGGAGAATGATCAACAAGTCAAATATTAAGGGGGAGCTCCATACACACAAGGAAAGACACTTGAAGAAGGAAGGCTTCACATCCTCTCTTGGGTTCAAGTGTGGTAAATTCTAGTTGATCTTTTTTGTTTTATTTTATTTATTTTTTATTTCAACTAGATTATCATATTTGTTGGACTAACACGTTCTGATGCTTGAGTAAGGGGGAGCCATTTTTAAAACCAAAATTCTTATTTGTGTTGAATTTTTTTAAATATCGTATGTTATTTTGAACTTAAAGTCTTTTGAATTATTTTTTATATAAAAAAATGGGGGGGGGATGGTTTGAAAAATTAATTTTTCAAGTGAGAGTAAGGGGAGCTTCAAATTTTAAAAAATTATGTCTTATTCAAAAATTATTTTACAAAGGGGGAGAATCACAAACAATTTTTCAAGTTATTTTATTATATAAAAAGGGGGAGATTGTTAAGATATATGTTTTGATATAATAATTGAAAAAATTGATTTGGACTAAATTGAAAAAGATTTCAAAATGTTTTGTAAGTCTAAACAACTTGAAAATATGTTTAAGGGTTTTTACAAGACTTTGAAATAACTTAAAATGTTTTTAAAGTAGCCAAATCTATGTTTTTAATGTCACCGTACTGATACGATATACACCGTATCGATACTCTTTAAGGTTTCAGCTACAGGAAAATTCTAGTAGCCAAAACCTGTACCGATACGCTTTTGATGTATCGATACAAAGTGCTTTAAAACCCCCCAACAACTAGTCATGTATGATACGTTTGTATAGTGTATCGATACGCCTTAACCATTCTCAACGGTCATTTTCCCAATGGCTATTTGAAATGCAGGCCATACCAATACGCTCGTAAGCGTATCGATACGCATTAGCTGGAAGAGCTCAACGGCTAGTTCCTGATAAGGACCGTATCGATACGGTCATTCGAATATCGATACGCTAAGCTCTAGAAAAGACAGTCTACAACGGCTAGAAGATCAATTGGGAGTATAAAAAGAACCTCTAAAAATCCATGAAAGACTAATGCTTCAATTGTCAACAACATTATGATGATAATTTGTCTTAGAGCTTAATTTTCATTCCTTGTATAGACAAGCACTTGTGAGCTCAATTGTCAATATATGCTCAAGTGTTCTAGGATTTGGGTGAGTTCTTTAATGTGCAAACATCAACCTTTGTAGAGGGATTTCGTTTTCTTAGAATTCTCTTGTTTAAAGAGTGTGCCCAAAGCTCGAGTTGTGAGCTTTGGTTGCTAGACTTGGTGAGTAAGTCTAGGTTGTAAATGGTTGCCTCCTTAGCCTAGAAAAGGGGAAGAATTCTTAGTGAATTGATGAAATCCTTGGTGGGAAGCTAAGGTAGTGAATGTAGGCTTTGGTTAGAAAGCCGAACCACTCTAAATCGTGTGTCAATTTTGTCTATCTTTTGCTTTCACCAAAAACACCCAAAATTACATCTTCTCCACCACTTAGCAAGCAACGGTTGAGTGATCATCGAGCCTAACAAAATTATATTCGAGTGAACTTTAATTTTATTGTTAATCTTATTTATTTCTTATTTCATGGTATTAACTTTAATTTAATTATTATATTTTTTTAACAAAATTTAATTTAATTAAATAATAAAATTAAAATTATATTAAAAATTCATTTAACGAAACCAAACTTATTTTACGATTAGAGTTATATTCGTGAGTTTGAATTCGTTAAATGAATTTTTAATATAATTTTAAAAAAAATTATATTTTAAATCATGAATTAACTATTTTTAAATATTATATTTCTACAGTGATTTAAATGTTTTTTATACATCTCAAGTATGTCATGTTCGAGTCCCCTTAATCCATATTTATTTCTTTTTCCTTGCATTATCAAAAAACTAAAACATATGTTGTATTTTGTAATCTATGCCAGCCACTTTGTTTAGTAGCAAACTCACAACACTTACACTAGGGGAACTTGGGTTCAATTCCTAGCTAAGGCAAAATAATTATTTGTTTTATTTTTCTCATCTAATTAGGTGACATGTGTCACCACCTGATTGAAGGAGAAAAATAAATTTATTAAATAAAAATAAATAATTAAATTCCTTCAATAAGACAATGACACATGTCAACACCTAATTGAGTGGTTTATTTAAATTAAAATTATGATCAAATTGGTATAATATGTAACTAATATGGACCAAATGTATAATTATATAAATTTTCCTTTAACAGCCATGTCACTCATTTAACGACACTTAACATAAACTAGCGTTTGAGTGACCAAAAGTTTACAGTTCGAAAATGTAAGTAACTTTATCGGTCGAATTTGAAAACTAGTAACTAAAATTGTACTGGAAAAACATAAATGACCATTAGAATAGTTAACCCTTATATATTTTTTTAACAAAACATGTAAATTGCGTAACTATTTAAATTTGTAACATAAAAAGCTATTCATTATATATTTTTAATTGTAACTGAAATTATATTAAATATTTTTAGGGTAAACTACTTCATTGACCACCATACTATTAGAAAAGTTGCGATTTGACCACATTACTTTTTTTCGAAGCAATTAAACCATCAAACTATTTAAATGGTATCAATGTGACCACCAACCGTTAAAAGTAATAAAAAAGTTGACGGGGCTGTTAAATAAAATGTGTATAATTACACATTTGGTCCCTTATATTTAAAAAAATCTATCAATTTAGTTCTAATTTTAGTCTAGTAAAACAAATTAATTATTTAATTAAGTGGTGACACGTGTCACCACCTGATTGGAGGCCTTTAACTATATATATATGATTTAATAATTTTATTTCCTCCTCCAATCAAGTAGTAACACGTGTCACAACCTTTGGAGAAAAAATTAAATAAATTTGAGGTTTGCCCACGCTAGAGTTTGAACCTAGGCGTTGAAGGAGTTAGAGCAATGGGTTTACCACTGCACCAAACTCAATTATAAGTCATAAGCTTCAAAATAAAATATGTATCATAATAAAATTATTATTGATAAACCCATTGCTCTAACTCCCTCAATGCCCCTCTTCGAGTACTCGATAGTTCAGCAGCTTTGATAGGGCATGTTCTAGTCCACATATCATTCGGATTCTAATGCAGGGAACTTAATATATCTTAATACTAAACAAGATTTACAATTCCATATGATTTATAGGCAGGCAGAGATTCCAGTAATAACCTTGATAATGGGCGCAAACCTTTTACAAGGTAGTTTCAATGTTCTAAATTCCAACTACGGCATGCTCGAAAAGGAGACGGAGTTAGAATGTTGTGATTTCTGCAGGTCTGAAAAGATCAGAAATGAATGTACCGGCGATTTTAGGGGTAGTTGCAGTTCGGAACATTTGCTTGCCGCTGTTGGGGATCGATGTTGTTAAAGCAACAGACCACTTTGGGATGCTCGGATCAGATTCTTTATATCAATTTGTTCTTATGTTTCAGTACGCTGTTCCCCCTGCAATCAATTTCGGTAAGATTGGCATCTATTACAATCGTTTTTTGCATATATATGTTCATATGTTTCGTGAATCGTACTTGCACTCTCGTGTTCAAACACACATGGACATTTTTTTATTTATTTTGATGGTCGGTCCAATCTAATGAAGTAATTTTGTAGGTACAATGGCACAACTATTCCAAAGTGGTCAAGGTGAAACATCTATCATTTTGTTCTGGACTTATGCTTTAGCTTCCATCTATCTAACACTTTAGTCAACATTGTTCATGTCTCTTGTAACTTGATTTGTTCGCCCATGTTCCCAGTAACATTCAATACTCGGCCTAGACGTTACGGCCTAGACGAAATTTATATTACACACGCGTACTCAAGGTGTTAGAAATACTCTTTCAAGCTTATCTATTCTCTCGAGCGGCCGTGGCGAACTGACGATCGAAAATGGACAAGAAAGAGGTCGGCGTTGGTATTTCTTCTTCAAAGTTCAGACTCTATCTCTGCAAATATTTTTCCTCTTCTTCCCTGCTTTTTCTCTTCTATATATATACATATTTTATTTTGAAGCTTATGATTTATAATAGAGTTTGGTGCAGTGGTAAACCCATTGCTCTAACTCCCTTAATGCCCAGGTTCAAACCCCAGCTTGGGCAAGCCTTAAATTTATTTAATTTTATTAGACTAAAATTAGAATTAAATTGATAAAATTTTTAAATATAAGGGACCAAATGTGTAATTATATAAATTTTATTTAACAGTCCCGTCAACTTTTCTGTTACTTTCAATAATAAATATTGAAAATAATCAATGGAGAGGAGAGCAGCGGGAGACGAGTGCGGCGGGAGCGCGGCGGGTTGGAGCACAGCGGGAGAAGGAGGGAGCTGCATTCAACGACAAACAGTTTCTAAACCACAAACCAATCAGCAGGTCAACCAGAAAAACAGGAGGTACAAGAGTAGAGGGAACCACGATGTTTTTCAAGTTCGTCAGTAAAAGGATCCACAGAAACGCTCTGAGGGAAGCCTTTGCAGCATATGGCAAGGTTGTGGACGTTTACATAGCGTACTTCAACCAAAAGAGATGGTTTAGGAAGGATACATTTGCGTTTGTGAGATACTCCTATAGGGGTGAAGCAATACGGGCAGTGGAGCAGGGAAATAATAGGATGATGGATGGTTTTCAGATAAAAGTGTTTCTAGAGTACGAGAAGACGGGGGAACAGTTAAAGGCTAGTCACACGCAGCTGGGAGCATTAGAAAAGCAAAAGAAGCGAGATAGGGCCAGAATTGATTTGGGTAGAACTGTTGATGGTAGGTCCTTCAAGGAAGCGCTAATGAACGGGGGCCTGAGAGGAACTATTACAAAGGATGATGGAAACAGTGTGAAGAAGGATGCAAAGGAGGACATGAGCTTCGGGGGAGATAACAGGGTGTGCGAACCCTTCTATTTCAACGTGCCAAATAGGGTCACGGAGTGGTTAGATTGCTGCCTGGTTGGGCAGATTAAAGGTATGTATGATGCGAGCTTTGTTCAAAAAGCCCTCAGAGCAGACGGGTTCAAGGTTGCCGTGAGCATGTGGTATGGGTTTTATGCCATTATTCATTTTAAAGAAGTGGAACAAATCCAAATCTTCGTGGACCTGAGGGAGCAATTGTTACAGACGTGGTTTGAGGATATAGACTGTATAAGGGAGTTCCAGGAGAAAAAAATTAATGGTGTGGATCTGCTTGGACAATTTCCCCCTCCAGGCATGGGACGAAAAAAATTTCATGGTCATTGCTAACAGATGGGGTAAGGCTATCAGAGTAGATGATGAAGCCACGTCTGGGAGTAGATTAGACTTTGTCAGGATCTTGACAGGAATCAGTCAAAGGGCTGATGTGCCTCCCTATGCTAACGTTTTTATCAATGGAGCTTGCTACTGTATACGGGTCTCGACGTCGAAATTTGAGGATGCTAAATGCTGGATTGATGATGAGGCGCCGGAAAATCCCACCAGAGAGAAGTTGGAAAGTCGAGTGGTGGAGAATACAGCGTGACGCTTCGAGGAGTGGGGAGATGCATTCAATACAAGGTCGGCGGAGGTCTATCCCGAGAAAGTTGGCGGCGGGGGGTTTCAAGAAAGTGAGAACATTGAGGTTGTTAGTTATGAGTATGGGCCCCACCATATCACCGAAAATGATATTGAGAATATTCACCATCCAAACACATTGAAGAGGAATGGGTCTAAATCTCACATGATCAGCAGTGCGGTTGGAGGAAATGAGGAAGGCCTATTTGAGGTACCCATAACTAGTGCAAATGAGCCCATAGAGACTTCTCTGGGCTCTAGTAATCAATCCGATCCAATAATTGACAAAAGGACGGGCATAGTGGAAATTAAACCCAAATTTATCAGTAGTGTAAAAGGTGCTAGCTCTGTTCCCTTTCGGGCTAGGTTGGAAAGAGTCTTGAAAAGGGCCTCAAATATATCTTTTACGGGAGGATATCCAGATGGGAAAAGGGATGGTAACCTGTCAAAATTAGAGCCCCTCGAAATCAAGGGCACGAGTCCTCGAGTTAATTCTACGAGCAACATGCCAGAAGCGTCGGAAGCGGGGAGGTGGGAGTCGGAGAAGGAGTTGATCGCGCAAAAGAAACAGGAAGCTAAGAAGGAAAGTATCAGCAAAGCCAAAAGGGTTATAGAAATCTGCAGTGCGGTGGGCTTGGTGTTCGAAGCGGACGAAGAGGAAGTCATTCAAAGGCTAGTGGCGGTTGAAGGAAGGGAGAACCCCTAAAGGGGAGGTAAGCCCGAAGGTAGTTGTGGCAGTGGTGGGTATCGGATATTCCAATTAATGAATCCAAATCTTTGTTTGTCTTGGAACGTTCGTGGGTTGGGAAGTAGAATCAAGAAAGCAGCTGTCAGGAGAGTAATTGGGTCAAAGAATCCGGGTGTGGTTTTTTTGCAGGAGACTAAGAGGGAGATGGTGGATGCTTACTTTATTGGCCTAATTTATGGGAGAAAACATGATTTTGCCTTTAGCTTTTCAAGCTCGCAGGGAGCTTCAGGAGGGCTAATTTCGTGCTGGAGTGAATCGTTATTCATCTCTAAGAAGGACATTTGCAGTGGAAGGTATGTTATTTCTGTGGGTAAATTAGTGCAAGCTGAACTTGATTGTGCCTTAGTTAACGTCTACGCCCCGAATGGCTCGACTGACCGAAGAGCACTGTGGGATGAGTTAAGATACGTGTTGGGGGAGCTGGGATTTCCACTAATCGTTGGTGGCGACTTCAATGTGGTGAGGAAGCCGGAAGAAAAGGTGGGTGTTTCCGTAAACAACAGGGCACTAGGGGATTTTGATAGTTTCATTGAGGAGTTGGGAATTGTTGACCTTCCTTTGGTAGGGGGAAACTTCACTTGGTGTAGCCGCAGGGAAGACCCTACGTTCAGCAGGCTCGACCGTTTCCTCTTGTCTCCAGATATTCTATCCCTTTGGTCTGATATCACCCAGAAGGTGCTGGATAGTAAAATTTCGGACCACAACCCAATCATTTTGTGCAAAGAAGTCGTCAACAGTGGCCTTAAACCGTTTAGGTGGTTCGAAAGTTGGGCGGATGAAAAGGATTATGGGAAGGTTGTGGAGGTTGCTGTCAAACTATCGAATGGAAAGGGTATTGGGGCAGCTCTGTCTACCTGCAGATTGGAAACGAGGAAATGGTTGAAAAGGAGGGTGGTAAGTCGGGAGGAATCTAGTGTAGCGTTGGAAAGGAAAATTTCTGAACTAGAAAAGCTAGTACAGACGAATAGAGTGAATGATAAGCAAAAGGCCGAGTTAAGGGCAAGCCGATGCAAGCTTTGGAACTATTATCGTAGGGAGGAGCGTGACTGGTTTCAAAAATCTCTCCTGAGATGGTTGGAGATGGGTGACAGAAATACCAGGTATTTTCACCTAGTTGCTTCGGCTAGAAGAAGGGTGAATTCAATCCATTCACTGAAAATAGATGGTATTGAGGTCCATGAGCAATCAATGATTAAGCGCAACATATTTAAGTATTACAGTGAGATTTATAATGAGTCAGCGACCCTACCGATTAACAGCTTTGAGTGTGACCTCAAGAGGTTGTTACCAGAATCGGCTTCAGCACTGGAGAAGCCTTTTTCAGAAGAAGAAATCAAAGACGTAGTGTGGTCGATGGAGGGGTCAAGAGCGCCGGGCCCGGATGGGTTCAATATGAATTTCATCAAGAGGTACTGGGAAATGCTTAAAACATATATTATGAACTTTTTTACTGATTTTCATAAAAATGGGTTGGGAGATATCTCACTGAATAAATCCTACATTATCCTAATCCCAAAAGTGAATGCTCCTTCATCTATCGAAGATTATAGACCTATTAGCCTTGTGGGATGTTTGTACAAAATGGTGACGAAGGTTCTATCAAGGAGATTGAGTGCTTTTTTGCAGGAAATCATCGGTGATACTCAGTTTGCATTCTGTCTTGGGAGACAGATATTAGACTGCGCACTAATTTCTAATGAAATTACGGACTTAATGAGAAAAAGTGGCAAGTCGGGGCTGATTTTCAAGGCGGACTTCAGGAAAGCTTACGATACTGTGGACTGGGGTTTTCTAATGTTCATTATGAAGAAGTTCGGATTCGGTGAAAGATGGATTAGTTGGGTATTCTCTTGTATTTCAACGGCAAATATTGTTGTCCTGGTAAATGGGTCTCCAACAACGTTTTTCTCAATTAACAGAGGACTTAGACAAGGTTGTCCCCTGTCCCCAATCTTATTCAATTTAGTCGCAGAAGCACTGAGTGCAATTCTTTCTAAGGCAGTGAAGAAGGGGTTCATTGAAGCAATCAACATTGGCAACAGTAATATCAAGATCTCTCATCTGCAATTCGCCGATGACCTCATTGTTTTTAGTGGGGCAGGCGAAACGCAGCTTCGGAATCTAGTCCGTTTGTTGAGAGGCTTTGAGGTCGCATCGGGGCTTAGGCTGAATGTTCACAAATCGAAGGTGATAGGGATAAATATGGAAGCAGATTTGTTAGCAAGCTGGGCAGATGGAGTTAACTGCTCAACGGAGAAATTGTCATGCAAACATTTAGGATTACCTTTCGGGAGTCCTAAAAATTCGATAGCAATGTGGGATCCGGTGGTGGAGAAATTCAAAAAAAGGTTAGCATGCTGGAAAGCGAGGATGCTATCCTTTAGTGGTCGAATGGTTATTGTGAAAGCGGTCCTATCGAACCTCCCAATCTTCTATTTGTCTCTTTTTAAAATGCCAGCGAGTATCGGTAATCTTCTGAATAAAATTATGGCAAGGTTCTTGTGGGGCAGTACTGATAGAAAAGCTGTTCACTAGATCAAATGGAAGGAACTATGCTGTCCCAAATCCTGCGAGGGGTTGGGGTTTTTAGAAATGAAAGGTAAAAATAGGTCGCTTTTGAATAAATGGATATGGAGATATGAAGCTGAACCAGAGTCATTGTGGAGACAAATTTTGAATGCAAAGTATGAAAACAACTCTTCGAGTCTCTTGCCATTGAACATGAGCAACTCGAATAAATCATGGGTATGGCGCGGCATTACCGCCCCCCTCAAGGAAGGTGACGATTCGTTTAGCGGTAATATTAGATTCATCGTGGGAGACGGGAGGAGAATTAGATTTTGGGAGGATGTGTTGGTAGGCGATGTAAACCTTCGATCGCGATTCCCCAGGATCTTTGTGCTGGCAGTGAAGAAGGAAGGGGTGATTGCTGAATTCGGGAAGTTGGAAGGGGGAAGATGGAGTTGGACTATCGCACTTAGGAGGAGACTATACGACTGGGAATGCGTTGTGTGGGAGGAGTTTCAGATGGTGTTGTCGTCTTTAAAAGGGGAAGGAGTTTCTCAAGACTGTATTTGGTGGTTGGGAGCATCCAACGGGGTATATAGTGTTAAGGCTCATGATAACTTGGTGCGTAACAGCAACATGGTGTCGGACCGGACGTGGAAATTGGTGTGGGCTAACCTTGCCCCCCCAAAGGTGGAAAGTTTCGTGTGGAAATTAATGCGGGAGAGGATTCCCACTAAGCTCGAACTCATTAAAAGAGGTATTTCTTCCATCCCCTCTAACCTCTGTGACTTATGTGGAATTATGATTGAATCTCCAAACCATTTATTTTGTGAATGTGAGAAATCTTGGAGGCTTTGGCAAAGCTGGTGTAGAACGTGGGGTATCCAATTGGTGATGCCAAATAACCCAAAAGATTTGCTTCTTAGTTGGAATGAATTGGCAAACTGTTTTAGAGAGGAATCTGTTTGGAGGATGTCGTTCTTCAGTCTAGTTTGGACCATTTGGCTAACTCGAAATGATGTTGTTTTTAAAGGGAAGAGTGTCTCGGTTTCTTGGATGTTCGACATGGTAGTGGCTAGGCTAGCGGTATGGTGCAAAGCAAAATGGCCTAGTGCAATTGTATCTATATCTGACTATTGTAGATTTCTAGAGCACTTCAAGGATATTGACTGCAGGAATAAGGGTAAGGAAGTCACGGTGTGGAATCCCCCAAGTAACGATACACTAAAGTTCAATGTCTACGGGGCCGTGGTGGGCAGCGTTGGTGAAGCTGGTATAGGAGGCATTATGAGACATAGCAATTCCAAATCTCTGATTGTGTTTTCCAAAGCAATGGGAGTGATGGATGCTTCGTCGGCCGAAGTTTATGCGGTAAGGGAGGCCTTGAAGATTTTTAAGGAGTCAAGGTGGGCGAAAAAGTACGCTCTCGTAATTGAAAGTGATTGCAATATGGTTGTCACATGGTTTCAGAACCCGCTGCTCGCTCCAGCTCCTTTTAACCACACGATCAGCGATACAATTAAAAAGGCTACTAATCTTTGCTGGAGTTTGCGAGCTATACCAAGGGAGGCCAACCAAAGTGCTGATCTATTGGCTAAGAAAGGAATCAAAAGAATGAAGGACCTTGAGCTTGTTGATCCGGCCTGAAGGAAGAGTTGATTGGCACAGTGTATCGGAACAAAGGGGAATTTTATTCATGAGGGTGGTTCGTCTGTTCCAGGTATTGGTAGCATATCTGCCTGAGTGGTCTCAAGCTTCCAGTTGCGTGAATGTGCAACAAAGGGTGTTTTGCCCCTGTTTGTTTTCGTTGTAGACAGGTACTGTACTGAATGCACAAATTCCTTTGCTGCGGATGGTGATTATACGATGCTAAGAGTTGTAGTGTTTGTGTAGATGGGACTGTCTTATTGTATTCGATTGCCTAGCCTCGGCTGCGCTCTTTTTCCTCCACCATAGGTTAGGGGGTTTTTTAACGAGGCACCGGGGCAAGGACCCTTATTCTCCGAAATAAATTCTCTTGATTTCAAAAAAAAACCTTTTCTGTTACTTTTAACGGTTGATGGTCACATTGATACCATTTAAATAGTTTGATGGTATAATTGCTTCGAAAAAAAGTAATGTGGTCAAATCGCAACTTTTTTAATAATATGGTGGTCAATGAAGTAGTTTACCCATATTTTTAACATACACATTCTCGTCACTGTTTCAGCCTTCAATCGCCGCAATTGACGTTACCTTCTCCTTTGTTTTATCGTTAAGCACGCGTTTTTCCCTTTAATTAAAAGTTTATGTTATTACAACCATAACCCACGGTTTTGCTTTTTGTTTTTTAGTGTTTGCTGTTTGATAACAATCGTTTATATTATTTAATCTATTTTTTATTAGTCAAAATTAATGAATTTAATTGACTATTATTAACGACGGTTTACATATCAGTATTCAGTCTTTTTCATCTCTTTATATTTATTTCTCCATCTCTTCTTCTTTTTCTTCTTCTCATCTTTTTAATTTTTTTTGTTTTTAATATTTTTATCTACTTTTTTAGCAGAGTTTTTGTTATTTTTACAATTTTTTAAACATTCTAATTACTGTTGTTTATTTAATTGATATTTATTTAGTGATCTACTCTCATAAGTGCTGGTAATTACTAGAAATGCATCATGTTTTACTTATAATAAAATTAAATTTATCAATATGTTGTTATATTTTAATGTCGATGGTTCTTATCTTTTAATGTCGAAAATAATATTTGTTTGCATCTTTTATTTTTTAAATTGTTTGATTTGTTTTTAAAACTTTTTATATAGTCATATTTATTTAAGGAATATTTTTTACTCTTTAATGAACTTAAGAGAAATGATTCATTAATATAATTAATTTAATTTAAAATTTATGTTAATCATGATTATATTGATGTCGGTAGTTCATCAAATGTTTTATTACCATAATTTTTTTGTAATGTATGAGCCGTAGAAAAATAACGAATTTCTCAAACTATTATATTAAATTTAAAATCAATTATCAATTTATCATCTAGTATAAATAATATTAAATCATTTGTGGCAAAGTGGTAGGGGCAGGCCATGCCGCAAAACCATGAGATAGGACAGAATTCTTCATTAAATTCCAAAAGGTAATCAACAAATATGTCCAGTACTTATCTAAATCACAGTCAACAAATCCTCTGCCCAATCAAAACTCAACACGTGTAAAGACAACCTTTCAAAATAAATGACAAAATTCTCATTAGTCATCTTCGAAGTTCACGAGAAAGAGGGTGATGAATTAAATTAACATTAATTCGGTAATTAAGTAATGATTAATTTAAAAATAATTAAAAAAAAAAAAAACTGTGAAAAATCTATGGGTTCCGAGAGAGAAAGCACATGGGGGGTAGAGACAGAGTCCAGAGTTCTATTATATAAGAAGAGATAAGGTGACCCTTCAAACACAAGAGAGCAAACACCAAAGTGAGGCCACCCAAGAAAGAAATTGAGAGAAATTTCAAGTGTTTGATTTGATTTCATAATCCCCCCCTTTTGTTCTGCCGTCGTCTGTGTTTGAAGCCAGGTTTCTGGTTTTTGTTTTTATAAATCAATTACAAAGTTTTAAGCTTTGTTTTCATCAGCTGAGCCTGAGAGGGTTTGTTTTTGTTCCCTCAAGGTTGCTTTTTTTAATCCAACTATTGCCTAAGAACCAGGTTTTTAACTTAGATTTTGGATATGGCAGCAGCTATAGATTTGTATAGTAGCAGCAGCAACTCGGTTTTTTCAGATCCTTTTAGAGAAGAGTTGATGAAAGCACTTGAACCTTTTATGAAAACTGCTTCATCTACTTCTCCTTCTTCTCCATCTTTCTCATATTCTCAACTTTTATCTCCTTCACAGCCTAACATGGATCTTGGATTTTCTAATCATTACGATCCCATGGGGTTTGAGCTAACAGGTTCAATTGGTCTTAGCCACCTCAACCCTTCTCAAATCCTTCAAATCCAAGCTCAAATCTATCAACAGCAGCAGCAGCAGCTTGATTCTATGGTTCCAAAAACTTGCCTTGGAAACCAGAGGCAGAGGCTCAACTTTCTTTCCCCAAAAGCTGTCCCTATGAAACGTGTATCTTCAACTCCTCCAAAGCCTACGAAACTGTACAGGGGAGTGAGGCAGAGGCACTGGGGGAAATGGGTTGCCGAAATCAGACTCCCCAGGAACCGAACCCGACTTTGGCTGGGCACTTTTGATACGGCTGAAGAGGCAGCTTTGGCTTACGACAAGGCCGCTTACATGCTCCGAGGAGAATTCGCCAGGCTCAATTTCCCCCACCTCAAGCATCAAGGAGAATTCGGGGGGTTCAAACCTCTCCATTCCTCGGTTGATGCAAAGCTGCAAGCCATCTGTGAGAGCTTAGGGAAACAAGGGAACACCTCTCCCGTTTCCCATTCAAAACGTAAGGTGAAGACCGAGGCACTGCCAACACCAGCTTTATCCGATGAATCACTGCCAGGCTCTTCTTCACCAGAATCTGATATCACTTTCTTGGATTTCTCTGATTCAAAGTGGGAACACAATCAAAACTTCAGCTTGGAAAAGTTCCCTTCAGTTGAAATCGATTGGGAAGCCATCAGGGAACTCCCTTGAGTTACAAGTTTACAACTACTATTATGTAATTGTAATCTTTTTCTAGTCTCATTTAGGGTTTCCTAGTACATCTCTAGTAAGCCTCTACAATGAAATTTTTGACATTTGTAGAGTTGCTACAGAGTTGTTTTGAGTTCAGAATCTATGTCAATGTTAATATGTTGTAAGAGTAAGAGAGGTATCTCCCTTGTAGACTGGTCTTGCTGGTACTTTTTATCCTAGCAATGGCCATTGGAGACCTTCAACTTCATGCTTTCTTGCATTACTATAGGTCCAGTGTAAAGTTTAGTTATCAGTTGAATATTAATAACATATTTCATCTTTTATGTCTATGGTTTGATTCTCCTCCTCCACATGTTTTTGCCCTTAAATCTATCTATTTTTGCCATGTTTTCTGTAATTTTGTGGGACAAAACTATGAATTTTTTCGAATAAATCGAACAATATCTGATAGATCGATTCCGAATTCCGAATATAAAAAGTTGATACCTCTGGTTGAAAATATTGTGAAGCAAAGATTCCTTGTAAGCATGAACCTCAGACGTTGCCAAAGCAATAGCGGCAAGCAAGTAAATTATATAACGCAACATGTCTTTTGCAGAAACTGTATACTTCTTTTTCATGACTAGAGAAGATAAGTGAAAAAAAAAATTCAGAATGACCATCGATATTGGTACAAGTAGTAAGCAGTTTGGTATTGTTTAAACAAGTCTCGAGTTTGAAGTCGTGTGCATGCAGAAAATCCCCGCGAGAGACTCACCCATCAAAACTAAGTGTACTACGCGGGTTGATCCAGATTAATCAGGACAAAAACTTGAAGAATCGGAAGGACAACAAAAAGAATTGCATAATGGGGCCAAATGTATTATTATACAAGCTTTGACATAATTATAGTAGCTATGGGCCTGGTTTCAGTATTGAAATAATTCTAGGGTTTGAGGGTTGACCAATGGGGTTAAAATAATTGAGTAAAACCAATGACAATGGCCATGAATTTCAGTCCAGCAATCTATATGAGCTGAGGAAAATCTGAGAAGCTTTCAATAAACAAATTGCATGCCCTTGTCTTTCAAATGTGTAATTGGATAGAGGCAGTGCTCAATAATTGAAGACTGGTCCATTTAACAATGGAAGCATCTGCCTCTGGGATCACCCAAATCACTTTGTGAGGTTCTTGTGATTTCCTTTTCTTATCTGCAGTGGCCGTGACATGTGGGGATGCAGATACCATTAGCCCATCATTGGCACACTATACTAGACATTACACATGATAATTTCAACACTATAATGTATAAATATGTGGGTCTCTCCTGCCTTAATCAGTGCTCAAGAGTTCGATCTTCATCTCGGGCATGAAACATCTTTAAAATATGTGACTAGTGTATGCTCTTATATGGGTCAATAGAACACGAAATAATTAATTACTGAACTCGTTTTAATGAACACCTCGATAAATAAAAAATAATCAATCTTATTCTAAAATGACAGTCATAAATCTTAAACATACAATGAAAATTTTATTCCCGGATCAAGAGGCCGGAGATAAGGGAATATAAAGGTGGTGGTGGAAGTGTCGAAAAATATCAGCCTTTTCAAAATTCTTATTCTCCTACTTGTAAAGATGCAAAGACAAGCTCACACAAATGGAAGGGGAGAAAGCCTCTTCTCCGGTCATTTCGAATCCTTCCAAAGCTTAAGAACCATATCTCCCCCGGTGCCCATGTACCCCACATTTTCTTTATTAGTTCTATTTGTTCTTTTTACAATAAAATATGTACCATATAAACATAAATTCAATTTTCTTTTTGGATCCTTCATTACTTTCCTAAAAAAATAAATTTTAAATTATAATCTTAAGTTTTAAATTTTAAACCTTAAAATGTACCCTCTCATCCTAAAATTTTAAAACTCTAATTTTAAACTTAAACTATAAACCCTAAACTTAAATTTTTATTGTAAGACATAAATAGAGGTACTGAAAAAGGACAAAATTTCTATGGTCTAAAGCATTGAATATGAATGGGAAAAGTAGTGTGAATGAATGAAATGAAATCCCTCTTAAAGTTATTCAAGATTCCTTGGAGGCTGAAGAAAAGTTCAATTATACGAACCTAGCTCATAAATAGAGTAGAAAATTAGAAGAAAGAAAATGGGAGAGAGAGACAGAAGAAAACGAAAATAAATTGGGTGTACTTGATGGAAAATTATTTCTAGTTTAATGCATACAAATAAATCATTTCAAAATACAATAATAAGAGAAGATGATTCAAGTGTGCATTCATTTTCTTTTAATTTTTCTTCTGATATTAATAGTGGTTTATTTTAGTTTGCTTTGTTTTTTTACGTAATAGTTGTTGTTGTTCGCCATATTATGAAACTTGCATAATTGAATGTAATGTTTGATCAGTTGCGAACCTTTCTCAGTGGAAGTCACTTACGTTGACTGCTTTCTGTTTTTTTTTATATTAAATAGTGAAATATTATACTATGATTTAAATTTATACATAATAAAATAACACGAGCTTTTTTTTTATTAAAAGGCACCTTCCATGAGCCTCGTTAAAAAACCTCCGGGTGGAGAAAAAAGAGTGCTCATGTAAAGCGATCAAACAAATACAAACTTACGGAAAAAACTCAACTCCCAACAATAGAAACCGACATGACATCATCCCTAACCTCCATTGGAGTCTCAAGAAATCTATAAAATTCTAAAGGAAGAGCTTTAGCCAACTTCGCCATTTTGTCCGCAATGACATTTGCCTCCCGACGAACCCAAGTAAAATGCACCTCCCAATCCCTCGAGACCATATCCGCAATGTGCACCCGGAGATTGGATGGTAAACACAACGGATCACCCATATTTAATCCTTCAAAAATGCTTTTGTTATCCGTCTCAACGATGACACGATTAAAACCAAGAGCCCAAGCCGTCGCTAGCCCCTCATAAACCGCCCACAATTCCGCGTCAAAGGCCGAACAAACACCGATTTTCTTCGTAAACCCAAATTTCCATTGACCCGCCTCATCGCGTCCCAAACCACCACAAAAAGCCAAG
The DNA here is from genome assembly GCA_958450335.1 of Hibiscus tridactylites. NCBI lineage: Eukaryota > Viridiplantae > Streptophyta > Magnoliopsida > Malvales > Malvaceae > Hibiscus > Hibiscus tridactylites. The sequence continues at coordinate 17,449,767 of OY288285.1, read as the reverse complement.
CCCGAATCCAACGTTCGAGCTCCGTCTACATTGATTTTAATCCAATCCCTCGGGGGACACTGCCAACCAACAAAACTCACCCCACCCGAGCCAACAGTCCTCCCCTGCGCTGCCCTGTTACGCGCCTAGCCTGCCTCACGGCTAAGATATCGTGCGTGCTGCAGGATATCCTGCACGCACCAGTCCGCGTCAAAGACCGTGGCGTTACGACGCTGCCACGCAAGCCACACCAAACAGCCATACAACACTTCCCACTCAGCCCCTACACGCGGGAAACAACACCCAGCCGACAGATTGGCAACCAACCACTGCTGAAGCGGTAAGGTGAAAAAAGCCGCAGCCGTCTCCGGTTGAATCACTTGCAACCAAATCATCTTCATCATCCCACAGTACCTAAGCACATGTGCGACATCTTCCACAGCAGCCCCACACAAACCGCAACTCGAATCGTCAGCGATATGGCGACGTACCCGTTCCGCATTCGTCATAAGACGCCCATGATATATTAACCAAAGAAACATGCGCACCCGTGGAAGCCCTCGATACTTGGCAATCATACGCCACATCGGATCCCTCGGCTCCATCACTTGATCCCGTCGAACCTCATATGTTGATCGGACTGTAAACTTGCGATTTATCTCCAAAGACCAAACCGGACGATCGGCTACACCCACCGCACTTGGTGGTTTCACTGCAGCAAGACTTTGCATGACATGCAAAGGTAAGACATTCCCCAACTCGCTCCACTTCCAATCTCCATTATAATCAACCATGTCCCTGACACGCACATCCGCAAGCGCACTCACATACCCTTCAGGAGCATACTGCCGCAAAGGTCCAAGATTATCAACCCAAGCGTCATCCCAAAAACGAACTCTGTGTCATTCACCAATGTTCCACACTATGTTCCGACAAAGGTCATCCCATACTAGCTTAATTCCTTTCCAAATTCTCGATCCTGGTTTATCCGGTAAGGCCATCGGCATCTCATCGTGGATCCCATACTTGGATCGAAGAGCACGAACCCAAAGCTTGGTTGATTCAGAAAGCATGATGAATCCTAATTTCAGCAAGAACGCCTCATTTTGAGTATCTATTCTCTTGATACCCAGTCCGCCATCTTCAATTGGGGAGCAAACCACATCCCACCGCACTGCATGCAACCTTCTACTATCACTATCATGTCCCCAAATAAAATTCCGAATTAGAGATTCGATCTCATCAGAAACACTCTTGGGCAACCTAGTCGATTGCATCACATACATCGAGATGGAGGCTAGAACAGCTTTAACTAAAACAATGCGACCAACAAAGGACAATAACCTTATCTTCCAACCCGCCAACCTATCGGCCACTCTTTGAATTAAGTACCTATATGTTTCGTTCGTAACCCGACCATGCAAAAGAGGTACACCCAAATATCTCCCAAGATCTGACACACACTGGAAACCAAAAGAATTACTAATATCCTCCTTACTAGAATTATCCACATTTTGCGAGAAAAATATATTCGTTTTGGAGATACTAACCTTGTATCCAGAACACTCACAAAAATCACGCAAAACACGGCTGATCACCTCAAACTGTTCCATCGATGCCTTTGCAAACAAAACGAGATCGTCTGCAAAGAAGAGATGAGAAACAATGGGACCATTTCTCCTGAATTGAAACGCCTGCCAATTACCTTGATCCACCTCTCGATGAATAGCATGAGCTAACATTTCCATACACAAAACAAAAATGTAGGGCGAAAGCGGATCCCCCTACCTGATACCCCTGGTAGGCTTGAAAGAATCCGATATACCCTTTATTCCACTGAATTTGCGTCGAAACCGACGATATGCAGCTCATAATCATTGAACGCAAATGTGCGGGTATGCCAAGCTCACCAAGCGTGTCATCGATAAACGACCATTCTAGACGATCATACGCCTTCTCCAAGTCAACCTTAATTGCAAACCATCCATGTTTCCCTCTCTTTTTCCGCATCGATTGAATTATTTCCTGGGCAAGCACGATGTTATCAGTAATTGATCGCCCAGGGACAAAACTTGTTTGGTTCTCAGAAACCCACCTCGGAAAATATGGTTTTAATCTGTTAACCAACAGCTTGCTCAGAATTTTATACACTACGGTACACAGACTGATAGGCCTAAAATTCACAATAGACTCTGGGGCCTCCACCTTAGGAATCAGAACAAGAAGCGTGCGATTCAATTCTGGGTCCACCAAACCCGTGGAAAACATATGCTGAACGTATTTGCACACAACATCACCAACAACATCCCAATGCCTCTGAAAAAATAACGCATGAAACCCATCGACGCCAGGAGCTTTAGATGGATGCATTTGGAACAAAGCATGATGAATCTCTTCACGGGTTACCTGCATTTCCAACCCAGCCTTCTCCCTTGACGAAATACCCTTGAAGAAACCTCTACAATTATAAGTATAACCATTATCACCCTCGGACGAAAATAGCTTAGCAAAGAAATCCAAAGCTATACGTTTCAACACCTCCGGGGTCTGAGATCCACTTTCCCATGTCATCCTTCAAGCAGACAATAGCATTACGTTTTCTTCGACCATTAGCAAGCGCATGGTAGTATCTCGTATTGCGATCACCCCCAAGCACCCACTCACATCTAGCTTTCTGCCTCCATACACTTTCTTCCATATCCAGAATCTCTTCCAACTCCACTTTGAGAGCTCGCTCTAGCTCACATAGACGATTCGAATGTCTTCGCTCAAGAGCCCTTTTAATACCGCGTAGGCGCGCTAGAACTCTACGTTTCCTACGACCCAATGAACCAAAAGACTGAGTATTCCATTGGGATAAATCAGCCTGCACTTTTGATATATTATCCGCATAGGGCAGCGATCCATCCCAAGCCTTCTCCACAACATCACCATACCCCTCCGATCCATGCCAAGCAAAAACATACCAGAAGGTCTTTATATCAACAGTAATATCACAAGGATCCATACATAATAAAATAGGCCGATGATCCGACCCAATCCTCTCGAGATGACGAACCATAGAATTCGGGTAACGATCAGCCCATTTAGAATTCATCAAGAACCGATCAAGTCTTTTATACAAATCCCCCCTACTCCACGTGAACTTAGGCCCCTTAAACTCAACCTCCTAAAGCGCACACAAAAACACAAAATTTTGAAATTTCCGGCAAACATAATTACGACCACTTTGCCCACTACGACGATCCTCCAAGTGTAACAATGCATTAAAATCCCCCCAATAAGCCAAGGCCTCTCATCACCCAGATTAAGTTCATCTAATTGATCCCAGAGGTGCCGTCTATAATGAGCTTGCGGACTAGCATACACCACAGTCAAATAACAAGGACAATCAAGCGACACCCCTTGTATAATTGCATGAATGAACTGATTGGATACGGCAACAACATTTACATTAATGTCTCCATTCCAAAGCAACCAAATACCCCCACAAAACCCCTGTGCTTCCACCCGAAAAGAAGATTGAAAACCCAGGCGACGAATAATACGATCAGCCTTCTCTCCACTCAACCAAGTTTCCTTTAAAGCAATAATCGACGGTTTCAAAGAACATTTAATCCTACGCAAATGATCCCTCAACGCGGAGCCAGCTGCTCCCTGTATATTCCACGTTAAGATATTAATCATTAAACTAATGAAAAAGCGAAAAAAGCCTCACCTATACCTCCACCATCGTTGAGGACGGGGCGTCGGGAATAACCTCATCCGCGCGGGCTTGTCCTTCCACGGCCTCCTTTCGAACGGCCAGCCCCTCCTTCACAACAACCCCATCACTTTCCCGTCTACCCCCATGTCGACGTCCAGTGTAGGTATTTCCTTTTGTATCGCATCGAATTTAGCGGAGGTCGAACGCACCCAATCCGATAATAACGGCATAGTAGGAGAGCGTTCATTCTTCTTTTTTCCACGAGAAATAGGTTTTATTAAACCCTCCGTACCCTTTTGCACCCCTTGTAATCGAATTTTGTGATTTGTCTTTTGCGAACTGTGCATTTTGCGACCATCATTAGTTATAGAAACAGCAACATGCTGAGCATCTGCCCCACTTTCCCCACTCTTCATCACTTTCGGCTCACACCCCGGCACAACCGGAACTACCTTCAAAACAGATGAAACATCCGGTACCTGGTCCGTTATAGTCACACCCGCAGGCACCTCCCCTCCATTATTCGTACGACCTCCACTAGATGTGCTAGCAATATTCTTACTTTTCACAGATTTACGCGTAGGAGTATCCCCACTGACCCTTTGAGCGACCTGTTTACCCTTCCTCAAAACGTCCTTGTGCATACTCGGATGTGGCCCATTCTCTCGCTCTTCCGCCCTGGATCCATCATGCGGTTCATCCCCTTCAACCTCCCTAAGGACATGGAAGCGCGAATTTCTAGCACTGCTACTAAAATCCTTTGTAATTTTGTCACTTTCCTCATACCGACGTGGCCTCCTCCTCCTATTTTCCGCTATCATCCACGGCCCGTAAAGCTCACGACTCTCACTATCCACATCAGTCGTCTTCGACACCCCATTTTGTTCTTTTGTTACCTCCGCAATCTTCCTAGCACAAAAATCAATCGTATGCACATAGATACCGCAGTGATAACAAATGTTTTGTAGTCCCTCATATTCAATTTTCTGCAACACATTATCAATACCAATACAGGGAAGTAACGGCTTTGAAAGATCAACCAGAACAACAAAACGTGCAAATTTACCTCTTTCTCCTGCCACCGTATTATAATCAATCTTAATAACTTTCAGTTATTCGCCGAAATAAGCACTTAGAATAATACCGGATGGGAAGACCTGGAAGTCTAACCCAAACCACCACATGATTAGGATGTGCATGAGATGTAGTAAAGTCACGCCTCCATGGTTGAACTGTGAGATAGCTCCCAAAGATGGTCCAAGGACCTGCTGTAAGAGCTCTAATATAGTTATCTTCATTCTCCAGATTCACCAAAAAATAGTCATTCTCTAAGTCAACCAACTGAAATCTTCCTTCCAACTGCCACAACGATTTAAGCCGGTTCCATAGGACCCGATAACTGATAGACCGCCCAATAAGTCGAACAACCACAGCCTTCTCCATGCTACGATCGATCAGCTCGTGGATCCGTTCCGAAAATTTGATAACCGGATATGGCCCTTCCTCATTCACCGTCACATCCTCGTTTCGAATATCAAAATCACCATCACTTATGCCCGGGAATCTTTGAGGTTTGACTCCCCCGCCCCCAGCCAAAATATTGGCATACGTTCTAGCACCCTCAGTGGCCGTATTCGGAGCCTCCCCGTCCTCCATGTTAACATTCGTGGCTGCCAATCCATCCGAAACCACTTCCTCAAAAGTTGGATTGCCCACCATATGCATCGTTCCATGATCACCATTAACCACACAATTTCCACTCCCCGCGCCATCAGCAACCTCCAACCCTGCGTCCGATTCCTTGCATCGCTTCCCTCCCCGCTCCAACGACAAGAAAGACGGGGACCCAGGACGCTGAAGAGAGCCAGAGCCCGTCACCTGCGGCACCACACCTGTAGGCACTGACTCACACAAAGCCGCTCTCTGATCTGTAAGAACGGCCCGCGCAACCCCCGGCGGCCGTCCACCGAAATCCAGCAAAACCCCTTTTCCAGTCAAACCGTTGACATTCACGTTCGGATCAAGATTCTCCAAAGCTTCCTGGTTTTTCGGAGCCATCATTGGGGTTTTTAATTTACTATAATTTGTAATAGTTTAGAGAGATTTAATGAGAATTTTTCAAAATTATAAAATAAAATTCAATAACACGAGCTTCTTTAATCATTAAACTAATTACTGAATCTTAAAATGCATTTTGTTTTCATCTCATATGGGAACTCCCAAGATGTTATTGAGGGGATAATCAGATTTCACATTTCTTGCATATCATTAAAGGGAGATCATGAATCATTCAAAGTTCTTTGTTCGTACATTTTAATGATGACAAGATTAAAATGTGAATCTTTTGTGTTTAATAAATATGGTGTGGTTCTTGGATGAAAATTCTCTGATTATGTCTCTTTTGGTGCCCTACTTTAAAAAATGTGTTTAGGATTTAAGGTTAGAGATTATAGTTAGGGTTGAGAGAATTAGGGGTAGAGCGTATGATTTAGGGTTTATAATATAAAATTTAGGGTAAAATTTAAAATTTAATTTTTTAGTATTTTTTAGTATAGGTATAAAAAGGAGCATAATTAAGAACATGATATTTTTGTTACTGGTTCTTACCATTTTCCATTCTCCTTTTTTTGCATTTTTTTTGTTGATCGATTTTTTATGCAGTCGTTCGCCTGATCTTTTCTTATTTTTTACGGTCTCATATCTTTTTTCTTATTATTGCATCTGTTCCAAAAAAAATTTACAAAAGACCCACCTCTTTCAATTTCACTTTTTTTTCTCCAAATTATCTTTTTCTTCCTATCAGAGTATAAGAAGTTATGTTTTAAAATTTTAAGATTCAAAAGTCGATATATGTAATTATTATTTATTTTCGAACCATGACATGATTTATATAAATAAAGATTCTATTATAACCAATGGCGGAATCTCATAAGGACATGCGGCGGCATGACCTCACTAAAATTTGGGAAATTTATAATTTAGTCCCTTCAAATTTTCAAAAATTATAATTTGGTCTCCACAATTTTTTAGAAATTCACATTGTATTCCAAAATATTTGAATTTTTTTAATTAAATCTATCCCATGATTTTTAAAAGTTCTCATTAAATCTCTCAAAATTTAAAAATTTTAGTTAGACTCTATTTTTTAATATATATAAATTAGACCCTTCAAATTTTTTTGAAAATTTCAATTTAAACATATATATTTTAAAAAAATTAAATTAGCTTCCTCAAACACTTTCACCATGTTACTCTACTGATTATAACCCGAAGTTAATTGTATTTTTCACTTTACAGATCTCCGATGCTGTGGATTTAAAGTGTGCTTTTGAAACTCTAAGATAAGCTCACATGAACTAAGAAGAGTTGTATCGTCCATAACCCAAGAATTTGGATGGCTTTAAGGTGCTTAAACCCTGTTGGATTCTCTAGAGCGGAAACGAAAGAGAAGAAATCGGTGTGTTTAGGGTGCGACATCTTAATTTAAAGTTCAAAAACGATACAATTGGCTCACCCCTTGTGTCCTGGTGGCAAAGGTAAATGTTAAAAAACACGGAACTTATAATGTTACCCACACAACTGAAATATTATACTTTTTTACAACATTTTAAGTTGCAACTTGAAATGTTACACAAATATTTTTTCACGACAAGCTTCGGGACTTGGCTATAAGTTTTGAAACTTACCACCAACTTAAAACATTATCAAAAAGTATAACATTTTAATTGTGTGGATAACATTTTAAGTTCTGTATTTTCTATACATTTTGATTGTGCTATTTTAAACCGTAAATTAGAGTATTGTAGTACAAACTCACGTGAAAGTAAGGGACACCAACCATTCCATGTTAGCCGAATAGAAAACAAAAATAATAAGATGAAAATGGTGGAGTGCATGTGATGAAGTGCAAAATTGTTGGCTGAAGTTGAAACGACCAACCAACCATGTGTTTGGTCTTTATTATGTGGTAGTTGGTAGTTGGTAGTTGGAACTCAAGTAATTAATTGGGACAGTGATTTTGTCAAAAAGAGTGTAAAAAACATCTATGAGTAATTGAGTAGGATACACGCTATGCCTATGCCTTTCCAACTCGGTGTATAGAATATAGATATTAGCTTACATAGTAACCTATGTGCTATATAGCAAATATCTTAGAGAGACGCCATATCTCTATCTTATGCTGGATTCAAATGCCACATTATAATTTTTTATTTTAGGGTAAACTTTACCGCATGTCCTATATGTTTAAATCGTGTTCTATTTTGGTCACCCACTTTGAAAAAAAGTTATTCTTACAATTTATATTTCTGACCGTTATTGTATTGGTCACTCGAGCGTTAGGGTCTGTTAACTTCCTTTAAAAAAATTAATTTTAAATTTGACCCTCAAACTTTTAAAAGTTTATTTTTTTCAACATCTCCACCAATTTATCAACAGCCAAGTCTTATTCAATCCTTCTATTAGATTCTATCCATGCTTCCTCCTCTATAAAAATGAGCAATAAGTTCTCCATGCTCTTAAAACACCAATATTGATTCTGTTTGGATTACTGCTTATTAATCGATTGGATTTAGAAAAAACAGCAGAGCTTTGCATAGAAGAAGTCAAGTCTCAGCAAAGCAAAAAGCAGAAACTATGGCTGCTGGGAGTTGTAGGCACACACATGTTTTATAACCAAAACTGTTTGACAAATTGAATTTTATATGTTATGTAAATGATGAAGTTGATAAAATTGAATTTTGAGTGTAGAAGCATAAATAGAGGCACTGAAAAGAGGTAAAAGATTTTCATTCCTCAAACCTTAGTTTGTCAAAAGCTAATTTTTTTAGCTTTTGCAAAACCTTGATTTGACCACCACAACAAAAAAAAAAAAAAAAATCTTAGTCCCTCCTCTTTGCCTTCAGTCCGCCTCAAGCCCACTCACCTAATTTAACCTTTCATTTCAACAGGGGACCGCCGGCAAACCCGCTATTAAACCCCTATTTAGAGATTATCATTTTGCTTGATTTTAAAAAGCTACATCCTAATTTAAAAAATTTATAAATCCTGCCGAAATAAACTAAAAATCATGTTAGTTTGTTGTTGTCGATTTTTCGAGTTTTACACTCACGTTATTTGGTTGATGCTTGAGAGATTTAGAGTGAAAAGACATTGTGCAGCTTCGTGTTGAAGTTTGGTGTCCATAGTCTTATGCTTAGTTTGTGGTTGCTTTTAAAAAGTGTGGTAAAAAAAAGTGATTTTTAAACTAGCGGTTGAAAAGTAGTTTTGAAAAACTGGTTAATATTTGTCATTGAAGTCAAAAAGTGATTTTCATGAGATAAAAAGTCTATTTTAGACATGATATTAAAAAGTAAAAGTAAATTTGGGTGATTGTTCAATTTAATTAATGTTATAATTTATGAAATAAATCAATTTCAATTATAATAAAAAAACATTTTTTATAAAATTTAATTTGAAAATATAAATTACATTCTAGATTATATACGGACATACCACTTACACATTAGTAATAAATATAAAATAAAGTACAAATAAAACAATTTTATTCTCAATATAAATATTATAAAATATATATTATTTTACAATTATGTATGCATAAACATTATTTTAACAATAAATTATAATTAAATAATAAAGATAAAAAAGTAATTTTATTTTCAAACTAGCTTTTTCACCCAAGAAGCTATAAATACCAGCTTCTTAGTTTGGGTGGAAAAGCTAGTTTTAAAAACAATCAAAAACAACATGTTTTAACTAAAAGCACTTAAAAAGGTGATTTTTTGTTGCGAAACGCAACAAAAAACAGGCCCTTATTCGCCTAAGAACGGTTAGGTTTTCCTACCTAAAGATTCTTCATTCCCCCTAATTTAATTGATTTACATTTTAATTTCTCGGTAAAACATATAATTCATGTCCGGTTATGTTTAATTTGAAGAAATTTAATTTCCTTATTTACTCGGATTTGAAACTATTGTGATTTCATTTTTAGAGTAGGGGATTTTTGTGTGTGTAAAGATGGTGAAAAATTATACTTTTAAAAGTTGGGTTATGCTATTGACAGTCCTTAGGGCTGTCAATAAGAACACTATAGATTTTTGTAATTAATGTGTTTTAATTTTTTTAAAACAAATATAGTATAATGTAATTAATTACATTCCTAAAAAGTTGTGTTTCATTAATTTAATTTTTTTAATTTAATTAAACAATAAAACCTTAAATTCAAACTCCAAACCTCAAACTTAAACCCTAAATCATAAACCTCAAACCCAAACCCTAAACTCAAACCATAAACACTAAACATCAAACCATAAAACTTAAACCCATAACCCTAAACCCTAAACCCTAAGTATCAAACCATAAAACTTAAACCCTAAACCCTAAACACAAACATCATACACTAGAACTTAAACCCTAAACCCTAAACTCAAACATCAAACACTAAAACTTAAACCCTAAACCCTAACCCTCAAACCTTAAACAATAAACTGTTTTAAGTGAGTATTAATTACATTAAACAACCTAAAATTATTTAAACATAATTTTTTAGGAATGTATTTAATTACATTTTATTAGATTTCATTACAAAGTAAAACAACAATTTATTATAAAGTAAAACAAACATTAATTACAAAGCAAAACAAACATTAATTATAAGAATTTATAGAGTTCTTATTGACAGCCCTTAGGGCTGTCAATAGCAAAATCCTTAAAAGTTTGAGGATCAAATTTAAAATTAACTATTTTTTATTATTGTGCCGCATCATCGTATTAACAGTTGGGTAACTAAAACGGTAACAGTCGAAAACATAAGTGGCAAGAATATTTTTTTTAAAATTCGGTGACCAAAATAAAATATGCCCAAAACAAAAAAGTCCTCCAATGAAATTTACTCTTTATTTTAATAGTTTATTATATAGATGCAATAGGATAAAAAAATGATCGTTGTTAAGGCCAATTGGGTATGAGACAAATGTGGTGAAGGACAAGCTAAAGTACTATGGCAGTAGGTTGGAATGATAGATTTTGTGGGCTTGGCCAATATGAGGCAACTCCTTGTGTGTTCTTATTAAGCTTGCTTGGAATGTATTTATTTACAACATTTGAGGAGAGAGAAATATGAGGCAATTTCATAACACTGCTCAGAATAATGTGCATATTATTGACACTGTACGGGAGATAATTTGCACTCGATTATTTAGAAGAAAACAAACATAGATATAAATGATATTCTAATTGTCCAGTTATGCTCAAAGTAAGGTATTTGATCATCCTATAAACTTATAACGATAATGTTAACGGTAACACTCCATTTTATTTGTTGTTATTATAAAGGAGTTATTATTTTGTGTCATGTCCAATTATTACTTGGCGTTACTCGCCTTTTTTTATCATTATTTATATATAGTTTATATCCTCTCTTGTATTTTATACGTCTTTTCTATCTTTAATTATTTAAATATGTGATTTTGTGTTTGTTCTATTTGTTTAATGAGTCTTCCTGTTTTTTTATTTATTTATGAAAATGGAGGAAGTTTTAGTCTTATCTTATTCAAGTTGTAGTATTGCTTATGCCAGCATTTTTTAAGGTTGAATTTGTCTACCATTTTGTTGGCGGATGTTTGGTTCCCTTGCTATTTTGTCCTTTGCTTTAGACCCTTCAGGACATGTAGGTGATTATAGCCATCTTAGATATATTATATTTGAGTCGTAACAAAATCGGTCTAAGTGTTTTATTCTTACTAAGACTAAAGTCTTTGTTTGTGTTGATGTTGCTTGTCCTTCACTTCCAACATCGGGTTCTTTTCTCCGGTTGTTTGGCAAGGTTTGATTAACTCTTGGGTTGTATGAAATATACTTCTAAGTAATTATCACTTAGATCCTATCTATCTATATTAGGAAGAAATTATATAACAAACGAGATTACTATTTGTATAAAATGATATTTTGAGCTTGGTATTACCATATTAGAAAAATAACGATACTTCTTTATCTTTTGAGTTTTTCTGCTAGTTCGATCACTCAAGACCTTTTGTCTCTACTTGAACTTGATAAAAAAAAATAGTATTCTCATGAACATAATAATGCCTTATATATGACGTGAAATAGATCTTATTTTATCGTTCATCAATTTTTTTTTTGTGAAAAATATTTATAGAAGTTTAAAGACGAGAATAGTGATTTTCATAAAATGAATGAATTACTTCCCCTCACAATAATATTATCTCAGCTAGAGGTGGCAATTGGGTCATTCGGTTCGGGTCATTTCGGTTCGGGTCATTTCAGGTCTATCTAGAATCGGTTCAAGTCAGTTCGGTTCGGGTTCGGGTCTAATTCGGGTCTATGTTGAGTCGGATTCGGTTCAGGTATTAGATCGGGTCAAAATCGGATCGGTTGTTTTCGGGTCGGGTCAAAATTGGGTCGTTCAGGTCGCTTTCGATTCGGGTCAAGATCGGGTCGATTTCGGGTCGGGTCAACATTTAAATTTTCAGGTCAATTCGATTTGAGTTGGGTTAAAGGTTTGAGGTTTAGTATTTATGGTTTACTTTAGAGTTATTGATGTATGAGATTAATTCTGATTCAACTTGTTAATCTATGCATTTGAATTTGATTAAATATTTAAATCAAAGCTTCATGTATTCATATCAATTTTTTGTATAATTATATTAAATCAAAGTTTATTATATGTAATAATAATAATAATAATAATAATAATAATAATAATAATAATAATTTCTGAAATGAATTAATTTATTAAACTTAGGATCTAATTGAGTTAACTAAAATCTAAAAGCATAAATCACGAACATAATTAAAAAAATTCTAAAATTAAATGTGAAATTTCAATTAATTTAATCTAAATTGAAGCTCAATTAAATTTAAAAAGAAAAAAAAATGAAAAAAGAGAAAGACAATTGGTAAAAATAAAGAGGGAAAAGACAAAAATTTGGAGGAAAATAAGCCATCAATTTTTTAAGCTAGATTGGAAAAAAGAAAAAAAAAACAATTAGAAAAAATAGAGAGAGAAAAGACAAAATTTATCCATTCCTTTTAATGCAATCTTTTGACATTTTTTCTTTGTAAATGTAAGATTAAATATTGGGAGAGAAAATAGTACATTGAAACTCTAAATTTAAAAATTAGTTTATTTAATTATTATTGAAACGTAAAATAACATAAAATGTTATTATACCACAACATTGACAAGAGGAACATTATCTTCCATGATATAGTATAAAAAGATAATAAAACATACTTCTTTTTATTATTTATTATATTGTTAAAAATAGATATTCGAGTCAAAATCGGGTCAATATTCGGTTCAGCTTTCGGTTCGAGTAGCATTCGGTTCGGATCAAATCGGTTCGGGTCCATTTCGGTTCAACAAAAAATTTCGGTTCGATTCGATTCGGTTTGGTTTATTTCGGGTTTCGGGTCAACTTCAGATCATCATGTTCGGGTCAAAATCAGGTTTCGATTCGAATTTCAGGTCTCGGATCAACTTTGCCGGGTCTAATCTCAGCTAAGTGATGGGTACTCTTAACCGTAGATGTTAATTATTTGAGGTTTTCTTGGGCTAGTTGTTGGATGAAGGGACCAAGAATTTATTTCATTTGAAACGGTCCATGTGCTCCTTTCGGTCTCAAAGTGGAATACTGATGGATCAAACAACCAAATGACTGGTCTTTGTTTAATTAAATGGATTGGTTTGGGATTTTGTAAACATTATTTGGGTTAAACGTAAATTAATCATTGGGTTAGGTGTTGGGTTGAAGTTAATTAGTTTTTGTTTAACTAAATTAAGAAGGTTGAATAACTATCTTGTTAGTTCAAGTGGTAAACAACTTATTATCGCTTAAGCATGTCTCGAGTTCAAAACTTTGTAAATGCAGAAAATCCCTGCTAGGAGACTCACCCACCAAAATAAAATAGGCAACGCGAGTCGATCTAAATTAGTCAGGATAATATCCCGAGAAACAGGGAGAACAAAAAAAAAGGTTAAATAAGTTTCACCATGTAACATTTTATCATACAAACATGTGCACATGCCATCAATATTAATTCATAATTTATAAGAGAGAGAATTAGTGAGATAAGATAAAGTACCTAAGTTCAAATATATCTCAACTAATTTGGATGACTTCACAATTCAAATAGGCAACATTAATGAGAGAATAATGTAAATATGTAGGCTACTATATGATAACCTACAAAAATATAGTTTTCATAATTAATAAGAAATAATATAATTATTGTAATATTAATACCATGAAAATTCAATTAAAAATAAAGTTTTAATTAAATTCTTTTACAAAATATGATAGGCCAGCTCCTCTTAGTTTATTGGTAAAGCCCAATTTCTAAAATACTTATAAAACCACATTCAGCACAGAGTTTGCCTCAGCTGGGCCTGGGATGTCCACTTATTCTTGCTTCTCTACTAGGAAAAGAAAAGAAAAGAAAATCCTTTAATGTTTTTATAATAAAAAATAAGTAAACAAATTTTACAAGAGAATTTTGAGGTTCATTTGTTTGAATGTAAAAATTAACTATGATAATTTTAATTAAATTGTCATAGTTATTTTTTTCTTTCAAATTTCTGAACTTTAACCCCTATTATTTACATATTTTAATTAATTAAATTTTATAAAAAAACATTTCAAACTTTTTGTAAAAAATAAATTTAAAATAATAAGTCGAGTAAATTTTTTCACAATTAAACGTCAAATGTAACAACAATTTATTGTGACAAGGGATAAATTAAATAAATATTACCAAAAAATGGGGAAATGAGATTTAGGAAAAGATATTTAGAGAAATATGGTGAAGCGCTATTTCACATTTTATTTGTTATTTTGTTGTTTTTGATCTTGTGAAGCTCTATTTTAGCAAATTTAGTAGTTACAAATATATGCCACGTAAGCTTTACATTATTTATTTCATATAAATATTTCAAACTAATAATGATAATAATTGTTTGACAGAACACTTTTTTTGTTGAACCTCCAAATCAATGTATGTTCTTTCTCTTGTTTTTGACAAAAAATATCAATGTATGTTCCACCCGTAGGGCAAGACGAATTGAAAGAAATAACGCTCGGATTTCCCTCAACTCATGCACTCTCATATTTTTACTAAAATAAGCCCCTCAAACTTTGTGATAAAAAAATCCCTCCGTTGTATAACCCGTCACTCTAGCCATATTGTGACAAGCAATGCTAAATAAGCGAGGAAACGACTCACATTTTAAAATTGATTTTCAAACTTTAAAATCTTATATATATATATATAATTGAGTTCAGGGATATTTAAGTATAACATAGGCTCTGTCGTTAGTATAATATACATGAAGACGTGAAATCGAGCAGAATTAAGAGTTCAATATCATTCAATTTATAGGTGGTGAGAGGTCTGAGTAGTATAGATATTGTGCATTGAATGTTAAAAAAAAATACAGCATGACCGAGCCCCAAACATCTTGGTCCAATGACATTTTTATCCTCATTAGTTTAAATCTTATTCAATTTAAGCCTTGTTCTATCCCAATTTTTGGGTTTAAACAATTTAATAGGTCCCTAATTTTTTAAAGTTAGACAATTTGACCTTCCCAAAATTTGATCTTGGTCATGTCCCTCGTTAAGTGCACAAAATGTAAGTGTCATCTCAATCATATCCTCTACCCAACCTAAATGTCACAATGGGTGTCAAAAACTAGCATAAATATATTGTTAAGCATATTTAGAACATGTAGATTAAATTTAAGCATGGATGCACCTATCAAAAGCATAAATCGAATCTGAATCTAACGTTTAAAAATCTGAAGACCAAATTATCCCTTAACTATAAGTTTTCAAAAAATTACTAGAATGCTTAAGACAGGGGGCAAAGCCAATGGAGGTCCTTGTCCAATGTAGGAAGTGGTCCTTCACCCACATGGTTGGCAAATAGGTATGATAGACGGGGTTGGGAAAGTGAAATTCTTGACCTACTCGGTCACAATTAATCAAAAATGAAGAGCTTTGAACCGCTAATGATCCCATCAATCAGATTCTATGCCAAAATGCGATGCACTTCTATTTCCCATCCTCCTATTAATTTCCATGTCAAAGGTCCAATCCATTCCCCCAACTGCATGCCTCATAATTTTCACATACCAAAAAATATCTCTGATATTATATAATATTCACTCCCACCCCACTTGCATGTATCATGAATTTGATCGTCTAAGAGTAATTAGGCTCGAATCGAAGATTGAAGATGATATCCAAGTATATCTTACTACGAACTTGGAATTAATGCTTATTCAAGTAATGATTATGATTCACTTTGAAAACGGTTGTAATATCTTCAATAAAAGACTAATCTATTTATACAGCCTAAAGTCAATGGAGAAATGGTTATAACGAAAATCTAACAATATCCCTAAGTGTTATTTTCAAATCTTCAATGATTAACTTCCAATGACACAGTTACAACAAAATTTCTGTGTCATTTAGATCTAATTACAATTCATTTTACATAATACATTAACATTTACGTGCTCACTTCACGTTCTCATATGATTATCCGCTTTCAATTTTTTTTCTTCAAAATTCCATATTCTACTCTCCTCCCTCACCAAATGGACTGTGCATGATAGAAAGTTTTTAAAACAACGTAGCTGATCAAAGAACCCTAGCTATACCTAGCTACCCATTAATATAACCAGGGGAATTCGGTTTTAGTAATGTTTGATTACCTTTAACGATAGGTATTCTTGTTTATATTATTTGTAATGCTAACACCACTTGTTTAGTTTACTTGGATGGAATGTGAATTTACCTATATAAACCCTGCAAAGTATCAATGAAAATAGAGGGAAACCTAATTCATCACATTGGACACACACACACACACACATATATATATATATATATAATCATTGGCGTGGGTCCGTGCTCACCCTGAACTTTTCAAAGTTTACACATTTGGCTTTAATTTTCTTAATTTTTTTTTGAATTGATCCTTAATTTTTTATGACTTATGCGCACCCTGAAATTTTAAAATTTGTATTACTTGTGCCCACCCTAAAAAAATTCTGGATCCGCCAATTTTTATTTCATTACCATTTAAGGATAGAATGGAACAATGCCATTAGAAGTTATATATATAAGATTACTCTATCTAAACATCATCTTAAAGATACTACTATCAATAATAATGTGTGGTACAAGTGAGCAGGCCATTGGCAATCAGGGGTATTTTTGGACATGTACAATAAGTACGACTGTATATAGTTCTAAAAAAAAGCCTATAATTAGTTCTCTCTCTATATATAACATCTTACTAAAAAATCTTATACATACTTCATATTATAAATTATTAAGACCCTGTTTTAATAAATTATACATGACATTAGAGGTGGATGCATATGGCTTGTGTAATTTATAAAGAAAATTTTATTTTAAATACCCATTTATATAATAAAAGTTGTATTAAAATTTTAGATTTTATTTTTTAAATCTTGGATCCGCCACTGCATGACATCTTAAATTTTTAAACCATCCATGTTGCAATCATCCGTGAATTTGGTGAAATATAGCACTTGGTTTTTTTCTTCAAAATAACTAAATAAGGTACATATTTTTTTAATTAAAAAAATTGGTGAGACCCGTGCCACCCACCTATGCATGCATGTCTTGCCCCAAACTGAAAAAAAAATGTTAAAGACGGGTTGTAGGACAACCGTCTTCTATTACTTTAATAAAAAAATAAAGGCTTAATATTTAAACAGGTGCTTAAACTATGTTTGTGGATTATTTTTGGTACCTAAATTATTTTTAGCTTTAAATAAGTGCCTAAAATTTTAATTTTGATCATTATAAGTGCCTAACTATTAATAAAAAACCGTTAGTCAAATAAATTATGACAAGTGGCATGTTTTTAATTCATAATTTCTTTTAATTAATTTTTAAATAAAAATTAAAATTCATTTTTTTTATAAAAATTAACAGTTTTAAATCTTTACAAAATAGTCCCAAATCCCTAACATAAATCCCCAAATTACCATCGTTGTGGCCGTTTACTACCTCATCAGAGGCCACAACTACCCATCATCCGTGAGTTTGGACACCTATTTTAGTATTAAGCCAAAAATAATTAAATGAACAGTGAAGTCAGAACTCTTTCGCACCTACTTCATTTTTACTGTAGTTTTTATTATAGATTAAAAAATAAAAAAATATATACCCTATTTTGGAAAATAAAAAAAAATCCAAGTACTATCTTGAAGTATCTTCTATCATCGTATGTCAAATTAATACCTAATCGATGGAAAAGACGGGCAATGTGCATGTGCCGTATAGGAAGTGGCTTTCATTATTTTCTCTATTAGTTAAAAAAAGGGTAAAATGACAAAAGATGCCCCCAACGTTTGCATGTTTTGTCATTTGACCCCCTATTCTTTTTTTTTGGTTCAAATATGCCCCCAACGTTTGCTTGTTTTGTCATTTGGCCCCCTATTCTTTCTTTTGGTCCAAATATGCCCCTAACATTTCATTCATAGTCCAAATATGCCCCTGTTGGATGTAAACGGTCAATCAACCGACGCTCAACAGCTTATAATTTTTTTTAACGTGGCATCAGCAGATCTTAATACGTGGCAAGTCCAGTCAGCATCAGTTGTTGAACATCAGTTGACTGACAGTTTCCATCTAACAGGGGGCATATTTAGACCAAATTGAAACGTTGGGGGTATATTTGGACTACGAATAAAACGTTGGGGGCATATTTGGACCAAAAGAAAGAATAGGGGGCCAAATGACAAAACAATCAAACGTTGGGGGCATATTTGGACTAAAAAAAAGAATAGGGGGTCAAATGACAAAACATGCAAACGTTGGGTGTATCTTTTGTCATTTTGCAAAAAAAAAAGTGAGTTTGGAAGGGGCGAAACGACTTGAAAAGATTTACTTGGACACAATAATGTAAATGATGTTCTTTCCCATCAGTTTTATTACATGTTTGAATAAATAAAACAAACCTGTAAAAAATGGATTAATTTTTTAATCTTGGCCCAACCTAATACCCTTGCTCAAGTATTAGAGTGGAAGGACTGCAGAAATCGCAATACCTAACTTACTCCATCAATGACAATGATGTTTAAATATCAATACCACTTTCACTTCATCTCCTTTATCTTTGTTAATTTAATTTTTTATTATGAAAAACCATTCTTAATTAAAAAATCATTTAACTCACTTTAAGTAAGATCAATTAATACAAATTCACCGTACAAGTAATTAAGATAATACTATAAAAAGATCCACTAATTAATCTAGTATTTATGAATATTTATCCGCTTTATCTCTGTGTAGATTCAAACTCCGACATTTACCTTCAAAATACTATTGCAGCACTACTTATAAAAAAATAATACTACAAAAGTAAACTCTAATTAAACATGCGCGTATTGCACTTGGACTAAATCTTAAGTTTGTTGCAAAAATGATATCAATTCATAGTTTCAACACAGTCTTCCCTAAAAAAGATTCAATTTCTTTTTAAAGATGGATTAATTAACAAAGTGGTAGACGTTCAATTGCATATAGCATTGGTTCTAGCCACGTGGAAGTCACCATGCGAACGTGGAATTTATTTGGAAAGGGACCCACCAACAAAGGATCTCCAACTTTACTCTTTTATTATTAGGATTTATTAGCTGTTAATTCTTTGTAATTAGCTGTATAATTATTGTTAGGTTAGTTAGGAAGATTTTTCTTTATTCCCTTTACTTTTTTTATTACTATATATAAGACACGTGTATTTGTTCTTATTATCAGAATGAATATAATAAAAGTTTCTCTGGTCTTCTCATTCTCTCTAAAAATTCTTAAATTCAAATTTGAAATTTTTTAATCTCCCAAACACAAATTTAACATGGTATCAGGAGGATCTTTTGATTCCCTCTCGTATGAGTCGCGTCTCGTTTTTTGTAATGACGATCCATTCGATGTCTACTATATTCGCCCAAACGAGAACCCCTCTCTCACCCTTACCTATGTTCTTCTCAATGGCAGCAATTATCATGCCTGGGCCCGATCGATGAGAATGTCATTAATTTCCAAGAACAAATTCTAATTTGTGGATGGGTCGATCAAAGAACCTAAAGACGATGACGTCCGCTTCCACGCTTTGGTGAAATGTAACAATATGGTTCTATGTTGGTTGCAGCGAGCGATTGCTCCAGAAATCGCGCAAGGGGCCATTTGGATCGACACGTCGTACAAACTATGGGCTGACCTTTTCGACCGATTCAACCAAGGCGACTTACTTCACGTCTCTGATATGCTTCAAAATTTCTACAATCTGCAACAAGGTAACCTCTCGTTAACTAATTTTCATACTCAGTTGAAAATCATCTAGCATGAGATTTGTAATCTCAAGCCTCTTTCTTCTTGTAATTGTCATGCTGTCAAGCATAGAAAACATGATTTTATACTTCGATTTCTTTGTAGTCTAAATAAAAAATTTTAGATTACTAAGTCTCAAATATTAATGATGAAACCATTACCCTCCATTAATGATATTTTCTCAATTGTTGTTCAACATGAAAGGACTGTTAATTCAGTTCTCATTAATGATTCCAATATTATGTTGGTCGATACGCATAGTATTAACAGAGAAGACCAAAATCCTGTTAGGTTTAATAATCAGGGTTGTAGTACTAGTATTTTGTCCGGGGTTAGTATTATATTAATAATTCGATATAATTAGGATAAAAAATAATAAATATATATAAATAAATACATATAATAAAATCCAATAATAAAGGTTCCAAAATATCCAAAAAGGATCCAATTGCCCTTGTAATGTCCATTACATAATCCAAAATCCCTTTAAGTGTCCATTACATAGTTCAAAGGCCCAATTATGAATACAAAGCCCAGTATACAATTGTTTCCCACTTATTTTACTCTCTATATAACTCAAAGAAACACAAATTCAGTCAAAAACTCAATTTTCCACCCAAATTCAGCTTCCGAGGAACATGTGTCACGTTGCCATTGTGTAACGCTCGAGTTTAGAGCCTGTGAGATAATCGAGTTTGGTTAAACTGGTTCAGGTTAAACTAATTTTGGGGAAACATTTTTAATAAACAACTTTAAAGATTTTAAAGAAAAAGGGTAAAAAGTGAATTTTGAAATTAGAAATGGGTTTTTGAAAATAGTCATCATCTTCCTAAAATCCATTTTCACGTTATCTTCCCCAAACACCATTTTCACTAATCCATTGATTCAAGCATTTCATCTAAGCAAGCTTTCAAGGTGATATTTTTCTTGTTTTATTTTTCTCTTCCTTAAACTAGTTGTTGATGAAATCTTTCCATAACTCATTTTCTAAGTTTGTTTCCAAAATGCTTTATGTTGGGAAAAGAGGAAAATGAGGGAATTTTCGTTTGGGTTGTTTGATGCTAGGTTTAAAAGTGTTTTTAACTTTTCTTTGATGTTCAAATAATGTTGCGATAGTGACTTAATAATGTGAAACCAGAAACTAGCAAAAATAAGAGGTTATTGGAGTTGAAAATTTGGGTTTTTTGTTTGTTCTTGTGATGAACTTTGGGTTGATGGTTCCTACACTTTGGGTAAGTGTTTTGGGTGTTGAAAGGTGCAGTTTTGATGGTAATTTCGTTGGGTTTTGGCCGCTAGTTGGGTTGAGTCATTTTAACGATGTTTCCAAGTGTTTTCGGTTGTGAATCGATTGGTTTTGCTGATAGATGTTGGGTTTCTGTATTGCTGCAAGTTTGGGGGCTTGAATTAGGTCTAATGCTCCATTTTTGAATTGGTTAGAAACATGAGAAACAAATTTGGGCTCTTCGGACGCGATACCGAGTGATTTGGAAGCTTGAATTGGTGTTTTGACTATTGCTTGTGTGTTGGCTAGTGAGTGGAAATGTTTTCTAAACCTTAACTTGGTTAAGGATATGTTTTGGGGGTTTAGATTGAGTTTGATAAGCCGATCTAAGCTCAAGAGTAAGTTTTAAGCATTTTAGTCTTTATTTTCGATAAATTCTACTATGTGTTATGAATGATTTCCATAGTGCATGTTTGCCATGAATATCCTTGTGTTATGCATATGATTACTTTAATTGATCCCATGTTTGTTATGGTTGTGACCATGAGAACACGAGGTAAATGTTGGTTTGGTGGGTTATTGACAATGTGAAATCCTATTACTGGATATAGTTGGTCGACCAATTAAAGCTGATGCTAGATTCCACTAAATAGGAGTATGGTGATGTGAGATCCCACCAGAAGCTATGTTTTACTAGATGAGTGAGTACGGTGATGTGAGATTCCACTGTAAGTGTCTAGTGGTTTTGAAAACTATCTGCATATCCGAGTAAAAGTGTTAAATGTCAATATACCCATGGTGCTCTAAATTCTCATGTTGAGCATGTTTTATCGTTCATTTCCATTTATGCTTATGCATGTAGTTGGTTACGTTGTATGTATGATGAGAATGAGCATGAGGTAAGCTTATGTCTTGTGGATGCATTCGGTAAATGCACGAGAGGTTAAATACATGTTGTTATGTGTTCAAGCATGAGGGAAATCATTTGGAAATTGTTTTTGGTTTCAAGCAAACTATGGTTTTAAAACTGCATTGTTGTAGCTACTGTTTGAACATCGCTCATTAAGCTTAAATGCTTACGCTCATTTTTCCAACAATGCATGTCCTTAGACTTTCGAAGCAACTCGGGGAACAAGGGAAAATTCAAGGGGTTGGTTTGCTCAAGTATGGTTCTTAGACTTCAATAAATAGTACTAAGTAATGGGATATGACCTTTTGGTTTAAGGGGTTGTTGTTGTGTGTCCTTGCTGTTTGGGATAAGTTGATATGCCTATATAGACTTGTAAAGGCTCTTATTATGTTGAAGTATGACTTGTTGTGAGTTTTGGTTGTTTGTTTGATTTTATGCAAAGTATGGCTTTCCTTTCGAATCTTGTTATGTTAAGTTTTGTTATGATGTGTTTCTAGCATGCCTTGATGAGTGTTATTGTTTCCTTGAGTTTTTTGAGTGTTGTATGTTGTTGGGATGCATTTCGATGGTTTTATTTTGGCTTAAACAAGCAAATTCAGTCATTTTAGGCCTACCGTTTCGGTATGATCGAGGTTGTATCAAAACAAGGGACCTGAAAGGGCATTGCCATATCGATACGAGTTAGGCGTGTATTGGTACATTTTGCGACTGAAATTTGTGGTTTCGAAACATTTCAAGGGTTTTTCGATATGGGCTGGCGTTCCGAAACCCTCGAGAAAGTTTCGATACGTCTTATCGATACAGTCTTTGAGCGTATCAGAACGACCTCTTGAGGTTGACTTGGGATTTTTGACAGTTGAAGGCGTATCGATACGGGCCCAAGAGTATCGATACAACATGTTTTAAAATTGCACAAAGTAGCCTCAAAAGCTCATTTCGAGTGGTTCTTGCTCGTGTTTTTCTTTTCCGCTGCTAGTCTCCTCAAAAAGGTTTTAAGATAGCCCTTAGGCAAGATTAAATTAAAAAAAATTAGGGTTGCTAATCGGAGTGAAGCCTTAACATATTTCTCTTCGGTTTTCTCCATGTAACCCGTTCCGTGCGGTCTGGTGGCTAGGCCGGGTCGAGGGGGTTACATTTGTTGGCTTAGGTTCGCTAAGTTTCCACAAAGCCGAAAGGTAAGTGAAGTAAGTTTTATTGTGTATGGTTGTTGGTTGTGACACACGGTGATTGTAAGCATGCTTATGGTTTTCTTTTGTGTTGGGTGGGAGATAGTTAAAGGCATCCATTGCTAGTATACTGTTATTGTAAGTGGTTTTAAGTTTAAAGACTTGAGAGCCTTGGACCTTGTTCGTTGCTGACCCCAAATCATTTCACTTGTTGTGTTTATTGTTAAGTTTTGTACATGCTAGCATGGTGAGACCGAGGGAAAGGCCTAGAATGGATAATCTAAGGGTTGGGCAGATTGAGAACGTTGAGGATGTGCAAGGGGAGAACTTGCCTCCTCCTCCTCCTTCTCCGGGTGGTGGTGGAGCGAATGTTGGAGGTGTTGGACCCCAAGATGTCATTGATGTGAATACATTGATTTAGGCTATAGCCGGGGCTATTCAGACAGCTTTAGCGGGTGTTCAGTTTGCAGCACCGCCTCAAGGTGCAGATTCTGGTATGCCGTTAGAACAACTTCGTAGCTTGGGCGGAGTCGAGCTTCAGGGATTGTCTCCCAATTGTTAAGAGGCATGGTTTGAGAGCAAAATTCGTATTTTGAGATAGATGGAGTGTTCTGATGCACGTGAGCTAGGTTGCATCGTCTCTTTGCTTTAGGAAGATGCCTATACTTGGTGGACTACCATCACAACATGTATGTTATAGGCCGATGTTACTTGGGAATTCTTTAGGACTGCTTTTCGTAAGAAAGATCTAGGTCTTTGATACCTAGACGAGAAGAAGAGAGAGTTCACGACTCTAGTTCAGGGTAGCATGACCCTGTCCGAGTATGAGGTACAATTCATACGTCTTAGTCAGTATGCTTCTGAGTTGGTTCCTACTAAGAGGGAACAATGTGAGCGTTTTTTATATGGTTTGATCCAGGTGGTGAAGACCTATATGTTGGCTTCTGACTATATAGATTTTGATGTATTGGTCGTAGGGCCAAGGACACTGAACAGTCTTTGGGAGTTGCTGATCGTAGAGGTGGATCAAGTTCAGAGAAAAAGGTCGCCGAGTGGGATAGAGACCGTGCCAAGAGGCACAAGGATAGGATACCTCATCATGATCATAGGCGTGGAGGTGGTAATCTGGGGCGAGGCCATCATGGCCAAGGGGCTGAAAATCGTACTCCTAAGTGTACCAAGTGTGGTAGTAGTCATTTCGGCGAGTGTTGGGGCACTTATAGCTCATGTTGGAACTGTGGGTCTTGAGCGCACTTGAAGCGTGATTGTCCACATTCGGCTAGGGATGGACATGCTCTTGCACAAGCTGTCGAGCATCAGAGAGGCCGTGGGCGTGGTTGAGGTAACTTTTAGTCTAAGAATGATCGTCAGAGGAATGTAGCTCATGTTGTGGTAGTTCGGCCCAAGGCAGGTGGACCGGCTAGAGTTTATACGTATCATGAGAACATGAATGAAACATATGTGATTGCAGGTAATTTATCATTATAGTCTTTGACTTTGCTTTCTTTGATTGATTCCAGCTCTACACATTCATATATTTTGAGTGAGCATACGAAAGCCGTTAGATATTCCGGTTGGGATATTAGATGTGAGTATGAGTGTTATGAGTTCTTTTGGTGAGAGAATTGTAGTTAGAAAGATGTACAAAAGATTTCCTTTGATGGTTCAGGGTCATATTTTTCCCGTGGATATGATGGAATTGTCGTTTTATGGTTTTGATGTAATTTTGGGCATGAATTGGCTCGTGGAACATAGAGCTAGGGTAGATTCCGAGACAAAGTGTATGTCCTTGAGACTTTCAGATGATTATGAGGTAGTAGTAATGGGCGAGAACGCTAAGTTCTTGTCCAATGTTGTTTCAGCTTTAGAGGCTCAGAAGTTAATGGATGTTGGTTGTCAGGCATACTTGGCCTATGTTATGAATCCAAATATGAGTGAGGCACGACCGCAAGATATCAGAACAGTTTGTAAATTTCTCGAGGTATTTTCGGAAGAATTGTCTGATTTGCCGCCTGATAGAGAGGTGAAGTTTGCTATAGAGACTTATGTTGATTCTGCTCCAGTATCGATTGCTCCGTATCGAATGGCTCCTAAATAACTAAAAAAGTTGAAGACAAAACTTCAAGAACTGATAGACAGAGGGTTCATTCGTCCGAGTATTTCACCTTGGGGTGCACCAATGTTGTTTATGAAAAAGAAGGATGACAGTTTGAGGATGTGTATCGATTACCGACAATTGAATAAGTTGACAGTGAATAACAAATATCCTTTGCCGAGGATTGATGACCTATTTGATCAGTTATGAGGTGCTTTAGTGTTTTCGAAGATAGATTTGAGATCCAGTTATTATTAGTTGAAGGTAAGAGATCAAGATGTACCGAAGACATCTTTCCGCACTCGTTAAGGACATTATGAATTCTCAGTGATGCCATTTAGTTTGACGAATGCACCAACAACTTTTATGGATATGATGAATATGGTGTTTCATGAGTACTTGGATCAGTTTGTGGTAGTATTCATTGATGATATCTTAGTGTACTCTCATACCGAGGAGGATCATAATAAGAATTTGTGGTTAGTGCTACAGACTTTGCTTAATAATAAGCTATATTCCAAGTTGAGCAAATGTGAGTTTTGGACTAGGGAAGTAGCCTTCATAGGTCATATTGTATCAGTCGAGGGAATCCGAGTTGATCCTAAGAAAATAGAGGTAGTTGTGAGTTGGAAGCAACTGAAATCAATGTCAGAAATCCGTAGCTTCCTAGGTTTAGCCGGTTACTACCGAAGGTTTGTAGATGGATTCTCTAAAATGGTTGCTCCCTTGACTAAATTGTTACAGAAAGGTGTCAGATTTGAGTGGCTAGATGCAAGACAACAAGCCTTTGAGAAATTAAAAGAAGCCTTGACAAATGCTCCTGTTTTGATTCAGCCTGTGCCAGGGAAAGAGTTCGTAATTTACAGTGATGCATCGTATGTTGGCTTAGGTTGTGTGCTTATGCAAGAGGGAAGAGTGGTAGCATATGCTTCTAGGCAATTGAAGGTTCACGAACGAAATTACCCCACTCATGATATAGAGTTAGCTGTAGTAATGTTTGCTTTGAAGATTTGGAGACATTACTTGTATGGTGAGAAATGTACGATGTATATAGATCACAAGAGTTTGAAGTATCTTATAACGCAAAGGGAGTTAAACCTTAGACAATGTAGGTGGATAGAATTACTTAAGGACTATGATCTCACGATTGAGTACCATCAAGGTAAAGCCAATGTAGTGGCTGATGCTTTGAGTAGGAAAGTGGCAGTCGAGTTACGAGCTACGTTTTCTAGGCCAAGTTTGTCTCAAGATAGAATGTTCCTGACCAAATTGCAAGTTAGACCTTCGTTGATTCAGTTGATTAGAGGGAAACAATTGTAAGATGGGACTTTGGCACCTTATGTGCAAGATATAGCAGAAGGTAGACCATCATATTATAGTTATAATGATGACGAGGTTCTATGCTTCAAACGTAAGGTAGTTGTGCCGAATGATGTCGATTTGAGACGCACCATTCTAATCGAAACATACAGTAGTTCGTTTGCTATGCATCCGGGAAGTACGAAGATGTATCGCGATTTGAAAGATGAGTACTTCTGGGTTGGTTTGAAGAAAGATGTTGTCGAGTTTGTGAGTAAGTGTATGTTTTGTCAGCGAGTTAAGGCCGAACATCAGTTTCTTTTAGGTTTGTTACAACTGTTGAGAATTCTTGAGTGGAAGTGAGAGAGAATTACCATGGATTTCGTATCTTGTTTTCCGTTGACACCTTCTAAGAAGAATTCGATTTGGGTGATCGTTGACCGTTTTACGAAATGTGCACACTTCTTGGCTGTTCACACTACTTATACCTTAGATATGTTGACCAATTTGTATATCAGTGAGATTGTGAGATTGCATGGTTTACCGAAGTCTATAGAGTCAGACAGAGATCCGAGATTCACAACTGGATTTTGGGAGAGTCTGCATAGTGCTTTGGGAACTCGATTGAATTTTAGCACTTCGTATCATCCTCAGACCGATGGTCAGTCAGAGAGAGTCATACAAGTGTTGGAAGATATATTGAGATGTTGCATTATTGGATTTCAAGGTTTGTGGGAGAAGCATCTACCGTTAGTAGAGTTTGTGTACAATAACAATTAACAAACGAGTATTCAAATGGCACCTTATGAAGCTCTGTATGGTAGAAAATGTAGAACGCATGTTTGTTGGGCCGAAGTGGGACATAAGTTGATATCCTTGAATGATATGCTTAAAGGTACTACTAAGAAAGTGTAGTTGATATGCGATCGTTTGAAGGCAGATTCGAATCGACAAACGTCTTATGCCGATTTGAAAAGAAGAGAGATAGAGTATGTCATGGGCGACAAAGTGTTCTTGAAAGTCTCAAGTTGGAAGAAGGTGATGAGATTTCGTAGGAAGGGTAAGTTGAGTCTGAGATTTATTGGTCCATATGAGATAGTTGAGCGGGTTGGTCCTGTTGCTTATAGGTTGAGATTGCCGACGAGTTAGAAAAGATTCACGATGTGTTTCATGTTTCGATGCTTCGGAGGTATAGATAAGATCCGTCACATGTTATGTTAATCGAAGAGATAGAATTGAATTTAGATTTGACCTACAATGAAGAACCAGTTAAGGTTTTAGCTTCAGACTACAAAGTGTTGCGGGGAAGGACCATTGAGTTGGTCAAAGTGAAGTGACGACACCGAGGAGTGAAAGAAGCCACGTGGGAGAGGAAAGATGACATGAAGAAACATTTTCCGTATCTCTTTCTGTCAGATAAATTTCGAGGATGAAATTCCTTAAGTGGGGGAGAGTTTTAACGCCCGAGTTTAGGGCCCAAGAGATAATCGGGTTTGGTTAAATCGGTTCAGGTTAAACTAATTTTGGGGAACCATTTTTAATAAACAACTTTAAGGATTTTAAAGAAAAGGGTAAAACGGGAATTTTGAAATTAGAAAGGGGTTTTTGAAAATAGCCACCATATTCATAAAACCCATTTTCATGTTATCTTCCCCAAAACACCATTTTTAACTATTCCATTGATTCAAGCACTTCATCTAAGCAAGCTTTCAAGGTAATCTTTTTCTTGTTTTGATTTTCTCTTCCTTAAACTAGTTGTTGATGAAATCTTTCCATAACTCATTGTCTAAGTTTGTTTCCAAAATGCTTTATGTTGGGAAAATAGGAAAATGAGGGAATTTTCGTTTGGGTTGTTTGATGATAGGTTTAAAAGTGTTTTTAGCTTTTCTTTGATGTTCAAATAATGTTGGGATAGTATCTTAATAATAGGAAACCCGAAACTAGCAAAAAGGAGAGGTTTTTGGAGTTGAAAATTTGAGTTTTTGGTTTGTTCTTGTGAATAACTTTGGGTTGATGGTTCCTAGACTTTGGGTAAGTGTTTTGAATGTTGAAAGGTGTGGTTTTGATGGTAATTTCGTTGGGTTTTGGCCGCTTGTTGGTTTGAGTCGTTTTGACAATGTTTCCAAGTGTTTTCGGTTGTGAATCGATTGGTTTTGATGATAGATGTTGGGTTTCTATGTTGCTGCAAGTTTGGGGGCTTGATCTAGGTCTAATGCTCTATTTTTGAATTGGTTAGAAATAGGGGAAACATGTTTGGGGGCTTGAATCGGTGTTTCAACTATTGCTTGTGTGTTGGCTGGTGAGTGGAAATGTTTTCTAAGCTTTAACTTGGTTAATGATATGTTTTGGGGGTTTAAATTGAGCTTGATAAGCCGATCTAAGCTCAAGAGTATGTTTTAAGCATTTTAGTCTTTATTTTCGATAAATTCTACTATGTGTTATGAATGATTTCCATAGTGCATGTTTGCCATGAATATCATTGTGTTATGCATATGATTGCTTTAATTGATCCCATGTTGGTTATGGTTGTGACCATGAGAACACGAGGTAAGTTTTGGTTTGGTGGGTTATTGACAATGTGAAATCTTATTACCGGATATAGTTGGTCGACCAATAGGATGAAAGTGCACTTAGGGTAAAAGTCGTGTGTGACCTTAGTGGTGCTAGATTACATTAAGGAGGAGTACGGTGATGTGAGATTCCACCGAAAGTGTCTAGTGGTTTCGAGAACTATTCGCATATCTGAGGAAAAATGTTAAATGTCAATATACCCATGGTGCTCTAAATTCTCATGTTGAGCATGTTTTATCGTTCATTTCCATTTATGCTTATGCATATATTTGGTTACATTGTATGTATGATGAGAATGAGCATGAGGTAAGCTTGTGGCTTGTGGATGAATTCGGTAAATACACGAGAGGTTAAATGCATGTTGTTATGTGTTCAAGCATGAGAAAAATGATTTGGAAATGGTTTTTGGTTTCAAACAAACTATGGTTTTAAAACTGCATTGTTGTAGATAATGTTTGAGCACCGCTCACTAAGCTTAAATGCTTACGCTCTTTTTTTCCAACAATGCAGTCCTTAGACTTTCGGAGCAGCTCGGGGAATAAGGGAAAATCCAAGGGGTTGCTTTGATCAAGTATGGTTCTTATACTTCAATAAATAGTACTAAGCAACGAGATAAGACCTTTTGGTTTAAGGGATTGTTGTTATGTCTCATTCTTGTTTGGGATACGTTGATACGCCTATATAGACTTGTAAAGGCTCTTATTTTGTTGAAGTATGACTTGTTGTGAGTTTTGGTTGTTTGTTGATTTTATGCAAAGTATAACTTTTGTTGAGATTTTAGGGGCTCGATTCGATCAACCGTTCTTGCTCGCCAAGTGTGGAGAAGTTGGATAATTGGGTGTTTTAGTGGGAGGTGAAAATTTTGCAATTTGACACAAGGATTTATAGTGGTTCAACCTCCTAACCAAGGTCTACATCCACTACCTTAGCTCCCCACTAAGGATTTCCAACAAATTCACTAAGAATTTCGTCCTCTTTTCTAGGATTAGGAGGAAACCGTTACAACCCTCAAAGCTTTCTACCCAAAGCTTGAGGGAACACTCTCTTTACAAAGAAAGACTTAGCAAACTAGAAATCCATCTAAAAGGTGTTTGTTTGCAAGCACTCACCTAAAACCTAAACACTTGAGCAAATTTTAACAATGTAAGCTCACAAGTGTTTTCTAAGCAAGAAATAAACAATTAAAGCTCTAGACAAATTTTGACATCATAATGTTGTAACAAATGAAGCATTTTTTTATTACAAGATTCTTGGAGGACCCTTTTATACTCCCAAATGAGTTTGTAGCCGTTACTAGCCGTTTGGGATGATTTGGAGCCGTTGAGGGCTTTATTTCCCTTCATAAATACTATTCTGCAGCTATTCGTATCGATATGCGTGGAACCGTATCGATACGGCCTTCATGAGGAACTAGCCGTTGGGCTCTTGCCAGCCTAGGCGTATCGATATGCTTGAGGGCGTATCGATACGGGTTCACATTTAAATGGCCGTTGGGAAATAGCCGTTGGGGTGGTTGAAAGGGGATTGGTACGCTTACATGGGGTATCGAAACGATCTCGATCCATATCGAAACGGCCAAGCCTGTTTCGATACGGGTACGTTGAAAATACAAGTTTGGCTATTAAAACATGAAAAATCTTTTCCAAAAACCTCTTAAAATACCTCAAACATAATTCCAAGTTTTTTGGACTTAAAGCCAAGTTTTAAATTCTTTTCAAATTAGTGCAAAACATTTTTCAATTATTATATCAAAACATTAGTTCTACAATCTCCCCATTTTTTATATAATGAAACTAACTTGAAAAATAGTTTGGGATTCTCCCCCTTTATCTTTAAAAGCGTGAATAAGAGAATAAAGATATGAAATAAAAATATGAAATCAAATAAAGCTCCCCCTTATTCATTTGAAAGTTCAATTTTTCCAACCATTTCTCCCCCTTTTTATTATATCAAAAAGAATTTAAAAACATTAAGTTTCAAATTAACAATAGAGGTAAAAGAAATTTGACACACTTAAAATTTTTGGTTTAAAATTGGCTCCCCCTTACTCAAAGCATCAAAAGAATGTTAGTTCAACATATATGATTAACTAGTTGACTTAAATGAAAAATTAATCAAATAAAAGCAAAAGCAACTAGATTTTACCACACTTGAACTCAAGGGAGGATGTGAAGCCTTCCTTCTTCAAGTGTTCTTCCTATGTGTGCATGGAGCTCCCCCTCAAAGTTTGACTTGTTGATCACTCTCCATCACACCTAGCAAAAGACAATCAAGTAATTTTTGGTATCCAAATTGCTTTGGATCCATAGACGTTAGTAGCACAAAATTTTGTCCCTTAGGAATCCATTTTTCAATTTCATCATTTTTAGTTGAAGTGGTTAGTCCTTTTGGGACCCAAACACTTCTAAAACATTTTCCATTCACAAATCTAGGGGCACTAGATTGTCTTACATAAAAATTTGATTTTCCAAAATTAATTTTCTTTTGAAGTTCATTGGAAACCAAATCTTTTTCTTTTTGAACTTTAAGAAGCAAATTTTGTAAATCAAGACATTTTTGTTCAAAATCTTTCAATTTTGCTTCAAGTTCAAGATTTGTTTTGGAAAGCAAATCATTTTCAATTTTTATTTTTGAAATCAACTTTTTGTTCTTGGAAAATGATGTATTGAATTCTAAAAGCAAATCATCATAGGCATCTTGTAACTCATCAAATGTATAAGAATTTGAAATAGATGAGTTAGAAGTTACCTCCCCCTCATTAAGGGCCATCAAACATAGGTGGGCTACTTCATTATTGGTGGAGTCTTCATCACTCCATGTAGCCACATATGCTTGTTTTGAAGATGATCCATTCTTTTTGGATTTGTGGGAGTCCTTCATCTTCTTCATCGATTCATGCTTGGATTTTTCAATTTTTCTCTTCATGAACTGGGCAAATTTGTTGAAGAGATAGGCCATCTCTTCATCTTCACTTTTCTCCTCACTTGAATCTACATGATGGCATGTGGAGGATTCAACAGCTTTGACACTAGCATTGATGCCTAGCTCCATGATCTTCTTCTTCCCCATCGCTCTAATCTCTTCCTTCTTCATCTCCTCTTCTTTGTTTTTCTTCATTATTTGGTGAGTGAGAAGAGACCCCATGAGTTCATCAAGCTTCAAGGTTTTGAGATTCTTGGCTTCAATGATGGCGGTCCTCTTTGAGTCCCATGACTCGGGAAGGGAGTAGATGAGCTTTCGGACAAGCTTCTCTTCCGGGATGGCTTTTCCATAACCTTTAAGACCATTGGTGATAGAGGAGAACCTATCAAACATCTTCTCGATGTTCTCTTCCGAATCCATCTTGAAGTTCTCATACTCTAAGGTTAGGAGCCCAATCTTGGTCTCCTTGACTTCATTGGTTCCCTAGTATGTGACTTCAAGCTTGTCCCATACCTCCTTGGCACTCTCACAAGAAGAAATCTTCTCATATATGGTTGGGCCAAATGCACAAAAAGCATGTGTAAGGCTTTGCAATTAAGCTCCATCGTCTTGCGATCGTCGACACTCCATTCCGCTTTGCTTCCTTGAGGCACGAATGGATCATCTTCAACTATGTCCCATAGCTTGTAATCTCTTGACTTCAAGAAGAATTTCATCTTTGTCTTCCAATAGGCATAGTGATTTCCGTCGAAGAAAGGCGGTTTGTCGATTAATTGTGCCATTGAGCCGGTTGGTGAAATGTTGCTCGAGCTTACTGGATCTTCTCAATTGGATGTGAATCCCCTTCGATTGATCCAAGCTCTGATACCAATTGTTGAGATTTTAGGGGCTCGATTCGATCAATCGTTCTTGCTCACCAAGTGTGGAGAAGTTGGATAGTTGGGTGTTTTAGCGGGAGGTGAAAATTTTGCAATTTGACACAAGGATTTATAGTGGTTCAACCTTCTAACCAAGGTCTACATCCACTACCTTAGCTTTCCACTAAGGATTTCCAACAAATTCACTAAGAATTTCGTCCCCTTTTCTAGGATTAGGAGGAAACCGTTACAACCCTCAAAGCTTTCTACCCAAAGCTTGAGAGAACACTCTCCTTACAAAGAAAGACTTAGCAAACTAGAAATCCCTCTAAAAGGTGTTTGTTTGCAATTCTAAGCACTCACCCAAAACCTAAACACTTGAGCAAATTTTAACAATGTAAGCTCACAAGTGTTGTCTGAGCAAGAAATAAACAATTAAAGTTCTAGACAAATTTTGACATCATAATGTTGTAACAAATGAAGCATTTTTTTATTACAAGTTGCTTGGAGGACCCTTTTATACTCCCAAATGAGTTTGTAGCCGTTAGGGATGATTTGGAGCCGTTGAGGACTTTATTTCCCTTCATAAATGATGTTTTGCTGCTATTCATATCGATACGCGTGAAACTGTATCGGTACGGCCTTCATGAGGAACTAGCCGTTGGGCTCTTGCCAGCCTAGGCGTATCGATACGCTTGAGGGCGTATCGGTACTGGTTCACATTTAAATGGCCGTTGGGAAATAGCCGTTGGGGTGGTTGAAAGGGGGTCGGTACGCTTACCTAACGTATCAAAACTATCTCGATCCGTATCAAAACGACCAAGCTTGTTTCGATACGAGTTTTGGCAGTGACCAAACTTGGGCAAAAAGGTATCGGTACGGGTGCAGCCGTATCGATACGGGTACATTGAAAATACAAGTTTGGCTATTAAAAACATGAAAAATCTTTGCCAAAAACCTTTTAAAATACCTCAAACATAATTCCAAGTTGTTTGGACTTAAAGCCAAGTTTTAAATTCTTTTCAAATTAGTCCAAAACATTTTTCAATTATTATATCAAAACATTAGTTCTACAACTTTCCTTTTAATCTTGTTATGTTAAGTTTTGCCATGATGTGTTTCTAGCATATCTTGATGAGTGTTATTGGTTGCCTTGAGTTTGTTGAGTGTTGTATGTTGTTGGGATGTCTTTCGGTGGTTTCATTTTGGCTTCAACCAGCAAATTCAGTCATTTCAGGCCTACCATTTCGATACGGTCGAGGTTGTATTGAAACGGGGGACCTGAAAGGTCCTTGGCGTATCAATACGGGTTGGGCGCGTATCGGTATGTTTTACGACTGGAATTTGTGGTTCTGAAACATTTTGAGGGTGTTTCGATACGGGCTGGCGTTCTGAAACCCTCGACACAGTTTCGATACGCCGTATCGGTATGGTCTTTGAGCGTATCGGAACGACCTCTTGAGGTTGCTTGGGATTTTTTACCGTTGAAGGCAGATCGATACGGGCCCCAGCATATCGATACTTCCTATTTTAAAACTGTTCAAAGTAGTCTCAAAAGCTCGTTTCGAGTAGTTCTTGCTCATGTTTTGCTTTTTCGCTGCTAGTGTCCTCACATAGGTTTTTAAATGGCCTTTAGACAAGATTAAACTAAAAAAATAGGGTTACTAATCGGAGTGAAGCCTTAACGAATTTCTCTTCGATTTTCTCCGTGTAACCCGTTCGATGCGATGTGGTGGCTAGGCCGGGTCGAGGGGGTTACACATTGGCCCGAATAGGTATCACATAGATCATGATTTTCTTCTCTGCTAACATCAGTACCTACATCACCCTATAAATAGGGAGAGAGAGAAAATCCAAACTAATCATGAATGACTATAATTAAAATATAATAAAATAAAAAGCAAAAAAGGCAATACGAGAATTTTACATACTCTTGGGAGTTGAACCGTCGGCAATCGAGAAGTTAACATCCATTTGAAGGGTTGTCAGTACCGATCACCGTCACGTGAAGCCGAGCAGACATCGCCAGAGCTACGGAAACATCATCAAAAACGTCATTTCGCCGCCAACGAAGGTGAGCCTATTTTCATCTTTTGATTTCTGCACTTAAACATGAGAAAAGGTTAGATCGAGATTCATAAATAGAAAAAAAACATAAATGAGTCGAAAAGAAACGGTGACCAGGGCTTTAATCATGGTTGCCGAAAGGAGTTGTGCGTCATCGGAGGAATAAGTCAGAGTCGAAGATGAGTGGCTTAGAGTTTCGGGTATTTAGATCTTGGTAGGAAAGATGGAAATCACCTCACGACAGTCGGCCGGATGTGTGCGGTGGTCGAAGTTGTTGACGGTGGCTAGCTAACGGTAAACGATGGTCAGAGTGTGGCGGCAGAAGATTTGACAATACGGTGATCGGAGCGGTGATCAATGAACACATTTACTCGACCAATGAAGTGTGGTTTTGGATCAAATGTGAAAATAGGAAGAACGGTGTTTGGTTTTGTGAAGAACATGATTTTGATAAATTCTTTTTAAGAGTAAAATTTAATTTGGTGTTAGTGGTCAGAGAGTTTTGAGAGAAGGCTGAGTGAGGAGAGAGTGTGTGGGGATGAATAATGGGTGAGTTAACTTAGTGAGGGACCTTTTATAGGTGTTGCAAAACGACACCGTTTTGGTGCCGAGTCATTGTGACCCACGTGAAGCTGACCGGGTCGGGCAGTTTAGATCTGCCCCCTTCTTTTTTTGTGCTTTGGGTTGTTTAGTTATGTGTTATATTCAATTTGGTCCTAAAATCTTATAATTTGGCACATTGATTTGCAATTTAATTCAATTTAATCCATGGTTCAGTTTTCATTGTTTGATTTAAATGCAATTAATTTATTTGCATGCTTGCACATTTTAAAATTAAGCATATAGTATATTTGTTTAAGAGACTTTAACTCACCAGTGTAATTAAATTAGAGCCTTTTAGGACTAAGTTCTCTAATTAAATCTAATTAATTCAATAGGAAAGGACATTGTAGACAAGTAAATGGATGTTGAATAAAGCTCAAATATTGTAAGTTAATTAGTATCACATTGTAATGTGGTGTTAATTAAGGGAATATTTAAGTAATAAATTCAACGTTTCATTTAAACCTAGAAAAATGGAAATCACATATAATTAGTTTAAATAAAACTAAAAATGGGATTAAATAATTAGTATCACTAAAGTTAAGAATATTGTTATAGGTTTTACTTAAAATGAACAACAAAATGTATTTGGATGTTTCGAAATTTTTATTCGTGCAAAATGTATTTTCTTGCAAAAGGATATTCCCATTCGAAATGGAATCCGTTTAACAATTAAAAGATTTAACTAAATTCAGATTAATGTTCGAAATGCCAAAATGCCACGTGGAATTAATAAGGTATCGATAACGGGCGGTTGTAGGGGTGCTAACCCTTCCTTACACGTAACCGACTCCCGAACCCGAATTTTATGAAAAGAATCTTTGGTTCGTTTTTATTGTGTCTGGTCTACCAAAGTGACCGGTGACGACTTCAAAACGATTTTTAAGCATATAAAGGAAATTTGATTAAAAATGGAAAACCCCCTAATTTCAAGATCAAATTAAAATGAAAAACCTTGATTTCTAAAACCCTAATCATTATGCTATTTTCAACAAATATATCGTAAAAATGGTCGTGACAAGGGTCCTAGGAAATACAATAGTTTTGGGAATCGTAGACGTTTGTGTGTTTATTGTGATCTTTATGACCATTCTATTGAGAAATGTTACAAAAAGCACGGGTATCCCCCTGAATATATATATACATCCCGATCTAGAGCCAATCTGGTTGGAAATTCTTGTTATGATGACAATCTTTGTCAAGATTCTATTAAAGAAGATGTCGGTCCTGTTACCTTTACTAAAGAACAATATGCTAGTTAGATGAGTCTTTTTCAAGAAAAATGCCCCTGCTCCAAGTTCTATTCTTCAGTCTACTGTCAATATGCTATCTTCCAACTTTGATTATGCCCCTCAAGAAGAGCAAGGTATTATTTTCACTTGTTCTATTTCTGATTCTACAAATGCTCATTGAATTATTGATTCAGGGGCAACTAATCATATTGTAAACTCTTTAAATTTTTTAAAGAATATTTTATTTTACAAAATAAATTTGTTAAACTTCCTAATGAAAAACTAGTTCAAGTATTACATGTTGGCACTGTACAACTTTCTCCAAACTTGATTTTTTTACAATGTTCTTCACATTCCTTTATTTTGTTTTAATTTGCTTTATGTTTCTCATTTTCACTCAAGAAAATAATTTTTTTTATTTTTCTCACATAATTCTTGTTGTATACAGGATACCAATCTTTGGAAGATGATTGGCATAGCTAAAAGGAAGCATGGCTTGTACTAGTTTGATGTTTCAGAATTTTCAGGCAGCTTTGGCACTACTATTTGTAATGTTGATACTTCCATTTCTAGTTCTATTTTAAATTCCTCTCATACTTGACATGCTAAGTTAGGGCACCCTTCCACTTAACGAATGAAATATCTTGTTGAGTTGTATAATAAAATTCTTTCTAGCATGAATTTTGAATATGAGATTTTTCATTTAGCTAAGCATAAAAGATTGCCTTCTCCTTCTAGTGTTTCTGTTTCTAAGGAAGATTTTGATTTAGCTCATATTGATGTATGTGAACCTTTCGCAGTTCAAAGCATGTATGGACGTACTTATTTTTTGATTGTTCTTGATGACAAGAGTAGGTTTGTTTGAATTTTTCCAATAAAATTTTAATCTGAAGTTAGATATTTTGTTATAATTTTTTATAATTTGGTTATTACCCAATACTCTAAAGAGATAAAATGCATCCGAACAAATAATGCAAAAGAATTCAATATTATTGTGTTCTTTAGTTCTAAGGGAATAATTCATCAAACTTCTTATACTCGCACCCTCAACAAAATAGTGTAGTTGAAAGAACTTTCTGTTGCAAGAGCTTTAAGAATTCAAGCTCATTTGCCTCTTTCTTTTTGGATTGACTGTGTTTTACACTCTTCTTTTTTAATCAATATCACTCATACCCCTATATTACATAATAAAACTCCTTTTAAACTTTTATTTCAAAATAAACTTGTACTTAACAACTTGAAGATATTTGGTTGTTTGGCATATGTTTTTGTTTTACCTAAGGCTAAAACTAAAATACACCCTAGAGCTTCTAAATGTATATTTTTGGTTATCCTAAAAACACTAAAGACTACAAACTATTTGACTTAGATACAAAAACTATTTTTATTTTCAAAGATGTTATTTTCTCTGAAGTTGTTTTTCCTTTTCAACACTCTTCTTCTAAAAATGTTATTTTACCAAATGTTTATCATAGTATTTTATCAAAATATTTTCAATCCCAAAATTATTCCGACACTAATAATACTTTTCCTTTGGATACTATTTCTTCTAAATCTGTTTTAGACAATCCAATTGTAACCGATAATAATAATAATAATAATAATAATAATAATAATAATAATAATAATAATAATAATAATAATAATAATAATAATAATAATAATAATAATAACATGACTACATCCACTCCTCATATTGCATCTATTCCTTCTGAAAATACTGTATCTATTTCTAGCACTGCATCTATTCCTGTAGAAATACTGCATCTATTCCAGTTGGAAATACTTCTATCGAAAATACTTTTGTTGGTGATATTTCTGTTCAACATACTATTAATAATGCTCTCAGTCATATTGTACCTCTTCCTTCTATGGAGAGCATCAAGAAACATTAAGTTGCCTCAGAAGTTTAGAGACTATCAAATGACTCTACTAAAATTCTGAACATCTCCACATACAATGGCTTAGGTGCTATCCTATCATAATATCTCTTCTCATTATCAATCCTATATTACTTCAGTTTAAACAAGTCATTTCATATATTAGCTTATTTACTAAAGGGGTAGGTTCTACTTTTCTTGCTTTAACAGTTTATGTGGATGACATTATTCTTGTTGGACCAAATTTGCATGAAATTAATGCTATTAAGAGTGTGAAACCGATAAATTGATTTTGATATAACTAAAGAATTTAAGGACAAAATTGAAAAATAGAAAATGAATTTTTAAGTCCTCAAAACCTCTCTATATATTTAAAGAAAATTTTTTAAGTCAAAACCTCAACTTGTCAAATGTTTTCTAAGTGTTTATCAAGCCAAAACAGTGATTTTAGAGTCACCGTTTTGAAACGGCCTTTGGGCGTTCCAGAATAGTTTTGAAATTGTTAACCTTTATTTCAGAACGGGTTTCGAAACAGATGAAGAACATCGGAACGGTTTGACCCGTCTTGAAACGAAATTCAAACTTGGTTTTAAAAATATGATCATTGAAGTTTTTAACTGATTTTAAGATTGTCGTTAAGGCGTATCGAAATGCTTCTAAGTTGTTTCAATACAGGCTTTGACAGTGGCAAAGTGTTTCGAAACGAGTTTTGAAACGGGCTCTTAGCGTATCGAAACGATCGTGCCCGTTTTGGTACGGTCTATTTATTACACCCCAACGGCTCTTTCTATTTTAGTCTGTTTTGAAACAGGATCGTGTGTTTCAGAACGGGTGGTTGCAGACTACATTTATGGAGGGAAGATAACATTCCAACGGCTATATTGATGAATGCAACAACCCCAACGGCTAGAATTCAATGAGAAGGTATAAAAAAAGACCTCTAAAAGCTCCAGCAACAACTATTGATCTCCAAAGCATTATCCAAACATCAAAGCCAAGCATTTGTGCCAAAATCCCTTTATTTCTTGTAAACCCCAATTGTGAAATTGTAATTTCCATTCTTATCTATTCAATTGGGTTGAGTGCTTGTAAAAGACTACTTTTTGTATTGAGAGATATTAGTTTTAGCCTTCATCTTCTTTGTATTTCTTGTGTGAGGATTGGGTCAAATTTTTGGTAGAAATTTGACCGGTATTGTAATGGTTACCTCTTTAGCCTAGAAAAGGGGAAAACATTTAGTGGATTGTTGGAAAATCCTTAGTGAAGCTAAGGTAGTGGATGTAGAGTTCGATTGTAACTTGAACCACTCTAAATCCTCTTGTCTATTATTTTTAATTTTCAATTCCACCACTAAAGTTCTAAAAATCCAATTCACCCCCTCTTGGCTTATATTGTTTCATTGATCCACACAACAATTGGTATTAGAACCTACCAATTTGAAGGATTAACAACCACAAGAGGATTTCCTAGGAAGAGTGTGATCAACTACAAATCAAGTTATGGCTTCTACCTCCGGGTCAAGCATGTACAAGTCTCAATCAACCACCAAACCGTCGTTCTTTGTAACCCCCTCGTCCCGGTCTGGCCGGATGACCGGTCCGAGTGAGCTACACGGGGAAAACCGAAGCGAAACCCAAAGGATTCCCCCTCGGTTAGCAACCCTATTTTTTTCTTTTTATAATAATCTTGCCTAGATGAATATTAAGTCCTATGTGATTCACAACAGCGGAAAACGTTCAAAGGAAAAACACATTCGAATCACAGCCACGCATAAACAGTCAATTTTAAGCTTATAAGGCAGGCAGTATCGATACCCTAATCAGGGGTATCGATACCCCCTTTCTAGGTCAACCCAAGAAGTCAACATGTGAAGACCGTATCGATACCCTTACCAGGGGTATCGATACCCTCTTCCTCGGTCAACCTTCCTTGGTCAACCGAATAGAACCGTATCGATACTCGGGAACACCGTATCGATACGCTCCAATCTAACTCCCACTTTCAAATTACAGAGACTTTGGAGGGTATCGATACCCTAAGGGTATCGATACCCTAGGCAAAATCTGGGGCATTTGGGCAAAGAGTATCGATACCCTAACCAGGGGTATCGATACCCCCTGCACTGCAACTCCTCAAACTCAACTAAAACGGCCCCAACACGACTCTTCATGCATTTCCCGACTCACCTAAACGTATACCAACATGCAAGCACACATAAATAAGCCATGGGTGTCATTCAACATAGATTTAAGCTTTCATACATAGCATTCAATTCAATGAGCAATATAGGCAATAATAAGCATACATGAAGGCTCAAATGGTCTTAAAAGCACAAGTCAAACACAAGAGGTTTGCAACCATACATAAGGCAACCTAAACACCCTAAAGCATGCCATCATACACACCAACAATCATCAAGGTATTACATGCATACAATCCATAATTAATTCAAACATCGCATTAGGCATTAACAACAATAAGCCAACACATAGGAGTCTAGATACAAGCTCCTAAGACACGTAGCATTTCCCATTGCTAGACTATTACATTATTTGATTAAATCATACTTGAGCAAACCACCACACGCTTGGACGCCCTTATCTTGCTCCTTGCTAACTCCAAGCTAAAGATCTGCATTGTCGGAAAAAGGAGAGCGTAAGCATAAAGCTTA
Source organism: Hibiscus tridactylites (assembly GCA_958450335.1). Taxonomy (NCBI): domain Eukaryota; kingdom Viridiplantae; phylum Streptophyta; class Magnoliopsida; order Malvales; family Malvaceae; genus Hibiscus; species Hibiscus tridactylites. The sequence goes on along the minus strand of OY288285.1, from coordinate 17,408,199 downwards.
GTGAGCGGAGCTCTAAAACATAACTACGACAATGCAGGGTTCAAAGCTTTCTTTAAAAGTAAAAGTCAACACATACAAATCATCCAACTACCTAATCCTTCTACTAACATACGAGTTCAACCAAGGGTCAACAATATAGGCATTTATCATAGCATTACACTTCATAGTATGCATAAAGGTATGATCTTAGATTAAGGCAAAACCATAAAAGAGAATGATATAGTGAGATACACATGAACAACACATGGTATGCACAAGCATAACCAAACACACACGGTGGGACTACACATCACCGTTTCGACTAGTAGTTTTCCAATGGGACTACACATCAAAGTACTCTTCTACTAGTCACTACCGGTGGGACTACACATCACCGGAGTCTTATACCATTCGCTACCGGCGGGACTACACATCACCGAAGCAACGACAACCATCACGTAAGGTTCGACACCAACCATGCAACACAATATACAATCACTACTATACAACATGTACTCACTATATCATGCACGACCAAATCAAGATGTAACAAAAACCACAATTAGGCATCACTTACTACTTGGAATCTTACCGATCACAAATGGTCTTACTCACCATTTTCGTGCACAACTTGCACCAACTTACTCACACCTTACAAGGCATATCAACAACATCATTAATACCATCATACATCATTAACGATATAGAAATAGGCAGCATGCTCCTACTCAAGTATTTAAATTACATGCCTAACAAACCATCCTTTCAAGCAACGAAAACAAATGGAAAAAGGGAAATTAAAGAGGCAATTCACAACAACTTACCCTTGAGTTTAATTCAACTTTTCAAGCCAAATCTAAAATCTTTCAAAACCATCTTTGAACCAAAACATTACTTGAAAACATTTTCACCTCCACATGCTAGAACCAACCTTTGAAATCAATTTAAAACATTAACCACTCACCTAAGCTTCCAAGCTCCAAGCCAAGCAAGCAACCATTCCCACAAACCCGGATTTCCTCGCGAAGCTTCTCCAACACCAATTACCGCTTTTAGACAACCTCAAACACATTTCAAACAATTCCAATCAGCCCAACATCAAAAGACCAACCCGGAATACAATTCAATCACAATTTACCATGTTGCAAGTTATGAACATATCCCATTTTTAACCAATTCGGACAGCCCCAAAACCATGCCCAAAAACCATGTTTCCAACCTCCATTACATCCACAATCGATCCCAATTCAACCCCTATCCATAGTACTAACAATAGCCTATCAAAACCCACCTAAAACAACCCCCAAAACTCACCCAAAGCCCTCCAAAAACCTCATGTTTACCCAAATCCGAAAATTGCTCAAAATCATTCAAAATTCACATATGTTATACCATTTAACTCCTATACATCACAACTAACCATATTAAATCAAAACATTAGGCTTAACAACACAAAGTTTCCATTTTTAATCAAAATCTTTCAAAACTCTATTTTCCCAAAACTTCCATGAAAATGAAAATAAGTGGTACTTTTAAAGAGAGGGAGTTGAGGGGAAGTCAAAAACGTAATTACCTTTCAAAAATCATCAAGAATGAAGGATGGAGGAGATGAAATAGAAGCTCCCATGGAGGAGATGTTTTTGACGTTGGAAAAATGAAGAAGAAGAAGATGATGGGGTTTTGGGGGTTTATTTGAATTATAAGGTAATAAAAATGGGTTTTATTTGATATTTACACAAATGCCATTAATGAATGGCTATTGGGCTTAAGTTAGAAATTGGGTCCAACACCTTTGTTTTCTTTGTAAACCAAACCCGAACCATTATTTAATTTATTTAAATTATAGAACCGAACCCGAATTATTAAAACATTATTTTCACCTGACCCCTAAACCCGGGTGTTACATTCTTCAACGGTGATAACTACCCCTTTTGGAAGAACCGAATGCGCCTGTTCATTAAATCCAACGATTATCTAGTTTGGGATGTCATTGAAGATGGTCCCTATATTCCGATGAAGAGAGACGACGAAGGAAGATTGGTGTTAAAGAAGAAAAATGAGATGAGTGAAGAAGAGAGAAAGAAGATTCAAATCAATGATAAAACTCTTCACATGTTGTTTTGCTCTTTTGGTCTCGACATCTACTCCAAAGTTTCCTCCATCGAAAGTGCTAAGGAAGTGTGGGATACACTTGAGACCACTTATGAATGAACAAGTGATGTGAAGGAGACAAAGTTAGAATTCTCAATCTTAGCTATGAGAATTTCAAAATGGAGCCCGGTGAAACCGTGTCAAAGATGTTCGATCGTTTCTCAACAATCGTCAACGGGCTAAAAGGTTTTGAAGAGATAATCCTGGAAGACAAACTAGTTCAGAAGCTACTCTAGTCACTTCCTAAGTCTTGGGATGGGAAGAGAACTGTCATCATTGAGGCAAAAAATTTGAAGACTCTCAAGCTTTATGAGCTAGTGGGTTCTCTCCTAACTCATGAGATAATGAAGCAAGGGATGGAAGATGAAAGGAAGAAGAAAGAGAGAAGAGTGAAGAAGATAGAGGTAGATAAGAAGAAGAAGATAGGAGTGGCTCTAAAATCTTCACTACATGAGGAGAGCACTTCTAGTGAGGAGGAAGACCTAGAAGAATTGGCTATGATAGCCAAAAGGTTCTCACGGTTTATGAGGTCCAACTGAGGAAGGAAGATTCAAAGAAAAATGAACTTCAAAACCAAAAACAAAGAAGAAGAGAAGGATCAAATCATTTGCTTTGAGTGAAAAAAAAATGGGTCATATTTGTTTGGAGTGCCCTCAACTCAAGAAGAAGGGCTTTGAGAAGAAGATGAAGCTCAAAGCCAAGCTTGCTACTTGGAGTGATGAGGAGTCATCCAAGGATGAGGAACACGAAGTGACCAACCTTTGCCTCATGGCTCTTGAGGACGATTCCTCCATAGTAACCTCTAACTCATCATCTTTTGATTTTACATTTGATGAATTGCATGATGTTTATGATGAGTTAAAAGAGGTATATGATGAGTTAGTTGAGAAGTATAAAGAGTCGGTCATAAGAAATAAAAAGATTATTTCGAAATTAAATGCTAAAAATGACTCACTTTCTCAAGCTAACTTAAAATTTGAGAAAAAAGATCTTAGGTTTACAAGATGAACTTAAATTCTTTCAAGATGAAAATGTAGACTTAAACAATCTTATTTCTCAATGCAATAGTGAATACCAAAGGGTGTTAAATGAGCTTTCAAAAATGGCTTTCATAGGCATAATAGAACTGAGAAAATTTGAAGTGTATGGGTTCCTAAGGAACTCGTCAAGTCTAATAATGTTGTTGCTATGTCACCTTGGATTCCTAAGGGAACCAAGCTTTTGGGAGCTAACACTCGTGGACCCAAAGTGATTTGGGTACCAAAGATCAAAGCTTAATATCTTTGTTTGTAGGGGGAATAGATTTTGATGAAACCTATGCACCCGTAGCTAGAATGGGGGCTATTAGGATGTTGCTTGCATATGCATGTTATCATAATTTCAAGCCTTTTCAAATGGATGTTAAAAGCGCATTTTTAAATGGTTTTACAAATGAGGAAGTGTATGTGGAACAACCACCAGGTTTTGAAGATTCAAAATTTCCAAATCATGTTTTCAAACTAACTAAAGAACTTTATGGTTTAAAACAAGCTCCTATAGCTTGGTATGAAAGACTTTCAAACTTTTTGATTGAAAAAGGTAAGGTGGACACTACATTTTTCATAAAAAGGTATAAAAATGACATCTTAGTAGTACAAATATATGTTGATGATATTATCTTTGGTTAATGGAAGGTGAATTCGAGATGAGCATGATGGGGGAGCTATCATTCTTTTTGGGACTCCAAATCAAGCAAAGGAAGGATGGCACCTTCATCAATCAGGAAAAATACATCAAGGATATGATCAAGAAGTTTGGCTTGGAGAATGCAAAGCCTCAAGCCACACCAATGAGCTCATCTACAAAGCTTGACAAAGATGAAGAAGGTAAGTGTGTTGACTCTAATCTTTATCGCTCTATGATTGGATCTCTACTTTACCTTACCGCAAGTAGACCAAATATTTTGTTTAGTGTTTGCTTGTGTGCTAGGTTTCAAGCTAGTCCTAAAGAGTCTCACCTTATAGTCGTTAAGAGAATCTTTAGGTACCTTAGAGATACTCTTTGTCTAGGTCTTTGGTACCCTAGACACTCAACCTTCAACGTTCATGCTTATTCGGATGCGGATTATGGGGGGTGCAAAATCGATAAGAAGAGTACTTCGAGAACATGTCAATTCTTAGGTAGTATGCTCATATCTTGGTTCTCTAAGAAACAAAATAGTGTAGCTCTATCTACCACCGAAGTCGAGTACATATCCTTAAGGAGTTGTTGTGCTCAAGTCCTTTGGATAAAGCAACAACTCTTAGATTATGATATTAAAGTTGAAACCATACCCCTTAAGTGTGATAACACTAGTGCCATATGCTTAACTAAAAATCCCATCCAACACACTAGAACCAAACATATAGAAATAAGGCATCATTTCATTAGAGATCGTGTCCTTAAGGAAGATGTTGCTATAGAGTTCGTTGACACCTTAAACCAACTAGCGGACATTTTTACAAAGCTTTTGGATAAGGAGCGTTTTTGGTCCCTTATGAGAGAGTTCGGTCTAACTAGCCTATCTTGACCTTTTAGGAGAGTTAGGTCTAACTAGCCTATCTTGACCTTTTAGGACCTTTTTGCGCTTAAATTGCTTGATTTCTTGAAAAATGTCATGCTTATGTATTTTTACTCCTAATTTCATCCATGCTAATAGTTAGGGGGAGTATGTTTATGTTTGTACATGTTATTCCTGCTCATTCATGTCATTTATGCATATAGGACTTCATGAAACTCATTTTTCTGCAATAGTAGAGCCTCATCTGCACCTCCAAGCCTAGGTGTATCGAATCGGGTTCAACTATTTCGATACGGGTGTCTTAAAAGAGTGATCTATGACTAGGGTGTTTCGAAACGCCTTAAAAGGGTTTCGAAATGATTTGCCTCTGCCAAGAAGTGTATCGAAACTCGTTTCGATACAGGTCAACACGTGAGATTCGATACGGTCAAAGCCGTATCAGAACGGTCAACTGGACTCAAAACGTCAGTTAACGTTTCGGTACCCACATTTTGGAATGATTGTGTCTGTTCCGAAACGAATATGCGGACAGCTTTAAAAGGGTTCTTTAATGACAAAATCACTTTTAATTAAAACTTTTCAAAAAAAAAACCCTAATAACCCTAACCCGATTTTCCTTATAAAAACCATTTAAATCTCATTATTTTTCATCAAATCTTAAGGGCTTTTACACACAAACTCAAGTCTAAACAAGCCTTATCAATCTTGTGCAAGATTTTCCATTCATTCATCCAAATCCCCATCTAAGGTATATTTTTTTCTTTTTCCTTTGATTTTATTCGAATTTTAGGTTAGAAAATTTTAATTTTGTATAGATTATATGTTTTACATCTTGGGTTTTTTCAAAACTTGTAAAAAAATTCAAAATCTTAAAAAAATTTGTTCGAATATATTATTTTTTACTCATATTATTTTTACAGTTTTTCAAAAGTTTTTTCCTCTTCAATTTTTTTTTTTTACAAAAAAGCCTTTTTAAACCTAAATGGGTTTTGTCATTTGATTGAATTAAGGATATTCATGCATACACTTCAATTTTTAAAATTGTTTGCTTTATGTTTTTAGGATATTTCAATGGAAAATGCTAACAAGAAACGTAAGACAGGTCAATCGAGTGAAGCTTCAGGTTAAGCCAATATCCGTCCTAATCTCACCCAACTTTTTCTCAAAAGTCTTCGGACTCCAAAGATGAAAGATCGTTTCTCTTACGTCAAGGATATTTTCGTTTGTTGCGAGCGTGTCGTTGATGTCCCGTTCCTTGATTCCGAGCGTTTCGCTTTCCGCTATCTAGAGCGTTAGCAAGAATGTAACTTCATGGCTTTCTTGAACATACTGGATATTATCTACAAGCACATGGTTCTCATTTTCTACTCAAATGCCCAGCTCGTTGATAATGAAGATCACTCCAAAGTGATTGGCATTGAGTCATATCTCTTGGGGGAGGAAGTTCATAATCAACATATCCTTTTTAGAGAATGCTCTTGGGCTTAAGAACGAAGGCATTGATGATGAGACCCACTTTGGTGCCCACACCGGTTCCGTGCTTTCTTTGGATGCTCATGGCCGTTTCCTTCACTTGATGATTTCATGGTTTATCTACCCTTCCGGAGGTAAATTCTCTCATATTCGTCAAGTTGATTATTTTTTGCTAGAGTGCTTTTGCCAAGGAGAATGGCCAAATCTTGTCAAGATTATGTTCGCCGAGATGGTCAATAATGTGAAGCTTCGTGAAACCGATGCTCTTAAATCCTTCACTTATGGGACTGTTTTGAGCTACATATTTGGCATGCTCAACTTTGATTGCTCCTATGATTCTCCAGAACCTCGTAAAAACAAGATTGATGAATCTTCTCTCCACAAGTCCGGGTTCCATTACACTCTTGGCCAATGAGAACGATTTGATAGGCATGCCCCTCCACCTCAAGTTAAACCACAACCTCAAGCTTCGGGTCCTAACAATGAAGCTCTTACGACATTCCTCATCGATCGATTCAACACGATGGAGTCGGGTCTTGGTGCTATCAATACTCGTTTGCAATCTGTAGAGGAACGTCTCACCGCACTTGAAATCAACATCAATCGATGGACTTGTCATTATCTACCCTCTATGGTCAATGGATGACTTTTCGTCACTCACAAGCTAAGAATGATGATGATTCTTCAGATGTTGATGGTGACGATGACGAGGCTTAGGGTCTTTATTGCATCGTATATTAGATTATCATATTAGGACTAAGTTTGCACCTCTAATTTATTTATGTTTTATGAACCTATACTTTGATTGTTTTGTTTGGGATTGAGCTTTAAACTTTACTGCTTTAAGTTTTATGTTTGGATATTTGAATTATATGAGTCTATATTCTGTTGTTTATTGCTTTTAACCTTGTTTCTTCTCTTGATGAGCCTTGTTTCTTATTCTTTTTATCTAACAAAAGGGGGGAGAAGTAATATAAGAGCCAAATTTTGTTTTAAGTCGGTTTTGAGTTTTTAAACTTGAATTTTAAATTTTTTCAAAAACTTAAAAATCCATCTTAGATTGAGGGGGAGTTAGAACGTCTTCAAAAATTCAAAACTCTTAAAATTTCTAACTTGGTTTTGTTATATCAAAAAGATGGAGATTGTGGAACCGATAAATTGATTTTGATATAACTAAAGAATTTAAGGACTAAATTGAAAAATGGAAAATGAATTTTTAAGTCCTCAAAACCTCTCTATATATTTAAAGAAAAATGTTTAAGTCAAAACCTCAACTTGTCAAATATTTTCTAAGTGTTTATCAAGCCAAAACAGTGATTTTCGAGTCACCGTTTCGAAACGGCCTTTGGGCGTTCCGGAATAGTTTTGAAATTGTTAACATCTGTTTCAGAACGGGTTTCGAAATGGATGAAGAACATCGGAACGGTTTGACCCATTTTGAAACGAAATTCAAACTTGGTTTTAAAAATATGACCGTTGAAGTTTTTAACTGATTTTAAGATTGTCGTTAAGGCGTATCGAAATGCTTCTAAGTTGTTTCGATACAGGCTTTGACAGTGGCAAAGTGTTTTGAAACGAGTTTCAAAACGGGCTCTTAGCGTATCGAAACGATCGTGCCTGTTTCGGTACGGTCTATTTATTACACCCCAACGGCTCTTTCTATTTTGGTCTGTTTCGAAACAGGATCGGGCATTTCGGAACGGGTGGTTGCATATTGCATTTATGGAGGGAAGATAACATTCCAACGGCTATATTGATGAATGCAACAACCCCAACGGCTAGAATTCAATGAGAAGGTATAAAAGAGACCTCTAAAAGCTCCAACAGCAGCTATTGATCTCCAAAGCATTATCCAAACATCAAAGCCAAGCATTTGTGCCAAAATCACATTATTTCGTGTAAACCCCAATTGTGAAATTGTAATTTCCATTCTTATCTATTCAATTGGGTTGAGTGCTTGCAAAAGGGTTACTTTTTGTATTGAGAGATACTAGTTTTGGCCTTTATCTTCTATGTATTTCTTGTGTGAGGATTGAGTCAAATTTTGGGTAGAAAATTTGACTAGTATTGTAAAAGTTACCTCCTTAGCCTAGAAAAGGGGAAGAACAATTAATGGATTGTTAGAAAATCTTTAGTAAAGCTAAGATAGTGGATGTAGAGTTTGATTGGAACTTGAACCACTCTAAATCCTCTTGTCTATCATTTTTAATTTTCCATTCCACCACCAAAGTTCTAAAAATTCAATTCACCCCCTCTTGACTTATATTGCTTCATTGATCCACTCAACAAAGAGTTTTCTTCATGCTACTTTCAAAATAATGGATATGGGTGATTTGAAATACTTTTCTAAGTCTTGAAGTTGCTAGATCTAGTAAGGGTATCAATCTTTGTCAAAGAAAATATACCCTAGAATTGTTAAAAGGTTTTGATTTTCTGGATTCTAAACCTGCCTCAACACCTATTGTTACTAAAAATAAAATTTCTCAAACTGATGGAGAACCTTTAGATGATATTACCCCCTATCGAAGGCTTATAGGAAAACTTATATATCTCACTAATACTTGACCTGATATTTCTTTTGCTGTGCAACAATTGCTACAATTTTTATCAGCCACCACCACTATATACATGATTGCTGCTCATAGAATTTTTAGGTATCTTAAAAGAACCCCTGGTCGACGATTATTTTTTCCTACTAAAAATCAATTAAAATTTAATGCATTCTTTGATTCTGACTAGGCCTCCTTCCCAAACACAAAAATATCAACCACTGATTTTTGCTTCTTAGGTTCAGGTTTGATTTCTTGGGAATCCAAGAAATAATAAACAATGTCTCATTCCTCTTGTGAGGTTGAATATCGAGCACTTGCTTTTGTAACTTGTGAAATTCAATGGCTACATTTTCTTCTATCTTATTTGCATCTCAATATCTCTTATGCAAATCCGTTTTGTGATAATCTTTCTGTCATTAAACTTATCAAAAACCCAGTACATCATGAAAGAACGCAACATATTGAAATCGATTTCCATTTGATTCGTGAAAAAGTTTAAAAAGGGACCATCAAGCTTTTGCATGTTTCTTCTCACAACCAATTAGTTGATTGCTTCATAATGCTCTCCCAAATCATTCGTTTCAAGACTCTATTTTTAAGTTAAGCATTCAAAACTTATATGCTCCAACTTGAGGGGCTATTAAGATTTATTAGCTATTAATTATTTGTAATTAGTTGTATAATTATTGTCAGGTTAGTTAGAAAGGTTTTTCTTTATTTTCTTTACTTTCCTTATTACTATATATAAGACACATGTATTTGTTTTCATTATCAAAATGAATATAATAAAAGTTTCTCTCGTCTTTTTATTTTCTTTGAAAAATCTCTAAATTCAAATATGAAAATTTTTAATCTCCCAAACACAAATTCAACATTTATAGTTAGAAAAGGGGTTTTCAAAGAAATAAACACCTCAAAAGAAAACAAAAACAAGGATCAAAATAAAAATGAAGGGACTTATAATTTCAAGAAAAATACTTTGGTACACAAGCTTGTGTAAACTTTAGTTTACACAAGTCTTTTAGTTTTAGAGTTTAAAATTTAGGTTGCGATTTAATGTTTATGGGTTTAGGTTGTAGGGTGTAGAATCTAAGGTCTATGGTTAGAATTTAAGGTTTAAAGTTTAAGTTTTAGGGTGTTAAAACTAAGGATATAAGTTTTAAATTTTATAGCTTGAATATGAAGGTTGTATAAATATTTTTACACGGATTGTGATCAACAATCCAAGCTTTTTTTTTTCTCCTTTCCCCCTTAAATATTAAACCCATCAATGTTGAAACTGATACAATTGAAAGTACGAAAATTAGAGCAAATGGAAGGTTAGCGAAGGAAAATAAATGATATTTTGAACATTGTAAAAAATGTTAAAAGTTATTTTTTTGTTAAAATAATGAAATTTTTTAATATTCTCAAAATTTACTATGAAAATTTTAACGTAAATTAAGATTGAAACTCAAATAAAATGAAAGCGAAAGAACAACATTAATCACTCGACAAATTAAATGATTTTTGTATATAAACTAATTTAATTGTTAATATATTGAAAAGTTTTGGAATACCTAGTAAGTACATTTGGCCGATTGGTCAAACTGCTCATCTTTATTCTATCGTATTCACTTAGGTCATAAATTCTAGACTTACTAGGAGCACTCCCCTTCCATCCTCTAGAGTTCCTCATCCACCTCTCCTCTAAGTAGAATTAGAATTAAATTTAAAATTTGTCAATTTTTTTTGAAATACCAAGTAAATTTCATTCAATAATTGACTAACTGTTGTTTGTTGTTACAAGGATTAAGAGACATTGATATGATTTTTTTGAAACTGACATTGATATGATTATTATTTTTTAAAAAATACACACATATATATTATTAACGGTAACAAATTATATACTCAAATGAAATGGCATTTTGACTTTTGAGTTTTACACTCATTTGAGCCGCAAGCAGCAAAGTTAGTGGTATTTCGCTTCAACAAATTCGAAATCCACACTCAACTTAATTTAATTTTACAAATGAACGACATAGTTAAATATTTAAATTAATTGTATTTTCAATAAAATCAGACTCTTTTGAAAATACAAAACTAATTGTATTTTCATAAATGTATAATAAGAATGATAATCAATATATATACATATTTAAACTTAAATTAAAATAAATATGAATAGAATTTTCAACTAATAGTTCAATACATTGCATAAGTTGAAGGGCAGTTGCAGAACAATATGGAGATGTAAGGGGTCATGGCTCACCTTAATTTTTATGATTTAATTACATTTTAAGCTCCTGGAAATTTTCAAATCAATAAAATTAAGTCTAGACTCTACATAAAATTTTATGGTTAATTATTTTTAAGACCTTATCTATTTTAAATATAATAAAATTAAGTTTTGCCCATTATTTTTTTAATTTAATTACTTACACATCAGTTTTGACATTAATAAAATTAATCTTCAACCCGTTTATGATTTAATTATCTTTTAAATCCTTGTTAATTCCATACATAAGCAACTTGAGGTAATATATTTTCATCTCGAGTTAATAAGACATTTATTGACTTAATTAGTTTTGTAAGATTTTCCCAAGATCTTTACGCTCATATTCATATACATATTAGTTTCTCCAAAATTTTGATGAAAGAACCATTAATTTAAGTTTTGTATGTGTCGCTTTACGTACAAACACAATTAGTTGAAACGGTGGAAACAAAAAGTGCATTTATAAACAATTAAATGCGTGGGAACTTCAAAATCATTAATTGTGATACCAATTACTTTTTTTTGGTTGTTCTTTCTCTAAAGTTCTACCTTATTAATTTAGATTGATTTGCATCGCATATTTAATTTTAGTGGGTTAGTTTCTCAACACAAATTTTCTACATGCATAAGACATCGAACTCAAAATCAGCTTAAACGATGCCGAACTACTTACCATTGATATTCCAATTACTCTTTATTTACCAATTAGCACTATATGTTCTTTTTATTTGCATTTTCCTTTATGGTTAGAAACTTAAAAAGTAAAAAATAACAAGGGTTGAATGCAATGACAGGTATATTGCTCTCTCAAGGAGAGAGCTCGGGTTCAAAGTTTAGAGATGATATTGTTAGGAAGAAGAATTACGAATTTCAAACATAAACTATAAAATGGACATGTACTATATTAAAAAAACTTAAAGTAAGAGAGAAAAGCTTTGTTTATTTTTTTTCGAACAAAATCTTTATTTAAAATTAAAAAGAAAGAAAAAGTTAATGGGGGAAAGATAGATTAAACAATGAAGGAACACAATAAAAAAGCAAAATAAATAAATAAATAAGTAGAAAATGACCCTTTATCACAAACTTAATAAATTGCGGTATTTAAATATTTTAAAGGTTTTTTTAATAGTAAACATTTTAAAGGTTTTATTTAATGAATAGATTGAATAATGAAATGTTTATGTTATTATTCTCAAAACTAAACAAATTGAATGAAAATCTAAGAAATATTTAATTACACTTATATTTTTATTTAATCGTATTTTTATTTTCGTTCAAACTTTTCTTTATATATTAAAATTGTTATCACTTAATCATTGTTATAATTATAAAAATTAAATTTAACAATATAAATAACATCTATCGGTTTACAGTTTTTTGTTTATATATATTTGAATTATTTGTTTTAAATAAAAATCATATATATTTGAATTACTTTGGTGTTAAATAAAACATACTATATAAAAAAAAATCAAAACTTAGTGTAGCTATAGAATTTATTCAGATGCAACTTTTAAAACTTTATTAAGGTATGCTGGAATCAAATTTTCCATTTTCTTAAAAGTGCTTTATTAATGTTTATAGCTTCTAACTATTAACAATAGAACCTCTTATTTTTGTCCCACCAATACTCATGTTATTCAATTTTATATGAGTTTAAATTCTGACATTTGTCTTAAGAATGTGATATTTTTTATTTAATAAAAAAAATATGGGCTAAATGGAAGGTTATATATTGATAAATAAATAAATATTATTTTTATGGCCAAAATGTGTTATTCTTTATTGTTTATGAAAGAAGAAGCTTTATTGTTTATATATCAAAGAGAAAAGACTTTAGATTCACATTCCCTATCCTAAAACCTAGAATGAATCTAGGATATCATTCATGCAACCTTAGAATAAGTTGGCATATCATTCATGCACCCTCTCTTATTAGGGACGAAGTCATGTATTGACTGATAGATGTTATTTTATCCAAAATTTTTGGTATAATAACATTTTATATTTTTTTTTCAATTTAAATCTTAGTTAAATAAAGCGTTTGTGCCTTCCGATTTTTAAGTTTAAAAATTTAATAAATTTTTACCCCTCACAATATTTGATCATAGCTTGGTCCATATTGATCTGGTTGAAAGCAAGATGTATATGATAATGGAACCATAACTAAAGCAAATAAGAGATGAGAAGATAAAGGGGAAAGGAAGAAGTGATTAGATTAGAGATAGGATAGTGGAGGACCCAACAACACTTGTCATAATTTCTGATGGACATCCAAAAGAAAGAAAGAGATGGTGGCACTTTTGCAACCGAAAGTTTTGCATGACCGTTATGCTGGCAGTTAATTCCGTTCCACTTTGGATTCCTTTTTTTGTTGGGTTCATCTTCACTTTCATAGAATCTCCAAAAGCATTTCTTCTTTCTTTCCTTCAATGGCTCAAACTTGTGATGGTTTTTCTCCATTCAATTATGCATGCCATTGTTCGTTCGAATCCTTTTCACTGGAAAAAAATCATTTAGAGAAGAAAATAATAAATTATATTTGAAAAAAAATTAAACTAACAAATGATTATAAATAGAGTAGAAATTAATTACATATATAAAAGAATTTGGTCATTCGTTTTGAATTTCAAATAACTGTTTTGTTGTTCTATTTAAATAATTTGTAAAAGTGACAACAATCTTACAATACTATTTATTATTATATTTTATAAATAAATTTATTTTTGGTCATTTCCCAACTGAATTGGTGTCAATAACTTAGTGTCGAGTTGGTCCGTGACAACAACTCAATCAGTGAATTTATGTTAATAGAGATGCATTTGCATTCCATAAAAATGTTGAATATATAAAACTAAAGGTAACATATTAGTACTAAACAACTAGTTGGTCTAATAGGATGAGACACAATTTTTTAAACAATTTCAGAGTTTCAAATAGTGGTGTTATGAATATCCTGCCATGCATCTAAATTTACTTGAATGTTACAACGCTGCAAAATAATATTCGAGAGTTGCTTATAGCTTGCATTTTCTAACCTTGAATTGCTTGTGGTTTATTATTTTTAGGAATTTGGTATGCGGCAAAATAACTAAAGCAATACAACATAAATAAAGACTTATGGTTACTTTTCAAGAATTTTTCATGTTGAAAATTTTAAATAATTCCGAGTATTATTTTTCAAGAATTTCCCTTCTCTCTATTCTAGTATATGCATAAAGCTTTGTGAGAATTCTCTCTAGATATAAAATAATGAAGCCAAGCATGTCGATTTATAATGAGAGCACTACAACAAAACAAGCTTTTTAAGCGTCGCTAAAAACCTTTTCGGCGCTAAAAAAAATCTACAAAAAGTGTCGCTAGATCAAACACCACAGTAGTTAACGACGTTTGTGAACAGAAAATACCGTAAAAGGTCGAGTTATATAGCGGCATTTGTTCCAACAAACACCGCTATAGACATAGTTAAATAGCAGCATTTGGAGGAAATAAACGCCACTAAAGACATGGTCTTTAACGACTTTGTTCCAACAAACACCACTAAAGACATGGTGTTTAGCGGCGTTGTTCCAGCAAACATCACTAAAGACATGGTTTTTAGTGGCGAAGAAACGTCGTTAAGACCTTGTCTTTAGTGGTGTTTTTTCCTCCAAACGCTACTATTGACTATGTATCTTCCGCCTCTCTCAACTCATTACTTAGCTCGCCGTTTTGTACATGCGCTTCGCTTCTTTATATAGTTTAATTAAGATAAATATGAATTTGACGTGGGATATAAAATTTAAATCTTGTTGCAGCGTTTGTCTAACAAACGTCGCTAAAGTACGTGTCTATAATGGGGTTTGCCCAAAATGCCGCTAAAGTACGTGTCTATAGCAGCATTTGATGGAATGTAAAAATTTAACCGCGTTTACTTAAAAAATATCGCTAAAAGTACCGCTAAAAACTTGTTTTGATGTAGTGGAGATAGGAAGAATTAAGTATAACATATATTTATTTTAATTAAATTATATATATATATATATATATATATAGTAAAACCTCTAAAAATTAATACCCTTGGAACTATGAAATTTTATTAATTTAGAGAGATATTAATATATCGATAAATTAATAATTTATTAATTAAAAGAAAATTTCTCAATTCAACAAATATAAATTTGATAAAGATATTGTGTGCAAATAAATTGTAAATTGTACATAACATTTTAATTAATTAAAAATAAGTAGATTCATGTATATGTTATTAAATATATTCATGTATCAAATTATTTATATCTAACTAGACTAATGCATGTACTTAATAATTCATTGTTTCAATTTAATATTGTATTAGATTTGAATTAGACTAATGCATGTACTTAAAAAGAAACAAATTACAATAGATTCATATTTTAGCAAGTTACCAAAGTAGTAATTGTAATATTTATAAATTCTTAATTTATATTTTTGATGGGACTTTTATATTTATAAAGGGGATCTCCAAAAAATTATTATATTATTATCTTATCGAATTTGATGATTTTTTACGATGACCCAAGTAGGGACCAGAGAAATTTATTATTTAATAGAGTTTACTAATTTAAAGAGTTTTAATTTATAGAGATTTTACTATATATATATATATAATTTAAAGAGTATTAATTTATAGAGGTTTTACTATATATATATAAACCAAACCAAATTGGCATCAACTTTATATATATTGCATATGCTTAAGGGTTCAATAAGCCCCTAAATTTTTATTAAAAAAATCAATTAAGCTCCTAAACTTATTTTGTACTCAATTAAGCCCTCAAACTTAAGAAAAAAAAAATTAATTTGGCCATTTGATCAACCTTGACCATTAACGGTTTTTTTTTTAATTTATTTTTGACATATGTCGCAACAAGATAATGTCACTTGTTATTTCTAAGAATTTTTTATTTTTTATTTTTTAAAAATATATAAAAACAGAAGAAAAAAATCTATTTTTTTAAATTCTGAAAATTTTTAAAAATTATATTTGTTTTAATTTTGAAATTTATTTAAAAATAATTAATAGTAATTTTCCAAAAATAAAAAATAAAAAATTGTTATTATACAATTATAAAAAGTCAATATTGTTTTATATTTTCCAAAAATATTTTTAATATTTTTTAAAAAATTAAAATAAATTTTGATTGTTTTATTTTTCAAATTATTTTTTATACTTGTATAATAATATTTTATTTTTTATTTTTTAAAATATGTTAATATTTTGAAAATGATTATTTTTAAATAAATTTTGAAATTATTTTTTATATTTTTAAAATGGATTTTGAAATTTTTATATTTTCTAGTATTTTAAAAAATTAGATTTTTTTTCTGTTTTTAGATATTTTTAAAAATTGAAATTTAAAAACTCATAGAAATGACAAGTGATATTATCCTATTGCGACATGTGTCAAAAAATTCAAAAAAATAAACTGTTAAAGTTAATGATCAACATTGGTCAAAGGACCCAATTGATTTTTTTTCTTGAGTTTGAGGGCTTAATTGAGTGCAAACAAAGTTTAGGGATTTAATTAATATTTTTTGTAAAAATTTAAGGGATTATTGAACCTTTAAGCCTATTACATATTATTTTATTTTATTTATTTATATTTGAAATTTATCTAAGCAATTGTATTAATGAAATACTTTAGTTCAAAATCTAAACATCCAATTAAATTAATAAAAAATTAAGATAGACCCAAATTAATCTTAATCCATAATTAATTAGGAAAAAATTAATTTTTATCCATTAAATAAATTTTACATAGTCCAATTCTAATTCCGTAAAAGCATGACAACTTTATCGTTTTAAAATTTATGTAAAACATTTTTTAATCTTCTATTTTAATTTTCAACTCCATTAATTGAAAATAATAATTTATTAATTTAATATTTTATTTTGGATTCCATTAAATAATGATCCAAAATTATTAAATTAATTTTCAAATCATTTAAATTAAATCATGATTTATTAATTTAATATTCCACTTTGGAACCTATTAAATAATTTCCAAAATTATTAAATTAATTTCCAAATCATTTTAATTCTTCTACCACTACAACAAAATATGTTTTATCGACGTTTTTTTTTACTAAATGCCGCTAAATTTGTACATTTAGTGGCGTTTGTTGGGGTTTAAGGTGTGCATGGATAGATCTCAAATGATCTAAAGTCTTCTCTCCTCTCTTTCTAGTTTTCAATCTTGCCGCCGCCTTGAGATTGAAAACTATTGGTCGCCATATAGTGCATGGTCTATTTTTTTCTTTTTTTTCTACCGTTAGATCATGTCTACTCCATATTTAATCTCTGGGAGATCATATTTTTTACTATTCATGAGTACTAGTTTTGTGATAATGATCGTTGGCTTCACTGATTTTGTGATAATGATCGCTGGCTCCATATTAATCCCTCTCGTCATCACTACCACCATTGCAGACATTGCATTCTCGGCGTTGTTCCCTTCTATGATTAGGAGTTATGGCCCTTGTTAGATAGTTTTAAAAAAAATACTTCTCACTATTTAACATATACCATCCGAAACATACTCAGCCAAACTGCGTGATGCATCAACCATTCTAGTAGACATTACAATACATACATATAAGCAAAATTATCCTATAGCTTGTAACAAATCTGTTTACTCAAATATTCTTACAAATTAACCATGTAATCTAACAATGTAATCATATCACCATACTAACTTATACAAATTGTAGCTATATGCTTATATGTCATTCGAGGAGTTTCAAGGGAAAAGCATAAGTAATGCTCAAAATATTAGAGGATTGACTTGTAACTTTCAACCATATTTTATCCTTGAAAGCTTCCATACCCTGAAAATGCATGATAATGAATGCATTAGGCTTATATAACCTAATTGAAGTAGCGATTATAAAATAACAAAGCATAATGTTAATGATATTAAATGTAAAATTCAAGAAATTCAAGCATATGCTAGTAATAGACGTTTATATTTTAATCTTAACATATAAAAGACTTAAACGATCTTCCTCCTTTTAGTTGCATGCTTTTTAAGTTTGTTTTCACCGATATGTTTCCAATTTTAGGGTTTTATTCCAGGGATATCACCATGCTGCCTACCATATGTGGTGTCTCGTTTGTTTCAGTGCTTCAAAGGCATTTTTGCATCCAAACACTCACCATCGAGCAGTGGCGTGTGCAACAGATTACTCTTGGACGAGATTTTCTCTTATAGGCCCTATTTTTTTAAATTTAACTTTTATCTTTATCTTGGACTCTTTGTTCCCGAGTTTTTGTTTTATTTTATTTTTTCCTTTTAATAAATTTATTCCTTCTTTACTCATCTACTTATCTTACTCATCTTTCTATTTCTCTTGGACTCTTGCATGTAGAGATGTCCCCCCATGCAATTATATAGCTGAGATCCCACAACCAGATAAGGGAAACTATTTTTGGCATCACAACACTAGAGTTTCAGGGTTTATCCTGTGCCACGATGTTTGCCTCCCTAGGGAGTCTCTGTTTGGCAGGATCTTCATCCATGCCTTTTGCTATTTAATTGAGCTTGTCCTTCCTCTAGATTCTGACAATCATTCTACCACAATATCTCAATTCTTCAATTTAGTTAACAACATGTATGATTCTATTCTCGAGCAATTGGGTGATCTCACTTTCGAAGAACAAAGTGTAGTTTTCACACTTACGGTAAGTATAGAGGTGCCTCAGGAAGACCTGTCTCACTCCTTGGTTGGAAAAGTTATCTCTACCAAGAATATTGATGGCACAGTCTTGATTCGTGTTTTTCACTGTCTGGGAGAAAAGAGAAGGTCCAAACCATCATTAAACTAAAACGGAACTTCTTCCTCATCAAGTTTATGTCCGCGGCTACCATAGACGATGTGCTTAAACGAGCTCCTTGGGTTTTCAACAAGGAGTGGTTCGCCCTCCTCCCTTTGAATCCAATCTTTTTTATTACTGACTACTCCTTTACTCACATGAGGATATGGGTTTGAATTTATCGGATACTGTCACCTATCCAAAAGTATTATTTTTATTTCCAATTTTACAATTCTTTTGCTTGTTTTTAGGTACATTTAGTTGTATTAGATTGTTAGAATCATGCATTTTCATAAGGAGTTTAGTATGCAATATATGCTAGTGCGAAAGGTTGTTTTGGTGGCTATTTTTGTAGGTTTGGCATAGGTTTCAGCACAGGAAAGGAACACATTTAGGATTGCCAAGGAGAATGCCAAGTGCTGGTGGCACAAAAAGACTAGACAGTGCCAAGCACTTGTTGGTAGAGAAGTGAACTTGATGCCACACCAAGAGGTTGTTGAACCTCGAAAAAATAGGAAAAGATTAGGCTCCTAAAAGATCGCAAATGGACCAATCTCTGGAAAAGTAGAAGATAAGGTGATGCCAAGCTATGTTGGCAAAGACTTGCCAAGATTGTGTGCCAATGCAACATCGGCATGATAATGTCAGCCCTAACTTGATAAGCTATCACACCGATCGAATAAGACTCTATCTCTTATCCTTGGAGCATTTGAAATTCATATGAAGAAGCTATCTTATTTTCCTCTTCGCACGAATATTTAAACACCAACTGATCAAGCATTTGATAGGATTGTGAAGGCTTAGAGTGATAAGAGTGAGGTGCTGGAATGATCGACAAGTGACAGTCAGCTGCACCGAGGAAGGGAGGTTCAACCACTTGGCCGAGATCTTGGATTTGAGGGCTGCATCGAGAGACCCCTTGAGCCTATTCCCTTAGCTTTAAGTTATTTTTCTTTTGTTTTTATGAGGATGTATTTGAAAACGGTTATGGTTTTGTTGGTTAAATCCCTCACTATGAACTAATTTCATAGTTGGTGGGAGATGTTTGGTTTAAACGTTGCAATCATGCCTTAGTTTCTTTAATAATAATTATGTTTCGACAAAGTTTTTCTATTCAGCATACTTGAATTTTTCCCAAGTACTTTGCCAAGCGAGAGCTGGCACAGTTAGCCTATTGCCCTTCAATATCTTAACAGACTTGGGGTGGTGACAATTAAGTTGTTGAATATTAGGGAGAGAAGCTTCGAGAGAATTTGTTCAAGTAGATGAACTTACTTCGAAAGTGATATCTACCCCTAGGAGTATAAATTGGTACTTAATCAACTTGGTTCATTAAAAACATTCACTATAGAAATATAGGGGTTTTTTCATAATCAACTTAGGTCAATTACCATCGAGAGAGGTATTTCTAATGTTGAAACTGCTCAGCAAGCAATGCCAAGATAGTTTGCCAACAAGGGCTGGCATGAGCAACATTATAACCTGGCATTCCCTACCAACACGCATCATTCATCAAGAACACCTTCCTTGCCAACATTTTACTTTAATTTTATTTTTCTTTTTAATAGTTTTAAAACAATATTCAAAACAAACATCTTTTCTTCGAAAGCAAGTAACAATCAAACAATTGAATTCCAAGACAATATCTATGGGATTGATACTAAGCTTACTGTTTTCTTACTTGCAGATCGTGTACACTTGCACGCAAAAGACTCTTCTTGTTGCTTTATAATTGACCATCCTTTATAAATTTCCCCTTTTGTCAATATTAATTTACACATCTTCTACAGAGTCTACAGATACCTATCATCCTCGTGACTGAAGACCTTGCCCGCTCCCTTAGTGCTTACATTGGGAAGGTCGTTGGGACAAACACCCATATTATGGACGATAACATGGGCGATTTTATATGTGTCTGTGTATTCCTAGACACGACCAAGCCTATATGACATTGTGTTGCTCTTGGAGGATCTAGAGACAAGCCAAAGATGTGCCCCCTTCAGTGTGAAAGGCTCTCAATTGTTTGTCATGATTGTGGTTTGATCGGTCACTTGGTTCTTTCCTGCATGACTGTAAGGTTGACGCATCCACAAAACAACAATATGACTATTAGCTTAGGGTTACCCCTCAAAAGCCTCAAGGACCTCCACGCTAGAGAGGCAAGATTATTTATCATGAGGCTAACACATCGGTAGTTGCTGCCCCCTTCCCTGTCAGTGGTTGTTGCTCTTGTGGAGAGTGACAAGACCGTGAATGAAGCAATTAGGGTTGTGTGTGCGAGAAACACATGTGGCCAATGTTGAGGCTGAGAAAAAAACTTCTATGACTGAGGAAACATCGGTTGAGGCTGAGATCGAAGATGCTAGGACCAATGAAGAACTACTAGGATTGAGAATGAAGTTGTTGTTGCATGTAAAAGTGTCTATCGCAATGTAGTGCAAGTGTACACGACGCAAGTAGTAAAGTGATACGTAAGTATCGGATATCGTCTCCACAGGGACTGGGTTAATAGCTTTAACCTTAGTTTTCTGCACGAAGGGGAAAGAAAGAGTTTAATAGTTTGTCATGAAATAATAAAGATGATTGAAAATAAGAGAGGAAAATATTCAGAGTAAAGAATATGCCGGTACTGATCTACTCCACAGTGCAAGTGTTTGCAATGTCTAAGACTTCTCTGTTCTGTCGTAGCGCCTGTCGCGGCAGCACCTGCTGTGGCAAAGGTCTATTGTTGTCGCGGCAGCGAACACACAACTCAGCACTTCAAGCTTGGCAAGAATCCCTGCTATGACTTGGTTTATCCCTAGGTCCAAGTCTGTCGATGAACACGTCTTTGATGATACCTCCCGGCGTGAATCGAAGGATGAACACCGATTTTTTTGAATTCTTCCTTAGCCACTTAACCTCGTCCTATCCCTAGGTCCGAGATAGTTCAACCATAAACTGGAGAACTTAACTCTTCCAATATTAAGTAAATGTGTAATCTCACAATGTTCTCCCGCTACTCTTGCAAGATGTTGAAAACCAGAATAAGCAAACTTGAAGTCTATTTTATTGAACAGACGAAAATCCTAAAACAATGCAATCCTTGCAACTACTTTACAGAATCAACCCTTAGCCCTAGGGGAAGTTTAGAACATGATGAGAAGGGGGAAAACAACTAAGGTTTAGGGGAAGACGGCTAGGGAGTAAGATATCCTTCCATAGGTCGAATTACATGCCTTTATATAGGCTTTGGGTTCAAGTTTTCTAATATGGCAAGAATACAAGTTTAAATTAAAGTGCAACTCTATTAAAAGACTAAATCTTCAAAGTAGATGTCGTTAATTCGTCCTTCCTTCTTGCTTGGAGTTTCTTCCTTGAACTTTGGGCTTGGCCTTCATTCTGATCTAGGGCTCAGAAAAATATAAGAGTGTGTCACGACAGATCGGCTTAAATTCATCTTTCTGTCGAGCTCCACTTCACTTCTTCCCCTCACCATTGTTGTCATCCTTAGCTGCCACGGCATCGTCCATGGCAGTATCGTCCTTCTCGTCTGATGTCCAGTTCCAGCTCTGCTTCTCCACTTCCCTTCATCTGCTACAACAGCTACCTACAAAAGCAACCAATTTCAGCAGAAACTGTGCCATTTAATATAATTGTGATGTATGAATGAAAACTATCCTAAATGCAATGAATTATGCTTGAATGCAACAGTAATATGAGTTAAATAGGGGTAAAATATAGGACTTTTACACACTCAACACACCCCCAAACTCAAGTTTTTGCTTGCCCTCAAGCAATTTAGACTTAAAAAGAAATAAAAAAATTTTGTTTGGCTTAAAACAGTGAACTTTGCTTACCTACCATTAATTCCCTATTGTGAGCAACACCCTATTGGATAATTCAGGATTCATCTGGAACCTTGCTATAATTCTTGTGTAGTGTGTGCATGTTTTGTGAACAATTATATGCCTAGACTCCCTTAGTTTACTAGAATAGCTAAGCTTCTAACTTGAATTTTTATGCCAATTTTCATCTTTTTGGAGGAAATTCTTAGGCTCATTTAGTTTTTAACTTAGACTCAATTTCTCTTTTCTTAAGCTTAAGTTTGACTAGAGCCGGTTTCGGGCACCTCTAGCTAACTTCCTAGAGCCGGTTTTGGGCACCTCTATGTGTATTGAGTTTATTTTTCTGTAACTTCTTTTCCTAGAGCCAGTGTTAGGCACCTCTAGGGGTGATTCAAGTGTTAAGCTTTTCCCTATTCTAGTTTACTAGTAGAGTTCTAGATAGTATAAAAGTCACAAAAGGTGTTTAAGAATCATAACTATAGTAAGGCTCTAAACTGTTCCTAAAACTATCCTAGAGGCACTGCCACGACAGAGGTTGTCACGGCAGGTAAGTTCAGTTCAAAGACTTAAGCCAAATTTTCATTTTTAAGCAAAAATAAACTAAATAAAAGACACAATTTTTAAATTTAAAGACACTTCATTACTGGAGGGATACCACCCCAATACTCAAGGGTTGCATTGCCCTCAATGCAAATAACAGAATGAAAAAGAAATAAAAACAACATCACAAAATAGCAGAAACAAATATAAGAAAAGAAACTTAAATTTTAAGCGTTGTCGTCGCTGTTGTTGCTGTTGCTTATTCAAATCTGCTGGCGGGCAGTGACTTTCCTTGTCGATGCCGGCAGATGGCTGGGAGAGGCAGAGGTGTTCTTGTTTTTGGCTTCCCTTGGAGGCTGGATGCGGGTAGGTGAGATGTGGGGTGGTTTCTCCAACACCTGAACCTCCTCAGAGGAGCTACTGCTGCTGCCAGATTTTCCTTGGTTGAATGGTCTGACTCCGGGGCCTGGTTCTATTGTTTCACCGGGGTGAACTCCTTGGACAAGTTTCTCTTGACAGAGGGCTCGTCATCGGATGCCCCCCAAATTTCAGAGGAGAAGAAGCCAGCTATATACTTGTCGAGGTCGGACATGTGCTCTTTTCTCTTTTCTTCCCTGGCAGATGTTGTGGTCGTGTGGCTGTCGCCTGCAGCTATTGTGGTCGGGGTCGAGGTGGACGCGACATATGGTGTTCTCGGTGTGGCAACAAGGGTAGGGGTATGGGTTGGTGTGGGGGCAGCAAAATAATGGTCGGGGAAGGCAGGAAATAGTACATCAGGAAAATTAAGATTGGTTTTAATGAAATGTACTGTTGCTGTTGTGAAGTCCCGAATGAAGATCATCAGGCCCAGTTGTCGTTCCTTCATTTTCTGTAGGGCAACGAGGATTTGTGTTGAGGAGTCTGCTGGGGGAGCTTTTACAGTGGGCTGCCTTTGTTCTGTGGTGGTAGGCTCTGTCTAGGTGGGCTCTGTCGGCTCACCTGCTGCGGCAGTGGGGTCGAAGGACGACATGGGCGTGGCAGCTTTCAGCTCCATCAAGCTGAGGATGTTCCTTTTCGTCCATCCTTTTCCTCGGACTCTCAAATCCTCAACAGCTTCAGGTACGTTGTGGCCACGGAAGAGGGTTGTTATGAGGTAAGGGAAGATAAGTGGTCCTGATTGCCGGTACGCGCAATCCAAAATTCCCTCCTGAGCGTATCTACCAACGTTAATAAGCCTCTCATTTAGAATTGAATGGATGAGGGCTAACCTTGGTTGGTCTACCGTGTTGTTGTGCGAGGAGGGCATAATCCTCTTTTTGATGAATGCATTCCATAGCTTGGCTTCGGGAGTTAGTTGAACTCGTTTCACCGTCCTTGGATGTTTGGGATCGGTATTCCATTCAGTGCCTTCGTCGGTGAGTTTTTCCATGACAACATCATAATCTGCCAGCTCTAAGCTCTCCACAAATCTCTGGTGGTCGTCTTCCCGTCTGCCAACATAGAATCCATAAAAGGGTGTTGATGTATTCGGGCTCAAAGGATACCTCCTTCCCACGAACCGTCACTATTGTCGCCTCCCTGCTATCGATGGCAGCATAAAATTCTCGGACTAAAGTGACGTTCATTTCTTCCGGCTGCTCGGCAAACATCTGCCACTGCAGGGCTTTGATCTTACGTGCTATAAATGGTTTTAGCCCAAGGTTCTCCGTTTGGGTGGTATAGATGAAGCCATTCTCCTCCTACATATCTCTGGCCTGGAAGGAGCTGGGAGTGGTTGCTGCTGGGGTAGATCTTGAGGCAGCACTACGACGGGTGTTTCTGGTACTCATATTGCAAGGAACTGTAGAAAAAGACGAAAGCAAATGAAATTCTAGAGAGGAAACAAGTAGAGAGAGTAAGAGTGAGTGAAAAATGAATAGTAAAACGAGGTTTATATAGAGGAGGAGTTTGCTGCCCGTTGGAGCAGTAACGGTAGGCGCGAATAACGGGGCCAACTGTTACGCGGTTTCTGACGTGTTTGTCACACATTTCCATGTTTGCTGCGCGTCTATTACGCATTTGCGTGTCTGCCGCGACAACGTGTTGACAGGCTGGATTTTTCGTGTCTGTCACGGCATCTATAACGATAGGCTCCTATTTTGGGCTTTTGGGCTGATGGAATGATGGTGGGCTGGATTCACTTCTCCTTGACTCCTTTATTTCCTAAAAATAATAAAAATAAAAACTTAGTTCGTAAAAATAAAATAATTCTAATTGCCTAATAAATATAGATAAATAATTAATAAAATTAAATTAGGTTAAATTAGGGATGCTAGGAGGGGCATCTCCTAAGGTAACCACTTCCTGCATTCTTGGGGCTTCAGTCCCCTGATAATGCTTTAATCTCTGTCCGTTGACTTTAAATTGGTGCCCGTCCTTTAAAGATTTGATCATGATGGCACAATGAGGAAAAACTTGCACCACTTGGAATAGGCCGGACCACCTAGATTTCAACTTCCTTGGGAAGAGCTTCAACCTAGAGTTGAACAACAACACAAGCTGCCCTGGGCAGAACTGTCGTGGTAGCAACTTCTTGTCATGCCACTTCTTTGTCTTGTCTTTGTAAATCCTTGCGTTGTCATAGACCATTGCTCGAATTTCTTCTATCTCATTCAAATCAAGTAGTCTTTTCTGTCCTGCCTTGATGGCTCAATATGCTCTGTGCTCAATCTCAACATATAGATGACATGTTTTTCCATAAATCAGCCGGTAGGGTGACATTCCCAATGAAGTTTTAAATGTTGTTCTATAGGCCCATAGTGCATCGTTGAGGTGTAGAGACCAGTCCTTCCTAGTTGGCTTAACCATCTTCTCCAGAATGTTCTTTACCTCTCTATTGGATATTTCAGCATGTCCATTGGTTTGAAGGTGGTAAGCTGTTGCGATCCGATGTTTGACACCATACTTTTTTATGGCAGCAACTATAACCCTATTATCAAAATGTCTCCCTTCATCACTGATGATCGCCTTGGGGATGCCAAATCTGGAAAATATGTTTTATGCAAAAACCTTTGAACCGTCTTGGCATCGTTTTTCTATGTAGCGATTGCTTCAACCCATTTGGGCACATACTCCACTGCCATGAGGATATAAAGGTTCCCACATGATGCTGGGAAGGGTCCCATGAAATCAATCCCCCAAACGTCGAAGATATCAACTTCAAGAATGTTTTGCAGTGGCATCTCATGTCTTCTTGAGATATTTCCAATCCGTTGACATTTATCACAGCTTTTGTAGAATGCTTGGGCAACCTTGAACAGTGATGACCAATAAAATCCCGACTGCAAAACCTTGGCAGCAGTTTTGTTACCATCTAAGTGTCCTCCATATTGTAAAGCATGGCAGTGATGAAGCACAACTTCCTACTAATCCTATGGTACACATCTCCTGAATGATCTGATCTGCACACATTTTGAAAAGAAGAGGTTCGTCCCAATAATAATGTTTAACATCATTTTGGAACCTCTTTCTAGCTTGATAGTTAAGATCAAGAGGAATTATTCCGCTAACTAAATAATTAACGAAATCAGCATACCAAGGGAGTTCAGAAAACTTACCTGCCGTCGTGGCTGTCGTGGTAGTGCTTATGGCAGCGAATAGTTGCTCTTCAGGGAAGGTCTCTAGTATGTATGTCTCGTCTGTTGGGAGATTCTTTCCCTTCTCCAATCTTGACAAGTGATCTGCAACTTGGTTCTCTGTCCCCTTTTTGTCCTTGTTCTCAAGGTCGAGCTCTTGCAGTACCAGAATCCAACATATCAGTCTAGGCTTTGCATCCTTTTTGGCAAACAAATACTTTAATGCATAGTGGTCTGTGTGGACTATGACCTTCGTTCCAAGTATGTATGAACGAAACTTGTCAATCGAGAACACCACATCTAGTAATTCCTTCTCCGTTGTGGTGTAGTTTACTTGGGCGTCGTTCAGTGTTTTGCTGGCATAGTATATAACATGAAAGAGCTTGTCCTTCCTCTGCCCAAAGGCTGCCCCAACAGCATAGTCACTAGCATCACACATGATCTCAAATGGTAGTTTCCAATCTGGTGGTTGTACTATCGGGGCTGTTACCAGCTTTTCTTTCAGAATTTTGAATGCCTTAGTACATTTAGTGTTGAAGTCGAAGGGACGGTTCTACTCTAAAAGATGGCATAACGGCTTGGTGATCTTCGAAAAATTGGCTATAAACCTTCGATAGAAACCAGCATGCCCTAAAAAACTTCGAATTCCCTTGACTGTGGTGGGTGGTGGCAGCTTTTCAATCACCTCAATTTTTTCCATGTCGACCTCAATGCTGCTGCAGCTTACTTTGTGGCCAGGACTATCCCTTCATCCACCATGAAGTGGCATTTCTCCCAGTTCAATACCAAGTTCGCCTTCTCGCATCTCTCGAGTACTTTCTGTAGGTTGCCTAGGCAGCTTTCGAAATTGTGTCCAAACAGAGAAATCGTCCATGAATATCTCCAGGAAGTCCTCCACCATGTCAGAGAATATTGCCATCATACACCTCTGAAAAGTTGTTGGTGCATTGCAAAGTCCAAATGGCATCTTCCTAAAAGCGTAAGTACCGTATGGGCAAGTGAAGGTCATTTTTTCTTGATCTTCCGGTACGATGGCTATTTGGTTGTAACCTGATTAACCATCAAGAAAACAATAATAAGGCTTTCCCGCTAATCTATCAAGTATTTGATCAATAAAAGGCAGGGGAAAGTGGTCCTTCCGGGTAGCTTTGTTAAGCTTCC
Organism: Hibiscus tridactylites; assembly: GCA_958450335.1. Classification (NCBI taxonomy): domain Eukaryota; kingdom Viridiplantae; phylum Streptophyta; class Magnoliopsida; order Malvales; family Malvaceae; genus Hibiscus; species Hibiscus tridactylites. Next base: position 17,380,290 of record OY288285.1, on the reverse strand, counting down.
GGTAGTCCATACAAACCCTCCAACCGGTCACAGTCCTAGTTGGGATTAACTCGTTTTCTTCGTTAGTCACCACAGTTATTCTTTCTTTCTTTGGAACGCACTGCACCGGGCTCACCCACTTGCTATCCGAGATGGCATAAATTATCCCAACATCTAGCCATTTGATAATTTTTTTCGGACCACTTCTCGCATAGCATCATTCAAACGTCTCTGGGCATCAATGGTCGGCTTGTGGTCATCCTCTTGGAGGATTTTATGCATGCATAGTGCCGGGCTGATGCCTTGGATATCAGCTATCGTCTATCCAATAGCCTTTTTTGTGCTGCTGTAGCATCCCTATCAGATGCTATTCATGTTTCTGCATCAGCTTGGAAGAGATGATTACGGGCAACATATCATTTAATCCAAGAAAAACATATTTTAGCTGCCCTGGCAGTGGCTTAAGATCTAGAACATGTGGCTCTACAGTTGATGGCTTTTGGACTATATGTTCATTCGAGGTATAATTTAAGGGCTCGAATAACTTACCTGGACGATTGCCTATCCAGTTTACCTCCTCATGATCTTCAGTATCAGATGTGTCAGAGTCTGAGGAGTTGTTGTCGTTATCGCTGTCGTGACAGTCTTCTAAATGGCTGCTAGGGCAGTGGCCAAATTTGATGTCATGGCAGTCTGATCTGATGCAGGGTTGATCAAGGCTAACTTCAGTGATAGCCTTGCATTCTTCTTCTGCATCAGCGTGCTTTATTGCTTGGAGAACATTCAGTTTGATCTCTTGATTGTTCACTCTCATAGTGAGTTCTCCCTTTTCTACATCAATCAGTGATCTTTCTGTGGCTAAGAAGGGTCGCCCCAAGATGATTGGTGCATTCTCATCTACTTCACAATCTAAGACAAGAAAGTCAGCATGAAAAATAAATTTATCCACTCTTACCAGAATATCTTCAATTTTTCCTTCCGGATGCACGTAAGAGTGGTCTGCAAGCTGCAACATAACTGTTGGGGGTCGTGCTCGTCCGATACCTAATTTCTGAAACACAAATTTGGGCATTAAATTTATACTAGCACCAAGATCACAAAGTGCCTTACCCACAAATTTATCTCTAATTATGCACGGTATTATGAAACTCCCAGGATCCTTCTTTTTCTAGGGTGGATGCTTGTGCAGAATAGTCATGCATCCTTCTGTCAGCTTAACCATTTCAAATTCCCCAAGTCTGGATTTCTTCGACATGGCATCCTTGAGAAATTCGGCATAACCATGCATCTCCTTGATAGCATCTAACATCGGAATATTGATGTGGACCTGCTTAAAAATGTCATAGATCTTCTTAAGCTGGGATTCCTGTTTCAATTTATGTAACCGCTGAGGAAAAGGAGGTGGAGGACGATAATCTGCAATGTGTCATTCACACTACATTCGGATCTGAGGAGGCTTAGGTTCTTCATCCTTCTCCTCTGTCCCTTCTGCTATCTTGACAGGTTTATTGGCAGCAGGTTGTTTGTCGTCTACCGGGGCAGCATTTTCGGTAGTCGATTCTAGGGCTGCTTCCTTAACTGGTTCAGCTTCCTTCTCCGACCCTGGTAATTTCTTCCTACTCCTAGTTGTGATGGATTTGCACTGCTCATGTGTGGGTTGTCTAGCGTTTTCAGTATCGCTAGGGAATCCTCCATTCTGCCTTGGTTTAATATGCTGGGAAACTTGACCCATCTGTTTCTCCAGTGATTTCAGAGTAGCTTAATGGTTAGTCATCCACATCTCTGTTTTATCCATGAATGACTCAGTTTTCTTGACGAAGTGATTCATGTTTTCAATGTAAGTTCTTGTTTGAGACATAAACGTAGCCAATGTCTTCTCCAGTATGCTAGTCGTGGCAGCTGGTGGATGTTGCGGCTGCTATTGTGGTTGCTGTCGAGTCAGTAATCTTGGTCCCCCTGATTTTGAGTGTTCTGTGCTTGAGGATTCAGGGCATTGTTCGGGTTGCTCCAAGAAAATTTGGGATCCTTTCTCCAGTTGGGATTGTAGTTGTTGGAATTGTAGTTCTGTTTGTTGTAGTTCCCAACATACATCCCTTCCTCTAACTGTAGCGGACAATGTTCCGAACTGTGATTCTCATCGCAAGTTTCACATACCTCTTCAGCAGAGTAGACAGGTTTTGAATCTTTTTTCAAGATCTTTTCCATTGCCTTTGTGAGATATGCCACCTGTGTTTTGAGGGAACTGTCAGCCTCATAATCTTTCACAGCTAGTACTCGTTTACCCCCTTTTCTTGATGTAGGAAACTGTTCCTCGTTCTTTGCCAGGTTTTTCAATACTACCATTGCTTCATCTGGATCTTTGTCCAACAATAATCCATTCACTGTTGAATCAATTCTCATACGAGTCTGTAAGTTGGCAGCATTATAAAACTTAATTACCTAGTTCCATACGGGGAATCCATGCATCAGGTAGTTCCTCAATAGAGTGGTAAATCTGTCCAATGCCTCGTGCATTGGCTCGTCATCTTCCTGTTGAAAAGTAGCAATTTCGTTACGTAATCGCTTAGATAAATATGAAGGATTAAAATGAGACAAAAATTCACAAGTTAAATCTTCCCAAGTTCGTATTGAACCCGGCGTTAGTTTATTCCACCAAGTTTTTTCCATGTCCCTCAATGAATGAGGAAATAACCAAAGCCTCGGTATCTCCGGATTTACTCTTGGTAGTCTAAACGAACCACATATTTCCTGAAACGTTTTCAGATGCTCTCTAGCACCCTCTATAGCAGCACCACTAAATTGGCCAGCGTTATTAATCATGCTGAACATGACAAGTTTCAACTCGAAATTTTCAGCTTCCACTTCTGGCAAGATGGTCTCTAGTTCCACGTGATCATTGATCATGTAGTCTCGGCATGACCGGCGTGTGGCAGCAGTAGGAGGATCGACAGGCTGTTTGTTTCCTCCATCTTCGATAGGATCTTCAGGACATTGGAGATCCCCTTGGTTGTTCCTTCTTTCTCCGTGCCTTTCGTTCACCATTGCTTCTAATTGTTCCTCCAGGTACTCGTTTCTTTCTACAAGGAGGCAGACTCTTTTCCTGAGATTGCACGTTCGTTCGATTTCAGGATCTAACTGGTCTCAGGTTCTTTTCCTCGTTGAGATCTGTGCATAAGCAAACAAAAGACCTTGCGAAAGGTACATGGTGAACAATCCAAGTAAAAACACAAAAAATAAAAGAAGTGCAGTAAAAGGTATGGTAAAGATATGTTGCTAGTCCCCGACAACGACGCAGAAAACTTGTTGCGTGTAAAAGTGTCTATCGCAATGTAGTACAATTGTACACGACGCAAGTAGTAAAGTGATACGTAAGTATCGAATATCGTCTCCATAAGGACTAGGCTAATAGCTTTAACCTTAGTTTTCTGCACGAAGGGGAAAAGAAAGAGTTTAATAGTTTGTCATGAAATAATAAAGAGGATTGAAAATAAGAGAAGACAATATTTAGAGTAAAGAATAGGTCGGTATTGATCTGCTCCGTAGTGCATGTGTTTGCAATGTCTAAGACTTCTCTGTTCTGCCGTAGCGCCTGTCACAGTAGGCAGTAACACCTGCTGCGGCAGCGGTCTGTTGTTGTCGCGGCAGCGAACACACAACTCAGCACTTCAAGCTTGGCAAGAATTCATGCTATGCCTTGGCCTATCCCTAGGTCCAAGTCTGTCGATGAAAACGTCTTTGATGATACCTCCCGGCGTGAATCGAAGGATGAACACCGATGTTTTTGAATTCTTCCTTAGCCACTTAACCTCGTCCTATCCCTAGTTCCGAGATAGTTCAACAATAAACTGGAGAACCCGTACTTATTCCTTTTGTATACTTAACTCTCCCGGTATTAAGTAAATGTGTAATCTCACAATGCTCTCTTGATACTCTTGCAAGATGTTGGAAACCAGAATAAGTAAACTTGAAGTCTATTTTATTGAATAGAAGAAAATCCTAAAACAATGCAATCCTTGCAACTACTTTACAGAATCAACCCTTAGCCCTAGGGGAAGTTTAGAACATGATAAGAAGGGGAAAATGACTAAGGTTTAGAGGAAGATGGCTAGAGAGTAAGATATCCTTCCCTAGGTCGAATTACATGCCTTTATATAGGCCTTGGGTTCAAGTTTTCTAATATGGCAAGAATACAAGTTTAAATTAAAGTGCAACTATATTAAAGACTAAATCTTCAAAGTAGATGTCATTAATTCGTCCTTCCTTCTTGCTTGGAGTTTCTTCCTTAAACTTTGGGCTTGGCCTTTACTCTAATCTAGGGCTCAGAAAAATATAAGAGTGTGTCATGATAGATCAGCTTAAATTCCTCTTTCTGTCGAGCTCTACTTCACTTCTTCCCTTCACCATTGTTGTCGTCCTTAGCTGCCACGGCATCATCTATGGCAGCAACGTCCTTCTCGTCTGCTGTCCAGTTCCAGCTCTGCTTCTCCACTGCTCTTCATCTGCTACAACAACTACCTGCAAAAGCAACCAATTTCAGCAGAAATTGTGCCATTTAATATAAGTGTGTTGTATGAATGAAAACTATGCTAAATGCAATGAATTATGCTTGAATGCAGCAAAAATATGGGTTAAATAGGGGGTAAAATATAGGACTTTTACACACTCAACAGTTGTGGTGGCAGAGAATATAGCTCATGTTACTCATGTAGTGTCTGTGGATGTCTCTATTGCCGTTGTTGTGATCGAGAAGGAAGTTGCTACGACCGAGATTGAAACTACAATTCTTGGGAAAGTGGTTGTTGTTGTGATTGTGCTTGAAGCTACTGTGACTAAGGAAGTTTCTGTTACGACTAAGGGGAAACCTGAGACTGCTCCTCCTATGGCTACCCTTTTCCTGACCGACTTCGAGACCTGGTTTGCCAAACAACCTAAGTTGTCCCCAAGCTTTCCGCAGGCTAAGTAAAACTTGGCTTCTCGCATTCCCAAAAAAAGTGTCACTCTTATCGAGGTTGTCAAAGTAAAACGTCTATGATCTTCTTCATCTTCGACTCCTAAAGGTTCAATAACTAAAACGGCTAGGATGATCAGCATTAATAACTCTTCTGCGGAGGTTGATATTCAACCCCGCCGAGAGAAATTAGGATCCTATGTTGGAACTGTTATGGGCTCGGGAAACCTCGGGCAGTTCGCTCTTTTGGGCAAGTTGTTGCTCGCAAGCTCTCACATATTATTTTTCTTTGTGAAAAGTTATTGAAAAAGCATAGTAGTGATAGAATTAAATATGCTTTGAATATGTATGGTTGTGTCACTGTTGATAATAGTCATGGTTGCACTGATTTAATGTTTCTTTGGAAGAATAAAGCTAACATTAATTTGCATTTGCACTCTTGTCTTCACATTGATGTTATTATTCGTTTGGATTCTGGTCAATTTCATTTCACTGGCATTCATGGTTACTTTGAGAACAATATGAAATACAAGACTTAGGATTTGATTAAGCGCTTACGTTCTGTCGCGCCTCTCCTATGGCTCGTGGGGTTGATCTCAATGATAATCTCTTGAATAATGAGAAATAAGGGAGTCTTTGTAAGGCACGTAACTAGCTTGATAGTTTTGGGGATTGTTTATCATGAAATCAATTGTTTGACTGCAAACCTGCGAAAGGCTAGTTCATATGGGCTAAAACAGGTCCATGTGTTTCCCCCTTTTGCGAACGTCTTGACATATTCATTGCTAATAAGGACTAGCTCTCCTCTCACCCAGACTTCCAAGCTATCTTAGAGTATAACGCTGATTCTAATCACTGTCTTATTATCATGGACACTGTCTGGATCGGGTAGGCTCCTATTTTACGTGCTCACTAAGATCATTTCCATTTTGAAAATTGTTAGGCACAAGATGCAGCATGTATAACAACAGTGCAAGATGCTTGGTTGAAAACTACTGGCCCGATCCTTGATAAAATACACGTTGTAGGAGGGCCCCTAAAATCTTGGCAAGACCAATAAAGGGACACTGCACATCAGCGTATTAAGGATCTAAAAGGCCAAATAAATTCTTACCTTTATCACCATCTTTCTGACTTTCATATGGAGATCTTCCATGTGGCCAAAGGCGAGCTTAGACATCTCCTTGATAAAAAAGAGGCGTGTTGGGCTTAAAGGTCTAGAGTTTAATGGCTTTCTTAGGGAGACAATAACATATCATACTTTCATACTTTCTTAGAGTTTAATGGCTTTCTTAGGGAGACAATAACATATCATACTTTCATACTTTTTTAGAGTTTAATGGCTTTCTTAGGGAGACAATTAACCAGAATGATGATTGGCGGGAAGGCATTAAGGATACTTTGAGAGTGGTCACTAATTACTTTCAAATTCTCTTTTACTCTTTTAATTCGGTCACCGACCCTTTGCTTCTTGCTAATATTATTCATTTTATTACTCATGATATGAATATTGCATTAACTAGAGATTTTACAATTGATGAAATTATTTTGTTTTTCAAGATATCAATCCTAAGAAAGCGTCTGGCATAGATGGCCTTTCAAGCAACCTCTTTAGATAGCACTAAGATATTGTTGGTTTAGATGTTGTTAATCTTTGCATTAATCTTCTTAAGGGTAATGCGAATATGGTCACTATTAATGAGACTATTTTTGTTCTCATTCTTAAGGTGGCCGAACATACCAATATGAAACAATTACGCCCTATCAGCTTATGTACGGTGATCTACAAGATCGTTGCCAAAGTGGTTCTTAAATGTATGAAGCCCTGTAAAGTGTCCACAAGTTCTATATTTCATGCACATTCCATCTCATATTATTGTTGTTTTTGAGTACATCTTAGGCATAATTAGGACCATGCATTGCATTTTACAGTATATCTTTGCTTTGCCATGTTTTATAGATTATCTTTTATTTGGTGAAGAAAGGTATTGTTTTAGTGTACTTTTTGTTTTAGGTACTAAAGGCTGACAAAAGGAAAGAGGAGCTGAGGATGTGATGCTGAGGCAGCGAACCAAAGAGCTGTACTGATGCAGTTCCAGACAGAGACAACAGCTGCCGAGTAGTTGTCGTCGCCTACCTTGCCGCCCAATATAGCAGACTATGGACTTGGAGAATCGGAGTGCGATCTGTAGAGAAAAAAATCATGATTCTATCGGTGTTGTCCACTCAATTTTCCGACGTTTGTAGCAGCGTGTAGAGCCACCGAAGTTAAATTTCGAGATTGCTTGCGAAACAAGGCAACATGATAAAGTCCACATTCAACTCAAAGAAGTCGGAGTTTAAAATCACATTTAATGTGGAAAGCTACTTTGAAGACTTCTACTTCAAGAAGGACTCGGCCTAGCTAATGCTTATATATACTCATTGTAATTCTAATAAAAAAAAGAGGTTTTCTTTAGGCATAGTTTAGGTTTTCTTGTCACCGACATGTTCTAATTCTCTCTTTAGGTTTGGGTTATGTTGTAATTAGTTGTGAGAATGATTGTTTAGGTTTTCAAGATTGTTTTTGCAATAAAATACTCTTAGTTTACTTAATTCATGTGTTTCACTTCCTTCAATTAGTTCCAAAAGTTCAGTTGAGGAAATCCATTTGTCAGGCACGAGAGTGTCAAACTCACGAAAGAATTAAGCACGGTCTCATCATGACGAGGTGTTGACTAATTCAGCTTAGACGTAAGTTAGAATTTCAGTGGCTAAAATGAGCAACCAAATGTTGACTGCATGTGTTAGGTTTACGCTGAGATTGCTAGGTATTGCCTACATCACGCAGTAACAGAATCCTAGCCTAAACATATATAGGATCACTTCAGAATTGCTTCGCCGAACTTGGAGTATCTGCCAGACTTGCCGCCGGGACTTCTTTCCATCTCACCTGCTGGGATAGCGAAAGTTGCAAGAGTAGAGTGCCGTTGTGGCAGCGAAAGTTGCCCCCGCCTCAATCCACCATTACCCGCCAAGGCAGCAAATCGATGTAACGCAAAATAACTTGACCTATTCAACGCAGTTTCACACTAAGCAGCAGCTTAAACCTGCCCTCGCTATCAATCTGATCACTTCCTTTATTATTACTTGTGTTTTTCTTTTACTTTTCTTCTCAAACAACCACCTTACTTGTGCATTTACTTTTCTTGTGCATGAACAACAATTCAAAGCAAGCTGTCCAATCCTTGTGGGAGACGATATCTTATATGCTATAACTTGACAGGAGTGTGCACTTGCGCTCATAAATAGAGAACACCTAGACGCTCTACAAGTTTTTGGTGTCGTTTTTGGGGATTGGTAACAACGAATTTCGTCTTTAATTTCTACCTTTATTTCTTTATTTCTTTATTTTATTTTTATTTTTAATCAAATTTTTTTACAATTTCCTTTGCTAGTGTATGACTAGGGCGAATCTAAAAGGAGAAATTCTCTTCTACGACGATATCGAACGTAAAGCAATGGAGCTTAAGAAGGAGATTAGAGTAACCCTGGGGAAAACCAAAGAGCAAAAAGACAAAGCAAAGGTAAACATAGACCTACCCAACGATGTTGTGAATGGCAGGGATGGCCAGCAAGATCCGTCGCTCAGAGAATAGCACGTTCCGCCCAGGCAACCCCAAAATGTTCGAACCAGTAGAGATTATTTGGAACATGACTTCGTAGGGTCTGATCCGACAATGACGAAACCTGAGATTAAGGCAGATCACTTCGAGTTGAAGCTCGTTATGTTTAACATGATCAACACGTTAGGGAAATTTGGAGAGACTGCCACAGAAGATGCTCGACAGCGCTTGAGAGGATTCTTGGACATCTACATAGCATTCAAATACACGGGGTTCATCAAGACGTACTGAAGCTGAGACTATTTCCCTATTCACTAAGGGATAGGGCAAAACATTGGTTAAACAACTAGCCAACAGGGTCGTTCAACACATGGATTGAGCTGTGTAAAGATTTTTTTGGATCGATTCAGCCCGTCCAATGTCACAGACAGACTACGAAATGAGATAACAGCCTTCCGACAAGGGGATGATGAGCCGATGTATGAAGCATGGGAGTGGTACCAACAAATGTTGAACAACTGCCCGCTACATGGTCTTTTAGCTTGGACACAGGTATCAATATTCTATAACGGGGTAAACTACCCAACACGGATGATGATGGATGCCTCAACTAATGGAATCATCCTTAACAGACCACCAGAGAAGGCACTACGGATTCTGAACCAAGCCGCCAAGAATGACTACAAGTATCCAATAGCCCGCCGAGGCGACGTTAGGCGGCCAGCCACTGTAAACGAGGTAGAAGCCTAAGAATCTGTCAATGCCCGCCTGGACAAGCTGGTCATGAGCATCGTGAAACCTGTTGGGAAAGTCTATGAGGCAAAGGTTGTGGAGCCGTCTGTGACGAGTGTGGGAGCAACCATGATTCCTCTGTTTGCACCGCATCTACCAACTTTATGGGAGGATACGAGATGAACAACAGACCTATCCAGAACACATACAACCCTAGATGGAAGAACCATCCTAACTTCTCCTGGAGAAACCCAAAGATTGCTGCAAACTCACAACAGTAACATGAAGATTATCAGCAGTACCTGTCACGACATATGCTTCAACAACAACAGAATACAAACACTTCTTTCTTAGAATCTACCCTACATACTTTCATATCCCGTAATAATGATTTTATTTCTAATACGAATAAGTTTATTGACAAAACTGAATCTTTCATGTGCAGGATGGAAAGCAAGATGAACATCCAAGAAGCAATGATAAAAAATTTAGAGACTCAGTTCGGAAAGTTAGCTCGGGTTATCAATACTAGGCCAATGGGTGGATTACATAGTGACATTGAAATCACGAAAGGGAAATCCTATTAACAGTGCAAGAGAAACATCACCTGTTGCAAGAGAAACATCACCTGTTGAACTAGTTTAAGCCGCCGGACAACCTGCCGCAGCAGCAGCAGACGAAAGCAACAAGGAAACAGAACAAGAATTGACAGATGACACCAGGAAGGAATAGTTAGATTCTGAACCAGTTACCTCTTTCCAGGATATAATACCCCTCAAAACAAAAACTGGCGGCCCAGCACCTCCACCACCATTTCCATAAAGATTGAAAAAACATAAACATGATATGCAGTATAAAAGATTCTTGGACGTTCTAAAGCAAGTCAAAATCAATCTTCCATTGGTAGAGTTGATCGAACAGATGCCCAGCTATGCCAAGTTCTTAAAAGATATGATATCCAAGAGAACAAGGATCGGGGAATTTGAAACAATGGCAGTGATAGAAGGATGCATGGCCATGTTGCACAATAAGGCACCGCCCAAACAGAAAGATCCGGGCAACTTCATAATTCCTTGCAAAATAGGCAACAACCACTCCATACGAGCCCTATGTGACTTAGGGGCGAGCATCAACTTAATGCCCAAATATGTCTTCCAAAAACTAGGAATATGAGAAGCCAGCCCAACAACAGTAATGCTACAACTGGCTGACAGGACATACGTACAACATGAAGGAAAATTAAGGATATCTTGGTTAAGGGTGAGCGTTCGAGCGAGTCGAGTCAAAAAATTTAGAGTTATTCGAGTTGACGCGCCATATTTTACGACTTGAACTTAATTTGAAATTTTTTCGATTCGAGTCGAGTTTTCGAGTTTCTATACAAATTTAACTGTAATTATTTACCATGTTATAGTACGATTTGATTCCAATTTAAACGACTTTCTCTATTCATATAAGATATGCAATATATATATATATATATATATATATATATATATATATATATATATATATATATATATATATTTCTTCATATTATTTTTCACATGCATAAGTAAGATTTGTAATGTTATTTAATAAAAAAATATCATCTAAACTTCTAAAATATATTTATAATATTATTTTTAAATAAGGAACTTTTGAAGGTAAAGTACGGATGGGGGTATAAGTGAGTCAATGAATTGATGTAAAGAAAAAAATTACAAAAAATTCAGTTGAATGATCAAATTGAATAAAATATAAAGTTAAAGGGCTAAATTAAAAAAAGTTGTTAAAAATATGAATTGAAGTTATATAGATATTATATAGTGTTAGTGAATCATGTGGTTTAATTTTGGTAAAAAAATAGACTTAAAACGAAATAGAAATTAAAGAAATAGAAAACATTCAAAGTTGAGGGGCTAAATTATAAAAGTAGAAAATTTAATTTAACAATATGAATTGAAGCTAAATAGGTATTCTAGTTTCTACATTGGTTTAGGAGCATGTGGTTCAATTTTGGTCAAAATTGACTTAAAACGAAGGAGATATTGAAGAAATGAGGAAATCGTACAAAGTTAAGGGGTTGAATTGAAAAAATATGAAATTTATTTTCAAAAATATAAATTGAAGATAAATATGTATTCTACGATGGTTTAAGAATACGCGGTTTAAATTTGGTCAAAATGGACTTAAAATGAAGGAGGAATTGAAGAAAAATGAAATCAATGACTAAATTGCAAAATTGTAAAATTCGGTTTTTCAATTTTTCAATTTTTCAAGTTGGGAAAATTCCAAACCGACTCGAAATCAAAAAAATTTCGAGTTAATCGAATTGACTCGATCAACTCGAATAACTCGACTCGAATAACTCGAAATTGAAAAAAAATATCAATTTTTTCGAGTCAAGTCGAGTTTTGCTCACCCCTAATCTTGGTAAAGGTGGAAATATTTATTTTCCCTATCGATTTTCTAGTACTAGATTGTGAAGTATATGAAAAGGCACCAATAATCCTAGGGCGATCATTCCTTGCTACGAGTAAAACACCGATTGATGTGGAAAAAGGTGAACTTACGATGAGGGTAGACGACCAACAAGTAAAATTGAATGTCTTCCAATCCATGAGGCAAGTTGATGATCTGGAAGAATGCCAGCTAATGAAAGCTATCTCAGAGTTCAACTTTGTAGTCAGCAAACCCTCCCTACAGCAAGACTGCCTAGGCAGAGACCTCGACAGTTGCTTCGGCAGCCATCTAGAAACCTGTCCAGGAGATGAACGCAATGAGTGAACAGAGCAGAAATTGGAGGAATAAGAAGAAGAATACTGGATAGCAAACATGCCAAGTAAGTACTTTGAACCACTGAATTACACAGAAAAGGGGGAAAATGTTCAAATCATCCATTGAACAACCTCTCATTCTTGAGTTAAAAGCCTTACTTGCACAACTTAAGTATGTTTTCCTGGGACCTAATGATACACTGCCAGTAATCATTTCTTCCAAGTTGCAGCCTAGACAGGAACAACAACTGACAGCACTGTTGCGGCAGCATAAGAAGGCAATAGGCTGGACCATTGCAGATATAAAGGGAATAAGCCTGACCATTTGCATGCACAAAATTCAGCTCGAGTAGGACCAAAAGCCAATTGTAAATGCCCAGAGGAGATTAAACGATGCCATGAGAGAAGTTGTCAAAAGGGAGTTCATCAAATGGTTAGACGCTAGTATCATATATCCTATCTCGGACAGCGAATGGATAAGCCTGATACAATGTGTACCAAATAAAGGTGGCATAATTGTGGTAAGAAATGACAATAACGAGTTAATACCAACTAGAACAGTAACTGATTGGAGAATATGCATGGATTACAACAAGTAAAATAAAGCAACAAAAAAATCATTTTCCATTACCTTTTATTGATCAAATGCTTGATCGCCTTGCTGGCAAACCTTTTTATTGCTTTTTGGATGGATATTCAGGTTATAACTAGATCGCCATCGCACCAGAGGACCAGGCCAAAACAACATTCACTTACCCATATGGCATTTATTCTTTTCGAAGAATGTCGTTCGGTTTATGCAACGCCCCTGCCACATTACAGCGATGCATGATGGCTATCTTCTCTGACATGATAGAAGACTTCATGGAAATATTTATGGACGACTTCTCTGTCTTCCGTAGCAATTTTCGACAGCTGCCTCGGTAAACTTGAAAAAGTACTCACCATGTGCGAGGAAATAGACCTTGTACTCAATTGGGGAAAATGCCACTTTATGGTCGACGAAGGCATAGTCCTGGGCATAAATATTCTGCACAGGGAATAGAGGTAGACAAAGCCAAGATTGAATTAATTGCCAACTTGTTGTCGCCGATCGCTGTCAAAGGCACTGTTGCGGCAGCATAAGAAGGCATAGTCCTGGGCATAAATTTTTTCTAAAATCTCTAAATCGATACGTACCTTGCTGGAACTGGACAAACCGTTTAACTTCGATGAGGCATGCCAAGAGGCATTCAAACCCTTAAAAGAAAAGTTATTGACAGCATTTGTGGTAGTTCCCTCCGATTGGAGTCAACCCTTTGAGCTTATGTGTTATGCCAGTGATATTGTCGTCGGTGCCGCCCTAGGACAGCACAGAGACAAAATATTTCATGTAATCTACTACGCCAGTAAAACACTAAATCATGCCGAAACTAACTACACCACTACATAGAAAGAGTTATGGGCAATAGTGTTCGCCTTTGATAAGTTTTGGCCCTACCTTATTGGTACAAAGGTGATAGTTCACATTGATTCTTCCCTTTTGCATTAGTGAGAATCAAGCAGCTCTTTTCAAGGGCATAAGTATATTTGACAACATCTTAGTGGCTTATGAACTTGTTCACTCCATTCGCCAAAGACCGATTCTAATAGGGGTTCTGCCCTTAAACTACACATAGAGAAGGTATTTGATCGTGTCAAATGGCCTCTCGTCAAAAATGTTATGTTGAAAATGGGTTTTGCACCTTCTTGGGTGGACATTATTATAAGATGTGTTTCTACTGTCTCTTTTATAGCTCGGGTTAACAACTCATTTTCTCTGGTTTTCTCTCTTCAATGTGGCCTGTAGCAAGGGAACCCTGTCTCCCTGTTTTTGTTCCTTATTTGGACTCATGGTCTCTTGACAACTCTCACAGCCGAGCAAAGTGCGGGGCGTCTTAAAGGTTTATGTGCTAGCCATTACGATCCTCATGTTAACCACCTTCTTTATGCCGACGATAACATGATATTAATGTAAAATAATGTTGAGGAAGTTACGAGAATCAAAAAGATCCTTCTCACCTATTCATCCTCCCCCAGACAGTGTGTTAACTTTGAGAAATCTATAATCTTCTTTAGCCTTCAGACCTCTTCTAAACTTAAGCAGGATGTTTATGATATTCTTGTTGTCCGCAAAGTTGAAGACCCTAACGTCTACCTTGGCATTCCTCTCTTAGTCAAACAAAACAAAACAAAGGCTCCCGGCTTTTTCTGGGATAAAATGGGCACTCGTGTCGCTAGTTGGACCAAGAACCTTCTCTCCTTTAGTGGAAGGGAGGTCCTCATTAAATCGATGGCTCAATCTTCGCCTCAATACATGATGTATTGTTGCCTTCTCCATCAGAATCTAGTTAATGACATAACCAAATCTTTGAGACGTTATTGGTGGTTTGGCCGAAGCAATAAGTGAGGCTGGCCTCTTGTTGCTTTGAATTCCAACTGCACTTCTAAGAGTACCAGTGGCAATTAGTTTTTGAGACATGCATAATTTCAATATTAGCTTGCGACATAAACAGGTTTGGCATATGATTACAGAGTCTGGCTCTCTTGTCTCACATGTTCTCAGGGCAATAGACTTCCCTTCGGAAAACATCCTAAATGATGAATCTAATAGAAGATCTTCTTTTACATAAAAGGGTATTCACCATTCCATGCAAAGCTTACACCCTGACTTCTTTTGGAAGCTTAGGATTGACAACATTGTTTGCATGCATTGGGATCGATGGGGTAGAACAACAGTCATCACACTTTTGGACAACTACATGGACAACACTAAATTGCCAATTCAATGTCGCGACTTTATGATTCGAGGCCAACCTTTTTGGGATGAAAACGGAAGTACACCAAGTCCTTATCTCTGAAGATGCAGATTTGATCCTTTATACTCCCATTTTAAATGAATCTCGTGACACTGTTCTTTGGAGTCATCATTATTCATGTATTTATTCAGTTAAATCTGGGTACACGTACTTACAACGTCCTTCTTCTGTGAAAAGGCCCCCTCGAATTTGGAAGATTATCTCTAAATTGCTGGTCATACCCAAAGATTAGACTTTTGGTTGGCGCATCAGACATGAGGCCTTACCCATGGGTAGCAAGTTTTATGCTCCCAACCTTAATCCATATATTTGCCCCATTTGTCTCCAAGCACCTTAAACTATCCTGCATGCATTGTAGAATTGCCCAACTACAGTTGAGACTCTATGCCTTGATGGAATGCCCATTTCCCTAAAAAACAACAATATTCTTTCCACTCTTTCTTGGCTTGAGAATGTTGCTTCCATGCTCTTTGTGGACTCCCTTGCTTTGTTGCTTACTGTGCTTTAGAATATTTGGAATCGACGAAATGATTGTGTCCATAATGATAGGCTAGAGCCCCTTGGATTACCGTTACTAACTCCCAAATCATGCTCTGTAACTACACTACAGCTACAACTTCACATTCCCCCAACATCGGCTACATGGTTGATACACCAGCCAGTGCGGACCCAAGAGGGCGAGCCCCTCTAGCTGGCCATATCAAAATTAATACATATGGTGCTTTCGACTCTACCCGTAATGAGGATACCATTGATGTTATTGTTAAAGACGACCACAACTTGGTCTTAGTAGGCATCTTCCAGCATACAACCGGGTGCACTGATTCGGCCTTAGCCGAGGCTCATGCAATCATTGTCGGTCTGCAGTTGGCCCATGACAAGGCTTGGACTCGAGTTATTATTAAGACTGAATCAGCTGTAATTGTCAACAAGTTGAATCGGCCTCACACTTAGAATAGGCATGTCACCTGCTCAATTTATATATTGATTTTTGTATTGCTTATGTGCCTCAGTCCGTTAATATTGTAGCCCATTCGCTAGCAATTTCGGCCTTTCAGGTTGTTTCCTCTGTTTTCTTTAACTCGGTTTGTCCTGAGCATATTACCTCACTTGTACATGATGACATTTCATCTATTCCTCTTTAATGAATCTTTGGGGTACTTTTTTCCCCTTAGGTGGTCATTACCAAGCTTCGATTTGGTCTTTGGATTTAGAAGAGTTTTTAACGAGGCTCGTCCTTTTCTTAAAAAAAGTGGCGTTTGTTGAATAAATGTCACGATATACTGATATATAGTGGCATTTTTAGGCTAACGCCGCTATAGACACATACTTTAATGGGGTTTGTTAGACAAACACCACTATAGACGCATACTTTAGTGGGATTTGTTAGACAAATGCCGCAATATGATTTAAATGTTTAAATATCACTTCGACTCTATTTATATCTTATTAAAACTTTATAAAGAATCTAAGTGCAAGTATAGATCAACGAGCTAAGTAATGACCTGAGGGATGCGGAAGATACATAGTCAATAGTGGCGTTTAGAGAAATAAACGCCACTAAAGACAAGATGTATAACGGCGTTTGAAGGAACAAACACCACTAAAGACAATGTATATAGCGACGTTTAGGGGAATAAAATGCCAGTAAATACAAGCTATATAGCGACGTTTGTTCCTCCAAACACAACTAAAGACAAGGTATATAACTTGACCTTTTGTGACATTTTTTATTCACAAACTCCACTAATTGTTACAACGTTTGATCTAGCGACACTTTTTCTAGCGTCGGGAGGATTTTTAGCTGCTCTTAA
Organism: Hibiscus tridactylites; assembly: GCA_958450335.1. Classification (NCBI taxonomy): domain Eukaryota; kingdom Viridiplantae; phylum Streptophyta; class Magnoliopsida; order Malvales; family Malvaceae; genus Hibiscus; species Hibiscus tridactylites. The sequence goes on along the minus strand of OY288285.1, from coordinate 17,363,616 downwards.
AAGCATCGTTATATGTCTAAAAACACCTCTAAAATCATATTTTGTTATAGTGCACCTATGAGAAAATGCAATTACTTAAATAAGTAATTTTCTGCAATATATTTCTCAACCATCATTTTCCTCTTAGTTCACGATTTAATCAAGTAATCTGTATCGAATCAAATTGAGCTAGCAAAAAGACCATTTGGACTTATATGATGTGGGTTAAAATAATATGTAAATTAATTCCAGACTTTTCCTCAATTAATTACATCTCCATTATTTAAGTCAAGGAGTCATTCTATTATAGTATCAAGATTGAACTCCCACACATATAATATTACTGAAAGCTTACCGTGTAGCTTTTGTCCAAGACGTTGTTATAAATATGTTACCCTCATAGGATATTCGTGATCATTTTGAATTGAATTTGTCCATCCAGTTTGCTCACTTTTATCTCAAGGTTCCATTATAAACCAAATAATGAAATTAATTATTACACAAAGTAATAATAAATCATTCATCATTGACGAATGACCCGTGGCCACATTCCATTTTCACAAACCATTACAATGCTATTGAGAAGATACCATTTACTCTTTAATCGAACTATGATCCCATATCTATAAATGCATCCACGTCATGTATGAGTCACATACCCAACATATCATCCACCAGCTTACTACTTCGAGACACATCGGATATTGAAATATCAAAGAATGCAAGTCACACACAGATGGTCCTACATATACTCGGGATTAATGTAAATATATTTTGAACGTCATAAGTGAATTTAATCTTTAAACGGATTTAAGATCTTAATTCATCTCGGGTACAGTTCAATGTGCCGTTAGTCCTGACAAACACATCTACATCTTTACTTGGGAGTCAACCACTCCGATAGCCAAGACAAGCATCTTCATGTCTGGAGTTTAGGCAACGTAATAGTTCTTCTGAAATATTTTCTCAGATAATTCTATGAATTACGAACATGATTAGATTACAAACTAGTATAAGTTGTCTTTCGTATTATAATCAACCTTATAATACAACTCATATTCAGTTAAATCATAGGTAATCAATGAGCCAATATTTTCTTATCACTTTATCATTTTACTTGAAATATCAAGTTTGTAGACAATGTACATAATAAAGTAATATATAAATAATATATAGAAATTTTATTTATTTCGTTTTGGTCCCAATGATTCAGTAATTATATAAATTACTTCACTTAGGGCACAAAATTCCAATAATATCAGTTAAAGCACCATTGAATCGATTTAGAATTAATCCTCGTGCAACTAAAAACATAATGCAACAATACTCATCTTGCATGTCTCCAATATCGCTCCACAAAATCTGCAGAAAAAATTCCTCCACAATAGCGTAGCTCGAACTATAGCTTTGATAATATTTGTTAGGAATTTGGTATGCGACAAAATAACCAAAGCGATAACAACATAGACCAAGACATGCACATGTGACAAAATTTAACGTGGTTCAGCATAGCCTACCTCCACAGACGAGATAAACGAATAATCCACTATCAACGTATAGAACACGAAGATTACAAATACATGATATCCCATGTATCCCAAAACTCGGTGGAACCAAAACACTCTTCTTAAAATCCCTACAATACCTATATCTACAACGTAGTCACAATAGTTGTAGAGAAACTAAAAGTGGTTACATCTCTCCAAAGTAATTATATCTTATTCTCTCATAATTCAAAAAGTTAAACATAGTGTATATTTATAGACACAAATACTCGTTAAAAGTAAACCCTAATTACCAAGTAATCTTCAACCACTAGAATTACAATAAAAATCAACTTAATTACAAATTAGAATTTAAGTCAAAATATAACAGTTTTATTCTTTAGAAAGTGGTAACTCATTTATGGAGTTTCTTATGTCTTTATACTATTTGACCCTTGTGTTCTTGCTGCATGGTTTACTTTTGGCCAAAAAAAATGACAAAATTGAGAGATTGTTAGTGCAAAATTTTGTATTTGAGCTCGTAATGATGAGTACTTGTTAATGAGAACAAGTGTGAAAATATTTCTTGCATTTATTTTTATTAGGATCGAATTTTAAGCGTGACTCCTCAAACGTAGAGTTGGTTAAGCTCGAATTATGTTAACATAAGCTACATGTTATTCTCTATTTAGTTTTCAACGTTTCATCAAGTCTCTCTCACATCTTCTCCACTCTCACATTTTTTCTGGAACAGTTATTTTATCTTGAAAGTTTGTAAGTAGTTTTTGAGTTTTTTAAGCTAATGGTGGCGGCTTTGGCCGTCTACCGACGGTAATTTATTTTTATTATTTGTTTTGTTTTGTTTTGTTTCTTGTTTTTCTTCTTTTCTTTGTTTTTTACCTTTGTCGGCTGTTTGGCCTGCTCTTCGTCTGCCGATTGGCACGTTCTTTGTCTGCCTCTATGGCATGTTGATATTGAAGACGTCTTCAACATGGTGAATGCTACAGTTGAATCTTACCGCGCGATCTTGCATGGATTGGTTGTTTATGGAGTTAACCAAGACGTTTTTTCCTTTTTTTTGTTGATTGGAGTAATTCAATGATCTGCGCTCTACCAGTGAGCACTCCAAGATTTCGCTATGGCGATAGATTTAAAGAACACTGATGAAGATCTTATGAGAAGATTTAATTTGTTGATCATGTTTGTATACCCTTTGTTCTTCTACGTTTATCTTTTAGGGGTATGCTTATCTTGTACTTCTTCTCATTATCTTAATGAAATTGAGTGTTTATTCTAAAAAAAAAGTTTTCAACGTTTCTATTTTATACCAATGAAGGTATTCAACCGACTAATAATTAAATCTTGTACTATATATTATATCTATCTCAATTGAAAAGAACATATCGGCTTTATTTAAAAAAGAAAAAAACATATTGGCTTTAATTGGTATGAAACCCTTGTCATTAAACTGAAGCTAATTATAATTGAGTAACAATATCATTTGACCTTTTCGAAAGTCTTATCTTCTTTTATAAAGACGCAGGCTAACAAATTAAGGTGAATAAAACAAATACATAAAAGAAGCACAGCAATTTCTTTATCTAGTCCCCATCGAATTTCCTTCTTTCCATGTCATATTGACTCTGAGTCCTACCAAACTCACTAATTGAAACCAATTATTTTCGGTTTAAGAAAAAAAAATAACTATAGGCAATTTTGTTTTTTGCTTCTTCTTCTTTTTTTTTTTAATTTAGAAGATGAGATAAACATCAATAAAGCAATTAATTAAGTAGTAAACCCAAAATGGTCGTACAGAAATGTTTTAAAATAATATTAAGTTGGTATTATTGTTTATGTTAACAGGATTGAATTTGTCGTGACATATTGTCTAAAGGAGAAAATTTTGCAAGCATGATAAGTTTCGCTAAAGGTCCGACTCAAAAGGAGCATAAAAGAAATTTGAAAGTGGGCCTTTTTAATTTCTTTATTATTTAAAATGAAAAATAGGGATAAAAATAAGGGTAAACTACACAGATGATCACTGAACTATATATTTGGTGTTAAAATGACCACTATATTATTTTTTCGGCAAATGCACCACACAACTATTTAAATGGTTCCATTTTAGCCACACGCTGTTAAAAAACGAAAAAGTTGACAAAACTGTTAAAAAAATTGGTATAATTACACATTTGATCCTCTATATTTATACAATATATCAATTTAGTCTAAATTTTAATCTAATAAAATAAATTAATTATTCAATAAGATGTTGACACGTGTCACCACCTTATTGGAAGTCTTTAATTATTTTTATTTAATTTATTGAGGTGGAAAATGTTAACATAGAGATTGCTTCTAAAGGGAATTGAACTTGACACCTTGGAATGCAAGGGTTGGGTACTTACAACGAGGCCAAGCACTTTTTTGTGCTATGAGATACAATCTTTGATATATATTTAAAAAGTATTAATGCCTAGAAAAATTGGAGAAGAGAAAATGATGTTGGGTGGATTTAATCCTAGAACATTAGAGTGGAAACCATACATGCTTACCACTAAGCCAACCCTATTTTTATAATGTAAAACCCAACATTTAATATATTTAATATATGAATTTTAATGCTCGGAAAAAAAATGTAGTTTTAGGAAATTCGAACATGATTTCTGAGCATGAACAGACCTAGCATAGGGGATATTGTGAAATATTAGAAAGAAATCCATATGAAGGGTTTGGATATAAAACAAACTACACAGAAGTGGCTTCTTCAAGCATATAAACACGAAATTTAGCCATCAAATTGTTCATCAACCCAACAAAAAACAAGCAAATAACACATTCAACAAAATTACGTAAAATCGTCAAATTCTCAATCCAGTTGTGTAGGCAAAAGATAATAAAATTAAATCATTTAACTCTTACGCCAAAACGATCTCAGATTTCAACGGATCAGATTATCACAATTCAAAAATTAAACTAAATTAACAAATAAACAAAACCCAAATTCCCCCCCAGCAAGTACAGTCAAAACCATGGATTAAAAATGAACAAATAGCAACATTAAAATTCATATATGACATATATTAAATGTTAAGTTTTATATCATAAAAATAGGGTTGACTTAGTGATAAGCATGTATGGTTTCCACTCTAATGTTCCAAGTTTGAATCCACCCAACATCATTTTTTTCTTCTTAAACTTGAAGAAAGAGGAGAAGATTTGAAGAAGAAGAAGAAGAAGAAGAAGGCTATTCTTATTAAACTTGTGTCAATTTGAAAACTAAATTACAAAGAGGTGAGCTTAGCTATTTATACATAACGGAAGCTTAAGCTATAAGATTCAAGAAGATTAACAAACAACCTAACGACTACCAACTTCCCATAACTGCCTAACGGCTACAACAGCCATACATACTAACATGCTTCATGCTCTCCTGGTTTTGATGAATATATTGTCATGCTTCCTGCCCTGATGGTTTGTTGAAGAGAAATCTTCCAGATTTCCTGATCATCTAGTTCTTGATAGAGATTGTGTACAAACTTCTTATGTTCTTTTCATCTTGTCTAAAGTTAAATAGCTTACAGTTTGTAACCTCAATTCCTCGGGACAAAACACTCTGAGTTTTTGTCTAAGATGAGTAAAGAACGCAGCTAACAGGGGTTTTGTAAGAACATTTACAACTTGTTCAGCAGCTGGTACGTAATTGACTTGAAACGATCAATCTGACACCTTTTCACGAACAAAGCTGAGGTCCAACTCAACATGCTTAAGCTTAGCATGATGAACATGGTTAGCTGAGTGTGCTATAACACTGGTATTATCACACCAGATTATAGGAGTTTGAGACAGTTTGATTTTTAGCTCAGTGAAAAGGGACTTGATCTATATGGCATCACACATTGTATCAGCCAAGCTCCTGAATTCTACTTCTGTAGAGGATCTAGATACTACACTCTGTTTTTTTGAACTCCAAGAAACTAAGTTGCCTCCTAAGAAAATACAATGACCTCCAATTGACCTTTTATCATCAACACTTGTACCCCAGTCAGAGTCAGTGTACCCAACTAAGGTATTAAGAACTTGATTATTGCTAAAGAACAGACCATGATCTAAGGTTCATTTTAAGTATCTAATAATCCTTTTGACAGCTTTCCAATGCTTGTCAAGGGGTGCTTGCATGAACTGGCTTACTCTATTAACAGAAAACTGTATGTCAGGTCTGGTGGTACAAATATGTTGCAAAGTTCCTACAACTTGCCTATATAAAGTATTATCTTCAATAGGATCACCATCACGAGAAGAAAGTTGAGGGGATGTTACCATAGGTGTAGGAGTGGAGGTTGCATCAAGCATTTTTGTTTTATCCAAGAGCTCCAAAATGTGCTTCTTTTGAGTGAGAATTATTCCTTGATCCACAGCTTGAACATTCATGCCAAGGAAGAAGGTAAGTTGTTCTAGATCCTTCAGAGAAAACATTTGATTAATTTCTTTGATAACCATGTTAACTTTAGTAGCATTATTCCCAGTGATGACTATGGCATCAACAGAGACCGTGACATAAACTATGTTGCCTTGAGATTCTCTAAAATACAGTGAAGAGTCAGCAAGTGAGGATGTAAAACCCAGAATTGTTACTAAGTGATCTCGAAATTTTTCAAACCAAGCTCTTGGAGCTTGTTTGAGGCCATACAAGGATTTTTGAAGTTTGCAGACCAACTTGTTCCCATTTGAATCTTCTTGCTCAAACCCTGGAGGTTGTTGCATATATACTTCTTCACTTAAATCACCATTGAGGAAAGCATTGTCTATATATATTTGTCTCAACGACCAACCATTATTAAGAGCTACAATCAAAAGTATTCTTACTATGAAAGGCTTGACAACATGGCTGAATGTCTCATAGTAATCAAACCTTGTTTGCTGTGAGAAGCCCTTGGAAACAAGTCTAGCTTTATATCGTGCCACACTTCCATCCGAATTGTGCTTTACCTTGAAGAGCCACTTACACCCTATAAGCACTCTATCAGGTGGCAACTCAACCAGATTCCAAGTACCTTTGGACATCAAGGCCTCATATTCTTTTAAAACAGCTTCTCGCCAAACATTAGAGGATATTGCTTGTTGAATATTTGTAGAAACAATAGCTTTAGCCTCAGCAAGAAAGACCTTGGGTTTAAACACTCCAGCTTTGGACCTAGTCACCATATTGTGTGTAGGAACATCAGAGGAAGATTGTGCTGAAGAGTTCTAAACTAGAGAATGTTGCACTGGAGAAGGTTACATTAAAAGTGGTTGAACATGAGAAGAATGCATTGGAGAAGGTTGTACTGGAGAAGGTTGCACTGAAGGAGGTTGAATAAGAGAAGAAGGCACTGAAGGAGGTTGAACATGAAAAGAATGCACTGGAAAAGGTTTCACTGAAGAAGAAGGTTGTACATGGGAAGGTTGGACTGAAAAGGGTAAGTTCTGAATTGCTCCAAGTGAATCAAGTTGATTAGCTGCAAATCACGTTGAAAAGTAGCTTCTTGCTATGAAGAGGAGTCAGAGCTAGCTGAACTTGACAACGAGTCTGAAAAAGGAACAGTAGAAGACTGATACGAAGCAGACCCACTGGTTTGAGGACTGCAATGCTAAGAAGGAGATACAGGTAAAACGATCTTCCTAGGAGCAACATATTTAGTACTCCAATTTTTCATAGGGCGAATAGCCTCCTAAAACTTTAGAAGGCAACATATTAATAAGATACACATCAGTATAGAAAGAACCTGACCAATGCTTAAAAGGTACTCCAATTTGTGCCATCAGAGTTAAACCTAGTTCTACAATATGTCTATGTTTTCTTTCAACCCCGACATTCTATTCATAAGTGTAAGGACAAGTATGCAGGAATTGAATACCATGTTGAAGAAAATATTGCTCTAATGGTTTAAACTCATATCCAAAATCAGATTGCATGGTTTTTACTTTACAATCAGTCTGCCTTTCAGACATATTATGAAAATTAATTACAATTTTAGCAACATCAGATTTTTTTTGCAGCAAAATAGATCCAGATGTATCTAGTTGCAGCATCAACAAAGCTAACATAGTATCTGTAATTATTAGAAATAAGAGGTGCAGGTCCCCATACATCTACTTGAACATTTTGTAATGGCTTATCATACACAATATTAGATTCACGAAAGGGTAACTTATAGCTTTTACCAAGCTTACAAGCTTCACAAAAAAAATGCTTTTTATTGATATTCACAATATTATAAATTTTGGACAACTTGGACAGAACATCAACAGAAAGATGCCCAAGCCTTCTGTGCCAGATATGAACATCAAAGGAACTAAAACACTGAACATTATCAGCCTTAAAAGTTTCAGAAAAAAGCCTAGGAGATTCTACACAAGTAAAACCCTTATTCATAACACTGTCTAAGGAACTAGCAGTTCCAGTAAGAGATACAGAACCAAAGGAACCATTATCACCATAAGACATAAGCTTGTACAATCCATCACTTTGAAAACCTTGAAGCATCACTTGTTGAGTTATCAAATCCTTAACAACACAAAAGTTAGGAAAAAACTCAATACTCACATTGTTATCACTAGTAAATTTAGATACTGAAAGAAGATTTTTCTTGACATAAGGTACATGTAATATATTATTAAGATGCAAAGGTCTAAAACAAGTACTAATAGCAGAGTTACCAATGCTAGAAATGAAAATTGTAGAACCATTAGCAACACAGACTTTACCTAAACCATAATAGGGAACAGGGGTAAGGATATTACCTGCATCAGGTGTTAGATGCGATGTTGCTCCTGAATTAGGATACCAAGCAGCATCTCCAAAGGAAAAATCCTCGGTTATGGCCATAACGGAAGCAACTACAGGATCGAATGCATACGAGGGATATAAATAATATGACTGTTGAGCACTAAAGGGTTGCATAACTTAATCTTGACCTTGCACAGTTTGCCCACTCCCTTGAGTAAATGATTGGTCATCATCAGAGTAGGAAACTTGATTGACATTCATTGAATTTCCAACGCCTTCATAAGCTTGATCAAATCGAAAGAAATATCGGCTAGCAAGATGGCCAATCTTTCCGCAGATATGACATTGCGTGTAACACCTCGAAAACCGGTCTAGTCGAAATTAGGTTCCGATGACCAAATATTTTGTATCGATAAAATAATTTATTCGATTTTATTTAAAATATTCGAGTAATTTATGGTTTATTATTATTAGATTATTCGGGTCTAGTAGAAATTAGATTCAAAACATATTTATTCGGTTTATTATTATTATTATTATTATTATTATTATTATTATTATTATTATTATTATTATAAATAAAAAGGGGTAGCAGAATGTCTGACATTTCCTTCTAATCGAAGGAATTGCATCAAGCAATTCCACGCATCATGGTTCACCAGGCCACTCGGCCATTTTGAATTAAATGTGGCAATTGCCACAAACATGACTCGGCTAGTAGGCATGAGGTGGCCACCACGTGGCCTTATGTAAGGGCAAATACCCTTAAATCTTGCCACCATTTCATGATTCATGGAGCTTGGGGAGAACCTTAGGTGGCCGGCCATGCTTAGTATAAATAGGGGGCCATTGTTCTTCAATTTATGGAATCAAAGGAGCCGAATATATATGTGAGGGTTGGTGCGCAAGTGAGAAAGAAAAATAGGGAGTCAGTGAAGAAACAATAATTAGGTGGGTTCGGGTTCAGTATTAGATTGGTTGTCCGATATTTTCGATATAGTAATATCGAATCTCCACCGACGTTGGGGTAAGCTCAAATCTTTGGTTGGTCTAAGTTTCGATATCGAGTTTGATTAATATTTTTATATTTATTCGATATCGTCTTGTCGATTCTAACCGATTTCTATATAATCTAGTTCAAGAAGTCGTGAAAGAACAACCGCCAACTAAGGGAAAAGGTGACGTTATAAGGGAACCCTAATATCGAGGTGAGTGTAGTAGTGTCTCGGGTTAGGCAAGGACTTACCCGAACATGTTGTTATTTTTGTTATTGCTAACCCTTGAGTTAGGGGTTTTCATCATTGATCATATGTTGGTAAGTGTATGGTAAGCATTTCATTGATTCCATGATTTTTAAGCATGTTGATTATTATGAAATTCATTGCAAGCATTTACATAAGTATGATATGAATACTTGAAATTGTTATTATTACGAATTATGAAATATGAACCTTGGATTCGAAGTATTGGATACAATTGGCATGCCATAGAATTCATGAGCTCAGTGTACGGGTGGACCACGGTCCTAGGGCTACGGCCTATATGATTTGGCGAGGCGGAGGGATGTATTGTGTTTGGTCTTTGGCGATGTTGGCGGGATGACCATTTATGTGTTTTGGTGAGGCGGTGGAATTCGTGTATCCATATACCATGAATCGATCCAAGAAAAATTATGAATTTAAGATAATGATTTGCCATGAACCATGATATTATTATATGCCTTGTTATGAATATGAAATATGCCATGATATTTGATGATTATTGATGATTCTTAGAAGCATGTTATAAGTCATGATATGTATATAGTTATGTGACTATCTCACTAGGCAAAGTATGCCTAATGCATTTCATGCATCCATTTCAGGTTAAGCAAGTATTGGGATCGAGATCGGAGAAGTTGGTACGTTGTACAAGTCACAATCAAGTCCAAGTAATGTGTTCTATTCTTTGAACTCCTAGTATGGTGGCAAAGTCTATGTAATAAGCTTAATATGTTTGTTTTAGTATGCCTAAGTGATGTTCTAGTGCCTTGGTTTAAATAAAATGAAAATAGTCTTCTTATATAAAGAGTTTTACTTTAAAGATTATGTTTTTAGGCTAAATTGGTAAAACCGAGTAAAAGAATTTAAATAGCTATAAAACTTGGCAAGACAGTAGTTTTTACCCTTAGAAAGATGTGAGTAAAGTTTCACTGAAACTGGACTAAGTTTGCTAAGCTAAATTGATCAAAACCAGCTATAATCTGTCATTTTAGGTCCCCCGTACCGAAACGGGTGATGACGTTTCGATACGGGTAAGTACAATTTGAGTCTGGGAAGCATGGTGTACTGAAACGGTTGAGGCCCGTTTCGATACAGTTTTACTACTGGAGACCCCTGTTTCGAAATGGGTTTCGCAACGGGTCTAAGTCAAGTCAAGGTCGGTCAACCCGTACCGATACGGGTCAAGCCGTACCGAAACGGTCAAGAAGGAAAAGTCAAAGTTTTGACTCTGGTCAAACCGTACCGAAACGGCTTAGGGCGTTGCGATACGGGATGGCTTTCAAAGAAAATTCTATAAGGTTAAAGGGATTAATATGTAAATTCGGTAACTCTGCAAGTATGAACATTGTTAAGAACCAGACCATAAGCCTAATAAGACCATTAAGTTTAATAAGTTAAGTTGCGAAGAAAGTGTTTTTAGAAAAAGAAATAAAAGATTTCCGCATTGCATTGTTTTTCGGTAACGCTCTCCGACCCGGTTCTCTACCAGGCCGGGAAGGGGGTGTTACATTACAGACGTGACCGACCAGTAAAGAACCTTCCACCACGGCCTCTGAACGGAGTTCCACGTTTAGAATTGGAATTCACTGGTCGAAAATCAAACGTGGATGACCTCTAACATTAGGGTATCCAAAATTAGGGTAACCCATATTTGGGTTATTAGAAAATGAGCTAGAATTAGGATAACCCATATTTGAATTAAAGGGGTTATGACCTACAGCACCGGAAGAACTTTGGACGAGATTAGCCACGGAATCTTGAGCCAAGATCTCAAGCTGTCGAAACTCTGTGTCAAGAACACTTGCAACCCCGTCAAGTTTGTAAGGTTGTTAACTCGACGTTATAACAGCCACCACCGATTCATACTCCGACGGTAAGCCAGATTAAATAGTGGAGATATGCATCGTTTCGGTCAAAGGATTTCCACACGTCGCGAGACTATCACAAACGCTCTGAATTTGAGCAAGGTATTCCCTCATACTTTGATCATGCTTCCGATTGTTCTTAAGAGAACAATGTAAATGCATCACACGTGTTGTAGAGGTAACCGAAAAGATTTGACGAACCTTTTCCCAGATTTAAAGAGCATTTTTGCAATTCACCAGTGAAGGAAGAATCAAAGGTCCTATGAAAGATAATAACCAAGAACAAAGAGCATTGTCTTCTTGCTTATAGCGGGCGTATTCTGGATTGATTATGCGAGTTCCATCACTAGAAAGATGTTGTCCAGGGATAGTAAAAGAACTATCAATGTGATCTGTAAGAGCAAGACTTTCAATAGCGAAAAGAATTTGTTGCTTCTAGAGGAGGTAGTTCGTATCGTCGAGGCATATGGAGATGAACTTGTTGGTGAACGGTTTTGCAGATGCATTTTCTGTCATTGAACCCTCTGATACCATGTGTGAATATAGAAGAAAGAGGAGAAGATTTGAAGAAGAAGAAGAAGAAGAAGAAGGCTATTCTTATTAAACTTGTGTCACCATCTTATTGAATAATTAATTTATTTTATTAGATTAAAATTATGATTAAATTTATATATTGTATAAATATAGAGGACCAAATGTGTAATTATACCAATTTTTTTAACAGTTCCATCAACTTTTTCGTTTTTTTAATGGCTTGTGGCCAAAATGGAACCATTTAAATAGTTGTGTGGTGCATTTGCCAGAAAAAAATAATATAGTGGTCATTTTAACACCAAACTTATAGTTCAGTGGTCATCTGTGTAATTTACCCTAAAAATAAATGGGACAGTGTGAAGTCTTGTTAGTGTAGTTGTGTCGGTCATTGTTTAAGTTAGTCAGGTAAATTACTACAAAAATCAAAGTGTAAACAATAGCACAATAGAGTTTATTTATGTCGTTTAAATCAATTAACGATCCTATTTTTATGAAGTTTTACTCACAAAAAAAGTATTATTATAATATTCTAGGTACAAGAGACACAAATCCTAAGCCTAACTATACAAGCTAGTTGTAGGCTCTCCCCATACAATAATATCATAGTCATTTTCCATCTTAAGAAATATCTATTGAATACTTAACAGTTTAGGGGTGTACATAACTGGCCTAATGGGTACTCAGAGGCCCAATAAATTTAATAGGTAAAATGACAAAAGATGCCCCCAACGTTTGCATGTTTTGTCATTTGACCCCCTATTCTTTTTTTTGGTCCAAATATGCCCCCAACGTTTGCTTGTTTTGTCATTTTGCCCCCTATTCTTTCTTTTGGTCCAAATATGCCCCTAACATTTCATTCATAGTCCAAATATACCCCTGTTGGATGTAAACTGTCAATCAACCGACGCTCAACAGCTTATAAATTTTTTTGACGTGGCATCAGCAGATCTTAATACGTGGCAAGTCCAGTCAGCATCAGTTGTTGAACGTCAGTTGACTGACAGTTTCCATCTAACATGGGGCATATTTGGACCAAATTGAAACGTTGGGGGTATATTTGGACTACGAATAAAACGTTGGGGGCATATTTGGACCAAAAGAAAGAATAGGGGGCCAAATGACAAAACAAACAAACGTTGGAGGCATATTTGGACCAAAAAAAAGAATAGGGGGTCAAATGACAAAACATGCAAACGTTGGGTGTATCTTTTGTCATTTTGCCAATTTAATATTATTGTTATAGTATTACTAATTTCCATCATCTCTTTCACTTTATTAACTTGCATTATGAATTTAATGGGCCTCTGAATATTCCTTCGACCAGTTATGAACACCCCTACTTAACACCCACCGTAAGCATAGATTTCGAATCTCACAACGTTTTTAGGTTAAACCAATGTGTGCTTCAACAATAAAACTCCCTCAAATAATACATTAAAAACCCTCGAAAGCCACAAACAATTAAAACTCTTAAGTTTGCTATACAACATGATCAGGGTCGGCTTGACTAACAATTAAAACTCTAAGTGTGAGGAGTGGCGGATCCATATGGTGTCTTGGGTGGGCCTGTGCCCACCCTGAATTTTTCAAACCTTACACATTTGGCTTCAATTTTCATAATTGTTATGAATTAGTCCTTAAATTTTATGACTTGTGCCCACCCTAAAATTTTGAGATTTTTATGATTTGTGCCCATCCTAAAAAATGTTTTGATTTGTGCCCACCCTTAAAAAAATTCTAGATCCGCCACTGAATGTGAGCATCGACTACACGCGCAGACATGAAAACAGAAAGGAAGTCCACCGCCGATAGTTTTCTCAGTTGGATTGCCTTTGCTTTTTCTCCTATTGTTTAACGCTTCCGGTCTATAGTCATATTATTATTATTATTATTATTATTATTATTATTATTATTATTATTATTAACCGTTAAATAGATATTTAAATTATGCATTTTTTTAGTTAGGTGCTCAAATTATTTTTCGAGTCAAATTGGGAACTAAAATTTTATTTTGTGACCTATTTAAGGTTCACCGTTAATTTTTTCCGTTAAAGGACACGTGTCATCTCTTGAAAATTTCAAAAATTATATTAAAAATAAATAAAATTAATAAAATAAAATAAAAAATATATCCTAAAATTTTCAAATAGTCCCCAAATTCCTAAACCCCAAATCCGACCACTCACACCGACGTTGGTCGCATTGCCGACGACGGAATCAAGCACCCTCCCCTTGCTGAACAATCCACACGTCGTTCACTGCATCTCCGTCCGTCGTGAATCGTGAATCGTTCGAAAGAACCATTCGACAATTTCAGCGATTCGCACGATGTCGGTCTATTTCTGTCGACGGGGTGGAGAGAAATGGTCGTGATGGTCTGGCGACCGATGTGGTGGACGGCGACGTGATAATTGGCGGCAGAATCGACCCAAATCGAGAGTTAGGTTTTGGGGAGTTATGGATTTTGAAATTTGGGGTTGTTTTGTGAAATCTGTAAAACTTAAAGAATTTCTAAAAATTAAGTAATTTTATTTATTTTTAAAATAATTTTTGGAATTTTCAGGATATGACATCCTTTAATGGTGGAAATTAGCGGCAAACCTTAAATGGGTCACAAAATGAAATTTTAGGTCCTAATTTGGCCCGAAAAATAGTTTAAGCGCCTAATTGCAAAAAGACATAATTTGGACACCTATTTGACGGTTAATTCTTATTATTATTGTTGTTGTTATTTCCGTTTATTTTATTATTATTTATTAAATTAAAATTTAATAATAAATATTTCTTACAATTCAATCCAAATTAACGAGATTGGTTTCATTAAGTCCAACGGGGTAGAACTAGGCGTGTTTGAATTTTGCCCCCACAGGCCCACACAAAAAGTTGAAAATAATTTGTGGTAAATCCACACAACCTACCAACACTATACTTTCCCTACTTTCCAAACTATTATTATTGTTGTTGTTATTTGATAATGATTTCTTGGGATCATTGATTGGTTGACTTAACCCTCTCAAAAATATGTATTAATTGATCCACCTTGTTTTTTCAAATTCAAATACTCAATGATAAGATTTATAAATATAATTGGAATTGCGATAAATGTGTTACTATACTTTATATTGAATTTTATCAATTTATTTAAGTCAATTTTACTAAACTTTGATTTGAATGTTTTAGGACAAATTATGGTTTTTATTCTTTCTACTATGCTCACATCATATGGATGTTCTTTTCGAATAATGTTTTTAAGAAAAATTCACATCAGAATTGTAACTTGAATAGTCAACCGTCCTAATTATTTGGATTAATTAATGATATTATATCAAATTAAAGTACAGAGATTAAATCTTACATTTAAACAATTTAAAGCTAGTTTTTTATTTTAATATTTTAATTCTTTAAACCAATGGCTATCATATAGGGACGAAAGCAGAATTTATGATAAGGGTGCAGACTTTTATACTTAATAAAATTGTTAGAGTTATTATCCAAATTCTTTTAGGATTTAGTTTAAAGTTAGAATCTTACTTTTTAATAGATCTTGTTTACTTTGCATTAAAGGTAGTAAATTCAGTTTAAGTATAATTTTATTCTATGCAAGTTTTCTTTGTAAACAATAAATCTCTCTTTATAAATAGATACTAGGGATTAGGGGTTTCGACAGAATATAAATCAATTGTAATCACTTTCTCCATCATAGTGAAAGTTCTCATCCTTTTGCCTATGATTTTTTTCTTTTGGGTTTCCCACGTAAATTTTTTGTGTTATTTTTCTTTTCTGTGTTTGCGTTTATTTACAGATCTTGTCATTATCGTCCCGATAGTATAACAAAAATTATATGAGAATTTGAAATTTTTAGGGATGCAAGATTAAATCATCAATACTATAAAATATAAAAAAAATTAAATTTTTTAAAGATATCCTAATACCCCTCGATCTATCCATGTTTCAAATATAAGTAATGCATTGAAGGCCAAATTTGACCGTCAAACACTATATCCAACATATCTTATAAGAAACTTATAAGATCTCCTAGGGTTGTGGAAAAAGGAACCTCAGACACTGTTTTGGTTGGTTCATTATTTTTAAACGAGAGACAAACTTTTTTCGCAGAGCAGAAAAAAAAAACATTAACACGTAATGTTAGCCAAACATCATGCAATTGCAAGCCATGTGCGATCGTGGCAGAAACGAATCAAAATAAATAAACAAACAACCTTGAACTGCATGAAACATACAAGTATTTATGTGTGTGTGTGTATATATATTCAGTGTTAGGTTGGAAAACGTGTAACAAATAGGAACACAGAAGCAAAGCCACAGGAGGCAGCCATTGACGGAGGAGGAGAGCATGTGAAGTGACTGTGGGAGACGCCGACCATTGGAGTGGCAGTGGGTTGATTGTATGTTATTGTTACACGTGGCCATTTTAATGGAGTCCCTACAACGTATCAACTACAGTTCGGTTGATGGGATATCACGTGGCTAAAAAGGTGAGAGATGCTGCTCGACACACGTGTGGTGTCCACCTTCCGACAGAACAACCTGCGTGGCTTTTGTCCCTCCGGCTGCGGCGGATTGAGTCATAGAGAAAGCCCCCTATACACTTTAGCCATGAGGGTCTGTCTAGTAAAACCAATGCTTTTGCAAATCGACACATAATTAGGTTTTTCTGGGTATCCGTGGATGTTTCTTGTTGGGTAGACGGCTAGCACTTTTATTTTCACTATTTAATACTATTATATTTCCTAAAGGTGGATTATATTCGATCTAAATCTTTAATTTTACACTCTAAATTTAAAATTTTAATATTAAAACATAAATAAGACACAAAAAAGCTATATTTCTCTTTCACTGGGATTTATTTAATTAACTCTTTTCCAATAGGATTATATTATATTATCTTTTAAAAATGGCATGAATTTTTTTTTTCATTTGCATTTTGAGAAAAAAAAAACATTTGTAGTCGTACAAACATTAATGATATTAAAGGATTTTTATTTAATACCAATAGGAAAAATAATTTCACAAGTAGTATTGAGAATTAAGATAATGTGAAGTGTTCTATTATTTAATTTTTTAGATTTTTAAGTATACTTAAAATGACACATTGTATCATTTGATGATTAAAACACTATTTGTGGAATTATTATTTTTGATTGTGTATTAAATAATAATCTAATATTAATTGATTTTATAATAATTTAATTTTTAAATTAATTAGGACGTGGACCGCTAATTATTTTAAATTTTAATTATTATTTATTTTAAAAATAATCTAATAATGAAAATAGCAAAAAATAGTTTTTTGTTAAATAAAATTTATTAAACTAATCATGGTAATTGATTTTCATTAAATAAATATTAAATTCAATTACAATTTAATATTAAATCAAAAGGTAAGGGGGCCACAAGTTGTGAAGTTCATGGGCCAATTAAATTTAAGAGTTTAAAGACTAATTTGATAAAAGTTGCTTATAGTTAAGAATAGTTTGATCCACAAAGAAGTTTAGTGGCCAATTTGATAAAATTTATCAAGTTCAAAGGATTTAGCTTTCCTATAATTCAAATCAAATTTCCTTGTTTGTTCTGTTTCGATCTAGGTCAAGTTCAGGAGCTATTTTATCATTGAAATATTAGAAAGTTGGTAAAAAATTTAAAAGAGGGGTTATCCATGTGCTTCATTAAAAATCTTCCTAAATCTAAATGGAGAAAATAGTACACATTATGGTAAAAAAACAAAGGAGGTGACTCACCTCAAAATATCAACAAGCATAAAAACCAACAAGAAACAATAAAAATCCAATAACCTTAACCATAACCATCCTCAAGAAGTAATGACCTAATTGCAACCGAGGGAACATCATATACCTCGCCTCCCATACCCATAGAATGAGCAAGCTTAGACAACCCATATATGACTCGATTATCAGCTCTAAGCACATATTGGAATACCACTTCTCAATCTTCGGCACAATCCTCGTGAATATGATCAACCAACAACAAAAACGCCCACCATCACTCTGTTTCTCTACCCACAGAAGCGCATCCTTACTATCACTCTCAATCACAAGTCTAGCACATATCATCTCCTATTCCAACCGCATGCCCATATGAATACCCCACAGTTTAGCCTCTACCACCAAACTAACACCCACAAACTTAGCAAAACCCTTCACCAATTCCCGCCATGGTCTCTAATCATCCTTCCACAAAAGGAAAAGCCATCCGAGGGTCTTCGCGACCCATTCGTGTTGAGCTTCAACCACCCCACTCTCGGCGACAACCGCCCTTGTAGCACCGACCCCACAACAGTAGCTATCGGGTTCACTGCCCGCGTCCGCTCCAAAGCCCTCACAGTCATTTGCTACAACCATTTGCTGTTCTCAAGTATCGACTCATGTTCCTCAAAATCGACATTAAAAACCCGATTGTTTCGTTTCTTCCATAGGTTCCAAAGAACCTCACCAAATAACAGGTCCCAGTTCTCTATGATACGGGGAAAATAATAGGGATCCGTTAAATTAATCTTCAACCAACTATCAAAATTCATGCTGAGAAATTCATTAAGCCTCTTATGTTTAGTTAAAGTTGCTCATATAGCAGTCGCCGAAGGACACACACAAAGAATATGACTAACCGTTTCCACACTCGCTTGACAGCATGGGCAGTTGCTATTAGAAGAATAGCGACGTCGCACACTCTTCTCATTAATCATGAGCTTGTTACTCCGAGCCAACCAAAGGAAAATTTTGATGTGTTGCAACCCTCTATACTTATAGATAACATTCAACACCAAATCCCCTTCATCATCGGATAACCCCACCCGAACACCATAAGCGGACCTAATCGAAAAAGCCTTGTCGACACGCCCTTTCCATCCCACTATATCCAGTGGA
Source organism: Hibiscus tridactylites (assembly GCA_958450335.1). NCBI lineage: Eukaryota > Viridiplantae > Streptophyta > Magnoliopsida > Malvales > Malvaceae > Hibiscus > Hibiscus tridactylites. The sequence continues at coordinate 17,344,821 of OY288285.1, read as the reverse complement.
AGCTGCGACACATGACCCTTGATGGCCGTAACTTTAAGGTTAACATATGATGGCAATATATGATGAAAAAGCTCCCATTTCCAATTTTCTTCCTGGTTGACCATATCCACGACCTTTATCCGCTCATCCAACTCATGAATATCGCCATTCACGTAAGTGTACAATAGTTCAAGGTCACCATCCCAAGCATCATTTAGAAGCTAATATCACAACCATTACCCACACGCCAAATCACATTATTACGCACATCATTCCAGACCATCCCAAGACCTTTCCATAATCTAGATCCACTACGTGTGTTAAGCTCATTAGGAACAAGCTCCGAGCATTTATATTTGGCACACAATAACTTTAACCCAAAGGGCATCGATGTTGGCCATAATCTGAAATGCTAATTTCACCAGAAATCGTCATTCTGTAGCCCCAACTTCCGAAATCCAAGGCCACCATGTGACTTCGGCTTACACATTGTCTCCCACTTTACCAAATGCACCCGACCCTTGTCATCCTTAATTCCCCATATAAACCATCGAATGAGGCGCTCAATCTCCACATACACCCATCGAGGCACCACCGTTGTCTGCATGGCATAAGTAGAGATCACAAGGATAACTACTTTAGCCAGAGCAATTCCCCCAGCTAAGGACAATGATTTCGCCTTCCACCCGATAAGTTTATTACGGACCATCTGAATTAAGTACTCATAGGACGCCATCGAAACTATATTATGAAGCAACGACTCCCCAAGATACTTACCCAAACCATTAACCTCAAAATAACCAATTGTCTCACTAATATGAACTTGTAATGCAGTCGGTACATTTTTAGAAAAATACATGGTAGTCTTAGCTACGCTCACTTTATGCTAAGAAGCCACACATTTTTTTCTAAAACCGATTGCACCATCCCAACTACTCAAGAGAAGCTTCAGCAAACAATACCATATCATCTGCAAAAAAAGAGATGGGAAATACTCGGACTCCGCTTAGATGTATGAAACGGTTTTCATCACCAATTCTCAACCTCACTCTGAATAGCTTGCGACAATCTCTCCATGCACAAAACAACAAGTAGAGGACAATGGGTCACCCTGAAGAATGCCTCTAGAAGGTTTAAAAGAATCAGACAATGACCCATTCTAAAGAACTTGTGTAGACACAGACGAAACACAACACATAATGAGATTTCATGAGAAATCAGGAATACCAATGTCCCGTAAAGTATCATCGATAAAACTCCATTCAAGGCGATCATAAGCCTTTTAAAGATCAATCTTCATAACCATCCACCCCTGACGACCTGACTTTTTCTTCATAGAGTGAATAACCTCATGGTTATGATAATAATATTTTAATGGCCCGACCAGGAACAAAACTCGTATGATTATCTGAGACCTATGTTAGCAGAAAAGGCTTTAATCTGTTCATAAGAATCTTCGTTAATGCTTTGTAAACCTCTATAGATAAGCTAATCAGACGAAATTGAGTAAAATATTCTAGAGTAGCAACTTTCGGGATAAGCACTAAGATAGTATGGTTAATAGCATTAGGCACCACTCTCTTCTCAAAGATTTTCCCAACTAGAGCACAAAATGAACCACCCATAATGTCCCAATTCTCCTGATAAAATATCACATGGATGTCATCTACCCAGAGAGATTTTAACGGGTCTATCTCAAAGATGACATACCTTACCTCCTCATCCATAAGCATTTGCACAAGGTTGAGCATCTCCTTTCTCAGAACCCGTGGGAATCGGCCTCTAACCTCACAGCCATATACATCGCATCTTGAACTAGTGAAAAGTTTTGCAATAAACTCTATCGCGACTTGACGTAGTTTGTCTTGATCGCAGCACTATTGATCATTAGACAACCGCAAGGCACTTATAACATTAGCCCACCTTCTTGCCATAATGGATGCATGATAGTACTTAGTATTCCGATCACCATCTAACACCCACTGATCACAAGCTTTTTGTTACCAAAACAGTTCCTCCTGTTCAAGAACCTCATATAATTCCATTTGCAATTTATCCCCCAGATTAATAAGCGACTCCGAATGCACAGTCAATAGAGCACGATCAATACCTCTAATACGGGCAATCAATCTTTTTTCTATTTCCCAATGTGACCAAATATATTAGCATTCCACTTCGGAACCTTCAAAGTGAAAGACTCAATATTATGAAGTAAATCTTGCTCCACCCAAGTCGCCTGAAGAAAATCCCAAAACCCAGGATGATGGTTCTAGGCCGAAAGAAAATGAAACGGGCTAATATACTGCTCCACACACTTCTCTTTTAGACAGAGTAGCAAGGGTCTATGGTCGGAGCCATTACAGTCCAAGTGGAGTACGAAAGAATCTGGAAAAGAGCTCAACCATTTAGAATTGGCCAAACAACGATTAAGTCGTTCATGCAACTAACCTCTTCCCCATGTAAACGGGGGCCCTCGAAAACCCATATTCATTAAATCAGTTTGAAAGAGAAAATTCGTATATGGTCAACTACTATGAACATGTTGAGTCGAACCACCTAATCTCTCATGCGACTAGAGAATAACGTTAAAGTCGCCACCAATAATCCATGGCATTTAAGGACTAGGATCTAGAGAAGCAAGTAGTTACCATAACCATTTCCTCTGCGACTTATGTGGACTTGTATAAATAGCGGTGAACTGAACCCAATTATCATCCCCGACTATCGTACTCTCCCATTAAGAAACTGATTTGAAAGATGCAAAATTTCAATATCCACACCCTCCTCCCAAAGAATCCAGGTGCCTCCACTAAACCCATGAGCCTCGACATGAAATGAATACAAAAACCCAAACTTGGCCACCACCCGGTTCGCCCGACAACCACTAATACATGGTTCAAATAGCACTACCACTTTAGGCTTATACTCTCGAACAAAAGATTTAAAGAACCTTTGAAACGTCGAACTGGTTGCACCATGGTAGTTCCAAAACATAAAACTAGTCATTAAAAAATGAAAACGAGAGGTAACCATACCCTCAATGATCTGCAGCATTCTGCTCTGCATCCACGTTAAGTGCCTCACGCACAGGATCACCAGGAGCTATAGCATTATGCTCCACCGATCGAGCAGCTTCCAACACCCCATAATTATTCACCTCAACCATCGTCGAGCCCTCAATGCCACGCAAATCATGAGCAACGACGAATCCATTTGGTTCACAACATTTTGAGCCCAATCTTGTAACACATGACGCAAAATTGTTCGAGTCTCCGATGGTTTACGTACCTTTAGACCATGTTTGCCATTATCCTTTGAACCCCTCAAACCCAATCCTTTCCCTTTTGCAGTTGTTTGTTTCAATGATTTACCAACCCCAGGTTCCTCAATAGTTACCGCAATATGGTTCTCCAAAGCATGACTCACCGATTGTTTAACCACACTAGCATTCTGACCAGCAACCATAGGCACAACTGCCACCTTACCCAAATTATTTCGTGTCGCCCTTGTTTTTTTTCTCAGGTTTGAAGCTATATAAGCACCATTAAAATGTACAATTCTCTCCAAGTTCACCCTAGTAGCCTGGCTACCCCTAACTACACATGTATCTACTCTATTCGTCGATTCTGCCGCCTGTCCCGAGTTTGGTTCCAACTCATGCTCCATAACCTCATTACCAACATTCTCCACCTCTAGTGCAGCATATCGCGAACCAGATGGACCTACCGGCTTTGGCACAACCCTTTTATTCGATTTCACAATTGTCATTGACCTTTTCCATTGGCTATCCACTACCATCCACGATCCAAATAAATTCCCTTCACCAAATGAATCCAACGAATGGCTACTCACATCTTCTACTGCCTTACTCGTTTCCTTATCCACTTTCTGAGCTGATCGATTCGCTAAACATGAATCCTTATAGTGCTTGTAAATACAACAACCATAACAAATGTTTTGCAAACCATCATATTCAATGTTATGAACAAAACCATCTATACCAATGCAATGAAGAAGAGGTTTATTCAAATCCACCATAATCGAAAGACAAGCAAATTTCCCTCTTTCCGCAATACGGGTTTTATAGTCCACCTTCACAACCCTACCTACTACTATCGTAATCAAACCGAACAATGCTTTCGAATAATACTTATAAGGTAATCTAAGGAGGTGAGCCCAAACAATAACATGTGATGGGTGCTTCTTTGAAGTAGAGAAACTTCTACTCTAGGGTTGCACTGTTAGATAGCTCCCATAGATCATCCAGGGCCATGCAGTCAACACCTGTCCATAATCACTCTCATCACCAAACCAAACAATGAAATAGATATTATCCAGATCGACCAAGTGAATCTCACATATTGGTTTCCATATAGCTTGAATTCGGTTCAATAAGGTTTGGTAACCGATAGATCTACCCAACAGGCGAACGATAATTACATTGCGCATATTCCAATCAATTTGATCATGGACACACTTAGAGAAATTGATCTTCGGATAGAAACCTGATCTATCAATGGCGTAATCCTCTTCTAAAACAACGACCTCATCGCTTGCTACACCATGATCATTATCCTTGTCATCATTCCAAGCCGATGCCTAACCCACCATACTCGCATACGATACCTTAGTCTCCCCCCCCATTTGTTTCATCCCTAGTAGTCCCTTTCTCCAATCCCGACTCCCCTGTGGTCCCATTGACTAGATCACCGACAAGGTCACCCCTTTCCATATTCCCCTCCAACTCTATACTATCCATAGCACCATCAGCCTAGTCCAACTCGCAACGACCTTTTTCAATAGACTTTGGCTCTCCAAAGCAATCGATGACCCGAGACATTCAAGAACCGGCGGTAGCCCCACGTCTGGCACGCCTTCTGGCGACCGACCACTCGAACCACCATACATATTAAGTTGCTAGACATTTGCCACGTCGTCCCTGGCATCACTGCCTAACGCGATATTACTAGGGTTTTCCATTATGATTACTTATAAAAGTCGATATTTGATATTTTTAACATTTAAAGTTGGCAACATTAATATACTTTATAATGAAATTCAAATAAAAACAAGTTTTTTTATTATTTAAAAATCAAACTATACCATTTCAACTTACAAAGATATTTAATTTAATTTAAATCCAATTTAAACCCGAAGAATATAATTAATTTTCTCTTCAAACATAAAAATTACTTGTTTGGGACTTGGGAGAATCTTGCATCTTCAAATGTCTCCCTCCTCGAACCCGTGAAGTAGTTCCAGTGGTAAAGAATGATGTATTTCATCCAGGTGATTCGGGCTCGAGCACCATGTGTATGCTTTATTAAAAGATTAAGAATATTAACCAGATAATACTTGATAATCACACCATCCTATTTAAAAAAAAATGTCTCCCTCCCCGATCACATATAATAAAGAAAAAGTAATCCAAAAAGAAGATAGGGCATTGCACGTGAAAAATTCTAAAACCCAACGACCATATAATATAAGAATCTCCTTTATTTAACAAAGTAATATGAGATTCAAAATATTCTCACCCTTGTCCCTCCCTTAATGCACCCGTCAATTGTTTAAAGAATCTAATTTCGACCAAATTTTTTATATTTTTGTTGTCCTTTCGATTTTTAAAATTTTTGTTCTGACTAATTTGAATCGACTCACGGTGCATACTTTACTGTGGCGGGTGAATCTTCCAATAAAAATTTCCAATACTTTCTTGATACCAACTCGATACATCAATATATATATATATATATATATATATATATATATATATATATTTTAAGCATGTTTGATAATTTGAAATTAATGACTATAGTGACTTAATATTTTAAGCATGTTTGATAATTTGAAATTGAAATTACCCATTAGAAGTTTTTTCAATGAAAGAGTGAAAAATATTAGGTAGATAAAGGCATACTTAACAATGGACAAAATTTTCAACACTTTTTATTTATTATTTTTTTATTATATTCTCCTTTAAAATTTACATTTATCTAGTTTAACTATATTCACTATTTAAATTGAAGCAAAATATCAAACAAAATTTAAATTTAGTGCTTACTTTTTCAGTATTTAATGTTTTCTAACACTTGGTTTTTCATTTTATAGAACAACACTCGAATATCTAATAAATATTAGGTTCAAAACTTAAAATTAATTTATTGAGAGATAACTACAAACTCAAAAATATAAACCATAAAACATGCATGAAAAGTACAAAAAATATCTAAGTAAATAAAAATAAACAACTTTTACGATATGATAAAAACATGAGCTAATATTAGATGCATTTAAAAATATAATTTATATTGTAATCATCTACACGTTAAATTAGAACAATATTATCATGTGATATTTTAAAAATAATATAAAACAATATATCATTGTATAACATATAATATCATACATCATGAAACTTAAAAGACATGAAATAATCTTACATACTCCTAAATTAAAAACAAAGATATTAGGTTCAATGAATTAAAACTGAAGAAACAGAATCTAACATGAATCGAAATTTTCAAAAGGAAATTAGATTAAATAACGTAATTTAACTTCCCCAAACCCGTGAGTCGACTTGGTCTGACACGTGGTGGAAATACACAAGATGGAGTGCACAAAACAACGTGTGTCACGTGGCATGGCAATTGCAGCTCCCTCTTAAAATTGTCTCCTACAGTTTTACTTCACACTTCCCACAGCTCTGTCACTGCCTGCTTAAAGACGGTTGTTTAACGAACCAATAGATTTTGATATTGTGAAGGTAGAAAATACGAAGGTCGATGATTAAATAAAAAAAACTAATAAAGCAATAGGATAAAATACCGTATAGTCTCTCCATCGTAAGATACTTTCTATCTCGCCCTCCTATGATGAAAATTATAAAATCTGTCATTTGAATTAACAAATGTTGCAAATTAATTCTTTTTTGTTAAAAAGTGAAAAATGCCGTGATAATTAATAAAATTAACATAATAACAAATTTAATTAAGTATTGAAATGACGATTCTTTTTTTAACAAATTAGCTAGGTATTGGAATGACAGTGACGAACTTTAGTGGACCGTGGGAGGGGTAATTGCCCCAGTCTCATTTCTTTTTGCCTTTGGTTTTCTATTTTTTTTTTAATTTAAGTTATTTATGAATTTGTCTTTTATTTTTAAATATTTATATTTTGCTTCTCAACCCTAAATTATGGCTTCATCAATGGAATGACTGTTTTTAAAATTAGGTTTTTAATTCCGTGGAATTTGGTGAAGTAGAATTGAAAATTTTGAGTCAATACCTCAAATGGCCACGATTAATTTATAGATTTGGTTCCAAGTTATTTCAGAATTTATACATTTTATGAATTTTTTCTTAATTTGAAATAATTTAATAAAATTAACTCTTTATATTTAAAAATCTCTAATTTACTCTTTGCTCTTCTCTTAAATTGTTTGTTATTCTCCTATAAATGTTATATCATTTTCTTGGTATAAAAAGTTTAACTGTAACTTGTTTATTTTATGGTAGAATGAAATTATCTCATTGTTGTTTTAATCCGTTAGACTTGCTTGATTTGACATTATTAAAAAATGACTATATTGGTGAATTTTTTAAATTTGAAGGGTTAAATTTATTGAATTATTTCGAATTAGGACAAAACTAATAAGATGTATAGGTTTTGAAGACTAAATATATTATTAAAAATATCAAAATAGTGGATGTAATTAAAATTTGAGTACCAAAATGAGAGCAAAAATTATTTATGTAATATCATTACCTTCTTTATAAATATAGCAATTAATTACCACTTTCATCGTAACCAACAATTAATTAAAATTTACAAGGGAACTAAATCTAGAGAATTCATCTATATTTGAAACCGAATCATCCCTACAAATACCTATAATACCTTTATTCTTCCAACAGAAATTACCAAAACTATATATAACCAAATGTTGTATCAATCTTTCAACGTTCCCATTTCTTCACACCTAATTCACCGAAAATTAACAATTGTAGCAGCAAACATCAAACTATATACAACACCTTTAAAATCAAAGGCATAACCGTCCCCCATTTAATCTTATTAAAGCACCCTCCTTTTACATACCAATTAACCAAACTTACTTACACATGGAAAATATTCATAATCGAACTTTAAACGTCAAAAATGGTAACATTTTAATAAACCTTTATACTAACATATCAAACACATACTATTCCAGCAACTCTTACACATTGAATATACTTCCAATAAAACTAACCCTTTAATCCTCTACACGTCACACAGTTCATTCAAAAAATCACTATTTTACACAAAACATTTCTTTTTTGGAAACAAATATCTACACTTACCATCATCCTTCTTTCTTTATGGATGCTGCCTTTACTTTCCAAATCCATACTATTTACTTTTCTCTTCGTTTATACAAGGAATACAAACTTATACCTACTAAGAATTTTCCATAATCAAACACTACTTTTCAATTCAACTTCTTCCCTAACCATCATTCCTATAAATACTACACTTACCCATGTCATACTCATCCTCACTCAACACCGATATCCTTTCAATACAAAGTATGTCTCGACCAAACACATTAAGTTAAACATGGCTTCCAATTCCTTTTTCTAACAATTCGGTGAACTGAGCTTCACCCCTGAAGAACAAGGTGTAGTCTTCACTCCAACTATCAACTGGGACTCCACTAACGACGATATCAACCTTCTTCTAATTGGGAAATTTATATCTTCCAAACATATTGATGATCAAGCTGTAGTCCGAGCATTTCAAGGCATATGGAAAAATAAGGTTGAATTCATCTCCAACCTAAAATAAAATTACATTCATATCAAATTTTTTTGATGAATCAAATAGGAACGATATCCTGAAAAGGCATGGACATTCAAAGAAGAATGGCTTGCTTTAGCCCCATTTGATTTGCAATTCAGCATTGATGATTATACTTTCAAAAAAATGAATATATGGGTTTGATTCCATCGCATCTCGACCATTCTGATGGAAAAGGAAAACATCGCTCATCAAACTAGAAACTCACTTGGGTCCATGATAGGAATTGTGCTCAAGACAAATTTTCGTCATATGGACCGAAACACAGTTGACTACCTTCGTGTAAAAATCATTATTAACGTCACCAAACTCGTTTGACGTTGTGTAGGCATTGCTGGCTTCAGACCCACACCGAAATTATGCCCTCTACAATATGAGAGATTACCCCCACTATGTCATGGATGTGGTATCATTGGTCAATCGGTTAACTTCTATCCAACTTTCAAACTTATAGAGACAACGGAATTGCAATATGGAGTTTGGCTCCGCTACATTCCACCAAAAAAGCAAGAAACTGCTTCACGTTCCAAAGGTCAAATTAGATGCCTCAATGCTAGATCATTCGCAACCAAACAACATACCACTACTGGAAAAACTACAAAGCTTGAAGATGCCATGAAGGAAAATGATGAAGGAAATCTTTTGCCAAAACAATTTGACAGTTCCATGGATGTCGAGTCGTTCAGTAACATGTCTATTGTTAAGTGTTCAAAAGTAGTATTTTTATTACCTTTTTACTCATATTATTGTTAGACTTAGGCTCATATTAGTTGCATAACTGGCCATTCACGCATTAATTCATGATTTCCTTCATCGTCATGCTTGATTTCATAATTTAGTTAATTTTTGTAGAAAAATGTACGGCTAGTATGTGGTTTGTGTGCGCAGGATTCATTGCCCAGGCAAGTCGGAGATTGCCGAAGCAATTGAGGATAAGATGAAGTGGCTGCCGATTTCTTGAAGGGTAAATCCATTTAATTCAAGATAATCGTGAGAAGCAAGGATAAATCCTAGAAGAGTCGGAGTTCCATAAAGAGGTCAAAGGGAGATTAAATTCCTAGAATTTAGGAGGAGTTTTTAGAGGATAAATAAATAAAAGAGATTGGCTCCGTTACATTCCACCAAAAAAGCAAGAAACCGCTTCACGTTCCAAAGGTCGAATCATATATATGGATGTTAGATCATCCGCAACCAAACAACATACCATTACTAGAAAAACTACAAAGCCTGAAGATGCCATAAAGGAAAATGATGAAGGAAATCCTTTTCCAAATCAATTTGACAATTCCATAGATGTCTAGTCGTTCAGTAACATGTCTATTGTTAAGTGTTCAAAACTATTATTTTTATTACCCTTTTTACTCATATTATTATTAGACTTAGGCTTATATTAGTTGCATAACTAGTCGTTCATGCATTAATTCATGATTTCCTTTATCGTCATGCTTGATTTCATAATTTGGTTGATTATTGTGGAAAATGGTACTGTTAGTATGTGGGTTGTGTGCGCAGGATTCATTGCCCGGGCAAGTCGGAGATTGCCGAAGCAATTGAGGATAAGATGAAGTGGCTGTCGATTTCTTGAAGGATAAATCCATTTAATTCAAGATAATCGTGAGAAGAAAGGATAAATACTAGAAGAGTTGGAGTTCTATGAAGAGGTCAAAGGGAGATTAAATTCCTAGAATTTAGGAGGAGTTTTTGGAGCATAAATAAATAAAAGAGATTTATTTCTTTTATGCTATTTAATTCCAGCTTAACTTCCTCCTCAAGAAAGACTTTGACCTAGCCATCTCCTGTAAATAGAGGACCTAGCTACCTACTTTAAAGGGAGAGTCATATTGAGAGAGAAAAATTAAGGGGTTGTGCGTTAACTTCTTCTTCCTCCTCCTCTTTGTTCGATTAGATTCATTCTAGGGAGATTATTCTTTTTATATCTTTCGAACCCAACCATGATCTAATTTTATTTGGCTTGGGTTATTGTGTTTTTGTGGTTTTGATACACGATTAGATTTGTTTAGGTTTTTGAGTTGTAATTTTAGTTTCAAGGTTTGTTCATTTTTTGTTTTTAATTTTGTTTGCGAGTGAATTGGGAGAGGATATCATGAATTCATCCATTTATCTAATATCAGAAGAGTTAGATTCAAGAAACGAATGAACATTTTTTTCATACAAACTAATGTTGGTGAAGACTAATCCGACTTAGGAATAAGTTGTAGATTTCAACGACTAAGAGGGGCGTATGATCGGTTGTTGTTCACCCATGGTTAACGCAGGGATGTATCACCAAGGTATGCACAATTAATAGTGTTTTGAGTTAGGGATAACGAGAAGCCATTGAAGAACACTTCGCTGAACTTTGAAGGAAGTCGTCTAGTTGCCTAGGCAATCGCATCATTCCTAGTTGCCCAGGCAATTCGACTAACTCTATTTGTTTAAGGTGATTGAGCTACGCTTGCAATCAATTACCACGATGGTCCATTCAATCATCGTACCACGACTCACGATAACCCGACCTACTCTCTTAACTCGATTACTCTTTTATCTTTATTTACTTAGTTTATTTTAGTTGATATTCATCACCATCAATTCTATTTATTTTTACAGTGTGATAACTAAAGCAAAGTGGCTCAAACCAATCCCTATGGAGACGATACTCGATACTTATCATATCACTTTATTACTTGCGACGTGTATACTTGCACCGTTTGCGTTGCACTCAATACGCGCAACAAGTTTTTGGCGTCGTTGCCGGGGATTGACAATTGGTGTTAGTTGTTTTTGTTATTGCATTTTTCTTATTAGTTTTACTAACTTTTCTTTTTGTTTGTTTTATAAAAAAAAAATCAGGTGCGCTACAAGTTAAGGGACATCAACATGTGGGGAAATAAAAGTAAATCCATTCAAGAGTTGATGTTGGAAGATAGGAATCAATCCAATCAAGAATTTCTTACATTCATTGATGATTACCTATACCAACCAAGGAAAGCCCAAAGATCATATATCGTAGAAAACTATTGTGCTTGTATTGGAGAACATCATGTGTTTGAAAATTGCCCTCATAATCCCGATGCATATGAATACATGAAGGACCAAATATGGAACCAACAACAAAATCCTCCATGGTATGACCAAAAATCTCAAAAAAAAAAAATTACCATAACAATTTTGCCGCAACAACAGACATGACTTGGCAATGTAGTCCTCGTCAAGAGCTATTAAATTTCATGGATGCGAGTATAGTCAAGATGGATGTACTTTTAAGAGAAGCAGAAGATCAGTCGAGGAGATTAACATATCTCTTGGATAGCATGCACCAACAATTAAGTCCTAAAGATACTGACATCCCAAGGAAAGAGGATAAGGAGCAATGCGAAGAAAGTTCCCCGACGTGTGGGGAACGACTAGAACCTCCAAGCTGGGAGGATGCCAATGAAAGAGACTTTCAAACACTTGATGAGCCTATACAACAAATTTCCACGGTAATGATTGAGGAGCTTGAACAGAGCAACGCCTTGACAACATCCTGAGAGGCTGAAAAGAATAATGCTACAGCAAATTGCTCCCATCCACCTTTTCCACGAAAATTGCACGACCACATGCAAAATCAAAGAGATGAAAATACTTTGCCAGTGGAACATGAGCAGGTAGTGGTTGAACCTTTTGAATTCTTTAAAAACTCACCTCCTTCCATTGCAAGTATGTCTTGAGGAACCAACGCTGGTAGATTTGAAGCCATCGGCATCTCTACTAATGGAGATATATGAGAGGCCTAAAGAAAACGATATTTGGAATCGTGAAGCTTTTTAGAAAATTGGTTTTTCCCTTGACTTGCAACGAATTTTGGCAACTGATTGCCACGACAATTGGCTTGAGCAACAATTGCCACGACAACGAAGGCTACATCCAACCATGATGGAGGTCGATGAGATTTAGGTAATTAAATGGTTGAGTGTTGATATAACTTTTTCTACTAATATATTCATGCATTTAGGAATAATAGCAAGGTGGAGAGCATACATGGACTACAAGAGAACAAGAAAGAAATATATCTCCACCATGGTAACACAAAAGGGAGTAGCTGCGAGCACATTAACCCAACTCTTTTTGGGTAATATTGTCACTCGATGGAGGGAACGAATGGACTATAAGAAATATCAGAAATGACCATTCTCAAGATTTCTTTTTATTTATATTTATATTTTCATTTTTCCTTTATTTTGATAATTATCTTTTTATGATTATTTTTAGGATGGGAGTTTCAAGGGATAAGGAGTTTCCTAGCCTTGAACTCTTAAGTTTTTCTTTCTTGTTTTACTTTATTTTTCCAATCAATAACCCATAGGAACCACAAACCCATAGACAAAAAAATCTCAAAACCATGCCCAAAGCAAGTTTTCATAAGGACTTGAGCCTTCCTTCTGTCGATTTGCATCATCACTCATCAAGAAGCGATATCAGGCCAAGTTTGCAAACCAGAAAGTATGGGAGGGGCAAGGTTTCGCCTACACCATCGCCCAAGAAGAACCTCAACCTTGATATGTTCATCTTCAAAGTGATTGAGCATTAAAAGTGGCAAATCCTTTGCCATCAACCAAAGTTCCTCGGCAATTCCCGATGCCTCGACAAGTCCTAATGCCCAAGAAACTAACTCTACTTCGGTGAACATGGATCGAATGGAAGAGAATGCTCTGCTCTTTGACACACCATTGGGAGAAAATGGAGGCCCAACAAATGATATTCATGCGGTACCAGCCACACGCATTTGCACAACTCACCCAACGTTGAGACTGCTGCCGCTGATTATTTGCCCACCACGGCTGGTGCGGCTACAACTACTTCCGCTGCCCTCCCAGCCAACATAGCAACAACATCTACCACAGCTGTGGCCACCAATGTTGCCCCGACTATGGCACCTATTGATGTGCACGTTCAAACAATGGTCACCGAGGCTATTTTTACCGACATAACACTACCGGTTTCATCAACTATTGCCCAAGAGTGCGTTAACACCAATCCATTGTCTGTTGAGGCTGCTGTGCGTACAAAATCAGTGACAAATAAGGCTGTTTCAATTAATGCGACTCCGATCAACACAATTCCAACTAAGAAAATTAGCCCCACGTCCAAAGCAATTCATAATCTTGATAAGGATATGGGTAAGAAGTTTTTACCAACATCATTCTTGTTATCAGAATTTGAGGATTGATTATCTAAAGAGTCACCACCTGGAGTTTCTAACAAAAGCACTTCGGCTCCACCCGCTCGTGGTACTAAAAGATGTTCCCCTATGCAATATGTTGTTAAGAGTAAGAGGCCTCGACCTATACCACCTTCTTCAAATAACAAAGCTGGGATGAGCATCGGAAAAAACTCTCTGGCAGAGGTTAACGTTCAACCCCGCCGAGGAAAATGATAATCCTATGTTGGAACTGCCAGGGTCTTGGTAAAGCTCAGGCAGTTCAAGGTTTAAAACGAGTTGTCACTAAGATACATCATGATGTTTTATTTCTTTGTGAAACTCGTCTAAATAAGTATCATCTTGAGAGACTTCGTATTATTTTAAGTATGGTTGGTAGTTTACCAGTTGAAAGCATCCTTTCTTGTTCGGGCTTAGCTCTATTATGGAATAAAAAAATAAACATTGATTTTCTTTCATACTCGGACCATCATATCGACTCTATCATTCATACAAATACATCCCAATTCCACTTCTCAGGAATTCACGATTATGCTGTAACAAATCAAAATATCAAAACTTGGCAACTAATCGACTCTCTAAATTATTCATCCCCCCTCTCTTGGTTAATAGGTGGAGATTTAAATGAAATTCAATCCGACAATGAAAAACTAGGCGGTTGTCGTCGAGCACGCTCATAAATTAATAATTTTAGGGATTGCCTATCTCGAAACAATATATTCGATTGCAAACCAAAAAATGGATGGTTCACTTGGAATATATGTGTCCCAAACACTCTAACTATCCCAGAACGTCTTGATCGTTTTGTTGCAAACACATATTGGTTTAATTCATACCCGATGCATCGCGCCACCTCTAAATTTCATACGAAATCTGACCATTGTTTCATCTTTATGGATACCGAATACAACAATAATCAACGTTTCCAACATCATGACCATCAATTTCAGTTTGAAAATTGTTGGACAAATAATAACGATTATATCTCCATTGTTCAAGAAACTTGGTTAACCACCAATGGCTTTACAATAGAAAAAATACAAGCACTAGGCTATTGCCTTAAAGACTGGCAATCGTACCAGCGAATCACTTTCACAGGCCGTATAAATGTTTTAAATAAACAAACTAATGCTTGTCTACGCCACCGCCTTTCAAATTCTGAGAAAGAATCTTATCTTACAGTCAAATAAGAACTTAAGCAACTTCTTGACTCTTAAGAAGCATATTGGGCACAACGGTCTCGTACATCTTGGCTTTCCCATGGAGATAAAAACAAATCCTTTTTTCATGCTCATGCAAATAAACAACGCAAGAAAAATAAATAAAAGGCCTTCTTGACAACAATAATATTTTGTAAGATAACGAGGAAAATATCATGGGAATAGTTGTAGACTATTTCCATAATCTTTTTTCACCATCAAACCTTGATATCGCGCCTTAGATTCTTAATAATATTAACACCACTGTTACCCTTACTATGAAAGAAGCCTTGACAAGGCTTTTTACCCTGGAGGAAATCACTCATGCTTTTCAAGACATCAATCCAAGGAAAGCTCTCGGTATTGATGGGTTACCCAGTGGGTTCTACCGACTACATTGAGACATAGTAAGACAAGACATAATTAATCTTTTTCTAGACCTCCTATCTGGGAAAGCAGACATATATGAAATTAACAGTACAATTTTGGTCTTAATACCCAAAGTCAATGAACCAACTACGATGAGACAATTACGTCCCATTAGTCTTTGTACGATCATTTATAAGACTGTTGCCAAAGTGCTTATAAATCGTATGAAAGCCATCATCCCTTGTTGCATCAGTGATAACCAAGCTGCCTTTGTTAAAGGAAGAAACATCATTGATAACATATTAATTGCCCATGAACTAATTCACTCCCTTAACACTGGAGATTCAAACCTCTTTCAAGACGCAACCCTTAAATTAGACATGTAAAAGGCTTTCGACCGAGTGGAATGGTCTTTCCTTCGGTAAGTCAAGCTTTGTATGGGTTTTAATTCAAACTGGGTCTCTATAATCATGTGATGTATTACAACTGTCTCCTTCACTGCTAGAGTGAACACCTCTCTTTCACCGGTTTTCCATCCCAAACGTGGTCTACAATAGGGAGACCCCCTTTCCTCTTTTCCTTTCCTATTCTGCACACAAGGTTTATCAACAATTCTTAATGTTGAATAACATAATGGTCATCTCCCTGGACTATGTACTAGTCGACATGATCCCCGAGTAAATCATCTTCTTTTTGCGATGATTGCATGGTCTTCACCAGAAACAATACTACGAAGGTAGAACATCTAAAAAATGGTCTTGAAACTTATGCTCTATCCTCTGGGCAAGCAATCAATTTTGAAAAATCAATCATCTTGTTAACCCACGATCATCTATTGAGCATAAACATGTTATTAATGATATCCTTCAAGTTGGGGAAGTGGATGATCCTAGGATCTACCTTGGAGTTCCTTTCCTAATAGGGAAAAATAAAACTGCAGCCCTTGGGTTCACGCGTGATAAGGTGAACTCCCGTATGTCTCATTGAGAAAAACACCTCATCTCATTTAGTGGATGAGAGGTTTTCATCAAAGTTGTTATCCAATCTCTACCACAATATGTGATGTCATGTTACCTACTACCACAAAATATTATTGATGACATGACAACGTCCATACGGCGCTACTGGTGGTCGGGGAAAAATAACACACGAGGTTGGCATATGATTCCGTGGGACATTGTATGTCAACCAAAATCTGCTGGAGGCATTGGCTTTCGGGACTTGCATCTTTTCAACATTGCATTGCTTGGCAAACAAATATGGCATCTCATATGTGAACCAAATAATCTGCTTGCTCATATTTATAAGGCCAAATACTATCCTTCTGGACATATTCTTGAATCTGAGACTAATCTTCGAGCTTCCTTTGCTTGGAAAGGTCTCCACCAAGCCTTGCTGAAACTCTACAGTGGTTTTCTCAAAAGGCCAGGGATTGACAGCAAATTCCAAATTCACCAGGACACATGGGGTGGTTCTTCTGCAATTCACCTTTATGGTAAATATGAAATTAGTGATGAACTTCATACTCGTTGTTGTGAATTTATGATTCCAAGTCAACATAGATGGGATGCCACAAAGGTTCGAAACTATTTTGATCAAGAAGATGCAAACACTATTCTAAATGTTCATATCCTTAACGACCACCAAGACACGATTTTATTGAGTATCCATGATTCTACATCTACTCTGTCCGCTCTGGATATTCATTCTTACAGAGGCCTCCAGCACCTATTAATAGACCATATTTTATTTTGAAAGTTATATCCAAACTACCTGTTTTACCAAAAATACGATCCTTTGGATGGTGATTAGGTCATGGTGCTCTACGAGTTGGCACTAAACTTCAAGCGGCAAATCTTGGTACAAGTAGTTTGTCCACTCTGTAATGTGGCCGATGAAACAACTCTTCATGCTCTGTGTGATTGTCCAGGTGCAAATGAGGCTCTACGGCTGGCTGGTCTACCATATTCCATCCTTTTTAGCACCACAAATTCGTCTTTGCAGTAGATTGAGGATGGTGCTGCTAGATTACCACTACAATCCTTTTCTTTTTTATGACCGTTCTTTGGAACATATGGAATAGACGTAATGATTGGATCCATAATGACCACCTACAACCCATTGGCTTATGGCTCTAAATTCTCAGGGTATATTACGCGAATACGCAGCGACTACGTCGAAAGCTCCCTCCCTTCATCATTCGAAACTGTCTTCCTTTGCGCAACCATGTTTGTAACCCCCTAGACCCGCCTATGCGTTACAACGGATCCTAGAAAGTCACATTAGGGTCACAAGAGCGACCCACAGTGAAAATACACATGAAAACATTTTTCTTTCTCAAAACACTTATTAAACTGTAAAATCAACTTCTGTTTAAAATACAATTTCAGGAAAAACATTTAAACATATAACAAAAATTTCAGAAAGTATTTTACAGACACTGACATAAAACAATACATGACATACATGCCCACTAACTATACAATACCGTACTCCAGAGGCAATGCCGAGGGAACTCCGAACACTGATGTCAAACATTATACCATGCTATAATATTTTAACCTGCGATGGTAAAAACAATGTGAGCTTGGAAAAGCTCAGTAATACAGAACTACCAAAAGATGCTATAAGTTCATGCAGACATATGGTAGGCATAACATTTTCATGATGATCCAAGAAGTGACATTCCTCATTTCCTTTCCGTTATTTCAGGGTAACGTTATACTTGAGATTAATGGTACTTGTTCTTTATTCAATAATCGAGTAACAAATGGGAATTATACAAGTTGATAGATTACAAAGATGAAAACGAATTTAAAGTCCAGTGTGTCCCAAAAAGTGCATATCAAATAGGCATAAATGCATACCAATCATATCATGAGAACACATAACAATTCAATGCAAATATTCAAGTGCATGAAATGGTTTACTAGTAACTACCCTCCAACCTTACACCAATATGCAGTCCCCCAGAACTGCATTCATAAGGACTTACCCTAGGCCCGATGGGCATAGGTGCCACCTAAGGGGATGCCTTAGGTCCATAAGGACTTACCCTAGGCCCGATGGGCATAGGTGCCACTCAAGGGGAGACCTTGAGTCCATAAGGACTTACCCTAGGCCCGATGGGCATAGGTGCCACCTAAGGGGATGCCTTAGGTCCATAAGGACTTACCCTAGGCCCGATGAGCATAGGTGCCACTCAAGGGGAGACCTTGAGTCCATAAGGATTTACCAGCTTGATCAGGGCTGTACCAACAGAGACTTCATATCATAACCCAACAGTATACCCCAAATGACAATCGGTATTCAGATTTCAGACATGAGTAACATAATACATGTGACAGGCGTATTCTATTCAGAGTATCAGAAACAGAAAATTCATGATTTTGACAGATAAATGGGCATACTATCGAGCATAACAAACATTTTCATCATTCATCATGCAAACAGATTGTACCATCATAGGTCAAGCTAATAGATCATACTATCAAGTTCATCAGGCAGTCAGACAATATCATCATAGATCAAGCCATCACATAACAAGTATGCATATTGAGCAGACATACATCAAGTAGGCAGAAAATGTATCATATATCAAGTTCATCAAACATAATATTATTCATGATTAAATCATTATACAATCCAATCAACAGAATATAACACACATGGAACACACTAGGTGAGACAGATTATATCTTGGAGATACTTGGCATTTACGGAAGGGGCATATTAAACTTTTGACGATTTGAACGGATTTCTGAAACGTGACCCCTATTAAAAGGGGTTCATACTAACGGTTTAGCCCAGATATTCAGGAGGGGATACATCAGGATCTTGAGAGTTTAGGCATATCATGAGTGATTTAGCCATTTAAGCCTACCAGGGGCATTATGGTCATTTCGACGTTCATGGACATTCTGATAATTATACCAACATTGAAAGCAATGGTTCACAGAACTTGGGTATCCCATTTGATCATTAGTTTCTAACCGGACATTCAAGAATTTCTAAATTTAAGTCTTTTAAATTATCAGATATTTTCAGTGATGTTCCGATTATTTAGGCTATCATGGCCTTTTAATTATTTGACTGTCATGGCAAAAATTTATATTATGGCACAATCATATCAGAATGAAAGTTATAATTCTCAGGGGCTCTAACAATTTATTATATCTCCAGAATTTGTTTAATGCGGCGTAACCCAACTTGACAATACTTACCAACGTTCAGATATGGGTAATTAGCGTGCATCAGAACTTAACACTGACTGAATTGTATGTCTGAACAGTCGCCCTCATACTTTACTATACGGTTTAGCTTTGAGCAATCGAACATACAATTTATGCGAATCTTCCTACCTTACATCGATATGGTGAGCGATAGGCATACACATGTCGTATTTCTCAACACTTAGAGGAACCTTAGCTATTTAAGTCTTATTAATAAATCCAGAATTTCGTCAAATACATAGTTACCGATTAACTCATGAGGGTATTTCGGTTATTTTAAACTAAGATAAATCTACCATTTCTTTCTGAATTACCATTTAGTACCTCCATCATTCACGTACTCAACGAGATTAAGTCGTCCTAATTCTCCGGCCCTTTACAGATGATTCATTCATTACAGAACTTGAGGGTATAACGTCATTCAAATTAATCAGACATTTCGGTGCTTGAGGGCATTACCGTCTTTTTGGTCATTACGATCATTCTCATTTAATTCACGTATTACTGTCATATGGATCGACTTAGGATTTCAACAATGTTTCTAGAAAATTCTCATTCATGTGTTATACAGAGTTTGAGGGATTATCCAAGTTTGTATCACACGTATTACATAATGATGCCGAAGTCTTTCCATTAAAACATACTTCTTGGGTAGTGTAAATTGCATAATCAGGACGAATGCAGAGTTTAGGTCATTTCCTTTATCAGAGGGGTAGTTTAGTCATACTTATGCTCTAAGGGTATTTTCGTAATTTCATAACCAATATCTCATACTCCGCATTCTGAACATTGGTTCTTAGACACCATTGATAGAGTTTCAGATTTAACTGTATTATTATAATTCTTATTATTAGCACTTTCGACACTCATGATCTACTAATATTCTTATCCAAGTATTTTACTCTTACTGACTCTCATACTTATTTTCCGTATCGAATTCGGCTTAAGCAGAGTTCACAATACACTCATCATAAGCATGCATGCTTTAACCAGATATCAACATGTACATAAAGCATACAAGGGGTAGTAATGTATTACCTTAACTCCGAGCTACATCAGTCGATTCAAGATACGACATTCGAATACCCTCGAACTCGGATTTAACATCCCACAACCACGCGAATATGAAGATATGTGGATGCCTTCAATTAAACAAAATCCACAGTTAATCCTTAATCACACAGCCTTTAAACTGAACAAGAAACGTATAAGCATTTTTGGGTTCGAGATCAAATTCAAAGGCTTTCGGATCGGAATTTTGCGAAACGGGGTTCAAAAACGGACTCAGGACGTCGAAAAACATAAGGTATGGCTTTTCAGAAAATTTTGACTTTCTGGTCAAAGTCAACGCTGACGTCAGCAGGTCAACAGGGTCAGAGTCAACGCTGACGTCAGTAGTCAACTGGTAAGGGTTAACTGAGTGAACTCGGGCTGACTCGGACGAGTTGACTCGACTGAATCGGACGAGTTGACTCGACTGACTCGGACGAGTTGACTCAGGCTGACTCGGATTGACTCGGTTCGGGTTTTCAATCGGGCAAACGGGTCGGGTTTGGGCAGATGGTTCACTGGCTCGGGTTTGGGGTCGGTTCAGACCGGTTTGAACCCGGTTTACTTACCCCAACAAACCTCAGATCTATACTGACCGACCGGTCGCTGGAAAACCTCGCAGGTGACCCCCAAAGGTCCATTTTTCCCAAATCGTTCAAAACGGCCAGATTTCTGCGTAACACCGATGAAGCCCTCACCGGCGTCAGACGGGTGATTGGTTGACTGGGCTTTATCCGTCATGACATGAGGAAACCAGATCTAGTGGTCGTGTCGCAGACGGACGACAGATGGCGACCGAAACGACGGTAAACCAGAGCGGCGGAGCAAGGGTCTCTGACGAAGCTTTCAATGGTGTTTCACGGTGATCGAGGACGGTAGACGGCGCATGGACAAGAGGGTTTTGGTCGAGGCTCGACGGGGAAGTCAGCGGTGGTGGCGGTGAACGCCATGGAGCGGCGGTGACCGAGATCGGACGAGGTTCGACGGGGAAGGTGAAAGATTTGGGGGAAAGCTTCTAGAATCCTCTTTGGTTCAAGTCTCGAAACATGTGACCATCAAGGGGTAATTGAGAAGTCAGATCTAATTTAAATTATTTTGGTATAATCGTCACATATAAAATAAAATTTAAATCGGGTAAAACAAGACCAGAAATACATGGGGCTCTGATGGTTAGGCCTTTATCTCGCAAGGCCAAGGGGCACAGGTTCAAAACCCCTTGGCAGCACCTCATTTCAATTATTTCCATTTCTTCTTCTTTTCTTTTTTTTTTCAAAAACTGTGGGTGTTACAATGTTGGCAACGCCCTCGAGGAGGATCTCTAAAGCTTAACACGGATGGGACTTTTGATCATACCACTACAGCTGCTGCTGTAGAAGTAGTCATGAGAAACTCCACCGATGTTATCTTTGGAGGCCTTTCTTATCCTTTGGGTAGTTTTACAGATGCTACCACGGTCAAAGCTCAAGCAGTTATTATAGGTATTATTTTTGCACGTGATCATGGCTGGTCCAATCTTATCATTAAAACGAATTCGGCTACTATTGCAAACAAGATCAACCGGCAGGGTCTTGATCTATCTACTTTGCGACCTCTGATTGACCATGCCAAATCTCTTCTAGTCGATACTGTTAATTTTAGTATCCGATTTGTACCTAGAGGAATGAATGTTGTTGCTCATACTCTTGCAACTAAGGCTCTTCCTTCCATGTCATTCGTTTTATTTGGTATAGATTATCCTAATTATATTTGAGCCTTTGTAACTAATGAGATTTCTTCTCATCCAATATAATACACTTGGGGTACTCTTTTTCTCCGTAGGTGCTCACTCGGAGCCTTCGGGCAATGGGTGACTTTAACGAGGCCCACATTTTTTTTCAAAAAAAAACTTAAATATGAATAACAATATAAGTAAGAGGACCAAATAAAAACATAACCATGAGTACTTAAGACTACTTCTAAAGAAAAATATTCATAATCATCTATGTATCAAATACTTATTTTATTAATAATTAGAAAAGTAATATATTATATTGTATTAAATTTTATAAACTTAAATTTTTTAAATATTTTGGTGTGATTACATGGTAGAATTTGTTCGTACTTTTTAACCCTTTGACAATGTAAACACATTTTGCACACATATTTGCTCGAATTTGTATCTTCTAAGATGAGTATAATCTCAGTGGAGTCACTCATTGGGTTTATAAACTCAATCTTTAAATTAAATATAATATAAAGATGAAAATCAGGTAGAGAAAAACGGTAATGAAAATATTTTTAAATAGCATTGTTATTTTCTTTTTGGTAAAAATTTAGTACTATTGTTACACTTAATAAGCAAAAAATGCTCAAACTATATTTTTTTCCCAAATATGTGCCTAAAATATTTTTTGGCCCAAGTAGGTATTTAACATTTCACAGTTACTATTTTAGGCGCTTTGCCATTAACAGCCATTTAAAAATTTTGTTAGCCAATAAAAATATGACATGTGTCATGTTTTGTTTTATTTAAAAAAAAACTTAGAATTTTTAAAAATACCTATTTTTTTAAAAATATACCAAAATAGTCACGAGATCCCTAAATCCCCCCCAAGTCCAAAATCTCGATTCCATCTGCTTCCGTTTTCAATCATCGACAGCGTGCACACCACTTTTTTCACGTGACCCCCACGATAATTTCCTCCATCTTTTTGTTTCCGAAAGTCGACGACATGTGTGGCTAACGTCGAAACAACACCGAACTTCGAGAGGAGAAAAAAGAAATGAAGATGGCCAATGATGATCAACCAGACGATGACGACGTGTGGGTCTTGCAGCGAGAGAAAGATGCTTCATTCTGTCACTAGTAAAATGATGAACGACAATGACATTGTCCGAATTTGGGGATCTAGGGTTTTTGCATTATTTTAGGGGTTTTAGGGATTTAAAAAAATTAAAATAAATAAAAGAAATTAAAATAAAAGTCGCGTGTCATGTTTTTGTTAGGAAATAGACTGCTGCAAGATGAGGCGTTAGCACTGACCGGAAAATAATACAATAAATAAATGAACGATAATCGTGTCGTTTTATTAACCATTTCCTTAAAAGCGAATTCGCCCCGATGTGTGTAATCGCTACAAGGGACGAACGGTCCCTTGAGGTTAGTATGACTCTCCAAGTTTCGTACACCCAAAAGATGAAGTGAACTTTGATGGTACTACTCTTCTCTCAACTCAAAACAACACTCAGGAAAAGATTTATGAAAACCAAAGAGCATTTCAAAGTAAATGTCATTAGCTAAGCGATATCCAAAATGAGTAAAATTGCCCAATATTTATAAGCTAAATAAATAGTGAGAGCAAAAACATCATTTCCAAAGCACAATTTAATTCTATTAGAATTAAATGGCCATACAATAAGAATTAAATTGAGCATTAACAACATTCCCTTACCAATGTGAAAGAATATCCTTCGTAAAAATGAGAGCATTTGAGTTAAACACAAGAAGAGGAATAACGAGATTATTTGCTTAAGCACTAGTGAACGTATCGGGAACTATAACATTGTGATGATGAGTAATTCTTCTCTTAGATAAGTGACAAATCTTAAACTTTCTAAGATTAAGGTGAACTCATAACACACAACTAACCCCTTCATCCACCGAAGTCCTCGATGTGTCTACAAAGTATACATACGAATGTGTATATATATCCATCTTTCCTTAAGA
This sequence comes from Hibiscus tridactylites, assembly GCA_958450335.1. NCBI lineage: Eukaryota > Viridiplantae > Streptophyta > Magnoliopsida > Malvales > Malvaceae > Hibiscus > Hibiscus tridactylites. The sequence continues at coordinate 17,320,245 of OY288285.1, read as the reverse complement.
TTTCTAGTAAGTGTACTGGAAAAACGGTCCAACATTTTTTATAGAAGGTGGCTAGTCCTTCTCACTTACGTAGGTTATTTCATCAGGTTTATCTCAAAACAAACCACTTGAATCTAAGCTATGAAATAATTAAGAGCATTTACAACAACCCATCCTCACAATAAATAAGGTGATTTTTTTCAAGTTCATCTTAAATGAACCATCCAAACTCTAGGCTAAGAAATCGTTAAGAATAAATACTCAACCTTTTTAGCTGGTGATATCAATAAGTCATTCTCAAATAGGATCACCCAAACTCTTGGGATTGAACTCATTAAGAGTTTAAAAAAAGCTATCATTTCTAACGGCAAATTCATCTAGTCCTTCAAGATAGGATCGCCCACTCAACACTGGTTGTGAACTTTTTAACATTAGATATTCCTCCAAAACTGGTATATTCATCAAGTCTTTCTCACTAAGACCACCCAAAGCCTGGGCTATGAATTTATTAAGAGCAATAAAGTTCATCATGTGTATGTACATTATTCGTCATAGGGATAGGTAGGTAGAAATGTACACTATAAGTCTTTCCATGATTTCGTTTGACCACATTGAACTTAAATAACTAAGTTGGGTATCCACCATGAATCCCCAACCAATAGGCTTTAAACTCATCACCCTCGATGAATCTAGAATCAACTTCTGACTTTTACCTTTGGTAAAAAGATCAAGTAGGTTCCTCTCTGACTTTATTCATGTAAACAAATACTCAATCATACAAGAGTAAATTTTACTACGAGTTTTAACCATAAAACTATTTTTAACAAACTCAAATCTTGTTTACACATGATTATATTTTCAAAGTTTTGAGAAGTTACTAATCATTAAGATTAGTATGAATAATCTCAAATGATTATAAAATTCCTTTTATCCCATTCAAAGAGAATTTCAACTTTTTCCTTATTCGAGAAATTAAGAATATTATGCAAATATTTATGAGGAGTTGTCAACTTTTCCTAACAACATAAAAATTATCTCAAGCTTATTACAAGAGATTTCAACACAACTCCTAAGATAGACTCTCTTTTTTCCCCTCTACTTAGGAAAAGAACTCAAAGAGCTTTAATGGCTACAACATATTTTTAGTAGCACTAATGTCTATCATATTATCATTCATATTATTCAACATATTGGCCCTAAAGAGACCATTATATGTTTTATTTACTTTGACTAAATTTGGTATTCTAGTCAACCAAATTAATCTTAACTATTTAAAATTCCATGCTAAGTTTAAAGAGACCTTATTTGTCATAATATTTTTATAAAAGTGAGCACATTAAAGAACAATGCACCAAGTAGGTTACCATGAAAGAGAGGTGGGGCACTAGGCACACTTAAATATCAGGTCTTTCATAGAACCAATCTTAGACGTGCATTTTCATAATTCTTTTCGATAAGTCATTTATGAATTTTCTTTTTCTTTAATTAAGACCACTTAAAGAATTATGTTTGATACTTTACTCACTATAGTATCTTATTAAGCATACACATTTTGGCTCACTACTACTTTAGTCTTAGTCTTAACCTTACACTAGTGGTTTATCTTAGTCCATAATATATTCACTAAATTTTAAAGACTAACTTGAAGACTCATTTTAAATTCATGTATTATAAGGCAACAAGTCTAAATAATCTAACTTTATAGGTAGGATTGTAATATTTAAATAGACTTGTTCATTCTCACCATACCTGTAACTTCAATCTTTGCATCACCAATGAACCTAGAATCTTATGCAATAGTCGCTTTATATGAATTAACATCTCTTTAAAAAAACCTATTAATTCTATAATCAGAAAAGATTTTCACAAGATTAGACTTTTGAAAAATTTAACAACAATAATAAATTTTCTCAAAAGTTTACTGATAGTAATAAAGTCTTTATCTTTATTGTTCAACTTTTTCCTCCACAAATCATGGAATATGGATAAGAACTTGGACAAATCCATTGTAGAGTACTTGATCTGAAGATTTTTTCATCTTAGTGTCATCAAATTTGTACTTTTTTAAAATTGCACTCATGTTGTCTTTACAAATTTCTCAAAAGAAATTAGGGTTAACTACGAGATGGTCACTTATGTTTCTCCCAGTACAGAGTTGGTCACCGATTCTAAAAAACGACTAGTAAGGTCACGTACGTTTTCGGGCGTAAACTTTTGGTCAATTAGTCGTTTATTGTCGTTAAATGTTACAGGAGGCTGATCTGAGATAATAAAAAGGATAAATTACCTAGACAATCCCTAAACTATTACTTCACTCTTATTTTGACCACCGAAATAAAAATAATATGTATAATTACACATTTAATCCTCCACATTTACATTTCTTTATTTCTTCTCTCCTCCACCATCTTCCATATTATTCTTCAGCTAACTCAATCTTTAACTTTCTATTATATTAATCCGCAATTCACACCGTATATTATAATCTATCATTGTATATCTACATGTTTCAAATAATGTTTGTAATTCTTAATATGGTTCAGTACAAAATAATGCCCAATTTACGTGCAACAATGTTTACATAGCATATTCGAAGGGCTTAAATGAAAATAGGTGCCTAAAGTATACATTTTTTTAACTTTAGGTGCCTAAAGTATTTTTTTTGTAAAAATAGGTCCCAAAGTTTCAACCACTATAATTTTAGGTGCTAGACCATTAAAGAGGTGTTAAAAAATTATCAACCAATCAATGCTAAACATGTGGAACTATTTTATTTTTTAAAATCAATCTAATGAGAAAAAACTTAGAATTTTTAATCTTTAATCCCAAAATTTTGGAAATTTTACAAAACAGTCCTCAAATCCATAAAATTACCCAAACTCAAACCCCCAAATCACCGTTGCTTCCCCTGCCGATCGACGCCTCTAACCACACCCCTTTGGTCGCCAAAGCATGGCGGCCATTTCCTCCAACACGGCGTCACTGAAAACGGTGAACGGTGTGCCAACTGAACGTCGATTTCACGTTCGACGTTTGGTTGCACGAAGATCACTGTTTTTAGTGGCGTCGTGTTGGGGGAAATGACAACCATGCTCCAACGACCAAAGGGGTGTAGTCAGAGGCGGTGATCGACGATGGAAGCGGCGACGATTTAGGAGTTTGGGTAAATTTAGGGATTTGAGGACTGTTTGTAAAATTTCCAAAATTTTGGGATTTTTTGAAAGATTAAAAATTCTGAGTTGAGGATTACAAACATTATTTAAAACGTGGATATATACGATGATGAATTATAATATACGGTGTAAATTGAGTATTAATATACTAGAAAATTAGAGATTAAGTTAGATGAAGAAGAAATAAAAAATGTAAATGTGGAGGATTAAATGTGTAACTATTTAAGTTATTTTTTATTTTGGTGGTCAAATAGGAATGAAGTAATATTTTAGGGATTGTCTAGGTAATTTATCTTTTTTTCTTGTTTCAGATCAACCACCCGTCAAAGGTTAACGACAACAAAAGGCTAGGTGACCAAAGTTTACGTACCGAAAACGTAAGTGACCTTACTCGTCATTTTTTAAAATCGGTGACCAATTTTATACTGGGAGAAACATAAGTGATCATCCTAGTAATTAACTCAAGAAATTATTAGTAGGACAAACCACAATTATTTTCACCTTAGGTTCCGGAGCTAAATAATAGCACCCCGCGTGAGAATAGATGATTGCTAATCTCCATATACCAACTATCATATATACATTATCTCTCACATTGAAATGCTAATATTCATAACATTATAGTTATGTCACTTCTTGCAAGTTTCAAAATTGAACGTTTAATAAACACTATCATTTAAATAGCTATTAACAAATGTTTATATAACTATTTAATAAACCGTTCAACCTACTATTGAAACTTAAACCATTTAAACATAATGATTATAATTAACATGTTATGAACACAGTGAAGAACAGAAGGAAGGAAGAAAGAAGAAGATAGATTAGGGAAGGAGATAATTCTTAGGTTGTTACATAACATTTTTCAGCTCACAGGCGAGCCAATTAATACCAAAAACAACAAACAATTGTTTAGTTAGGGAGAAAATCCGTTAGTGCACAAGGAGCTTTTCTCCCCTTGGCCCCCCTACGTACAGCCCGCATGTCCTCTGTGGTTTGGTTTACGTTGGTTCCCTGGACAGTAGGTGGCGGTATATCCCTGGCGTCTGCGACATTGCCTCCCCCTAAAGAATCAACCTTGTCCTCAAGGTTGTGGTTCGTGTTGGGCGTGGCTTCTCGGAACAACGGCAACGGTGTAACCTGGTTGAGGGGTTGTCCCTTACATTGTGTCAACTGAGAAATGTGGAACACCGAATGTATCCGAGTGTTATCTGGAAGGTGCAGTTTGTAAGCTACTGGGCCGATGCGCTGAGTGACTTGATAAGGGCCAAAGAACCACAGACTAAGTTTCTGGTGGCGATGCAGGCAGAGAGAGAGCTGCCGGTATGGTTGTAGTCGAACAAAGGCCCAATCCCCCACCGATAACTCGACTTCCCTGTGTCGCTTGTCGGCCAGATTTTTCATTCTCAACTGAGCTTGGGACAGTTTGTGCTTCAATTCACGTAGAAGGACATCGCGATCCTGTAAAGGTCGATCCACCTGGGGATTGAGGCAGTCTCCTTCTACATATGAGACCATTGTAGGAGGGTCTCGACCATAGAGTGCCCGAAACGGTGTCATACCAGCCGATGCCTGAAACGCTGTGTTGTACCAATATTTCGCCCACGACAAATAATTTTCCCTTTTACTTGGTTCATCCCCGGTCATGCAACGAAGGTACATCTCCAAGCAACGGTTCAACGCCTCTGTTTGGCCGTCAGACTGTGGGTGGTAAGCGGAGCTAAGGCACAAGTCTGTACCTTGCAGACGAGTGATTTCAGTCCAGATTTCACTGGTAAAAATAGGGTCCCTGTCACTAACCATCGATCGCGGAATGTCGTGCAACTTGATAATGCCTTGGACCATGATCTTTGCTATGTAGGGTGCATCATAGTGGCGGGGTAACGCGAAGAAGTGGCCATATTTGGTTAGGCGATCGACAACTACCAGTAGTGCCTCTTTCCCATTTGACTTAGGCAAGCCGGTGGTAAAATCTAAGGAGATATCCTCGAATACCTGTTGTGGAATCGATAAGGGTTGAAGTAGGCCTGCCGTGCCAGGTTGTCGCTTTTCATGTGTTGGAAAACGAAGCATTCCGAGACGAACTTGCGAACATCTCGACGCATCTGGGGCCAATGGAAATTCGAGGAGAGACGTCGAAAAGTCCGAGAAATACCAGCATGGCCACCCATGGTGGAGCAGTGAAACTCACGAAGAAGACGAGAGCGGAGGGCACTTTCGGGCGGGACCACGACACGGTTATGGAGTAAGATTAACCCATTCACTTCGCTATAGCCTTGAGCGTCCAATGAACGTGAGCGAATGTTGGTAAGTAATTGAGACAAATACCCATCCAGCTGAGTAGCAGTTCAAATATCTTCAAAGATTCCAAACGTGGGGCGTGTGAATGCTAGCAACTGTGCGCCAACCTCACGAGACAGGGCGTCGACAACAGTGTTCAACTTGCCCGGATGATATTTGATCTCGAAATCATAGCCCATCAGTTTGGCTAACCATTGTTGTTGATCCGGAGTTTGAATAGTTTGTTGCGTTAACTCACAAAGCGATCTTTGGTCGGCGATGATAACAAAATGGCAACCAAGGAGATATTGTCTCCACTTTGCCACAACCTGGGTGATGGCGTACATCTTCCGTTGGTAGGTGGATGCTGCATGCATTTTAGAGCTCAATTTTTGGCTGTAAAAAGCCAAAGGACGATTGTCTTGAGTCAATACAGCCCCAATTCCCACGCCGGAAGCATCCGTTTCAACAACAAATTCCTTGTCGAAATCTGGCAAACGCAACACCGGAGCAGAACATAGACACAATTTCAAGCTTTCAAAAGCCTCCAATGCAGCCCCAGTCCACTGAAATTCCTCAGCTTTCTTCAATAGATCGGTGAGTGGAGCCGCAATCTTTGCGTAGCCTTTAATAAAACGACGATAGTAGCCCGTGATGCCTAAAAAGGCATGAACATCTCGGAGTGTAGAAGGTACGGGCCATGCTCGAATAGTCGCGACTTTGGCTGAGTCGACTTCCAAACCCTTGCATGAAACCACATGGCCGAGATATTCCACAGTGTCTTGGCCGAAAGAGCATTTGGATAATTTGGCCACCAACCCATGTTGTTTCAACAGTTGTAACACAGTGCGTAGGTGAATGAGGTGATCCTGCCAAGTGCGGCTGAATACTAGAATATCATCCAAAAAAATCAGCACAAATTATCGCAAATGGGGCTGGAAGATGTCGTTCATTGTTGCTTGGAATGTCGACGGGGCATTTGTTAGCCCGAACGGAATAATAAGGAACTCGTAATGGTCGTCATGCGTGCGGAATGCCGTTTTAGGAACATCCTCTTGATGAACTCGGATATGGTGATAACCTGCCAAGAGATCAAGCTTTGAAAAAATTTCGAACTGCCCAACTCATCAAATAATTCATCAATGGTAGGAATAGGGAACTTATCGCGGATGGTGATCGCATTGAGGGCACGGTAGTCAACAAAAAATCGCCAAGTCCCATCTTTTTTTCGGACCAGTAGCACCAGGAAAGAGAATGGACTGGTGCTTTGTTGAATGTGGCCCTTCTCTAACATTTGGCGAACCTGTTTCTCAATCTCTGCTTTCTGAAAAAGCGGATAGCGATATGGTCGTACGTTGATAGGTTTACTCGCCGTATCCAGGTGAATGGAATGATCGGTGGCTCGAGAAGGTGGTAATCCTTGCGCCGGTTCAAACACGCAGTGAAACTCATCGAGCAAGGTTCGAAGATCAGTCCTGTCTTCCCCCATATTTGCCCCCTGAGACTCGTCCAGATGCAATCTAAAAAACTCAACAATGGCTCCTGTTTCGGACAGCTGTTGAAGTGAATGGAGCTGTATCGGTTGAGGAGCCAACTCAGTCTCCCCTTGCCAGCAATGTGCAGTGTTACCTTGTTTGAATTGAAATGTCAACCGACGAAAATCCATCGTGATTGGTCCGAGGGTGGCCATCCATGAAACCCCTAACACAACATCTGCATCTTCAAGAGGAAGAACGTAAAAGTCTGTGACGAACTCGGTACCCTGAACGCAGACCTTGACGTCGCGAACACAACCTTCATGTTGCAACCACTGTCCATTGCCCACCAGAACTTTAAATTAGGAACTGCCGTGACTTGCAAACCCATATGTTTTGCCACCCTAGACTTTATGAAATTGTGAGTGATGCCACCGTCAATTAATATCCGGACATGTTTCCCATGAATCAGACCTTGAACACGCAAGGTATTCGGAGTCTGGCAGCCAACGAGGGCATTGAACGAGACTGTCGATTGCTCACCGATCGGGGCTGGTGGAATGTCAGATGGCTCGAGCAATGGTGACTGCTGCTGCTCTTCCTCTTCACCTTCATCGTCGAGCAGGAAAAACTGGGAGTCTTTGCATTTATGCCCAGGAACATAACGCTCATCACTGTAGTAGCAAAGCCCTTTCAAACGACGAGCATGTGCCTCGATAGAGGAAATACGTCGAACAGTAAGTGGTGAAGGGGATGGCGGAAGACTCTGGTCTGGTGGAGGACGACCAGGTTGAAACTTGGGGCCATGGGAAGGTGAAGTAGGCGTTGGCAGCAATGGTGGAAGTTTGTAGCCAGAGGCACGTAACGATGACCGACGGTCATACAAACGAGATTCATGAAACCTGGCCAAAGCCTGCACCTCAATCATGGAAGTAGAACGATGGCCCAAAACCTCGAGTTTAATATCGTTTCAGAGCCATGAAGTGAAACAATCCAACAGAAACTCGTCAGACAAATTGGAAGTGCGAAGAACTAAATCTTCAAACCTGGACTGGTAATCGGCGACCGTTGTTGTCTGCATAATTTTTGTCAGTTGCCCTGTAGGGGACTCGATTTCCATGGTTGTGAAGCGTTTCCGGATCGCGTCGACCAAGTGGTTCCAACCTGCCAACTGTCGTTGGCGTTGCATCCACCAGAACCATTTCTTCGCTGTGTCGGTCATACGAAAGGAAGCATCGTGACGCGGTGGTGGTCATCCGTACCGTAAAACTCAAAAAAAAATCTTGAGCAGAGGCAATCCATTCCTCTGTGTCATTGCCGGTGAAGAGAGGCAGCTCAACTTGGACTGGTTTGGGAGAAAATGGAAAACTATCATCTGAGTCCGCCCGGAGCTTTGCCTTCCCTCGATTCATAGTGCTATCAGTTGTGACTTCGCCGCCGGCAGAAGTGGCTGCTGATAAACCCAACTGAAGGGAAATGTTTTGGAGTTGACGGGCCATGTCTTGAAGGGTGGAGTGGGTGGTGGCGTTCCATTTTTCCTGGTTAGCTACGTCGTTTTCCAGCGTGGTAAGGGTTTTTTCATGGCGGGTCGATGTCTCCTGAAGTGTTATGAATGCACCAAATTGTTATGAACACAGTGAAGAACAGAAGGAAGGAAGCAAGAAGAAGATAGATTAGGGAAGGAGATAATTCTTAGGTTGTTACATAACGTTTTTCAGCTCATAGGCGAGCCAATTAATACCAAAAACAACAAACAATTGTTTAGCTAGGGACAAAATCCGTTAGTGCACATGGAGCTTTTCTCTCCATGGTCCCCCTACGTACATCCTGCATGTCCTCTGTGGTTTGGTTTACGTTGCTTCCCTGGACAGTAGGTGGCGATATATCCCTGGCGTCTGCGACATAACATTCATGCATAAGAATTAATACATTTAAATTGAATTAGTTAATCATGCATAAGAATTAATACATTTATATTTAATAAACCGTTCAACCTACTATTAATTATGTCCCTTTGAAACTTGTTTCAATAGCTTTAACTAGCTATTAAAAGCTATAAACCCATTCTCAATATTTTTTTTGTTGTTTTAAAAACAATTTCACGGGTCTAACGTTTAAGCTCTAAAGAATATAATATTATAACATTAAATTAAAATTAGAAAAGTATACTTAATTTTAAAGAATGTATTATTATTACCATTAATAATAGTATCCTTTTGTGGCTTATGAACTTTTCCAGCCCACCAATGAGACCCCTCATTTGCTATTAATCATCTTGAAGTCCACTCGAGTTGGTTAAGTCCGACGACATAGCTATGTACTTTACAAAACTTCAAATGGATTGTAAATTTGATTCATACCTTGAAGTCCGATTAGAAATAAGGCAACGACACTTTAAAGTAAACATACCAGACGTGGAATATTTTCCTTTCCGTATAAATTTCGAATCATTTGTATACCTTGCAGTAATAGAATTCACTTCTAAATTATTGGTAAATAGGTTATTGCAAGACGTTAACCATGACTAAAAAATAATAAAATAACTAAACAAACGATAATTGTGTCGTGTTATTAACCACTGTTTTAGAAATAAATTCTCTCTGGTGTGTGTAATCGCTACAATGGACAAACAACCCCCTAAAGTTTGCACGACACTCCAAATTTCATACACCCGAAAGATAGAGTGAACTTTGATGGTACTACTCTTCTCTCAACTCAAAACAACACTAAGGAAAGGTTTATGAAAACCAAAGACCGTTTCAAAAGCAAATGTCATTTTGCTTAGCGATATCTAAAATAATAAATTTTTTCACTATTTATAGGCTAAATAGTGAAGGTAAAATCTTCATTTCTAAAGAACAAATGGCCATAAAATAAAAATTAAAATGAGTATTAACAACAATTTTGATTGGTTAAATGAATCTCTTTAAATGTTCATTAACTGCTAGATACTTAAAATAATAACAACGAAAACGTTAGACACATACTTGGACTGAAAAATATTTTAGGTACATATTTGAAAGAAAAAAAAGAAGCTAAAGGGGTTATTTTACCCCGAGTTTGACCCAAATTAGCAATGTTGCCCCTCGCACGAAAAAATATTTAATTAGGTCCTCCAGTTCGCACATTGCAATAAATTAGCCCCTTGACAAAAGTTGACCATTACAGTGTTGACGTGGCAGTTAACGGTGCTGATGTGGCAGTTCACGATGTTGACGTCACAATGCATGTGTGATGATGACGTGTTAGAGTGGCTGGATTGATTTTGAAACTACATTCGAGGGCACAATTGATTGTTTTGTCAAGTTCAGGGACATAATTCATTTTAATTGAAAGTTTGATAACTTATTTAATATTTAAGCTAAAATGGATAAATAATTTATTTAAAATTTAAAAATGGATGAATAATTTATTTAAATTTTAAGTTAATTTAATCTATTTATTTAGTTTTTAATAAAATTAAATAAATAATTTTATTTTTCAAGTTCAACTTTTACAAATAGAATATGTTGATGCTCAGAATGATAAGGGGTCGAAGACGGTGGTCCGACGGTGATAGGGGTGATCGTTATGGGTTGAAGCTCAAGTATTGCTCTTGGTTTTTTAAGGTGATGATGCCATGAATGGAAGGGCCTGGTGCCTCTCGGTTGCATGCCCAATTTTATATCACTTAGACATATGTTAAGATGGGGTTGTCGTGGCCTGTTGATTCGACTAGATATGATTATACGTCATAGGTTCCCTTGACATATGTGATGGGCATGTGTGTCGTCACGTGACCAACATATGAGGTGCGATGTTGTTTGTGATTCTTTCTGTTTGCCACAAGTTGCGGAGGGTGTCACATGATTCGCAAACGATCTTGTGTGTTATGGTCTGCCTGTAGTGTAATGCTCATCGCCGGACGTCCTTTATATTCTCTCATCCGTGATCTTACTCACTCTGATTTCGATACGTGTCGGCAGGTGTTTGTAGGTGATAACAGAATATATAAAAAATCGATTAACAAATCGATGTAAATATTCTTTGGGTTCATGATAATTTTAAAATAAGCAAAGTGATAACTCTAAAAAAATCAAAATATTCTTCAATTTAAGAAAAATCCAAAATCTTAATAAAATATTTTAAAAAAATGAAAATAAAAATTAATATAAAAAATTAAAATGTATTAGAGATTAAAATGACAAAATAAATATAAAAATTAAAAAGTATTTATAAAGTATTAAAAGTCGAACACTTTTATCGAAAGTCTTTAACTTTGTCAATATGAGTATTACCATTTGTTAAACAAATTTTCAGTAAAATTAACCTTGTATTAAAGTAACAATAAAATCTTTTTTTTGTTTGCTTTTCTACATCAAATTGATGCTCATTAATATTTGATGTAGAAAAACGAAAGAAATTTTTTTTCTACTTTAATAGAAATATGATTCCATTGAAAATATGCTTAGAGAATATTGGTAGACTTAGTATAACGAGAAACAGTAGAAGACTTTTCTGATGGTTTATAAATATTTTAAAATTTTGAATTTTTATATTTATGAATTTTCATATTTTTAATTTTATGTCTTTTCATTTAATTTTTATAATTCATTATATTTTTTATTTTTAATATTAAAATGAATTATGCCCTTGAACTCGACAAAAAATTTAATTATGCCCTTGAATTTGGTTTAAAAAAATCAATTCAGCCGCTTTTCGACGTCACTATCACACATGTATCGCCACAACAACAATGTGGACTGCACAGTTGACTGTCATGTCAGCACTGTTAACTGCCACGTCAGCACTAGAATAGTCAACGTTAATTAATGGGCTAATTTACTGCAATGTACGAATTGAAAGACCTAAATGAACGCGTTTTCGTGCAAAAAAAACAATATTATTAATTAAAGTTAAACTCGGGATAAAATAACTCCTTTAACAAAAAAAAAAAAAGAGAGTATAATTTGTGATTTATTTTCCTATTAAGCCTTATTGTTATTAGGAGTATTAGTTTATGCTTCTCTCAAGCTCTAAATAAAAGGGGGTGGGGACCAGATGGAAGGGATGGTGGGAGCTACGGGGTTGGGTGGGGTCCGATGTATTTGAAGAGGAATAGGAGAGGCAGGGTGGGCATGAGTCGGTTTCGTCGGTTAGTGTTGGGTTGGCTATAAAACGCCCTTCAATGCTCCCATCCCCTCTCTGTCTCTCTCCCACACATTCTCTTCACTTCTCCCTCTGTTTCATCATTTCCTTTCCTTAAAAATCAGAAACAAAACAGACTTACTCTGTTTAGTGTTTATACTTTGAATCTTCACCTCAACATTAACATTAAGTTCTGTTTAACTACCTTAATTTACCCAAATGGGTAAGTTCTGTTTTTTTTTTGGATTTTGGGGTTGGGGGTCAAAAGCTGCGGTCTTTTAACTCTTTACTTGTAAGCTTTTCTAAAAATGTTGTTGTTGTTATTCCTTTGTAGTGAGTTTCATTGAAGAAAGAGCAAAGACCATGGCTGCCGCTCAAAACGTAATCAGTGATCCAAAATCTGTCCTCGACATGGCAATCACCGTGACCGTATCGGCACAGAAGCCGCCAGCGCCTCATGGATATATCTCCATTTCCAGGAAAAAGTTGCTGCACAACCTTGAAATCAGTGCTGGGGCAAGACTTAATGCATGGGTTGATTCCATGAGAGCCTCTTCTCCTACTCATATCAAATCCACACCTTCGCTTGCTCATGACCAAGCTTCATGGAATGTGAGTCTTAAGCTTATCTCGCTCGTGTCTTCCGAATTAACAACCAACAAAAGATTCTCAACTTTCTTTCTTTCCTTTTTTTTTCAGCTACACCATCCATCTGCCCTCGAGATGTTTGAGCAGATAATCGATGCGTCGAAAGGGAAACAAATAGTAATGTTTCTTGATTACGACGGCACTCTTTCGCCAATTGTCGAGGATCCTGATCGAGCTTTCATGTCCAAGAAGGTAAGCTATTTGTATATATGAAACAGACAGACAGAGATTTAAGTCTCCGTTAATTAGTTTCCCTCTTAACAAGCAGTTTCATGTTTGTGTAATGAACCAGATGAGAAAGACGGTGAGAAAGCTTGCCAAGTGTTTTCCCACTGCTATAGTGAGTGGCAGATGTAGAGACAAGGTACATTTTCATGCCTTGAAATGTTTTTCACAATTTGTTGGTTTATGTTTTTACAATCCATCATTGTTTCCTTGTTTTGTAAATTATAGGTGTATAAATTTGTGAAATTAGCTGAGTTGTACTACGCTGGAAGTCATGGCATGGACATTAAAGGGCCAGAGAAACGTTCCAAATCTAACAAAGTAAGTGAGCTGCAATGGTAATCCTTTTTTCCGAGTATTCGATTGCATAACCAAACTAAACTAAGCATTTCCTAACTATATGATTTTACACTTCAGGATAGTGAATCTGTTCTCTTCCAACCAGCTACTGAATTCCTTCCCATGATAGATGAGGTTTACAAACAATTGGTTGATACTACAAAATCAACTCCGGGAGCCAAGGTGGAGAACAACAAGTTTTGTGTTTCGGTACATTTCCGTTGCGTTGACGAGAAGGTAATCGCCGAATATCACTTACTATAACCTTCTCATTATCAGAAATCACTGTTTGTTTACATATGATTTTCTTTATCAAAAATACAGAAATGGAGTGAACTGGCACAGCAGGTTAGATCAGTTCTAAAGGAATACCCCAAACTCCGGTTAACTCAAGGCAGAAAGGTTCTTGAAATTCGTCCTACCATTAAATGGGACAAAGGGAAAGCCCTTGAATTCTTGTTAGAATCTCTTGGTAAGTTTTACTACTTTATTACATGTTTACACTTCATGTCTGCAAGTGTATATATATTATATATATAACCCATAAAGTGTTTAAACAGCAGCCACTCCACCACTTGATTACTTTATTTCAGTTAAATTTGTTAATGCTAGCAAAATCATGGCATGATATTCTCTGATCACTAACCATTATTATAAATGTGTTGTCCATAGGATTCGCTAACTGTGCTGACGTTTTTCCGGTATACATTGGAGACGATCGCACGGATGAAGATGCATTCAAGGTATCCAATGCTCGAAACCAAAGCTGATGCATTTCTTTAATTTATAAACTAATGGATCCTGCTAATACTTTGAATTTCATTGGTTTTTAGATACTGAGAGAAAGAGGACAAGGTTTTGGCATTCTTGTCTCCAAGTTTCCTAAGGAAACAAGTGCATCTTATTCATTACAAGAACCCAATGAGGTAAGTTCCGAACCAGAGGTTGCATTTATTACGGTTGCAGACATATAATTATCGGACCATAAAGCAACAATGGCAACATGACAGAACAGAAGTACTAAATTTGTTTTTTCTTCTTGCAGGTGATGGATTTTTTAGGACGCTTGGTTGAATGGAAACAACTATCTTTACGAGCTCAATCCAAAATGTAAAGAAAAACAATAATTGTCTCCTCTAGCCTAAGGACTGGACTGTAAAAGGGCGGTGATTAGATTATGTAGTAAATTCCTGTTCAAGATAATTAAGAAGAAGGGAAAAGAATATGATGATTATACGAAACCTGTCTCGAAAGCCTTGTACATCTTGTAACTACCTAAATTACAAGGGTAAAAGACTTGTAGCTTTGACATCAGATAAATCTCTAGCATCTGCAGATTTAAAACTTGTAAGAACTTTAACCATTTCCATTTCATTGCTGGAGAGACAGTTTGGTCCACAGCTAAAGCCAATACCAGGTTGCACTATTTGAGGTTGTAGAAGATATTGTTTCTTTTCTGAAGGAATCCTGGAATTCCAAATCGATGGTGTTATGTATAATTGAGATTGTGAATCTTTTTCTGCAGATTCATAGCCTCATTTTAACTAAAATGCATGGACATGGGAAAGAAGGGGTCTCTCATAATTTCCATAGCAAGAATCTGTATCCATCAGCTTTTTTGGTAGTGAGAATATTCCAGGGTTTTCATCTTTTGGAGTGAAATGAAATGTAGAATAGATTCGGACAAGGACTCACAGTTACATTACATACATAAATCATAACATAACAAGTATTTTTAAATCCCATCACTTGCCTGTTAATTAATAAGTTATCTGTTTAATAAGAGAAGGAAAAAGCAGTAGTTTCAAACAGGAACGTTTTCTCTCAGTTTTGTGTCATTAATAAAGATCCGAGAAATGGGAATCATCTCCTCACGAATAGAAATAATTTACCCATGCAACTATTTATGTCCTCACATTAAAATATTAACTTTAAAACTAAGGGTTAAGATTTAAAGTTAATGTTTACGGGAGGAGTGTGTTTTTTAAGTTTAGGATTTAAGATTTAAGATTTAAAATTTAATGTTAAAATTTAAATTTATTTTTTTAGTGTTAGGGTATATAAAGGGGCAAGGGGCGGAGCCAATCATTGAGTAAATGACACTCAAAATATTTTGAGGAAAAAATTATTTATAAATTTATATAAAAAATAAAAATATTATAATTTTAAATGTATATTGACAGCGTTAGAGGTGGCAAATGGGTCAATCAGTTTCAGTTCGGTTCGACTCATTTCGGTTTCGGTTATTTCGAGTCTGATATCATTCAGTTCAGATTCAGTTTTGGTTTGGTTTGGTTCTAGTTCGGTTCTATTGTGCTTCGGTCATTTCAGTTCGGTTATTTTCGGTTCGAGTCAATTTCAGGTCAATAGGAGATCGATCGATTTTAATCAAGTTTTTAAGTTGGTAAATTTTTTTCTTTATAGCATAGGGAAAGATCAACAAATATCGGAGGTAAGATGATAACAGTCGGTGGCGGAGCCACATGGCCTAGGAGGAGAACATTTGCACCCCTATTTTTTGGGAATTTTTTTAAAAGAATTAATTTAATGTGCAGAGGGGAAAAATAAATTCGCATCCCCTATTTAAAAAACAATATTTTAAATTTTTATTTTTAAATTTTTGAATACGTCACTGATAACAATCATAGATCGGGTCGGGAAAGATTTGGCAGTTTGCAGTTCCCATTTAAATCAAACATGTAATAATTGAGATATATGCATGTGAGATTCTATACGGTTCTCTTTGATTCCTTTCCCTTGCTCCATGGGATTTAAAGAGTAATAAATGTATGGACCAATGAAACCATATGAAGAAATTATAAACAGCTTTGGTCAATGCTAAAAAGATATTGTATTCATGTGCAACTTAATTTGTAAGATCAATAACTGTTGCAGACACGGAATAGAAAAATAATATTGCTTTTAGACTTAGACATGAATATCATATATGAATATATGTTTGAAACAATTACAATTTTTGTAAGACTTTAATTTGATTGTATCTCAAAATTTTGGGTGGAAATCGTTTACCTCCTAATCATGCTTCCACAATAAAATTAAAGGTTTAGGTTTTAGGGTATAAAAAATTTTAAGGTAGGGTGTATTTTTTAAGGTGTAGGATGTATGGTTTAGAATTTGAAATTTAGAATTAAGGTTCCTAATTTAATTTTCAAGTATTTTTTAATAAGAGGCATAAATAAAAACATGATTAGCGGCATATTATTTTTACTCCGAAACTTTGGTATGAATTACATGTGAAAATCAATTGCATCCCACATTATTATTAGCTGCCTCTATTTTCACATACCATAGACCTACATACACCTTTTTCCACATACAAGAGAGAGAAATAATGAATATCAGTTTATTTGATGTCTTTCTTTTTTTAATATTATTTAGGTGGATATAAAGTAGTATTTACCACATTTTTTCTTAATTATTTGATAAGGCACACACATTGTAAACAAAGCTGCTCGAACCCGGGTCGTCTATAATGAACATCATCCTCCTTGAGTTCAATTTATTTGATTTCTAAACCAAAGACTTGAGTTGGCATCGTATTATACTATTGACCAAATTGGATATTAAAATTCATATAACACAAATTATTTGAGTCCGAAGTCGAAAAGGTGATAAAACATATAATTGGTCTCTGTGTGGGGGAAAGCGTAGCCATTGCTTACAAAGAGAACATTGAGGACATAGATTTGTTGGAGCCCCAGGAGAGGAATCCGCTACTCGACAATTGGTTGTTCTTGAAAGGAGAAATGGTAGTCTTTTGGGTTAGGTTTCTGAAAGGGAAACCCACTACTACTGTCTACTAGGGTTGGGAATCATTTGTGTTGGAATCCACTTAAAGCCTTGTTTGATGTGAAGAAAAAAAACATTGATTTCCTATGCATTTTTGGGGACGTACGTGTAAAGATGGAGTCCACTAGATTCATCCACAACTCCCATGATTGGTACACTAACTGAATTAAACTAAGTCTTGGTAAGGCCTCAATTATTGGCACAATGAGATACATCTCGCCTTCTTTTTCTTTGCCGTTCACCAATATTTTAGTACAACTCACACGCCTAATAGATACAAATTACATATATCAACAAATAAATTCTATAATTCGAACCTATGATATTGATTAAATGACTTTCAATGTAGGTAAAATTTTGTGGGTGAATTTAACATTATCCCGAACACATGCATAGGCCATACTCATAATAGGTGGTACAACTTTCCCTATGAGGCCATACTGGTCATAAATGGCGATACATGTATAATGTACTTTTGGTATGCTGCTTTGAAAAATAGGCTAGATTCATAAGCTGTCAAAGGGAAGGGAGGGGAACCATTGGGTCATTGAGTTGTCAGAGTTCATGTTATATCCATGGAGAGAGGGAATGGTCCTATGCAAATACGTGTCAAACAAATACTTGGCAATATGTAAAAACAAATAAATAATAGTTTTGCAACACGTATGGTGCATTAGGGAATCGGTCCCCACCTCGAGGGTCGAGACATGCCAGTGTAGTGTATATTGTAGTATACGATACATTATACATGTTAACAACTGTGACTGATTCAGAAATATTTTTTAGAGTGAACAAATAAAATTTTAAAATTTCAGAGTGAACACAATCATAAAGATTAAAATTTTGAAGACTAATTTATAAAAATAAATTAAAAAACTGAAACAAAATCTGTGAAATTTAGAAAGTTTAAAGTAAACTCTTGCTTACCTTGATTTAAAGGTGGACCCGTCATTGATTAACAATGTACATACATAAACCCCACAGTAGAAAGAATAATAATATTTATCTTAACAGACTCGTGTTTAAATTGTTTTGTCTGCAAGGTATGTGTGCATTGTCAAAGAGTTAGGGCTTATAATTTAAATTTTTAGTGTTGGACATAAAAATCGGCACCGAAAAGAGACAAAAGATTTTGGTCCATAATAAATAGAAATCCTCTGCCCGTTTTCTATGCCTTACATTAAAAAAATTAGGTTTAGGGTTTATGGCTAAAGTTTAAGGTTGGGGTTTAGGAAATTATGGGTAGGGTGTATTTTTAGGGTTTAGGGTTCATGGTTTAAGATTTAGAATTTATGTTTATGACTTAGAATTTAATTTCTTAGTGTTGAGACATAAAAAGGCATCGAAAAGGAGCAAATTTTTTTTGTCTATAATTGAATAGAAATCCTCTGCCCCTTTTCGATGCCACTTTCTATTCTCACACTAAAAAATAGGTTTATGATTAAGGTTTAAGATTAGAGTTTAAGGAATTATGGGCATATTGTATTTTTTAGGTTTAGGGTTTAAAGTTTAGAATTTAGGGTTAGGGTTAAGAAATTACTTTATAATGTTAGGGCATAAAAATGGGCAAATTTTTTATCCATTTATAATCAGGCTGTTAAAAGACAATGTACAAACATGTTTCCTTGGCATTATTATATAAAAAAACCCTTTTAAAATAGTTATTTACGTAAATGACCCCTAACCAATGTTATATAGAAAAATGACCCCCAAATCGTCCACATAAAGCGACCTCGCGTTCTTGAAAAAGAGAGCTATGACATTGTGTTCTACATATAGCGAGGTTTTTTTAACGTGGGCTGACTTTTCATATTGTGTAATTTAAAATTACTAAATAAGACCTCACGTTTTTCAAAACGCAAGGTCCCGAGATATTGAAGAGGCACCTTAATGTATCGCAGTAGTTACTGTAGGGACCTCGCGCTTTACACATAGCGAGGTCCCATTAATCGTCTGGAATCCTAAATCCTACCAAATGTATTTAAAAAGTTATAATTAGTTGACTTAATTAAAATCTAACTTAATTGACTTAATTTTTTAATGTGTAATTTATATATTATAATTATTCAAATATATAATTTGGCGTAATTATTTGAAAAATCCAAAGTATTCAGAAGATGATGTTTAACAGTATATAAAAAGTAATTTGAACTAATTATTTGTAAGATCTCAATTGTTTGAAAGACAATTTTAGTAGATGGATCCTATTTATTTGAAAAGATCCTAATGCATGGTAATTTGACCTAATTATCATTAAATGAGAATCTTTAATAAAAATATGTGATAAAAATCCTTATTTTTCTTAAATTAAATAGCTACTGATTGTAGAATATTTAAAATAAAAAATTCTTAATGTGAAAGCATTTCATATTTATTAGGATCAAGATATTGTCTAAAAAAGATATTATCTAAAAGAAAATATAGTTTTAAAATTTTATTAGTATTTAATATGTTATATTAGTAGTTAATTATCCTAATTAAAATATGCTTGATTTTTTAATTACAATAAGAAATCAAAATCTTATCAGAATCACGAATTAAAGTATGATATTTAAATTTTATTAGTATTTAATATGTTGTATTACTAATTAGTTATCCCAGTTAAAATAGTGTTTGATTTTTTAATTACAGTAAGAAATCAAAATCTTAATCGAATCACCAAATAAGGATAAAAAAAATAAATTTAAAAACCCTTAGAACTCATTATCTGTAGAAAGAGAGTTCTAGTCAAAGAGCTGGAATCCGTTCGGATTGAATCGTTGCGGCTTTTCAATAGACCTCGCGTTTTGCAGATAGCGAGGTCCATTGACTCCGCTTCGTGTGGGGTGCGAGTTCTCCTATAAATATGGCCCATTCTTTCAACTTTTATCATATCATTTTTTCTATTGTTCTTCAATTACTATGCTCCATTATTTTTATTTTTAAAGTCTTCGAATTTTTAGTACTATGGCGAGATTATTGAGGCTTGACGACATACACTTGTTCAATTTCTGGTGATCAAACCCCGAGGTAATTTTTAATTATTTTTTAATTGTTAATATTTTATTTAATAATTTATGAATTTTAAATTTTATTTTGAAAAGGTATGAACATTCCTTGAATTGTTTCATCAACCGCACGGGAGCACTGCATCTGGATATTGTCCCTTATTTGTATGGATTTGATTTTGGCCATGTTTACCACCTATTTGACGGTCCAAAGTTGAACCGTCCAATGATTAACTCGTTACTAAAGAGGTGGAGGCCCGAGACACACACATTTCATCTTCCCTGCAATGAGACAACTATTACCTTGCAAGATGTTGCATTTGTTCTCGGTCTGCCCGTTGACGGCGAGATTATCACTGGGATTGTGAAGGCAAATTGGTCGGGTGTGTGTGAAAACTTGCTTGGGCTGAGGCCGGAGGAGGACGATTTTGATAGTGGCAAACTCAAAATAATATTCTTGGACAACAATTTAATCAACCTACCCTAGATGTTGATGAAGTAATGAAGATGGTAATAATTTTTTTATTGTTTATTTGTTGTGAAATTTTATTTTATTGAAAACAATTTAATTTTAAAAAAATATTTTTGCAGTGGATTGCTCGTGCCCATATTCTACGAGTTATTGGGGAGGGGGGCTTGATGCTAGACAAATCTCGCAACAAGGTCCATTTGATGTGGTTATCTCATATGGCGAGTATTGTGGAATCCTAAAAAAAATGTTGGGGAGGGGTAGTGTTGGCATATCTATTTTGGGAGTAATGCAGTGGGTGTCTTTGGTTGTTCCAGTCACGGGCATGGTATCAAATGTCGTTTTTAAGCCTGACGCCTCAAAACCCGACCCCATTCCAATTCCAACTTGTTTGGAGATACAAATAAATATTTATTTTATTATATTGTTTTTTAATATTAGAATATTTAGAAGTTTTTTTGAATTATAGGTGGTTTGGTCAATTAACACACGTGGGACTACCGACTACCTAGAAGAATTATAGAATGTTGATCGAAAAGACAGATGAGGTAAAATTTTTAATCAAATTTTTTATTTAATTTTTAGATCGTTTTTTAAATCAAGTTTATCTAATTGATTTGACATATTTTTTGTAGTTCTTGTGGACATCGTACGAGGATCCTGATATTCAGGCATGCATTCCACCGGAAATAATGTTGAGTGAGGGCGCTTGGATTCTGATGGTTCCGCTCATACACTAAGAGATAGTCGAGTGGTATCCTACAGACCACGTGCTGTGGCAATTCAACTATGTCCAAGGGATTTCGGATGAGCCACCCAATTTGGGCACATTGCACAGGTTAACGCGACAAGGCAAGATAGAAGTCCATTTGGGCCATCATCACACAGAGTGGATGCAGTGGTGGATGACCCATTTCGGTAGGTGGCCCCGTATTTTGGAACCTATTCAGAACTACATCGTTACCTATGAGTATATGTCGTGGTACCATCAAAATGGGAAGCCGCATCAACTAACCCCGGAGGAGCGAGAACGAGAATAAATGAGCCTCCCTGAAATCGTCTGTTGGCGCAGCATCCTTCGACGCAACGTGGTACCCGTACGAGGGGAGGTGGCCAGAGAAAAAGAACACACGCTCTCGAGGCATCATTATCGGGAACATCACAAGCACATGCCCAGTCAGCTGCCCAGCCAGAGACACCAGTGCCAACATCTGCATTCCAGCACTCGACTTTCTCGTCATTTCACCCCACAGATAGTAGTCCATCGTTTTAGAAAATGGGGATTCCGTCGGAAGGTTTTTTCAAAGACGCATTTCGTCCGCTTATGATGGTTTCCCCAGTATACTATCCGACACAACCTTATGTATTTGTTCCTCTAGTCTACTATCCAAAACAGTTCAGATCTGGTATTGTAGACCAGACACCACCACAGAGCCTATTCTTCACCGGCCCTAGTGCGAGTGGTGGGACTCGTATTTCATTTGGGGATGACGGTGACGATGATGATAATGCTAATGGTGGCGGTAGTGGTGGTGCCAATGTTCGAAGGAATCCACACTGAGATCGTCATCCACCGCGGTGCGATACGGGTGGACATAGGCCCCTTTAGGATGACTGTGTAATTTCTTTTTATTTATGTAAAATTACTTTATTATCATTTAATCCAAAAAAGTATGTTATATCGTGGTAGATTTTGTTAGTTTTTTTGGAATTACAATTAAAGATAATTTATAATTATAATTACTTAACAACGTAAATAACATTATAATTACTTAACAACATAAATAACTTAACAACCTAAGTTACGTTTAGTTGAAATGTATAAAAGATGAGTTAGTTTTCGTGTCATCATAATATGTGGACAAATCTGATGTTAACTTTAGTTCCTCAATTTTTTGCTCTTTATCCAGTCGTCTATGATAGTTACATATCAGAAATGCCTTTTAGTCTTGTGTAGAGAGAGTTGCTTCTTCGTTTTGGATGAAGAAGCAACGTCATCAAATCTTATAGTGAACTCGATGTTCGTATCCCCGACACGAGTGTAGCTTCTAAGCATGTTTCAAAGGTCTCTAGCGTTTGATAAGGGGATCATGTAATGCGCCTTAGGGCCGAGCTCATCAACAAGTATTTTCGCCAACAAACAAGACTTTTTGCATGTTGTAGATTCGCTAAGATGTGTTAAAATCAAATTATATAGTTCGTATTTGTTGATCATAGTGCTGAATTAAGTGTAGAAATAGGTCCCGGAATGGAACACCGTTGCAGAAAATCTTGACATCTTCTGTGTAACACCCGAGGGGGTCGGGTGAAATTAAAATATTAAAATATTATTTTGGGTCTCGTGTTTTCAAAACAAATAATTTTATGTTGGACTTATTTCAAAACAAGCCCAAATAGCCATGGATATCCTCCTTTTGTAAATACCTTATTTCATTAAGGGTAAAATAGTCTTTAGCTTTTAAATTTAAAACAAACATTAAAAATCACTTTTCACTCATCTTCTTCCCCACCCATTTTCCATTTCCACGACAAAAACTCCCCTTCCCCTTGAGTTACTATTCCATCACCATTCTTCCTCATCTTTGGTGATTTTCGAAAGGTAAACACATATTTGACTTGTCCTCTCTTTTCTCTACAAGTTTGTACCTTTATTTTTCATTAAAGCTCATGGTTTTGTATTTTGAGGTTTTGAAGTTTTAGATTAAAAATGCTAACTTTGTTAGCTTTAACTTAATTTTTTGATTTATTGATGTTAGATAAGTTGTTTGCTATCTAAAAGGTACAACATACTTGATTTTTACAAGGTTTTACAATGATTTTCGAAATTAGGTTTTAGGTTGGTTTTTGGGGCTGTTTTGGGTGAAGTCTTGTTGGCTGATGGTTGAATGATGTTTGAGGGTTGTTTTGGAATCTTTTAGGTGTATTAAAAGTATTGGAATCATTGGGTTTTGGCTGTGCTTAAGGGCTGCTCGAAAATGAAGGTTTTGGGGTTGTCTTTAGCTTAAATTCATGTGTTTTGTGCTTGGTTTATGTTCCGGGTTTGATATAGTGATTGGTGGACTGAATTATGGTTGTTTTGATTGTGTAGAATTGCTTAGAAGCGAGGAATTGTGTTGGTGAAGCTTCAGGATCGAATTCGGAACCGTTGAGAGCTTGATCGGCTAGAGTTGTTGAGCTTGGATTAGTCGGTGAGTGGTTAATGATTTCAACTTGGTTTAAATTGGTTTTCAAACGTTGGTTCAAGCATGTGGACCTAGGTTGAGCTTGGTAAACCCACCTAGAGTTGGGATTAGAGTGGTAGCCTAATCTCAAACTTAGTGTAGGAGACTTTTGGTTGAACTTCTAAATGCTTGATATGCCTCTTGTTCATATTATTTGTGATTAATGTGGTTATGTATATTGTGATATACATGTGTGTTGTGGCATGATATTGATGCATTGTTATATGCATGTGGTTGTGGAAATGTGGTTTGTGCATGATGGTAAATCATGGTGAGTACGTGCTAAGCACGGAAATTGGTAAGAAATTGTGTTGTGAAAGGTTGTGAAATGTATTAGTATTGGCACTAGTATGCTTGGGTACAATGATCGATCATTAGGATGTTTAGTGTGCACACGAGAGTCTAAATGCGCGCGTGGTCTTGGTGATGGTAGTCATCAAGATGGAGTACGGGTTCGCCCAGAAATCTTCATATATATGTTAGTCGGTGATGAGTGGAATCCCATCAACGAGGCGTGAGGATGAGTGGTATCCCCTCCGCGTGAAACGGTGATGAGTGTAATCCCACCGCAAGGTAATGGTTGTGTTGTTGGATGTGAGTTCCAACGATTATCCGCGTATTCGGGTCATAGCTAGGTGCCAATATGGTTTAAGGAATGTGTTTGCTAATACATTGATATATGTGTTTCCATATGTTGTGTTTATGGACTAGTTGAGCATGGCATGGTATTGATATTATGTTCATGCATCATTTATATTTGACCGATGTGGTTCGAAGGTAAGATCATGCATTCTACCTTGGTTGTGTGCTCGTGCTTGGACCCTGCATTGTCGAGGTTTGTTTTATGAGCTTACCCTCACTAAGCTTTATGCTTACGCTCTCTTTTGTTCGACAATGCAGATCCGTAGTTCATGGGTTGCTTGTGCAAGGATAGGGCCTCCAAGTGTGCTAGTTGCGCTTTTGATCATCAAGTATGAATTTCTAAGTTATGGATGTAATAGACAAGCAATGGGATTGAGTTTTGGATTTATGTTGTTGTTTGTGTTAGGAGCATGTTTAGACTCCTATGATTTGTGGATGTTTTTCTTAAGGCTTGCTTATGCCTTGTATGTTGGCCTTGTGCCCTTTCATGAATGCTCTTATGTGTGTTTGTCTAAAGCATGATTTCTTGAATGCTACGCAAGCTTCTTTTGTTGATTGATGATCCTTTTAATGTATGGCTTTTATATGTATGTTGTGTGTTAAGCATGCTTGTTGTAGGGTGCTTTGCATCTAGGGATAATGCATGTTTGGTTAGAGGTCTTAGTTGGTGTTTTGAGGCAGCCTTGTACCTTAAACCAGCTAAAACCTGTCTGTTCGCAGCAGGCGTATCGAAATGGTTGGGCCCGTTTCGATACGGTCCTATTGTTTCAGGCCAAGCGTTTCGATACGCAGGAAGGGCGTTTTGATACCATTTTGCTACTAAAAATCTGAGATTTTGACGAGAAATTGAGGGCATCGAAATGGGCCTAGGTGTTTCGAAATAGTCTTCGTAGCGTTGACCACGAGAAGTTGACTGCTGAAGGCATATCGATACGGTCCACCAACGTATCGATATGGTCTCCTCGAGTTGACTTTGGCCAGTTGACCTAGTCAAGGCGTATTGATACACTCTTTGGGCGTATCGATACGGCCTGCAGTCTAAGTTAAAATGGGCTGTTTTTGATTGGCTGTTTGTTTGTTCGCCTCGTTCGTTGCTTCCGCTGTTGTTGTTTCACATAGGACATATTAATGCATCTAGACAAGATAATAATAAATGAAAAAGTTTTCTCGGGTTGTTAGCTGAAGTGGAGCCTTAACGGGTTTCGCCTCAGTTATCCCCGTGTAGCCTACTTGGACCAGTCAGTCGCCCGGACCGGGACGAGGGGGTTACATTCTGGAAACTTTTGGCCGTAAAGGAATGCCTACAGATCAAATCATTTCACTATAGCTAACACGAATTGAAGTTTTTATAGTCAGTGATGTAGGTTTTAAAAATTGGAACTCACTTTCTGTAGATAGCGAGGTTCCTACCATGTCAGGAATCTTTGTAGAACTAGCGTTCTACAGGACGCGAGGTTCCTGCCATGTCATGAATCTCTATAGACCTCGCGTTCTACAGGACACGAGGTTCCTACCATGCCAAGAATCTTTGTAGACCTCACGTTCTGCAGGACGTGTTTGACAGGATTGAAAAAAATTGAAGGTTCCCCGGTTTTTTTGGGGAAACAATAGTTGTTCTTGGTGCCCTTATATCAGACAAAAGTGAAGTTATGTTTAAAACCAAACACTTGGTATCAGTTGCATTGGTTCATAAAAGACAAGGCCATAAGAAGTGAGGTACACCAATTTAATCTGCGTGACGATGCTTTCAGATAAGTTTGTCAATTGTACGTTTATACGAGACTTCTCGATTCTTACATAGTTTGAATTAAGAACAAGGTAGCTAATGTATGTTCTTCTTTCTGGATGATTGTAGATATTTGCAAAATATGTCGAGATGAGGAAATATTACTGCCTTGGTATACTATGACATCGAGATTATGGCCGATGCATCTCTTGGTATCATCTTTCGATTCTCAAATACTATAACCCTAATGTTGCTAAGGAAATTAACGTATAATAAGTTGATGAAGGAAGTGAGGAACAATGTTCCACATTCAAGTACCCATGTCCGCATGCCATTGCTGCTTATTCGTCTGTACGGATTAGCTACATGCAAATGGTTGACCCATTATACTTACTCAAAACTGTATCCAAGGTTTATGAATAAAAGTTTCCTCCCATCGGGAATGAAGTTAATCCGTCTACAGTTGATGGTGAACCTATAATATGGCAAGATTTTGGGCTACAACGCAAAAAAAGAGGGTCATCCATGATCAACTAGGATTTATTGTGCTGAGGATTTGGTCGAACTTTCGAGAAAAAACCAGACATCCAAAACTATGCAGTAGATGTGGGAAGCCTGGACACCAGAAGAACAAATCTCCTAATCGCTTAGGCCCCCGTATTAATTAATTGTACTTTCTTATTGTACCAATGTTATCTTAAGTAATAATATCTCTTCGTTAAGGTTTCCAGTGGTTTGGAACCATTTTAAACGTGATTATTTACACCGTTAGGGAGGTTAATTCCTATATGCCAATACCAATTAATTACAATTCTCCACAACCTTTTTACACATAATTTTATGCAGTCTTCTTAAAGTGCCGACAATCCTCTTAACATTTTTTTGAGGTTGCGGGTAACTTATTTTTATGCCTTAATCGTGGAGGGTAGGTGAAGACCACCGCTTGTAACTGTAGTCAAAGCTTTTACCATTGCACCTGATGATGGAAGTGAGTTACAATTGAAACCTTCGAGAGACCTTAAAATCCTCGACTTTCCACATCGTCAAAGCATATTTAGGGGTACAATTGTCCGATTAAAACGTCACTGACTTCACCCCGATTATGTAAAAGATGCCATCTTTGATCGGGATTAGTGGCCTAACTGCCATAATCTATTTTCTTCATTTTATGTGGCCTAACTTCCATAATCTGCTTTCTTTATTTTATGTATTTGTTTGAAAAGTAATAAACTTATGTTGTTATTTTGAGCCTAAAAAAGCTTCGAAACCATTTCTTACGCGCTTGATACACCTGCTATTTGGAATCACAAAGCAGTAATAATTGTAATTGCTTAACATCTAAATATGGCATCTACAATTACAATTCTCAATTTTAAATAACAATTACTTACAATTACAAGTGTAAAAAATGTTACACCAATCAATACGAATTCACTCAAACCATTTGCTGCTTCTTTCATAGAATTTATTTATAGACAGTGGAATTTAAGATTCAATCATAATTAAAAAAATTGGACCTCGCGCTCTATATATAGTGAGGTCCAATGACATGTCAATATTTACTTCTCTTGCCACATTAGGAATCTCTGCAGTCCATTTAAAACGTGACCAAATCCTTCCTGTTTTGGAGGTCGCGAATGTTTGCCTATATAAGACAGAAACGAGGGAAAACAAACCCACCAGCATTTGCTATCGCTTGAGAAAAATATGTATCAGATCCAAAAAGAATATAGAACTATTGCTACTAATGGCAACAGATCATGTATCAGAAAAATTATTTTACAATTTAATTTCCTAATATTGCAATCTGTTGGTATAAGTAGTTGCATTTATACGGCGACTACATTATTTTAACCGGTTAATAATATTGGCGATATGTGTCTTCCATGTTTTGGTTCAAGATCTACGACAAATCACAATATCAAAGAATGGGTGGTTTAAGACCACCGCATGTAACATAGTTGGAGCCTTTAGCATCATGAATGATGATGATTATCGGGTACTTACGAAATCCACGAAGCTAGTCCTCGACTGTCTACATCGTGGATGAAGGTTTAGGGCTCCAACAACTAGGAAGATCTATGACGCCATTTGTCTACATCAACGACACATCTCTCGGCGGCCATACAACTCGGACAAACTATTGAACCTATCGTCTAAATCAATTCCTATATAATTTATTTTGTTTGCTTGTTTAGAGGTACAATTTACCGCATGTTTAAGGTAGATTTTGGCCGTCTACGTGGCCTAACCCAATAATTTATTTTCTTCATTTTGTGTATTTATTTAAAATTAATAATTTTACCGTGTAATTCATCAACACAAATAAGCTTTGGAACCATTTCGATGCCAAAAATTAGCTTCGGCACCATGATTTATAATTACAATTATTGAAAGACTAAAATTCTTAGTTTCTTATTTTTTAATTACAATTCTTTTTAATTACAATTATATGCCTCTGATAATGTGCCTCTAAGCTTAAGGATTACGCGGATGCGGCGATTAACTTCTCGGATAAACCCATCAAACATGATTATCAAGACACTTTACTTTTTTATTCATGCCCCAAAAAAATCTTTGGAACCATTTTCAGGGCCATTTTTATACCGTTTACAATGTTTGTTTTGTGCCAATATCAGTCTCAGATGAAAGATAAGTTCCGGTACTAGGCCTCTAACCTAAAATAATACGAAGATTATTCTAATAATAACCCAAGAAAACACCTCCAACATGCCTACCAAGCCATTTCAAGTTCTTATTATTGGAAAAAAACTAGCTTTCGAACCATTTTCAACGCACTTTTTTACAGTGTGCAATGTCTCGTACGTGCCAATATCAACCTCAAATGAAAGATAAGTTCCACTACTATGTCTCTAAGATTAAAAATTACCAAACTTATCGGGCTAATGACACAATAAAATGCCTCAAACATGCCTATACACTCTTGTATTTCAGCCTGGATTAGGAGGACCTCGCTTTCTACATAACGCAAGGTCATTTTAATTTCTATCACGATATATTCAATATCTCCAGCACCTCGCATTTTGGAAAATGTGAGGTGTTATAAAATAATTTTAAATTACAAAATATGAAAAGTCAGCCCACGTCAGACGAACCTCGCAATATGTAGAACGCGAGGTCATATCTCGCGTTTTCCAAAATGCGATGTCACATTTCGTGGACGATTTGGGGGTCATTTTTCTAAATAACATTAGTTGATGGTCATTTACGTAAATAACTATTTAAAAAGGATTTTTTATATAATAATGTTCGTTTCCTTATATGTGTGTATATATATGTAGACACGTGCATTAGTTGCAAATGAGGGATGAAGATTATAATGCATGATAATTGGCAGAATTGAAAAAAAGTCGATTAAAATCGAGTTGCTTGGTGCCATTCAGTTTTTTGATTTTGATTAGTGTTTGTTAGCAGTATGAGAATAACTACTCATCAGTCAGAAGAATAGTTATTCAGTTAATAAACAGTTACCAACTTTCATTATAAAAAAAACATCTAACCTTACCTGAAAAATACATGAAGTCATTTTCTGGGTTAAAGCACTCGTGCTGCTTACTGTAGAACTTGTAAAAAACATGGAATCGTAAAAAATCACATGTCTCGAAATGAGCACCTTACCTTGAGGCATAAGGCACTGACATCCTTTATGCTGAGTGCTATAGCCTAAGAATGTACTTGGTTGAGATCTAAACTCAAGTTTGTGATTTTGAAATTGTTGAGATATTTATTTTGATATAACAAAGTGAAAAATGTTTTTGGACTTGGAAAATATTGCAAAAACAATTTAAAGTCCATTTAACTTGAAAAATATATTTGAAAGCTTTTTAAAGTGTTTTTGACTTGAAAAAACATTCTTAAAATGGTATAAGTGTCAAAAATAGGCCTTTGGTACCGGTACGACAATGCCCTATAACGATACGCTTATGATTTTAAGATTCCAGAGAGCACTTTGCGTACTGATACGTAAGTCTTCGTACCGATACCCGAAGTACCGTACCATTATGAATGTATCGTGTACCGATATGCTCTGTATAAATGTGCAGCGACTCTTTCTTCTTTTGGCAGGTACCGATACCCAAGGTTGCAGAATTGCATTTATGGTTGCAATTAAAGTCCCTAATGGCTATAATTCATCCCGAACGACTATAAAAGGCTAGTTTTTCATTCCACACTATAAATACAAGCTAAAGACACTTGAAGATTAAGAGGATAGACATCCAAGCTTAAAATCAAGAGAGTAGTGTTTAATTGTCCTTTTCCTTGTAATCTCTTGAATTTCTTTAGTCCAATCCTAGTGAGCCAAATTGTGTAAACACCCATCTAGAGAGATAATTAGTTTACAAATGTCAATACCTCATTGTTGAGGGATAGGTTATAGTTGAGCCTTATAAAAACTAGGGAGGGGGTTCTATCTTAGCCTTTGAAAAGATAGGGATGTAAAGATTTTCTCCTTGAGTTTGTAAAAAGGAAAGAATTTATTGGTGCATTGGAAAATCCTTAGTGTGGATGCTAAGGTAGTGGATGTATACCTTGGTTGAGAATGTCGAACCACTCTAAAATCAATCGTGCCAAATTTTCATTTTTATTTCAGTTTTTGCTTCCCAAATTCAAAGGATACCTTTACACCTTTCATCGGTGATATACTGTTGAAGTACATCCAGCTTAATAATAATGGCCGTAAATATGGAAAACACCGGATGGCATTTGGACACCCATCATCATGAGGCGTGATAACACGTGGACTATTTTTCAGATAAGGCTTAAGGAGAGTAATTTTTGCTAAGCGGGAAAACCCTAGCCGTCGCACAAGTAACTTTTCAAACTTTGAAAATTTACCCTATTTCTCTTCCTGCGCCGTCAACTCCCACTAACCCACAATCATCATTATACCTTCCCACAATACACATCATAACTATCATCCCATTATTATCCCCATTAACCTCACTATTAAACCAACCCAACCATTCTATTTAATCACCATATCTCCCTTAATCAAGAACCTTTCCCCATTTCATTCATTCGACCAACAAGAACCAAACTTTCCTTCATCTTTTTCGATCATCACTATTCTCTCCAAATCTTCAATAGAATCTTCATCATACTTGCTCAAATATTCTTCAACGAAGAGACGAAGATGAAGTATGAGGAGAACTACGCCACACGAACCTTTTGCTACGAAAAAGGGTACGAATTCAAGAATGAGCCCAACTTGGAGTACTCGATGGAAGTAGTTGCCATCGTCAAGAAACAAAACATGGAGGTATTTTGCCAACAACATGAGAAGGTCCCCTCCACCATTGTTTGAGAGTTTTATGCCCACCTCGCCACCAAGGCTTCACCTTTTGTGTTCGTACGAGGTACGTGTGTTCAGTTTGATGAAGGGTATGTTAATTGCCTATTTAGTTTGGATGGTGTAGAGAAGGAGCATTCGGCATTCGCCGAATCCATGGATGCAGCCAAAAGATAGCTGCTATTGAAGGATTTGTGCGAACCAGGCACAAAGTGGAACATTTCCTCCAAGGTCAAGAAGACGGTGAAAAGGCTGGCATTGAAACCGCAGCCAAGAGGATGGAACCATCTCTTGAAGGCCAATCTTAAATAGGGGCCCTTACACTAAATCCCTACTTCTTTCGGGCTCAAGAAGTGGGTTAAGTTTTTAGCATTACTCTGATAAAGATTTAAAAACAATAGGAAGTCCAATAGCGGTCTAATTATTCAAGAGACAACTCGAACAACACAGGCGGATCTTTGATTGATTTTATACAATATATTCTTCTTCCCCAATAGTATTTATTCCCAGCTCTTTAAATTTCTCATGTAGTACTACTAAGATCTTCTTTTCCTTCCAAGAATAAATGTGCCCCCGAACACAAAGGTTTCATAAATACGGGGAAACACCATCAATTCCCCTTCAATGCTTTATTCAACTAGTCTGGCTCTTCTTTGTGCCCTCCTTCTCAAAATTTATTTCATCTTTTGATGTAGGTTAGGCTTGAATCCCACACCACTTCGATCATATTTCAAGAATGGTTGTATCGTTGTGTGCATTCCCTGCAAGAATTTCCCAAGTCCCTTTCCTGATTTGGCTCCTTTCCCGACAATGAGCCTTATTCCCATCATAGTATTCTTTGAAAGTTTGGGCTTTAGGATCTTTCCTTCTTTATCGACAAAAGTTGCATTCACAAACTTAAGTGATCAAAATGTACATTCGAATGCATTTTCATCCACATATATGTACGAAGCATCAATTGATGTGGATGCAATAATGGCATCTCCATCGCCAACAGTTACAAGGCATCCATCAATCCCAAAATTAACCTTCTGGTGAAGTGTTCAAGGTACTGCTCTAGCTGCGTGAATCTAGGGTTATCCCAATAGACAATTATAAGCATGTGTGATGTCCATAATAGTGAATTCTACATTGTACATAGTTGGACCAATCAAAAGTGGGACGCCAATTTTCCTCACGACTTCCCTCGTGGTTCCATCAAATGCCCTTACGGTTGTATGTAAAGGTCTCATGTGAGTCTTATCCACCGGAAGTCTATTCAATGTGGTCATGGGCATGACATTCAAAGCAGATCCATTGTCGATTAAGACATGAGGTAGTATATGTTCATTGTAGTTGGTAGTTATATGCAATACTTTGACGGATCTCGTACCCTCAAGAGGAATTTCATCCTCACTAAAGGAGATGAAATTGTCGGCATGTAAGTTGTTCACCAATCTACCCAGCTTATCCACTGAAACATCATTCAGGACAAATGTTTGGTTTAATACTTATAGCAAAGCATTTCTGTGGGGCTCTGAACTTAGCAACAAAGATAATATAGAAATACGAGCTGGTTGTTTGTGTAACTGTTTAACCACATTGTATTCATTGTGTTTGATAAACTACATGAATTCACGTGCTTCTTCCTCTTTCACATGCTCATTAATATCTGGTTTTCTCCATTTAGCAGAAACTTGTATTTTTGCTCAGCATCTTTTATTTCCACTAGTTTTGAAACATCAAGGGAGTAACACCCACTTGGAGTGAAGTTCCTAACTCCACTGATTCTTGCAGATGAAATTTTAGAATCCTCGTTCCCCTTAGTGGTCATGTTACAGCCATAAATCCATGGCACCTGTTGATTACTCGTGTATGGGAAAGGAGAATGAGCCTCGATCACCAATCGAAGTGGAGGTTTCTCTGATCCTTCTTCATGCATTCATGGTCAATTGATCACAAAAGGTCGACCAACCTCTCCACCCTTTTTGGATGATTGTTCATCTATTGTAAAAACATCTCTAACTTCTTAGCTCTATTCAAAGAACTCTATTTCTTTACTATCCATCAGATTCTGGACAATCTTTCTAAACTCATCACAATATTGAATTTCATGACCCCCTTCCCTATGAAATTCACAGAAATCCTCCTTACTATTCACAACAGCTCCATGGTTAGGACTCATCAATCCTCTTTCTGGCATTTTCTTCCAAACCCACTTTAACAGTGATTGCACTTCAAATAAGCTTGTTTTAATCTTGAACTCGACATTATTCATCACAATATTAACCATTGGTTTCTCATGTGTTGGAAAGGGGTAGTTAGAAACATTAGGCTCATCTTGTGTATTGAATTGAAGAATATTTTGATTAATCAAGCTCTGAAACCTTCTTTTGAGAGCTAGACAATTATTGATTGTATGTTTGGGAATTCTAGTATGGAACTCACAATGTGTAGAAGGATCGTACCATTGGGGGTATGGTGGTTGCAATGGTGTGAGAAAGACTGGGGATATCAATCGCTCTTCTAATAATTTAGCATACAACTCTTTGTAAGAAATTGGGATAGGCGTGAAATATTTCCTTTTTGTATTAGTCCTTGATGGCTTGGGCCCTCATAGTGGTTGTTTTTCTTGGTTTAGAGAGGTTGTAATGGGTTTTGAATATCTTGTAGGATACATAAATTGTGGTGAAGATTGATATTTGGGATATGAATGCCCATCGTCTGCTACAACATTAACTACATTCTCTCTTTTTGGTATACGATTTTTTAGAAGCCTTAAGACTGCTAAGTTTCCCATTTTTAGTGGCACGCTCAATTGTTTGACATGTTGTCACTAGATCAACAAAGTCTCTAGTGGTACTACCAACAAGCTTCTCATAGTATATGGTTTCCAAGGAATTAATGTAAAGGGTTGTCGTCTCTTTCTTTAGTAGTGGTGGTTGGACTTGTCCAACCATGTCCCTCCATCGTTGGGCATATTGTCGGAGTGTTTCATTGTGATTCTTTTCCATGTTTTGAAGTGTCAAACGATTAAACACCATGTCCAAAATATTCTTATTTGGGCCCTATTTAAATGGATGTACCATCGCATGGCAGACCTGACTAAGTTGTTCTGAAAGCAATGAATTAACAACTTATCATCATTCCAATACCCCGTCATTTTACGACAAAACATGGTAAGGTGGGCATTAGGGCAACTTGTGCCATCAAATTTCTCAAATTCTTGCATTTTGAATTTTGGGGGCAAAATCAAATCAGGGACCAAGCTCAAGTCCATTACAACAGTTCCACTGAAGGCATCAGTACCTTCCATGTCTTTGATTCTCTCTTCCAAGCACTTGAACTTGTCATCAGCTACATTAGAAGATTTAGGTTGCACTTTCTTTAGTTTTTCTAACTTAACCGGGTCATCAAAGTTTGGTACTTTTGGTTTAAATGGGCTTGGCCACATGTTTGAACCAGAAGCAACATGGAGATTTGCTTGGTTATGGACATTAGATTGTAGTCCGCCAGTAGAGAAAACAAATTGAGGATGTGTTTCTTTTGGTCCAAAAGGTAAAGATGATGAATCTTCCTCATGAACTTTGTGAGTTTTTCCTTTCTCAGCTCTTGTTGTCATGGATAACAATTGTGACAGCTTGTCCTCTAATTTTCTTAAAAGAGTCTCTTGACTTTTTTTTTCTATGTCCTCCCTCAAGCCCTTTATATCTTGAGTGACTTGTTCTTGAAATTTCTCTAGCTTCTAGAGTCTCTTTTCCATTCTTCCAGCCTTGAATCGTTTATAGTGGTGGTGATTGATTTTATCGTCTTTCGTTCCTAGTATCACTAATATTGAACCTCCATGAATTAGTGTTTTATTTAATGTTAATGAATATGAAACACATATTGTATAAATGCAATGTAATGATGAATGTAAGAATGAATGCAACTAGGTGTTGGTTAGAAAATTAATAAGATAGAAGAAAATTCTTTATTAAATAACTGAAAGAAGAAAACATCCATCAACTAAAATATCCTAAAATCGTCTACAAATTAAAGTTGAATAATAATCATCCGTAAAACATCCAAAAAAATATATCCTAAAAAAATCCCAATTAACGTTTTTAACAATAATAAAAATAAAACAATTAACACAAAACACGATGATAAGGTTTAGCTTCATTTCCCAACTTCTTGTCTTTTCCCAGGAACTCCATCCATTCGTCTACAAAGTGTGTCGAGGGGTTGATCCAAAACTTCAGCCACTCAGCTTCTTTGGCCAAACCAGTGATGCACTCGGCTACTTTTTGGATTCGAGTAAGGGCTTCTCTCATCAAGTCTTCCCTCACTTTGATGTCTCATCTTGAAAACTGAAGTCGTAGGTCCCACTATTTCTCACCGAGTTCAGAAGCCATGTGAAGATCATCTACCAAGTCTCTATGCTGTTGCAGTGAACTCTCTAGTGTTGTTACCAACTTTTTCAAGGTCTGGTTTTCAACTCGCGCCTTCTCAAGCTCGACCATTGAGTCTTGTTGTTGGTAGACTTGAAGAATTCCTTGCAAAGATACTAGATGTTCTTGCAATTTTTTATTCTGAGCACGACTAGCCATGAAATCATTAAAGGTTGTCGTATTTTTCTACTGGGCTGCATGCAAATCAGCTGTAAGCTATTCCACTCGCTTTTACTTTGCTCTCAATAACTTTATACAACATTTTGTATCATTTTCCTGGTCACGAAGCTCTTTCTCCCATTCTTTTGGAGTCTTTCTGTAACGCCCCGAGTTTAAGGTTGGGAGATAATCGGGTTAGTTAAACCGGTTTGAGTTAAATTAATTTAGGGAAAAACCATTTTTTAACAAACACCTAAAGTATTTTAATGAAGAAGGGAAAAAAGGATTTTGGAATTCTAAAATGGGTTTTGAAAATGCTATCATCTTCTTCAAACTCTCTTTTAACGTTATTTTCATGCAAACACCATTTCTACTATTCTATTGATCTCACCACTTCATCCAAGCAAGATTTTCGAGGTAATCCTTCTCTTATTTTGATTTTCTCTTCCGTAAACACGTTGTAGATGAAATCTATCTTTAAACCCATTGTTTAAATTTGTTTCCAAAATGCTTTGAGTTGGAAAAAGAGGAAAATGAAGAAATTCCGTTTGGGTCGTTTGATCCTGAGTTTAAAGGTGTTTTAACTTTGTTTTGATATTCTAAAAATGTTAGGATAGTGGCTTTTGGTGGGAAACCCGAAACTAGTAAAAAAGAGAGATTTTTGGAGTTGAAAATATGGGTTTTTGAGTTTTTCTTATGAAGAACTTTGAGCTGATGGTTTCTAGACCTTGGGTAAGTGTTTTGGTTGTTGAAAGGTGTAGTTTTGATCGTAAATTTGCTGGGTTGTTGCTGGATTTTGGTTAGAGCTGATTTGATGATGTTTTCGGATAACTTCGACTACAAATCGATGAGAGAATGTTGTTGAATATTGTGTTTGTGAACTTCAGTGGGCATGTATGTTGAAAAGGGTATTAATACTTTGTTTTGGATTTGTTTAGAAGTAGTAGAGATGGATTTGGGCTCTTCAGACGTGAGACCGAGTGGTTTGGAGGCTTGAAAATGGTGTTTCGACCATTGTTTAGGTTGTACCGGTGAGTGGAACTGTTTTCTAAGCCTTAACTTGGTTAAGGATGTGATTTGGGGGTTTAGATTGAGCTTGATAAACCAATCTAAGCTCAAGAGTAAGTTTTACGTGTTTTAATCTTTATTTTTGATAATATCTTCTATGCATTTGAATGATTTTCATAGTTCATGTTGCCTTGAATATCAATGTGTTATGCTTGTGGTTGCCCTAATTGATATCTATGTTGGTTGCGTTTGTCGCTATGAAAACGCAAGGTAAGCATTGGTTTGGTGGGTATTGACATGTGAAATCTTGTTACCAGATATAGTTCGTTGACCAATAGGATGTGAGTGCACTCGAGGTAAAAGTCATGCGTGGCCTTAGTGATGTTACATTCCACTAAGGAGGAGTACGGTGATGTGAGATTCCACCGGAAGATATGTTTTACTAGACGAGTGAGTACGATGATGTGAGATTCCACCGAAAGTGTCTAGTTGGTTTGAGAAACTATCCGTATATCCGAGTTAAAGTGATGAATATCAATATACTCGTGATGCTCTAAATTCTCATGTTAAGCATATTGCATTATTCTTTCCAATTATGCCTATGCATGTAGTTGGTTACTTTGCTTGTGTTATAAGAATGAGCATGAGGTACGCTTATCGCTTGTGGTTGCATTCGGTAAATGCACGAGGTGATAAATGCATGTTGTTATGTGTCCGAGCATGGGAAATGGTTTGGAAATGGTTTTGGTTCCAAGCAAACTATGTTTTAAAACTACATTATTGTAGTTACCGTTTTGAGCGTCTCTCACTAAGCTTAAATGCTTACACTTCTTTTTCCAACAATACAAGCCCTTAGACCTACGGAGCAGCTCGGGGAACAAGGGAGAATCCAAGGGAGTTTGGTTTGCTCAAGTATGGTTTTTAGACTACAATAATTAATTTTAAGCAATGGGATATGACCTTCTTGTTTTGAGGAGTTTTTGGCATGTCTTTTGCTTAGGCAAGTTTGTTTGGTTGTGTTTGGCTTGTAATGCCTCATATTCTGTTGAAATATGCTTGGTTTTAGCTTTTGACTTGGTTGGTGAATGTTAAGCATGAATGTATTCCCTTTTAGACCTTGTTATGTTGAATCTTGTTCTGCTGAATGCTTATCTTGCTTTATATGTGTTTCCATGGATGCCTTGTGTTGTATGAGTGGTTGAAAGTTGAATGAATGTTTGTCTAGTGTGTCTTGTGCTATTTCCCTTATGCCTTTAGCTGCTAAAACCAGTCTTTCTGGGCAGGGCGTATCGATACGCTCAAGGGTTGTATCGATACGGTCCCCTATTTTAGGCGAGGCGTACCGATACCCAATTTGTTCTATGGAAATCTAAGATTTTGATGAGAAAATGGAGTATCGGTACGAGCCTTAAGTGTACCGATACGGTCCCTAGTGTTGACTTTAGGAGTTTGACCATTAAGAGCGTATCGATACCAACCTTGAAGGGTATCAATATGGCCTTTTAAAGTTGACACTGGGGAGTTGACCGTTGATGGCGTATCGGTACATGTCTTAGGCGTATCGATACAGCCTGTAGTAAATCATTAAAAATCAACCTTTGAATGTTCGCCTTGTTTGGTTCATGTCGTGTTTGCTTTTCCGCTACGTGTCTCCTCATATAAGGCGTGTAATGGCATTTAGACAAGATAATTTTAAAAAGAATTTTCTAGGGTTGCTAATCGAAGTGAAGCCTTAACGTGTTTCTCTTTGGTTTTCCCCGTGTAACTCGTTCGATGCAGTCTGGTGGCTAGGCCGAATCGAGGGGGTTACATACTGTAAAACTAATGAATTGATTTTGATATAACAAAGGATTTAAGGACTAAATTGAAAAAGAGAAAACGAACTTTTAAGTCCTCAAAACTTCTCTAAGTGTTTAAGAAAAATGTCCAAGTCAAGACCTAAGCTTACTCAAAATTTTCTAAGTGTTTACCAACTCAAAATAGTGATTTTCGAGTCACTGTTTTGGAACGACGTTTAGGCATTTCAGAACGTTTTGAAACTGTTAACCTCTGTTCGGAACTAGCTTTCCCGTTTCGATACGGGTGTATCGAAACAGGTCTTTGTGTTTCGAAACGGATGAAGAACAACAAAACGGTTTGAACCGTTTCGATACGACAGTATCGAAACGACCTCAAATGTTTCAAAATGAATTTCAAACTTGGTTTCAAAATATGACCGTTGCAATTTTATAACTAATTTTTAATAGACATTTAAAGCGTATCAAAATGCTTTTAAGCCGTTTTGATACAGGTTATGACAGTGGCAAAATGTTTCGAAACGGACTTCAACACGTTTCGAAACAAGCTCTTATCGTATCGAAATGATCGTGTCTGTTTCGGTACGGCCTATTAATTACACCCAACAGCTAATTCTATTTTGGTCTGTTTTGAAACAGGGTCGGGCGTTTCAGAACAGGTAGTTGCAGACTACATTTATGGTGGGAAGATAACATCCCAACGGCTATTGGCACGCGTCGTAACATGTCAAGAATAATTTCCTTCTTCCAAATAAATAAATAAAGGAATTAAATTAAGTATAGATAGGGAAGTAGGAGTCGAACCCACAAGGACTTGGACTTTCCTTGTTGCGCCTTTGACGTTTATGAACCATGAGATGATGGAATTGAGTTTGTGTGATTTGGGGGGAAAATTGCAATGAAATGTAATAATTTTAGAGAGCAAGAAGAATGGTTTAAAGATGTTAAAACTAATAATAGAGATATTCAGCCTTGGCTAAGCTTTGACTTGTTCTACTCTATTCATTGGTAGAGATTTTTGACTTCGGAAAACTTGTTGGTGAAATTACTACAAGGTCAATCCTTGAGTTTTCTTTGTATATTGAATTTCCAAACCCAATGTTTAGCTTTAGTTTTGATAATTCATTTAAACCAACTCAATGTTTGAGAAAACAAATTCTTTAAACTCGTAACCAACTCGAAAAGTTATTTCTATAAAAATGATTCGATCTCAATTTCCCTTAGTAATCTATTTACTAAGTGTGTTCCCTGGAAGTCGGATTTGTTTCAATAACCGATCCTCCCTCCCCCTTTATAGATCAAAACAATCGTTTTCTCCAAAGTCAATCTTTGGGTTTAAAAAATCATTTTGATTTTGAAGATAAAGTATGATGAAATCGAGAAAAGTTTCTGAAATGTTTGAAGCATAAATTTGAACCTCGCCTTGAGAACGCGTCATTGCATAAGCCTTTGACTTAAGAAGATTTAGCTGAGCATGGTTATTGAATTAATCATTCTCGACATTTTAGAAATAATCTCAAGAAAAAACTAAAAGGGAAAAAGAAAGAAAATTTGAAAGAGAAATGATTCAAGTGATGAATTCAATTGAATGATGATCGATGATCAAGTCTTACCCCAAAAGAGGGTATTTATAGTGTTTCGAATGATCCAGGTAAACGTAAAATGATAATACACAAATTAATCAAAAATAATTATCAAAAGTTTAAAATTTAAAATTCAAAAATCCGGAGATAGGCTATCTGATAAGCGGCTTGATAAGCTATCAGTGCTGCTGACGTCAGCTTCTAGAAGACGTTGATGTGGTGCCCAATCAACATTCATGTTCTGATTCATGCCCATGAATCTGCCCATGACTCTAGCATTTCCTGCAGTATTTCAGTGTATTTCTAGCATCACGTCCCATACATGAAAACAACATAAAACAACCTAGTTAAGTCCCCCAAACTTGTATTTAATCGAAATAAGGACCAAAAACACAACCAATATAAACACTTCAAATTCCCCCTCACTTATCTGATGCTTGTCCTCAAGTATCGAAAATTTAGGTCCAATTCCTCATCCTTAAACATCTAAGTCCCTTAGCTTACATCATGAAACAATCACTTTAACTCAACAAGAAACTAAGCATTCAAGAATTTATGTAAGATGGCAATAAGAATAAATCCCACAACTTATTAATAAAGCAAGGATCACTTAAGTGTTTGCTAAAATTACTCAATGTTCTCGAAAAATATCAAACTAAGAAAGCATGCATAAAATTTGCAAAGAACTCAAATCTAAACCATAAATGCAAAAGAATTTTTTCTTTTTTTTTCTTTGCTTGAATCAGTGATAGGCACTTCTAGCTTTATTATGCTAGAGTCGGTGGTAGGCACCTCTAGCTTATTACTTTTTTCTTCTTCTTTTCGAGCTAGAGCCAATGATAGGCACCTCTAGCTTTTATTTTTTTTATTTTTTAATGCAAATAAGGGTAAATATGATCTTTTCACAAAAATTAAACATGCAAGTATTATTTCAGTAAATTCTAAGAACAAGAGAAATCAAGCAAACCTTAAGAATATCCATTTTCTAGTAACAAGTGTTGAACATAGGTTATGCCATCAAATAAAGTCCATCATGCAAGTAAAGCTTCTAGTAAGTCAAGGTTTTTTATTATCACATAATAAGCATAGGAACACATCAATCTAAGGAACAAGGATTATCATAAAATCAAATATAAGACAAGCTTCGGATAAAGCAAAAAGAAATTTTACAAACATATCTCCCCCCTCACTTAATGCATTTTGTCCCAAAATGATAACTAGAGTAAAAGAGAGGAAAGTAGAGACTCCCCTGATCAATTGCACGCGGCCGAGACTCGGATGGTTGCTAGCGTGGTAGGAGGTTGGCCCTGCGGTAGTCGTCGTGCTTGGTCGTGGGTCTGCACTATGCTGGCTCGCCGGAGAAGATGGGGGTTGGCCAAGCAATGTCTAGTTTGAAGGTTGGGGGCTTTGCGTGCGTGAAGAAAGAAGGGTGAGATGACGGATACAGAATAAAGAAAAGGTAGGGGAAAATTATGTTAAAGGATAATTAAAATCCTTTAAGTTAATATATAATAAAGATAATAATTAAAGGTAATAAAGATAAACCACCAAGGGTTAAATTTAAAAATAAGATAATAGATAAATAAAGATATATATATATATATTTAACTTACGTAAATCTAAAAAAAAGATAATATATAATAAAATATTATAAATAATATATAATAATTTAAATTAGTAATAATAACTATATTATTAGGGGGAAGTTAATAAAAAATGCTTAAAAGAAAAGATAAAAGAGAAGGAGATGTGGGTTTTGAAAATAATAAAGGGATAAAGGAATTATTTTATATGAAAAGTGGGATAAAAAAATGGAATGAGGGATAATGGGATAGAATTTTTGAGTTCTAAAAATTTAAAACGGGCCCACAAAATCTAGCTGATAATGATATATTCTCATGCCTTTTATTCGATCAACATGTATTATCTGCGAATAAAATAAAGATCAGATAAAATAAAATAAAATAAATAAGAATAAATTTGAAACTGAAAAATTAAAAATAAGAAATTAATAAAATAAAATGGGTTGCCTCCCATCTAGCGCTTTATTTAACGTCGTTAGCTCGACGACCTGTGTCACTCAGACTATAGACACTGCGACAAATACTCCTTCCAATTTATGCGCTTAATTCAACTAAGAATTTCCCTTGGAGAAATTTTATGATAGTGACATTTCTTCATTTTCCCTGGAAAAAAATCTTTTTTACTCTTCAATTTATCTGGCGGTAATTTTAACTCGATATTTGGTGCCTGCAAAATGGAAGGGAATTTTTTAATTTTTGAGGGAGTTAAGTGTAGATCAGGATTAACAAATGAAGTGTTTTCCAACAACCTAATTTTTTCATCGCGCCCTTCCAATTTCCTGCACGAATTATCAGATAAATTAGTTTCCACAAAATTATCAACTAAAGGTTCATAAACACCAACAAAGCTAACGTTTTCCATAGAATCTGGATGTTCCTTCGCCTTGTAAACATCAAATTCTACAACCTCGCCATCAAATTCCATTGTTAAGATACCGCTTCTCACATCAACCTTTGTATTTTCCGTACTAAGAAAGGGACGACCAAGAAGAATGTCGGAGGAATAATTGGTTTGGTCATTTTCCATGTTGATGACATAGAAATCCGCTGGAAAAATGAAATCATCGACTTTCACTAACATGTTTTCAAGCATTCCCTCTGCATAGATAATTGAGTGATCAGCCAACTGGATTGTTACCCTCGTTTCCTTCAAAGGATCGTTAGTAAATTTTTTATAGATTGAAAGCGACATTACATTTATAGAAGCTCCAAGATCGCACATTGCACATTTAATAGATATGTTATCAATTTGACGTGGTATAGCAAACATACCTTGGTCTTTCATTTTGGGTGGTAACTTACATTGAAAAACTGCAGAAACGTGCTCTCCCAAGTTTACCTTTTTGTGCCCGGTGAGTTTTCGCTTGGTTGTGCAAAGCTCTTTGAGGAAACGAGCGTACCTTGGCACTTGTCGAATGACTTCTAAGAGGGGAATGTTTACTTGATTTTTTTAAACACTTCAATGATTTCCCTCTCTTCGGTTTTTTTGTCACGCTTTACCAATCGTGATGGGAAAGGAGGCGTGACTACAAGAGGTGGAGAAGGAGGAAGAGATGGTGGTAAAGGGTTATCTTGGTTTTCGTTACCTTCTTCTATGGCAGGAGTGGGATTGTTGTTTTTTTATAGTTCTTTTATAGCTATAACGGTCCCACTACGGAGTGTGATGGCGTTTACATTTTCTCTAGGGTTTGACTCTGTCTGAGAAGGTAGCATCGCTTGTGACTCTATTCTTCCTATTCTTTGGGCCATTTGACTCATTTGCTTATCTAATTCTTGAAAAAGGGCTTCTCCACAGTTTTGGAAATTTTCTTGGGATGTGGTCAATCGTTCTACAATGGACTCTAGGTTTGATTTTTGTTGGAATTGTTGGTTAGGCTGCCTTGGTTGGTATTGTTGTCTTTGGTTTTGCGCAAAGCCATGGTCTCTCCACCCTTGATTGGCATTAGGGTAGTAATGCTTTTGATAGGATCCTAAAAAGTTCCCCATCGCTTTCAATTGTTCGGTATCTTCTTCTTGGATCATAGGGCAACAATCCGTCGGGTGTTCGGGGCTCGTGCATATCCCACAAAGCCTAGAAAAAAATCTTTATATCTGCAACAAAAGTTTGCACAATGTCAGCTAATTTATCAATCTTGCTTTCTAATGAAACGGTACCTACCTCATTAACTCTTCGAGATGGTTCACTCGATTGGTAAAAGTCTTGTGAGTTGATAGCCATGGTGGAAATCAATGTCCTTTATAACACCCTGGTTTTGGGCCTAGATGTTTTAGAGGTTGAATCGGGTCGGTCGTGAACGGTTCGAGTCTTTAAGGGAGGTTTAGGGAACACCTAGTTCGGGATGCTTTAAAA
The DNA here is from genome assembly GCA_958450335.1 of Hibiscus tridactylites. Classification (NCBI taxonomy): domain Eukaryota; kingdom Viridiplantae; phylum Streptophyta; class Magnoliopsida; order Malvales; family Malvaceae; genus Hibiscus; species Hibiscus tridactylites. The sequence goes on along the minus strand of OY288285.1, from coordinate 17,275,942 downwards.
ATATGGAAAAATATCTAAAAATCCTCATTTATTATATAAATGGTTATGGTGAAAACAATTTTACAAAATGTGATTTGGAAATGCTACATTTTGATGTAGTGACCAAATTGTAGTTTTTGCAAAAGTTGACTAGTGACTGTTTTGTAAAGGAATGAAACTTTGAATCTTTAAGGAACTAATTTTACCAAATTGTTTTTCATCAGTTTTATCTTTAATTTGAGAGTTTTTATAATGATTTAATTAAAGTAATTAAGAGAGAAATTTCCTTTTGACTTTTCATAACTACCTAACGATATTTTTCCCTCTTTTCATTTTCTCTCAACTTCCACTCAGCCAAACACATTTCCCTCACCAAATAATCTTTGGTTTTCATCACTTTTGCTGAGATTTCATTCTCCTAAGGATTTCCAACCTTTGCTTCAATAAATCCTTTTGTTTTTAATTTGGATTTTCAAGAAATCTTGCCCAAATTGAGGAGAAATCAGCCATTAGAGGTAAGCTTCGTCCTTCTTCTCTAATGATCAGTTATTTACTGAAATTCCCAAGTTATCAATCCTTTGTTAATGATTTTTGAGTTTCTTTAATGTTAGAAGCATGAAATTGTTGTAAAACTCAAGATTCTTGGTGAGATCTTGATGATTTTCGTAACTCTTTGTTAAGATCTGTTTTGAGGTTGATTTCTAATGTGTTTTGGATGATAATTGAGGTTATGAATGAGGTTTTAACCAATGATTCCCGAATAGGTTTGGATTCCTATGTTTTAGATGCTAGATTTGTGGTTTTTGGAGTGTTCTTGGTGTTTTGTTGTTGCTGGAGATATAAGGACGTGTTTGTTGTGATTTTTGGTGTTGATTGAGGTTTAGAAATGATTAGAATTGATAGATCTTGGCTGGGCTTTGTTTTGAGAAAGTTTGGTGGTAATTTCGATTATTTCGGATAGTCGAAATGATGCTTTTGAGTAGTGCAGCGAGTTTGTATGAGTGACTGGTGATTTCAATGCATGATGATGCATTAATCCTCTGTTCTTATGTGTAATAAACATGGGAGATATCTTCGGACGCTTTTGGTGTTGATCCGGAGGTGCCGGAAGTCTAGATATCGTTTCGGCAAGTAAGCAAAACTCAATCGGTGATTGCGAATGGTTTATAAGTCCTTGAGGGACAAGGAAAAATGGTTTGGGGATTTAGGATTGGTTTGAAACACCATCCTAAGTCCGGAAGTAAGTATGGCTAGATTTGCTATCGATATGTGGTTGATGCCCATAAATGCTTTTAACATGCTCATGTTTTGATATAGACAAATTTCTACTGTTTTATGCATGATTTGTAGCATGATGTCACGGTCCGTTTGCGTGATAGGCAAGACCGTGACGAGATGCTTGTTGGTCGTGCTTAAGTCGGGATGCAAGATAGCATTAGGGGTGTAGTACGTGTCGTACATCCGTTCAGTCCTGGGGGCCGGGCGTGCTGGTTAGGCACCACACTGGTCGGGAGCTGTCCCCGCTTCCCTGATGAGCCCATGGTAGGGCGAAACCAGTAAGCATCGAGTGGAAAAGGCTGAGCCCCGGGCTTGTGGGAGCCCTGGGTTGCCGCACGGGGGAGTTGTCCCTGCGTAAAGACTCTGACCCCGTGACAGATGGTATCAGAGCAGGTCCGTGTGCTAGCTGTGAGCTTACCAAGCGCTCCATGTGCTGCGCGTAGCGGGTCAAGTGGACGAGCGTGTGTCTCGCACCCGAGTGAAGTGGTGTCTGCGAGTGGGACCTCTAGAAAGAGACTGAGACGAGGTAGGGTAGGCAGGAAGCTACAGCGAAAGTTCGCCAAGCACTCACAGAACCTCGGTGATGAGGGCGAGCAGGCAGGGAATTGCACACTAGATCTGGGTTAGTTCCCCATAGGAGTGGGAACGAGTTTTCTCCCCATGCACGAGGGCGTGCATGAATTGAGTGGGGGAGATTGTCACGGTCCGTTTGCGTGATAGGCAAGATCGTGATGAGATGCTTGCTGGTCGTGCTTAAGTCGGGATGCGGGATAGCATTAAAGGTGTAGTACGTGCCGTACAACCGTTCAGTCCTGGGGGCCGCGCGTGCTGGTTAGGCACCACACTAGTCGGGAGCTGTCCCCGCTTCCCTGATGAGCCCATGGGAGGGCGAAACCAGTAAGCATCGAGTGGAAAAGGCTGAGCCCCGGGCTTATGGGAGCCCTGGGTTGCCGCACGGGGGAGTTGTCCCTGCGTGAAGACTCTGACCCCGTGACAGATGGTATCAGAGCAGGTCCGTGTGCTAGCTGTGAGCTTACCAAGCGCTCCATGTGCTGCGCATAGCGGGTCAAGTGGACGAGTGTGTGTCTCGCACCCGAGGGAAGTGGTGTCTGCGAGTGGGACCTCTAGAAAGAGACTGAGACGAGGTAGGGTAGGCAGGAAGCTACAGTGAAAGTTCGTCAAGCACTCGCAGAACCTCGGTGATGAGGGCGAGCAGGCAGGGAATTGCACACTAGATCTGGGTTAGTACCCCATAGGAGTGGGAACGAGTTTTCTCCCCATGCAAGAGGGCGTGCATGAATTGAGTGGGGGAGATTGTCACGGTCCGTTCGCGTGATAGGCAAGACCGTGACGAGATGCTTGCTGGTCGTGCTTAAGTCGGGATGCGGGATAGCATTAAGGGTGTAGTACGTGCCGTACAGCCGTTCAGTCCTGGGGGCCGGACGTGCTGGTTAGGCACCACACTGGTCGGGAGCTGTCCCCGCTTCCCTGATGAGCCCATGGGAGGGCGAAACCAGTAAGCATCGAGTGGAAAAGGCTGAGCCCCGGGCTTATGGGAGCCCTGGGTTGCCGCACGGGGGAGTTGACCCTGCGTGAAGACTCTGACCCCGTGACAATGAGATGATGTTATGTGTTGATTCCATGAGATAGCATGTAGTAGTAAAGAGTTTTGAGATTTTGATTTAATGCAAAGCATTAGTTATGGTTTTGAAGTGAGATGAGAAATATTTGAGAAATGTTGCATCAAAACAGTAGGTGAGATGATGATTTTAATGTAATATATTGGCATAAATGATGAGATAATTACCAGATATAATTCGTCGACCAATAGGATGAAAGTGCACTATAAACTAAAAATTCGTACGTGCTCTTTGGAGTCGGGCAATGGGGGTAGTGCCATCCTGATCCAAAGTGAGAATCTGATGATGAGAGATACCATCGGGGTAGGTCTTGGTGAAACACCCAAGCTTTGTGGCGAAGAGAGATACCGCCATGAGAGTCCAATGATGTGAGATTCTACCGGGGTAGGACTTGGCTTTAAGTCAAGCTAATATGCATATCCGTGTAAAGATGTAATATGAAATGCCAATATATGAGATTGTATTTGAGTCACATGTACCAAATGTTGAGATGTTTTATGCTATGAGAAATGCATATGAGATTTGTGGTTTATGAAATGCTTTTGTTTTCATTAAGCATTTGTATGGCTTTTCCATGAGATTTGCATTGGTTAAATGCATGAGCTAGATTGAAGGTACATGTGATTTTAAAATGGATAATTGCTTTGAAATGGTTTTCAAGCATGAGATAGAAAGAGCATGTTGTAGAAAATGGTTTTTGAGATAGAGTTTTAAAGTTGCATTGTTGTGTTGATTTTCTTAAAGCTTGCCTCACTAAGCAAATGTGCTTACACCCTCTTTTACCAACAATGCAGATAATTGAGACATTGGGCAGCAAGGAGGCTAAGGATATCCAAGGAAGTGAAAAGCTCAAGTATGGTGGCATTTACATATACTTTAGTAATGAAAATTGGCAATGGTGATCTATGGTTAGTTTTGGGAGATGTATTTTGAACTCCCTGTGGTTGTTGCAAGTATCTTATGGTATTTGAGGTTTGTAAATGTCCTTTATGGCTTGTTTTGTGGCTTGTGGCTTCCATTTGGTTTTCATGTCTAGGGAGCATGCCTTTAGTTTCAATGATTGCATGATTGATACCATGCTTTAGTTTAAGCTTCATTGTGATGATCTTTGATGCTTAAATATGTTGTGTTGCTAGTATGTTGTGGTATGCTTTGAGACATTTCCAGACGTGTTTAAGTGTGAAAAACCAGCAAAGTGTTTAGTTGCAGGGCAAGGTGTATCGAAACGTCCTTATCTGTTTCGAAACAAGGGCCTGAAATGGCCATAATGTTTCGAAATGGGTAAGAGTGCTCCGCAACGCTTTGGCAACTGGAAAGCCATGTTTCGATACGGGTCTCGGAACACACCCGAGTACCGAAATGTTTCGATACTAGAAAGCATAATGTGTGATTGTTGATGTTCTAGTTCTAACGGGATGCAATGCATGCAAGATGTTAGATTGAGATGAATTTGTGATGCTATGCTATGTTTGGGGTATAGTTGGGGATCCCATTGCCATATCATTACTATTGGAAAGAATTGTTTTGAAAAATGAGCTTGAGTACTTGGATTTCTTGCCTTATATTGCCTAATTGAATTTATTGCATTTTGATAGTTGCATTGCTTTTAAATGGGGCAACGCAGAGAGCTTAGAGTTAATGCACGTGTTGTGGCTGAGAATGAGAATGATGAGCATGTTGAGAATCTACCGCCTCCTCCTCCTTGTGGACCACCTAGTGGTGGTAGAGCGGGGGTTGGTGTTACGGGAGCTAGAGTAGGGGTTGCTGGACCCGAGGGAGTATAAGGGCAAGCTGCCCCTGATATGTCACTGTTAATACAAGCTATTGTTGGGGCTTTTCAGGCAGCGATAGTTGGAGCTCATGAGGCTGCACCTCAGGCTGGTGCTGGTGTGAGTCTGCCGTTGGAGCGACTCCTTAGTCTTGGAGGGACTGAGTTCAGGGGGCTGACCCCGGAAGGTTCTGAGTCTTGGTTAGAAACTACCAAGAGGATTCTCGGGCAGATGAACTGTAACAATGCTCAAAAATTGGGATGTATTGTGTCCCTGCTGCACGGTGATGTGTATACGTGGTGGACAACCACAATATCGGGGTTGGATGATGATGAGGCGACTTGGACATTCTTCTTGAATGCATTCAAGCGAAAGTACATGGGAGTCCGCTACCTGGATGTGAAAAAGAGGGAGTTCATGTCCCTAGTGCAAGGAAGTATGTCAGTGGCGGAGTATGAGGTGCAGTTTGTACGCCTTAGCCAGTATGCACCCAAGCTGATTCCTAGCGAACGGGAGAGATGCGAACGATTCCGATATAGGTTGGTGGCTGATGTGAAAACATATATGCTCGTAGCCGACTACTGATTTTGATGTTCTGGTCACTCGAGCCAAGGACATTGAGCTGAATATTGGTCTGGCAAGTCGAGCGGGAAGATCTAGCTCGAGGAAACGAGTTGCGGACCGTGACATTGGCAGAGATCAATTCAAGAGACTTAAGGATAGAAGGCCACATATGGATGTGAGAAGTAGATGGGGTAACCCTGGAAGAGGTCAGCAAGGACCTATTGCTTTCATACGGACACCCGAGTGTAATCGGTGTGGTAAGAGGCACACTGGTGAGTGCTGGGGAAACCTTGGTACGTGCTGGAATTGCGGTAATCTTGGGCACATGAAAAGAGATTGTCCGCAGCCGATGAGAGAGAGTCAGGCTCCAGTGAGATCAGCTGAGCCACAGAGAGGTCGTGGCCGTGGCCGTGGCAATTTCCAGCGTAAAGACGAAGGTGCGAGAAATGTAGCACATGTGATGGCTGTTCAGCCTGAGGGTGGGGGTCAGGCTAGAGTGTATGCCCATCGTGAAGGGAGGAATGACACGGACGTGATCACATGTACCTTTACTTTGCAGTCTTTGTCATTACTTTCTTTGATGTATTCTGGATCTACCCACTCGTACATATTGCGTGAGCATGCTTAAATGCTTGGTTTGCCTGTTGAGTCTTTGGATGTGGGTACGCGTGTGACTAGTTCCTTTGGTGAGACGGTTGTAACAAGGAGATTGTATAGGAGATGTCCCTTAAAGGTGCAAGAGCATGTGTTTCTAGTTAGTCTAATGGAATTGCCATTCTGGGTTCGATGTAATCCTTGGTATGGATTGGCTTGTTGAGCATAGGGCTGTTGTGGATTTTGAAAATAAGCGAGTTTCGCTGAAACTTGTAGATGATTATGAAGTTGTGGTGGTGGGAGAAAATGTGAAATTCATGTCTAATATGGTGTCGACGCTTAAAGCAAGCTGGATGTTGCGTCAGGGATGTTAGGATTATTTGGCCTTTGTTATGAATCCTAGTACAAAGGAGGTTCGTGTACAGGATATAAGGACTGTGTGTGAAATCCCTGGGTGTTTCTAGAGGAATTATCGGGTTTGCCGCCTAGTCGAGAGGTTGAATTCGGAATTGAGTTGTATGAGAACACAACTTCGGTGTCCATTGCTCCTATCACATGGCACCCAAGAAGGTGAAGGATTTGAAGACGCAACTTCAATAGTTGCTTGACCGAGGCTTTATTCGGCCTAGTGTATCACCTAAGGGTGCACCGGTCTCTTTTGTTAAGAAGAAGGATGGCACAATGAGAATGTGCATTGATTACCGTCAGCTGAATAAGTTGACTATCAAGAATAAGTATCCTTAATGAGGATTGATGATCTTTTTGATCAGTTTCGAGGAGCGGCTTTGTTTTCAAAGATAGATATGCGATCAGGATATTATCAGTTGAGGGTTAAGGATGTAGATGTGCCGAAGACAGCCTTCCGAACGAGATATGGGCATTATGAATTTCTAGTGATGCCGTTCGGATTGACGAATGCCCCTGCTGCTTTCATGGATATGATGAACAGTGTGTTTCATGAATTCTTAGATAAGTTCGTAGTGGTGTTCATCGATGATGTCCTTGTGTACTCTCGTACCGAGAAGGAGCATGAAGAAAATTTGAGGATCGTTTTGCAAGCGCTGTTAGAGAATCAGCTTTATGCTAAGCTGAGTAAATGTGAGTTTTGGCTTAAGGAGGTTGTTTTTCTTGGCCATGTGGTTTCGGCTGAGGGGATACGTGTTGATCCTCAGAAGATAGAGGCGGTGGTGAATTGGAAGCCTCCTATGTCTGTTCATGAAGTTCGTAGTTTCCTTGGGTTGGCAGGTTACTACCGAAGGTTCGTGGATGGATTTTCTAAGATTGCTGCCCCTTTGACGAAGTTGTTACAAAAGGATGTTAAGTTTGAGTGGACAGAAGCGAGACAACAAGCTTTTGAGAAGCTAAAGGCAGCTTTGACGCAAGCTCCTATCTTGGTTCAACCTGAGTCAGGAAAAGAGTTTGTGGTGTATAGTGACGTATCCTATGTTGGTTTGGGGTGTGTGTTGATGCAAGAGGGAAGGGTAGTGGCTTATGCATCCCGACAGTTGAAAGTGCATGAGCGTAATTACCTTACACATGATATTGAGCTGACAGCGGTGGTTTTTGCTTTAAAGATTTGGAGACATTATCTATATGGTGAGAAGTGTATTGTGTACACGGATCATAAAAGTTTGAAGTACCTTATGTCTCAGAAGGAGTTAAATCTTAGGCAACGACGTTGGGTGGAGTTGCTTAAGGATTACGATCTAACGATCGAGTCATCGGGGAAGGCCAATGTTGTGGCTGATGCTTTGAGTCGAAAGGTGGCGGTGGAATTGAGGGCGATGTTTGCTAGCCTGAGCATATCACGAGATGGTGGTCTTGTTGCTTAATTGCAAGTGAAACCATCTTTAGTTCAGTTGATAAAGGATAAACAGTTGTTGGGAGTCGAATAGTGGTGCCGAATGATGTTGAGTTAAGGCGCACTAGTTTGACTGAAGATCATAGTAGTCCTTTTGCTATGCACCCTGGTAGTACAAAGATGTATCGTGATTTGAAAGATGAGTACTATTGGGTGGGATTGAAGAAAGATGTTGCTGAGTTTGTTAGCAAATGTATGGTTTGCCAGCGGGTTAAGGTTGAACATCAAGTTCCTTCTGGGTTGTTGCAGTCGTTGAGAATCCCAGAATGGAAGTGGGAAAGGATCACTATGGATTTTGTGTCTAGTTTGCCGTTGTCGCCATCGAAGAAGAATTCTGTTTGGGTGATTGTGGATCGCCTTACGAAGTGTGCACATTTCTTGCATGTGCATACTACGTATACGTTGGATAAGCTTGCGGAGTTGTACATTGCCGAGATTGTATGATTGCATGGAGTGCCAAAATCTATAGTGTGGAATAGAGATCCAAGGTTCACCGCAAGGTTCTAGGAATGTTTACACTAAGCTTTGGGTACGCGGCTGAATTTCAATACTTCTTATCATCCGCAGATGGATGGACAGTCGGAGCGTGTTATCCAAGTGCTTGAGGATATGTTGAGGTGCTGTGTTATTGAGTTTCAAGGCTCTTGGGAGAAGCACTTTCCTTTGGTTGAGTTTGCTTATAATAACAGTTACCAGGCAAGTATTCAAATGGCACCTTATGAGGCTTTATACGGGAGGAAGTGCATAACTCCTCTTTGTTGGGTTGAAACGGGACAAAAGTTAGTCTCAATGCCGGATTTGTTGAAAGGAACCACTGATAAGGTGAAGCTCATTTGTGAGCGTTTGAAGGCAGCATCAGACCAGCAAAAGTCTTACGCGGAGTTGAAGCGTAAGGAGATAGAGTTTGCAGTGGGCGAGCGTGTGTTTTTGAAAGTTTCACCTTGGAAGAAGGTGATGAGATTTGGTCGGAAGGGCAAATTGAGTCCAAGGTTCATTGGACCATATGAGGTGGTAGAACGTGTGGATCCTATTGCATACAAGCTGAGACTACCTCAAGAGTTGGAAAAGATACACAATGTGTTTCATGTATCCATGCTTCGGAGATATAGATCGGATCCGTCGCATGTTATGCCTTTGGAAGAAGTTGAGCCGAATCCAGACTTGACGTATGATGAGCAGCCCGTTGAGATTCTGGATTCAGATAGTAATGTTCTTTGGGGTAAGACCATTGAGCTGGTCAAAGTCTTGTGGAGACATCGTGGTGTTGAGGAAGCCACGTGGGAAAGGAAGGATGACATGAAGAAGCAATTTCCTTACCTTTTTCCTCCAGGTAAATTTCGAGGACGAAATTTCTTAAGTGGGGAGAGTTGTAACGCCCTTGTTTTGGGCCTAGATGTTTTAGAGGTTGAATCGGGCCGGTCGTGAATTGTTCGAGTCTTTAAGGGAGGTTTAGGGAACACCTAATTCGAGATGCTTTAAAAATATGGAAAAATATCTAAAAATCTTCATTTATTATATAAATGGTTAGGTGAAAACAATTTTACAAATGTGATTTGGAAATGCTACATTTTGGTGTAGTGACCAAATTGTAGTTTTTGCAATAGTTGACTATTGACTGTTTTTAAAGGATTGAAACTTTGAATCTTTAAGGAGCTAATTTTACCAAATTGTTTTTCATCGTATTTCTCAATAATTTGGGAGTTTTAATAATGATTTAATTAAAGGAATTAAGAGAGAAATTTCCTTTTGACTTTTCATAACTACCTAACGATATTTTCCCTCTTTTCATTTTCTCTCAACTTCCACTCAGCCAAACACATTTCCCTCACCAAATAATCTTTGGTTTTCATCCCTTTTTCTGAGATTTCATTCTCCTAAGGATTTCCAACCTTTGCTTTATTAAATCCTTTTGTTTTTACTTTGGATTTTCAAGAAATCTTGCCCAAATTGAGAATAAATCAGCCATTAGAGGTAAGCTTCATCCTTCTCCTCTAATGATCAGTTCTTTACTGAAATTCCCAAGTTATCAATCCTTTGTTAATGAGTTTTGAGTTGCTTTAATGTTAAAAACATGAAATTGTTGTAAAACTCAAGATTCTTGGTGAGATCTTGATAATTTTCGTAACTCTTTATTAAGCTCTGTTTTGAGGTTGATTTCTGGTGTGTTTTGGATGATAATTGAGGTTATGAATGAGGTTTTAACCAATGATTCCCGAATAGGTTTGGATTACTATGTTTTAGATGTTAGATTTGTGGTTTTTGGAGTGTTCTTGGTGTTCTGTTGTTGCTGGAGATATAAGGACGTGTTTGTGGTGATTTTTGGTGTTGATTGAGGTTTAGAAATTATTAGAATTGATAGATCTTGGCTGGGCTTTGTTTTGAGAAAGTTTGGTGGTAATTTCGGTTATTTCGGATAGCCAAAATGATGCTTTTGAGTAGTGCAGCGAGTTTGTATGAGTGGCTGGTGATTTCAATGCATGATGATGCATTAATTCTCTACTCTTATGTGTAATAAACATGGGAGATATCTTCAGACGCTTTTGGTGTTGATCCGGAGGTGCCGGAAGTCTAGATATCGTTTCGACAATTAAGCGAAACGTAATCGGTGAGTGCGAATGGTTTAGAAGTCCTTGAGGGACAAGGAAACAAGGTTTGGGGATTTAGGATTGGTTTGAAACACCATCCTAAGTTCGGAAGTAAGTATGGATGGATTTGCTCTTGATATGTGGTTGATGCCCCTAAATGCTTTTAACATGCTTTTGTTTTGAGATGATGTTATGTGTTGATTCCATGAGATAGCATGTAGTAATAAAGAGTTTTGAGATTTTGATTTAATGTAAAGCATGAATCATGGTTTTGAAATGAGATGAGAAAGATTTGAGAAATGTTGCATCAAACAGTAGGTGAGATGCTGATTTTAATGTAATATATTGGCATAAATGATGAGATAATTACCGGATATAATTGGTCGACCAATAGGATGAAAGTGCACTATAAACTAAAAATTCGTACGTGCTCTTTGGAGTCGGGCAATGGGGGTAGTGCCATCCTGATCCAAAGTGAGAATCCGATGATAAGAGATACCATCGGGGTAGGTCTTAGTGAAACACCCAAGCTTTGTGGCGAAGAGAGATACCGCCATGAGAGTCCGCTGATGTGAGATTCCACCAGGGTAGGACTTGGCTTTAAGTCAAGCTAATCTGCATATCCATGTAAAGATGTAATATGAAATGCCAATATATGATATTGTATTTGAGTCACGTGTACCAAATGTTGAGATGTTTTATGCTATGAGAAATGCATATGAGATTTGTGGTTTATGAAATGATTTTGTTTTCATTAAGCATATGTATGGCTTTGCCATGAGATTTGCATTGGTCAAATGCATGAGCTAGATTGAAGGTACATGTGATTTTCAAATGGAGAATTACTTTGAAATGGTTTTCAAGTATGAGATAGAAAGAGCATGTTGTAGAAAATGGTTTTTGAGATAGAGTTTTAAAGTTGCATTGTTGTGTTGGTTTTCTTAGAGCTTGCCTCACTAAGCAAATGTGCTTACGCTCTCTTTTACCAACAATGCAGATAATTGAGACATTATTGGACAACAAGGAGGCTAAGGATATCCAAGGAAGTGAAAAGCTCAAGTATGGTGACATTTACATATACTTTAGTAATGAAAATTTGCAATGGTGATCTATAGTTAGTTTTGGGAGATGTATTTTGAACTCCTTGTGGTTGTTGCAAGTATCTTATGGTATTTGAGGTTTGTAAATGTTCTTTATGGCTTGTTTTGTGGCTTGCGGCTTCCATTTGGTTTTCATGTCTAGGGAGCATGCCTTTAGTTCCAATGATTGCATGATTGATGCCATGTTTTAGTTTAAGCTTCATTGTGATGATCTTTGATGCTTAAATATGTTGCTAGTATGTTGTGGTATGCTTTGGGACATTTCCGGATGTGTTTAAGGTTTGAAAAACCACCAAAGTGTTTAGTTGCAGGGCAGGGTCTATCGAAACGCCATTATCTATTTCAAAACAGGGGCCTGAAATGGCCATAATGTTTCGGAACGGGTAAGAGTGTTCCGGAACGCTTTGGCTACTGGAAAGCCATGTTTCGATACGGGTCTTGGAACGCACTCGAGTACCAAAATGGCCAACTCTGTTTCGATACAGCAGTTTCAATACAAGGCTCAACGTTTTGAAACACCCGACTGTTGGTTTGGATTTTGAACTGTTTCAGGTTCTTGCTTCTTACATTTTAGTCCTTGATGATTATGGATGCAATTGGTTGAGTTTGGAATGTCTGATTAAGTTGATATTTGACAGAGATGCATGAAATATGACTAATTAAATATTGTTAAACTTAAAATCTGCAAGGTTCTCGTAATTTGTAAAATTTACGTTTTGGTCCATAAAAGTCTAATTCTTACAAATAAACTCTTAAATGAAATCCGATTGATGTGCCTTTCCTTCCTATGATCTTGGGTGATCACATAGGATTAATATTGCATTTAGAAAAGATAAAAAGAGAAAAAAGGGTCGTTAATCAAGGTTGACTTTCGGGTTGACTTTGGTTTTCCCCGTGTAATCTTCGTAGTTCGGGTCAAGCGTCTAGGTCGGGCTAAGGGGGTTACATCCTTGCTGCCACCGGGGTCATATTGACTAGGGCTCCTCCGCTAGCTGCATCAACTACTTTTATATCTTTAGGGGTTAGTCCTTCATAAAAATATTGAATAAGTGTTTGATCTAACAAACCGTGTTATGGGCAATTTGTGCATAGTTTCTTGAAGCGCTCCAAATATTCATAAAGTGTTTTAGTATCCTTTTGTCGGATACTTAGAATATTTCGCCTCATTTCGCTTCCTTTAGCGGCTGGGAAGAACCTGTCAAGAAACAAGCGAGCCATTTCAGTCCAGGTAGTAACTGAGTTAGAAGGTAAATCATAAAGCCAATCCTTAGCAATATTAGATAAAGAAAAGGGAAAGGTGCGAAGTTTAATTTGATCCTCAGATACTCTCTGTGGTTTCGTAGTTGAGCAAACCATGTGGAACTCCTTGAGGTGTTTGTGTGGGTTTTCGCTAGGCAAACCGTGGAAGGTTGGTGGGAGATGAATCAAGCCCGTTTTTAGTTGGAACGACGTTTCACCATTCGGGAAGGTTATGCACAAGGGCTGATTGTCATATGGTGCCCTGATTAGCTGCTCGATCGTCTGTTCATTGTCTCCCATTTTGTTTTGTTCTTCAATGTCTGTTTCGGGTTGGGATGATTCGAGATCTTGTTGGAATCGTTGTTGACACAACTTATATTGCTTCTCTCGGTTTTGTCGTCTCGCAAATGCTTCAATTTCCGGAATGAACTTAATTAGTTCCCCCGGATTTCTCCTCGTCATAAACAATCAAAAACAAACAGTAAAAGTTGTCAAAGTCCCCGGCAACGGCGCCAATTTTGACACGCGTCATAACATGTCAAGAATAATTTCCTTCTTCCAAATAAATAAATAAATAAAGGAATTAAATTAAGTATAGATAGGGAAGTAGGAGTCGAACCCACAAGGACTTGGACTTTCCTTGTTGCGCCTTTGACGTTTCTGAACCAAGAGATGGTGGAATTGTGTTTGTGTGATTTGGGGGGAAATGCAATGAAATGTAATAATTTAAGAGAGCAAGAAGAATGGTTTAAAGATGTTAAAACTAATAATAGAGATATTCAGCCTTGGCTAAGCTTTGACTTGTTCTACTCGGTTCATTGGTAGAGATTTTTTATTTCGCAAAACTTGTTGGCTAAATTACTACAAGGTCAATCCTTGAGTTTTCTTTGTAAACTAAATTTCCAAACCTAATGTTTAGCTTCAGTTTTGATAATTCGTTTAAATCAACTCAATGTTTGAGAAAACAAATTCTTTAAGCTCGTAACCAACTCGAAAAGTTATTTTTATAAAAACGATTCGATCTCAATTTCCCTTAGTAATCTATTTATTAAGTGTGTTCCCTGGAAGTCGGATTTGTTTCAATAACCGATCCTCCCTCCCACTTGATAGATCAAAACAATCGTTTTCTCCAAAGTCAATATTTGGGTTTAAAAATCATTTTGATTTTGAAGATAAAGTATGAAGAAATCGAGAAAAGTTTCTGAAATGTTTGAAGCATAAATTCGAACCTCGCCTTGAGAACGCGTCATTGCATAAGCCTTCCGCTTAAGAAGATTAAGCCTAGCATGCTTATTAAATTAATCATGCTCGACATTTTAGAAATAATCTCAAGAAAAAAACTAAAAGGGAAAAAGAAAGAAAATTTGAAAGAGAAATGATTCAAGTGATGAATTCAATTGAATGATGATTGATGATCAAGTCTTACCCCAAAAGGGGTATTTCTAGTGTTTCGAATGACCTAGGTAAACCTAAAATGATAATACAAAAATTAATAAAAATAATTATCCAAAGTTTAAAATTTAAAATTCAAAAATTCGGAGATAGGCTATCTGATAAGCGGCATGATAAGCTATCAGTGCTGCTGACGTCAGCTTCTAAAAGACGCCGACGTGGCGCCCAGTCATCATTCATGCCCATGAATCTGCCCATGACTCCAACATTTCCTGCAGTATTCTAGCGTATTTCTAATATATTTCTAGCATCGCGTCCCCTACATGAAAACAACATAAAACAACGAGTTAAGTCCCTCAAAATTGTATTTAATCAAAATAAGGACCAAAAACACAACCAATATAAACACTTATCAGCTATAATTATGAATGCAACAACCCCAACGGCTAGAATTCAATGAGAAGATATAAAAGGTACTTTTAAAAGCACCAGCAACAACTATTGATCCTAAGAGAAACATCCAAACATCAAATTCAAGCTCTTGTGCTAAAATCCCATATTTTCTTGTAAACCTCAATTGTAGAACTTTGTATTTCCAATCTTATTTGTTTCAATTGGGTTGACTGCTTGTAAAAAGGGCTACATTTGTATTGAGAGAAACTAGCTATTAGCCTTAAACTTCTTTGTAATCTTTGAGTGAGGATTGGGTCAACTTTTCGGTAGAAAAATTGACCATTTTGTAAAGGTTTCCTCCTAAGCCAAGAAAAGGGGAAGATCAACTAGTGGAGTTGTTGGAAATTCCTTAGTGAAGCTAAGATAGTGGATGTAGAGTTCCATTGGAACTTGAACCCCTCTAAATCCCTTGTCTAGCAAATTTTTATTTTCTACTTCACCTTCAAAATATCTAAAAATCCAATTCACCCCCTCTTGGCTTAAATCGATTCTACAATCCACTCAACACATATGTTAGTATCAGAGCGTAAGTTTCGCCTAGGTTCATTGAGTTTGCGCGAAGCCGAAAGGTAAGTGAGGTAATCTTTATGGTGTAAGCTTGTTGATTGGGATGCATGGTGATTGTAAGCATGATTATGGATTTCTTTATGTTGGTTGGGAGGTAGTTAAAGGCACCCATTGCTAGTATACTATTATTGTAAGTGCTTTTAAGTTTAAAGGCTTGAGAACCTTGGACCTTTTTCCTTGCTGACCCCAATTCATTTCACTTATTGTGTTTGTTGTTTAGTTTTGCGCCTGTTAGCATGGTGAGACCGAGGGGAAGGCCTAGAATGGATAATTCGAGAGTAGAACGGATTGAGAATGTTGAGGATGTGCGAGGAGAGAACTTTTCTCCTCCTCCTTCTCATTGTTTGGATGGTGGAGTGAATGTTGGAGGTGTTGGACCCCAGGCTGGTTAAGGTCAGACAGGCATTGATGTGAATCCGTTGATTCAGGCTATAGCCGGGGCTATTCAAACAGCTTTAGCGGGTGCTCGAGTTGCAGCACCGCCTTAGGGTGCAGGTTCTGGTCTACCGTTAGAGCGACTTTGTAGCTTGGGTGGAGTCAAGTTTCGGGGATTGTCACCCGAGGGTTCAGATGTATGGTTTGAGAGCACAATTCGTATTTTGGGTCTCTTTGCTTCAGGGAGATTGTTGAGTGTGTACAAGTTCTATATTTTACCCCCTATTTAACCCATATTTATGCTGCATTCAAGCATAATTCATTGCATTTAGGATAGATTTCATTTATACATCACAATTATATCAAATGGCACAGTTTCTGCTGAAATTGGTTGCTTTTGCAGGTAGCTGCTGCAATAGATGGAGGGCAGTGGAGAAACAGACGCTGGGCAGTGGAGAAGCAGAGCTGGAACACTGGACTGCAGCTGAGAAGAAGGATGCTGCCATGGCCGTTGCCGTGGCAGCCAAGGACGACAACAATGGTGAGGGGAAGAAGTGAAGTGGGCCTCGACAGGAAGAGGAATTTAAGCCGGTCTGTCGTGGAGCACCCTTATATTTTTCCAAGCCCTAGATCAAAATGAAGGCCAAGCCCAAAGTTCAAGGAAGAAACTTCAAGCAAGAAGGAAGGACGAATTAAAGACATATGCTCTGAAGATTTAGTCTTTAATAGAGTTGTACTTTAGTTTAAACTTGTATTCTTGCCATATTAGAAAACTTGAACCCAAGGCCTATATAAAGGCATGTAATTCGACCTAGGGAAGGATATCTTCCTCTCTAGCCGTCTTCCCCTAAACCTTAGTCGTTTTCCCCTTCTCATCATGTTCTAAACTTCCCCTAGGGCTAAGGGTTGATTCTGTAAAGTGGTTGCAAGGATTGCGTTGTTTTAGGATTTTCTTTTGTTCAATAAAATAGACTTCAAGTTTGCTTATTCTGGTTTTCAACATCTTGCAAGAGTATCAGGAGAGCGTTGTGAGATTACACATTTACTTAATATCGGGAGAGTTAAGTATACGAAAGGAATAAGTACGGGTTCTCCAGTTTATGGTTGAACTATCTCGGACCTAGGGATAGAACGAGGTTAAGTGGCTAAGGAAGAATTCAACAACATCGGTGTTCATCCTTCGATTCACGCCGGGAGGTATCATCAAAGACGTGTTCATCGACAGACTTGGACCTAGGGATAGGCCAAGGCATAGCAAGGATTCTTGCCAAGCTTGAAGTGTTGAGTCGTGTGTTCGCTGCCGCGACAAAAACAGACTACTGCCGTAGCAGGTGCTACCGTGACAGGCGCTACAACAGAATAGAGAAGTCTTAGACATTGCAACACCTGCACTACGGAGCAGATCAATACCGGCCTATTCTTTACTCTTAATATTTTACTTCTTTATTTTCAATCTTCTTTATTATTTTGTGACAAACTATTAAACTCTTTCTTTTCCCCTTCGTGCAGAAAACTAAGGTTGAAGCTAATAGCCCAGTCCATGTGGAGACGATATCTGATACTTACGTATCACTTTACTACTTGCGTCGTGTACACTTGCACTATATTGCGATAAACACTTTTACACGTAACAAGTTTTTGGCGCTGTTGCCGGGGACTGGCAACATATCTTTACCCTACCCTTTTACTGCACATTCTTTTTATTTTTCTGCTTTTTCTTGGATTGTTCAACATGTGCTTTTCACAAGGTTTTCTGTTTATTCGCAAATCGAGACGAGGAAAGGAACCTGAGTATCAGATAGATCCTGAAATCGAACGCTCGTGCAATCTTAGGAACCAACTCCGACTCGTATTAGCCAGAAACGAATACCTTGAGGAACAGTTAGAGGCCATGAACAACCAAGGGAATCCCCAGGGTCCTGAAGATCCTGTCAGAGATGGAAGGAACGGACAACCTGCCGATCCTCCTGCTGCTGCCGCACGCCGGTCATGCCGAGACTACATGATCAATGATCATGTGGAACTAGAAACCACCCAGCCAGACGTGGAAGCTGAAAATTTCGAGCTGAAACCTGTCATGTTCAGCATGATTAATAACGCTGGCCAATTTAGTGGTGCTGCTACAGAGGATGCTAGGGAGCATTTGAAAACGTTCCAGGAAATCTGTGGTTCTTTTAGACTACC
Source organism: Hibiscus tridactylites (assembly GCA_958450335.1). Taxonomy (NCBI): domain Eukaryota; kingdom Viridiplantae; phylum Streptophyta; class Magnoliopsida; order Malvales; family Malvaceae; genus Hibiscus; species Hibiscus tridactylites. Next base: position 17,258,362 of record OY288285.1, on the reverse strand, counting down.
AGTAGTAAATCCGGAGATACTGAGGCTTCAGTTATTTCCTCATTCATTGAGGGACAGGGCGAAAACTTGGTGGAATAAACTAACGCTGGGTTCAATACGAACTTGGGCAGATTTAACTCGTGAATTTTTGTCTCGTTTTAATCCTTCACATTTATCTGAGTGATTACGTAACGAAATTGCTACTTTTCAACGGGAAGATGACGAGCCAATGCACGAGGCTTGGGACAGATTTACCACTCTACTGAGGAACTGCCTGATGCATGGATTCCCCGTTTGGAACCAGGTAATTAAGTTTTATAATGCTGCCAACTTACAGACTCGTATGAGAATTGATTCAGCAGCGAATGGATTGTTGTTGGACAAAGATCCAGATGAAGCAATGGTAGTATTGAAAAACCTGGCAAAGAATGAGGAACAGTTTCCTACAGCAAGAAGAGGGGGTAAACGAGTACTAGCTGTGAAAGATTATGAGGCCGACAGTTCCCTAAAAACACAGGTGGCATATCTCACAAAGGCAGTGGAAAAGCTCTTGAAGAAAGATTCACAACCTGTCTACTCCGCTGAAGAGGTATGTGAAACTTGTGATGGGAATCACAGTTCGGAAGATTGTCCACTACAGTTAGAGGAAGGAATGTACGTTGGGAACTACAACAAACAGAACTACAATTCCAACAACTACAATCCCAACTGGAGAAAGGATCCCAAGTTCTCTTGGAGCAACCCTAATAATGCCCTGAATCCTTAAGCACATAATACTCACAACCAGGGGGACCTAGATTACTGACTCGGCAACAACCGCAACAGCAACAGCCACCAACTGTCACGACCAGTATACTAGAGCAGACCTTGGCTACGTTTATGTCTCAAACAGGAACTTACATTTAGAACATGAATCACTTCGTCAAGAAGACTGAGTCATTCATGGATAAAACAGAGATGCAGATGACTAACCATGAAGCTACTCTGAAATCATTGGAGACATAGATGGGTCAGGTTTCCCAGCATATTAAACCGATGCAGAATGGAGGATTTCCTAGCGATACTGAAAATGCTAGACAACCCACACATGAGCAGTGCAAAGCCATCACAACAAGGAGTGGGAAGAAATTACCAGGGCCTAAGAAGGAAGATGAATCAGTTAAAGATCCAGCCCTGGAGTCGACTGTCGAGAACGCTGCCCTGGCAGACGACAAACAGCCTACTGCCGATGAACCTGTCACGATAGCAGAAGGGACAGAGGAGAAGAATGAAGAACCTAAGCCTCCTCAGATCCGAATGCAGTGGGAAGGATGCATTGCAGATTATCATCCTCCACCTCCTTTTCCTCAGCGGTTACAGAAATTGAAACAGGAATCCCAGCTTAAGAAGATCTATGATATTTCTAAGCAGGTTCACATCAATATTCCGCTGTTAGATGCTATAAAGGAGATGCATGGTTATGCCAAATTTCTCAAGAACGCTATGTCGAAGAAATCTAGACTTGGGGAATTTAAAACGGTTAAGCTGACAGAAGGATGCATGACTATTCTGCACAAGCATCCACCCTAGAAAAAGAAGGATCCTGGGAGTTTCTTAATACCGTGCATAATCGGAGACAAATTTGTAGGTAAGGCACTTTGTGATCTTGGTGCTGGTATAAATTTAATGCCCAAATCTGTGTTTTAGAAATTAGGTATTGGACGAGCACGACCCACAACAGTTATGCTGCAACTGGCAGACCGCTCTTACGTGCAACTAGAAGGAAAAATTGAAGATATTCTGGTAAGGGTGGATAAATTTATTTTTCCTGCTGACTTTCTTGTCTTAGATTGTGAAGCAGATGAGAATACACCAATCATCCTGGGGTAACCCTTCTTAGCCACAGGAAGATCACTGATTGATGTGGAAAAAGGAGAACTCACTATGAGAGTGAACGATCAAGAGATCAAGCTGAATGTTCTCCAAGCAATAAAGCATGCTGATGCAGAAGAAGAATACAAGGCTATCACTGAAGTTATCCTTGACCAACCCTGCATCAGGTCGGACTGCCATGACATCAAATTTGGCCACTACCCCAGCAGCCATTTAGAAGACTGTCATGGCAGCGACGACGACAGTAGCTCCTCAGACTCTGACATATCTGATACTGAAGATCATGAGGAGGCAAACTGGATAGACAATCGTCCAAGTAAGTTATTCGAGCCCTTAAACTATACCTCGAATGAACATATAGTCCAAAAGCCATCAATTGTAGAGCCACATGTTCTAGATCTTAAGCCCCTGCCAGGGCAGCTTAAATATGTTTTCCTTGGATTAAATGATACGTTGCTCGTAATCATCTCTTCCAAGTTGATGCAGGAACAGGAACAATAGCTGATAGGGATGCTGCAGTAGCACAAAAGGGCTATTGGATGGACGATAGCTGATATCCAAGGCATCAGCCCGACATTATGCATGTACAAAATCCTCTTAGAGGATGATCACAAGTGTTGAGTGTGTAAAAGTTCTATTATTTACACCCTTTTTAACCCATATTTCTGCTGCATTCAAGCATCATTGCATTGCATTTAGGTTAGTTTTTAGTAAAACATCACAAAAGGATTAAAAGCACGGATTCTACTGAAAGATGGCTATTTTTGCAGGTATCTGTCATAGTAGACGATGAAGGCAGGTGCAGGGCAGAGAAGCAGGAGAGTTGAACTGGACAAGCAGACGAAGAAGACGAAACTGTCATGGACCTGTCGTGACAGCATGGTGACAGCAGATTTATGAAGAGAAAAAGCAAAGTGGACCTCGATAGATAGAGAAAAATCTGCTCGTCTGTCGTGTGAAAGCCACATATTTTTCCAAGCCCCGGATCAAAAGATATGTCAAGCCAAAGCTCAAGGAAAGGAATTCCCACAAAATAGGGATGCGGCTGGAAAGTAGGAGACTTTAGAGATTTAGTCTTTATTAGAATCTTACTTTTAATTAAAGTTGTAATCCTTGTTACCTTAGATAACTTGAGCCCAAAGCTTATATAAGGGCATAGATTTAACCTAGGAGGCATAACCGATTACCCTAGAACCGAAACCAAAACCCTGCCGTCCACCCGTCACCGACATGTTCTAAATTCCCCCTAGGGCCACGGGTTGTTTTGTAAAGTAGTTGCAAGGGTTGCTTTGTTTTAGGATTTTTCAAGTTCAATAAAATAAACTTCGAGTTCTTTTATCTTGGTTTTAATATCTTGCAAGAGCACCGGGAGAGCATTGTGAGGTTATCCATTTACTTAGCATCGGGAGAGTTAAGTATACGAAAGAGATAAGAGCGCGTTCTCTAGTTTATAGTTGAACCATCTCGTGCTTAGGGATAAGGCGAGGTTAAGTGGCTAAGGAAGAATTCATACACATCGGTGTTCATCCTTCGATTCACGCCGGGAGGTATCATCAAAGACGTGTTCATCGACAGACTTGTGCCTAGGGATAGGGCAAGGCAGATCTGGGATTCTTGCCAAACTTGAAGTACGGAGTTGGTGTGTCTGCTGCCGCGACTGCCAACGGACAGACGTCACGACAGGTGCTGTCGGCGACGGGAGCGACGACAGAACTGGAGATCCTAAGCAATTCAATACCTGCACTACTGAGCAACTCAATACCAGCCCATTCTCTCTATCTTGATAACTCAATCTTTTATTTGCATTTTTATCCTATTATTCTCGTGACAATTCTAAACTTTTTCTTTTACTTCGTGCAGTAAACTAAGGTGAAATCATTAGCCCAATCCCTGTGGAGACGATATCCGATACTTAGTATCACTTTACTACTTGCGCCGTGTACACTTGCACTACAATTGCGATAGACTCTTTTACACGCAACAAGTTTTTGGCGCCATTGCCGGGGATTGGCAACATAACTACATATTTCTTTTATTGCACTTTTTGCTTTTATTTTTATTTTTATTTTTGTTTTCGTTTTTATTTTTAGTTTTTCTTTAATTTTTTTTTTTTTTGTTTTCAACTCTTGCTTTTCACGAGGTTCTCTTGTTTATGCGCAGATCGAAAAGAGGCGAAGATCCTGAGTATAAGTTAGATCCGGAAATCGAACGATCATTCAATCTCAAGAAACAGATTCGCCACCTTTTAGACAGGAACGAATACCTTGAAGAACAGCTAGAGCAGATGGCCCGTAACCAGCCTGCTGGAGGAGACATACCGCCTGTCGGCAACCCGCCTGGGGCAGATAGACAACGGTCATGTCGTGACTACATGCTAAACGATCATGTATAGCTGGAGACCACGCTGCCGGATATTGATGTTGACAACTTCGAGCTTAAGCCTGTCATGTTTAGTATGATCAACAACGCCGGACAGTTCGGTGGTTCTGCGACAGAAGATGCTAGGGAGCATCTCAAAACGTTCCAGGAGATCTGTGGTTCGTTTAGACTGCCAGGAGTTAGTCCGGAGATACTGAGGCTTCGGTTATTCCCCCATTCATTGAGGGACAGAGCTAAAACTTGGTGGAATAAACTTACACCGGGTTCTATTATGACTTGGGCAGATCTAACTCGTGAATTTTTATCTCGTTTTAATCCTTCGCATTTATCTGAGCGATTACGTAACGAAATTGCTACTTTTCAACAGGAAGATGACGAGCCGATGCACGAGGCCTGGGACAGATTTACTACTCTTCTTCGGAAATGCCCAATGCATGGATTCCCTGTCTGGAATCAGGTAACTAAGTTTTATAATGCTGCTAACTTACAAACTCGCATTCGCATTGATTCTGCAGCAAATGGACTATTATTGGATAAAGATCCGGACGAGGCATTGCAAGTTCTGAAAAATCTAGCCAAGAATGAGGAGCAGTTTCCGACAGCTAGAAGAGGAGGCAAACGGGTACTTGCTGTCAAGGATTATGAGGCCGACAGCACTATGAAATCACAGGTAGCATTCCTTACTAAAGCAATGAAACACTTATTGAGTGAAGAGGACTTACGAGGATTTGCTGTCGAGGAAATTTGTGCTACTTGTGAAGGAAATCATAGTAGTGAAGAGTGCCCGATAAATATAGAAGAGGGAAAATATGTTGGAAATTACAAGCCAAACTACAATTCCAACAACTACAACCCTAATTGGAGGAAAGATCCAAAATTTTCCTGGAGTAACCCTAACAATGCCCTGAATCCGCAAGCATATAATCAGAATCAGGGGGGTCCTAGATTGTTGACGCGACAGCAACTGCAGCCGCAGAACCTGCCGCCGCAGCAGCAACAGCAGCCACCACCTGCCACGAGTAGTGTATTGGAACAGACTCTCGCCACCTTTATGTCTCAGACTGGCACATATATGGAGAATATTAATCAGTTTGTCAAGAAGACGGAAACCTTTATGGATGAAACTAAGATGAGAATGACAAACCATGAGGCTACCTTGAAATCTCTAGAGACACAAATGGGTCAGGTGTCGCAGCATATTAAACCGAGGCAGAATGGAGGTTTCCCTAGCAATACTGAAAATGCTAGACCGCCCCCACATGAGCAATGTAAGGCGATTACTACTAGGAGTGGGAAAAAGCTACCAGGGCCGGAAAAAGAAGCTGAAACAGAAAAGGACCCTGCTTTGGATAAACCTGCCGAGGAAGCTGCCCCGACAGGTGACAAACAGACTGCTGCCGATGAGCCTGTCACGACAGCAGAAGCGACAGAGGAGAAAAAGGATGATTATCGTCCTCAGATTCGCATGCAGTGGGAAGGACGCATTGCTGATTATCGTCCCCCACCACCCTTCCCTCAACGGATACAGCAAGCTAAGCATGAATCTCAACTTAAAAAGATTTATGATATTTTTAAACAGGTTCATATTAATATTCCGTTGTTAGATGCTGTTAGGGAGATGCCCGGTTATGCTAAATTCCTCAAGGATGTTATGTCAAAAAAATCTAAACTTGGGGAATTTGAAACGGTAAGGATGCAAGAAGGTTGCATGAGTATTCTTCATCGGCAGCCACCCCAGAAAAAGAAGGATCCGGGGAGTTCCCTCATACCTTGTGTAATCGGCGACAAATTTGTGGGTAAGGCACTTTGTGATCTTGGAGCTAGTGTTAATCTAATGCCCAAATCTATTTTTCAGAAATTAGGTATTGGCAAGGCGCGGCCCACGACAGTTACCCTACAGCTAGCCGACCGCTCTTACGTTCACCCCGAGGGAAAAATTGAAGATATTTTGGTAAGAGTGGATAAGCTTATTTTTCCTGCTGACTTTCTTATTTTAGATTGTGAGGCAGATGAGAACGCACCAGTCATCCTTGGGCGACCCTTCTTAGCCACGGGAAGATCATTGATTGATGTGGAGAAAGGAGAACTCACCATGCGCGTGAACGATCAAGAAATTAAGTTGAATGTTCTCCAAGCAATGAAACATGCCGATGTGGACGAGGAATGCAAGGACATCATTGAGGTGACCTTTGATCAACCCTGCATCAGGTCGGGCTGCCGAGATATAAAATTTGGTCACTGCTGCGACAGCCACCTACAAGCCTGTCATGACAGTGACGACGACAGCGATGACGACAGCACCGACGACAGCGACTCCTCTAAATCCAATACATCTGATACTGAAGGTCATGAGGAGGTAAACTGGTTAGACCATCGTCCAGGTAAGTTATTTGAACCCTTGAATTACACTTCGGATAACCATTTAATCCAAAAGCCCTCTACTGTTGAACCACCTGTCTTAGAACTTAAGCCCCTGCCAGGGCAGCTTAAATATGCTTATCTTGGTTGTGATGACACACTACCTGTAATCATCTCTGCTAAGCTGCCGCAGGAACAGGAACGACAGCTGATCGACATGTTGAGGCAGCATAAAAGGGCGATAGGATGGACGATAGCAGACATTCAGGGCATTAGTCCGGCAATCTGTATGCACAAAATCCTCCTAGAGGAAGATCATAAGCCGACTATTGATGCCCAAAGGCGGTTAAACCTTGCGATGAAGGAGGTAGTGCGTAAAGAAATAATTAAATGGTTAGATGCTGGTATTATTTACGCCATCTCCGACAGCAAATGGGTAAGCCCGGTGCAATGTGTTCCCAAGAAAGGAGGCATGACCGTGATAACCAACGAAAACAACGAGTTAATCCCAACCAGGACTGTGACCGGTTGGAGGGTTTGTATGGACTATCGGAAGCTTAACAAAGCTACCCGAAAGGACCACTTTCCTTTACCCTTTATTGATCAAATGCTTGATAGATTAGCGGGTAAGCCTTACTATTGTTTTCTTGATGGTTACTCAGGTTATAACCAAATTGCTATTGCACCGGAGGATCAAGAGAAAACGACTTTCACATGCCCCTACGGAACATACGCATTTAGGAGGATGCCGTTCGGCCTCTGCAACGCACCTGCCACCTTCCAAAGATGCATGATGGCTATATTCTCCGACATGGTAGAAGACTTCCTTGAGATCTTCATGGATGATTTTTCCGTCTTTGGAGACGATTTTGAGAGCTGCCTCGGCAACCTTCAAAAGGTACTTGAAAGATGTGAAAAAGCTAATCTTGTTCTTAATTGGGAAAAATGCCATTTTATGGTAGATGAAGGGATAGTTTTAGGCCATAAGATTAGCTGCCTTGGAATAGAAGTCGACAGGGCAAAAATAGAGGTCATAGAGAAGCTGCCGCCGCCAACCACAGTCAAGGGCATTAGGAGTTTTTTAGGGCATGCTGGTTTTTATAGGAGATTCATTGCAAATTTCTCAAAAATCACCAAGCCGTTATGCCATCTCTTAGAGCAGAACCGACCCTTTAACTTTAATGAGGAATGTACTGAAGCATTCAAGGTTCTGAAGGAAAAGTTAGTGACAGCCCCCATAGTACAGCCACTAGACTGGACACAACCGTTTGAAATTATGTGTGATGCTAGTGACTATGATGTCGGGCAGCACTTGGGCAGCGCAGAGACAGGCTGTTTCACATCATATACTATGCCAGCAAAACATTAAATGACGCCCAAGTGAACTACACCACCACAGAAAAGGAGCTGTTAGCTGTGGTGTTCTCCATCGACAAGTTTCGTTCCTATATACTTGGGACGAAAGTAATAGTGCACACCGACCATTCTGCCCTCAAGTACTTGTTTGCAAAGAAGGATGCCAAGCCGAGATTGATACGGTGGATCTTGCTATTACAAGAGTTCGACCTTGAGATCAAAGACAAAAAGGGGACAGAAAATCAGGTGGCAGACCACTTGTCAAGATTGGAGACGGGACAGAGTCTACCCATTGATGATACACACATACTGGAGACCTTCCAAGATGAGCAGCTCTTTGCTGCCGCAATAGCTGTCGCGACAGCAATGGCGGCAGGTAAGTCTTCTAACCTTCCCTGGTATGCTGATTTCGTTAATTTTATTGTTAGCGGAATATTACCTTCTGATCTTACTTATCAAGCCAGGAAGAGGTTTCCAAATGATGTTAAACATTACTATTGGGACGAACCTCTTCTTTTCAAAATGTGCGCAGATCGAGTTATAAGGAGATGTGTACCACAAGAAGAACAAGAAGACATTCTCCATCACTGTCATGCTTCACAATATGGAGGACACTTAGGAGGCAATAAAACTGTTGCCAAGGTGCTGCAGTCAGGGTTCTACTGGCCGACATTGTATAAGGACGCACAGGAATTTTACAAGAACTGTGACAGGTGCCAGCGGACAGGTAACATCTCGAGGAGAAACGAGATGCCACTGCAAAATATTTTGGAAGTCGAAATCTTCAACGTTTGGGGGATTGATTTTATGGGACCTTTTCCATCTTCGTGTGGAAATCTTTACATCCTCCTAGCAGTGGATTATGTCTCCAAGTGGGTAGAAGCAATCACAACTCAAAAGAATGATGCCAAAACGGTCCAAAAGTTTTTGCACAAGAACATCTTTTCTAGATTTGGCATCCCTAGGGCGATTATCAGTGATGAAGGGAGACATTTTGACAACAGGGTAATTGCTGCCGCCTTGCGGAAATATGGTGTCAAGCACAGGATCGCGACAACATACCACCCACAAACCAATGGACAGGCTGAGATATCCAATAGGGAAGTGAAGAACATTCTTGAAAAAATGGTTAAACCAACTAGGAAAGATTGGTCTTTGCTTCTGAATGATGCATTATGGGCATACAGAACAGCTTTCAAGACTCCATTGGGCATGTCTCCATTTCGACTAATCTATGGGAAAACCTGTCACTTGCCTGTCGAGATCGAGCACAAAGCATATTGGGCAATCAAGGCAGTAAACATGGACTTGGACAAGGCAGGCCAGAAAAGGCTGTTAGATTTGAATGAGATCGATGAAATACGGACAATGGCCTATGACAATGCAAGGATTTACAAGGAAAAGACTAAGAAGTGGCATGACAAGAAGTTGCTGCCACGACAGTTCTGCCCAGGGCAGCTTGTGTTGTTGTTTAATTCTAGGTTGAAACTTTTTCCAGGGAAGCTCAAATCTAGATGGTCTGGCCCGTTCCAAGTGGTTCAAATTTTTCCCCATGGTGCCATCACAATTCAATCATTAAAGGACGGGCACCAATTTAAAGTCAATGGACAACGCCTCAAGCACTATCAGGGGACTGAAGCCCCAGGAATACAGGAAGTGGTTACTTTAGGTGATGCCTTACAAGGCATCCCTAATTTAACCTAATTTTTATTTTTATTTCTATTTTATTATTAATATTATTTATTAGGAATCAGATTTATTTTATTCGAATAATGTTTTGTTTTTATAATTTCAGTTTTTAGGAAATAAAGGAGTCAAGTGAGAAAGAAGAAGTGGCCCAAAGACCACCGCCCATCCACCAGCCCAATAAAGCCCATTTATGATAACCTGTCGTTTCAGCTGCCGGCGCAGACGGATTTGATAGGCTGTCAACAGGCTGACACTGCAGACGCAGAAGCGTGCGGCAGACGCACAGCAGACGCATAAATGCGTGTCAGACGCGTCAGACACGCTACATCCAATCTGCCGCCCCGTTATTCCCGCCTGTCGTTGCGGCATTAAATGGGCAGATACCCAACAGCTATATAACCCCGTTCTCCCTTTCATTTTCCTCACTTCTGAATTTTTCTCTCTTGTTTTCTCTTCTAGTTTTATTTGTTTTCTTTCTTTCACAGCCCTTGCAACCAAAATGTCGTCGAGACAAACCCGTCGTACCGCTGCTGCCGCTTCCTCTTCAGCAGCAGCATCCCCCTTCGCCAACAAGGAACTATGGGAGGAGCGTGGCTTCATTTACAACAGAGATGCTCCCCATATGGGACTCCGGTCGTTCATTGTGAAGGCCATTACGGCACAGCTATGGGAGGACTTTGCCGAGCAGCCGGCAGAGTTAAATGATACGTTGGTCCGAGAATTTTACGAGGCCATCGACAGCAAAACGGCGACATCTGTCACCGTCCGAGGGGTGGAAGTACCTTTTACCGCCAACAGCATCAACCATACGTTCGGTCTCTTCTTTGGCCCCAATGATGATGCTCACCAACAATTTTGGGACACCCTCGACGCTGCTGCCCATGATGCTGTCATGATGGAGCTGACAGAGGCTGGGACGACATGGACCACCAGCAAGAAGAACCCCCACTCCGTCAATAGGGCGCAGCTACTCCCTGAAGCAAAACTATGGAACGCTTTCATCAAAAAGCGTATCCTGCCCTCGTCCCACCATACGACAGTCAACCGACAGCGCTTGGCCCTCATTCACTCGATTATGCATGACAGGCCCATCAATGTGGGCAGGTACATGCGGGACAGCATCCTCGATTGTGCCTTCCGCTCGGACTCACGACTCTACCTGCCGTTCACCATCACCGCCCTCTGCCGCTGTGCTGCCGTACCAGAGGAACCCCCCGACAAAATCAAAACGGGCAACGGCTGGACTGACAACAACATCTCCAGCCTCATGGAGGTCATAGTCGTATCACCCATCAACGCCTTCGACCCAAATGCCCCTCCTGCTGATTCCGATGATGAACCTGCCACCGAACCTGCCCCAAAAGCTGCCGCCGACACCGCTCCGACAGATCAGTCTGCCCACATCCTTGCTGCCATCCTAAGGGTAGAGGAGCGCCAAATGGGTTTGATGACTTTCATCCGCGACTTCTCAAATGCAACGGTAAATTTTATTACTAATACTTTACATTTTCCGGATGTCATCTTCCCCACCTTCCCCGACCATTATTTCCATATCCCCTCCCCCACACCTACACCACCTGTCTCTCCCCATACACAATCTTCCACTTCCACACCATCCCCTGCCCCGACGGCAGCCCTCCGGCAGACACCTCCCCTCGAGGAACCAAACGACCTGCCACTGATGACAGCCCTCTTCTCCGGAGGAATTTGGAGAGGGACTTTACGAGGGTGAAAAGAATTAAGCATGTGGCAGACAAGACACGGCTGCCAAAAGCCAGCACCACCACGAGCAGCAGCTGGGATAGTGGCAGCAGTTCTGACGTCCGGTTAGTGGAGCAACCTGCCCTTCAACCTGCTGATCAACCTGCTCCTGAACCTGCCCAGCCCCCTCCGCAACGCAGACGCCGCCATCAGATCCGCGTCAGCAGCAGCAGCGAGGACAGCGAGTGAAAATTTAAGTCTTTATTTTCCTCTTACTGCTGCCTGTTTTTATATTTTGTGATGTACTTTTTCTTTCTTTTATTTTTCATTTCATTTTGCATTGAGGGCAATGCAACCCTTGAGTTTAGGGGTGGCAACCCTCCATCTTTAATGGAGTCTTTAGCACATCTTTTTATTATTTGTGTCTTATTATTTATTTATTTTATCTCTTAAAAAAAATTTAAACTGTTGGCTTAAAACTGTGGAGTTAACTTACCTGTCATGACGACTCTGTCGTGGCAGCATCTTTAGGACAGGTTAAGGAAAAGTTTAGAGCCTTTCTATAGTTCTGAAAAACTTAAACACTTTTGTGACTGTTATATTGCTTAGATTTCTTTTAGCCAAACTAGAATAGGATGCTTAGAACTTGAATAGCCCCTAGAGGTGCCTAACACTGGCTCTAGGAAAGAAGTTTAGCAAAAAGAAAATCAAAAACCTAGAGGTGCCCAAAACCGGCTCTAGGAAGCTAACTAGAGGTGCCCGAAACTGGCTCTAGAAAAATTTAGCTTGAAAATAGAAGAAAATGAAGCATGAAAATGTGTCTTCAAGAAAATAAACTTTGGCATAAAAATTCAAGTGAAGAAGTTGAATATTCTACTGAAACTAAGAGAGTCTTAGCATATAACTGTTCACAAGCATGCACACACTGCACGAGAGCTATAGGGAGATTCCGGACAGATCCTAATCTTTCCGACAGGATGCTGCTGCCATAGAGAATGAGCGACAGGTAATGGACAGTTCACTGTTTGAAGGCCAACACAAAAAAATTTTCATTTTTCTTTCTTCATTGCTTGAGGGCAAGCAAAAACTTGAGTTTGGGGGTGTGTTGAGTGTGTAAAAGTTCTATTATTTACACCCTTTTAACCCATATTTCTGCTGCATTCAAGCATCATTGCATTGCATTTAGGTTAGTTTTTAGTAAAACATCACAAAAGGATTAAAAGCACGGATTCTACTGAAAGATGGCTATTTTTGCAGGTATCTGTCATAGTAGACGATGAAGGCAGGTGCAGGGCAGAGAAGCAGGAGAGTTGAACTGGACAAGCAGACGAAGAAGACGAAGCTGTCATGGACCTGTCGTGACAGCATGGTGACAGCAGATTTATGAAGAGAAAAAGCAAAGTGGACCTCGATAGATAGAGAAAATCTGCTCATCTGTCGTGTGAAAGCCACATATTTTTCCAAGCCCCGGATCAAAAGATATGTCAAGCCAAAGCTCAAGGAAAGGAATTCCCACAAAATAGGGATGCGGCTGGAAAGTAGGAGACTTTAGAGATTTAGTCTTTATTAGAATCTTACTTTTAATTAAAGTTGTAATCCTTGTTACCTTAGATAACTTGAGCCCAAAGCTTATATAAGGGCATATATTTAACCTAGGAGGCATAATCGATTACCCTAGAACCGAAACCAAAACCCTGCCGTCCACCCGTCACCGACATGTTCTAAATTCCCCCTAGGGCCACGGGTTGTTTTGTAAAGTAGTTGCAAGGGTTGCTTTGTTTTAGGATTTTTCAAGTTCAATAAAATAAACTTCGAGTTCTTTTATCTTGGTTTTAATATCTTGCAAGAGCATCGGGAGAGCATTGTGAGGTTATCCATTTACTTAGCATCGGGAGAGTTAAGTATACGAAAGAGATAAGAGCGCGTTCTCTAGTTTATAGTTGAACCATCTCGTGCTTAGGGATAAGGCGAGGTTAAGTGGCTAAGGAAGAATTCATACACATCGGTGTTCATCCTTCGATTCACGCCGGGAGGTATCATCAAAGACGTGTTCATCGACAGACTTGTGCCTAGGGATAGGGCAAGGCAGATATGGGATTCTTGCCAAACTTGAAGTACGGAGTTGGTGTGTCTGCTGCCGCGACTGCCAACGGACAGACGTCGCGACAGGTGCTGTCGGCGACGGGAGCGACGATAGAACTGGAGATCCTAAGCAATTCAATACCTGCACTACTGAGCAACTCAATACCAGCCCATTCTCTCTATCTTGATAACTCAATCTTTTATTTGCATTTTTATCCTATTATTCTCGTGACAATTCTAAACTTTTTCTTTTACTTCGTGCAGTAAACTAAGGTGAAATCATTAGCCCAATCCCTGTGGAGACGATATCCGATACTTAGTATCACTTTACTACTTGCGTCGTGTACACTTGCACTACAATTGCGATAGACTCTTTTACACGCAACAACAAGCCGACCATTGATGCCCAGAGACGTCTAAATGATGCTATGCGAGAGGTGGTTCATAAAGAGATCATCAAATGGCTAGATGCTGGAATAATTTATGCCATCTCGGATAGCAAGTGGGTGAGCCCGGTGTAGTGCGTTCCTAAGAAAGGAGGAATAATCGTGGTAACCAACGAAGAAAACGAGTTAATCCCAACCAGGACTGTGACCGGTTGGAGGGTTTGTATGGACTACCGAAAGCTTAACAAAGCTACCCGGAATGACCACTTTCCCCTGCCTTTTATTGATCAAATGCTTGATAGATTAGTAGGAAAGCCTTACTACTGTTTTCTTGATGGATACTCAGGTTATAACCAAATAGCCATCACAACGGAGGATCAAGAGAAGACGACGTTCACTTGCCCATACGGTACTTACGCTTTTCGGAGGATGCCATTTGGACTTTGTAATGCACCAACAACCTTTCAGAGGTGTATGATGGCAATATTCTCTGACATGGTGGAGGATTTCCTAGAGATATTCATGGATGATTTCTCTGTCTTTGGAGACAACTTTGAGAGCTGCCTAGGAAACTTACAAAAAGTGCTCGAGAGATGCGAGAAAGCAAACTTGGTATTAAACTGGGAGAAATGTCACTTCATGGTGGATGAAGGGATAGTCCTAGGCCATAAAGTAAGCTGTCGTGGCATAGAAGTCGACAGAGCTAAGATCGAGGTAATTGAAAAGCTGCCGCCACCCACCACAGTCAAGGGAATCAGGAGTTTCTTAGGGCATGCTGGGTTTTATCGGAGGTTTATCGCAAACTTTTCGAAGATCACCAAACCCTTATGCCATCTTCTAGAGCAGAACCGCCCCTTCGACTTCAACATTAAATGTACTGAGGCATTCAAGGTTCTGAAAGAAAAGCTGGTAACAGCCCCGATAGTACAACCACCAGATTGGAAACTACCATTTGAGATCATATGTGATGCTAGTGACTATGCTGTTGGGGCAGCACTTGGGCAGAGGAAGGACAAGCTCTTTCATGTTATATACTATGCCGGCAAACCACTGAACGACGCCCAAGTAAACTACACCACAACAGAGAAGGAACTACTAGTTGTGGTGTTCTCGATTGACAAGTTTCGTTCATATATACTTGGAACGAAGGTCATAGTCCACACCGATCACTCTGCATTAAAGTATTTGTTCGCCAAAAAGGATGTGAAGCCTAGATTGATAAGTTGGATTCTACTACTGCAAGAGTTCGACCTTGAGATCAATGACAAAAAGGGAACAGAAAACCAAGTTGCAGATCACTTGTCAAGACTGGAGAAGGGAAAGAGTCTCCCAACAGATGAGACACACATACTAGAGACCTTCCCTGACGAGCAGTTGTTCGCTGCCATAAGCATTGCCGCGACAGCCACGACGGCAGGTAAGTTTTCTGACCTCCCCTGGTATGCTGATTTTGTTAATTATTTTGTTAGCGAAATAACTCCTCCTGACCTTAACTATCAAGCTAGGAAGAGGTTCCAAAATAATGTTAAGCATTATTATTGGGACGAACCTCTTCTTTTCAAATATTGTGCAGATCAGGTCATCAAGAGATGCGTGCCACAGGATGAACAGGAAGTTGTGCTCCATCACTGCCATGCTTCACAATATGGAGGACACTTAGGTGGTAACAAAACTGCTGCCAAAGTTTTGCAGTCTAGAATTTATTGGTCGTCACTGTTCAAGGATGCCCAGACATTCTACAAAAACTGTGACAAATGTCAACGGACTGGAAACATCTCAAGAAGACATGAGATGTCACTGCAGAACATTCTTGAGGTCGAGATCTTCGAAGTTTGGGGGATTGATTTCATGGGACCATTCCCAGCATCATGTGGGAACTTATATATCCTCCTGGCAGTGGACTATGTGTCCAAATGGGTTGAAGCGATCGCTACTCAGAAAAACGATGCCAAGACGGTTCAGAGGTTTTTGCATAAAAACATATTTTCCAGAATTGGCATCCCCAAGGCGATCATTAGTGATGAAGGGAGGCATTTTGACAATAGGGTTATAGTTGCTGCCTTAAAAAAGTATGGTGTCAAACATCGGATAGCAACAACTTACCACCCTCAAACCAATGGACAGGCTGAAATATCCAACAGAGAGGTTAAGAACATTCTTGAAAAGATGGTTAAGCCAACTCGGAAGGACTAGTCTCTACACCTCAATCATGCATTATGGGCCTACAGAACATCATTCAAAACTCCATTGGGAATGTCACCCTACCGGCTGATTTATGAAGAAAAAAACATGCCATCTACCTGTTGAGATTGAGCACAGAGCATACTGGGCCATTAAGGCAGTGAATATGGACTTGGAAAAAGCAGGACAGAAAAGGCTACTTGATTTGAATGAGATAGAAGAAATTCGAGCAATGGCCTATGACAACGCAAGGATTTACAAAGACAAGACAAAGAAGTGGCATGACAAGAAGTTTCTGCCACGACAGTTCTGCCCAGGGCAGCTTGTGTTGTTGTTCAACTCTAGGTTGAAACTCTTCCCATGGAAGCTGAAATATAGGTGGTTCAGCCCATTCCAAGTGGTGCAAGTTTTTCCTCATGGTGCCATCACAATCATGTCTTTAAAAGACGGGCACCAATTTAAAGTCAATGGACAAAGATTGAAGCATTATCAGGGGACTGAAGCCCCAAGAATGCAGGAAGTGGTTACTTTAGGAGATGCCCCTCCTGGCATCGCTAATTTAACCTAATTTTATTTTTATTAATATTTATTATTTATATATATATTAGGTAATTAGAATTATTTTATTTTTAAGAACTAAGCTTTATTATTATTATTATTATTGGGAAATAAAGGAGACAAGGAGAAGAGGAGAAGTGAATTCAGCCCACCATCTTTCCATCAGCCCAAAAAGCCCAAACTAGGAGCATGCCGTTACAGCTGCCGCGACAGACGCGGAAAATCCAGCCTGTCAACACGCTGTCGCGGCAGACACGCAAACGTGTAACAGACACGCAGCAGACACGGAAATGCGTGACAGACGCGTCAGAAACCGCGTAACAACTGGCCCCGTTATTCGCGCCTACCGTTATAGCTTCAACGGGCAGCAAACTCCCCCTCTATATAAACCCCGTTTTACTATTCATTTTTCACTCACTTTTACTCTCTCTACTTGTTTCCTCTAGAATTTCATTTGCTTCATTTTCTTTTCTATAGTCCTTGCAATATGAGTACCAAAAATACCCGCCGTAGTGCTGCCTCAGGATCTTCCCCAGCAGCAGCCACTCCCAGCTCTTTCCAGGCCAGAGACATGTGGGAGGAGAAAGGCTTCATCTATACCACACGGACGGAGAACCTTGGGCTAAAACCATTTATAGCCCGCAAGATCAGAGCCCTGCAGTGGCAGATGTTTGCCGAGCAACCAGAGGAAATGAACGTCACTTTAGTTCGAGAATTCTATGCTACGATCGACAGCAGGGAGGCGACAGCAGTGACGGTTCGTGGGAAAGAGGTACCTTTTGAGCCCGAATACATCAACACCCTCTATGGGTTCTATGTTGGGAGGAAGGAAGACGTCCACCAGAGATTTGTGGAAAGCTTGGAGCTGGCAGATTATGATGATGTTAAGGCAGAACTCACCGACAAAGGTACCGAGCGGAATTTCGATCCTAAACATCCAAGGACGGTAAAACGAGTTCAACTCACTCTGGAAGCCAAGCTTTGGAACGCATTCATGAAGAAGAGGATTATGCCCTCCTCGCACAACAGCATGGTAGACCAACCGAGGTTAGCCCTCATCCATTCAATTCTAAATGAGAGGCCTATTAACGTTGGTAGATACGCTTGGGAGGGAATATTGGATTTTGCGTATCGGCCGTCAGGACCACTCTTCTTCCCATACCTCATAACTACCTTCTGTTGTGGCCACAACGTACCTGAAGCTGCCGAGGATTTGAGAGTGTGAGGGAAAGGATGGACAAAAAGGAACATCCTCACCTTGATGGAGCTAAAAGCTGCCACGCCCCTGTCGTCCTTCGACCCCACTGCCGCGGCAGGTGAGCTGACAGAGCACACCCTGACAGAGCATGCCGCCATAGAACAAAGGCAGCCCACTGCAGAAGCTCCCCCAACAAACTCCTTAACACAAATACTTGCTGCCCTGCAGAAAATGGAAGAACGACAGTTGGGCCTGATGAGCTTCATTCGGGACTTCACCACAGCAACGGTACACTTCATTAAAACTAATCTTAATTTTCCTGATGTACTGTTCCCTGCTTTCCCCGACCATTATTTTGCTGCCCCCACACCTGCCCATACCCCTACCCCTACTGCCACACTGAGAACACCATCTGCCGCGTCAACCCCGACCCTGGCCACAACAGTTGCAGGCGGCAGCCGCACGGTTGAAACATTTGCCATGGGAGCCAAGAGAAAAGTGCCAATGTCCGACCTTGACAGGTATATAGCTGGCTTCTCCTCCTCCAAAATTTGGGGAGCATCCGATGACGAGCCCTCTGTCAAGAGGAATCTGTCCAATGAGTTCACCCCGGTGAAACGGTAGAAACCAGGCTCCGGAGCCGAACCATCAGACAAAGAAAAATCTGACAGCGGCAGCAGTAGTAGCAGCTCCGGCAGCAGCAACTCCTCTGAGGAGATTTAGGTATTGGAGAAACCACACCATATCTCTCCTACCTGAATCCAGCCTCTGAGGGAAGCCAAGAACAAGACCACATCTCCCTCCCCCAGCCACCTGCCGGCACCGACGAGGAAAGTCACTGCTCGCCGGCAGATTCAGATCACCAGCAGCAGCAGCAGCAACGACAACGCTTGAAATTTAGTTTCTTTTATTATATTTGATGTCTGCTATTTTGTTATATTTTGTGACGTTGTTTTTATTTCTTTTTCTTTTTCATTATGTCATTTGCATTGAGGGCAATGCAACCCTTGAGTTTGGGGTGGCATCCTTCCATTAATGAAGTGTCTTTAAGTTTAAAAATTTGTGCCTTTTACTTAGTTTATTTTTGCTAAAAATGAAAATTTGGCTTAAGTCTTTGAACTGAACTTACCTGCCGTGACAACCTCTGTCGTGGCAGTGCCTTTAGGATAGTTTTAGGAGCAGTTTAGAGCCTTACTATAGTTCTTAATCTTAAACACCCTTTGTGACTTTTATACTATCTAGAACTCTTCTAGTAAACTAGAATAGAAAAGCTTAACACTTGAGTTGCCCCTAGAGGTGCCTAACACTGGCTCTAGGAAAAGAAGTTAAGAAAAATAGACTCAATACACCTAGAGGTGTCCGAAACCGGCTCTAGGAAGTTAGCTAGAGGTGCCCGAAACCGGCTCTAGTCAAACTTAAGCTTGAGAAAATAGAATCGAGTCTAAATAAAAACTAAAGGAGCCTAAGAATTGCCTCTAAAAAGATGAAAATTGGCATAAAAATTCAAGTTAGAAGCTTAGCTATTCTAGTTAACTAATGGAGTCTTGGCATATAATTGTTCACAAGAATGCACACACTACACGAGAATTGTAGCAAGGTTCCGGATGAATCTTGAATTATCCAACAGGGTATTGCTCAGAATAGGGAATGAATGGTAGGTAAGGAAAAGTTCACTGTTATAAGCCAAACAAAAATTTTGTATTTATTTTAGGTATGAATTGCTTGAGGGCAAGCAAAAACTTGAGTTTGGGGGTGTGTTGAGTGTGTAAAAGTTCTATATTTACCCCCTATTTAACCCATATTTCTGTTGCATTCAAGCATAATTCATTGCATTTAGGATAGATTTCATTTATACATCACAATAATATCAAATGGCACAGTTTTTGCTGAAATTGGTTGCTTTTGCACGTAGCTACTGTAACAGATGGAGGGCAGTGGAGAAACAGACGCTGGGCAGTGGAGAAGTAGAGCTGGAACACTGGACTGCAGCTGAGAAGAAGGATGTTGGCACGACCGCTGCCGTGGCAGCCAAGGACGACAGCAATGGTGAAGGGAAGAAGTGAAGTGGGCCTCGACAGGAAGAGGAATTTAAGTCGGTCTGTCGTGGAGCACCCTTATATTTTTCAAAGCCCTAGATCAAAATGAAGGCCAAGCCCAAAGTTCAAGGAAGAAACTTCAAGCAAGAAGGAAGGACGAATTAAAGACATATGCTCTGAAGATTTAGTCTTTAATAGAGTTGTACTTTAGTTTAAACTTGTATTCTTGCCATATTAGAAAACTTGAACCCAAGGCCTATATAAAGGCATGTAATTCGACCTAGGGAAGGATATCTTCCTCTCTAGCCGTCTTCCCCTAAACCTTACATGTTCTAAACTTCCCTTAGGGCTAAGGGTTGATTCTGTAAAGTAGTTGCAAGGATTGCGTTGTTTTAGGATTTTCCTTTGTTCAATAAAATAGACTTCAAGTTTGCTTATTCTGGTTTTCAACATCTTGCAAGAGTATCGGGAGAGCATTGTGAGATTACACATTTACTTAATATCGGGAGAGTTAAGTATACGAAAGGAATAAGTACGGGTTCTCCAGTTTATGGTTGAACTATCTCAGACCTAGGGATAGGACGAGGTTAAGTGGCTAAGGAAGAATTCAACAACATCGGTGTTCATCCTTCGATTCACGCTGGGAGGTATCATCAAAGACGTGTTCATCGACAGACTTGGACCTAGGGATAGGCCATGGCATAGCAGGGATTCTTGCCAAGCTTGAAGTGTTGAGTTGTGTGTTCGCTATCGCGACAACAACAGACCGCTGCCGCAGCAGGTGCTACCGCGACAGGCGCTACAACAGAACAGAGAAGTCTTAAACATTGCAACACCTGCACTACGGAGCAGATCAATACTGGCCTATTCTTTACTCTGAATATTTTACTCCTTTATTTTCAATCTTCTTTATTATTTTGTGACAAACTATTAAACTCTTTCTTTTCCCCTTCGTGCAGATAACTAAGGTTGAAGCTATTAGCCCAGTCCCTGTGGAGACGATATCTGATACTTACGTATCACTTTACTACTTGCGTCGTGTACACTTACACTACATTGCGATAGACACTTTTACAGGCAACAAAGATGCCTACACTTGGTGGACTACCATCATAACGAGCATGGCAAAGGTTACTTGAGAATTCTTCAAGATTGCTTTCCGTAAGAAGTATCTAGGTTCTCGATATCTAGACGAGAAGAAGAGAGAGTTCATGGCTCTAGTTCAGGGTAGCATGACCGTGTCCGACTATAAGGTGCAGTTCGTACGTCTGAGTCAGTATGCTTCTGAGTTGGTTCCCTCTAAGAGGGAACGATGTGAGCGTTTCCGGTATGGTTTGGTTCAGGAGGTGAAGACCTACATGTTGACTTCTGACTAAATGGATTTTGATGTGTTGGTTGCTAGAGCCAAGGACATTGAACATTCTTTGGGACTTGCGAATCGCAAGGGCGGATCTAGTTTAGGAAAAAGGACTACCGAGTGGGACAGAAATCGTGCCAAGAGGCACAAAGATAGAAGACCTCATCATGATCATAGGCGGAGAGGTGGTAATCCGGGGCGAGGCCATCACGGCCAAAGGACTGAGAATCATACTCTTGAGTGTACGCAGTGTGGTAGACGCCACTACAATGAATGTTGGGGTACTTATGGCACATGTTGGAACTGCGGGTCTATAGTGCATTTAAAGCGTGATTATTCACATCCGGCTAGGGATAGGCAGGCTCCTGCACGAGCTGTCAAGCATAGAAGAGACCATGGGCGCGGTCGAGGTAACTTTCAGTCTAGGAATGACGGTCAGAGGAATGTGGCTCATGTTGTGGCAGTTTAGCCCGAGGGAGGTGGTCCAGCTAGAGTGTATGCACACCGTGAGGACAGGAATGACACAAATGTGATTGCAGGTAATTTATCGTTACAGTCTTTGACTTTGCTTTCCTTGATTGATTTTGGTTCTACACATTCGTACATATTGAGTGAGCATGCAAGGTTGTTAGATATTCTGGCTGAGATATTAGATGTGGGTATGAGTGTTGTGTTTTTTTGGTGAGACATTTGTGGTTAGGAAGATGTCCTTTGATGGTTCAGGGTCATGTTTTCCCCGTGGATATGATGGAACTGTCATTTTATGGTTTTGATGTGATTTTGGGCATGGATTGGCTTGTGGAACATAGGGCTAAGGTAGATTTCGAGACAAAGCGTGTGTCCTTGAGACTTTCAGATGATTATGAGGTAGTAGTAGTGGGCAAGAGCGTTAAGTTCTTGTCCAATATAGTTTCAGCTTTATAGGCTCAAAAGTTAATGGATGTGGGTTGTCAGGCATACTTAGCCTATGTTATGAATCCGAATATGGGTGAGGCACGACCGCAAGACATCATAACAGCTTGTAACTTTTCGAGTGTTTTCCCAAAAGAATTGCTTGGTTTGCCGCCTGATAGAAAGGTGGAGTTTGCTATAGAGACTTATGCTAATTCTGCTCTAATATCGATTGCTCCATATCGAATGGCTCCTAAAGAAATGAAAGAGTTGAAGACACGACTTTAGGAACTGATAGACCGAGGGTTCATTCGTCTGAGTACTTCACCTTGGGGTGCACCAGTGTTGTTTGTGAAGAAGAAAGATGGCATTTTGAGAATGTGTATTGATTACCGACAGTTGAATAAGTTGACGGTGAAGAACAAATATCCTTTGCTGAGGATTGACGACATGTTTGATCAGTTGAGAGGTGCCTTGGTGTTTTCGAAGATAGATTTGAGATTCGGCTATTATAAATTAAAGGTAAGAGATCAAGATGTACCGAAGACAGCTTTCCGCACTCGTTATGGACATTACAAATTCTTAGTGATGCCCTTTGGTTTGATGAATGCACCAGTAGCTTTTATTTATATGATGAATAGGGTGTTTCATGAGTACTTGGACTAGTTTGCGGTAGTATTCATTGATGATATCTTAGTGTACTCTCGTACCAAAGAGGATCATGATCGGCATTTGCGTTTAGTGTTGCAGAAATTGTTAGACAATCAATTGTATGCCAAGTTGAGCAAATGCGAGTTTTAGATTAGGGAAGTAGTCTTCCTAGGTCATATTGTATCAGCCGAGGGAATCTGGGTGGATCCTAAGAAAGTTGAGGTAGTTGTGAACTGGAAACAACCGAAGTCAGTGACAGAAATTTGTAGTTTCTTAGGTTTGGCCGGTTACTATAGACGTTTTGTTGAGGGTTTCTCAAAGGTTGCAGCTTCTTTGACTAAATTACTACAAAAGGATGTTCGTTTTGAGTGGACTGATGTAAGACAACAAGCATTTGAAACATTGAAAGAATCCTTGACAAATGCTTCTGTTTTGATTCAGCTCGTGTCAGGGAAAGAGTTCGTAGTGATGTGTCGTATGTTGGCTTAGGTTGTGTGCTTATGCAAGAAAGAAGAGTAGTGGCCTATGCGTCTAGACAGTTGAAGAATCATGAGCGTAATTACCATACACACAACATAGAATTGGCTGTAGTGGTTTTCGCTTTTAAAGTTTGGAGACATTACTTGTATGGTGAGAAATGTACGGTGTATACAGATCACAAGAGTCTGAAGTATCTTATGACGCAAAGAGAGTTGAACCTTAGACATCGTAGGTGGCTAGAATTACTTAAGGACTATGATTTCACGATTGAGTATCATCCGAGTAAAGCCAATGTAGTGGCTGATGCTTTGAGCAGGAAGGTAGTAGTGGAATTGCAAGCTATGTTTGCTAAGTTGAGTTTGTCTAAAGATGGTGGTTCAGTGGCCGAATTGCAAGTTAAAACTTCATTGATTCAGTTGATTAGAGAGAAACATTTTCAAGATAAATCATTAGCATCTCATGTACAAAACATAGAGGAAGGTAAACTGACAGATTTCTGTTTTAGTAATGATAGAGTCTTGTGTTTCAAAAGTAGAGTAGTTATTCCGAAGGATGTTGACTTGAGACGCATCATTCTAACTGAAGCTCACAGTAGTTTGTTTGCTATGCATCTGGGAAGTACGAAGATGTATCGCGATTTAAAAGATGAGTACTTCTGGGTTGGTTTCAAGAAAGATGTTGCCGAGTTTGTGAGTAAGTGTATGGTTTGTCACCAAGTCAAGGCCGAACATCAGTTTCCCTCAGGTTTGTTACAATCGTTGAGAATTCCTGAGTGGAAGTGGGAAAGAATTGCCATGGATTTCGTATCAGCTTTGTCGTTGACACCTTCAAAGAAGAATTCGGTATGGGTGATCGTTGACCATTTTACGAAAAGTGCACACTTCTTGGTTGTTCACACCACTTATACCTTAGATAAGTTGGCCGATTTGTATATCAGTGAGATTGTGAGATTGCATGGTGTACTGAAATCTATAGTGTTAGATAGAAATCCGAGGTTCACAGCTAGATTATGGGAGAGTTTGCATAGTGCTTTGGGTACTCGATTGAATTTTAGCACTTCATATCATCCTTAGACCGATGGTCAGTTAGAGAGAGTCATACAAGTGTTGGAAGACATGTTGAGATGTTGTATCATTGAATTTCAGGGTTCGTGGGAGAAGCATCTACCGTTGGTAGAGTTTGCGTACAATAACAGTTATCAAGCGAGTATTCATATGACACCTTATGAAGCTCTGTATGGTAGGAAATGTAGAAAACATGTTTGTTGGACCGAAGTGGGCCAGAAATTGATACATTTGCCTGATATGCTTAAGGGTACTACCGAGAAAGTACAATTGATTTGTGATCCTTTGAAGGCAGCTTCAGATAGACAGAAGTCTTATGTTGATTTGAGAAAAAGAGAGATAGATCGTTTGAAGGCAGCTTCAGATAGACAGAAGAAGTCTTATGCTGATTTGAGAAGAAGAGAGATAGAGTATGTTGTGGGCGACAAAGTGTTCTTGAAAGTCTCACCTTGGAAAAAGGTGATGAGGTTTGGTAGGAAAGGTAAGTTGAGTCTGAGATTCATTGGTTCGTATGAGATAGTTAAGTGAGTTGGTCCCATTGCTTATAGATTGAGACTGTCGGCCGAACAAGAAAAGATTCACGATGTGTTTCACGTTTCGATGCTTCTGAGGTATAGATCAGATCCGTCACATGTTATGCCAGTTGAGGAAATAGAATTTAATTCGAATTTGACCTACGATGAAGAATCAGTTGAGATTTTGGCTTCGGACAGTAAAGTACTGCGGGGAAGGACCATTGAGTTGGTCAAGGTAAAGTGGCAATATCGAGGGGTAGAAGAAGCCACTTGGGAGAGGAAGGATGACATGAAGAAACAATTTACGTATCTCTTTCCGTCAGGTAAATTTCGAGGACGAAATTCATTAAGTGGGGGAGAGTTGTAACGCCTAGAGTTTAAGGCAGGGAGATAATAGGGTTAGTTAAACCGGTTCAGGTTAAATTAATTTGGGGGAAAACCACTTTTAACAAACACCTAAAGTATTTTAATGAAGAAGGGCAAAAGGGGATTTTGGAATTCTAAAAGGGTTTTGAAAATGCTATCATCTTCTTCAAACTCTCCTTTAACGTTATTTTCACTCAAACAACATTTCTACTATTCCATTGATCTCACCACTTCATCCAAGCAAGATTTTCGAGGTAATCCTTCTCTGATTTCGATTTTCTCTTCCTTAAACATGTTGTAGATGAAATCTATCTTTAAACTTATTGTTTAAATTTGTTTCCAAAATACTTTGAGTTGGAAAAGGAGGAAAATGAAGAAATTTTGTTTGGGTCGTTTGATCCTGAGTTTAAAGGTGTTTTTAACTTGGTTTTGATGTTCTAAAAATGTTAGGGTTGTGGCTTTTGGAGGGAAACCCGAAACTAGTAAAAATGAGGGATTTTTGGAGTTGAAAATTTGGGGTTTTGGGTTGTTCTTGTGAAGAACTTTGGGCTGATGGTTTCTAGACCTTGGGTAAGTGTTTTGGTTGTTGAAAGGTGTAGTTTTGATGGTAAATTTGCTGGGTTGTTGATGTATTTTGGTTAGAGCTGATTTGATGATGTTTTCGGATAACTCCGCCTACGAATCGATGAGCGAATGTTATTGAATATTGTATTTGTGAACTTCAGTGGGCATGTATGTTGAAAAGGGTATTAATACTTTGTTTTTGATTTGTTTAGAAGCTGCAGAAACGGATTTGGGCTCTTCGGATGTGAGACCGGGTGGTTCAGAGGCTTGAAAACGGTGTTTTGACTAAGGATGTGAGTGCACTCGAGGTAAAAGTCGCGCGGGGCCTTAGTGATGTTAGATTCCACTAAGGAGGAGTACGGTGATGTGAGATTCCACCGGAAGTGTATAGTGGGTTTGAGAAACTATCCGCATATCCGAGTAAAAGTGATGAATGTCAATATACCCGTGATGCTCTAAATTCTCATGTTAAGCATGTTGCATTATTCTTTCCAATTATGCCTATGCATGTAGTTGGTTACTTTGCTTGTGTTATGAGAATGAGCATGGGGTAAGCTTATGGCTTATGGTTGCATTCGGTAAATGCACGAGGTGATAAATGCATGTTGTTATGTGTCCAAGCATGGGAAATGATTTGGAAATGGTTTTGGTTCCAAGCAAACTATGTTTTAAAACTGCATTGTTGTAGTTACCGTTTTGAGCGCCGCTCACTAAGCTTAAATGCTTACGCTCCTTTTTCCAACAATGCAGGCCCTTAGACCTACAGAGCAGCTCGAGGAACAAGGGAGAATCCAAGGGAGTTTGGATTTCTCAAGTATGGTTTTAGACTATAATAATTAGTATTAAGCAATAGGATAGGACATTCTTGTTTTGAGGAGTTGTTGGCATGTCTTTTGCTTAGACAAGTTTGTTTGGTTGTGTTTGGCTTGTAATGCCTCATATTCTGTTGAAATATGCTTGGGTTTAGCTTTTGACTTTGTTGGTGAATGTTAAGCATGAATGTATTCCCTTTTAGACCTTGTTATGTTGAATCTTGTTCTGTTGAATGCCTATCTTGCTTTATATGTGTTTCCATGGATGCCTTGTGTTGCATGAGTGGTTGAAAGTTGAATGAATGTTTGTCTAGTGTGTCTTGTGCTAGTTCCCTTATGCCTTTAGCTGCTAAAACCAGACTTTCTGGGCAGGGCGTACCGATACGCTCAAAGGCTGTATCGATATGGTCCCCTGTTTTAGGCAAGGTGTACCGATACGCGAGGCGTACTGCTACCCAATTTGTTCTCTGGAAATTTGAGATTTTGACGAGAAATTGAAGTATCAGTACGGGCCTTAAGTGTACCGATACGATCCCTAGTGTTGACTTTAGGAGTTTGACCATTAAGAGCGTATCGATACCAGCCTTGAAGGGTATGGATACAACCTCTTGAAGTTGACCCTGGGGAGTTGATCGTTGATGGCGTATCGATACGGGTCTTAGGCGTATCGATATAGCCTGTAGTAAATCATTAAAAATCAACCTTTGAATGTTCACCTTGTCTGGTTCATGTCCTGTTTGCTTTTCCGCTGCGTGTCTCCTCGTATAAGGTGTGTAATGGCATTTAGACAAGATAATTTTAAAAAGAATTTTCTAGGGTTTCTAATCGGAGTGAAGCCTTAACGGGTTTCTCTTCGGTTTTCCCCATGTAACTCGTTCGATGTGGTCTGGTGGCTAGGCCGGGTCAAGGGGGTTACACTTTCACAAGCTGACATTCTTTAATTTCTCTTGAAGCCCCTGATAGTCCCTTTGTAAATCTTTAAAGTCTGCACTCACATTGTTCAACATTTTCCCAAACTTTTTCGACTGTCTTTGGTAATACATAGCATTGTAGTCAAGATCTAGGTTTCTGGCTTCCAGCTCAATAATTCTCTTATTTAACGTCTTTTTCTCTTCTTCACATTCTTGTCTAACAATCTCAGCCTCAGTTTGTATTACTCTAAAGTGTTCCTCTAAGGTAGGAGTCTTCCCTTGGCTAGGTGGCGGGATGTGGCAATTTTTCCTCTTATCTCTCCAAACTTGATAATCTGGTGTAAGCTTTGGAGATGCAAGCCTAGCCTGATATGGATTAGCCCAATCCCTGGAAATCTCAAGAACTTGCTTCTTAGACTTTTCGCCTTCAAATGCGAACTCATACAACCATAATCCCCTTATAGTTGGGACAAACTACAGTGACCCATATTGTCTTGATACTAATAAAGGAGCATATTCGGATGCACCCGAAATACCAAGAAGAGGGATCCAATCAAAGGCACCACACTTGTATAAGATGTAAGTATGGTACAACTAGTAAACCCGTCAAGTAATTTCTTCTAACTTCAGGTCTCGCAAGACTGATTCCCATTTTTCTGATGTCCTTTATTTTTTTGGTCCTTATGCTAGGAACTCTCGTAATGGTGCATATTGTGGAGTATGCACATGAATGGTCTATTTCTCCTTTGCCCCCAAGTAGTTGTGCATCCATACGGTGAGAAATTGTACGCACCCAAGAAAATACATGCCTTCATGATTTTTGAGGATATTGAGGGATCAAAAGGTTTCCGCCAAGATAGTTAGGACTAGATTAAGGCATGTCTCAAGCTCCCCGAATAAATCTATCACTGATGCTTCAATATGTTCAGGTACTTTAGGAAAAATGATCAAGCCGTAGATCCATATGGCAAATATGTCGACTTGCTTTTTCAGATCATGATGAGAATATATCAATCCCCAAAGTCTATCCCAAGCAATAGCAATGCTTCCCCCTTTGCCTTGAAACTGGGCCTCAACCCATGGCATGCTTGTCCCAGTTAAAGTCACAAGCTTCTTTTTGTATGTTTTAGGCTGAGCCTCTTCACATAAATATCGAACTCATGCACTTTCCTTAGATGAAGCAATGCAGCATATTCTTATATTGTCGGGGTCATGTCTTCCACATTGAATGTGAAGCAGTTGTATAAGGGGTTCCAAAATTGCGCCATGGTCCGTATCAACCCTTTATCTACGTGTACTTGCAACAAGTAGGCTATGTCTTCATACGCGTTGTACAAAATTTGTCTCTTATTTGCACTCTATTGGTTCCAAATCTATACTAACTCTAGGGTGTTATTCTGCTTGAGTTGAAGGTGAATATAACCTAAAAATTGTTCATCTGATCTTGCTAAAATGTTGTCGCCTCTTCTTCTCTAGGTGTTTTCTAACCATTTTCAAACATCGTCGTTCTTCTCTAATATGTACTGAACTTTTTTTTCCATAGAGAAGATTTTCTATCAAATTAATTTAAAACCAACACCTCTCTATGATGATGATGATGATGATGATGATGATGATGCATATCTACATAAAAACAATAAACAACACAAGAAAATTTGGTTAGTGTCACATAAATATAATAAATAATCAGATACTTAAAAAACATAATATAAAGAGCAGGAGAAAAACAAAACACATGCGCATATATCAATGGGTAACACACTAAGGTTTGAGATCAATATGGCTCTAACAGGGGCAGGTTTCTACGGTTTATTATATGTAGTTATGGTTCTAAACAGGGTACCTGAATTGTCCTCACTAACGTCTGCTAAGGCTAGTAAGGCCCCTGGTCCTCCCCCATTATAGGTTCTTAGGACCAAGTTCAACTCGAGGGGATACACTTCCTTATGACCATATGAAGGTTACCCTCACGAAGCCATAGATCATATGCAACCTGGAAGCGACTACTATCCCATACGGAGGTTAACCCCACGAAGGAGCAGCTTTTTGCCCCTACTTAAACGGGACCGAGCTCAAGTATAAAGCTCATAGAATGATGCAACACAACATGTACCCCTTTTTGTGTGGCCTGGCTCTCTTGAATCGTCCCCAGCGGAGTCGCCAAGTTGTCGTCGTCGTTTTTGTCTGGGCCGAAATTGGTTGTGCTCTTATAGGCTTGTCATAGTTTTGAGTCACCATCGGTCGTTTTTGTTTGGGTATGACCAAAAATGTGTAGAACTGGTATGCGTCTAAACCGGAGTCATGGTCAAGCTCGGGAGTCGATTACGTGTGGGGAAGGTTATAGCACCCCCACAACGTCCGAAACTGGTACCTAAAAGGGTTGTGCTGTCTAAAAGGCTTTGAAGGTATGGTTAATAACACTATTATAAAAAGACAAAAATATTCATATAAAACAAAATTTTAATAAATAAAATTAAACACGCTAAAAACAAACGAATGGTATTAAAACCAAATGAAAATTAATATATTAATCAAAAGCCATAAACTTAAGTTAAATTATAATTAATCCCAAATTAGGAGAATTATTAATCGAATATATTTTTAAGATTGAACCACCTTATTCGCATAAGTTTAAGATTAATCTAATAATTAAGTTCAATTTTAAGACCAATTAAATAATTAATCATCCGTTTTAAAGAAAATTTAACCAAAAGAAACTAAATGAATTACGCCCTAAATTGAGCTAAGGTGAAACTTGTTATCTAATCATCTAACTAGTTATGCAAATTAATGACCTAATTAAAGGAATTTAAGTATTAGAGATCGTATTAGAAAGAAAGAAACTAAACATAGAATCTAATAGAGTCTAAAATAAAAAAGGACCTAAAGTGTGATTTTCCCCTAAAATAATGTGTTGGAAAGCTAGCATGGACATGTCTGATGAATTACTTCCCCAATGTTCCAGCAGTTTTCAATGTGCATTAAAAGTTTTTTAATTCGTTTCCATTCTTAATTGTTTGGTTCTGTAAAGGAAAATTTAGTTCTCTTTTTTATCTTGTTTCTTCAACGTTTATTAGAGAAAGATTATATATTTTATTTGTTATTTTATAAGGACCCAGAAACCCTCCCTCTTCTTTATTTCCTCGGTGAGCACCGATCACCACCGTCGTTCTAGCACCGACGACGGCAAAAAAAACTAAAAAGAAAACCCTTTTATTGTTTGTTTTTCTACCCCGAGTCCAAATCTATTGTTAGTTTCGGAAAAAACCAAATGAATTAGGGTAGATATAATTAAAATCTGAATTTCACCTTTCACAAACTCTTAAATCAGCCGTTAGATCAGACTGTTCTCGGGATATGTTGAATCTGACAGTGTTGTGGGCTCTTCCACAGTTTCGATCTCGCAAAAGTGACTCTATTTGCCGAAAATCGCATGGTAACCGCTCAATTTCTTTTACTTTTCTGATTCACTCGTTAGATCTCACTATTTCCGCTTCATTGCTCTCATTTTCTATTAATGCTTATGTGTGTTTATGAGGTTTTGGGGGTTGGTATTTATAGGCCTAGGGTTTTTCGAGCCTTTTCTCCACCAGATTCATAGGGAAATCGTTGGGATAAGCTAAGATCTGTGTGTAAGGTGTAAGAAACGGGATTACTCAGCAAGCAAATGAATCCTTTCGACCATGGACTCTTACATGCAGCAGATTACTGTTGACAGAGTTAGATTAGGATTTTTTGAATTTTTTTGATTTTTTATTATTTTTGTAAGTTTTATTGTTTTTAGATTTTATTAAATTCATTAGATTGGACTCGGGTTGAGCCGAGTAAAATTTGATGCGTACACCTCCGACTCAAAGCGTCGGCCACTACATTCGCTTTACCAAGATAATACTCTATGATGCAATCATAATTCTGAAGCAGCTTAATTCATCTTATTTGTCTCAAGTTCAACTATTTTTAGGTGAGCAGATACTTTAAACTTTTATGATCGGTATAAATGAATTACTTTTCTCCATACAAGTAGTGCCTCCAAATCTTCAATGCGAAGATAACCTCCGTATGCTCCAAATTATGCGTAAGGTAATTTCGTTCATGGGGATTAAGTAACAACTTTACCCGGAAAGCCCATTCAACGAATCATCACTAAACACCACATAATCTTTACTCGATCTGAGTTGCGTCAAAATCAAGACTTTCGTCAGATAAGCCTTCGATTGCTCAAAACTTTGTTGTCCCCTCTCATTCCACTCGGATGTAACTCCTTTTTGTAACAAATTTTTCATAGGGGCGGCTACAATCGTGAAACCTTTAATGAAACAATAGCAATACCGGACAAGTCCAAGAAAACTACGACCCTCTAAAATATTCCTAGGTGGTTTCCACTCCACTACTGTCTGAATATTTTGTGGATCCACGCGAATCCCATCCGACACAATGATAGGGTCCAAGAACACCACCTCGGAAAGCCAAAATTCACACTTGCTGAACTTGGCATAAAGTTGTCTCTCCCTCAAAGTTTGAAGGACAACATGAATGTGATAATCATGTTCATCCTTCAAACTTAAGTAAACCAAAATATCATCAATGAAGGCTACGAAAATTTGATCCAAGTAGGGTTGAAATATCCAATTTATCAAATCCATGAAAGTTGCCAGTGTGTTGGTAAGCCCAAAGGGCATAACTAAGAACTTAGAGTGGCTATATCGCGTCATGAAAATAGTTTTTTGAACATATGTATCCCTTACCTTTAACTGGTAACAACCCGACCTTAGGTCAATCTTTGAGAACATGTGAGCACCTCTCTACTAGTCAAACATGTCTTTTATCCTTGGAAGAGGATAACAGTTCTTCATGTTACCTTGTTGAGGTGACAATATTTTATGCACAACCTCATCAAGCCATCTTTCTTTTTGACGAACAAGAACAATGCAAACCAAGGTGAGATGCTTGGTCGAATAAATCCCTACTCCAAAAACTCTTAAATCTTGTTCTTCAATTCCCTCGGTGTCATGTGATAGGGAGAAATGGACACTGGTGCCATTCCCGACGTTACTTCAATCTGAAACTCTAATTCATGATCAGGTGGTAGCTCGGGTAATTCTTTCAAAAACACATCGGCAAACTCTAACGGTCTGAAGGATCTCAAGCATCAGACTCTCAACTCTTGTATCGACCACGTGAGCCAAGAAGGCCTCACAACCTTGTTGAATCATCTTTTGTGTCGCCAAGGACGACGCTACAGTGGGAAGGAAATGGCTTCTCTCACCTTTAATTACTAGCTTGGCCCTGTCTGAACCACGAAGCTTATAACTCTTTGCTCTACAACCTAAACTTGCATCATGCTCATATAACAAATCCATCCCCAAGATATAATCAAACTCTTGAAACGACAATACCATCCGATCTACTAGAAATATCAAACCCTAAACCTCTATCATACACCTCTAGCACACATTATCCACCAAAACATCATATCCTAACGGACTATTCACGCAAACCCTTATCTACAGGTTTTCAGCAGAAATACCTCACTGATGATATATTCCACTACGAATGTAGGAATAGGTAAACCTCGAGCCTACTAAAGCAACAATATGAACTGAAAATAAGGTAAACGTACCTAAACTAACGTCGGTAGCCTCACAATCCTCTTGAGCCTTGACTGCATGTTGCATCGTTGGTGCCCTAACAGTAGACTGAACAGTACCCCCACTCTACTATCCAGACGCATGGCTCACTTCTCTAGCAAAGCCTCAACCTCTCTGAGCCAGATAAGAGGTCATCTGAGTCTGAACTGGAACGGTGTCAGCGATTGTTAGACAATCTCTCACATAGTGATCCGGTGACCCACAACCATAACAAACTCTAGATGTTCCCCTACATTCCCCACGATGCTTGCGTGATCACACACGGGTGCGCCCACACTCCTCTGTGAATCTCCAGAGCTCATCATAAAAGATGATGAGGAAAACCTTCTACGGCTAGCAGATTCTGATCTACGGTCTGACCTCGTATTCTGATTTTGATGGCCCTCTACAAAATCTTTCATAGCCTCTATTCCTCTCAAAGTAGGATTGTGAATTTTAAGAGAAGTTATGAGTCCTCCCACTCGAACCTCTCTGGCCATACACCATACCGTCCACATGCTCAAGTGCCTTAGCACTAGTGGCTAACTTAGAAAATGTCGTCGGTGAGACAATAGTCAAATACATCTGGATCTCTTTCTTTAGACATCGTCTAAACTTCTTGCATCTTAATTTAATACTTAATATTAAAATACCCAACCCGGATCCAAGATCCAAATGACTAACCCAAAATTCGGTTCGTTACAATTCGATTATATGGTAATATTTATTTAGAATTTTTCTTATTACTTTGATTAGGCACACACCTTGCACACACATGTACTCAAATCTGGGTCTCCTAAAATAAATAATATCATTTTTTATTAAAACTGCTTGTTGAGTTTAAAATTCAATAGATTCTTATAATTTAATATCTTGAGGAGGTTTGATTTTTTTAATATATTTATAACTGAATAGACCAATTGCACTATCTCATTAAAGTTGGTATATTTTATTTTTTCTAAGAAATGATTGAATTGGGCGTATGTGCCTAACTCATGGTCACGTGGGAATCCATGTGACCCATATGGTTATGATATGGGGAACAAATGAGTAGTGCCGATCTGGAAATTAGGTCATTTCTTCCAAACTGTGTCAGCACCCCCCTGATTTACACAACACAATGAAGCCATGAAAGAGATGGATGATACAGAAAGGGCCGAATAATTGCCCATGTTTTGATGGATCATCACAGTTTCCACGCAATACAAGGTACTTTACTTATCCTTTTAGTAAATATTTGGAGAAAATCAACAAGTTTACAACGTGTACCAGAGTTCATGCTCAATTCTCTGCACTGACTTTATTAGGTAACATCCATGAAACCAAAACAAACACAAATTAATTAAAAAGTACTGTATAATAATTAATAAGGTAACTTCGATACGGATAACTCCGTTCGTTTTACAGTTAATGTTTAGAATCATTTAGTGTTTTTCTTAATAGTTAAGACTCAAATTGAGTTGATTCATTCGAATGGTTCTAGTGACAAAAGAAATGTTGTTAATTTTTAAGATACTCGAGTTTAACAGCTTATCTATAAGGTGTGTGTCTTATCGAAGGGCTAAGAAAAAATGAACAAATACTACTACCATGAGGTCACACATCATTTTATTACATAATGCACACTAGTGCTTACATCAGTGTTTAAAGGACAATTAACAATTTTTATTAAGATGATATATGATTAATATATATTAATAATTTGTGGATAAAAATGAAATGTTCAAAAAGTTTAGGATAGATTGAAATGAGAGTCATAATTCGAGCATGAAACTGAAATGTTTAAAAAATTGAAAATCAATTTAAAATGAAGATCAAGTAATAAGATGATTCACAAACCATCCTTTTAAAATCAATCTATGGAGCGGACAACTTATTCATTAACAGAAAAAATAAAGGATCTGACTACGATAACAACCACAATAAAAAATTAAATAGAAAAATTGGAATTATAAAAGACAAGAAAAATGTATTTCTAACACAAGAAATAAATATTAATTCTAACAAAATAAGTTATCGAAATAAAATATTAGAATCATAAAAAATGACAAATATTTTAAAAAAACTATCGATTAATTCATAAATTCTATTTCTGTAAAAAAATCATTGAAAAGATATAAATAGATATTCTTTTGTATATCATTAATATTTCAAGAACAAATACACAACTTTTTTTCTTGAATCAACAAAAAAAATATTGAAAATTCATTCACAATAATGAAACAAATCAAGAAAGAATTAATAAAACAACATAATTTGAGAACGTGGGGTGCAATTAACTCGTTTAAATTTAAATTTCATTTTATTTATTTATATATAAATATTATAAAAAGTTAATAGATAATTATTTGATACATTGGCGGTAGAAACTAAAAGTTTCTGCAAGCGCCTTAATTTTAGGGTGTAGGGACTCAATTTAGGGGTATAATTTAGGGGTTTATGTTTAGTAGTTTAGAATTTAAGATTTTTGAATAGAATTTAGGGTTTGGGTTAGAATTTAAGGTTTATAGGTTAAAACCTAAATCCTCATCATATTATACTAAAATATAAACTCTAACATCTAAACCCTAAATTTAACTCTAACCCCTAAAATATAACCATTGCCCCTAAATTATAAACCCCTACACTTAAACCCCTAAAATTTACACTCTAAACTAAGTCTCTAAACCCTAAAACTGAGTCGCTTGCGGAAACTAAAAGTTTCCACCGCCAGTGTATTGGATATAAATCAAAGCTAATAAGGCAAATAGCTTTTGGTGCAAACCAACCTAACGTGATTTACGTTAATCATGTAACTATATCATTTAAAATTTTATATTCGTGTGGTGATCGTGGGTGGAAGTGCAAGTTTAAAGAGACTTTTCTTTGAGAAAGTATTGCAAAAGAAATTGTATTAGTTTAATACTACTTTTTTAAGTTGTTAAAGCAGCAGATATACATAAGAATCTCATGATTCTAATAATTAAATACTAAACCCCAACTTGGATATTTGGTTTAGTTAATTACTTTATTAATCTAAGTAGTTTTTTTTTTCTATTTTTTATATGTTCGTTTTATGGTCTATATTCGATGCTCAAGTGGTATCTTCTAACAATATCACCTCTATGGTTGAAACATGAATGCTCTTGATGAGAGTGCACTGTGTCTTACCATTGCATCTAATATTTATAAATTTTAATATTTTTCGTGTTTAAAATCTATAATTGTTCTTCTCACTAATAACATCTTAAAAATTCGAACTTGAATAATTTCATGTTGTGTATCCCATCCAACATAGACAAATACATGCGTTGTAAAGTTCCCCATTCCCATTTTGTTGTGTGTATATAAAACAGTGAAATGTTCTTTGTGAAGCTTTCCACCTTTTAATCCAACACTGTTCCGAAAGTAGTACTAAAACCTACTTGCTTTTTTATATAAATAAATGAAAAACAGTCGCTCCCTGTCCTATACTTCAACTTTTGTGCTGGCTTGTGTTTTAGGATCTTTCTTAGAAAATTGGCTAAATGATGGATATATTGTTTTCTAAAACAAAATTAAGGGAATGGTGTTGGTAGAAAATTATTTAAAGAATTAGGATGATTTGTACAATAATTATTAAAGTCGTCTTCAAGTATTGATGACTTTTGTAAAATCGTCTTCTGTTGTGTTTTGGAAAAAAAAAACGGGGTCAAAGTTTTCGATAGTTGCCAGCATTTTTGGATAGTTTGATTTGGTTTCAATTTAATTTTGCTATCAAAATGAAAAAAAATATGATGACGAAAATAAAATATTGAAAAACTATAAAAAAGTACTCTATGTAAGAACAAAGGAGACCATACACACATTTGCGTATTAACACAAACAAATATAAATCTTATACCTCTGTTCGATGTCCCTATTTATGTCTCACACTCAAAAATAAGTTTAGAGTTTAAAATTAAAATTTAAGGTATAATTTTTAAGATATATGGACTATGATTTAAAACTTAGAATTACAACTTAACATTTAATTGTTTTAATGTTGGAGTAAAAGCAGAAAACTTTTATCCAAAACAAACAGAATGGTGCGGACACTTTTATTACTTGTTCAGATTTCGTGCTATAAACTTTTAACCAAACTTGCTCCTGTTTAAATGAAAAACATTTGTTTTTTAAGGTAAAAAAAAAACATTTCTTTTACTCAATGTAGTTTATTTGTTTTGAAATATATTTATAATTATTTTATGCATCGGTAATATAATAAAATTATTTCAGAAACGAAATTATAATTAATTTTATCACGAAAAATAAGTACAGCAGCGTTATAATCTCACGCGCAGTTTTTTTATTCCAATATGATTTTAAAAAATAATAATTTTATATAAATGTAAAATTTTGATATTTATGTTGTGTAAAATTTATTTTAGACAAACTTGAATATTTATACTATAAAACTTAAATCTTTAATTATTAACTCTAAACTCTAGATTTTAAATCATAAACCTTAAATTTTAAATAGTAAACTTAAATTCTAAACGTTGGAGCCTAAACCCCTAAATTATTTTTTTATTAAGTCGAGAGATAATTACATTATCAAGCTAATGTTGAGATTCAAACTCATACAAGATGGGACAAGATGAACATCTTTAACCACTAGACCAAGTAATAGATCTCAAAATTCTTAAACTTTAAACTTTATACTAAACTCATAATCGCTAAAACTAAAAACCTTGTGTAAACTAAGTTTACACCAATTGTATAAAAAAAAATCCTTTATATAACCCATATATGTATACAAGTTTTTGAGGCGTTTTTTTCTGTTAATTCCTTGTCAAATAAGTACATTTAATTAATTCCAAATATATGTATCATTTATATAATATACTTTTATTATAAAATAAAAATGAACTTTTACTACACACATCCTTTTTTTAATGCCTGAATATCAATTAATTGTATTTTAAAAAAGATATTCCTATTAACAACTATAAAATAACTATTATTCGATAAAAGAGTGTTAAAGCTTTTATTAACAAAAATCTATACATGAAGCTCGAAATAAATAAAAATATTAATAATGATATAACATTCAATCTACTTGTAATTTATAAAATATCTTTATACAATATATGTGGCGTAGGACATGGGTATTTAAGAAGAACTTAGAGGTGGGGTATCGGCCCACAACATTGCAGCTTGGCTTTCTTTTATATTTCAATGTAGTCCAAATATTGGGCTTTAAAACGTTCATGTTTGGGTTTGCTCTTTTAAATTTTTGGTTTACTTAGAATTATTTGCTTATGCATAATCTTCTTCTCTTTTAAACAAAAATATTTCAAATTAATTTCTTTGTCGCAGGTGATTTTTATAAAAAATAAAAATATGGTCCATTTTTATGAAATAAGGATTAAACTTCTGACCACATGGTCAATAGATGAAATAAGTAAGCATCATACCACACCTCATATTTTATGCAAAAACCAAAATTTTATTGACATTCCTATTACTATTTACGGTTGACTTGTTCATAGGTTAAGGTGGGATATGCTTTTTTTATGTAAAAAAATATATGTTCAAGAGTGAATGATATCAAGTCAGATTAAACTTAGCTTGAGTCAGGATTTACATTGTTAAGTTTACTTTGATCATATGATTTTTTAAAAGAACTTATATTCAAAATTAAATCATATTGAATGAGATTAAATTTACCTTCAATCAAAATTTACATTTTATTAGATTCGAACTGATTCATAAATAAATTTAAATTTATTGTGCGGCCTTTCTCTCCTTAGACGTAACTCCGGGTTGAGGAGTAACTCAAGGCTGTCAAAATATCATTATTTTTCACTTCATATTGAGGAGTATAATAAGTCAATTTATACCTTTTAACACTGACTTAGAATCCAACACTTGTTTTAGACTATGTTTGTGGTGACATAAGTCCTTTCCTACAACTCATGAATTAAGAAGTCTGACCACAACAAGGTCTACTCGAGTTCATGAAATATTTTCGAAGAAATCTTTTAAAAAATTATCAACTAAACTAATTCGAAACATTCCTCATTAGACCTTAATAGATCGAATTGCATTCGTATAATATTATATGCTAATTTTGAAATTTTTATTATTAACAATCACCAAAGCAAGAGGAAATGAAGGCTGCCAATATTCAGTCGCATAGCTCGGTACACAAATGCAACACTCAAACAACACCAGGCAAATACATAGACCAAAACCAAAACAATGACCAAATCCCATCCAAAACGAAAACAAAAACTCTGCTATCAGCTAGAAGCCTACAAGTATGCATTGCATCCCCTTTGTATTTCACAAAGCAAAACACCCCCACCCCACCATTTCAGCTTGGAACTTTCAAACTTCTACTCTATACCACCCCATAGCCTCCAAGCCCTGCCTCCAAAAATCGACTCTGTCGCCGTAGCTGAGTTTTATTTAAAAACAATCGAACCCATTTATCCGAATCGAACCGAATTCGAATGAAGTCTTCAGAACCAGCAGGATTCTTGAACAGATCCGGTCTATGATCGGACTAAACAATTCCTTTTTTTTACACATAAAATTGGGATGACGGGATTTCCATAAAGCAAACGGTTGAAGTATATCGGCCGCGTTTGTTGGTTTACTATGACTTTTTGGTTCTCTGAATGCAAACAAGCGAATGAAATATTGAATTGAATTTACAATTCAACGTAGAAACCAAATTACCTTTGATATCGACGTTTAGAACAGTTTGGTGTTACAATCTTGGTCGAGAATTTTGGTTCCTTCGCCCATGGTGTCAACCCTAAACTCACACTTTACTTCCATGTATTTCCTCCACAACTTCAATATCCAAACGTTGAACACCACCGGAGATTCGATGTCCAACGTTAAAGATACCGGGTTCTTGGCTCTCGTGTCGTTCATACTTGCCGGCAACGGTTTACCTTTATCGCCGTGAAATTTCATGTTTATAACGTCGGCCGTATAACCTTTTTCATGTTCCAAGTTCGGAAACCGCCCCCAACCGATTGTTTTCGTCCCGAAAGACAGCTTCGAGTCATCTCCCTCCGATGTGTATTTGACCCCCATCTTCGGATTAGGGTTCTTGATTTTCAATCTGACATCGTACGTCGGGGGGTTGCCCTTGTTCTGCTTGACCGCGACACTTGAAACGGAGAAAGCGGGAGCTTTTGGCTTAAAACTGTAGAAAACCACTGCCACGGCTGCGCCGATTAATAAAGCGATCACGAGCAAGACGATGAACAAACAGAAGAGGTACTTCAAACACGGAACTTTTCTCTTTGTCTTCTTGGCTGCCGCCTCCATCCGGTGTTTCTCTACGATCTGGGCGTGCTCGGGGGGAGGGACGCGATACACTTGATCTTTAGGGATCTGGACAACGAAGGCGGAGGAAAGAGGGTGGCCCGGAGGAGGAGGGAGAAGTAGCTGCGGGGAAACGTCATTGTGTCGCGACTGAGGATTGTCGCCGACGGTATACGCAACCCGCTCCTCCATTGGGCTGCGAAAGGGAAGTTTAGGTGCCAACGGTGACAGAGAGATGGGATTGTTGGGTTTGCATGGGACGTACCTGTTATTTCGCTTCTTCTTCTTTTCTTTTTTTGGCTAAATAAAGCGGTTATTTCGCGGGCCTTTGGGGTGAAGGGCGGTTACGATTTGACTCGGACAACAAGCTATTTTCTTTAGTTAACGACGGGATTTGTTTCCTATACATTCGGCTTATTATATCATATGTAATATTAGTTAATAAAATTTATTTATTTTATTTTTTTAAAGTGAGTTTTTATTTATTTCTTACCTGTAAATAAAATGTAGGTAATTATATGAAAATTATTTTGAAATTGATAAATCTTATTAATTGAGGCTAAAAATAATATGGCGAGTCTAGTTTATGTAATAATTTATTTTATTTTTGTATCTTAACCATATTGGAGCGAGTAGGGGCGCTTATTAAGTTGAGCAGCTCGTTAACAACTCGAGCTTGACTCGGTCATAACTCAGTTAATGCTCGACTCGAGTTAATTTGACTTGAAATCGAGCTCGACTGGAGATATTAGTGAGTCGAGTCGACCAATATTCAACTCGATTTGATAAGTTTGTGAGTAGCTCTTTACTTTTTTATAAATTATTTTATAAATTTTTGGTGGTTACCTTAAAAAGTGTTCTCAAAATTTACTCATAAAATTTTGGTTTTAAATTTTTAGTTTTGTATTTACTAAGAATTAAAAAATTAATTTTTATTAATATAAAATTAAATTATAATAATAAGTCTTTCATTTTTTATTAAGGTTTTTTATTTTTTTATTTTATTATTTCTTTATGTATATAAATAGAAAAAAATCTTCAATTTTCACATCCCATATAAAAATTACAATTAAAATTTTGAAATTCTTAAGGCATTCTTTCTTTTGTTGTTCATCGAAGATTGTTGAGAAATTAAAAAGAATCACTCCCAAATATCAATTTCATCTTTAACTCGGTTATGTCAGGTTTGTTTATTTATCTACTTAGACTTCGCGTTTTTTTGTGTGTGAATTTTATGTTTATATTAAACTCTAATAGCATCGTTAGATTTTATCTATATTTTAAAAAAATAAGATAAAAATTTTACGAGATTAACGAGCAACGAAATTTTTAACGAGCACGAGTCGAGCAAAATTTTATCAAATAATAAGATTCTTTAACAAAAACGAATCAAGCACTACTCGTAGCATACTCCGAACCCTAAGAGGGCTTTTGAGAGATGTTGCAACCGGTTCATTCAGTGGCGGGTAACGCTAAGTTGGTGCAGCTAAATTTTGGTAGGGCTAAAACGAACCAACCTGCTCCAATGTTACACTTACATATTACATATACCATTCGAAATAGTTATTTTTATACCACATGCTTCCAACCTTCTCCACCGCTTCAGAAATCAAATGCTTAGCCTTCATCTTCTGAATTGCATCAGCTGGATTCAGGTGGCCGTGCAATTTCTTATTCTCCTGCACCGATACAATCCGTCAAACCCTGAAGCCTTTCCTCCGTGCCAATAAAACTGCTTAAAACAATTCATCACTCAATGGCTCTATTGACCTTTTTTCATCACAGATAGAAAAGACTACTTAAAACTCACTCAATTAATCAATAAACTCGTTTGAATTGTGTGTGTTCTTACTTGTACTGTTGGTGGAAATTGGTGAGGTCCACAACCAGATCTTTGATCACAAACATGTGAGGCAGTGGAGTTATGACAGTGGGCTTACCAGTGGAGTAAAATTTATACTTGACTTGGGAAAAACTTCAATACACAGGCTGTGTAAACTAACAAGCATTTTAGTTGTAGGGGTTTGGGTTGTAAGTTTTAGAATTTAAGGTTAATATTTATAATTTAAGATCTAGATTTAGATTTTAGAGTTTAATTTTAATTTATAGTATAAATAAGTATACTTGTATAAAATATGTTTATAGTATAAATTTTACTCTATCAAATTTAAACCCTCTTTTTATTTACCTAAAACTTAAAATACTTATAATTTTTTAAGAAAACCCACCATTTATTATTTTTTAATGAAGTATAAGAATTATGGGGCGGGCCAGGGCCTAGGTAGGCCTAGGCCTGGATTCGCCACTAGCTGATACTGCTGGTAGGAAACCATCTTTTCGGGATATAATTATGGGTAAGTCAACTGAGACTAAGGCTGCGTCAGTCATTGAAGATTTGGATGTGGTGGTGCTTGATGAAGATGTCCGAATCCAATCTGATGGTGCGTTGCCGGAGATCACTTTTTCCGAGCGGGTTCACGCCGAGATTGATAAGAGGCTGGAAAATTCTGTCATTGTACGTCTATTAGGTAAGTCGATAGGCTACAAAGCTTTACTTAACAGAATTGAATCCCTATGGAGACCGAAAGGGGAGATGCATCTAGTTGACTTGGATAACGAATATTATCTTGTTCGATTCGCGATGGCGGAGGATTGCGAGAAGGTGTTGACCAGATGGCCCTGGGTAATATATGGCTCTTACCTCACTGTGCAGCCATGGAGTCGAAATTTCTCCATGGCGAAGGATTATCCTGCGAAGATCATGGTTTGGATTCGTATCCCGAGACTGCCTTACAGGTATTACACAAAGAGCCTCTTTAGCTATGTTGCTAGTTCTTTGGGTACTGTGGTGCGGATAAATTATAACACGTCGGAGTGGAGTCGGGGGAAATTTGCTCGGCTTGCATTGATGGTTGATCTTGAGAAGCCACTTAA
The DNA here is from genome assembly GCA_958450335.1 of Hibiscus tridactylites. Taxonomy (NCBI): domain Eukaryota; kingdom Viridiplantae; phylum Streptophyta; class Magnoliopsida; order Malvales; family Malvaceae; genus Hibiscus; species Hibiscus tridactylites. The sequence continues at coordinate 17,215,128 of OY288285.1, read as the reverse complement.
GAGTGGTATTATTGTTGATGGGAAACGCCAAGTGGTGGAGTATGAAGGCCTACCGGCTATTTGCTTCCCCTGCGGTAAGTATGGCCATACAAATAGAGATGGGCACGGGTCGGGTCGGGCCGAAAATATTAACCCTAAACTCGAACCCTAAACTCGAACCCTACCTGACCCGACCATATCTTTTAAAAAACCCAACCCGACCCAAAAATAAATACCTTAAACCCGACTCCGACCCGACCTATATAAAAAAAATCAATTTTAGGGACTAAATTGTAAAAAAAATAATTTTAAGAGACTTAATTGTAAAAAATAATAAATTTAAGGACTAAATTGTAAATAAAAAAATCAATTTTAAGGACCTAATTATAAAAAAAATATATAAAAGGGGTATTATTACAAATATCCCTAAAAAATTTAGGGGAAAATTACACTATTAGTCCCGGGTCGGGTCGGGTAGGATTTTTTCACCATAAAACCCGAACCCGACCCGACCTCACCCTACACAAAACCCGACCTGAACCCGAACCCGATTTTTTCATAAAAATACCCGACCTGATCGGGCCGGGTTGGGTCGAAACCCGTCGGGTCTGGGTTCCGTGCCCATCCCTACATACAAAGGAGGCTTGTGGTTTGCATACTGCCGCTGCTACGGACCAGACCCCGCAGGAGATGGCGGCACCTGAGAAGGAAACATATGGTCCTTGGATGCAGGTAACTAGTAGAAGAAGGAAATCATCAGTAGTAAGGAAGGAACCGACATCGTTGAATGCTTCGAATGGGCTGGCTGGACGTGCGCAAGGGTCTCGCTTTGCCACATTAGAAGGAGTGGTTGAGGAAAATAGTAATGAGCCTCAAGGGAACGGTAAAGGGAAGAATATACCTGCAGGGAACATGGAAGCCCCTTTGGATCGTACTGGGCAGGTTGGCAGTGGACATATAGGCACCAGTAAACAGGGGGCTCGGGCTAGCATTAGGAAGACAAAGGTTACTGATTTGGCAGCAGCACCGGCCCTAACTTCTCCTGCTGTTGAAATCCGAGACGGGGAGGATACAGGTGTGCGTGGTAAGGTTCTGGCCGTTGCTTCTAAGGAGAATGTAGTACCTAAGACCACAACTTTAGACGGGAGTCACCATGGGGTTGTCCAGGTGCTCGATTTGTCTCCGAGGCCGGTGTTACGCGAGAGAAATGGGCGTGTACTCCCAACCTCTATTTTGAGTTCCACGACTAAGGGTGGTGATAAGAACAAGGTAGTTATCCCGGGAGTTGCTCGTGCGAAATTAAAGAAGAAAGCCTCAAAATCTCCTAGCCAGCCAATTTTATAGGAGTTGGTGACTTCTTTATCTTCGGAACTTGACCATACTCGAGGAGTGTTGGATAAGTCGAAATCGAGTGTGGGTGTATCGGCCCAGGGGCATGATAGCATTATTGTTGAACAGGTGGACATGCAGGTGTAATCTTGTGCTCTAATCTCATCCATTTATTGTTATGGTTAAGTTCATTTTATGGAATTCTCAGGGTGCATTAGACCCTGCTTTTAATCGTTATTTCAGGTTATATGTGCGGGCGAAACGCCCAGATATCTTTGTTATTTTTGTGCCTCGTATTGGAGGTGATAAGGCCGATACTTTTTTCTGTTGATCAGGGTTTGAGTCCTCCTATCGGGTTGAAGCAGATGGCTTTTCTGGTGGTATTTGGCTGTTGTGGAACTCGTCGGTTGTGGTTGATGTGGTGGCAGTTTCTTCACAATTTATTCATGCTTTTTGCTCGGTACCGTCAATGAAAAGGAATTTCTTTTTTACCTTTGTATATGCAAGCCCTTATGCCCTTAAACGTCGTGATTTGTGGCTTCAGCTGAGGGCGATAAACCCAGGTATCGGTAAGCCTTGGGCAGTTGGTGGGGGGCCTAAATGTTATTGCAAACAACACTGAATGGTGTAGTGGCTCGCAACGATGATCTGGGGTGTGTTCGAGGTTCACCTCCTTTATTTTTGATAGCGGATTAATAGATATGGGATATACTGGGCCGAAGTTTACTTGGAAGAGGGGGGATTTGTCGCAGCGCTTGGACCGTTATGTTTGTAATAGAGAATGGTTTGAGGTTTTTGCGAATTCTGAAGTCTCACACTTGCAGCGATTGGGCTCTGATCATCGGCCAATTTTTCTTGACACAAGGGAGGTACCTGCGACTCCTAGTACACAGCCGTATCAGTTTTTGGCCCCTTGGATTGACCACCCTGATTTTCCCCGTCTAATTGAGTCATCATGGGTGCAATCGGATGCTATGGAAGCCAACATTAAGCGGTTTCAGGAAAGCAATGTTGCCTGGAACAACTCCATCTTTGGACATATTGGCAAACACAAGAGTTTACTGTTAGCTCGCTTACGAGGCATTGAGAAAGCGTTAGAGCATCGCGAGTCTCCGTTCCTTTTAAATCTTGAGGAGTCTCTTAAATCCGAGCTTGAAACGGTCCTTGTACAGGAGGAGAAACTATGGCAACAAAAATCCCGTGCACAATGGATTAGTGATGGTGATCGGAACACCTCATATTTTCATGCTTGTGCGATGATCCGAAGGAAGAAAACTGATGTGCGTACTTTGGAGGTATCAGATGGGAAGTGGTGTGATAATCCCATGGCTCTTAGCCATCATGCTTTGCAATTCTTTCAAAGGTTATTCACTGCCGAGACTAGGCAGCAGCCCAATACTCAAACGCGCAATGCATTCCATCAGTTTGAGCCTGCTGCTTTGCGGACGGTCCTGGCTGCAATTTTGGTATAAGAGGTTCGCAACACTGTCTTCAACATGGCACCGTTGAAGGCGCGGGGTGTGATGGCCTTCCGATACTGTTTTTTCAAAGGAATTGGGCTGTTGTCGGGCATACCTTGCATCGGACGGTTGCTCAATTTTTTGAGGAAGGAATTTTGGAGGAATGGGTCAATAAAACACTTCTTGTCCTTATACCAAAGGTGGAATGCCCTACGAAGATTACCCAATTCCACCCCATTAGTCTTTGTAACGTCACTTACAAGGTGATCTCAAAAATTATAGTTGATCGGATAAAGCCCTTCTTGCCTAATTGGATTGCTCCGAATCAGGTGAGTTTTGTGCCGGGGAGACAGATAACGGATAACATTATCTTGGCACAAGAAGTTATTCACTCAATGTGCCATAAAAAAGGTCAGAAAGGATGGATGGCCTTGAAGGTGGACCTCAAGAAGGCATATGATAGGTTAGTGTGGGACTATATTCAGGAAACTCTCGTGCTTATTGGTATGCCAAGTTTACTCATTGATCGTATTATGCTTTGTGTCCGCTCAGTATCTATGCAAATTCTATGGAATGGGGAGGCATCAGAGAGTTTTAAACCTACGCGTGGGATACGGAAATGGGATCTGCTATCCCCCTATTTATTTGTCATATGCATGGATAGGTTATCGCAATCAATTTCGCAGCGTGTTGAGGAGGGGAGTTGGAAGCCAATTCGGCTTTCTCGCCACGGACCGGTCATATCCCATCTTTTTTTTACCGATGACCTTGTTCTGTCTCTGGAAGCATCCTTAGATCAAATGCAGATTCTCCACCAAGTTTTGGATGATTTTTGCCGTGAGTCTGGCCATCGTGTGAGTGCCTCTAAAACTTAAATTTATTTCTCTAGTAATACTTTGAACTCTCTACGGGCAAGTATTGGCACTAGCCTGGGCTTTGAGGAGGTCAAAGACCTTGGTAAATATCTTGGGGTGCCTCTTCTTCATTCGAGAGTGACCAAGGCTACTTACGGATATTTGTTAGAAAGGGTGCGGGGCTATCATACTGGATGGGCAGTCCGTTCTCTTTCTCTTGCAGAGCGAATTACGCTTGCAAAGTCGGTTCTCCAAGCGATACCAACTTATGCAATGCAAACAACTTGGCTCCCAAAAGGTTTCTGCATGGATTTAGAAAAGCTTATAAGGTGCTTTGTGTGGGGAAATGGTACGACTAATCATGGAATTTCTCTTGTGAGTTGGAGTGCCTTAAAGCAACCGACTGAGGATGGGGGGCTTGGCTTTCGAGATCTACATGCTCAAAACAAGGCCTTGCTCATAAAGGTCGGTTTTCAACTTATATCGAATGAGGATAAATTGTAGGTGCAGGCGATTAAACAGAAATATGGTTGGGGGGAGGATGTGCCCAGTACACTGAGAATGCGCAATTGCTCACGGCTTTGGCAAGGCTTGTCACATGTGTGGGGCAATATTTGTAGCAACATTTGCTGGTCTATCAACAATGGTGCCAAGGTGGACTTTTGGAATGACAACTGCTGATTTTACCCGAACCTTTAGCTACCTATTGTACTATGCTTACGCCTCCGGCTTCTATGAAGGTGTGCTCTTTTGTCACCACTGATGGTCAATGGAACTGGAATCTTCTCGCGCAGGTCATCCCGGCTAACATTATGCCGCATATTGCTGCTGTCTGTCCACCGTCTGCTGCTGCGGGTGATGACTCGGCAGGTTGGCAGTGGGAGGATTCACGGTTTTTCTCAACAAAAATAGTGTATAGACGCTAAGTCTAAATGCTATTGGTGACTCGTCGAACAAGTGGCGGGCTATATGGAAGCTATAGGTTCCTCAGCGTATCCGGGTATTTCTTTGGTTAGCGATTAAGGGTAATTTGCTGACAAATGCGGAAAGATGTAGACGTCACTTAGCTACCTCCAGTGCCTGTCGTCTATGTGGAGGTCCGATAGAGGATGTTGCCCATGTATTACGGGACTGCAAAAAGGCACGTACTGTTTAGGCGAGGGTGGTATCGGCTAATGATTATCAACGGTTTTTGAACTTGGATTTCCAGTCGTGGCTACTGGGAAATATTGCATAAGATGGTAATGACCAGCAATGCCCTGCTTGACAGGTGCTATTTATGGTAATATGTTGGCGTTTATGGAAGTAGAGATGTAGTATCCTTTTAGATGAGGCTTTTGTGGAGAAAGGTGACTTCGTGGGTCTTTGTCTCCAGTTTGCTGCAGAAATTTCTGCAACTAATTCATTGAGGTCACGCCTCATTTGCCCGGGAACTTGACGGGGGATGCATGGCGGTTTCCAGAAGAAGGGATGGTTAAAGTGAATGTGGACGCCGATGTTAATACCATGGATGGTGCGACTGCAACAGGAGTGGTGATGAGAAGCGATAATGGTTCCTGGTTAGCTGGCTTTTCGCGTAGCATCAGAATCTGTTCTGTTCTAAGGGCTGAGCTGTGGGCGGCTCATGACGGGCTACAACTAGCGTGGTTCCATGGCTATCGACGGATTGAGTTAGAAACAGATAATGTGGAGGTGTCGCGTATTCTTCGGGGAACTTCGTTGGCTCTGCATGGTTCAGGTCTTGTGCTGCTAATACGTGGACTATTGGCCGATCGATGGGATGTGAAGATTCGGTATATCTGGCGAGGTGCAAACACCGTTGCTGATGCGATAGCAAGGTTGGCTCGTGGATCTCCGCTTGGTGGCTGGTTCTTTAAGGAACCGCCTCCTGAAGCTGCTAGTTTGGTTTTATCGGATATGCACAGAGGCCTATAGGCTGTTACAGTTTCAATTTCACCAAAAAAATATTTTTTTGACAATAATATATCATAAAATAATTAACGACTATCCGATTAACAAATCAAAATACGTAGATTTAAAAAGGAAAAGAATATCATATTGGTTTAGCAGAATGAAGCGCTAAATCTCTTAAGTAATATTAAAATTTCTTCTTATTGAATTTTGCAACAAAAAATAACTTATGGAATGCATACTTATTAAAATATTAATTTAATATATTAATTTAATAATCTAATTAATCAAGATTCATTGGTTGGTCGAGTGGTCAAGGATATTCATTTTGTCTCATTTTTGTTGAGTGGTTAATGTTCGACTGACACACCGTTTATCGATTTACGACAACGACGAGTTGGAGTAAATGGTCGGCTAGGTCCGATGATTGAAGGGGTGAGGTCGGCGACGGCGGGCGGTGGTGGCAGCGATGAAGATTTGAGGTTTTAAGATTTAGGAATTTGGGGATTATTTTAGAAGTTTTTAGAATTTCAAGTTTTTTTTTTAAATTTTAAATTATTAAAAACAAAAAATTAATTAAAAGAAATTATAAATTAAAACATGATACATGTCTATTTTTTTTATCTGACTAGCCTATTATTTTTTTTTGGTTATATGCATGTCCGTCTTACGGTCTATATTTGGGGTGCGAGGTTATCTCTCCTAATAATATCATCCTCAAAACTCGAACTCGTGTCTTTCCCTTAGGAGTGTAATATGTCTTACCAATACACCGACACTTGTTGGTTTTGACTAGCCTATTATTAATTTAACATTAAAGGTTTAAAAATATTTTTATTAACATTTACAAATTTTCTTGAAGAAGCTAATATATTTAAAAGGTTTTTTTTGATCAAAAAAGAAATTCATATCAAACGATTACAGATACAAACGTAAAGGCAGAGGCACATTAGGTCCCCAAAAGGTAAGACCCTGATAGTTTTTTTTTCCAATTTTACTAGGCAATTCGCAGCCTGATTACAAGACCGGGGGACAAATGAGAAAGAACAAGACACAAAAAAGGTTGCTTGGGCTCTAATATCTTCCTCCACAGCTGAGATCGTCCAGTCAGAGAGATTAACAGACCTAAGCCTATCGATAACGTTTTGCAATCGGCTTCGATAATAATGCTCATAAAGCCATTTTTAAGGGCAAGGGAGATACCGAGTCTGATGGCATAGGCTTCCGCTATTTCAATGGATGGAGCTTTTGCAGGAGCAGTTACTCCTTGGAGAAAGGAACCTAAACAATCTCGAGCAATTGTCGCCGTCATAGCTTTCCCGGTTTTGCCCTCGAAAGCATCATCACAATTAATTTTGACCGTGTTAACGAGCGGTGGGGACCAGGCCCTCAATTCCCTAGGAAATTGACTTTTATACGGGTGATACACTTGTGTAGCATGGGAGAATTCCATGAAGTTTCGTTCAGCTCGCAGCCACACCTCCCAAAGGGTGTCTTTTCTCCCTTCAAAAATCCAAGCATTCCTTGATTTTCAAATATTCTAGAGGAGAAAGGCAACAAGATCGCACCTATCTTTTGTAGCTTCCTGGTTACATAACTCTTGAGTCTTGAACCACCATTGAGGAAAACCTAGGAAGCCAAAACCAGATGGCGAATAATTAAAGCTAGATGACTTCCAAACTGTCTGAGCGAAAGGGCAGAAGAATAGAAGGTGCTCTATGGATCCGATCTGTTCTCCACATCTAGAACAAGAGTCAGAGTCCTAAAATTTTCCATGAAAACGAGCTGCTATGGTACTTTTGGTTGGCACAATGTAATGGCATAGTTTCCAGATGGATTTCCAGATCACCTTATTTCCTTCCAGGGGTTTCTAGAGGATGCTTCCGGAGGGGATTCAGACATTTCCTCAATGAAACGATATCTCGATTTCACCAAATAATCCCCATTCTTTATCCCCGCCCATATCAGGGTGTCTATAACCTCCAGTCCTCCTATCGGGATAGACAAAATTGCCATGGATTCCTCCAGTGAAAAAAGACCCTCGACTTTGGAATTATCCCAGGATCTTTGGTCCAAGGTCATAAGATAGGAAATAGAAGGGTAAGTACAGTTGAAAGGTGCTTGAGTAGCGATCCTGAACTTCTGAGAGTTGGGATCCAGTTGTCTTTCCATGTTGAGATGCTTCGACCATTCTCAACCTGACAAAGAGAGCCATTCCTGATCACCTCTTTCCCATCCCTAATGCCTGCCCATGCCCATAAGGGGTTTTTTTATCTTGGGAGCCTCGAAAACATTGCCGTTTGGGTAGTAGATACCACAAAGAGTCTTAGCAAGGAGGGAGTCCGGTGTTTAACTAATTTCCAAGCAACTTTCGTGATTAGAGCCTTGTTGAAAGTTATAAGATTACAAAATCCCAGGCCCCCTTTGTCCTTTGGACGACAAAGGTCTTTCCATTTGATCCAGTGAATGCTATTTTCCTTATTTTCCAGGCTATTCCACCAAAATCTGGTCACTGGCGAGCTGAGTTCATCACAGAAAGTGACATGAAGGAGAAAAAAATACATAATATAATTAGGAATAGCTTGCGCGATAGCCTTAATGAGCACTTCTTTTCCCGCCTGGTTAAGAAATTTAGCTTTCCTTCCCTTGAGTTTATTCTGGACTTTTTCTTTGATGAAATTCAAGGCTACTTTTTTACTTCTTCCCCAGAAAGAGGGGAGCCCAAGGTATCGATTGTCCTATTCCATCCGTTGGAAACCCAACACATTAGATAGATGAGTCCTCTGGTGATTACTAACATTCAGGAAGAAAGTAACTGAAGATTTTAGAAAATTAATTGTTTGCCCTGTGGAGTTTTGGAAGAGATTGAGGATACAAAGGATGACTTGATAATTCTTAAGGTTTGCCCCAGAGAACAGAAGACAATCGTCAGCAAAAAGCAGGTGACTAAGGACCGAACAATGATGTTTAATTTGGAGACCATCAAAACTTTCCTTTAGTACCTCTGTCTCCAAAATCCACGTAAGGATGCTAGTGATAAAAGTGAACAAGAAGGGAGATAACAAATCACCTTGTCTTAGTCCCCTTCCAGCACAGAGATTACCTTCTTTCTCCCCATTTAGGATTAGGGAGAACGAGGTGGATGTAACGCATTCCATGACTCTCGCAACCCACCATTCGCAAAAACCCATATGCTTCACAACCAATTTGAGGAGGTCACAGTCTACTTTGTCGTAGGCTTTCTCGAGGTCAATTTTCAGGGCTATAATCCCATTTGTCCCTTTTTTCGCTCTTTTAATTGCATGAAAAGCCTCATTAGCAAGAATGATGTTATCGTGAATAGATCTGCCTTGGACAAAAGCTAACTGATAATGTGGAATTATATCTAGAAGGCATTTTTTTAGTCTCGTTGCCATGATCTTAGTGATAACCTTCATCGAGAAATTATAGAGGCTGATTGGTCGAAAATGGAAGACTTCTGATGGATTTGCCTTCTTTGGGATGAGGGCGATGTTGGTTTTATTTAGCCCATAATCAAGTGAGCCCTCATTAAAAAAGGCATAAACCATTCTTATAAGATCATCTTTTACAGTATCCCAAAAAGTTTGGTAAAAGCTTCCTGGGAAACCGTCAAGGCCAGAAGCCTTTGACGGTCTAATATCAAAAACTGCCTTCCGTATCTCCTCAGCAATCACGAGTTTGCTCAGATCGATATTTATCTCCTCGGTTACCAATTGAAGAATATAATCCCTAATACCTTGGAAATCAATAGAACGATCCTTCGAGAACAAATTTTGAAAGTACTGCTGGAAATGGCCCGCAATCTCTACTGGATCCTCCATCCATATTTCGTCCTCTCTCTTCAGCCTGATAATGGAGTTTGTTCTTCGACATTGGACTGTTGTTGCATGGAAAAAATTGGTATTCCTGTCTCCCCATTTCAGCCAGTTTACTCTTGATCGTTGGTGCCAGTACCTCTCCTCTTTCTTCCATTCAGAATCGAGCTCCCTCTTCAGTTGTTTGTATTCTTCTAGCTCTGAACATGTCATTCTCTTTCCTTGAACTTGTTTACACTACAGCAAAACAGTTCTTTGGCGACGTTTTTAGTCCTATAGCGGCGTTTTTTAGTGCCACTAAAAACTTTTCCGGCACTTAGAAAAACGCCGCAAGAAGTGCCGGTGAAACCTGCGTCGCAATAGTTCGCAGCGTTTTTGGGCAAGAAACGCCACAAAAAGTCAAGATCTAAGGCGGCGTTAAATACAAACGCTGCGAATAATTGTTCTTTAGTGGCGTTTGATTTTACAAACGTCGCGAGAAACCTGGCGAAAAACTGTTATGTAGCGGCGTTTGTATTTACAAACGCGGCGAAAAACTATTCTGTAGTGGCGTTTGTAAACACAAACGCCGCGAATAACTGTTATGTAGTGGCGTTTGTGTTTACAAACGCCGCGAATAAAACCATGCTTTCAAAAAAAACTCAAATAAAAATAATACTATTTTTGAATAGTAAAAATAATACTAATATTTGGACATGTTAAATTAACAAATGTTGCACCAAGTTAAGTTATTTCGACATCCAAAGAAAAGGAATTGAAATGTGAATGGAGTACATCATGGTTCCTTACTTTAATCTTTTTACATGACTACGAGGGATGTACTTCCCACTAAGCAGACCGAAAAGAATAGTGTCAAAGCTGTAAATAACTTTTTCTGGGGCGGCTCTCCCTAGTCCCTACAAGAAAGCATAGTTTCAAGAAAATTCAATGAAAAGGATCACTCAATTTAAAACTAAACGCATTAAACTGCATCATATGCTAGCCATTAGTTACTTGGAATTCCTGTCATAACTCATTTAAAGAGAACAATGATACAGTTTTTCTATATTAGAACATGCCAGGCCAACACAAACCATTAGTTACTTGGAATTCCTGTCATAACTCATAATACTCGTCCTTGAAGTTGGATCATATGCTAGCCATTCCAGTCATAGCATTCATCCTTTAAGTAAAATCACAATTATCTGTTTCTCCATTTCCCCCACCCTGAATATACAATCATCTCTTTTTATGCGCATTACGCACTTTATATATGTCTTGTCTTATCAAAAATTTAAACAGAATCATAAACGACACATGCCTATATCCAGTTCAGATTACAGTGAAGGAATATAACATCTTTTTAGCTAAATATATTAATTGAGTCTGCATTTGCTCTAATAAAAAGTAATTTCTACCCGAAAATATTGAACTTTTGTTTAATACCATCAGTGAACATGAACAAAAAAGTGCTAGCTCAATTAAATCTCAACTTCTTTTAATTAAAATAGTAACAATGACTGAATGGAAGAAGAAAATATGAGATTACCTGGTAATGTTCTTGGTGTCCTGCTTGGATAATGTCCCTTACACCGATTTTAAATTTCATGCATTTTGAGCACCGAGCATCAGTCATCTGCTTTCATAGTAATAAAACAACCAGTGAGCGCATGTCAGCCACATTAACAAAAAGGTTATTAATTCTATGTTTAACAAAATTAGTAGAGAGAAGTGACATGCATGTGCTCTGACTTTTCATGCTCTTTTTTAGCCATCTTCTCTGCAGTTAAACCCTCCTATAGTTGAAATCATTAGTATAGATTTTTCCACTCACAACTAACCAAATTCCTAGTGTAATAAATGCAATAAAGTGGTGGGGAGTAACCAAATTCCTAGTGTAATAAATGCAATAAAGTGGTGGGGAGTAATAGTTACATGCCATTGTTATGAAATTTTTTGAAAAAAATAAACACACACGCACACAAATACTTAAAATTTGGGAGTACAAATAACTACCAAGGAGGCCAAAATATTTTACTAATAAGGTTATATGATAATAAAAAGAGGACTTCTAAATCCACATCTATATAGAAAAGATCATGTCAAAATCCTACTCTCTTGTAAAAGGTATATCTTATCACATTCCTCATTCTTCTAAATATAAGAAAAATTAACACCTAACAAATAACCAAATTATGTTTATTGTGTTCAAGAGTCATCGGATTCAGCACATTAAACATTTCCACCAACAAAAGCTATCAATCAGTCTATCACTCTCTCAAACAAACTCGGACTATACCTTTAACTCTTTTGGTGACATGTTTAGTATTGTTGAAGGTTCCAATTCTCCATTTAGTAGACGTCGAGATAGCAATGGATTGTTCTGCCAAAAAGAAACAAGAATTAACATCATACTAAATGCAAATAAAGCAAGATACATGTAAAAGTTTACAAGCACAAAGCACTCAACCTTCAGATTGAACTCAAGCTTCCGTAACTTCTGATTATATTTTTGAAAATCAGAAGAATGTGCATCATGCGAGACCTTCTCAAGTGCAGTTACAACAAGAACAACAACATCCGACCATGTAAAAGATTTTCTCCTCTGCAAAGTGAGAAAGATTTTCTTCTCAAGTGCAGTATATCTGCATAGCACTATTATTATCTGTAAAATAATAATTATTTTATATATTAATTTTTAACCAACCAGATGGCGTTCAAAGTCAAAGGAATTACATAGAATTTGGGATTTGAAACTACTAGGAATCAAACCCAAGCTTGATGGTTGGAAGGCATAACACCTAACCACAAGCTAAACCACTAACTTGTTAATTCTTTATTAGATATTTTATTTATCACATGCAAATAAAACAAATATGATGCCACAGCGAAACCTGAAATTTAAACTCCATTTTAATTTCAATTAACACTTTTAGAATCTGTAATCTCCTTCTCCTCTTCTAATTTTAATGTTTTTCAAGAAGAAACAATACTTGAAAATCATATTTCCAGTCAATTCAGGTTGTTGAATTCTCAAACACGAACAACTTTAGAAACTTTCTCTAGTACTATTATAAATCTATTCCAATCCTAAATTTTAACATGAATTTACCAAAATAGACCAATTAAGTCAACTAAAAAAACAAACCAGATTCTGATAACAAGAGAAAGTAAGAGTAAGAGCACTCTAACAATCAAGAATAGTATGAATTTCAAATATCTAACCAAAGCACAATTATTTTAGACAAAGTTTAATCAATCTATGTGGTGAAACAATAACGAGATGTAAAACATGTACATTAAGTACGAAATCAGTCAAGCATCAACTACCTTCAGTTCTCTTCAAACAGTCCAAACACAGTTTACAAGTACATTTATTAGCCCCAAAACAAAGTGTGTAACTATCCATCTATACTTATACGTATAGCAGTCCCAATTCTTTCAAAACAACCCATGGAAACATCATTTTGAGGCTATACATTGTTCTCGAAACAAAGCATGTATAGGAACTATTTGCTTAAATAAATTTTGGGCCAATCTACATTGTATATCCTTAATTCATTTCCAGCATTACTTATGAATCTTTTAAGGAGGTTATTCTAATATTCAACCCGACAAAGCAACCAAAATTCCCTTAATCAATCAATGATACTCAAATTTAAGCTCACAAACATGATTTAGCCATGCTAAGACCCAATCGACAGAGCAGCCAAAAGCAAGCTACCGATTTACCAACTACTTAAACAAAAATGCAGATTAAATAAGAATTCATTTTTAAAAAAATGATTTTTAAAAAATGAGAATTCATAGAATACTACATGTCATTATTCAAACACTAAACAAAATTACAATAAAAAAAGGAACTTCATAAGAAAACTTCATATAAATCTTAGAATTCTACACTAATTATTGAGGGGTTTTACTTATTACACTGTCAAATTCCGTAATATTTTTCAGAATAATTTTTAACTACCATTAAAAAGGAACATATAGATTATAAACCTTAAAACGAATAATGTGAGAACATTAAGCTTAGCAATTTCATAAGAGAACTTGCGTTGCGATTGTAACAGTGCAATCATTCATAATGTAACATTTAAAGCAAATAAGTTCTGAGGGAAAAACATGATTAAATGAGAATTCATTTAAAAAAAATTATAACAGATTAAATTTTGATGTTGCCGAAAGAGGGGACTTACCTGCGACAACCAGCATTTGACGGCCGACGAGAAGATGGTGTTGGACGGCCGGCGAGACGACGAGGAGACGGTGGCCGGCGAGACGATGAGGTGACGGCGTTGGACGGCCGGCGAGACGCGAGGAGATGGAGTTGGACGGTGAGGCAATTGGCTGAGTTTTGGGGAAATAGGGTTCAATTTGGAGAAAAGAGGTTAAGTTTCGATTAAGTGAGTGGGGGTCAAAACGACAACAATTATTGTGTTTTGGTTATAGACCTTATTGAGGCGTTTTTAAGAGAAACACCACTATAGGAAAACTATTGCGGTGTTTGCAAGAGAAACGCCACTAAAAGTATGGACCCTATTGCGGCGTTTTTAAGAGAAACGCCACTAGAGGAACCTATTGTGGCGTTTGGAAGAGAAACGCCACTAAAAGTATAGACTCTATTGCGGCGTTTTTGAGAGAAACGCCACTAGAGGCAGCCTATTACGGCGCTTGTAAGAGAAACGCCACGATATGTGTCTTTTATGGCGTTTTGTGTTGAAAATGCCGCAATATGCGTAGTTTTAGCGACGTTTCATTCAAAAACGCCACAAAATTTGCCACTAAAGAACAACTTTGTTGTAATGTTAATCCTATTAATTAGCTCTCTCTTCCTTTCGTTTTTCAGTTTTGTCTTCATTTTGCTCCATTTAATGAGGGCCTTCCTAGTATTACAAATCCTCCTCCCAAACATTTCCCATGTTCTGTCATCGGTGGGTACAGACCACCCATCAGAGATCGTTTGTGAACAATCCTCTTCCAAAATCCATTTATTCTCGAACTTGAAATCCCGCTTGTATTTCATAGGGCACCTTTCTGTAAGCAAAATAATAGGGGCATGGTCATAAGCCATAGCAATGTCCATTAACCTAGAGCTTTAGGAAAGACCAGACTCCACTCAGTTGAGCAAAGAACGCGATCTAGTTTCTCGAGAATAAAGCCTTCTCCATTTCTTTGATTAAACCATGTGAAGTTGCCTTCCTTGATAGGTAGTTCAACTAGGCCCATGAGATCGATAAAGCCAGTAAAGCATTTTGACTCATCGGGATTAACTGGCTTACCTCCTTCCTTTTCCTCTTGACTAGTAACCATATTAGAGTCACCCATAATGAGCCACCTATCGTTTGGAGATTTGTGTAGATGATTTAATTCTTCCCAGAATGCTTGCCTTTCTTCTCTATAGGGAGGACCATAAAAGAAGGTACTGAACCATTTGGTTCCTGTTACAGATTCTTAGGCTAAAATCTAGGCTATTTATTAGGCTAGAATATATTGTAATTAATGTTATATATTATGTTACCTAGTTTAGATATATTAGATGTGTATATATAGCCTATATGTTCTATGAATAAAATACAAGGAATTATTTTCTACATGGTATCAGTTGTCCTAGGTTCTTTCGAATATAATAAAAAAATTTTTGGGCTGTTAGGGTTTTAACCTAAAGCCAATTTTTTGGTCGTTCTTCACCGGCCACCTTCGGAGGCCTTTTCTGTCGACACCGCCCGTACCACAAGGGCCGTCGTCCGCCGATCTGGAGTTTCCGGTCACCGGATTCCCTGCGCGTGAGCCTCACGCGCCGCCACAAGCTTCCGCCTGTCCTTCACGCGCCGGCGCGTGAGAGCGCGTGGTGGCCCCTTTTCGCCGCCGATTTTTCCACCGTCGTCGCTGCTTCATTCCGATCACACCCCTGCCGCCGGTCCTTGCTTTCAGATTGTTTTGGGTTGGGTGTTCTATCTTTTGGATTTATTAGGGTTTTGTTTTTTGGTTCTTTGCTTCTTTGACTTCATGGCTGATAAAAAGGTTGACTTTATGTCTGATATCGTTCCGATTACGTCTAAGATTACTGATCATAAATTGAATGGCTCTAATTTTCTTGATTGGAACCATACAATTGAGTTGTATTTGTTAAGCCTTTCTATGGACAGACATTTGACTGATGATCCTCCGACGGATAATTCTCGCCTTCCTTGGATGAGAGAAGATGTTCGCCTCTATATTCAGATTCGTAATTCTATTGACAGTGAGGTGGTAGGTTTGGTTAATCATTGCAAAACGGTGAAACAGTTGATGAGCTATTTGCAATTCTTATATTCTGGCAAAGGAAATTTTTCTCGTATCTATGATGTTTGTCAGCATTTTTACAGGGCTGACAAAGAAGACCGGACTTTGACTAGTTATTTTATGGATTTCAAGAAAACGTATGAAGAGCTTAATATGTTGCTTCCATTTAGTGCTGATATTGAGGTCCAACGTAGTCAGCGAGAGCAAATGGTGGTTATGAGTTTCCTTGCTGGTCTTCCACCGGAATTTGAGACAGCTAAATCTCAGATTCTTTCTGGTTCCGAGATCTCCAGCCTCGATGATGTTTTTCGGAGAGTCCGTCGTATTGATAATTCTTTGCCTACTCCATCCCCACAACATGGCAGTGTTTTGCTTAGTCGTGCTCTTCCTTCTGACTCCGGCAAGCAAAATTTCAAGAGTAGTGGTCCTGGTCGTTCTATGAGGTCGGGGTCTACCAAAAGCGATCCACAGTTTGGGGTTCGTGGTCCGGATCACAGTGCAGTTATCTGTCATTATTGTCACAAACCGAGACATACAAAGCGTGATTGCCGGAAGCTGCAGTTTAAGAAAACTTCGTCTGCTAATGTTGCTTCTAGTGTAGACACTTCTTCATCGGCTGTTACGATATCTGCGGATGAGTATGCCAAGCTTCTTCACCTTCAAGACACTGTCAAGCATCCTTCCGGTCCTGTTTCTGCCCTTGTTGAGTCAGGTAAATCCAATACATGTCTTGTTTCCACCTCTTCCAAATGGGTCATTGATTCTGGTGCCACAGACCACATGACAGGTAACCCCAATCTTCTTTCTCATTTTACAACACATCCTTCTATCAATCCTATTACTTTAGCCGATGGTTCCACATCTTCTGTTATTGGCTCTGGCACTTCGTACCCTACTCCCTCTCTTACTTTGTCCTCTGTTTTGAGTTTACCACATTTATCCTTTAACCTGATGTCAGTTAGTAAACTTACCAAAACCCTTAATTGTTGTGTCTCATTTTTTCCTGGTTATTGTATGTTTCAGGATCTTTTGACGAAGAAGATTATTGGTAAAGGGCATGAGTCTGATGGCCTCTACATCCTTGACACCCATGTTCCAGAACCTGTTGCTTGCACTGGAATTGTCAGTCCTTTTGAAGAACATTGTCGATTGGGTCATCCTTCTCTACCTTCTTTGAAGAAACTTTGTCCTCAATTTTCTAGTTTAAAATCCTTAGATTGTGAGTCTTGTCAGTTTGCTAAACATCATCGCCTTAGTTCCAGTCCTAGAGTCAATAACCGAGCTTCTGCTCCATTTGAGTTAGTTCACTCTAATGTTTGGGGTCCTAGTCCTGTTACTTCTAAATCTGGTTTTCGTTATTTTGTTACTTTTGTTGATGATTATTCTCGAATGACATGGCTTTATTTAATGAAATCTCGCTCAGAATTATTTACTCATTTCTCTTCTTTTTGTGCTGAGATTCGAACCCAATTTGGTACAGCTGTCCGAAACTTAGAACTGATAATGCAAAAGAGTATGTTTCAGGTCCTTTTCAGAAATATATGCTTGAGCACGGTATTCTCCATCAAACTTCTTGTGTTGACACCCCTTCTCAAAACGGTGTTGCTGAACGCAAAAATAGACATCTTCTTGAAACAACCCGAGCTTTGCTATTTCAAATGCAGGTTCCAAAATGTTTTTGGGCTGATGCCATCTCCACAGCTTGTTTTTTGATCAATCGTATGCCCTTTTCGGTTTTGTTGGGTAACATCCCTTTTCATACTCTTTTCCCCACTAAAGATTTGTTTCCCCTCTCCCCGAAAATTTTTGGTTGTATTTGTTTTGTTCGGGATGTCCGTCCTCAAGTTACAAAACTTGATCCTAAGTCTTTGAGATGTGTGTTTTTGGGGTATTCACGTGGTCAAAAAGGGTATCGTTGTTATTGTCCGGGTCTAGGTAGGTATATTGTGTCGGCTGATGTTACTTTTTTGGAACACAAACCTTTTCTGTTTTCTTCAGGGTCTATCGCTCAGGAGGATGAGGATTTCTTGTTTTATCCGGTCCCATCACCTTTGGAGTTGTCCTCATCCTCCTTGGTTCCACCCTCTTTTGTCAAGCCCCCCATAAAAAACATCTATACTCGTCGGCCACAACCACCACCTTCCGACCCAATTACAAACGTTCCGGATGTTCCAGATTCATGTCCTGATGAGCCAATATCTTCGTCATCAGATTCCACTTGTATTGCTGATCTTGACCTTCCTATTGCTCTTCGGAAAGGTAAACGTGCTTGTACTTACCCCATTTTCTCTGTTGTTTCCTATAATTGTTTGTCTTCTTCTTCTCGTGCCTTTGTTACATCCCTAGATACTATTTCTGTCCCTAAAACTGTTAGCGAGGCATTATCTCATTCTGGATGGCGTGCGGCTATGCTTGAGGAAATGACTGCTCTAGATGACAATGGCACGTGGACTTTGGTTTCTTTGCCTAATGGTAAGCGAACTATTGGATGTAAGTGGGTGTTTACTGTTAAATTTAAGGGTAAAGTACACAGGCGGTCACTAAACTATACCCGAAAAAACAAAATGGTAACCAAACTTTCAAAAATCACAAAATGGCAATTAAACTTTATGTTTTTTAACAAAACGGTAACTAGACGTTAAATTCCGTTAAGTTTCTGTTAAAACTTTGGTATAATAACATATTTAGTCCTTCAACTTTATACAGTCAATTAATTTAGTCCTAATTTGAAACAATTCACTAAATTTAGCCTTTTTTATTTAAGCATTCTTTCAAATTGGTCATTAAAGCAAAATTTCAAAGTATGATAACATGATAAATAATTACAATTAAATTCTTATAGGAACTCGAAAACTCGACTCGAATCGAAAAAATTCAAATAAAGTTTGTGTTGTAAAATATGACGCGTCAACTCGAATAACTCGAAATTTTTTGACTCGACTCGATCAAACGCCCACCTCTATCTTAAGATGTGACGTGCCAACTTGAATAACTCAAAATATTCTTATATTTTAAATCATTTTTTCTTTTAATCGAATATTTTTTAAAATATAATATTTAATATTTTCATATTTAAATCACATCGAATATTTAATAACTACTTTAAATATTTGATTTAATTTAAAAATATTCGATTGAAAAGAAAAAATTGATTTAAAATATTCGAATATTTAATTAAATTTTTATAGAAACTCGAAAACTCGACTAGAGTTGATTCGATTCGAATAAAAAAAATTTCAAATAAAGTTTGAGTTGTAAAATATGATGCTTCAACTCGAATAACTCGAAAATTTTGTACTCAACTCGATCGAACGCTCACCTCTATCTTAAGATATGACGCGTCAACTCGAATATTCGAATATTTTAAATCATTTTTCTTTTAAATCACATTGAATATTTAATAAATACTTTAAATATTTGATTTAATTTAAAAATATTCGATTTAAAAGAAAAATTAATTTCAAATATTCGAATATTTAAAGTAGTTATTAAATATTGGAATATTTAAAAGAAAAATATTTAATGTAGTTATTAAATATTCGAATATTTTAAATCTATTGTTTTTTTAAATCGAATATTTACAGAAGTTATTAAATATTCGATGTGATTTAAATATGAAAATATTAAATATTCTATTTTAAAAAATATTCAATTTAAAAGAAAAAATGATTTAAAATATTCGAATATTTCGAGTTATTCGAGTTGATGCGTCATATGTTAAGATAGAAGTGAGCGTTCGATCGAGTTGAGTCAAAAAAAATTCGAGTTATTCGAGTTGACGCGTCATATTTTACAACTCAAACCTTATTTGAAATTTTTTCGATTCGAATCGAGTCAAATCGAGTTTTCGAGTTCCTATAAAAATTTAATTAATTATTCGAATATTTTAAATCAATTTTTTCTTTTAAATTGAATGTTTTTAAATTAAATCGAATATTTAAAGTAGTTATTAAATATTCGATGTGATTTAAATATGAAACATTAAATACTCTATTTTAAAAATATTGGATTTAAAAGAAAAAATAATTTAAAATATTCAAATATTTCGAGTTAACACGTCATATCTTAAGGTAGAGGTGAGCGTTCGATCGAGTCGAGTAAAACAATTTCGAGTTATTCAAGTTGACACGTCATATTTTACAACTCAAACTTTATTTGAAATTTTTTTCGATTCGAGTCGAGTTTTCGAGTTCCTATAAAATTTAATTGTAATTATTTATCATATTACCATACTTTGAAATTTTGCTTTAAGAGCCAAATTGAAAGAATGCATAAATAACGAGGGCTAAATTTAGTAAATTATTTCGAATTAGGACTAAATTTATTGACTGTATAAATATGAAGGACTAAATGTGTTATTATACCAAAGTTTTAACAAAAACTTAACAGAATTTAACGTCTAGTTACCATTTTGTTATAAAACATAAAGTTTAATTGCCATTTTGTGATTTTTGAAAGTTTGGTTACCATTTTGTTTTTTCGGGTATAGTTTAGTGACCGTCTGTGTACTTTACCCTAAATTTAATCCTGATGGCTCTCTTAATCGTTTGAAAGCCCGTCTTGTTGCTAAGGGATATGCTCAGACCTATGGTGTGGATTATTTTGATACTTTCTCTCCTGTTGCCAAACTTGCTTCTGTCCGGTTATTTATCTCCCTTGCAGCAATTTTTGATTGGCCTTTGCATCAGTTGGATATCAAGAATGCTTTCCTTCATGGTGATCTTCAGGAGGAGGTGTATATGGAGCAACCACCTGAGTTTGTTGCTCAGGGGGAATCTGAGAAGGTATGTTATTTGAAGAAATCTTTATATGGTTTGAAACAGAGTCCTCGGGCTTGGTTTGGTAAGCTTAGTCAGGCTATTGAAAAGTTCGGGATGCAAAAAAGCGAATCAGACCATTATGTTTTCTTTAGAAAGTCTGATGGGGGCACTATTCTACTAGTCGTGTATGTGGATGATATTGTACTCACTGGTAATGACACTAGTGGAATTTCTTCACTGAAGTCTTTTCTCTATACTCAGTTTCACACTAAAGATCTGGGGACGTTGAAATACTTCCTGGGGGTTGAGGTGAACAGAAATAGAAAAGGAATCTTCCTATCTCAGAGGAAGTATGTGCTTGATCTTTTATTGGAAACAGGGAAATTGGGCGCCAAACCTTGTAGTACGCCAATGGTCCCTAATCTACAGTTAACTAAAGAAGGTGAATTATTTGATGACCCTGAAAGGTACAGAAGACTTATCGATAAATTAAACTATCTCACGGTGACGCGTCCTGATATATCTTTTCCAGTTAGTGTTTTGAGTCAATACATGTCGTCACCGACTGTTGATCATTGGAAAGCAGTAGAGCAAGTTTTATGTTATCTGAAAAGTGCTCCTGGGCGTGGAATTTTATATGGCAATCATGGTCATACTAGAATTGAATGTTTTTCCGACTCGGATTGGGCAGGATGCAAGGAGGATAGAAGATCCACCTCAGGATATTGTGTGTTTGTTGGAGGAAACTTGATTTCTTGGAAGAGTAAAAAGTAGAACGTAGTTTCACGATCTAGTGCAGAAGCCGAATATAGAGCAATGGCCAAGTCCGTATGTGAGATTATATGGGTATATCAGCTCCTCAGTGAGATTGGAATTAAAGCCTCAATACCTGCAAAACTTTGGTGTGATAATCAAGCTGCATTACACATTGTTTCTAATCCAGTTTTTCATGAAAGAACGAAACACATTGAGATTGATTGTCACTTCATTCGCGAAAAGATACAACAAGGTTTGATATCTACTGGTTATGTGAAAACCGGAGAACTAGGAGACATCTTCACCAAAGCTCTCAATGGAATTCGAATCAATTATCTATGTAACAAGTTGGGCATGATTAATATCTAGGCTATTTATTAGGCTAGAATATATTGTAATTAATGTTATATATTATGTTACCTAGTTTAGGTATATTAGATGTGTATATATAGCCTATATGTTCTATAAATAAAATACAAGGAATTATTTTCTACAGTTCTATTCTGCAAGACCACTTTAGGGTCGATGAAATTTCTTGTGTGGTTGAGAATAGTAATGCTGGTGTCCCCTGTCCACCATAAAGCTAGGTCTCCTGCTATTTCTCTTGGTTCAACATAGAAAGAGGAGTTCATTTTCATTTTCATTTTAATTTTCTCCATGTATTTTTTTTCTGCTTCGTTTCGCTTAGGAAAATAATGGCTGGATTATGCTTCCTCACTGAATTATGGAGGGCTCGAACCGTTTCTTGATTTTCCAAACCGCGTACATTCTAAGGTAAAACAGACACAACAAAGAAGAGGAAAACAAAACTCTCAAGTAAGGCTGAACAAAGATAACCTGAAACCTCAACAAAGTTCTTGCTTCAATGATAAAAAAACATAAATTCAAAAGAGGTAGAAACCGCGAAGGTAACAACCAGAAAACTGGGCGCAATTGGCAATACTATGTTCGAAACCCAAACAGTAGGCCGAGAGATAAAACCAGAATCACCACGTTCCTCCATAACCGATTAACCATGAAGAGCATTCAAGAACACAACCGTAAAAAGTACAAACAATATGATAATATGCATAGAAAACCAAACCGAATCCGAAAAGGGCCTGAATCACCCAGAAAACCAGCAGTCGAAACAAGCAAAGAAATACAATATAACAAGCAGAAACAAACAGATAGAGAGGATGAAGCAAACGAATCCGGGGAGTGGCGAGGGGGAGGGAAAGACAACCAAGAGGGGGGAAATCGCCGGTTGGGAGAGGAAGAGAGCAGTGAAAATTACCGGTGGTAGGGCAACCAAAACTGAAAACTCCGGCGAGGCTCGTTCAAGAGGCAAAGAAAGAAAAGCTCCGCCCGGGAAGACTCCTTGTTGCCGCAGAACCTCATAGCAAATCAGCAGTCGTCGACGATCACACGAAACCCGGCACAGTGGAGACCTCTTACTGGGACAGCGCCTCGCGTAAAAAAGGCAACCAAAAAACTGAGCTGTGGTGGTAAAGCAAAATCGATCGGCTGAGGCTCGTAGGATTTGGCGAGGGAGAAAAAGGGGCGCGTTGACCTTAAGCTTAGATAATAACAAGTTTTTTAGTTTAAAAGGTCTTTTCTGGGCTTGGAAACTATCGGGTCTTAAATGTGACAATAGATGTATACCTGCAATTTGGTCCAAGATGAATTTGGATTTTGTGAAAATGAATCATGAGTGTTGCATAGAATATAATAATAACAATATGGCTTTTTGATAAATTCAAATCAACAATGTTGTTTATATTTTTTTAATTGCAGTATTTTTGATTTTGAAGTTAATTGCATCAGTTTTATTTTTGAAATAATTTAATTGCATCAATTTTGTCAAATAAATTAAAATTACTAAAATTAATTAATTATAAGGGTAAAATTGTAATTAAATGATTTTGAGGATAAAATTAATTCAATTAAAAAGTACGGGCAAAATTGATGCTTTGAATTTACTTTAGGAACAAAATTACCCCTTAACCTAACAATATACGGTCCTTTTACAGATATGAAAATACATTAATTAATGAGAGGTGTTGCCACTTGCGAGGCAGTAGACCAACATATGTTACTGTACTTTTTAAAGTGGAAATTTCAAATAATTATAATAATAATAATAAATAAGAAAAGAAAAATATAAAGAAAAAACCAACTACGAGAAGTACGTAAGTTGCGTCTAATCATATATGTATAAACAGGGATAAATATTCAGTTTTTACAAGCGCCTTAGTTGTAGGGTATAAGGACTTAATTTAGAGTATAGAGTTTAGGAGTTTAGGTGTATGTGTTTAAAATTTAGAATAATTGTTTAAATTTAAGGTTTATGGTTATAATTTAGAGTTTATAGGTTAAAACATAAATCATCACCATATTACCTTAAAAACTAAATCCAAACATATAAACCCTAAACCTTAAATTTAAACAACTATCCCTAAATTCTAAACCCATATACCTAAACCCCTGAACCCTATACCCTAAACTAAATCCCTATACCCTACAACTAAGGCGCTTGTGGAAACTTTCAGTTTCCACTACTAGTGTATAGGATATTTATCCCTAAATTTAACATGAACTTTCATTTACATCACCAACTTTTAATTTGATCAAATTACATCATTTAACTTTTATCATTAATAAACTAAATCACTTGTACTAATATCGTTAACTAATTCTAACAAAAAAACTAAAATTGACACTTTTACTTAACATATTTTTTCACAAATCATCATCAAATAATGTTTAATTGATAATTTTAATAATTTCGTATAGGATTTTCTAAAATATTTCATTTAAATAAATTCAAAGAAAAATAACTAAATTTCCTATTAACCCTAAAAAAATATTTATATTTTCAATAGAATATTATTTATTGATGATATGCGAAAAATATGTTGAATAAAAGTCAATTTCAATTTTTTCATTATAATTATTTAATTGTATCAATATAAGTGACTTAATTTGTAAATAATAAAAGTTGAATTATGTAGTTTGATCAAATTAAAGGTTTGTGATGTAAATGAAAGTGGATGTTAAGTTTAGTGATCTAAAATGTAAAATACTCTATAAACACTGGCCATGAAATGTACTCCATTTTCATTGTTAGGAATCGAACTATTGACCTCATGGTTAAAGGACGAGATAACGTTTGTGAACCTTTGATTACAAAATCGGCTTCATATATATATATATATTGTTTAAAATGCTATATATTATATAGAATGTAAATTTTATTATATGCAGTCATTTGTTATATTTAAAGTTCAAAGTTTAAATAATAATATAAGTTGATTCATTTATGTTTCTAAAATTTTTCTCCTCTATAAAATTAAGTTTTTTCTTGGTATCTTTAGACGTGATCAGTCGTTGATCTATCTGACGATTGACCTTCCACTCTCACATCGTCACTTTCTTTTCTACTCTTTCATTTTTTCCTTCCTTTCTGACTTTCCGACTTTCTCATTCTCCTCCAATTTAGTCTTTCGACGCATCTATTTAGTTTTCTCTTCGTTGAGAGCTTTCTCAGACGATCATGGCTTTGTTTTGGCCCATTTTGTGAGGTGATTTTCGTGAAAGCATACGAGAAGGGAAGTCTTTTCTCTATTCTCGTCGTTCCTCCTCCCCTCGATCTCGGAGGGCTTGGTTTGGCTCCCTTGGTGGCGTTTGAAGCTTATCCCTGCTATTGGAAGGTTGTTGCTTGGATCTCTAGCTCGACTCTCCCTCCCCGCCCATCACTCATCGTTAGACCTAGCAAACTTGACCCCGAAATCTGAATCGAGACTTGAAATCAACTAGAACATGACCGAAAATTTGATCCGAACTCCGAAATAAACCGAATTGAAGATAACTCGAAATAAATAAAAGATATTAATAGAAATAAAGAAAGATGAGATATGAACAGTCGCACAACTCACCAAAACGTCAAATATATTTGCTTTGTAAAGTTATATATATGGTGTAAAAAATAGACCGACCTAAAAACTTGATTAAAATCGACCGATCTCCCGTTGACCCGAAATTGAACCCGAACTAAATTTAACCGAACCGAAAATAACCGAACTGAAAATCAACTGACCCGAAATGACCTGAAACACAACCGAACCGAAATCAAAACCGCGAAATAACTGAAATCCAAATGACCCGAACCGAACCCAAACCGAATGACCAGACTCAAAATAACCGAAACCGAAATGACCCGAACTAAACTCGAACCGAATGACCCATTTGCCCCTCTACAGTCATCGTCGACTTCAGATCTAGATGTGATGGTTGTTAGTGATACATCTCATTGCATTCCCCCTCAAGACTTATGCTTCGGCAACCCCCGATTTGACATGCAGTGGTTGATGACCCCGCTGGCTCCAACTTATGCTTCGATTTTCTTTGGTTTTGTGGCTTTTTGTGCTCCATGTTGTTTTCCTTTGTTCCTGGGCCTCTTGTTGTTGTCGCTTGCTTGTTGATCGGGATGTTCTTTGCCCTTCTTCTTCCCTTGTGCTTTCTTTGTAATTGTTTGTTTGTATGTGTTTATCCGATTTATGAAGCTGACTTTGTTAAAAAAAAAGTTCAATTTTCAAATAGTTTGTATTGTTTTAAATTTATTTTATCCCGATTGTGTATTTTTTTGCTCGCCCAGATTGTGTATTAAATTATTATCAATTTCATATTATGGTAATTATTTGATATAAAAATTATGTTAAATTTAATTTCAAATAAATAAAATTCTGTAAAATTTACACAAACTCTGTGTTAATTTTTTTAATCATTTTATTACATGATTATATTTAAAATATAGATATTGGATATAAATATTTAGAAGAATAGGGAAAATTCTTATATCTAAAAGAATAATAATTATAAAACCAAACTGGTTTATTTGCGTTTGTTTTTGGTTTAATAATGAACATTAATATGATTGGTGTAGAGCATGGAGATATACAGCTGTATATAGAGCAGCTGTGGATTCTAGTCTGGATGTGGATGGGTGGTGAAGAATAAGAGCAGATAGGGGTGAGCGTTCGAGCGAGTCGAGTCGAGTAAAAAAAATTCGAGTTATTTGAGTTCAATCGTCATATTTTACAACTTGAACTTAAATTGAATTTTTTTCGATTCGAGTCGATTTTAGCGAGTTCGAGTCGAGTTCGAGTCGATTCGATTTTTCGAGTTTGGTTTTAATTTAAACATTTTTCTATTTATATCTACATATATATTTCTTCATATTATTTTTCACATGTGTAAAAAAAGATTTTGAATTATATCTACATACATATAAATTGACTTATGACTAAACAATACAATGATTCTAAAAGCACAAAAATAAGAACACATTTTTCATCAAACAAGGTAAACATGTCCAAATTTCAATTGTAACAATCAAACCAACAAAAAAAAAACTCAACCTTCCATTATAAACTACGGGCCTCGTTAAAAACCTCCTTCTTATCTAGGTAACGCCAAGACGAGACCAAAGATAGCGGAAGGAGGAAGAGAGTACCCTAAAATATATTAATAACTAAAGCAAATAACACAGTAGAGTTTAGAAAATCCAACATCACATGTCAAAAGATACAAACCAATAAAAACAAAAACATAAGAGTAGTTCAAAAAAGAGAATTGCAACCAACTTTTTTCGAGTTCCGAATTATATTGTCGAGTTTTCGAGTTTCTATACAAATTTAATTGTAATTATTTACCATGTTATAGTACGATTTGATTATAATTTAAACGACTTTCTCTATTCATATAAGATATGCATATATATATATATCTTCATATTATTTTTCACATGCATAAGTAAGATTTGTAATGTTATTTAATAAAAAGAATATCATCTAAACTTCTAAAATATATTTATAATATTATTTTTAAATAAGGAACTTTTAAGGATAAAGTACTGATGGGGGTATAAATGAGTCAATGAATTGATGTAAAGAAAAAAATTACAAAAAAATCGGTTGAATGATCAAATTGAATAAAATATAAAGTTAAAGGGCTAAATTAAAAAAAGAATAAATTTGTTAAAAATATGAATTGAAGTTATATAGATATTATATAGTGTTAGTGAATCATGTGGTTTAATTTTGGTAAAAAAATAAACTTAAAATGAAAGAGAAATTAAAGAAATGGGAAACATTCAAAGTTGAGGGGCTAAATTACAAAAGTAGAAAATTTAATTTAAAAATATGAATTGAAGCTAAATAGGTATTCTAGTTTCTACATTGGTTTAGGAGCATGTGGTTCAATTTTGGTCAAAATTGACTTAAAACGAAGGAGATATTGAAGAAATGAGGAAATCATACAAAGTTAAGGGGCTGAATTGAAAAAATATGAAATTTATTTTAAAAATATAAATTGAAGATAAATATGTATTCTACGCTGGTTTAGGAATATGTGGTTCAAATTTGGTCAAAAATGGACTTAAAATGAAGGAGGAATTGAAGAAAAATGAAATCAGTGACTAAATTGTAAAACTGTAAAATTCGGTTTTTCGATTTTTCAATTTTTCGAGTTGGGCAAATTCCAAACCGACTCGAAATCGAAATTTTTTCGAGTTAATCGAGTTGACTCGAATAACTCGAACAACTCGAATAACTCGACTCGAATAACTCGAAATTGAAAAAAAATATCGTTTTTTTCGAGTCGAGTCGAGTTTTGCTCACCTCTAAGAGCAGAGGCGAACCAACCAATAGAAAGAGAGAAGAAAATAATAATATTCCTATATACGAGAAGTCCAGCCAACTATGATTTGGAGAATATATATATATATACTACAAAATGAGAATTTAATTTATTCATCGGTAATTCTGCGGCGAGACAACTTAAATTAAGGCTAAAATGAAGTTGATCAATCCTATCGATATCAGGTTCGTACATAATTTTTTACGAGGCACTTATATAATTTATTACCGTAACTGTAAAAAAAAAGATAGTTACACAAAGTCTTACCATATAAGAAATTATGTGATAACGTAAATGCTAAACCGATAACATTAACACTTACAAAATTCATAAGCATCGGCATAGCTACATAAAGTATTAGGGAAACTACATAATTTCCTACATAAAATGAAAGAAAATATGTAACAACACAAATTCTTACCTGAGATCCCCAATCCAAAATGAGCTTGACTTGTGGTAAGCATTTGTGTAACCACACAAAGGGTTACAAGATAACCTTTTTTCTTACAAAAATAAAGAAAATTTGAGTAGCTACATAAATTATTACAAAATATATATAATTTGTTACAAGAAATGTAAGAAAAAGTATAACTACACAATATATTACTCGAGATCACCCAATCCAAAACCACCTCAACTTGTGGTAAGCATTTGCGTAGCCACACAAAAGATTACAACATAACATTTTTCTTACAAAAATAATGAGAATTTGCGTAACTACATAAATTATTACATGATATACATAATTTTATTACAATAAATATAAAGAAACGTGTAACTACACAGTTTCTTATCCGATATCACCAAATCCAAAACTAGCTCAACTCATAGTAAGCATTTGTGTAAACACACAAATGGCTACAAGATAACTTTTTTTTAAAAAAAAATAATGAGTATTTGCGTAGCTACATAAATAATTACAAAATATACATAGCTAGTTACAAGAAATGTAAGGAAACGAGTGACTACACAATTTCTTACCCGAGATCACCCAATCCAAAACGAGCTCAACTTACGGTAAGCATTTGTGTAGCCACACAAAGGGTTACAAGATAACCTTTTTTCTTACAAAAATAATGAGAATTTGCGTAGCCACATAATTTATTACAGGATATACACAATTTGTTACAGATAATGTAAAAAAAGTGTAACTACACAATTTCTTACCCGAGATCACCCAACCCAAAACTGGCTCAACTTATGATAAGCATTTGAGTAGCCACACAAAAGTCTACAAGATAACCTTTTTTCATACAAAAATAATAAGGATTTGAGTAGCTACATAATTATTACAGAATATACATAACTTGTTACAAGAAATGTAAGGAAACGAGTGACTACACAATTTCTTACCTAGGATCACCCAATCCAAAATGAGCTTACCTTATGGTAAGCATTTTTGTAGCCACACAAATGGTTACAAGATAACCATTTTCTTACAAAAATAATGAGAATTTAAGTATCTACATAAAATATTATAGGATATAAATAATTTGTTACAGGAAATGTAAGGAAATGTGTAACTACACAATTTATTACCCGAGATCACCTAATCCAAAACGAGCTTAACTTATGGTAAGCATTTGTGTAGCCACAGAAAGGGCTATAAGATAATTTTTTTTCTTACAAAAATAATCAGTATTTAAGTAGCTACATAAAATATTACAATATATACATATTTGGTTACAGGAAATGTAGGGAAATGTGTGACTATACAATTTCTTACCGGAGATCACCCAATCCAAAACAACCTAAACCTATGGTAAGCATTTGTGTAGCCACACAAAGGGCTAGAAGATAACCTTTTTTCTTACAAAAATAATAATAATTTGAGTAGCTACATAAATTATCACAGAAAGTACATAATTTGTTACAATAAATGTAAGGAAAAGTGTAACTACATAATTCCTTACGCGAGATCACTCAACTCAAAACGATCTCAACTTATGTTAAGGATTTGTGTAGCCACAGAAAGGGCTACAAGATAACCTTTTTTCTTACAAAAATAATGAGAATTTAAGTAGCTACATAAATTATTAATGGATATACATAATTTGTTACAAGAAATATAAGGGAAAGTGTAACTACACAATTTCTTACCCGAGATCACCCAATCCAAAATGAGTTAAACTTATGGTAAGCATTTGTATAGCCACAGAAAGGGCTACAAGATAACTTTTTTTTTCTTATAAAAATAATGATAATTTAAATAACTACATAAAATATTATAAGATATAAATAATTTGTTATAGGAAATGTGTGACTACACAATTTCTTACCTGAGATCACCCAATTCAAAACTACCTCAACCTACCGTAAGCATTTGTGTAGCCACACAAAAGGCTAGAAGATAACCTTTTTTCTTACAAAAATAATGAGAATTTGAGCAGCTACATAAATTATTACAGAAAGTACATAATTTGTTACAATAAATGTAAGGAAAAGTTTAACTACACAATTTTTTACCTGAGATCACCCAATTCAAAACGAGCTCAACTTATGGTAAGCATTTGTGTAGCTACACAAAGAGTTACATGATAATCTTTTTTCTTACAAAAATAATGAGAATTTACGTAATAACATAAAACATTACAAGATATATATAACTTGTTACAGAAAATGTAAAGAAAAATGTAACTATACAATTTCTTACCCGAGATCACCCAATCCAAATCGAGCTCAACTTATGGTAAGCATTTGTGTAGCCACACAAAGGGTTACAAGATAACCTTTTTTCTTAGAAAAATAATGAAAATTCGAGTAGCTACATAACTTATTGTAGAATATATATAATTTGTTACAGATAATGTAAGGAAAAACTGTAACTAAAAAATTTCTTACCCGAGATCACCCAATCCAAAACGAGCTCAACTTATAGTAAGCATTTGTGTAGCCATAAGAAGGGCTACAAGATAACCTTTTTTCTTAAAAAAATAATGAGGATTTAAGTAGTTACATAAAATAATACAAGATATACATAATTTGTTACTAAAATATAATGAAATGTGTGACTACACAATTTCTTATAGGAGTGACACGAGTCGTTTACGCGTCAAAATAATTCTTTATTCTCTATTAATAAATAAAGGAAATTAAATGTAGTAAATGAGAAGTAAGGGTCGATCCCACAGGGACTAAGAAAACTTCCTTATTTATGTTCGCTTGATCGGTGAGCCAAGAAGAGAGCTAAATGATGTTTAAGTAGAAAAGAGGGTGATTTGTAGAATTTAAGTAAAAATAAAAACTGTAGAGAATATTAAAAAGAAGTGAATTAAATATAATAAATACTAGCTTCGGGATTTTGCTTTGACTCAATTTCCTCAGATCATCGGAAAAGGTTTTTACTTCAGGATTCACGTCGGTTACTTGCCTACAAGGATAAATCCTTGAGACTTGTTTTTTTCCCTCCGGTAAACTGATAATCTAAAATTAATTTTTAGATTCCAATTCTTTGGTTAGATTAACCGCGGCTATCACTGTTAAAAATAAACAATTTTAAAGTTCTGGAAAAACCCGACTCAGATTGTGTTGTTTCAATAACAACGGTTCCGATCTCAATTTTCTCTTAGTAATCAATTTACTAAGTGTGTTCCCAGGAAGTTGAATGTGCTTCAATAGCCGATCCTTCCTCCCACATATTTAATAAAAAAACATCCTGACCAAAGTCAATCTTTAGTTTTGAAATCGTTTTGATTTTTGAAATTAAGCTTAGAAAACTGAGAGAAAAAACCTGAAGTTATTCAAGTACTTTTCATTCCTCACGTTGGAATCGAGTCATCGCTCTAGCCTTTGGCTATGGAAAAATAAAACTTTATTAAAGTAAAATTTCTTAAGAACAAATAAAACTAAGAACAAGAGATTGAGAGATGAGATGAGAGACGATTTGAGGCTTACCCCAATGGGGTATTTAAAGATAATATTCAAATTACAAAAGATAAATCCTAAGAGATATTTCCTAAAAAATATTTAAATTAAATAAAAGAGATAATTCTCAAGTCTTTATCAAAATCTTGGTCGATAAGCTATCATCCCAAATCCGATAAGCTATCGGAATATCCTGATAAGCTTTCACTTCTACCGCCACATCATCATCCGATCATCACTGTTTCTGATGTCATCCTCCCGTGCTGCTGACGTCATCCGCTGACGTGTCGCCGAGTCAGTGCATTCATGCCCACTAATCCGGCCATGAATCCAAAAATTACAGATTTCGGCCTTTTCGTAATATTCCGCAGCAGCGAGGTCCTGCACAGTAAATCACATAATGAGCCATAATTTAGCACCACAAAGCAACCAATTGAGCATAATTAGCATGAAAATAGTAACAAAACTAGTCATTAATCAAATTCCCCCTCACTTATCCGATGCTTGTTCTCAAGTATCAAAAAATTTAAACCAGAATCTCATGTTCTCATCCTTTATTTCACGAAGTCCTTAATGTGAAAAAATGATGAAATATCTATAAATGGAAGAAAGAAAAGAAACCAATAGATAAATGAAAAAATTATTATCAACACAAATATTCCAACAAAATAAGTTAAGCCAACCTAGGCAAAGTATATCATAAATGTAACCCCCTCGTCCCGGTCTGGCCGGATGACTGGTCCGAGTAGGCTACACGGGGAAAACCGAAGCGAAACCCGTCAAGGTTCCCCCTCGGTTAGCAACCCTAAAAATTTCTTTTAATTAAATCTTGTCTAAAGGCATATTATTTCCTAAGTGATCACGACAACGGAAAACATCAAGAACGAAACACAATCGAAACAGAAACACATGATAAACATCCCAATTTCCCCTTTTTAAGCAAGCCGTATCGATACACCAATCAAGGGTATCGATACGCCTTGACCAAGTCAACACTCTTCAGTCAACACAGGAAGACCATATCGATACCGCCCTTGAGCGTATCGATACGCCCCTCTCGGTCAACATCTCGTGGTCAACGAGACAAAATCGTACCGATATGCCAAAGTCTCACCAAAATCTCAAATCTCCAGTGAGCATTGGGCGTATCGATACACCCCCGAGTATCAGTACCCCTTGCCAATTCTGTGTCCCAAAGTGTAAGACTGTATCGATACGGCCCTTAGGCGTATCGATACGCCCTGCACTGCAAGACACTAAATTGCAGCAAAATAACATGAAACTCAACTCTAAATGCATTTTAAGACTTCCCTAGCCACATACAAGCATCCATACAACATTCCACAACCTAGAACTAGCATAGAGAACAATTTAGGTGATCACCAAGGCATTACATCAAGGTATTCACATAAAGGATAGATATTGCATAATTAGGCATGCTTAAAGCTCAAAAGCCAAGTGGCACAAGTCCTCCCATAAGGTTTACATGCTCACAAACACATGTACTCATCCAAAAGCATAGCATCTCAAACAAGCATTCAACAAGGCTTAACACGGTTTACAAATCCAAGCAAAGCATAAACATCATCATCATCTATGAGTCATACAACGCTCATACAAAACACATAGTAGCCTCATTGCTAACTACTACTTTATTTACTAAACCATACTTGAGCAACTACAAGCTTGGAATGTCCTTTCGCCTTGCTCCTTGCTAACACCACGCTACTGATTTGCATTGTCGAAAAATGAGAGCGTAAGCTAGAAGCTTAGTGAGGATGCTCGAAAACCAAAAATAACGACAATGCAGGGTTCAAGCATATAATCTCTATCATCACACACAACATGCATATGCATCACATAGAAACCTAGCTAGTATCACAAGAGTCATAAATATGGCATCTTACTTCATATTAAGCTCAACAATATAAATCATATATCTCAACATCATAATCACAAGAGCAAGTACATTGGCCACTATTAGTTTACTCGGATAAGCGAATTTACTCTCAACAACAACATTACCTCGGTGGGATTACACTCATCACCGGACCTTGCATGGATGAGATTCCACTCATCATCACATGCCCTACGGATGAGATTCCACTCATCATCACGTAAAATATAAATAATTTCCGGAGGAATATTACATCACCGTACTCCTCCTTGATGACTTAACACCACCAAGGCCACACGCGAATTTGACTCAAACGTGTGCACACTAATCCTAATGATCGATCATTTATACCCGGTAAGTTAACTAGTGCCAATTACTTTTAAACCACATCACAATAACCATCATTTAGAACACACATCCATCATCACACACATCAAAGTATTGTAACGATCGTGTTTTAGGGTTTGGAGTTAGACGCGTGTGTTTGGTTCGAGTCGTTAAAACCGATTTAATTAAATTAGGCCTTGGTTTTAAATTAAAGGAAATTAAAATTAAAGGAGTGGCATTTTTGTAATTAAATTGAAATGAGAAAGACAACCTTTT
Source organism: Hibiscus tridactylites (assembly GCA_958450335.1). NCBI lineage: Eukaryota > Viridiplantae > Streptophyta > Magnoliopsida > Malvales > Malvaceae > Hibiscus > Hibiscus tridactylites. Next base: position 17,180,937 of record OY288285.1, on the reverse strand, counting down.
TGAATAAAAAGGGGCCATCTTCTCCCCCTTTGCTTTCCAACGTGAAAAAGAAAACCAAACCCTCCCAAAACCCCAATCTACTATTCCATTCAATTTCTCCCTCAATTCAAGAGATTTTCGAAGGTAATTTCATTTCTCAACTCTCCTCATCATCCCAAGTATTTCCATGGTTTTAAATATCAAAACCATCATCTTTTTTAAAATTTCAAGTTTTTCAAGTTTGATGAAAGTTTGGATTTTTAATGGATTTTTCATTTGTTTTTGGTTTGTTGAGTTGGGTCTTGAATTAATCTCACTTAGATGCACTTAATATCTTAAATTGGAAGGATTTTGGGGAAAATCCCGAAGTGGGTCTTTGGGGCATTTTTCAAAGTGTCTAAACTTGAGTTTTTGAAGTGTTTTTGTGTTGGGTTGAAGGGATGATGGTATAGGGTTGTTAGGAAGGTGTTTTGGAAGCCTTTAGATGTCATTTGGGTGTTGGAAATTGTGGTTTTCAGCTGGGTATTTGGGGAGCACGAAAATGAGAATTTTGTGGTTAGTTTGGGGATTGGAATTGTGAAGTTTGGCTTGTGTTTGTAAGTTGGGTTTGTGGCTGAGTATAGCATTGATTCGGTTGAGTAATATTTGTCTTTTGATTGGTTAGAAGCTAGAGGAAACATCGGAGAAGGATCGGGATCGAATCCGAGAATTGAGGAGGCATGACTCGCTTGCTTGGTTTGCTAAGGAAGGGTGCTGAGTAAAACTTTAAATTGTTTTAATGTTGGTTCAAGTGTGTGTAGTGGAGGTATTGGAATGAACTTGGTAGGCCATTCCAAGGTAGAAGTTAAATTGGTAGTTTAACTTCTTGGTTGTTAATGATGCTTTAGATGCCTATGGCTATATTGATTTTGTGAGGTATGAATTGATCTTGTATGTGTATACATTGATATGTGTGATGATGAATATGTGTTATAAGGGATGGATGTGTGATGTGGTTTAAAAGTAATTGGCACTAGTTAACTTACCGGGTATAAATGATCGATTATTAGGATTAGCGTGCACATGTTTGATTCAAATTCGCGCGTGGCCTTGGTGGCGTTAAGTCATCAAGGAGGAGTACTGTGATGTAATATTCCACCGGAAATTTATTTATATTAAACGTGATGATGAGTGGAATCCCATCCGTAGGGTATGTGATGATAAGTGGAATCCCATCCATGCAAGGTCCGGTGATGAGTGTAATCCCACCGAGGTAATGTTGTTGTTGAGAGTAAATCTGCATATCCGAGTAAACTAATAGTGGACAATGTACTTGCTCTTGTGATTATGATGTTGAGATATATGATTTATATTGTTGAGCTTAATATGAAGTAAGATGCCATATTTATGGCTCTTGTAATGCTAGCTAGGTTGCTATGAGATGCCTATGTATGTTGTGTGTGTGAGGATAGGGATTATATGCTTGAACCCTGCATTGTCGTTGTTTGGTTTTTTGAGCATCCTCACTAAGCTTCTAGCTTACGCTCTCATTTTCGACAATGCAAATCAGTAGCTTGGAGTTAGCAAGGAGCAAAGAGAAGGGGCATTCCGAGCTTTGTAGTTGCTCAAGTATGATTTAGTAAACAAAGTAGTAGTTTAGAAATGGGGCTACTATGTGTTTTGTATGAGCGTTGTATGACTCATAGATGTTGATGATGTTTATGTTTGCTTGGATTTGTAAACCATGTTATGTCTTGTTGAATGCCTGTGTTGATGAGGCTATGCCTTGGATGTTTATGTTGCTTTTGGTTGTGTATGCAAACCTTAAATGTGAAGACATGTGCCATTTGGCTTTTGAGCTTTTAAGCATGCCCATATATGCAATATCTATCTTTATGTGAATGCCATGATGTATATGTCTTATTGTCCATCTAAATTGATCTATATGTTAGCTCTTGGTCGTGCAATGTTGTATGAAAGCTTGGATGTGCCTAGGGAAGTCTTAAATTGCATCTAGAATCGAGTTTTGTATTGTTTTGATGAGTTTTGAGGTCTTGCAGTGCTGGGCGTATCGATACGCCTGAGGGCCGTATCGATACAGTTTGCATTCCAGGACTCAGTTTTGGCTTGGTGTATCGATACACGGGGGCGTATCAGTACGCTCAAAGCTCACTGGAAATCCGAGAAATTGGTGAGGCTTTGGCGTATCGATACGGGCTATAAGCATATCGGTACGAGTTTATCTCGTTGACCACGAGATGTTGACCGAGAAGGGCGTATCGATACACTCAAGGGCTGTATCGATACGGTCTTCCTGTGTTGACTGAAGGATGTTGACCTTGGTTAAGGCGTATCGATACCCTTGATTGGTGTATCGATACGACCTGCTTAGTAAGTATAAAATAGACTGTTAACTTGTTGTTTGGGGTTCGATTGTGTATCTTTCTTGATGTTTTCCGCTGTCGTGATCACTTAGGAAATAATATGCCTTTAGAAAAGATTTAATTAAAAGAAATTTTCTAGGGTTGCTAACCGAGGGGGAACCTTAACGGGTTTCGCTTCGGTTTTCCCCGTGTAACCTACTCGGACCGGTCATCCGGCCAGATCGGGACGAGGGGGTTACATTTGTTGGTATCAGAGCCTGAGGTTACCGAGACCTCGGGCATGTAAGTGAGGTAAGCTTAATGTGTTAAGCAAATGTTATGTTTCGGTGTATGCTATGCTATGTATTCTTGTTGTTTGATCGTTCATATGGTGTATAAAAGCATGATTGTTGCGTTTGGTGTAGTGTCGAGTACCCATTGCTACTATTACTTAATTTGAAAAATGTTTTGTAAAGGAAAATACTTGAGCACAGTTGGACACTTGCCTTTGCTAACTTAATCCTTATCTGTTGTTTGTTGTAGTTTCTATCTTGCTATCTGTAACATGAGACCACGAGGGAGGCCTAGGATGGTTCAGCCAGAACCACAGGCACAAGCTCCGGGAGTTGAGCAAATTGGTGGGGCGCAGGCTCCTCAACCTCCTCCACCTCCTCCTCATCAAGAGGGAGATAAGGTGGGAGCCGAGGGCGTAGGACCTCAAGTTGGCCAAGGGCCGACAGGAATAGATTTAGCTCCCCTAGTTCAGGCGATAGCCGGGATCTTTCCAGGCTATAATGGCTGGCGGTCAGACAACGGCACAACCCCTGGGAGAGGGTACTGGTTTGCCATTGGAGAGACTCCGCAGTTTGGGAGGTGAAGATTTCAGAGGGTCGACACCGGAGAGGTCTGAAATGTGGTTAGAGAAGGTCGTCCGTATTCTCGCACATATGGGATGTACCGGGGAACGCAAGCTAGGGTGTGTTATATCTTTGCTTCAGGGTGATGCCTACACTTGGTGGGTCACCATCACTACGGGTATGGAAGAGGCTGATATCACTTGGGAGTTCTTCGAGTCAGCATTCCGTAAGAAATATATGGGTCCTCGATATCTCGATGAGAAGAAGAGGGAATTTATGGCTTTGCTACAGGGGAGTATGACTGTGACAGACTATGAGATCAGATTTGTCAGGCTGAGTCAATATGCATCCGAGCTTGTTCCTACTGAAGTGGAACGTTGTAACCGTTTCCGCTATGGGTTGAATGAAGAGATCAAGAGGTACACTTTAGCTTCTAACTACACATATTTTGATGTCTTGGTCGCTAGGGCCAAGGACTTGGAGCACAGTTTGGGCTTGACCAAACGATTTGGTGGTTCTAGTTGTGGGAAGAGATCTAGTGACTTTGATAGAGGTGATGCCAAGAGGCATCGGGACAACCAAAATCACTATGACCATAGACGTGGTGGAGGTAACCATGGTAGGGGCCAACAGGGCCAGAGGACTGGTGGGAGGTTGCCTACGTGTGCTAGTTGCGGGAGGAATCACACTGGTGAGTGTTGGGGAAATTTCCACTCATGTTGGGGTTGTGGAGCTAGGGATCATATTAGGCATGACTGTCCACATCAGGTGGGGCAGGCACTAGCTCAGGCTCCTACTAGAGCCAATGACTTTCAGAGAGGCCGCGGGCGCGGTAGAGGTAACTTCCAACTGAGAAATGATTGCCAGAGGAACATAGCGCACGTAGTTGCAGTCCAGCCAGAGGGCGGAGGTCAGGCAAGAGTTTACGCTCAGCGTGGGGATCAACATGACAAAGATGTGATTGCAGGTAACTTCTCGATACAGTCTTTGGGTTTGCTTTCTTTGATTGACTCCAGGTCTACACATTCTTATATTCTGAGTGAGCATGCAAAGTTGTTGAAATTGCCCTGTGAACTATTAGAGGTAGGAGTTAGTGTTACAAGTTCATTCGGGGATACGATAGTAGTTAGAAAGATGTACAGAAGGTGTCCGTTGATGGTTCAGGGACATGTGTTTCCAGTGGATATGATGGAGCTACCCTTTTATGGCTTTGATGTAATTCTAAGTATGGACTGGCTCACTGAGCATAGAGCTAGGATATACTTTGAGACTAAGAGGATTTCTTTGAGACTCACAGATGATTTTAAGATAGTGGTGGTAAGTGAGAACGTGAAGTTCTTATCTAATGTAGTTTCAGTTATGGAGGCTAAGAGGTTAGTTGAGTTGGGTTGTGAAGCATATTTGACCTATGTAATTAATCCAAACATGAGTGAGGTTAGACCTCAAGACATCAGGACAATGTGTGACTTTCCTAGTGTGTTTCCAGAAGAGTTGACGAGTTTACCACTTGATAGAGAGGTAGAGTTTACTATAGAGACTTATTCAGATTCAGCTTCTATTTCGATTGCTCCGTATCGCATGGAACCGAAAGAACTGAAAGAGTTGAACACTCAGTTGCAACAGTTGACAAATAGAGGCTTCATTCGACCTAGTTCTTCGCCTTGGGGCACTCCAGTTTTGTTTGTAAAGAAGAAATATGGAAGCATGAGAATGTGTATAGATTACAGACAGTTGAATCAGTTAACAGTGAAGAATAAGTATCCGTTGCCGAGAATTGATGATTTGTTTGACCAGTTGAGAGGGGCATCAGTCTTTTCGAAGATCGACTTGAGATCCGGTTACTACCAGCTAAAGGTAAGAGAGGTTGATGTACCGAAGACGACCTTTAGAACTAGATATGATCACTATGAGTTTTTAGTCATGCCTTTTGGGTTGACTAATGCACCGACTGCTTTCATGGATATGATGAATAGGATCTTCCATCAGTACCTAGATCAATTTGTAGTTGTTTTCATAGATGACATCTTTGTGTATTCGCGTACCGAGGAAGACCACGACCGACACTTGAGGTTAGTTTTGAAGACTTTGTTAGATAATCAGTTGTATGCGAAGTTGAGCAAGTGTGAGTTTTGGATCCGAGAGGTAGTCTTCCTAGGGCACGTAGTGTCAGCCGATGGGATTAGAGTTGATCCGAAGAAGATAGAGGCCATTGTTGAGTGGAAGCAACCGAAGTCAGTAATAGAGGTTCGTAGCTTTCTAGGCTTAGCTGGATACTATAGAAGATTCGTAGAAGGTTTCTCGAAGTTAGCCGCTCCATTGACACAGTTGCTTCAGAAGAGTGTTCAATTTGAGTGGTCAGATGCAAGACAGAGAGCCTTTGAGAAGTTGAAAGAAGCTTTGACCCAAGCACCGATCTTGATTCAGCCAGAGTCTGGGAAAAACTATGTAGTTTACAGTGATGCTTCCTATATAAGCCTAGGTTGTGTTCTCATGCAAGACAAGAGAGTGGTGGCTTATGCCTCAAGACAGTTGAAGACTCACGAGCGCAACTATCCGACCCATGATATAGAGTTAGCTGCAGTCGTGTTCGCTCTGAAGATTTGGAGGCATTATTTGTACGTCGAGAGATGCACAGTGTACACATATCACAAGAGTTTGAAGTACATCATGACTCAACGAGATTTGAATCTCAGATAGCGTAGATGGTTAGAGTTGCTAAAAGACCATGATCTTACGATTGAGTACCATCCGGGTAAGGCCAATGTAGTGGTCGATGCCTTGAGTAGAAAGGTAGCGGTAGATTTGAGAGCCATGTTCGCTAGACTGAGCTTGTCCGGAGATTGTGGCTTGGTAGCCGAGCTTCAGGTTAGACCTACTCTAGGCCAGTTGATTAGGGAGAAGCAACTCTTAGATAGATCTTTGGCACCTCACATGCAAGATGTAGCCGAGGGTAGACCTTCAGACTACAGTTTCAGTAGCGATGGAGTTTTGTGTTTCAAAAATATGATAGTTGTGCCAGAAGACAGTGACTTGAGACGTACGATCTTGACTGAATCGCACAGTAGTCCATTTGCTATGCATCCTGGAAGTACGAAGATGTACCACGATTTGAGGAATGAGTACTTTTGTGTTGGTTTGAAGATAGATGTAGCCGACTTCGTGAGCAAGTGTATGGTATGTTAGAGAGTGAAGGCGGAACATCAGGTTCCCTCAGGTTTGTTGCAACCGTTGAGAATTCCAGAATGGAAATGGGAGAACATTACCATGGATTTTGTTTCGGGGTTGCCTTTGACTCCTACGAAGAAAAACTCAGTTTGGGTTATAGTGGACCGTTTCACGAAGTGTGCTCACTTCTTAGCAGTGAATACGACTTATACATTAGATAGATTGACCGATCTGTACATTGGTGAGATTGTTAGACTGCATGGTGTGCCGAAGTCTATTGTGTCTGATAGAGATCCGAGGTTTACAGCTCGATTTTGGGAGTGTCTGCATACAGCTTTGGGTACCCGTTTGAATTTCAGCACGTCTTATCATCCTCAGACCGATGGTCAGTCAGAGAGGGTTATACAGATTTTAGAGGATATGTTGCGTTGTTGCATCATTGATTTTCAGGGTACGTGGGAGAAGCACTTGCCTCTAGTCGAGTTTGCTTACAATAATAGCTTTTACTCGAGTATTCAGATGGCTCCGTATGAGGCCTTGTATGGTAGAATGTGTAGAACTCCAGTTTGTTGGGCCGAAGTGGGTCAGAAGTTGTTACCTATGCCGAATTTGCTTAAGGGGACAACCGATAAAGTGAAATTGATTTGCGATCGCTTAAAGGCAGCTTCAGATAGGTAGAAGTCCTATGCCAACTTGAAGAGGAAGGACATTGAGTTCTCAGTGGGTGAGAAAGTGTTCTTAAAAGTGTCTCCGTATAAGATTGTGAAGAGGGTTGGCCCATTTGCTTACCAATTGCGTTTGCCATCCGAGCTAGAGAAGATACACGATGTATTTCATTTTTCGATGCTCCGTAAGTATAGGTCAGATCCATCACATGTTATGCCTGTAGAAGAGATTGAATTGAATCCGGATCTGACTTATGTAGAAGAACCAGTTGAGATCTTAGCTTCTGACAGTAAGGTGTTGCAGGGTAGATCGATTGAGTTAGTAAAAGAGCGGTGGCAACGTCGAGGGGTGGACGAGGCCACTTGGGAGAGGAAGGAGGATATGGAAAGACAATTTCCTTATCTCTTTCAGTCAGGTAATTTCGAGGACGAAATTCCTTAAGTGGGAGAGAGTTGTAACGCTCGTGTTTTGGGGTTGGGAGTTAGACGCGTGTGTTTGCTTCGAGTCGTTAAAACCAATTTAATTAAATTAGGCCTTGGTTTTAAATTAAAGGAAATTAAAATTAAAGGAGTGGCATTTTGTAATTAAATTGAAATGAGGAAGACAACCTTTTTGAATAAAAAAAGGGTCATCTTCTCCCCTTTGCTTTCCAACGTGAAAAAGAAAACCAAACCCTCCCAAAACCCCAATCTACTATTCCATTCAATTTCACCCTCAATTCAAGAGCTTTTTCGAAGGTAATTTCATTTCTCAACTTTCCTCATCATCCCAAGTATTTCCATGGTTTTAAATTTCAAAACCATCATCTTTTTAAAATTTCAAGTTTTTCAAGTTTGATGAAAGTTTGGATTTTTAATGGATTTTTCATTTGTTTTTGGTTTGTTGAGTTGGGTCTTGAATTAATCTCACTTAGATGCACTTAATATCTTAAATTGGAAGGATTTTGGGGAAAATCCCGAAGTGGGTCTTTGGGGCATTTTTCAAAGTGTCTAAACTTGAGTTTTTGAAGTGTTTTTGTGTTGGGTTGAAGGGCTGATGGTATAGGGTTGTTAGGAAGGTGTTTTGGAAGCCTTTAGATGTCATTTGGGTGTTGGAAATTGTGGTTTTCAGCTGGGTATTTGGGGAGCACGAAAATGAGAATTTTGTGGTTAGTTTGGGGATTGGAATTGTGAAGTTTGTCTTGTGTTTGTAAGTTGGGTTTGCGGCTGAGTATAGCATTGATTCGGTTGAGTAATATTTGTCTTTTGATTGGTTAGAAGCTAGAGGAAACATCAGAGAAGGATCGGGATCGAATCCGAGAATTGAGGAGGCTTGACTCGCTTGCTTGGTTTTCTAAGGAAGGGTGGCGAGTAAAACTTTAAATTGTTTTAAAGTTGGTTCAAGTGTGTGTAGTGGAGGTATTGGAATGAGCTTGGTAGGCCATTCCAAGGTAGAAGTTAAATTGGTAGTTTAACTTCTTGGTTGTTAATGATGCTTTAGATGCCTATGCCTATATTGATCTTGTGAGATATGAATTGATCTTGTATGTGTATACTTTGATATGTGTGATGATGAATATGTGTTATAAATGATTGATGTGTGATGTGGTTTAAAAGTAATTGGCACTAGTTAACTTACCGGGTATAAATGATCAATTATTAGGATTAGTGTGCACATGTTTGAGTCAAATTCCCGCGTGGCCTTGGTGGCGTTAAGTCATCAAGGAGGAGTACGATGATGAAATATTCCACCGGAAATTTATGTATATTAAACGTGATGATGAGTGGAATCCCATCCGTAGGGCATGTGATGATGAGTGGAATCCCATCCATGCAAGGTCCGGTGATGAGTGTAATCCCACTGAGGTAATGTTGTTGTTGAGAGTAAATCCGCATATCCGAGTAAACTAATAGTGGCCAATGTACTTGCTCTTGTAATTATGATGTTGAGATATGTGATTTATATTGTTGAGCTTAATATGAAGTAAGATGCCATATTTATAGCTCTTGTAATGCTAGCTAGGTTGCTATGAGATGCCTATGTATGTTGTGTGTGTGAGGATAGGGATTATACGCTTGAACCCTGCATTGTCGTTGTTTGGTTTTTAGAGCATCCTCACTAAGCTTCTAGCTTACGCTCTCGTTTTCGACAATGCAGATCAGTAGCTTGGAGTTAGCAAGGAGCAAGGAGAAGTGCCATTCCGTAGCTTTGTAGTTGCTCAAGTATGATTTAGTAAACAAAGTAATAGTTTAGCAATGGGGCTACTATGTGTTTTGTATGAGCGTTGTATGACTCATATATGTTGATGATGTTTATGTTTGCTTGGATTTGTAAACCATGTTATGCCTTGTTCAATGCCTGTATTGATGAGGTTATGCCTTGGATGTTTATGTTGCTTTTGGTTGTGTATGCAAACCTTAAATGTGAAGACATGTGCCATTTTGCTTTTGAGCTTTTAAGCATGCCCATATATGCAATATCTATCTTTATGTGAATGCCATGATGTATATGTCTTATTGTCCATCTAAATTGATCTATATGTTAGCTCTTGGTCGTGCAATGTTGTGTGAATGCTTGGATGTGCCTAGGAAAGTCTTAAATTGCATCTAGACTCGAGTCTTGTGTTGTTTTGCTGAATTTTGAGGTCTTGCAGTGCAGGGCGTATCGATATGCCTGAGGGCCGTATCGATACGGTTTGCCCACCAGGACTAAGTTTTGGCTTGGTGTATCGATACACGGGGGCATATCGGTATGCTCAAAGCTCACTGGAAATCCGAGAAATTGGTGAGGCTTTGGCGTATCGATACGGGCTATAAGCGTATCGGTACGAGTTTATCTCGTTGACCACGAGATGTTGACCGAGAAGGGCCTATCGATACGCTCAAGGGCTGTATCGATACGGTCTTCTTGTGTTGACTGAAGGATGTTGACCTTGGTCAAGACGTATCAATACCCTTGATTGGTGTATCGATACAACCTGCTCAGTAAGTATAAAATGGACTGTTAACTTGTTGTTTGGGGTTCGGTTGTGTATCTTTCTAGATGTATTTCGCTATCGTGATCACTTAGGAAATAATATGCCTTTAGACAAGATTTAATTAAAAGAAATTTTCTAGGGTTGCTAACCGAGGGGGAACATTAACGGGTTTCGCTTCGGTTTTCCTCGTGTAGCCTACTCGGACCGGTCATCCGGCCAGACCGGGACGAGTAGGTTACATGTATACACATACAAAATCAATTCATACCTCACAAGATCAAAATAGGCACAGGCATCTAAAGCTCATTAACAAACAAGAAGTTAAATTACCAATTTAACTTCTACCTTGGAATGGCCTACCAAGCTCATTCCAATACCTCCACTACACACACTTGAACCAATTTAAACAAGTTTGAAGTTCACTCACCACCCTTCCTTAGAAAACCAAGCCAAACGAGTCAAGCCTCCACAATTTCCAGATTCGATCCCGATCCTTCCCCGATGTTTCCTCTTGCTTCTAACCAATCAAAAGACAAATATTACCCAACCGATTCAATGCTAAACTCAGCCACAAACCCAACTCACAAACACAAGCCAAACTTCACAATTTCAACCCCAAACTAACCACAAAACTCTCATTTTTGTGTTCCCCAAATACCCAGCTGAAAACCACAATTTCCAACACCCAAATGACATCTAAAGGCTTCCAAAACACTTCCCTAACAACCATATACCATCAGTCCTTCAATCCAACACAAGAACACACCAAAAACTCAACTTTAGACACTTTGAAAAATGCCCCAAAGACCCACTTCGGTATTTTTCCCAAAATCCTTCCATTTTAACATATTAGGTGTATTTAAGTAAGATTAACTCAAAACCAAACTCAACAAACAAAAACAAATGAAAAATCCATTAAAAATCCAAACTTTCATCAAACTTGAAAAACTTGGAAATTTAAAAAGATGATGGTTTTGAAATCTAAAACCATGGAAATGCTTGGGATGATGAGGAGAACTCAAATATGAAATTACCTTCGAATAAGCTCTTGATTTGGTGGAGAAAATGGATGAAATAGTAGATTGAGGTTTTGGGAGGGGTTTGGGTCCTCTTTCACGTTGGAAACTTAAAAGGGGAGGAAGATAGCTTTATTTTTTTTGTTCTTTTTGATTCAAAAAGGTTGTCTTCATTATTTCAACCTATTTACAAAAATGCCACTCCTTAATTTTAAATCTCATTTAAATCAAAATGAAGGTTCAATTAAATTAAATCGGTTTTGATGACTCGAACCAAACACACACGTCTAACTCCCAACCCCAAAACACGGGTGTTACAACTCTCCCACACTTAAGGAATTTCGTCCTCAAAATTACCTGACTGAAAGAGATAAGGAAACTGCCTTTCCATATCCTTCTTCCTCTCCCAAGTGGCCTCGTCCACCCCTCGACGTTGCCACTGCACTTTTACTAACTCAATGGATCTACCCCGCAACACCTTACTGTCAGAAGCTAAGATCTCAACTGGTTCTTCTTCATAAGTCAAATCCGGATTCAATTCAATCTCTTCTACAGGCATAACATGTGACGGATCTGACCTATACTTATGAAGCATCGAAAAATGAAATACATCGTGTATCTTCTCTAGCTCGGATGGCAAACGCAATTGGTAAGCAACTGGGCCAACCCTCTTCACAACCTCATATGGTCCTATGTACCTCGGACTCAACTTCCCTTTTCGGCCAAATCTCATTACTTTCTTCCACGGAGACACCTTTAAGAACACCTTCTCACCCACTGAGAACTCAACTTCCTTCCTCTTCAAGTCGGCATAGGACTTCTACCTATCCGAAGCTGCCCTTAAGCGATCGCAAATCAATTTTACTTTATCGGTGGTCCCCTTAAGCAAATCCGGCATAGGTAACAACTTCTGTCCCACTTCAGCCCAACAAACTGGAGTTCTACACTTCCTACCATACAAGGCCTCATACGGAGCCATCTGAATGCTTGACTAAAAACTATTATTGTAAGCAAACTCAACTAGAGGCAAATGCTTCTCCCAAGTACCCTGAAAGTCAATGATGCAACAACGCAACATATCCTCTAAAATCTGTATAACCCTCTCTGACTGACCATCGGTCTGAGGATGATAAGACATGCTGAAGTTCAAACGGGTACCCAAAGTTCTATGTAGACACTCCCAAAATCGAGCTGTAAAGCTCGGATCTCTATCGGACACAATGGACTTCGGCACACCATGTAGTCTAACAATCTCACCAATGTACAGATCGGCTAATCTATCTAATGTATAAGTCGTATTAACTGCTAAGAAGTGAGCACACTTCGTGAAACGGTCCACTATAACCCAAACTGCGTTCTTCTTCGTAGGAGTCAAAGGCAAGACCGAAACAAAATCCATGGTGATATTCTCCCATTTCTATTCCGGAATTCTCAACGGTTGCAACAAACCTGAGGGAACCTGATGTTCCGCCTTCACTCTCTGACACACCATACACTTAATCACGAAATCAGCTACATCTCTCTTCAAACCAACCCAAAAGTACTCATTCTTCAAATCTCGGTACATCTTCGTACTTCTAGGATGCATATCAAAAGGACTACTGTGCGCTTCAGTCAAGATCATACGTCTCAAGTCACTGTCTTCTGGCATAACTATCCTATTTTTGAAACACAAGACCCCATCGGTACTGAAACTATATCTGAAGGTCTACCCTCGGCTATGTCTTGGACATGAGGGGCCAAAGATCTATCTAAGAGCTGTTTCTCTCTAATCAACTGACCTAGAGTAGGTCTAACCTGAACCTCGGCCACCAAGCCACCATCTCCGAACAAGCTCAATCTAGCAAACATGGCTCTCAAATCTAAAGCTACCTTTCTACTCAAAGCATCGACCACTACATTGGCCTTACCCGGATGGTACTCAATCGTGAGATCATAGTCTTTTAGCAACTCTAACCACCTATGCTGTCTGAGATTCAAATCTCGCTGAGTCATGATGTACTTCAAACTCTTGCGATCTGTGTACACTGTGCATTTCTCACTGTACAAATAATGCCTTCAAATCTTCAGAGCAAATACAACTGCAGCTAACTATATGTCATGGGTCGGATAGTTATGCTCGTGAGTCTTCAACTGTCTTGAGGCATAAGCCACTACTCTCTTGTCTTGCATGAGAACACAACCTAGGCCTACATAGGAAGCATCATTGTAAACTACATAGTCTTCCCCTAACTCTGGCTGAATCAAGATCGGTGCTTGGGTCAAAGCTTCTTTCAACTTCTCAAAGGCTCTCTGTCTTGCATCTGACCACTCAAACTGAGCACTCTTCTGAAGTAACTGTGTTAATGGAGCGGCTAACTTCGAAAAACCTTCTACGAATCTTCTATAATACCCAGCTAAGCCTAGAAAGCTACGAATCTTTGTTACTAACTTCGGTTGCTTCCACTAAAAAATGACCTCTATCTTCTTCGGATCAACTCTAATCCCATCGACTGACACCACGTGCCCTAGGAAGACTACCTCTCGAATCCAGAACTCACACTTGCTCAACTTCGCATACAACTGATTATCTAACAAAGTCTGCAAAACTAACCTCAAGTGCCGGTCGTGGTCTTCCTCGGTACACAAATACACCAAGATGTCATCTATGAAGACAACTACAAACCAATCTAGGTACTGATGGAAAATCCTATTCATCATATCCATGAAAGCAGCCGGTGCGTTAGTCAACCCAAAAGGATTGACTAAAAACTCATAGTGACCATATCTAGTCCTAAAGGCCGTGTTCGGTACATCAACTTCCCTTACCATCAATTGGTAGTAACCTGATCTCAAGTCAATCTTCGAAAAGACTGATGCCCCTCTCAACTGATCGAACAAATCATCAATTCTCGGCAACGAATACTTGTTCTTCACTGTTAACTGATTCAACTGTCTGTAATCTATACACATTCTCATGCTTCCATCTTTCTTCTTTACAAACAAAACTGGAGCACCCCAAAGCGAAGAACTAGGTCGGATAAAACCTCTATCTGTCAACTCTTGCAACTGAGTCTTCAACTCTTTCAGTTCTTTCGGTGCCATACGATACGGAGCAATCGAAACAAGAGCTGAATTTGAACAAGTCTCTATAGAAAACTCTACCTCTCTATCAGGTGGTAAACCCGGCAACTCTTCCGGAAACACACTAGGAAAGTCACACACTGTCCGAATGTCTTGAGGTCTAAGCTCACTCATGTTTGGATTCATCACATAGGCTAAATATGCTTCGCAACCCATCTCAACTAACCTCTTAGCCTCTAGAACTGAAACTACATCCGATAAGAACTTCACATTCTCACCCACCACCACTATCTTATAATCATCCGCGAGTCTAAAAGAAATCCTCTTAATTTCAAAGTCTATCCTAGCTCTATGCTCAGTGAGCCAATCCATACCCAAAATCACATCAAATCCATAAACTTCTACCTCTAATATTTCACAAGGCAATTTCAACAACTTCGCATGCTCACTCAGAATATAAGAATGTGTAGACCCGGAGTCAATCAAAGAAAGCAAACCCAAAGACTGTATCGAGAAATTACCTGCAATCACATCTGTGTCATGTTGATCCCCACGCTGAGCATATACTCTGGCCTGGCCTCCGCCCTCTGGCTGGACTGCAACTACATGCGCTATGTTCCTCTAGCCATCATTCCTCAGTTGGAAGTTACCCCTACCGCGCCCGCGGCCTCTCTGAAAGTCATTGGCTCTAGCAGGAGCCTGCCCCACCTAATGTAGACAGTCACGCCTAATATGATCTCTAGCTCCACAACCCCAACACGAGTGGAAATTTCCCCAACACTCACCGGTGTGATTCCTCCCGCAACTAGCACACATGGGCAACCTCCCACCAGTCCTCTGGCCCTGTTGGCCCCTACCGTGGTTACCTCCACCACGTCTATGGTCATAGTGATGCCTGTTGTCCCGATGCCTCTTGGCATCACCTCTATCAAAGTCACTAGATCTCTTCCTAGAACTAGAACCACCAGATCGTTTGGTCAAGCCCAAACTGTGCTCCAAGTCCTTGGCCCTAGCGGCCAAGACATCGAAATCTGTGTAGTTAGAAGCTAAAGTGTACCTCTTGATCTCTTCATTCAACCCAAATCGGAAACGGTTACAACGTTCCACTTCAGTAGGAACAAGCTCAGATGCATACTGACTCAGCCTGACAAATCTGATCTCATAGTCTGTCACAGTCATACTCCCCTGAAGCAAAGCCATAAATTCCCTCTTCTTCTCGTCGAGATAATGATGACCCAGATATTTCTTACAGAAAGCTAACTCGAAAAACTCCCAAGTGATCTCAGCCTCTTCCATACCCGTAGTGATGGTGACCCACCAAGTGTAGGCATCACCCTGAAGCAAAGATATAACACACCCTAGCTTGCGTTCCCCAGTACATCCCATCTGTGCCAGAATACGGACGGTCTTCTCAAACCACATCTCAGACCTCTCCGGTGTCGACCCTCTGAACTCTTCACCTTCCAAACTACGAAGTCTCTCCAATGGCAAACCAGTACCCTCTCCCTGGGGTTGTGCCACTGCCTGACCCCCAACCACTGCAGCTTGGAAAGCCCCGGCTATCGCCTGAACTAGGGGAGCTAAATCTATTCCGGTCGGTCCTTGGCCAACCTGAGGTTCTACGCCCTCGGCTCCCGCCTCGCCTCCCTCTTGATGAGGAGAAGGTGGAGGAGGTTGAGGAGCCTGCGCCTCACCAATCTGCTCGACTCCCGGAGCTTGTGCTCGTGGTTCCGGTTGAACCATCCTGGGCCTTCCTCGTGGTCTCATGTTAGAGCTAGCAAGATAATAACTACAACAATCAACAGATAAGGATTAAGTTAGCAAAGGCAAGGGTCCAACTGTGCTCAAGTATTTTCCTTTACAAAACCTTTTTAAATTAAGTAATAGTAGCAATGGGAACTCGACACCACACCAAACGCAACAATCATGCATCCAAACACCATATGAACGATCAAACAACAAGAATACATGGCATAGCACACACCAAGACATGACAATTACTTAACACATCAACTTACCTCACTTACCTGCCTGAGGTCTCGGTAACCTCAGGCTCTGATACCAACAAATGTAACCCCCTCGTCCAAGTCTGGCCGGATGACCGGTCCGAGTAGGCTACTCGGGGAAAACCGAAGCAAAACCCGTCAAGGTTCCCCCCTCGGTTAGCAACCCTAGAAAATTTCTTTTAATTAAATCTTGTCTAAAGGCATATTATTTCCTAAGTGATCACGACAACGGAAAACATCAAGAACGAAACACAATCAAAACAGAAACACATGATAAATAGCCCAATTTTCCCCTTTTTAAGCAGGCCGTATCGATACACCAATCAAGGGTATCGATACGCCTTGACCAAGTCAACACTCTTCAGTCAACACAGGAAGACCGTATCGATACCGCCCTTGAGCGTATCGATACGCCCCTCTCGGTCAACATCTCATGGTCAACGAGACAAAACCGTACCGATACGCCAAAGTCTCACCAAAATCTCAAATTTTCAGTGAGCATTGGGTGTATCGATACACTCCTGAGTATCGGTACCCCTTGCCAATTCTGTGTCCCAAAGTGTAAAGCCGTATCGATACGGCCCTTGGGCGTATCAATACGCCCTGTATTGCAAGACATTAAATTGCAGCAAAACAACATGAAACTCAACTCTAAATGCATTTTAAGACTTCCCTAGCCACATACAAGCATCCATACAACATTCCACAACCTAGAACTAGCATGGAGAAATTTTTAGGTGATCAACAAGGCATTACATCAAGGCATTCACATAAATGATGGATATTGCATAATTAGGCATGCTTAAAGCTCAAAAGCCAAGTGGCACAAGTCCTCCCATAAGGTTTACATGCTCACAAACACATGTACTCATCCAAAAGCATAGCATCTCAAACAAGCATTCAACAAGGCTTAACACGGTTTACAAATCCAAGCAAAGCATAAACATCATCATCATCTATGAGTCATACAACGCTCATACAAAACACATAGTAGCCTCATTGCTAACTACTACTTTATTTACTAAACCATACTTGAGCAACTACAAGCTTGGAATGTCCTTTCGCCTTGCTCCTTGCTAACACCACGCTACTGATCTGCATTGTCGAAAAATGAGAGCGTAAGCTAGAAGCTTGGTGAGGATTCTCTAAAACCAAAAACAACGACAATGCAGGGTTCAAGCATATAATCCCTATCATCACACACAACATGCATAGGCATCACATAGCAACCTAGCTAGTATCACAAGAGTCATAAATATGGCATCTTACTTCATATTAAGCTCAACAATATAAATCATATATCTCAACATCATAATCACAAGAGCAAGTACATTGGCCACTATTAGTTTACTCGGATATGCGGATTTACTCTCAACAACAACATTACCTCAGTGGGATTACACTTATCACCGGACCTTGCATGGATGGGATTCCACTCATCACCACATGCCCTACGGATGGGATTCCACTCATCATCACGTAAAATATAAATAATTTCCGGTAGAATATTACATCACCGTACTTCTCCTTGATGACTTAAAACACCAAGGCTACGCGCGAATTTGACTCAAACGTGTGCACACTAATCCTAATGATCGATCATTTATACCCGGTAAGTTAACTAGTGCCAATTACTTTTAAACCACATCACAATAACCATCATTTATAACACACATCCATCATCACACACATCAATGTATACACATACAAAATCAATTCATACCTCACAAGATCAAAATAGGCATAGGCATCTAAAGCTCATTAACAAACAAGAAGTTAAACTACCAATTTAACTTCTACCTTGGAATGGCCTACCAAGCTCATTCCAATACCTCCACTACACACACTTGAACCAATTTAAACAAGTTTAAAGTTCACTCACCACCCTTCCTTAGCAAACTAAGCCAAGCGAGTCAAGCCTCCACAATTTCCGGATTCGATCTCGATCCTTCCCCGATGTTTCCTCTTGCTTCTAACCAATCAAAAGACAAATATTACTCAACCAATTCGATGCTAAACTCAGCCAAAAACCCAACTCACAAACACAAGCCAAACTTCACAATTTCAACCCCAAACTAGCCACAAAACTCTCATATTCGTGCTCCCCAAATACCCAGCTGAACACCACAATTTCCAACACCCAAATGACATCTAAAGGCTTCCAAAACACTTCCCTAACAACCCTATACCCTCAGTCCTTCAACCCAACACAAGAACACACCAAAAACTCAAGTTTTGACACTTTGAAAAATGCCCCAAAGACCCACTTCGGGATTTTCCCCATAATCCTTCCATTTTAACATATTAGGTGTATTTAAGTAAGATTAACTCAAAACCAAACTCAACAACCAAAAACAAATGAAAAACCCATTAAAAATCCAAACTTTCATCAAACTTGAAAAACTTGGAAATTTAAAAAGATGATGGTTTTGTAATCTAAAACCATGGAAATGCTTGGGATGATGAGGAGAACTCAAATATGAAATTACCTTCGAAAAAACTCTTGATTTGGTGGAGAAAATGGATGGAATAGTAGATTGGGGTTTTGGGAGGGGTTTGGGTCCTCTTTCACGTTGGAAACTCAAAAGGGGAGGAAGATAGCTTTATTTTTTTGTTCTTTTTGATTCAAAAAGGTTGTCTTCATTATTTCAACCTATTTACAAAAATGCCACTCTTTAATTTTAAATATCATTTAAATCAAAACTAAGGTCCAATTAAATTAAATCGGTTTTGATGACTCAGACCAAACACACACGTCTAACTCCCAACACCAAAACACGGGTGTTACAATAAACTTATAAATGGAACCTAGTCTACACTGTTAAGATGAGGCATTTTTCATTTTTTTCTTCTTGCTAGAACCAGTTTTTAGGCACTTCTAGCTTTATGTTTTTTCTCTTCTAGAGCTAGTGATAGGCAGCTCTAGTTTTTCCTTAATTTTTTTTTCCGGCTAGAGCCAGTGATAGGCACCTCTAGCTTTTATGAAAAAATTTCGACAAGTATTTCAAAACAAGTTAATGAACGCTAAGACTAGTTTGGCATAAAGAATCAAATTATGAAGGAATGTCATGAAACACAATAATCATGCCATGTTCTAAAGTGTAATCTACCCTTTCTAAAAAAATAGATACAAAATCATAATGGCATCAAAAGGACAACGTAAAATAGAGGATAAAAAAAACAATTGAATCAATGGCATAAAATTAAGAGAACCAGAGAACAACCAAACGGATAAGCAAGAAAAAGAATTTGACCCAAATTATTACTCCCCTCACTTAAGTCATTTTGCCCCAAAATGTATATCAAAAACTAAAAGAGAAGGAAAGTAAGAGCTCCCTGAAATAGTTGCGGTGGCACTATCCTTTGATGATCGCTAAGGATGATGGGTGTTGGGCGGTTGTGGCGGGCTTGCTCCCGAGTGCAGACCATGGCGGCAGTTGAACAGGTTGGTCAAAGGTTGAGGTTGTAGAAGAAGAATTGTGACTGGTTAGCTAGGTTGAAGGAGATGAAAATGATAGTTTGGTGGGAGGAATATTTTAACGAAAATAAAGGGAGAAAATAGGGGATGGGTTATCACGTTTGATATGAGGTTAAAATTTAAATATAAGTCAAATTTAAAAATTTGTTTTTAAAAATATGAATAAGGGACTAAATTCTAAAGTGAATTAAAGAGAGGTTTTAAAAAAAGTTTTAAAAAGTTTAAAAAGGTTTTCAAATTAAAAAAAACGTGATAAAATTTTCCCATATTTTTAAATTTGTTTTAAAATTTTCCTTTATCAAACGTGATAAAAAAATTTATTTTAAAATAAGGATAAGAGATGTGGTTTAAAAAATTAAGAGAAAGGGGATTTTGGATTGGGATAAGATGATAAGCCATGGTCCAAGGGATTTGCCATCGTGTTTTAAATTTCTACACATATTTAACCAAAAATTCAATTAGCAAGGGATTATCAGAAAAATAAAAAGACAAGATAAAATAAATTTGAAATAAAATTACATGAATAAATTTAAAGAAAATAAAAAAGAATAATAAATAAAATATTTGATTAAAAATAATTAAAAGAAAAGAAAAGAAATGGGTTGCCTCCCATTAAGCACTTTATTTAACATCCTAACTGGACAACCTGGTCATAGATCAAAACAAACTTTAATCAGTAACTTTGCCGAAGTTCCCGATAACGACGCCAATTTGACACGAGTCGTTTATGCGTCAAAATAATTCCTTATTCTCTATTAATAAATAAAGGAAATTAAATGTAGTAAAAGAGAAGTAAGGGTCGATCCCATAGGGACTAAAAATATTACCTGATTTATGTTCGCTTGATCGGTGAGCCAAAAAGAGAGCTAAATGATGTTTAAGTAGAAAAGAGGGTGATTTGTAGAATTTAAGTAAAAATAAAAATTGTAGAAAATATTAAAAAGAAGTGAATTCAATATAATAAATACTAGCTTCGGGCTTTTGCTTTGACTCAATTTCCTCAGATCATCGGAAAAGGTTTTTACTTCAGGATTCACGTCGGTTACTTGCCTACAAGGATCAATCATTGAGACTTGTTTTTCTCTCTCCAATAAACTATTAATCTAAAATCAATTTTTAGATTCCAGTTCTCCGGTTAGATTAACCGTGGCTATCGTTGTTAAAAATAAACAGTTTTAAAGTTCTGGAAAAACCCGACTCAGATTGTGTTGTTTCAATAACAACAATTCCGATCTCAATTTTCTCTTAGTAATCAATTTACTAAGTGTGTTCCCAAGAAGTCGAATGTGCTTCAATAGCCGATCCTTCCTCCCACATATTTAATCAAAAACAACATTCTGACCAAAGTAAATATTTAGTTTTGAAATTGTTTTGATTTTTGAATTTAAGCTTAGAAAACTGAGAGAAAAAACCTGAAGTTATTCAAATACTTTTCATTCCTCACGTTGGAATCAAGTCATCGCTTTATCCTTTGGCTATGGAAAAATAAAACTTTATTAAAATAAAATTTCTTAAGAACAAATAAAACTAAGAACAAGAGATGAAAGATGAGATGAGAGATGATTTGAGGCTTACCCCAATGGGGTATTTATAGTCCTAAAAACCCTAAAAATACTAAGAGATAAGATGATATTCAAATTACAAATCAATTTTGCCAAATCCTGTCTTTATGGTGTTGAAATTTCGGATTCTATTGTGTCCGATATGTCGTCTATCCTTGGTTGTTCGTGTGGAGCTTTACAGATAATTTATTTGGGGCTGCCTTTAAGAGTGAATCCGAGAGGATTGGAGGTGTGGGAACCATTGATTCAAAGGTTTAGGAAGACTCTTCAAGGGTGGAATTGAGACTCATTGTCATTTGCCGGGAGGTTAGTGTTAGTTAATTCGGTGTTGTCCGCTTTGCCGTTATATTATATGGGAGTGTTTGTTGTTCCTAAAAAGGTGATTCTTAAGATTGATCGGATTCGTCGGAATTTTCTATGGGGTGGTAAACAAGAACGAACAAACATGAGTCGGGTGAATTGGAGGACAGCTTGTACTCCAAAAAGATTTGGGGGTCTTGGCGTGGTCAATTTAAGACTACGCAATCTTTCTTTGTTAGCCAAATGGTGTTGGCGATATGCTGTTAGTAATGATTCTCTTTGGAAGTCGATAATTTTGGCTAAGTATGGACCTTCTGCTTTAGAGTGGCGTTTCAAGTCCACTAGTCGTCATGGTATGTCGACTTTGTGGAAACAATTTGTTATGGTGCAAGATGATGCTTATGTTCAAAAATTCATGAGTGATTCTCAGTTCCTTTGGATTTTGGGTGATGGGGAGACTATTCTGTTTTGGTGCGACAATTGGATTTTAGAAGAGCCATTGTGTGAGGTTTATCCGAGATTGTTCGCATTGGCTTGTAATAAACTTTGTGTGGTGCGCGTTGTTTTGGAGACATCGTGGGAGGCTTGGCCTGCTTTATTTAGGCGACCTTTGCGTTCTTTTGAGCAGCGAGACTTGGAGGAATTACGCAGCTGTGTGGCTGGTTTTTACCTGGGACCTGGTGATGATCGTTTGGTGTGGAAGCATCATCGTTCAGGGGTGTTCTCGGTTGGCTGCTTATACTCGCTGATGACGAGTTTAGGGGTTGTTGAGGTACCTGATTTGGCCCGTGTTTGGCAGCTGAAACTCCCTCCGAAACTGCAGGTATTCATTTGGTTATTGTTGGTCGATTGATTACCTACTTTACGAATGTTGGCGGATCGGGGGTTATCGATAGCTAGTATACATCGTTATTGGTGCTTGAATGGGGTGGTTGACTCGAGTCATATTTTTCTGCATTGCGATTTGGCGAACCATCTTTGGAATATATTTTTCCAATGGTGGCAGATTGCTGTTGTGCTTCCGATAACTATACACGACTTTGTACATCAGTTTATATCTAGTTTCTTCTCGGATGATGTTCGTATGTTTTGGATAATTGGTTGTACCTCAATTTTGTGGACAGTGTGGTTGGCGAGGAATGATTTGATTTTTAATGGGATTCGTAAGGATGCGGCTTCTTTATCCTTTTTGGCACAATTGAAATCGTTCCATTAGGTTCGAGTCATTGTGGGGATTGATAGTGTATCCGAAGCTGAATGGTAAGAGTTGCCTATTGGGTGTTCTTCGAGATTGAGCTTGTGTCTCCCTCGTGTCGGGGTGGTTTGGGAGCCGCCTTGCTTTGGGGGTCATGAAATTCAATGTGGATGGTGCGACTCGAGGTAAACCGGGGCCAGTAGGTTGTGGTGGCGTGTTGAGAGATGATGATAGTAGTATTTGAGCTTTATTCTCTGGTTCAATTGGCGTGGTGGATTCTAATGAAGCTGAAATTTTGGCCATTTCGTATGCACTTCGTTTGTTGAGCGAGACCACTTGGGTTGATGTTTTGTCTTTTGTTATTGAATCAGATTCGAGGATTGCGGTATCGTGGGTTTTGCAAGTGGAGAAGCGACCATGGAGGCTTAGGCAATTGTTTGCATTGATCGATTTGTATTGTGATAAGTTTTTTTTATCAATAAAAGTATGATTTATTCAAGATCAAAAATCATACAACCTACCATATGCCTCCTTAAAAAACCTCCCTAACCTACATTGGAGGAAAAAGAGTGCATCATGGTAAGTACGAAAGCAAACAACACCAATAGCAAGTACCGTTATGACACCATACAAGGATCCGCAATTATATGAAACCAAGATACTCTATCCACACCCCCTTTCGCCAAGGCATCGGCAAAGAAGTTCGCCTCACGAAAAACATGGTTAAAACACACACATCGCAGCTGCATACACGCGTTATCGATCTCGCCAAACAACCACCAATAACGCCACGACCTCTTCTCCGTGTGAAGCACACAAGACAAAGCAATATGCGAGTCCGATTCGATGATAAACGACCAATTCGACCGCCAACTTGTCTCAACAAGCAATCGTACGGCATGATAAATAGCCCACACCTCCGCCTCATTCGAGTCCATGCATCCCAAAGGCCCCGAGAACACAGCAAACACCACTCCCCTCTCATCCCGCAAGACACCCCCACAGCCTGCCATACCCGGCTTCCCTCTCGTGGATCCATCCACATTGAATTTTAGTGTCCCTGACAACGGCGGACACCAACGGACACCAACACGAGGCCCTACCTTACAAGTCGGCACACAATTCATCGGCCAAAGCCACCAAGCAGCTTCGATGATGTCCCTCCCCCGCAATGTTGCTTTGATCCAATAGAGGGATCGTAATTTAACAAGAAACATAACCTCTTTTTAATTTAACATCACCTCATTCCGCACAAGCCAAAGGGACCACATCACCGCTGCGCAACCAACAATCCACCAAGCTCTCCCCACCCCCGTCAATACACTATACATACAATGCACCAAGATATCCGCAAGAGACCGTGACCTAACCCACATTATATGCCACCACGTAAAGAACGCCTCCCACACCTTTTCAGCAAACGGGCACGCGAAAAGGATATGCTCTTCCACATCAATACCCACCCTACACCACACACATTGAACATCCGCCAAAGGCACACCCCTATATCGTAACATCGCCAAAGTTGGCAACCGACGCAATTGCACAAACCATATGAAACACTATACTTTCGGAGGGGCATCAATTTTCCAAATATTCAAATCATCCATACCTTCATCGGAGATTCCAAGCGATGACATGAGCTTCATAAGACTCCCAACCGAAAACTGCCCATCCGCACTTGGCTTCCATATTAACACATCCGCCCAGCTCTCACGGGTCTTAATCCCCCGCACGATCGCCCGCATCTACCCGAGCTGCTGCTGCTCAAACGATCGTAGGCTACGACCAAAAAATAGCAGCCATGCATCGTGATTCAAGCTGCCTTGCACAGCATAGTCACAAACCCTTGCTACCTTATTAGTAGCACAACGAAATAAATGCGGAAACACCTCACACAATGGCACCTCGATGCACCAACGATCATACCAAAAAAGAACTCGTTATCCATTCCCCACTTGCCATAAAAAAAACACTCCTCGCGCATAAAATTACATACGGTATCCCCCTCTTGAACCTCTACAATACGTCTCCACACATAAGACATATGTCGCTTCCCAACCCCACTCAGCAATCGACCACACGATGATTCCCCATATTTAGCCACAACTATAGCCTTCCACAACGAATTAGGAGTATCGGCATAGCGCCACAACCATTTTGCTAGCAAAGCTGAATTACATAGTTCAATGCTCGCCACCCCAAGTCCTCCCAACTTCTTCGGTCTACAAACCGATGACCATGCTACCCGATTTAACTTCCTCTTTAAGTCCGTATCGCCCCAAAGAAAAGCCCTTCGAATCCTATCAATCTTTGTAATCACCATCTTCGGCACTTTAAATATACTCATATAGTATAGAGGCAATGTCGATAATACCGAGTTCACCAACATCACCCTCGCTGCAAATGACAAAGAGTTCTTCTTCCACCCTGCTAGACATAGCCTTATCCTATTAATCACTGGTTTCCATACTTTGCCATTCCTTGGGTTAATTCCAATCGGAATTCCCAAGTACTTGAACGAAAATTCTGCCCTTAAACAACCCAACTCTCGTGCCATCTCCATCACCACCTCATGGTCTATTCCCACATCATACAAAGCTGATTTTGAAAAATTGATTTGCAGCCCCGACCCATACTCAAATCATGTCAACACACGCTTCAAATTTCGTGCTACCTCAACACTCCCTTGAATGAATATTACAGTATCATCCGCAAACTGTAAGTGCGATAGGCGACAGTCCGCAGCAACACTCACCCCACGGATAAATCCCAATCTCTCTGCATTCACCAAGAATTGGTGCAACGCCTCAGCAACAATAATGAACAGAAGCGGAGACAAGGGATCCCCTTGCCGCAATCCCCTTTCCATTGCAAATTCCGTGGTGGCACTACCATTCACAAGAACCGATAATCTCACCGTGCTCACACAATTTAGTATCCATTTACGCCACACAACCCCATAATTCATTCGACTCATCACATCATCAAGAAACTCCCACTTGATACAGTCGTAAGCCTTCGCAAAGTCAATCTTCAACACCACACCTCCCTCACTAAAACGCCTCATTCGAAGAGAGTGAACTACTTCGTTTGTTAATAAGATGCCATCGACAATTTGCCTCCCTTTTATAAAAGCCGATTGTTCCTTACTGATCAACGAGTGCAGAACCTTCTGAAGTCTACCAGCCAAAACCTTAGCCACAATCTTGTATACAAAATTTAATAAACAAATCGGCCTAAAATCGCTTACCACTTGCAGATTATCCTTCTTCGGAATAAGCACAACAAAAGTAGAATTAACTCCTTTTGGTAACGCTCCCGTTGCATAAAATGTCTCAAACAACCTCATCAAATCTGCTTGCATAAACTCCCAACCATGCTTAAAAAATGCAAAACTAAAACCGTCGGGTCATGGAGCTTTCGCTCCATCACAACTCATGATCGCCTCCCTCACCTCCGATATCAAGAACCTCGCTTCAAGCATGTCGCAACATCCCTGCTCTAACCGATTGAAATAGACAACAACATCCAACGCCCCTTTGCATGGCTTACGTGCAAAATGCTTCCGAAATTCCAAGTAGATGTGTCGTTTTAACCTCTCAGGATCCGACACCCATTTACCATTGATCCGCAAACCATGTATCATATTCCTCGCAGCCCAAAATTTTTCCATTCTATGGAAATAAGATGTATTTTGATCCCCCTCCCTAAGCCATAATGCCATTGACTTCTGCCTCCAAATCGACTCACGTAATTTATGCAGACGCCATAATACAATCTTAAGGCTACGAATTTCATCAGCTCGTTGCACGCCATCCCTCTCCTCCTCCACAAGCTCATCCAACCTATCAATACGATCTGTCACCTCCCCAATTTTAGTGTCAACATTCCCAAAACACTCTCTTTTCCACACACGCAAGAATTTCTTCAATTCCTTCAGCTTAGCATTTATCGACTGCCCCACATTCCCTGCTGAAATTCTATCCCATTCCTTAGCCATTACTTCTACATGTTCCTTTATCTCCAGCCACACGTTTAGGAACCAGAAAGGTCGAGGTTCCCAATCACCTTCCTCACTAGTGAGCTGTATCGGCGTATGATCCGAAATCCCCCGCGGGAGATTCAATTGATACAACAACGAGAAGCAGTCAATCCATTCACGTGAAACCATAAATCTATCCAGTCGACTAGCCTTATTCCCCGATCCAAACCACGTAAATCTTTTTCCCACAACCTTAATATCGAGCAATCCAGCATCCTCCACAAAATCATTGAACGCCTCGGTCCCCCTCGATGAATCTACACACTCACACCTCTCCCTGGCCATCCTCACCACGTTAAATTCACCCCCACACACCACAGACCATCCATCGACGCAATCAGCTCCCTCAACTCATACCAAACCTACCCTTGTTTTTCCAAGGCACATGGTGCATATACATTAACCATCCAACATGTCCATCTCTCCTCCGTCCACTCTCCCTTGATCAATACAAAATGTCAAAACACTTTTGATTCCACCATCCGGAATTTAGCACAATCCCATATTAAAAGCAACCCCCCTGATTGCCCATTTGAAGGTGCAAAAACAAAATCAAAATTATCTGAATACCACAGTTTACCTATCAAATTCGCAGACAACAACTCCATCTTTGTTTCCTGTAGCATTTCCATCTCGTATCGGTGTTGCCGCACCCTATCTCGCACTGCTCTTCTCTTCGCGGCTGCACCCAATCCGCGAATATTCCACGACAACACCCGCATCACCGTTTGCTAGCTAGCTTTAACGCGCGACTCAATTATCCGTGCAATATCCTGCACTATAGCTTCTTCGTTACCCAACGTAGATGCCCTTATCAATTTTCCCAAGTCGAGCGTTTCCTTTGCCTCCCTCAATATCACCTTCTTCCTATTTATAAAATCAGAATCGGACAAAGATCCGTTCGAAACACCAGTGTTACCCTGAATCTTCTTCTTCGGTCTCCCCCTTAACTTTTTCGCTAATTTCGTCTCTGCTTCAGACATGTCCTCTAGATTTAAAACACTCAGAATGACATTCGATAGACTTCTAACCTTTCTAAGGGCTCTGTTATACTCTATAATTTTTGCATCCGAGGCCCTCTCTTGATGAGGCCCATTCGTATCCATCACCACTGCTGCCTCACACAACTTTGCAACCTCTACTGCCCCATCCGTGTCCATCACCCTTGCTGCCTCACACAACTTTGCACCCTCTACTGTCTTATTTTCGAATTGTGCAATATCCAGGCATACGCGATCCCCATCCCCCTCCCTATGTAGCAATGCAATAGCCTCATCTGATACCCATGAATTCCCACCACTCAGTGTTTCAACTCTCAGGTCTTGTTGTTTTTCAAAATTCAGTACGCCATGGTCGCAAATAACACCCCTTTTCGAACATAATTCCTGCTGAACAACCTGCTTGCCACCACTCGTAGCCACATTAGTGTCCCCTTCCAGTAAGCTATCATGCACAAAAGATTGTAATAACGAGTCCTCACTATCATCCGTCATGCGGATAGCAGTAGGTGCCTCGACATTCACACATGAATTCGTTTCCGTTGTTGCATCCAATTCACTCTCTTGATCCTCCATGTCCGCGTGCACCAACACACGTTCTCATTCCTGCACCCGTATGCTATAATATATTCCTTCGACCTCCAATTCCATAACCTCGTCAATCCGTTTGAACACATTTGTTTCAATGAGTATCCTACTCCGTTCAAATGATGAAGGCGATATCGTCATGTGATCCACTCTTAGCAGTGAGCCCCAAACTTTAGCAATATTCTCAAACGTTTCCGTCGCCCATGCATGAATTGGAATCCCACTTATGGCAAACCACACCCTTTTCATCGACATCTGGATATATGGTGACCATGGGCGTAAATCCACAAACCATCGATCCAGTCCTGTACACGAAAGAATTTCTTCACTGTCGCATGAGTCATTTGGCATTAGGAGGACCATTCTCCCCGTCATATGCATGATCGAAAAGCCCCTAGCATTATTCTCATTTAATTCCATCGCCATTCTGTCAATTGAGATTGAATTAAGCCTCCATTCTACAACACAATTTTTCAAAATTTCCAATTTGTCACCATCGATCGCCCCTTGAATCCTCCTTGTCTGTGGTTGATTCTTTGCAGGGTTCACACTCCCACTCTCCGCTCGATCGTCTCTAAGTTTCTCCTTTCCCAACTTTGATTTTTTTCCCATCGAGGATTGGGGAATTTGATCACCCAATCGTTTCTTATGCCAAAATGAATCCCTCACTCCATCCCTAGCAAAAATCACCGTGATCAGCGATCCATACAATCGAAATCCATTCAATCACTCAATTACTCTATTCACAACTTGAATACTCGCCATCAGAACGAAACCGAACCGTGCTCTATCCCTTCCCTTTTTCTTAGGGATGAAGACATCTACCACCACTCCATGCCTATCAAAGACTTGCCACACCCCTTGCCAGTGCAATTGTGGCGGTAGATTCGATACGAATAGAGTCCATACCCGACGGTCGTTGTTCCTCTCGTGCTCTCGCCTATCCATCTAGTTTAGGAGTTTAAAGTTTTAATATTGTGATAAGTTTCCACATGTTTGTTTTAATAATATATGTAACTCCATCTTCCCGGTCCGGACGCTTGACCGATCCGAGTGGGCTACACGGGGATAACAGAGGCAAAACCCGTTAAGGCTCCACTTCGGTTACCGACCCAAGGAAAAATTTTCATTTATATTATCTTTTCTAGATGAGATATTAAATCCTATGTGAGGAAAAGCAACAGCGGAAGAAACAAGCGAGGCGAAACATCAAACTCATAATTAAAACAACCCATTTTAAACTTAACAGCAGGCCGTATCGATACACTAAGAGAGGGTATCGATACGCCTTGACTAGGTCAACAGCCCAAGGTCAAACCAGGGAGACCGTATCGGTACACAGGTTGACCGTACCGATATGCCCTGACTGGTCAACTTCTCATGGTCAACGATACAAGACCGTATCGATACACCCTAGACTCGTACCGATACGCTAAAATCTCGTCAAAAACTCAGATTTCCAGAGAGGATTTGGCGTATCGATACGCCCTCATGTATCGGTACGCTAGGCCAAACTTATGTCCCAAAGTGAAGGATCATATCGATGCGGCCCTTGGGCGTATCGATACGCCCTGCACTGCAACACTCAAATTTACAGCCAAAGACTCCAAAACACAACTCTAGATGCAATTTGAGACTTCCTTAGCCACATACAAACATACATACAACATTTAACAACCAATACTCCAGCATACGAGGCATCCAAAACGAACAAGAATCATACATTCAAAGGATTCATGCATTTACCAAAAGAAGACATATATTGCACATAAAAGGTTCATGCCTTAAACATCCATACATAAAACATTCATGGTAAGCAACTTAAACATGTCATACAATCCAAACATGGCATCAACAAGCCATACCAACATCAACATATTAAGGAGTCTAAACATGCTCCTAAACAACCAACAACATACATCAAAAGCACAAATCAACATCACATATCCCATTGCTTGACCATTACATCTCATAACTAAAAAGTCCATACTTGAAAGTTAAGATAGCACCACAAATCACACTTGGAGGCCCTCTTCTTGCACTAGCAACCCACGAACTACAGATCTGCATTGTCGAACAAAAGAGAGCGTAAGCATAAAGCTTAGTGAGGGTAAGCTCTTTAAAAAAAACCTCGACAATGCAGGGTCCAAGCACAAGCATACAACCAAGGTAGAATGCATGATCTTACCTTCGATCCACGTAAGCCAATATATAAATGATGCATGAACATAAACTCATACTATGCCATGCTCAACAAGTCCAAAACCACATCATATGTAAACACATATATATATAAATCCATATTGGCAACACATATCTCAATCATATTGGTACACATATCATCTCATATTGTCACCTAGCTATGACTCGAATACGCAGATAACACGTTGGAACTCACATCCAACAAAAACCATTACCTTACGGTAGGATTACACTCATCACCGTTCACGCGGAGGGGATTCCACTCATCCTCACGCCCCGTCGATGGGATTACACTCATCACCGACTAACACATATAAGAAGGTTTTCCGGGCGAACCCGTACTCCATCTTGATGACTACCATCACCAAGACCACGCGCGCATTTGACTCACGTGTGCACACTAAACATCCTAATGATCGATCATTGTACCCAAGCATACTAGTGCCAATACTAAACACAATCCACAACACCATTACATATCAACTTTCGTGCTTAGCACATACTCACCATGATCACCATCATGCACAAACCACATGCATATCACAATGCATCAATTCCATGCCTCAACATACATGTATAACACATTTATACATAGCCACCATAAACACAAATAATCACGAGGCATAAACAACAATTAGAGTGCAACCAAAGTCTCTAACTAAATCTTGGGATTACTACCACTCTAATCCCAACTCTAGGTGGGTCTACCAAGCCCGACCAAGTCCACATGCTTGAACCAAACACTCGAAAACCATTTAAAAACATTTAACCACTCACCGACTATTCTAATCTCAACCCACTAGCCGATCAAGCTTCCAACAATTCCAGATTTGTTCCTGATGCTTCACCAACACAATTTCTTGCTTCTAATCAACTCAACACAAATAAAAAAACCTCAAACCAGTTCACACAACAATGTAGCAAACTCGGAACAAAGCATAAAACACATGATTTCAAGCTATGAACAACTCCCAAAACCTCAATCCCGAGCAGCCATCATACACAGTCCAAAACTCATCATTTCAACCTTTTTAACACACTCAAATGCTTCCAAAACAACCCCTAACTATTACACTAACATCAGCTCTCAATTTCCAACATCAAGCACACCCAAAACTAGCTTTTAAACTCTTCAAAAACCCCATTAAAACCCAAACCCGGGAATCTTTATAAAACACTTTAAAATTCATATATGTTGGACCTTATAGGTTATAAAAAACTTATCTAACCTTAAATAATCAAAAGCTTTTGTTAAAGACAATAAAGCTTCAACCTTTGATAAAAACTTTGAAAACCCAAAATACAAAATACTTGGTTTTATGCAAAACTAATGGTACCAAAATGAAGAGGAAGATAAGGCCAAGTCAAAAACGAAGTTACCTTTCGAAAATCACCAACAAGGAGCAAAGGATGTGATGGAATAGTGAAATGGAGAGGAGTTCTCTTCTTTGTTGTGAAAATGAAGAAGTGAAGAGGGAAGAAGATGACAAAAGGGTGTTTTAAACAAAAAGGGGATTTTTAATTGAAAGACCATTTATTTACAATTTTATCATTAATGAGATGGCAATCTTCTTCCCTCTTCAATTTGATTTCCAAATCAATTTAAGTCCAACATAAAATGTTTGTTTTGAAATCACAAAGTCTGATTAATATTTTATTATTTTTAATTATGAAACCGAAACTCGAAACTGTATCACCCCAAAAATTACGCCCAAATTGTAAACCCTAGATTCGAAAAGTCCCTAATTTAGAAACATAATTTCTAAATCCCTAATTTTTAAAACCCTAATTTTCTATGATGGACAAAATATAAACTTTTATCAAACTTGTAAGTTAATATGAAATTTCTTAAAAGTTTAAGGATTGACTTCGTAAATAACCCTTTTATCAAATTGAATTTCAATTCAATTGGTTTTGACCGTATGTTTATTTTTATTTTTATTATTATTATTTAAATGTTATATATTTATATTTAGTACTTTAATTTTAAATTGGATTAGAATCCCTTCCTCCATTCATTTTCTTTTAAATATTTAATTTATTTTTATTATTTTCTATTTTATATCACTTTTATTATTTTACTTAAATTAGGTTTGCTCTCCCTATAAATATACACACACATAGTTCAAATAAGATCACCCCAAGAACCCTACTTTTTTTGTAGTTTCATGCCGCCAAAATCCCTTATCGATTTGCTAAATTCCTATGTAATAATCTCCACCGCTCTATACCTCTTCTTGTTCGTTAATTTCTTCAACACCATGTTTAGTCCGGTACCGATACAGTTGGATCCAATACTTCTGATCATGGAAAATCACATTATTATGTAGGTTGAGTATAGCTTGGCTAAGGTGTGTTTTCTTACTGTGCTACACGTTTTCTTTGTGTTGATGCATTATGGTTTGTATGGTTGACATCACATGCATATGATTTAAGAAAGTGTTTTAAGTATGATTTATGAAACATCGGATTTACGAAACTATGATTTATGGATTTATGGACTATGATTTATGGATTATGTTTATGGAATATCGGATTTACGGAATTGGTTTTCATGAAACTTGAATTTTAAACATCATATGTGTATGAGCATGGGTTGGGATTTGTAAGGAGGAAGTTTAGTGGTTTCACCCTTCGGGCTGAATTCCACCTCGGATTGGCGGACGTAGGGAGGGGGTTATGGTAACCTTCCTCATTTATGGCGGACGTAGTTGGGTGCATTGCATTACGCTTGTGATATTGTATCTTGTTTTCAAAGGATTTTAAGAAAATAATATTGTTTTATGATTATGGTTTTCTTGCACTTTAGAGACACACTAAGCTCTTTAGCTTACTCCCCATAGTTTTCTCTTACAGATATTTTTGGGCTTTAGGCGACGTGGTACTTGGAGGATCTCAAATTTTGAGGACAAAATTTCTTTTAAGGGTGGGAGAGTTGTAACACCCCAAAAATTACGCCCAAATTGTAAACCCTAGATTCGAAAAATCCCTAATTTAGAAACATAATTTCTAAATCCCTAATTTTTAAAACCCTAATTTTCTATGATGGACTAAATATAAATTTTTATCAAACTTGTAAGTTAATATGAAATTTCTTGAAAATTTAAGTATTGACTTCGTAAATAACCCTTTTATCAAATTGAATTTCAATTCAATTGGTTTTTACCGTATGTTTATTTTTATTATTATTATTTAAATGTTATATATTTATATTTAGTACTTTAATTTTAAATTGGATTAGAATCCCTTCCTCCATTCGTTTTCTTTTAAATATTTAATTTATTTTTATTATTTTCTATTTTATATCACTTTTATTATTTTACTTAAATTAGGTTTGCTCTCCCTATAAATATACACACACATAGTTCAAATAAGATCACCCCAAGAACCCTACTTTTTTTATAGTTTCATGCCGCCAAAATCTCTTATCGATTTGCTAAATTCCTATGTAATAATCTCCACCGCTCTATACCTCTTCTTGTTCGTTAATCCCTTCAACACCATGTTTAGTCTGGTACCGATACAGTTGGATCCAATACTTCTGATCATGGAAAATCACATTATTATGTAGGTTGAGTATAACTTGGCTAAGGTGTGTTTTCATACTCTGCTACACGTTTTCTTTGTGTTGAAGCATTATGGTTTGTATGGTTGACATCACATGCATATGATTTAAGAAAGTGTTTTAAGTATGATTTATGAAACATCAGATTTACGAAACTATGATTTATGGATTTATGGACTATGATTTATGGATTATGTTTATGGAATATCAGATTTACGGAATTGGTTTTCATGAAACTTGAATTTTAAACATCATATGTGTATGAGCATGGGTTGGGATTTGTAAGGAGGAAGTTTAGTGGTTTCACCATTCAGGCTGAATTCCACTTCGGATTAGCAGACGTAGGGAGGGGGTTATGGGAACCTTCCTCATTTATGGCGGACGTAGTTGGGTGCATTGCATTACGCTTGTGATATTGTATCCTGTTTTCAAAGGATTTTAAGAAAATAATATTGTTTTATGATTATGGTTTTCTTGCACTTTAGAGACACACTAAGCTTTTTAGCTTACTCCCCCATAGTTTTCTTTTACAGATATTTTTGGGCTTTAGGCGACGTGGTACTTCGAGGATCTCAAATTTTATTTGGTTATTTTATTATTCAGTACGAAATTATTTTAGTTTAATCCGATTTCTATTTATTATTTTGGGACATGGATGTAATTTTAGACAATTTATGATTTGGGATTATTTTTAGCATTCATTTACTATTATTTTAATTCAGAAATTTTATACAATCATTCGAACACTTATTATGGTATTTATATTTATATTATTAAATTTATGATATTTTATTTTAATTAATGTATAATTTTCAAAATAAGATTTATTGAGGGAAAAGTTTTCAATTGTAACTTTTTAAATTCGGTATTTTCTCATAGACCGGGTTTAAGGGGTTACATTTAGTGGTATCAGAGCTAAGTTCAACCCTCGGACTGTGAGGCTCACTTAAAATTTTAAGTCGAAAATGATTTTTGCATGCATATTAAATGTTTTGGGGTAAAATGGGATTTTTTTGATAAATTTATTATTTTAAAGAATTAAAGATATGTTTTGAATAGAAACTCCAAGTATCAACTCTAATTCTAGGATTGTCCTTTTTGTAGATATATTACCATGTCACCTCGTAGGATCTCTAGATTAGCGATTGATCGTGATCATACTTGTTCTTATGAAATTGAGATCAATGTCTATCTGAAAGCCATGAGTTGTCATTTGTGACCTGATCTAAAATGTCTTTTTAAATTTTTTATCAAAACCTCTATTTTTTTAAGTATGTCATTGGTCTGAAAATTTTGAGGACAAAATTTCTTTTAAGGGTGGGAGAGTTGTAACACCCCAAAAATTACGCCTAAATTGTAAACCCTAGATTCGAAAAATCCCTAATTTAGAAACATAATTTCTAAATCCCTAATTTTTAAAACCCTAATTTTCTATGATGGACTAAATATAAATTTTTATCAAACTTGTAAGTTAATATGAAATTTCTTGAAAGTTTAAGTATTGACTTTGTAAATAACCCTTTTATCAAATTGAATTTCAATTCAATTGGTTTTTACCGTATGTTTATTTTTATTATTATTATTATTATTTAAATGTTATATATTTATATTTAGTACTTTAATTTTAAATTGGATTAGAATCCCTTCCTCCATTCGTTTTCTTTTAAATATTTAATTTATTTTTATTATTTTATATTTTATATCACTTTTATTATTTTACTTAAATTAGGTTTGCTCTCCCTATAAATATACACACACATAGTTCAAATAAGATCACCCCAAGAACCCTACTTTTTTTATAGTTTCATGCCCCCAAAATCCCTTATCGATTTGCTAAATTCCTATGTAATAATCTCCACCGCTCTATACCTCTTCTTGTTCGTTAACCCCTTCAACACCATGTTTAGTCCGGTACCGATACAGTTGGATCCAATACTTCTGATCATGGAAAATCACATTATTATGTAGGTTGAGTATAGCTTGGCTAAGGTGTGTTTTCTTACTGTGCTACACGTTTTCTTTGTGTTGATGCATTATGGTTTGTATGGTTGACATCACATGCATATGATTTAAGAATGTGTTTTAAGTATGATTTATGAAACATCGGATTTACGAAACTATGATTTATGGATTTATGGACTATGATTTATGGATTATGTTTATGGAATATCGGATTTACGGAATTGGTTTTCATGAAACTTGAATTTTAAACATCATATGTGTATGAGCATGGGTTGTGATTTGTAAGGAGGAAGTTCAGTGGTTTCACCCTTCGGGCTGAATTCCACTTCGGATTGGCGGACGTAGGGAGGGGGTTATGGGAACCTTCCTCATTTATGGCGGATGTAGTTGGGTGCATTGCATTACGCTTGTGATATTGTATCCTGTTTTCAAAGGATTTTAAGAAAATAATATTGTTTTATGATTATGGTTTTCTTGCACTTTAGAGCCACACTAAGCTCTTTAGCTTACTCCCCCATAGTTTTCTCTTACAGATATTTTTGGGCTTTAGGCGATGTGGTACTTGGAGGATCTCAAATTTTATTTGGTTATTTTATTATTTAGTACGAAATTATTTTAGTTTAATCAGATTTCTATTTATTATTTTGGGACATGGATGTAATTTTAGACAATTTATGATTTGGGATTATTTTTAGCATTCATTTACTATTATTTTAATTCAGAAATTTTATACAATCATTTGAACACTTATTATGGTATTTATATTTATATTATTAAATTTATGATATTTTATTTTAATTAAAGTATAATTTTCAAAATAAGATTTTTGAGGGAAAAGTTTTCATTTGTAACTTCTTAAATTCGGTATTTTCTCATAGATCGGGTTTAAGGGGTTACAGAAACATTATTTTAATATTATTTTCACCGGACCTCCAAACTCGGGTATTACAATATAAATAGGGAGGTGAATCAGGTAGTAGATGTATTGGCTAAGGGTGGGATTGAGCGTAAGCAATGGATTTGGGTAGTCCGTTGAGGTTTTTTGGCGTTTTTTCTGGTCTTTGATGGCTTTGGTACTCTTTTCCTCCACCTAGGCTTAGTCAGAGGTTTTTAACGATGCCGGAGTTCATCTTGGTATTGTATGATTTTCTTTAATAATAATCATATTGTTATCGATCAAAAAAATATTCAAATTACAAAATATAAATCCTAAAAATATTTAAATTAAATAAAAGAGATAATTCCCAAGTCTTTATCAAAATCCTGGTCGATAAGCTATCATCCCGAATCCGATAAGCTATCGGAATATCCTGATAAGTTTTCACTTCTGCCGCCACGTCATCATCCGATCATCACTGTTGCTGACATCATCCTCCCGTGCTACTGACATCATCCGCTGACGTGTCGCCGAGTCAGTGTATTCATGCCCACTAATCCAGCCATGAATCAAAAAATTGCAGATTTTGGCCTTTTTCGTAATATTTCGCAGTAGCGAGGTCCTGCACAGTAAATCACGTAATGAGCCATAATTCAGCACCACAAAACAACTAATTGAGCATAATTAACATGAAAATAGTGATAAAACTAGTCACTAATCACGGAGATCACCCAATCCAAAACTACCTAAACCTATGATAAGCATTTGTGTAGCCACACAAAGGGCTAGAAGATAAAAAAAAATTCTTACAAGAATAATACCAATTTGATTAGCTACATAAATTATTACAGAAAGTACATAATTTGTTACAATAAATGTAAGGAAAAGGGTAACTTCACAATTTCTTACACGAGATCACCCAATCCAAAACAAGCTCAACTTATCGTAAGGATTTGTGTAGCCACATAAAGGGATACAAGATAACCTTTTTTTTCTACAAAAATAATGAAAATTTAAGTAGCTACATATAATATAACAAGATATACATAATTTGTTACAACAAATGTGTGACTACACAAATTCTTACCTGAGATCACCCAATCCAAAAATTCCCCAACCTATGGTAAGCATTTGTGTAGCCACACAAAGGGCTAGAACATAACCTTTTTTTTCTTACAATAATAATGAGAATTTGAGTAGCTACATAAATTTTTACAAAAAGTACATAATTTTTTACAATACATGAAAGGAAAAGTGTAACTTCACAATTTCTTACTTGAGATCAACTAATCCAAAACGAGCTCAACTTATCGTAAGGATTTGTGTAGCCACAAAAAGGGATACAAGATAACCTTTTTCTTACAAAAATAATGAGAATTTAAGTAGCTACATAAATTATTACAGGATATACATAATTTGTAACAAGAAATATAAGGAAAAGTGTAACTACACTATTTCTTACCCGAGATCACCAAATCCAAAACAAGTTTAACCTATGGTAAGCATTTGTGTAGCCATAGAAAGGGTTAAAAGATAATATTTTTTTATTACAAAAATAATGAGAATTTAAGTAGATACATAAAATATTACAAGATAAACATAATTTGTTACAGGAAATGTGTGACTACACAATTTCTTACCTGAGATCACCCAATCCAAAACTACCTCAACCTACCGTAAGCATTTGTGTAGCCAGACAAAGGGATAGAAGATAACCTTTTTTCTTACAACAATAATGAGAATTTGAGCAGCTACATAAATTATTACAGAAAGTACATAATTTGTTACAATAAATGTAAGGAAAAGTTTAACTACACAATTTTTGACCTGAGATCACCAATCCAAAACTAGCTCAACTTATGGTTAGCATTTGTGTAGGCAAACAAAGTGTTACATGATAACCTTTCTTCTTACAAAAATAATAAGAATTTACGGAACTATATAAAATATTACAAGATATATATAATTTGTTACATGAAATGTAAAGAAAAGTGTAACTATACAATTTTTTACCCGAGATCACCCAATCTAGAACGAGCTCAATTTATGGTAAACATTTGTGTAGCTACACAGAGGGTTACAAGATTACCTTTTTTCTTACAAAGATAATTAAAATTTGAGTAGTTACACATATTATTGTAGAATATATATAATTTGTTACAGGAATTGTAAGGAAAAAGTGTAACTACACAATTTCTTACCCGAGATCACCCAATC
This sequence comes from Hibiscus tridactylites, assembly GCA_958450335.1. NCBI lineage: Eukaryota > Viridiplantae > Streptophyta > Magnoliopsida > Malvales > Malvaceae > Hibiscus > Hibiscus tridactylites. Next base: position 17,141,898 of record OY288285.1, on the reverse strand, counting down.
CAAAACGAGCTCAACTTATGGTAAGCATTTGTGTAGCCATAGGAAGGACTACAAGATAACCTTTTTTTCTTACAAAAATAATGAGAATTTAAGTAGATACATAATATAGTACAAGATATACATAATTTGTTACTGAAATGTAACGAAATGTGTGACTACACAATATCTTACCGGAGATCATCCCATCCAAAACTACCTAAAACTATAGTAAACATTTTTGTAGCCACACAATGGGCTAGTTGATAACCTTTTTTCTTACAACAATAATTAGAATTTGAGTAGCTACATAAATTATTACAGAAAGTACATAATTTGTTACAATAAATGTAAGGAAAAGTGTAACTACATAATTTCTTACGCGGGATCGCTCAATCCAAAACGAGCTCAACTTATGGTAAGTATTTGTGTAGCCACACAAAGGGTTACAAGATAACCTTTTTTTTCTTACAAAAATAATAAAAATTTGAGTTGATACATAAATTATTGTAGAATATATATACTTTGTTACAAGAAATGTAATACAAAAAGTGTAACTACAAAATTTCTTACCTGAGATCATCCATAACAAAACGAGCTCAACTTATGGTAAGCATTTGTGTAGCTTAGAAAGGGCTACAAGATAAACTTTTTTTCTTACAAAAATAATGAGAATTTAAGCAGTTACAAAAAATATTACAAGATATACATAATTTGTTACATGAAATGTGTGACTACACAATTTCTTACCGCAGATCACCCAATCCAAAACTACCTAAACCAATGGTAAGCATTTGTGTAGCCACACAAAGAGCTAGAAGATATCTTTTTTTTTTCTTAAAACAATCATAAGAATTTGAATAGCTACATATATTATTACATAATTTACATAATTTGTTACAACAAATGTAAGGAAAAATATATCTACACAATTTCTTACCCGAGATCATCCAATCCAAAACGAGCTCAACTTATCGTAAGGATTTGTGTAGCCACAGAAAGGGATACAAGAAAACCTTTTTTCTTAAAAAATAATGAGAATTTAAGTAGCTACATTAATTATTACAGGATATACATAATTTGTTACAAGAAATATAAGGAAAAGTGTAAGTACACTATTTCTTATCTGAGATCACCAAATCCAAAACCAGTTCAACTTATGGTAAGCATTTGTGTAGCCACAGAAAAGGTTACAAGATAACCTTTTTTTCTTACGAAAATAATGAGTATTTAAGTAGATACATAAAATATTACAAGATAAACATAATTTGTTACAGGAAATGTGTGACTACACAATTTCTTACATGTGATCACCCAATCTAAAACTACCTCAACCTACCGTAAGCATTTGTGTAGCCACACAAAGGACTAGAAGATACCTTTTTTTTCTTACAACAATAATGAGAATTTGAGCAGCTACATAAATTATTACAGAAAGTACATAATTTGTTACAATAAATGTAAGGAAAAGTTTAACTACACAATTTTTGACCTGAGATGACCAATCAAAAACGAGCTCAACTTATGGTAAGCATTTCTGTAGGCAAACAAAGTGTTACATGATAACCTTTTTTTAAAAAAAATAATAATAAGAACTTGTTACTGAAATGTAACGAAATGTGTGACTACACAATATCTTACCGGAGATCACCCCATCCAAAACTACCTAAACCTATGGTAAGCATTTTTGTAGCCACACAAAGGGCTAGATGATACCCTTTTTTCTTACAACAATAATTAGAATTTGAGTAGCTACATAAATTATTACAGAAAGTGCATAATTTGTTACAGTAAATGTAAGGAAAAGTGTAACTACATAATTTTTTACGGGAGATCACTCAATCCAAAACGAGCTCAACTTATGATAAGCATTTGTGTAGATACATAAATTTCTTACAAAAATAATAAAAATTCGAGTAGATACATAAATTATTGTAGAATATATATAATTTGTTACTAGAAATGTAATGCAAAAAGTGTAACTACAAAATTTCTTACCCGTGATCATCCATTCCAAAACGAGCTCAACTTATGGTAAGCATTTGTGTAGCATAGAAAGGGCTACAAGATAAACTTTTTTTTTCTTACAAAAATAATGAGAATTTAAGTAGCTACAAAAATATTACAAGATATACATAATTTGTTACATGAAATGTGTGACTACACAATTTCTTACCGCAAATCACCCAATCCAAAACTACCTAAACCAATGGTAAGCATTTGTATAGCCACACATTTGTGCTAGAAGATATCTTTTTTTTCTTAAAACAATCATAAGAATTTGAATAGCTACATATAGTGTTACATAAACTACATAATTTGTTACAACAAATGTAAGGAAAAATATAACTACACAATTTCTTACCCGAGATCACCCAATCCAAGTTGAGTTCAACTTATGGTAAGCATTCGTGGAGCAACATAAAGGGCTACAAGATAACATTTTTTCATGCAAAAATAGTCAGAATTTAACTAACTACATAAATTATTATAGTATGTACATAATTTCTTACATGAAATGTAAGGTAAAGTGTAACTAAACAATTTTCTACCGGAGTTCACCCAATCCAAAACTACCTCAACCAATGGTAAGCATTTGGGTAGCCACACAAAGTGTTGGAAGATAAACGTTTTTCTTACAACAATAATGATAATTTGAGTAGCAACATAAATTATTACAGAAAGTACATAATTTGTTACAATAAATGTAAGGAAAAGTGTAACTACACAATTTCTTACCCGAGATCACCCAATCCAAAATGAGCTCAAATTATGGCGAGAAATTGTGTAGCCACAAAAGGGCTACAAGATAACATTTTTTTCTTAAAAAAATAATGATAATTTAAGTAGCTACATAAATTATTACAGGATATACATAATTTATTACAAGAAATATAAGGAAAAGTGTAACTACTCAATTTTTTACACGAGATCACCCAATTCAAAACGAGTTCAACATATGATAAGCATTTGTGTAGCCACAGAAAGGGCTACAGAAAGGGCTAAAAGTAGCTACATAAAATATTACAAGATATACATAATTTATTACAAGAAACGTATGGAAATGTGTGACTACATAATTTCTTACCTAAGATCACCTAACTAAAAACTTCCTCAACCTATGGTAAGAATTTGTGTAGCCATACAAAGGGCTAGAAGATAACATTTTTTACAACCAAAATGAGAATTCAAGTAGCTACATAAATTATTACAGAAAGTACATAATTTGTTACAATAAATGTAAGGAAAAGTTTAACTACACAATTTTTTAACCGAGATCACCCAATCCAAAACGAGCTCAACTTATGGTAAGCATTTGTGGAGCCATACAAAGGTTTACATGCTAACCTCTTTTCTTACAAAAATAATGATAATTTACGTAACTCTATAAAATTTACAAGATTTATGTAATTTGTTACAAGAAATGTAAAGAAAAGTGTAACTATACAATTTCTTACCTGAGATCACCCAAACCAAAACTTGCTCAACTTATGATAAGCATTTGTTTAGCCACACAAAGGGTTACAAGATAACCTTTTTCTTACAAAAATAATGAAAATTCGAGTAGCTATATAAATTATTGTAGAAGATATATAATTATTTTGGAGGAAATGTAAGGAAAAGGTGTAACTACACAATTTCTTACTCGAGATCACCCAATCCAAAATGAGCTCAAGTTATGGTAAGCATTTGTGTAGCCATATAAAGGGCTACAAGATAACCTTTTTTCTTAAAAATATAATGAGAATTTAAGTAGCTACATAAAATATTACAAGATATACATATTTTTTACATGAAATGTGGGGAAATGTGTCACTACACAATTTCTTACCGGAGATCACCAATCCAAAACTACCTCAACGTATGGTAAGCATTTTTGTAGCCACATAAAGAGCTAAAAGATAACTTTTTTTCTTAATACATTCATAAGAATTTGAGTAACTACATATATTATTACATAAACTACATAATTTGGTACAATAAATGTAAGAAAAAGTGTAACTACACAATTTCTTACAAGAGATCACCCAATCCAAAACGAGCTCAACTTATGGTAAGCATTTGTGTAGCCACAGAAAGGGCTACAAGATAACCTTTTTTTCTTACAAAAATAATGAAAATTTAATAGCTACATAAATTATTGCAGGATATACATAATATCTTACATGAAATGTAAGGTAAAGTGTAACTAAACAATTTCCAACCGGAGATCACCCAATCTAAAATTACCTCAACCAATGGTAAGCATTTGTGTAGCCACACAAAGGGCTAGAAGATAAACTTATTTCTTACAACAATAATGTGAATTTGGCAGCTACATAAATTATTACAGAAAGTACATAGTTTGTTACAGTAAATGTAAGGATAAGTGTAACTACACAATTTCTTACCCGAGATCACCCAATCTAAAACGAGCTCTAAGATAACTTTTTTTCCTACAAAAATAATAAGAATTTACGTAGCTACATAAAATATTACAGGATATACATAATTTGTTACAGGAAATTTAAAGAAAAGTGTAACTACACAATTTCTTACCCAAGATCATCCAATCCAAAAGGAGCTCAACTTATTGTAAGCATTTGTGTAGCCACACAAAGGGTTACAAGATAACATTTTTTCTTACAAAAATAATGAAATTTTTAGTAGCTACAAAAATTATTACATAATATACATAATTTGTTACAAGAAATGTAAAAAAACTACACAAATTCTTACCAAGTTTATAAGAATTTATGTAGTTACACCAATTCTTACCAGTCCAACACAAATTCTTACAAAAATAGTAAGAATTTATGTAGCGCCTCATTTTAGGCTCACCGTATCCCACCTCATTTTAGAATTCCCTATTCTTCTCACTATCTTGTTTAATATATACTATATTCACACACACTAGTAAATACTAAATTAAGAAAAATTGTAATTAATATATAATTTATAAAACCAGGTTGATAAAAGTAAAAGTTTTCACGAGGTATTGTCGTATTGAGTATTTCTTAATGTTCTTGTTTTAATTTTTTGAACAGCCTAAAGGTGATTAGAAGGTAATATCTGTTCATATATATTCTTAACCCTTTGAGAAGGCGCATACACCATGTAGACAAAGCGATTTGAACCTATGTCTCTTAAGATGCAATATCCGCTTTTCCACTAGGACACTTGTTGGGTTCATGTTTTAAATTATTTTAGATGAATATGTTTGTATATTCCAATATCAAGAATGAAAATTTGCTATAAAAACATTATAGTTTGTACAATATATCTATGAAAAAACAAGATTGTACACAGGGAGGTAAAAACATGTAATCGAATGAGTTTCAGGTCGAGTTCTGTCAGGCTAGGTCAAATCGGATACAAGTCATTTCAGGTTGATTTGATGTTTTGACTCGAGTCGAGTGTCGGTCAATTTCAGGTTGGGCTCATTTCAGGTTGGGTCAAAACGGTTCAGGTCCGAATCAATTAATTGACGAGTTAATTCGACCTCGAGTGGACTTCAAGTCGGGTTCATTTCAAGTCGATTTCCTTTTAGGTCGGGTTCATTTCAGGTCGGGTTAATTCAGGTTTCAAATTTGTATTAAGTTTGAGTTTGGTATAAATAGTCGATAAACTTTGGGTTGGGTCATTTCAAGTGAATCATTTAGCGCATTTCACGAACATGAATCACATTAAAATAAATATTAGGGACTAGAATGAACAAAAATATCATCATATTTAAAATATTGGACTAAATTACAAAAATTAGAAATAAATAAGGGTCGATTTTGGCTAAAAATAAAATATTAGGGACTAGAGTAAACAAAAATTCCAAGATATTAAAAATATTGGAATAAATTACAAAATATAAAATAAATAGGGGTTAATTTTGGTTTAAAATAATTTTTTTGTGACTAACATGAACAAAAATATCATTATATTGAAAATATTGGACTAAATTACAAAAAATGAATAGAGGTCAATTTCGACTAAAAATTAAATTTTAGGTACTAGAATAAACAAAAATATTATTGGACTAAATTTCCAAAAATACAAAAAATATGGGGAAATTTTCACTAAAATTAAATTGTAGGGACTAGAATAAAAAAATATAATTCGACTAAATTACAAAAAATAGAAATATATATGGGTCAACTTCGGCTAAAAATAAAGTTTTACGGACTAGAATGAACAAAAATATCATCATATAAAAAAACATTGGACTTGATTACAAAAATTTAAAATAAATAGGGTCAATTTCGGCTAAAAAATTAGGGACTAATATGAACAAAAATATATCCCTAAATTGAATTAGGGATACTTGTGACTAAATTAAACTTAAAAGTGGATATTAGGACTAAAATGCAAACGAAACATGACCTAAAGGGTGATTAATTTCTAACCTAAATAATATGCGGCTTATTCCTCCCTCTAAAATTTTATCATTTCCCTCTCTTTTTTACCAATTATCTATTTTTTTAATTAAAATGAGGGGGGGGGGGGGGGGGGGAGAGCCCACATGATTTTTTAGGTTAAAGGATTTTTTTCAGCACTTCTGACTTTAGATGTTTTTCATTTAAGTCCCAAATTTTTAATTTTAGGTTTAAATTTAATTTAATTGAGTTCAAATTTAGATTAATTTAAATAAAATTCCACATTTAGCTTTAGAATTCTTTTAATTATGTTCGTGATTTATGCTTCTAGGTTTTAATTTAGCTCAATTAGATCCTGAGTTTAATAAGTTAATTCAATTCGTCCATTATTATTATTATTATTATTATTATTATTATTATTATTATTATAAATTTTGATTTGATAAAATTATACACAAGATTTTGATTTGGATGTAAACATGTAATTGTACACATGAAAGTTGAAACTTTAATTTAGCTCAATTGTACACATGAAGTTCTAATTTCAAATTTAAATGCATAAATTAGAAAGTTGAATCAGAATTAATCCCGTAAATCAATAACCCTAAACTAAACCATAAACCATTAATATTAAACCCAAAACCATAAACCTTAAGGAATCAAAATTAATTTCATAAACCAATAACCATAAGCTAAACCATAAACCATTAATATTAAACCATAAAACAATGATACTAAACCCTAAACCTTAAAGATTCCAAGTTAATCACATAAAACAATAACGCCATCTTTACTTTATTAGATTAAATTATAAAAATTAGAAATAAAAATTGGTAAATTTTAGTTAAAAATAAATTTTTAGAGACTAAAATAAAAAAAATATCATCATATTAAAATATTGGTGTAGCGACGTTTTTTTTTAAAACTAATTTTAAATATCCTGATCTTTTGAAAAAGATTTTGTTTGAAAGGGAAGTTTTTTTTTCCAAAAATTCGAGTTTCGAAAAAACGATAAAAATTTGGAGTCGCCACCGGCCACTAAGGTAGGCCGGACACCATAAAACCAAAGATTCATTTTGAAAAGGGTTCGAGAGTTGGTTACGTGTGGGGAAGGATTAACACCCCCATCACGCCCGAAAATCGATACTAAAATATTTGTTGTCTTTAATCGATGGAAATTATTTAAAGTAAATTTAATTAGATGTTCTTAACTAAAAATCTGACTCTAATTTTACTGGCTTTATCAAATTGTTGCTTTAGAATTAATTAGGCATTTAATTAATAAGGATGACAATACATTGAACCATATATTAAACTGACATCATATAAGTCTGACTCCCGTGTTAATTTATGGTTCGACTTTTGTACATCACCTTTAAGCATGATGCAAACATTTAAGAATGATATTATGTTATTTATCTTTTTAAATTATTGCTTACCTTGAGACGATAAAGATTAACCCAAATATTTGGTCAAGATCCATTGAGTTCGGACTGTTTCCACACAAATATCGAGATTAATAGATACCTCTCTTTTGTATGGTTTAAATTGATTAATTAACATTCCAAGCCATTAAAGGTCACATGGATGACAAATATAAATCCATGTCATAGAAAAGCTTTAAGGTAAACACAAAAAGCCCACCCAAGGTCCTATCCCTAAAGGCTCAAATTATGGGAGTCTGATTAGTGATCTAATTATTAATTAGGTGATCCTAATATTAACCCCAAATTGATTGTGCCCTAAAAACTAGGAGGCCCTAGTAAATTATGAATTATCTTGTACCATGTCCATCTAAATTTTATATTAGCTTTACCCTAAAAAAATAATTAAGAAATGTTTAACCGGTTTAATGTACTTAATATTCGCCCCAATAAGGCAAGGACAAATTAATTTAATTAAACTAGTTAAAGCTCTGAACTCTATTAAAGCCCTAAACTTAAACCGACTTAATTGTACGAACCACGCTCGTTTGAAACATGCACACGATTCGAAACAATTAAATCGACCCTATCTAAAATTACATAAAATGCCCAATCTAACTAACCCAAGCCCACCTAAACTAAGCAAGGCCCCCCAACCTTAATCCTAATATTCTAAGCCCCCAAGGCTCAAGCTCATAGATAGAAACTCATTACACATTCTATATTAACAATATATTATATATAATACTATACTATATATTTCTAAAAAATATACTATACATACTTTAAAAGGATTCACATGACGCTTTTATATATATATATATATATATATTATAGAGAATTTACGTGATATTTTAAAAAGAGTATATTGTATTTCATAAAACATATATTTCTTTTTACAAAAACCTATATGTTACACATTTTACAAGAAAAAAAAAAACTATAAATCATATACTTTGCTAAAACTATAAATTATATCCATTATAAAGTTACATGCTACATTACGTGCCAATTTACATATTATACGAAAAACTTTATATTATACATATTATATTATTTAAATCTTACATTATAAAAAGGGTATCACATAAGACATATATTACATATATGATAACTACACATATTCATACCATCAACCATAACCATAATCACAACAAATATTATACATTTCGCATATCACATAATAAAAAGTAAAAAAAAAACTAAAATTAAAGAAATTAAAATGCAGTGGCAGAAACTAAAGATGCGTGAATAATGAAGAACACTGTAACATGGACTAAAAACGGAAACATAAACTAGGGGGAAACGGGTGATTGGACCACTACAGGTCGACTCCAGGACGACATTGTAAAGTATATTGAAACTGTAAAGACAAGAAAGACGATTTCGAAATGCGGAAGCCCTTATGTGCGTAAACAGCGCGACGCGGAAGGATCAAAAACATGATTAAGCCAATTTTAAAACGTTAAAACATTATAAAAATGCATTTTAATCGCTTCGGACCCCTTTTGCAAACCCTAAAACGCAACCTCTTGACCTTGACCTTAAAATGTCGACCGACGCTAATCGGCAGCCGACAAACCCCTAAACACCTAAAAAGCCTTCTTTTCTACATTTTAAAACTCAACCAGCACCCGAAATTTAAAAAAAATACTCCCTCTCTTTCGATTTGAAGAAAATAGAAACCAAAAAACCCCTCTTTTTTAGAACCGAAAGGAAAAAAACTCCTTTTTTATTTGTCTCCCTCGACCGAATCACCATGCACAACCACTAAAGGGGCCGGAAGGATTGTCAATGGTGAGGGAGAGAAAACAATGCACAAAGCCGAAAACGGCGAAGGTAAAATGACTAACCCTAGGTTTTTATGAATGTGCTATGCGGAGATGAAAACGAAAATGTCGATTACCTCCAAACTTGCTCTCTGCTTGTATTTCTTTTCTTTTGAATTCTTGACCCCATTACAATGAGTTTTCCTTCGACTTTTATAGCTGAATTTGTGTTTCTACAAAAGAAGAAAAGAAATGAAATGGAAATTCTCTTTTGGCTCGTACTGTTCTTTTGGTCGGATTCATGTGCGGCTCTACTTTGAATATTTTTACGCCCTCTGCCTTTTTTTCTTTTTCGCCCTTTACACCGTTGTATTTTCTGATTATTTTCTTTTTCCTTTGCACGCGTGGCTTGTACGGCTGAGACGAGGGAAGTCAGCGATGAGAAGTAGGCCTCTGACGTGACTCTTGATGCGACAAGACAGCAACGTGACGTCGAGCTACTGGTTTTTTCTGCCCAAGTGGTAGTGATCGTGGCCCTAGAGGAGTCGAAAGGTTGATCGGGTGAGTCGCACGCGTGCGTGGATGAAGTCAAAGGTCACACGCGAGGCATGTGGGGAGTTTCAACTGTCGCTCATAGGTGCATGGGCTGAAATGCAAAAGCGCACGTGGGCACGTGGGGAATTTAGAAGGACGCTCCTTCAATCTGGGCCATCTGATCGCGAGCCAGATCGGACGGTTGGGATCTCGCGGCACCAGGGCAAAGAGAATAAAATTAGGGCTTCTTCCATCATGGACCATTTGGACTGTTCGATCAACAACCCTTGATCTGACGGTCCAGATACAGCTGCGCACAAGCAAAAGAGAGGACCATCAGATTAGGACTAGGGTCTTTTGATTTTGGGCCAAACGAGCAAAGTGTGTAATAAGTATAACATTTTTTTGGGTTTTGTGTAAATGTATAAATGGGCTTTATAATATATGTATGGGTTGATTTATTTATTATTGGGTTTCATTTAGATTAATATACTTTATAATTCTTCTTTCTTTTCTTATTTTAATTTAATAACAGAAATAATAATAATAATAACAACAACAAAAACAACAACAACAACAACAACAATAATAATAATAACAACAACAACAACAACAATAATAACAATAACAATAACAATAACGATAACGATAACGATAACGATAACGATAAGGATAACGATAACGATAACGATAACGATAACAATAACAATAACAATAACAATAACAATAACAATAACAATAACAATAACAATAACAATAACAATAACAATAACAATAGCAATAATAACATGATATAAATGATAGTAATATAACATACTAATATTTTGGGTTTTCAATCATATAATAGCATGATAATAAATAGCAACCTACGTAATACTAGTAATAATCTTTTTGGCTTGAATAAGAAAACATATATATATATATATATATATATTATGAACTAGTCAAGGTTAAGAAAAGCCCTTTATTGCAAGGTAAAATAAAAAAACATTTTTACCCCATACAAAATTAGTGAATACAGTTGCCCATCTTTGCTTATCCTTGTGTAATAAGAATAAAGCAAAGACCATAAGCACTAATTTTGTCCCACTTCCCTGTTTGAAGATTCTGAGCTACGAGTTCCTCATATATAGAACTATTCACCTCTCCTCTTCCTCAAAAGTCGGAGCTATAAGTATTTGTCTCTTGTGCCCCGAAGTCTTAGAGCTATGAGTATCTACCTCCTTCGCTCTGTAAACCTTGACATGGCGAATTTGAAACCCTTCGCCTGAAATCCTTGAGCTTTGAGTATCTGCCTCTTTCGCTCTAAAAACCTTGAGCTATGAGTATCTGTCTCCTTCGATCCAAAATCCTTGACCTATGAGTATCTGTCTCCTTTGCTCTGAAATCTTGACATGGCGAGTCTGAAATCCTTCGCCTAAAATCCTTGAGCTTTGAGTATTTACCTCTTTCGCTCTAAAATCCTGACGCGGCGAGTCTGAAATCCTTCACCCGAAATCCTTGAGCTCTGAGTATCTGCCTTCTTCGCTCTGAAATTCTTTCTAGGTTTTTGCTTTGTCGTTTACTCCTCCTCTTAGAAAGGGCCCAATCTATCTTTCAGATATACTCTCTTCTTTAAGTCCCTTGATCTTGATTTTCTCTTGCTTTCCTCTTCTTCTTTTTCTTTGTAATGGTGGCGCCTCCTCTCTCTCCTCGGGTCCACCCTTTATGCTCCCTATGTTTCTTGATTTTCTTAACCTCTTGCTCTAGAGCGTCTTTACAAGTTTTCACTTTAGAGACTTTTCTTTTTCTTTTTCTATTTTCCTTCTTTTTCTTTTCTCTTCTTCTCTTCTTTTCCTTTCTCTCTTTTTCCTTTTTCCTTCTTTCTTTTTCTTTCTTTTTTCTTTCTTTCTTTCCTTCTTTTTTTTCCTTTTTTTTTATTTTCTCTCATTTTTTTTCTTTTTATTCCTCTCTTTTCTTCTTCTTTCTTTTTCTTTTCTTCTTTTCTTCTTTTTCTTTTCTTTTCCATTCTCTCTCTCTCTTTCTTTCCGGCGATCTTTTCCTTCTCCACGGCTAAACGAGTCCCCCTCCTTGGAAACTTCTTTGAATCTTTGTTAGCTAAGTTCTTCTTGTTAGAGACTCGTCGTCGAGGAGTTTCAAGTCAAAATCCTTTGCAGTCTACAGAATCTGTCAAAACAATAAAAATGTTTTAATGATATGAGTTAGCATGATCATAACCTAAGGATATCTAACTAAATATGATGCATGAATGAAGTCATTTTTAGAGCTGCTAGCGAAGAAGCCTCGCTTTCGGGTCGATCATCCTTAACTTCCATGGGGTTTCAGTCTTCGTTGAGCCTTCATTCTTATCTTGAAAGGATATGGCCAGCTTATACTGGCTTGACTAAAATATGTCACCTCTTGAAATCCACCTTTAAAGCACTACCCCACTTCAACTAGGGCTTAGTTGTTGCCTATTCGTTGGCTCTTCATGATGAGCCTTCTTCAATCTCAACGCTGGGATGAAAGCATGCCCCTAAATCTTCTAAGTCTTTCTTACAAAGTCTGATCATCATGTTTCTTTATTGGATCTTCCTCCTTCGTTCTTCTTGAAGGGAGATTCTGAATTACACCGGTCAGAATAGAACGTAACATTTCTCATGTTGTTCATTATTATCATATTGCCCCCACTCAATCTTAGGGTTCAACGTTTCTTCTTCCCCATTTTTCCTCGTCTCGACTCATCATTGCAAGCTTTTTTCTATCTCAACATCAGGGGAAGTACACGCCCTCCAACCCCTAAGCTCCCTTTAAGTTCAATCCTCACTTTTTCCATCATCAAAGTTTCTTGGCAAAGATCGACTTTACAATCTTGCACTTTAATGACATGCAGTCTTTTCATCCGAATGGTGGTATTCATCTTTAATGTTGAGCTTCCAAAGAAGTCTCTTATGTATTACTCACCTTCCCTTGAGTCATATGTACTAGTAGTACAAAAAGTCAGCCCACTTGTTCATTCCAATGCAAGAGACTTATAATGATGATATAGATAAAATGATTTTATTATTTAAAAAACATGGCAAGAAATGTTTATTGAAATCAAGCTTAGGTTTTGGAAAAAAATCAACCCATGTGACATTTTTTGTTCAAAAGATCATAAACGTTATGGTGATACATACACATGTAAAATCATTGTTGGGCTACTAAGCTTCCGAGAGGAACAACTCCCATACCTAATTTCTACCAAATTTAAGGTGGCTCTCTTTAGCTCTCTAACTCACCGTGCCCCACATTTCCCTCTTTTCTGATCTCAATCAGGAATTAGAAGTGTGGCAATCCTTCAAGAAAGGTTAACTCTGATAGGCGGGATGTAATCTGAAGACAAACTCAGATATCCATATATGATCCAAATGGTCTTTCAAGGCTTGTAAGTATAGGTCATGGCTCATGGCTACGAAAGAAAAGGTATTTGGGCCCAAATAAGTGTTTAATGGTGATGAAACCAATGATCATTTCTTCCAACTGAAAGTCTCAATCATGTACTGTCTGACCTGGATATGCTTGGATGAAATACTATTTCCTCTCTTATTTCTTTGGATTGCTCTAGACTGCCCATTTTTGGGTTTTCATCCTAGAGTTCATTTCCTTTCATCTAGTGTAGCTTCGGATCAACTTGCATCTTCACATTGTATTGATGTATGTTTCCATTCAAGGGTGATCAATATTTCAAGGCCCTTCTAGATAGAGATTCATTTGGATAGGGAATTCATGTAGCGCTTTTCTTTATTTACCTTTCACACTCTCTCTCTTTACAAAACTACACTTTCCCATCTAGTGCTTTCACTTTTTATTTGTTCAATCTTTCATGTTGGTAACTTTCGACTTGATTTGGGTTGGCTCCTTGAGCATAAATTTTCAGTTCTTCATTTCCTTTTAATGTTTCCGTGGAACAAACTAAGAATTATTCAATGTATTGACTATCCTTTATTGCCCCCTAATTCATGAGGCGTCATCTTCATAGCATAATCAAAATCCAATGTCATTTACTTATCAACAAACTTCTATCTCTTTTGCCCCTGGTGTAGGGGTGATCCTTGGTTTGGGTTCAATAAGAAGAAAAAAATTAACAGGCTCAAACGAGGATAACAATGGATAGTTTTCTTATTTTCTTTTTGTGTGAAGGGAAATTAAGGGATGTCAAATGTCCTCCCACATATGGATAATAAAATAGTCTTCAGGTGGTAGATGTTTTAGGGCTATCACTTCATTCAAGAACCTTGAACAACAATACCTGAGAGGAAAATTTACTCAATGAGATCTGCCCATTATTCCTATACACTCATAGTCGTTCCTCCCTTTACCCAAATAGCACAAAAGGTGTTCACAATTGCAGTACCCTCACAATATTCGATTTTTAAAATTTGAATTTAAGTCATTCTTACAGAAAAGTATATACATATATGTTTGGGAAAGCAAAAATAAGCTCATAATAAAAAAGAATAAATGAAATGTTTAACAAAAATCAAAGAATATAAAATGCTTGCCAAATGAAATGCACATGAAGGTCTCTTTTAATTGAAACAAGCAAACACAACATAAGCCATTACAAAAGATCCTTTCTATCTTCAGGAAAACAATAGAAAAGTGCATTAAAAGGAGATGCGACATGCGAGGAAATTTAAACATGAACTCCTGAAAAATAGAATTGGGGACCAACACCTTCAAAAGTCACGTTCCTACCCAGTCTTCGCAAAGCTTTAAAAGACCACTCTCAATAAGATTTTGAACCTTGTTTTTCAGAGCTCCACAATTCTCTGTGGTATGGCCCGTACCTCCCACAAGGTAGTCACACACAACATTAACATCGTAACCATCGAGATAGGGAAGACCCTTTGGTTTGGACTGCACTAGAGTAAGAAGTTTTCTTTCTACAAGTATCTGGAGCGATTCTGTGTACATCATCGGAATCGGATGAAGAACCTTCGGAGGCTTTGCAAACATGAATGATTGATTGTGGTAGCGGCCATGAAACCGAGTGTTTGGGAAAGGATTCTTCATATGAATCGGGGAGTCACGCCCCTTGCGAGTGGTTGTGCTTGGTTCACCCAATTGCAATGCACTGAACTCTATCATATTTTGGACTAGCTTCTTAAATGCCACACAGTTTTCAATAGAATGTCCTTGAACATTGGCATAATACTCGCAACGGGCATTGACATCATACCAAGAAGGGTAGGGTGGGTTAAAGGGAACCAAATGATAGGGCCGGACCAAATATGTCTGGTATAGTTGTTTCCTTCTTATAGCTTGAGATTGAGAGGTCGTGATGTTCTTTGGGGCCTCATCATGATCCATTTGCCTCCGAGTTGGTTCCCTATCCGTTAGAGAAGATAAGATTTTCCAAAGGGAATCTAACACCAATTCGATGTGGTATTCAGAAGCGGTGCGGTCTACCTCATATTGGTTGATGATGGCTTGATCTTCAGTAGGCAAAATCTTTCTTGTTATGAAGTCTTGATCCCAATTCTGACCCACCCTTGGCAGAGAGTCTTCCCTCACACCCTTTTCTTTGGTCATGGTGGCCACTATACTCATCAACTCATCAATTTGCTTTCTTGTTTCCTCTTGGAAATTCTTCACATATGCTATTATCTCTCTTTGGTTCCAAACCAAATGCTCTTGGAGCTATTCGAGCTTATCGACCCTAGCCACTAGGTCATTCATGCTTTTGAAACTGTATTGGCTTGAAGGCATTCTCTTTTCACTTCTATTTTCTGAGGCGAATACTTTCCCCAATTAGTGATGCATATGATGAAATGAATGTACAAAATGTATTATTGAATAATATTTCATAAAATAATGCTACTATAAGAGCATGAATGCAAAGAAGTGTTGATCGACGAACATCCTTATTAAACAATTTTCCATAACGGAGATCAAGTCTCATTACATCGAAGGAAGAAAATAACTACATAGGGTACAACTTTTAATAGATTTTGCTCCTCTTCTTTCTCTGAATCAACGCATTCTGGAAACTCCATGGCTATTTGTGCTAAGGTTGGGATACATTGAGGTACACTTTGCTTTCCTTACTTGGGCTATCAAATGACTTGACTTTTAAGGGCTTAAAATAAACTCGATCAACTTGGATCTTCAATTTGGTCGATGCTCACTAATTTGGCTAGTTCTGACACACAGTCACGTGAAACGTTGTCTTCTTTTTCTTAGTTTACCCCCTAATCACTCTTGATCTTCGAAATTCTTCAACTCGTTATTATTGACTCCTTCTTCCATTACGAAAACCTTCAATTTTGGATTGTTCTCGAATCAAAATTTCATATAAAGATGTTATGAATGTGTAGAACAAATAATTTGAATAAGCAAAATAACACCAAGAAAGAAATGCATTAGTAATAAAGTAAATAATTAAATGGACAAAATTTATCACAAGGAAAGAAGCAATTAACAATAATAAGACCGATAAAACCCCTAACAACATGAATTCTAATTCTACAGTTATCAGCATGGCTCTAACGAGGTGGGCATTTTAGATTTTCACGCATGGGTTCAGTGCTAAACAAGCGTACACAAACCTATCTTATTACCTACTAAGGCAACAAGAACCCCAATTCTAGCCCATTACAAGCTTACGAATTGGTTTCGGTTCCAAGGAAAGAACAACCTAGTGACGTGGAGGGTTGCTCACGTGTCAAAGGCGTGGATTTCGGAGGTGAATTATTGATATGTGGATACTCACGTGGGTTTGGGCGTTTCACTCCCACTTAAGGGACGAAGCTGGGGTATAGAGCTTGATGATCACGATGCAACACATGTCGGTGATTCCTTAGAAATTAAATGACGAAATAATTCGAAGGTCACCAATTATCAAAGCTTGTAACCCCCTCGTCCCTGTCTAGCCAACAGACCAAACCGAACAAGTCAAACAGGGAAAACCGAAGTGAAACCCGTTAAGATCTCACCCCGATTAGCAATCCTATTTTTTCTTTAATTAATCTTGTCTAAATGCTTTGTTTGACCCTACATGAGATAAGCAAACAACAGTAAAGCAACCACTAATTCGATCCAAGCAAAACTGACATTTTAAGATAATTTTTTATCCATTTAGCTCAAGGTGTATTGATACTCCAAAGGACCGTATCGATACACCTTCAACGGTAAACCTTGCCCAGAGTCAACCCTAAGAATCTATATCGATACCCTCAAAGGCTGGTATCTATACGCCCTCAACGGTCAAAATCTCAAAGTCAATGCTAAGACCGTATCGGTACGCCTAAAGCTCGTACCGATAC
Source organism: Hibiscus tridactylites (assembly GCA_958450335.1). Classification (NCBI taxonomy): domain Eukaryota; kingdom Viridiplantae; phylum Streptophyta; class Magnoliopsida; order Malvales; family Malvaceae; genus Hibiscus; species Hibiscus tridactylites. The sequence continues at coordinate 17,124,559 of OY288285.1, read as the reverse complement.
CCCAATTTCTCGTCAAATTTTTAGATTTCCAAATAGCAAATTGGGTATCGATACACCCCCGCGTATCGGTACGCTTGGACTGAAAACAAGGGACCGTATCGATACGCCCTTGGGCGTATTGATACGCCCTGCACAAAAAGTCTGCATATTTGAGTTTTAAGCACAAAGGGACTATCCTAAACAACTTAAGCAGGCATTAGATCATCATATAAACAAGTATACAACTTTAGGTAAACAAGAAATATTCATTTAAGGCAATCAAACACATGTTAAGGCTCAATTCATCAAACAAGATATAAAAAGCAATAAAACATGCTTAACATCCACCAAAGGAGTCAAAGGCCAAAATAAACATGCTTCAACATTTAAACAAGTTAAAAACATCAACAATAACAAGACTTAGGAGTTTGAACACCAACTCCATAACAACAAGCCTAGCATTCCCATTGTCTAAGCATTATTACAAACATAAAAACCATACTTTGAACTTAGAAAGAACTCCAAGAATTCCTCCATTGCCCACTTGCCTCCCGGAACCTCTAACGATCTGCATTGTTGGAAAAAGAGAGCGTAAACTTAAAAGCTTAGTGAGCGGAGCTCTAAAACACGACAACAATGCAGTTCAAAACATAAATCTTAGTTTTGGAAACAAAACCATTTAAGAGATGTAACAACACAAGCATAGGCTAGACATGGTTTGCACATGCACAACCATCCCGGTGGGACTACACATCATCGTACACAAAAACTAGCATTTTCCGATGGGACTACACATCACTGTACTCAACTACTAGTCATTACCGGTGGGACTACACATCATCGTAAACAACGACAACCATCACGTGAGGCTTGACATCAACTAAGACTACACATCAATATTAGAACAGAGAGTAAAAGCAATCCACATTTCACTCAACCACACAAATAATCACACACCAACACTTAACGAAACAAGATAAATTTGGCAAACTTACACTTGGGTTTAGGCTAGCCCTTAAGGCTCCACCCAAACCCCCGAGAAAACCTCTTGAAACATTTAAAGCTTCAAACCATTACCACTCACCAACACAAAACCCGATACAAGCTAACGGTTCTCCTTCAAGCTTCCGCAACTTCCGGTGTGATATCCGAAGGACTTGAATTGTTATCCGCTGTTTCTACCCAAATCAAAACAAGGAATTAATACATCTTTCAACATTTTAACTTGCTAAAATCATTACCATCAAAATCCGACAATAACAAGCATCTCATTTCTACTCCAAACTAACCCAAACTATCCTCAAACACACATTAACCTCAAGTTAGCCATATCCTCATCAATTTAACATCCAAACCATGTTCAAATGCTCCAAAAACATCAACCCAACAATTCCCAAGCATTAGGAACCCTTATCCACCATTTCTAAGCCAAAAACCCAAATACACATTTATCAAAATCACCCATTTTCACAAAATCCGGGATTTCATGTTAAACCCAACATCTTAGTACAATTTTACACTCAAAACATCCTTTAAAACTCACTCAAACCATTGTTTTCACCATAGATCCTAAACCCCTCAATACCCTCATTTTTACCCAAAATGGAGAACTTGAAAAATTTCCCTTCTTTTGAAAAGGTGTTACTAGTAAGTTTGAAATGAAAAGATGATTAAGAAATCAAGTTGCTTACCTGCTTCAACTTCCAAATGGTGAAGATTGATGAGAAATAAGTTGTGGCTATGGTTGGGGAGTTTCTAACGTGAAAAACTCTAAGAGAAGAAGAATAGATGGCAAATTTTGAAATAATTTATTTTATTTTAACTCAAAACCTATCTCAAAAATCCATCTGACCACTTTTAACAAAAGGCCCTTTTAAAACCCCTTTAATTAAAAGACCCCTTTATGTCTATTTAAAACGATTTCTTTCAATTGATTTAACTCGAACTTGTTTAACCAAACCCGGTTATCTCCCGACCCCAAACCCCATGCATTACAACTCTCCCCCACTTAAGGAATTTCGTCCCCAAAATTACCAGACGGAAAAAGATATGGAAACGGTCCAATGTAACACTTTCCTCTTCGTAGCAAGAATCTCAACCGGCTCGTCATCATATGACAGATCGGGGTTCAACTTAATTTCTTCCACTTGCATTACATGAGACGGATATGATCTATACTTTTGGAGCATCGAAACATGGAACACATCATGAATCTTCTCTAACTCTGTCGGCAGTCTCAATCTATACACAACGGGACCGATCCTCTCAACTACCTCGTAAGGTCTAATGAATCTCAGACTTAATTTACCCTTCCTACCAAACCTCATCACCTTCTTCCAAGGTGAGACTTTCAAGAACACTTTTTCGCCCACGGCATACTCTATCTCTTTTCTCTTCAAATCGACATACGATTTCTGTCAGTCTGAAGTTGCCTTCAAGCGATCACATATCAGTTTTACCTTCTCGGTTGTGCCCTTAAGAAAGTCTGGCATCGGTACAAGCTTCTGTTCAGCCTCGTCCCAACAAATAGGTGTTATACACCTCCTACCATATAGGGCCTCATACGGTGTCATCTGAATACTAGTCTGATAATTGTTGTTGTATGCAAACTCTACTAACGGTACGTGTTTCTCCCAAGAACCCTAAGAGTCAATGATGCAACACCTCAACATGTCCTCCAACACTTGAATAACTCTCTCTGACTGACCATCTGACTGCGGGTGATACGAAGTACTGAAGTTTAACAAAGTACCCAAGGCACGATGCAAATACTCCAAAAATCTAGCTATAAACCTCGGATCTCAGGTCTAATACAATCGATTTCGGTACCTCATGCAATCTCACTATCTCACTGATGTACAGATCAGCCAACTTATCTAAGGTGTAGGTACTATGAACATGTATGAAATGGGCACACTTAGTGAATCTGTCGACTATCACCCACACAGAATTCTTCGAAAAAGAAGTTAACGGTAAACCCGATACAAAGTCCTTGGTGATACGTTCTCACTTCCATTCCGAAATCTTCAACGGTTGTAACAAACCTGAAGGAAACTGATGCTCGGCTTTAACTTGCTGACATACCATACACTTACTCACAAACTCTGCCACATCTTTCTTCAACCCCATCCAATAGTACTCTTCTTTTAACCCACAATACATCTTCGTACTACTTGGATGCATAGCAAAAGGACTGTTATGTGCTTCATTCAAGATAGTACGCCTTAACTCGGTGTCTTCTAGGAGTACTATCCTATGCTTGAAACATAGGATCCCATTCTTACCAAAGCAAAATTATGTGGGTCTACCCTTGGCTATATCTTGCACGTGAGGTACCAAAGACTCATCTTGCAACTGTTTCTCTCGAATCAACTGAGCCAACGAAGGTTTAACCTATATCTCGGCTATCAAACCACCATCATTTGACACACACAATCTCGCAAACATGGCTCGCAGATAAACTGCCACTTTTCTACTCAAAGCATCGACCACTATGTTTGTCTTGCCCGAATGGTATTCTATCGTAAGGTCATAGTTCTTAAGAAGCTCTAACCACCTACGTTGGCTAAGGTTCAACTCTCTCTGAGTCATCAAGTATTTCATGTTGGGTCACGTCGGCACGCCCCGTGGTGCAGCGGAAAAATTAATCCGACGTAATCCAGCCAGGAACCATGTACAGGAATGAATCCGGGGTGAAAAGATGTAGAGTTACCTTTTAAAACTCAGGAAACTGGAAAACTGACGGTATGTCGGAATCGTCACAGGTTCGCAACGACCTCTACAAAGTCCACCCGAACACAACGAACAAAGTTTTCGCCTCCCTAACACTTAGGGATAAATTTCGACAGGTTTGAACACCTTCCAAGGAGAAGTCGAAATCCCTCCAGGGATTCCTGAGGGAGTCTGAAATCGACCAGGAGTTCAATTGGGACTTGCAATCGAGCAAGGGAACCTTCAGGGATTTGCCAGCGGGCAAGTAGAACACCAGAAAAATATCGAACAGCTTCTCAGAGAGCTTTCTGGGATATGTCGAATTCCAGTGGGGAATTCCTATGGGTGTTGTCGAAATCTTCAAGAAGAGGAAGAGGGATGATTTGGTTGCTAGCCCTTGTCCCTTTAAATAGTATTCAGAGACTTAATTCTAGTTGAATTCCTTAAATCCAAGTTCAACCAAAATTCATAGAATCTAATTCTAATTGAAATTGGTTTATATTAAATATACATTATATTTAATAATATTAAATAAAAAAATATATATATATATATAATTATGTAGAATCTTATTCTACATAAAACATGGATTTAAATATACATTATATTTAATCCAAATATATATATTTTTATTATATAGAATCTTATTCTATCTTTACTTGGATTTAAATATATTTAAATATATATTTTTAATTATGTAGAATCTAATTCTACATAAACTTGGAATTAAATACACATTATATAAATTCCAAATATATATTTAAATTTCTAGAATCTTATTCTATAATATTTAAGTCTCTAAATATTTTCCATACTCTAAATAATATTTGATAAATACAATATTTATCAAATATTATTCTCATTTAAGAGAGTTGCTGATTTCCCCTATCCCATAGGGGATTTTCGGCAACCTCCCTAAAATAGGGAGTATGGTTTCCAATTTTTGTTCGTTTCATTCGAAGGGTGTGACCCTTGTAGGTTCATGCAACGTTAGCAGCAAAACTAGAACTGTTCTAATTTTACAAATAATGAGTGGCATCTAGCAATACATCATTGCTACCTAAGTTGCATGAAGTCATGGTTTAACTTTCCTAATTCCTGAATAAACTTCCTTTATGTATTTCATCCTTTTGTCCTTTATATCTTAGATGAACACAAGTCATGGGTTAGTCACACTTGCGTTGTCCATCTAGTGTTTCTTGATGTCTTGAGTAGATTATTATAAACGAATCTCTATGATATCTCATATCATAATATTCAAGCATGACCATGCATTTTCTAATCTCACTCAATCAAGTGGCCGAAGATATTTCTCCCATTATGTAGGAGGGACAAATCCTTTCTTGATCAACCATATTTCACTACATAGGTCATCATGTATCCAATCATCAGTCTTTATAATGTAGTCAATTACGACACACATTTGACTATGTCAAAATACGTAAATATTTATGTTGAATTCATGTTGATCTCAAGTCTGAGGATCATACATATGTTTATCATGAGCAATGTTGTGATTGTCACATAATTACCCAAGAAACATGCTCATAGCGGGTCAATCTAGTATGTTGTTCTCTAACAAATACTTATGTGTTGATTTTTACATCTTTATGGCAATGACAACACTTGTTATCAATCAACCACATATTAGTCTTTATATATTATCATTTTCCATACCCGTAATAATATTCGACTAAGGATTCTATTTAACAATAATCGTATTATTGTATGGACATTATTATCCAATGGTTAGTTTGATGCACAGAAACATACCAAATGATAATAACGGCAATGCCATTACTTGATAAATCTAGTAAAATAGTATTTCTATTCAATCATCATATGATTGGTATTTGGGCATACTCCAACAATCTCCCACTAGAACTAAGACCAATCATTCTCGTATCTAATACGATATGGCTTAGTGTAACTGACATGCTTATGTTGTGTCAAAAGTTTTGTCAGGGAGTTGAAAAAGTTATCAACTTTGTGCGTATGTTGTATACTTTCACATCTCCAAGATGTAAGCACTTTAGAATATGTTTGGATTTATTGATGAGATTTGGGTTTTATTTGCTTACGCAAAGGTTCCATCATAACAGAGTTATGTAGAATCTAATATGCTGGGAACAACCCTTAGTTCAGAAGTGAACCCTTTAGATCCAAACATCCTTCTTTATTGCTATGTCGACTGTAATACATTCAGCCTATGTTGTATAGTTAGATATTGTCTCATGTTGCTAACTCGCAGTATCTTTTATTAATGCAAAACAGATTGTGATCTTTAGTTCCTTTTGATGAGTATGTCATCTACATACAATACTTAGGAAAGTAACAATGCTCCCACTAGCTCTTTTGAAAACAAGACTCCCCTTTGTTTCTAGATAAACCAAACCTTTTGATTGTATCTTCTGAAACAAATATCCCAACTTCGAGGAGCTTGCCTTAGTCTACGGATAGACATTTGTAGCTTACATGCCTTCCAAGTGTTTTACTGGAGTGACAAAACCTTCTGGATGTGTCATGTACACATCTGTTTCAAGTTTTTCCCTTAGGAAAGTGGTTTTGACATTTCTTTATTTGATTCCATAATCATTGTATGTAACTACTTGCAAGTGAGATTAAGATGGATTAAACATAGCTAAAAGGAAGATGCTTTATCATAGTCTATACTATGAAGTTTGTTGAAAACTTTCAGCGACGAATCATCCTTTGTATGTTTTATCATCCATGTCGGTTTTTCCTTTTTGAAAAACTCATCCACCTCTTAGGTTTTACCCTTTTAGGTAACCAAAGTCTATACTTGGTTTTAAACATGGATTCCATCTCATATCTCATGGCTCTTAGCCATTTCTCGAATTTTGGGCTCACCATTGCTTTCAGATAAGACCTAGTCTTTATCTTGATCCGAAAAGAAGAGTGATTCCATGTACGGGTAGTGAGAAATCCATATTTCTAAAGTATATGGTATTCTCTTAAGGATCAACACAATGGTTGTGTTTTGTTCCAATGTTCCTTGATCATTTGTGGAATATTCTCAATCTTTGGTTCATAAATTTGTTGTCTAAAATTTCTTCACATTCCAAATTCCATTTTTCCTTTTGTGCGAGGTAATCTCTTTCGAGAGAAACTCTCGTTTGAGTAACAAACATTTTGTTCTCGTTGAAAAATGAAATCCCTTAGTGATAAGTATTCTCTTTCGAGATAAACTATCGTTTGAGCAACAAATATTTTGTTCTCGTTAAAGTTGAAGAAATAAATTCCCTTTGTGAGAATTAATCTCTTTCAAGATAAACTCTCGTTTGAGAAACAAACGCTTTGTTCTCGTTAGGATAAACAACAAATGGAGTTTTTAAGGTTCGAACTTTGTAAACATTTTAACATGTAAGTAACCTTAAAACTTCAAAGGTGTTCTAGAACAATTCTTAGTCCATATCTTATATGGCGTTTCGAACCAATTTTAAAAATCCAAACGATTAAGTATGAGAGTTGTTTTTCTATTGTGTAAAGAAGTCGAAAATGACTTGTTCTGAATCATAACATGTCTAACATATTTGATTCTCTTTCAAAGACTTTTCGTTCCACTTGTGGGATTTAATTATGGGACAATCCCATATTCTTTGAAAGTTCATCAAACTTTAAGTATTCTTGAATTTGATCTCATCAAATTACCTTAATACTTTTTACGAGTTTGAGATTAGTCATTTGTTTTATTTATCTGATAAATATTATTGATTGGATTAGTTTAAAGATCATTGATTCGTTGTACCATAAGAGATTAAAAGAATAACATTTATTTAAATAATATCAAAATTAAAATATCTTGTCCTTACAAGATAACTAAAACTTAGGCACAAAATAATAATCTTAAAAACTAAAACAAATCTATTTAAGCAAAAACACATGTCCTAATGGATGATGTAGCAACTCTTGCTTTATTTCCATTCGCATGTCCATGTCTATTCTGATGCCTTCTCTTTAGAAGCCTCTGAGGTTGATGCCTCACTCATTTTTGCTTTCTTGACTTCTTGTAGGTGTGTGGGGCAGTTTCTCTTCCAATGTCCGGTCTTGCCGCAATGGAAACACTTTCCATCCTTCTTGATTCCCTTCTTAGGTTTCAATGCCTCTTTTCCATCGGTTTTGGTCTTACCATCACCTTTAGACTTTGCTGCCGATTTACCTTTCTTCTTGCCCTTGCGGACCATCAGAACAGGTTTAGGTCTTACCTTCTTCAGGTTGATTTCAGCAGTTCTCAACATGTCGAGCAATTATGGCAGCGTCTTGTTAATTTCATTCATATTGAAATTAAGGACGAACTGATTGAAACTATCCGGCAATGATTGTAGGATGACATCAGTAGCTAATTCATCTTTCAGCGGAAAGCCGAGCTTCTCCAACGTTTGGATGTAGCCCATCATTTTGATGATGTGAGCTTCTACGAGAGATCCCTCACTCATCTTGCATTGAAACAAAGCTTTAGAGGTATTGTACCTTTCTTGACGAGCTTGCCCTTCATAAATCTCCTTGAGATTTTGAATCATATCATAAGCTACCATGTCCTCATGTTTCTTCTGAAGCTCAGGGGTCATGGAGGCAAGCATAAGACAACCGACATCCAGCATGTTGTCCATGTGTTTCTTAAACTTGTCTTTGTCAGCTCTGGAAGTAGTGGCAACCGGTTCATCAGGAACATGTTCTTCAATGACATATTCCTTCTTTTCCTGTTTGAGAACAATTCTCAAATTGCGGAACTAGTGAAGAAAGTTTATGCCATTGAGCTTATCCTTCTCAAGGATAGATCGCAGAGATGGAGTATTATTTGCCATTAATTCTACAACAAAGAAAATATGCTATATAATTTTTACTAAATTTTAAAATTTATAGATAGGTCTTTACTATAAATTTACTCCCATTATTTTCTTCAAAATTAAAAACCCTCTAGTTTTAATTTCGGAAAAATGTTTTGATAGTTTTTCAAGTGAGTGATGATCCGTATTTCACCATTTCTAAATCAGTTTTGGCCAGTATTTTAGGAAATGGTTATTTAGGTAAGTAACACCTTACTAATTACATCTCATGAATTCCTCATCTTTTGGCGAACAACTCTTGTTTTTTAAATCATCTTATGATTAACCAAAACTTTTAACCACTTGGTTTTCTAATCCTATTAGAACAACCCAGCTAAGTCAATACCAATATCTCAACTGGCGAATATCACTAGCTTATTCTTCGCGTTTAACTAAGATAGATAAATGTGACATTGCTTTGGCAAAGCTCGCATTATATCGATCGAAGCTTTAACGAGGGTAAATATTGGATGGTTAAAACAGACTTAGAATTATAATGAGGGATTTACTTAATTATCTCATCATTTTAACATTGATCCTATCAATACAACTATGTTTAATCATGCTTATAAAACATCTATTGCATCATATACAAGGTAAATTTTTTTTTAATCGGCAACATGCATGTTTTATTGATAAGATAACATACATGACCAACACGCTCACAAGCCTCGTTAAAAACCTCTCTAAATCCTACAGAGGAAAAGAGTACTCGTGAGCGTGTACACAATACAAACACCAATGACAAAATATACATCCTGCTAGGCACATTGCTTAAACCAACTCGGTCTATCAACACCACTTTTTGCCAAAACATCCGCTAATCTATTCGCCTCTCTGAAAACGTGTTGGAAACATACATCATTTAGCGTCGCACACACTTCTTCAATTCGCCGGAACTAGCGCCAAAACTTCCACAGTCGCTTCTCCAAATGCATGACCCAAGCCACGGCCGTAGTGGAGTTCGATTCCACCACCAATGGACGTTGTTCCCACCCCGAGCCAACCACCATCTCCAATGCGTGACAAATAGTTTGCAGCTCAGCTTCATTTGAATCCGCCACCCCTATCGGACCTGAAAATAAAGCAAAAATACGGCCAAATTCATCTCGTAGCACACCCCCACATCCAGCTCTACCCGGTTTACCTCTCGCCGACCCATCGACATTGAATTTAAACACCCCCACCGGTGGCCTCTCCCATTGTAAATTCCTCCGTGGTACATGACTCGGAACACTAGCCGTACACTTCAAAGGAGAATCCCACCACGCCAATTCCAAAATCACACACTCATTATTCAACATCCTCACCCAATACATCGACCTCAACTTGATGAGGAAAACAATTTCCCCCGCTGACGCCCGAATATTATTGAACAACGCATTGTTACGCGCTAACCATAGAGACCAAAACGTCGCTGCACACCCCGCCATCCACCAATCACGCAATTGTCCCATAAACAAGGACCCAAAACACATCTCCAGTAAATTCTCCACATGCCAAGGCTGTACCATATCCATTCCCCACCATCAGAAAAATTCAATCCAAACAGCCCAAGCCGCTGGGCAGTGAAGCAAGAGATGATCGAGTGTCTCTTCACACGTCCGACACCATACACAGCAGGCCCCTTCCTCCGTGATCGACATCCCCCGTGCGCACAGCATCTCCATCGTTGGTAAACATTTCAGCCACGCAAACCATAAAAAGTGTTGCACCTTCGGAGGTATCGGCAGCCTCCAAAGCATATTCAGTTCATAACTCACTGCCAACCCAAACGATTGCATTAAGTTCGCCAAATCCGCAACAAAAAATTCCCCCGTCTTGGAGTGTACACAAACTAGACGATCACATTGAGTCGGAAAAAGATGGAAGCTCCAGCATAGTGCACAGACCTCCTGAAGCTGCTCAAGTTCCAAAGATCGCAAAGGTCGAACAAAAAATTTATCCCAATCTTCATGTTCAAAATTACCTCCTTTCGTGTACTTCTTCACTGTCAATCCTTTCTCAACCACAAGACGATACAACCTAGGGAACAACTCAGCCAACGGCCTATCACTACACCACACATCGTGCCAAAAAATAATTTTTCACCATCCCCCAAGTGCCACATAAAAGCCTCTCTACTCAACAAACCATTCATCTCACTCGCTTCATTAAGATTAACAATTTGACACCAAACGGATGACATTTTTTGTAACCCCACCTCTCTCGGCCACCACTTCCTAATAACACAACCATACTTCGCATCTATAATTGCCCTCCAAAGGGAATTTTCTTGCTGCGCATACCTCCACCGCCATTTCGCTAAAAGCGCTAATTTTCTTACGCGCAAATTCACCACTCCCAATCCTCCATGCCGACGAGGTCGACAAGCCATTGACCAACTCACTCGACTCAATTTCATTTTAGTATCCGAACCACCCCACAAAAATCTCCGTCGGATCCGATCTATCTTTTTTAATACACCCTTTGGCACCATAAACAAGCTCATATAATACAAAGGTAAAGCGGACAGAACATAATTAATCAGCACTAACCTCCCCGCAAAAAAAATGTGTCACGTTTCCACCCTGCCAAACTATCTCTAAAACGATGTATAAGAGGATCCCACATCTGTATGCTTCGCGGATTGACTCCCAAAGGCAGTCCCAAGTAAACAAAAGGAAGTGTATCACGGTCACACCCCAACACAGCAGCAGTTCGCGCCATCAAACCATTGTCCACCCCTATTCCATACAACCGTGATTTACCAAAATTAATTTTCAAACCAGTAGTATACTCGAAACATGTCAAGATACGCTTCAAGTCACGTGCAAACTCAATCTTTGCTGGGAAAAAAAGGATTGTGTCATCCGCAAATTGCAAATGTGACACAACACATCCCTCGGCCACTACAACCCCATCAAACACTCCCAATCTCTTCGCATTACTCAAAAATTGATGAAGAAGTTCAGCCACAATAACAAATAAGAGGGGCGATAGCGGATCACCCTGTTGTAATCCCCTCTGCATTTCAAATTCTCCCGTCGGCGATCCATTTACAAGAATCGACAACCTTGTTGTAGTAACACATTCCATCACCCACTTACGCCACAAATCACCAAACCCCATTTTGCACAAAATATGATCTAAACATTCCCACTTAATGCAATCATAAGCTTTCGAGAAATCCAGTTTTAAAATAAAACCCCCCTCATCACCTCGTCTTCGCTGCATCGAGTGAATCGTTTCATTTGCCAATAGAACTCCATCTAAAATCTGCCTACCTTTTACAAAACCGGATTGCACATCACTAATCAATTTTGGCAACACCTCCTGTAATCTTTTTGCAAGACATTTAGCTAGAATTTTGTACAGCGAATTTAAGAGGCAAATGGGTCTATAATCACTAACCACTGTCGGATTCTCCTTTTTTGGAATTAATACCACAAAAGATGAATTAACCCCCGACGGAAGTTTGCTCGTTTGCACAAAATCCGCTATGAATTTCATCACATCCTTCTTCAAAAATGCCCAACCCTTTTTATAAAACTCAAAGGTGAAGCCATCCGGGCCTGGTGATTTTGAACCTTCACAACTCCATACTACTGATTGAATTTCTACTCCGGCGAAATCCACTTCCAAGCATGATGCATCAAACTCACTCAAGCAAGGAAAATCAATCATCGCTTCCATCGATCCCGCCATCTCAATACGCTGAAAATGCTTCCGAAATTCACTGAAAAAATATGATTTCAATTGCGTCGGCTCCATTATCCAATGACCATGCCACAACGCTCCTCTAATCGAGTTACGCATCATGCGTATCTTAGCAGCCCGGTGGAAAAAATGAGTATTTTGATCACCATCCTTTAACCATGCCCCTCTCGATTTTTGGCGCCAATGTGCCTCACGTAATTTCGATAGCCTCCACAACTCCGAATTAAGCTTCCATCTTTCCTCTATGTCCTCCCATGAAGCCGAATCCTTCTCCACCATATCATCTATAGCATCCAATTTCATCGTCGACATTTTGATACGACCATCAATGTTTCCAAAAGATTGTTCATTCCACCTCTTTAAATAAGATTTCATCCCTCTCAATTTTGCCGAAATACTCAAGCTCCCCCACCCCCACATTCGACGATCCTAATCTCTCCCATTCATGTCCCATTTTGTCCAACACATCCTTCGATAGTAACCAAGCATTCATAAAGCGGAATGGCTTCGGTCCACTGTCCATAGGATCGCTAACCAATAACAACGGCACATGGTCCGACACTCCCCTTGATAAACCCGTCAATTGCAACTCTTGGAATTTGTCTAACCAATCCGGGGACAACAAAAATCTATCAAGCCGGCTGCACTGCTTACCCGGTCCAAACCATGTATAACACCTCCCCCGTAACGGTATATCCAGCAATGCGTTCAATTCTACAAACTCCTGAAACAGAATCATACCCCTCGTTCGTGCGACACCACCTTGCCTCTCATTCGGATGTAGCACTTCATTAAAATCTCCTCCCACACACCATGGGATTGACTTATTCTTCAAATCCTCCGACATACGGGACCACAAATCCCCTTGTTCCGCAACCACACAAGGTGCGTATAAACCCACCACCCCACAACGCCAAGCTTCGTTGATCCACTCACCTTCCACCATCACATATCTATCACCAATTCGTACCAAATCAGCCTTGAATCGTTTCGTATCCCAAATCACAATAACACCTCCGGATCTTCCCCTAGCTGGAGCATAAGCGAATTCGAACTCATCCGATGGCCACAATCGACCTACTGTATCACCCAAAATCTCCTCCATTTTCGTTTCCTGTAAAATCAATAATTCACAACGATGTTGTCGAACCAAATTTTGCACTGCTCGCCGCTTCACACTCGAACCCAAACCCCTTATGTTCCACGACAACATCCGCATCTCTATTTGCTATTGATTTTCCTCACGATTCGCAATTAGCCTTGCCAAATCCTGGACTATGTGTTCTTCGTTGCCAATTGCCTCCGCGCCAATGTATTTCCCTAACGCTAATGTCTCCCTCGCCTCCTTAATTATCGATCTCTTCCTATTTTCAAAATCAGATGAGAGGGTTATGTTTACAAAAACCGGTGAATCATTCACCTTCTTTTTTGGCCGGCCTCTACCCCCCTTCACCAATTTTTTCTCAGCTTCTATCCTTTTTTCAGGGGATAAGTTATCTAATAAGAGTTCTGGTTGATTCCTCACCCTTCTAAGTTCCCCATTATTTTCAATCACTATTGCCTTTCCAACTCTATCAATTTCCGATCTTATCACTTGCTACGTCTATGATTATCATCTCCCATCTCCACCGGTGTAACATGTAATTCCTCGCTCAAGGCTCTTGCATATTCATCACCCACAATCTGTAATTGATCAGCTGAATGTCGTGTGACCAGCCCTATATCTTCATCTGCTACCCCAGAATTATCCTTCGTCGAAGCCTCTTGAATTTCAAACGTAACGCCTTGATTTTCCTTCCATAGTTCGTTATAGTGCATCACCATTGGAGTAGCCCCGGAAATTGAATCCGGCACAAATGTTTCCTCCTCAGTGTGTTTACTATCATCTACACCTTCGCAATTCAATTGTATCTCGCTCAAGTCCCCGTCCTTGCCCGTCGATACATCCCTAGACGCAACCTCCATCCCGCAGCAACATTCACACTTGATTCCCAATATTTCCTCTGACTCCATAACACGTACCCTAAACGATTGGTCCCCAACATTCAAGGTTAGCACCTCGTCTATTGATTCCAAAAAATCTGTCTCAATTAGGAATCGACATCGTTCAAATGACGACGGCACAATCGTATCTCCATCCAATTGAATGAATTCACCCCATAACTCGGCAATATTCCAGCAAGTACCTTCGGACCAGGCATGTATAGGGATTCCACTAGCGGATAACCAAACTCTTCTATTCGGCAGTCCCAAAGTTTCATTCCATGGCATCACGTTCTCCAACCAATCCGAAAAAGCTTGTTTTGCTAAGAGTCTCGATCGAGTCTCAACGTTCTCAAACATCAATAAGATCATAGAACCCGCCACTCTCATTATCGATAAACCGTCCAGCTTTGCTCTCCGAAATTCCAACGCAAGGTCACGAATTTTGTATGGCGATTTACAAAATCCAACGGCACAACAACCAAGTATTTCCATCTTGTCGTCATCCACCACCCCTTCCACACTTCTGTCATCTCTATTCATAGTTTTCTTCCCCTTGTTCCCGTCTAATTCCTGTGCCGTTTCCGACTTTTGTTTTGTGTCTTTCACTTCCTTCACAATTGATTTCCGTGAATTCGATTGCTTCTCCCTCGGTTTCTTTTTCCAATATTCTGATCTCGCCTCCCTTTTTGCATACGAAACCCTAATCCAAGACCCATACAATCGGAACCCATTCAACCTCTCAATAACTCTGTCTGCATCTATTTTGGATCCCATTCGCATGAAACCAAACCTTTTCCCTTCCCTTGATTTCTTGTTGGGAATAAAGACATCCACCACTCTCCCATGTCTATCAAACACTTGCCACACACCCTTCCAATGCAATTGTAATGGGAGATTCATCACAAACAATGTACATACCTGGTATTGAGATCTCTCTCGGGTCTGCTCCGATCGTCCACTCCTTTGGGTCTGAGCTGATCGCCATTTCCCTTGGAAAGATTCCGATCGCCCCATTCTTCTTTCTACTCAATGGTCATTAAACTTTTTATATAAGGTAAATATAAGCGGTAAATAAATATGCAATGATTATAGCCCTTCTTAACCTAAGGCGACCTGTCCCAAGCCAATGGGAGGACCATTCTACTGAGGATAGAATCTGCTTCTGAAATGCCCGGTCCACCAGGGAAGGCCCACCACACTGCTACCTTGGTCCTTGCTTTATCTCCATGAGTACTTACAATTTTTAGAAACTCACGTTACATGTGAGGGAGTGAGATGAGAAGAGAAGTACAATAGAAGATAGAGAAAGGCACGACACGCAGGCCGTATTTATAAAAACCAAAACTATAAAGGCTATGGGCTATAACCATGCAAAACAAACATTGTGCAATCAAACATGCATTTCAAACATCGTGCGAATAAAGTAACGACGTGTTTTTGGAGTTTTAAACTGATTATCCCTATGTTGCGGTTAATGGGCCAAAGAAGGATCACGAGGTTTCATAAACCATTTGTGTTAACGAACAAATGCACCAGGTAGTCAACATGAAAGAGAGGTGGCACACTTAAGTAGCAGGTCTTTAATGATGCCAATCTTAGACATGTATTTTTCATAACGTCTAACCATAATTCTTATGGATTCATCGTGAAAGATAGTTTGATAACTTTTATCAAATTAGAAGCCTTTTCAGAGATTTCATAAATCTATGAAACTGCGAACAACTACTTGTTCTCTACACTAACTATTAGTCTCAACATGTTAACATTTAACATTGAAGCAACCTAACATAGTTATGATTAACTCTTAATCATTCTGTGATAATCGAAATAAGTCTTTATTAGGTGTGACACGATAAAGAATAAATATCTAAATCGAATCAAACAACATGCATCTCATACATAAATATCACCCAAGAATTTAAGTCCTAATTCGTATGATACAAGTGGCTCTGATACCACTGTTGGGTCACGTCAGCACACCCTGTGGCGCAGCGGAAAAATTAATCTGACGTAATCCAGCCAGGATCCATGTACAGGAACGAATCCGGGGTGAAATAATGAAGAGTTACCTTTTAAAACTCTGGAAACTGGAAAACCGATGGTATGTCGAAATAACAACGTCAAGTAAAACCGGAATCGTCACAGGTTCGCAACGACCTCTACAGAGTCCACCCGAACAAAACGAACAAAGTTTCCGCCTCCCTAACACTTAGGGATAAATTTTGACAAGTTTGAACACCTTCTAGGGAGAAGTCGAAATCCCTCCAGGGATTCCTGAAGGAGTCTGAAATCGACCAGGAGTTCAACCGGGACCTGCAATCGAGCAAGGGAACCTTCAGGGATTTGCCAGGGGGCAAGTAGAACACCAGAAAATATCGAACAGCTTCTCAGAGAGCTTTCTAGGATATGTCGAATTCCAGTAGGGAATCCCTATGGGTGTTGTCGAAATCTTCAAGAGGAGGAAGAGTGATGATTTGGTTGCTAGCCCTTGTCCCTTTAAATAGTATTCAGAGACTTAATTCTAGTTGAATTCCTTAAATCCAAGTTCAACCAAAATTCATAGAATCTAATTCTACTTGAAATTGGTTTAAATCAAATATATATTATATTTAATAATATTAAATGAAATATATATATTTAATTATGTAGAATCTTATTCTACATAAAACATGGATTTAAATATACATTATATTTAATCCAAATATATATATATTTTTATTATATAGAATCTTATTCTATCTTTACTTGGATTTAAATATATTTAAATATATATTTTTAATTATGTAGAATCTAATTCTACATAAACTTGGAATTAAATACACATTATATAAATTCCAAATATATATTTAAATTTCTAGAATCTTATTCTATAATATTTAAGTCTCTAAATATTTTCCATACTCTAAATAATATTTGATAAATACAATATTTATCCAATATTATTCTCATTTAAGAGAGTTGCTGATTTCCCCTATCCCATGGGGGATTTTCGGCAACCTCCCTAAAATAGGGAGTATGGTTTCCAATTTTTGTTCGTTTCATTCGAAGGGTGTGACCCTTGTAGGTTCATGCAACGTTAGCAGCAAAACTAGAACTGTTCTAATTTTACAAATAATGAGTGGCATCTAGCAATACATCATTGCTACCTAAGTTGCATGAAGTCATGGTTTGACTTTCCTAATTCCCGAATAAACTTCCTTTATGTATTTCATCCTTTTGTCCTTTATATCTTAGATGAACACAAGTCATGGGTTAGTCACACTTGCGTTGTCCATCTAGTGTTTCTTGATGTCTTGAGTAGATTATTATAAACGAATCTCTATGATATCTCCTATCATAATATTCAAGCATGACCATGCATTTTCTAATCTCACTCAATCAAGTGGCCGAAGATATTTCTCCCATTATGTAGGAGGGACAAATCCTTTCTTGATCAACCATATTTCACTACGTAGGTCATCACGTTTTCAATCATCAGTCTTTATAATGTAGTCAGTTACGACACACGTTTGACTATGTCAAAATACGTAAATCTTTATGTTGAAATCATGTTGATCTCAAGTCTGAGGATCATACATATTTTTATCATGAGCAATGTTGTGACTGTCACATAATTACCCAAGAAACATGCTCATAGCGGGTCAATCCAGTATGTTGTTCTCTAACAAATACTTATGTGTTGATTTTGACATCTCTATGTCAATGACAACACTTGTTATCAATCAACCACATATTAGTCTTTATATATTATCATTTTTCATACCCGTAATAATATTCGACTAAGGATTCTATTTAACAATAATCGTATTATTGTATGGACATTATTATCCAATGGTTAGTTTGATGCACAGAAACATACCAAATGATAATAACGGCAATGCCATTACTTGATAAATCTAGTAAAATAGTATGTCTATTCAATCATCATATGATTAGTCTTTGGGCATACTCCAACATTTCAAACTCTTGTGGTCGGTATAAATGGTGCACTTCTCACCATAAAGGCGATGTCTCCAAATCTTCAAAGCAAACACTACTGCGGCTAACTCAATATCATGAGTGGGGTAGTTCTTCTCGTGAACCTTCAACTGTCTCGAAGCGTAAGCTACAACCTTACCCTCTTGCATAAGCACACAACCTAAACCTACATATGAGGCGTCACTGTAAATCACAAACTCTTTCCCTGGTTCAGGATGAATAAAAATAGGAGCTTCAGTCAAAGTTTTCTTCAACTTCTCAAATGCTTGTTATCTCGCATCCGACCACTCATACAAAACATTCTTCGGAAGCAATTTAGTCAAAGGTGTCGCAATCTTCGAAAACCCCTCAACAAATCTTCGATAATACCCCGTCAAGCCTTGGAAACTACGAATTTCTGTCACTGACTTCGGTTGTTTCCAACTCACTATGGCTTCTATCTTCTTGGGATCCACACTAATTCCTTTTCCCGAGACCACATGACCTAGGAAGACTGCCTCCTTAATCCAAAACTCGCATTTACTCAACTTGGCATACAACTGATTTTCAAGCAAAGTCTGAAGCACTAGCTGAAAATACTCATCATGCTCTTCCTCAGTCCTAGAGTACACTAAGATGTCATCTATGAACACTACCACAAACCTGTCCAAAAACTCATGAAACACTCGATTCATCATATCCATAAATGTGGCTAGAGAATTAGTCAAACCGAAAGGCATTACCAAGAACTCATAGTGCCCATAATATGTGGGGAAGACTGTCTTTGGTATGTCAACATCCTTCACCTTCAACTGATAGTTACTCGATCTCAAATCAATCTCCGAAAACACTGAAGCACCTCTCAACTAATCAAGCAAGTCATCTATCTGTGGAAAAGGATACTTGTTCTTCATTGTTACCTTGTTCAACTGTCTATAGTCTATACACATCCTCATACTGTCGTCCTTTTTCTTCACAAACAAGACCGGAGCACCCCACGGAGAAATACTAGGCCTAATGAAACCTCTATCTGACAGTTCCTGAAGCTATGTTTTCAACTCTTTCAACTCTTTCGGTGCCATTTTAATGCAGAGCAATAGACACGGGTGCAGAATCAAAATATGTCTCAATAGAAAACTCAACTTCTCTATCTGGTGGCAAACCCGACAACTCTTTCGGAAAAACACTCGGAAAATTACAAACTGTCATGATGTCTTACGGTCTAACCTTATATTCAGATTCATCACATAAGCCAAGTATGCTTGACAACCTGAATCCATCAATCTCTGAGCTTCTAGAGCAGAAACAACATTGGACAAGAACTTAATGTTCTTGCCCACCACTACAACCTCAAAATCATCTGTAAGCCTCAAAGAGAGTCTCTTGGTCTCAAAGTCTACCCTAGCTCTATGCTCTACGAGCCAATCCATGCCCAAAATCACCTTAAAACCATGGAACGACAAATCCATCATGTCAATCGGAAACACATGGCCCTAAATCATCAAAGGACACCTTCTATACATCTTTCTTACCTTTAATCGATACCAAAATAAGGATTTAATTAATAAGGATGACGATACATCGGACCATAGATTAAACCGACATCATATAAGTCTGACTGTCGTGTTAATTTATGGTTCGATTTTCGTAGGTAACCTTTATGCATGATGCAAACATTTAAGAATAATATTATGATATTTCCCTTTTTAAATTATTGCTTACCTCGAGACGGTAAAGATTAACCCAAATATTTGGTCAACATCCATTGATTTCGAACTGTTTCGACACAAGTATCGGGATTAATAGATACCTCCCTTTTGTATGGTTTAAATTGATTAATTAACATGCCAAGCCATTAAAGGTCACATGGATGACAAATATAAATGCATGTCATAGAAAAGTTTTAAGGTAAACACAAAAAGCCACCCAAGGTCCTATCCCTAAAGACCTAAATTATTGGAGTCTAATTAGTTATCTAATTATTAATTAGGTGATTCTAATATTAACCCTAAATTAGTTGTGCCCTAAAAACTAGAAGGCCCTAGTAAATTATGAATTATCTTGTAGCATGTCCATCTAAATTTAATAATAGCTTTACCCGAAAGAAATGATTAAGAAATGTTTAATCGGTTTAATGTACATTGTAAAAACGCTAATCGGCGGTCGGTGAACCCCTAAACACCCAAAAATCCTTCTTTCTTACATTTTAAAACTCAACTAGCACCCAAAATTTCAGGAAAAAACACCCCCTCTCTTTCGTTTTGAAAAAAAAACCAAAAAACCCCTCTTTTTAGAACTAAAAGGAAAAACCCCCTTTTTTATTTGTGTTCCTCGACTGAATCATCATGAACAACCACGAAAGGGGCTGGAAGGATTGTCAACGCTGAGGGAGAGCAAGCGACGCACAAAGCCAAAAACGGTGAAGGTAAAAAGACTAACCCTAGCTATTTATGAATGTGCTATGCGGCGATGAAAACGAAAATGGGGATTACCTCCAAACTTGCTGTAACACCCCAATTTTGGGCTTAGAAGTTTAGGGTCTGAATCGGACCGATCTGATAAACGGTTCGAATATAAAAGGAGGTTTTAGGGAAAGCCTAGTTCGGGATGCTTTAAAAATATAGAAAAATATCTAAAAATCCTCATTTAATATATATAAGAGAGTGGTGAAATCAATTTTACAAAATAAGGTTTGGAAATACCACATTTCGGAGTAGTGACCAAAATGCGGTTTTTGCAAAGTTTTGTAGTGACTGTTTTGTAAAGGATTGAAACTTTGAATCTTTAAGGAGCTAATTTACCCAAAATGTTTTTCTCCAGATTTTTCTTTAATTTGGGTGATTTAATTAGTGTTTTAATTAAATAAAAGAAAAGGAAAACTAATTTTTGGATTTTCATAACTACCTTTTCCTAATTTTCTCTCATTCCTTTTTGCTCTCAAAATCCCATCATCCAAAAACATTTTCTCTAGAAAAATTTACATTGATCTTCACTTCAATTGATGAGTTTTCCATCATCTATTGGTTCCTAATCAATCTTGCATCAAATCCTTTTGATTTCCACATTGAATTTTCATGGAATTTTGCTCAAATCAAGGAGAAATCATTATTTAGAGGTAAAAATGTTCTTCTCCTCTAAATACTCAGTTCTTTACTGAAATTCCCAAGTTGTCAATCCTTTATTAAAGTTTTATAAATGGTTTTAATATTAGAAACATGATTTTGGCTTAAAACTCAAGATTTTGGAAGAGATCTTGAAGAATTTCGTTGTGATTGATTGGGCTCTATTTTGAGGTGGTTCTTTAATGCATTTTGGATGTTAAATGATGTTAGAAATGAGGTTTTATCAATCCAATCCCGAATAGGTTGTGTTTCCTAAGTTTTTGCTTAAGAAAATGGTAGTTTTTGAGGTGTTCTTGGTGTTCTGTTATAGCTGGAGGTATAAGGTCGAGTTTAGGATTGTTTTTAATGGTGATTGATGTTTAGAAATGATTAGAAGTGATGGATCTTGGATGGGTAAAGTTTTGGAAGAGTTTAGAGGTGATTTCGGTTGTATTTGGTAGCCGAAATGTTGGTTTTAGGTAGAGCAGCGAGTTTAGGTGTGTTGGCTGAAGATTTCAATGCATGATGATGCATTAATCCTCTGCTTTGATGTGTCTAAAACATGGGAGACATCTTCGGACACCTTTGGAGTTGATTTGGAAGCTTAATTGGCGTTTCGGCAAGCAAGCGAAATGTAATTGGTGAGTGGAGATGGTTTTCCAGCTTTGAAATGATTATTTGGAGGTTTTGGGAGCTTAGTTTAAGTCTAAACAACTTAGCTAAGCTCAAGAGTAAGTTTTCGGAAAAACTCCCTCGGATGTGCTAAGTTATGGTTTGATGCATTAGATATGAAATGCATGTTTAATTACTGTTTTGAAAGCATGTTTTAGCATGATTAATGTTGGTTTTGAAAGTCATGTATTGAAGGATGCTCAAGGTAAGAGATCCTTGGTTTGACATGTTTTTATTTTGGTTATGAAGCATGGAGATGCATGATGATAAGTGGCTTTGATTAATGCTTAAAACAGTGAATTGATGATGGTATTTGATGTATATTGGCAAGTGATGAAATGGTTTATAAGTACTTGAATAAGATATACTTAGCCAGCTATAGGATTGGGTGCACCATAAGTAAAGTCGCCTTGGATGTTGAGGGTTGTGATTGTACCGTAAACTTCATCCAAGTACCCTAACGATTGAGGTAAGATCACAACGGTGGTTGTAAATTCCGTGTGTGGATCTTGTGTTATGTGTCCCTTACTCTCGTTAGTGGAATTATACAACTACCGATGCGTGATGTTGAGGGGTTGAGATTGTATCGTTACACTCCACCCCGGGTGTCACATCAATGGAGGGATTGCTCTTGAGTGTGAACCTTGTGTAGTCCGGTAGTGTGTATGAAGCGTGTGTGACAACGCTTGTAATCCGCGTATCCGATTGTGTCTTGTGTTGAAATGGTTATGAATTATCACTTGAAAGCCAATATAATGTATTTAAATGTAACGAAGCGTGAAATGCTTGAAAATGATGCAAGGTAGCATGAGAAAGAGATGACCATGTGGTTTAAAAGCTTTGTTGAAAATGTTTTCTAAAAATGCATTGTTGTATTGGTTTCATTTAGAGCTTGCCTCACTAAGCATTTGTGCTTACGCTCTCTTTTACTAATAATGCAGATAATTGAGGTACTTTGGGCATCAAGGAAGCTAAGTTCATCCAAGGAAGTCAAAGCTCATGTATGGTGAAGTTTTCAAACATTATTAGTTTTGATAATTTGGCAATGGGAAGCTAGGATTTGTTTTGGGAGATGTGTTAAACTCCCTGAGGTTGTGACATGTTTGCCTTGTTACTTTGAATTGTAAATGACCTTAATTGCTTGTTTGGAGGTTTGATTTGCCTTTGTGGTTTTTAATATTAGGAAGCATGCCTCTAGACTTGTGAGTATGCATGTTTGTTGCTTCGAAGGTGTTTAGGAGTCCTAAATATGTTCCTTACATGTTTGTTGATTTGATGATATGCTTGGGAAGTTGTTTGGATGGGTTTGATTGGATTTATGCATGAAAAACCAACGATAGTTGCAGATTCTGGGCAAACCGTATCGAAACACCCTCTAGTGTTTCGAAACGGGGGCCTAAAATGGCCTTTGTGTTTCAGAACGCCAGGGGATGTTTCGAAACGATTTGGCTACTGGGATGCCTCGTTTCGGAACTGGTCTCGGAACCAACCCGCGTATCGAAATGGTCAACTCCGTTACGATCCTGCGTTTCAATACGACAGGTGGGTGTTTCGGAACAGGTGACCGTTGGGCACTGATTTGAATGGTGTTGTAGTTTGCAAGCTTTACATTTTAGTCCCAAATGTTGATGTTGCAATTGTTTGAGGTTGAGATGTCCAATTAAGTTGAAATTTGGCAGAGAAGCATGAAATGGGACTAATTCCATATTGATAACCTTAAAATCAGTCAAGACCTTCTAATTTACAGAAATTACATTTTGGTCCCTAAACTTGTAATAAGTGCAATTGAGTCCCTTTTTGTTGTTCAATCGTTGTGCCTTTCTCGTATATGTTTTATGAGTACTCACTTAGGGTTAACGTGTATCTAGACAAGATTAAAAGAAAAAAAAGGTTGTTATCAAGGTTGACTTCTGGGTTGACTTTGGTTTTCCCTGTATAATCTTCGTAGTTTGGGTCAACCGTCTAGGCCGGGCTAAGGGGGTTACACTTGCTCTCTGCTTGTATTCCTTATCTTTTGAATTTTCGACCCCATTACAATGAGTTTTCCTTCGGCTTTTATTGATGATTTTCTATTTTTTACAAAAGAAGAAAAGAAATGAAATGAAATGGAAATTCTCTATTAGCTCGTACTGTTGTTTTGGCCGGATTCATGTACGGATCTGCTCTGAATATTGTTACGTCCTCTGCCTTTTTTTTCATTTTCGCCCTTTGCACCGTTGTCTTTTCTGATTATTTTCTTTTTTCTTTGCATGTGTGGCTTGTACGGAGGAGACGAGAGGAGGCAGCGATGAGGAGTTAGCCTCTGACGTGGCTGCTGATGCGGTGAGACGGCGATGTGGCATCGAGCTACTGGTTTCTTCTGCCCACATAGTAGTGGTCGTGACCCTAGGGGAGTTGAAAGGCCGATCGGGTGAGCTTCACGTGCGTGTGGATGAAGCCAAAGGTCGCGCGCGTGGCGTGTGGGGAGTTTCAACCATCGCTCGTGGGTGCGTGGGCTGAAACGCAAGGGTGCACGTGGGCGCTTGAGGAATTTGGAAGAATGCTCCTTCAATTTGGGCCATCTGATCGCAAGCCAGATCAGACGGTTGGGAACTCGCAGTGCCAAGGCAAAGGGAATAAAATTAGGGCTTCTTCCATCTGGACCGTTGGATTAGCAACCTATGATCTGACTGTCCAGATGCGGCTGCGCACAAGCAAAAGAGAGGACCATTAGCTTAGGACTAGGGTTTTTTATTTTGGGCCAAACGGGCCAAGTGTGTAATATGTATAACATTTTTTTGGGTTTTGTGTAAATGTATAAATGGGCTTTATAATATATGTATGAGTTGATTTATTTATTATTATGTTTCATTTAGATTAATATACTTTATAATTCTTCTTTCTTTTCTGATTTTAATTTAATAACGGAAATAACAACAACAAAAACTAACATAAAATATAGCATAAATCAAAAAATTAATTCCCTACAAAGACACGAAGACTAAAATTAAGATTCGATTGAATAAAAATTAAATTTAGCATGCAAAATCGGAAATTAAATGAAATGTTACCTAAAAAAAAGACCTGGAGTGCAAATATGCCCTAAGCTAAAATGGGCGACTAAATCCCTCCAATGCCTCAATTTGGCGGGATGCAAATTCTTCGGGCAGTTCTGCTGTGAGTCGGTTAATATACGACTAATATATGGCGTAGCCGGTTAAACATAACAAAATAGGTAAAATTACCTATTTTGTTGATAAAAGTATCAACATATCCAGTAAATTACTTATTTTAAGCTGATGAGGCCTTGGAAAGTATCTATACTTTTTGAGTAAATTACTTATTTTGTTGATAATTTTGAGTAAATCACTTATTTTTGTTGATACTTTCGAAAGTATCTATAATTTTCTAAAAGTATCGATACTTTTTTAAAAAGCAATGTAACCGGTTGCAATGTGGCTCGAAAGTATTGATACTTTTAAAAAAGCATCAACAAAAAGTATCGATACTTTTTTAAAAAGCAATGTAACAGGTTGCAATGTGGCTCGAAAGTATCGATACTTTTAAAAAAGTATCAACAAAAAGTATCGATACTTTTAAAAAAGTATAGATACTTTCGAAAGTATCAACAAAATAAGTAATTTACTCAAAAGTGTCGATACTTTCCAAGGCCCCATCAGCTTAAAATAAGTAATTTACTGGATATGTTGATACTCTTATCAACAAAATAGGTAATTTTACCTATTTTGTTATCGTCGGATTTCCAAGGCCCCATCAGCTTAAACTTTAATAACAAATTAAGCGCTACTGAATATGTTGATACTTTTATCAACAAAATAAGTAATTTTACCGATTTTGTTATCGTCGGATTTCCAAGGCCCCGTCAGCTAAACTTTAATAACAAAATTAGTAAAGCGCTACCGAATATGTTGATACTCTTATCAACAAAATAAGTAATTTTACCGATTTTGTTATCATGGGATTTCTAAGACCCCATCAGCTTAAACTTTAATAACATAGTAGGCGCTACTTAATATGTTGATACTCTTATCAACAAAATAAGTAATTTTACTATTTTGTTATGTTTGTGTCGATACCTACCGATAACTTAAGTTTGTCGGCTACCAATTTTTTTTAATATTTTTTCATGTTTTCTACCGGATACATTATTTTATATCAGCATATCCGATAGCACTTTACCTATTTTGTTATTTATCTTATAATGTTTCTGGTAACACCGTTTCTTAGCAGTATATAAATTCGTCTTTCCTTAGAATTTCCCAAATTCTTCGCATCTCGCACATCGACTTAATCAAAGGCCACATGTGCACCTTAACTAAGGCGTAACTATACCTTAGTTTAATACTCATAATTAAATACTTTTATATATTATAATTTATAAATATAAAAAGAAATATATTAAGTTAATAAACTTTGGTTAAAGAAAACATAAATATATTTTTTTTGTTTCTTTTCGTTTTTTATTCAAGATGAATTTACTTGGTTGTTTAGAAATGAGACATGAATATAGTTTACATTTATTAATACTTTAAATTGATTATATATATATATATATATATATATATATATATATATATATATATATATATTCTAATATATAATTTAATAAATTAATAATCAATAATTGAATTAATTAACAATTTTTTTTAAATAAATAATAATAATTAATAATTTAAATGGTGAAAATAGTTTCTTACATTATAATATAATAAATTCATAATTCAAATATTTCATTTTTCTCTTGAAAATCATCAAATCATAGACTTCCTCAAGTACATGTCAGGTAAATATCAGTTCAGGTCAACAACAGGTCGGGTTCAAAATAAGTTGGGTCAATTAACACGTCATGTTCAAAATAAGTCAGGTCGTTCTGTAGGGTTATATTGGTTATTTGTCATGTTAGTCTAGAATTTAGGTTCGTATCAGTCGGGAGCAAGTCAGGTTCCGTTTCCACAATAACATGTTCAATTCAGGTTCAGGTCGTTCTCGGTCGGATGTGGGTCGGGCTCGGTTACTACAGTATCAGGTCCAACTCGGGTTCGAGTCAATAATAGTCGGTTACATATCAGTTTTGGGTCATCACTTCCTCAGGTTAAAACAAGTTCTGACTCGAACAGATTTTAGTCTAGTTTTCAGGTCGGGTAAACTTTTTCCATCCCTAACTGTACAAGTAAACCATATAGTCTATACAAAAACACTATAGTATGTTTTAAATTATTATTTATTTATTATATTCATTATTATCATTACAACTAATAATTTTTTGAGTAAACTACACTAGCAGTCTCTGGACTTTTAGAACAATTTCAATATGGTCAGCGAATTTTTAAGCTTTCAATACAGTCACTAATTCGCTTTTATTAAGGTCACTATTGTCAACCGCCGTTAAAAATAACTGATGTGGCACATTAAGTTTAAAAAATTAATGTTTTTCACTCTATTTTCTCTCCTCTTATTTTTTTCCATTTTCCTTCCATCCAAACATGCCTCTCTTCCTTTTTCTTTCATTTTCATTCCCATTTTTATTCACTTCCCACCCTTTTATAGTAATATATTCTCAGAAGCTAACTTTACCCAAAAAGAAAGCATGTTGTTGCATAGAAATAATTAAAAATGCCCATGGTCACGCTAATTGTTTTAAAAATTGATGGAGACTTTCAACAGTTAGCTTCCTTTAATTTATTACAGACGTAAGTGAGACTATAAATGGGCATTCATGAAAAAAACTCACATGGAAAAAATATATATAAAGTAAAACAATAGAGACTGAATGAGAGAATAGGAAGAAAAAATACATGTTTGGATGGAAGGAAAATGGAGGGGAGGATAGAAAATATGGTGTAAAAACATTTATTTTTTAAACTTAATGTGCCATACACGTCAGCTATTTTAACAGTAGTTGAAAGCAGTAGCCGTAATGAAAGTGAATCAAAAGTTCAATGATTGTATTGAAAGTTTTAAAAGTTTTGTAACCCCTTTTAGCCCGGCCTAGACGGTTGACCCAAACTACGAAGGTTACACGGGGAAAACCAAAGTCAACCCGAAAGTCAACCTTGATTCACGACCCTTTTTTTCTTTTTAATCTTGTCTAGATACATGTTAACCCTAAATGAGTACTCATAAGATACGATTGAGAAAGGAACAGCGATCGGATAACATATAGGGACTCAATTGTAGTATATACAAGTTTAGGGACCAAATTGTAATTTCTGTAAATTAGAAGTTCTCCATTGATTTTAAAGTTACCAATATGAAATTAATCATGATACATGCTTCTCTGCCAAATTTCATCTTAATTGGACATCTCAAGCTCAAGCAATTGCAATCTCAACATTTAGGACTAAAATGTAAAACATGCAAACATCAGAACAATTATCTGCATTATCAAAACATATCTCCCAAATACAAACTTGGTTTCCCATTGCCAATTTTTATCAAAACTAAAGTGTATGAAAACTTCACCATACGTGAGCTTGGATTTCCTTGGATGGACTTAGCTTCCTTGATGCCCCAAAACACCTCAATTATCTGCATTATTGGTAAAAGAGAGAGCGTAAGCACAATGCTTAGTGAGACATGCTCTAAAGAAAACCATCACAATAATGCACATTTGAAAACACTTTCATTAAAAGCTTTAAGCCACATGCTCGTCTCTTTCTCATGCTTGGAAAACTTTTCAAAGCAATTCTTATTGAAACCACATGTACCTTCATTCTATCTCATGCATTAAAACCAATGCAAAATCCATGGCAAGGCCAAAATCATGCTTGTACTCTAAAGCATTTCATAAACAAACTACGTATGCATTTCTCATAGCATAAATCATTATATCAAGGTACACGTGAACCAAAATCATAACATATTTTATATTGACATTTCACATTTATTTATTACTCGGATATGCGGACATCTCACTAGACAATTCCGGTGGCATCTCTCATCACCGTACTCACATGGCGGAATCTCTCGTCACCACCAAGCTTGGGTATTTCCCAAGTCCTACCCGATGGAATGCCCATCATCGGAATATCTCCCTTTGACTTAACCAAAGAGCACGTACAAATTTTTAGTTTATAGTGCACTCTCATCCTATTGATCGATCAATTATATCCGGTAAGTTTCTCAACATCTATGCCAATATATTATGTCAAATCAACATCTCACCTACTGTTTTTCATGCATTAAAACTCAACATTCTCATCTCTTTTCAAAACCATAACATTTGCTTCACTTCAACATGTAAGCTCAAATCTCAACTATGCAAAATGTTACTTATTGAAATCATTTCAAGCATCATCTCATGCTATAATTCATGCATAAAAACAGTAGGAATTTATCAATCTAAAACCATGAGCATGTAAAAGCATTTAAAGGGGCAATCACCACATACTAGAGAGCAATCTAGCCAATACTTACTTCCGGACTTAGGAAGGTGTTTCAAACCTTTCCTAAATCCCCAAACCTTGATTCTTTGTCCCTCAAGGACTTCTAAACCATACGCACTCATCAATTTCGTTTCGCTTGCTTGCCGAAACGCCAATTAAGCTTCCGGATCAACTCCAAAAGTGTCCGAAGATGTCTCCCCTATTTTAGACACATAAAAGTAGAGGATTAATGCATCATCATGCATTGAAATCTTCAGCCAACACTCCAAAACTCGCTGCTCTACCTAAACCCAACATTTCGGCTACCAAACACCACCGAAATCACCTCCAAACTCTTCCAAAACATATCTCAGACAAGATCCATCACTTCTAAACATTTCTAAACATCAATTAACATCAAAAACAGCCTCAAACTCGTCCTTATACCTCCAGCTATAACAGAACACCAAAAACAGCCCAAAAACCACCATTTTCACAAGAAAAAACGTAGGAAAAACAACTTATTCGGGATTGGATTGATAAAACCTCATTTCTAACATCATTTAACATCCAAAATACATTAGAAAACCATCTCAAAACAGAGCCCCATCAATTACCACGAAAATCTTCAAGATCTCTTCCAAAATCTTGAGTTTTAAGCCAAAATCTTGTTTCCAACATCAAAACCATTTATAAATCTTTAATAAAGGATTGACAACTTGGGAATTTCAGTAAAGAACTGAGTATTTAGAGGAGAAGAACAATCTTACCTCTAAAAGATGATTTCTCCTTGATTTGGGCAAGTTTCCATGAAAATACAATGTAGAAATCAAGTGAATTTGTTGCAAGATTGATTAGAAATCAATGAGTGATGGAAATCTCATCAAATGAAGTGGAAATCAAAGTGAATTTTGCTGGAGAAAAAGTGTTTGGTTGATAGGATTTTGAGAGAAAATGAAATGAGAGACAATTAGAGAAAAGTAGTTATGAAAGTCAAAGGTAGTTTATCACCTTTATTTTATTTAATTAAATCATTAATTAAATCACCCAAATTAAGGGAAAATCTGATGAAAACATTTTTGGTAAATTAGCTCCTTAAAGATGCAAAGTTTCAATCCTTTACAAAATAGTCACTGCTAAACTTTGCAAAAACCGCGATTTGGTCACTACACCGAAATGTAGCATTTCCAAACCTTATTTTGTAAAATTGATTTCACCAATCACCTATATATATTAAATGAGGATTTTTAGATATTTTTATATATTTTTAAAGCATCCCAAACTAGGATTCCCCTAAAACTCCCTTTTATATTCGAACCGTTTCTCAGACCGGTTCGGTTCAGACCCTACACTTCTAAGCCCAAAATTGGGGTGTTACAACTCTCCCCCTCTTAAGAAATTTCGTCCTCGAAATTTACCTGGTGGAAAAAGGTAATGAAACTGCTTCTTCATGTCTTCCTTCCTTTCCCACGTGGCTTCCACAACACCACGGTGACTCCACAACACTTTAACCAGTTCGATGGTCTTACCACGAAGAACCTTACTGTCCGAATCCAAAATCTCAACCGGTTCCTCATCGTATGTCAAATTTGGATTCAACTCAACTTCTCCCACAGGCATAACATGCGAAGGATCCGATCTATACATTCGAAGCATGAAGACATGAAACACATCATGTATCTTCTGTAATTCTTTTGGTAACCTCAGCTTATACGAAACAGGACCCACACATTCTATCACTTCATATGGTCCAATATACCTAGGGCTTAACTTACCCTTCCGGCCAAATCTCATCACCTTCTTCCAAGGTGAAACCTTCAAGAACACACGGTCACCCACCGCAAACTCAATCTCCTTACGCTTCAAATCCGCATAAGACTTCTGTCGATTAGAAGATGCCTTTAACCTTTCACAAATAAGCTTCACCTTCTCGGTGGTTCCTTTCAACAAAGTCGGCATCGAGACCAACTTCTGACCTGTCTCAGCCCAGCAAAGAGGAGTTCTGCACTTCCTCCCATACAAGGCTTCATAAGGTGCCATTTGAATACTTGCCTGGTAGCTATTATTATAAGCAAACTCCACCAAAGGCAAATGCTTCTCCCAAGAGCCTTGAAACTCAATTACGCAGTACCTCAACATATCCTCAAGCACTTGGATAACACGCTCTGACAGTCCATCCGACTGTGGATGATAGGAAGTACTGAAATTCAGCCGCGTACCCAAAGCTTGATGCAAACACTCCCAAAACCGTGATGTAAACCTCAGATCTCTATCCGAAACTATAGATTTTGGTACCCCATGCAGTCGTACAATCTCAGCAATGTACAACTCTGCAAGCTTATCCAAGGTATACGTAGTATGCACAGGTAAGAAATCCGCACACTTTGTAAGGCGATCCACAATCACCCACACTGAATTCTTCTTCGATGGTGACAAAGGTAAACCGAACACAAAGTCCATGGTGAATCTTTCCCACTTCCATTCAGGAATCCTCAACGATTGCAACAACCCTGAAGGAAATTGATGCTCAGCTTTAACCCGCTGACAAACCATGTACTTACCCACATATTCTGCAACATCTTTCTTCAAACCCACCCAATAGTACTCATCCTTTAGATCACGATACATCTTTGTACTACTAGAGTGCATAGCAAAAGGACTACTATGAGCTTCGGTCAGAATAGTACGCCTCAACTCCACATCATCCGGCACCACTATCCGTCTTCCGAAACATAAAACTTCATCATCATTAAAACAAAAATCCGATGGTCTATCCTCAGCAATATCCTGAACATATGGCACCAAAGAATCATCCAACAACTGCTTATCCTTAATCAACTGAACCAGGGATGGTTTCACTTGCAACTCAGCCACAAGGCCTCCATCTCGCGAAATACTTAAGTTAGCAAACATAGCCCTTAACTCTACCGCCACTTTTTTGCTCAAGGCATCCGCTACAACATTAGCTTTTCCCGGATGGTACTCAATCGTTAAATCGTAATCTTTAAGCAACTCCACCCAACGTCGTTGCCTAAAATTTAACTCTTTCTGAGACATCAAGTACTTCAAACTCTTGTGATCCGTGTACACAGTACACTTCTCACCATACAGATAATGTCTCCAGATCTTCAAAGCAAAAACCACCGCAGCTAACTCAATATCATGCGTAGGATAATTGCGCTCATGCACCTTCAACTGACGCGATGCATAAGCCACCACCTTACCCTCTTGCATTAGTACACACCCCAAACCAATGTAGGATGCGTCACTGTACACCACAAACTCTTTTTCTGATTCAGGTTGAACCAAGATAGGAGCTTGCGTCAAAGCTGCCTTAAGCTTCTCAAAAGCTTGTTGTCTTGCTTCCGTCCACTCATACTTAACGTCCTTTTGCAACAACTTTGTCAAAGGGGTGGCAATCTTTGAAAATCCATCCACAAACCTCCGGTAATTTCCTACTAACCCAAGGAAACTACGGACTTCATGAACGGACTTATGAGGCTTCCAATTCATCACCGCCTCTATCTTCTGAGGATCAACGCGAATCCCCTCCGCCGAAACCACATGACCAAGGAACACAACTTCCTTTAGCCAAAACTCACAGTTGCTCAGCTTAGCATAAAGTTGATTTTCCAGAAGCGCTTGCAAGACAATCCTCAAGTGACCTTCATGCTCCTCCTTAGTACAAGAGTACACAAGGATATCGTCAATGAACACCACAACAAACTTGTCCAAGTATTCATGGAACACTCTATTCATCATGTCCATGAAAGCAGTAGGAGCATTCATCAAGCCAAACGACATTACAAGGAACTCATAATGCCCATACCTCGTTCTAAAGGCTGTCTTCGGCACATCCACATCTTTCACCTTAAGCTGATAGTATCCTGACCTTAAGTCAATATTGGAAAACACATATGCTCCCCGAAACTGATCAAAAAGATCATCAATCCTCGGCAAAGGATACCCATTCTTGATAGTCAACTTGTTCAGCTGACGATAATCGATGCACATTCTCATAGTGCCATCCTTCTTCTTCACAAATAAGACTGGTGCGCCCCAAGGTGACACACTAGGCCGAATGAAGCCACGGTCAAGCAACTCCTGAAGTTGTGTCTTCAACTCCTTTAGCTCTTTAGGTGCCATGCGATAGGGAGCAATGGACACCGGAGTTGTGTTTTCATACAGCTCAATTCCAAACTCCACTTCTCGACTAGGTGGAAATCCAGGTAACTCCTCCGGAAACACTCCAGGGAACTCACGTACAGTTCTTATATCTTGAACACGCAATTCCTTAGAACTAGGATTCATCACAAAGGCTAGGTAAGCCTTGCAACCTTGCCTCAACATTCGACTTGCCTCCAATGTAGACACCACATTGGCAAGAAACTTCACATTCTCACCCACCACCACTACTTCGTAATCATCCGCAAGTTTCAACGAAACTCGCTTGCTTTCAAAATACACTACCGCTCGATGCTCAACAAGCCAATCCATACCAAGGATCACATCAAAACCATTGAATGGTAATTTCATGAGATCAACAAAAAAGACATGATTTTGCACTTCCAAGGGACATCTCCTATACAACTTTCGCGTCACAACCGTTTCACCAAAGGAACTAGTCACACGCATACCAACATCCAAAGACTCAACAGGTAAACCAAGCATTTGAGCATGTTCACGCAATATGTATGAGTGTGTAGATCCAGAATCAATCAAAGAAAGTAATGACAAGGATTGCAAAGAAAAAGTACCTGAGATCACATCCGTATCATTCCTTCCCTCACGTTGAGCATACACTCGAGCCTGACCACCACCCTCAGGTTGAACGGTCACAACATGTGCTACATTCCTGCCACCATCATCTCTACGCTGAAAATTACCACGGCCACGCCCACGCCCACGACCTCTCTATGGCTCAGCTGCTCTCACCGGAGCCTGTCCTTCCCTCAAAGTCTGAGGATAATCTTTCTTCAAATGTCCTCGGTTCCCACAATTCCAGCATGTGCCCAGATTACCCCAAAACTCACCACCATGTCGTCTACCACAACGATTACACTCAGGAGTCCTCTGAACATCAGTAGGTCCTTGCTGACCTCTACCAGGATTAGCACCCCCACGCCTAGCATCATAGTGTGGCCTCCTATCCTTATGCCTCTTGTTGCGATCTTTACCATAATCGCGTTCAGTCGCTTGTTTCCCAGAGCTAGATCCACCCGCTCGACTACTCAGACCAAGATTTGACTCAATGTCCTTGGCTCTAGAGACCAAGACATCGAAATCCGAGTAATCAGCTGCAAGCATAAAATTCTTCACATCCGTTACCAACCCATATCGGAATCATTCGCACCTCTCCCGTTCATTAGGGATTAGCTCAAGTGCATACTGACTGAGGCGAACAAACTGAATCTCATACTCAGCTACGGACATGCTACCTTACATAAGAGACATAAACTCTCTTTTCTTCTCGCCTTGGAAATGTACACCCAAATACTTACGCTTGAATGCATTCAAGAAGAACGTCCAAGTCACCTCATTGTCCTCTATTCCAGAGATAGTGGTCGTCCACCACGTATAACCATCACCATGCAACAATGATACAACACAACCCAGCTTCTAAACATTGTTGCAGTTCATCTGTCCCAAGATTCTCTTGGTGCTCTCCAACCAAGACTCAGATCCTTCTAGAGATAAACCCCTAAACTCAGTCCCTCCTAGACTGCGAAGACGTTCTAAAGGCAACCTCACATTGGCATCATCCTAATGCGCGGCTCCACGAGCTCCAGCTACTGCTACCTGGAAAGCTCCAGCAATAGCCTGAATCAACATGGTCATGTCCGGGAGCAACTTGCCCCTGCACACCCTCGGGTCCAACAACCCCAGCGCCAGCTCTAACATTACCAGCTCCAGCACCACCACCATTGGGTGGTTGTAAAACTTATGTTTGATTTTGATATAATTAGATCTTTAAGGATCAATTTGAAAAACTTAAAATTGTTCTTGTAAGTCCCTTAATAAGTTTTAAAACACCAACTCTTTAAAAGTGATTTGAAAAACTCAAACTCAAAATATTTTCTAAGTGTTCCAAGGACAAACTATTGAAAAACGTTCAGGTGTATCGATATACTCCCCAGCGTATCGATACCTTTTTACAAAACTTGGCTACTGTCGGAACACGTATCGATACGGTAAACCCTCGTATCGATACGCCCCTGTGTTAAAAACCAAAGAGTTTGAATAGCATACCGATACGGCAAACCCTCGTATCGATACGGCCTTTATAATTTTTAAATATAAGTCGGTTTAAATTATATGACCGTTGGTGTCAGTTGGTTGGTAACCAAACTTTAAAAGGTCATTGACCCGTATCGATACGCCTAACCCCCGTACCAATACGGATATCGACAGTGAGCTAAGTTGAGAAAAAGGTATCGATACGGCCTTTACCGTTTCGATACCCCGTACCGATACGCTTACGCGCGTATCGATACCCCTTATTTATTGCACACAACGACTCTTTCTTTTCTGAGACATGTATCGATACACTTTCTCGCGTACCGATACACATAGGTGCAGAAGTGCATTTATGGTGGTAAGAGAGGGTTCTAACGGCTCTATTTATGTTCCCAACCACCCAAACGGCTAGAAATCAATGAGGAGGTATAAAAGAGACATCTAAAAGCATCAACAACAACTATTGATCTTCAAGAAAACATCTATTCATCAAATCCAAGCAATTGTGCAAAAATTCATATTGTCTAGAAACCCCAATTGTATTTTTCATTCTTATCTTGTTCAATTGGGTTGAGTGCTTGTAATTGGGCTATCATTTGTATTGAGAGATACTCTATTAGCCAACAAATTCTTTGTTCTCTTGTTGTGAGGATTGAGTTGAATTTTGGGTAGAAAATTCAACCGAAATTGTAAGGGTTGCCTCCTTAGCCTAGAAAAGGGGAAGAGCAATTAGTGGAATTGTTGCAAATCCTTAGTGAAGCTAAGGTAGTGGATGTAGAGTTCATTTGGAACTTGAACCACTCTAAAATCCCTTGTCATTATTTTTAATTTGCAATTTCCACCACAAAATCTTTAAATTTCCAATTCACCCCCTCTTGGTTCATATCGATCTTTCGATCTACTCAACAATTGGTATCAGAGCCTACCTCTTTGAGGATTAACAACCACAAGAGGAAATCCTTGGAAGAGTGTGATCATCAAAATATCAAGAGATGACTTCAACCTCCGGTTCTGGCATGTATGAGTCTCAATCCACAACAAAGCCTCCCTTCTTTAATGGTGATAACTATTCTTTTTGGAAGAATAGAATGTGTCTCTTCATCAAGTCAAATGACTAACTAGTGTGGGATGTGATTGAAGATGGCTCTTATATTCCATTGAAGCAAGATGGTGAAGGCAAGATGGTCTTAAAGAAAAAGATGGAGATGAGTGAAGAAGAAAGGAAAAAGATTCAAGTCAATGACAAAGCTCTCCACATGCTATTTTGTTCCTTCGGTCCGGACATCTATTCTAAGGTCTCATCCATCGAAAGTGCCAAAGAAGTGTGGGACACTCTTGAGACTACTTATGAAGGCACCAACGATGTTAAAGAAACTAAGATTGGACTTCTCAATCTTAGTTATGAAAATTTCAAGATGGAGCCCGATGAGACGGTGTCAAAGATGTTTGATCGTTTCTCCACTATTGTCAATGAGCTAAAGGGTTTTGGAGAAATCATATCGGAAGACAAGCTTGTCCGGAAGCTACTCTATTCACTTCCCGAGTCTTGGGATGGGAAGAGAACCGCTATCATTGAAGCTAAGAATTTGAAAACTTTGAAGCTTAATGAGCTTGTGGGTTCTCTCCTTACTCATGAGATCATGAAGCAAGGAAGGGAAGATGAGAAGAAGAAAGAATAGAAAAGGGTAGAGAAGCTTGAGGTTGAGAAGAAGAAGAAGACGGGAATAGCTCTCAAGGCTAAAGCTTCACAACATGAAGAGAGCTCTTCTAGTGAGGAGGATGAACTAGAAGAATTGGCTATGATAGCCAAACGATTCTCACGTTTTATGAGGTCCAACCGGGGAAGAAAAATCCAAAGGAAGATGGACTTCAAAAGCAAGAACAAAGAAGAAGGAAGGGATCCTATCATTTTCTTTGAGTGCAAACAACCCGGCCACATACGTTCGGAGTGCCCTCAACTCAAGAAAAAGGGCTTTGAGAAGAAGAAGAAGCTCAAAGCCAAGCTTGCTACTTGGAGTGATGAGGAGTCATCGGAGGATGAAGAACAAGAGGTGGCTAACCTTTGCCTCATGGCACTTGAGGAAGATTCCTCTATGGTAACCTCTAACTAATCTACTTTAGATTTTGAAGAATTAAATGATGCATATGATGAGTTACAAGAGGTCTATGATGAATTAGTTGAGAAATATAAAGAGTCGGTCATTAGGAACAAAAAGATTATGTTGGAACTAAATGAGAAAAATGACTCACTCACTCAAGCTAATTCTAAATTTGAGAAAAAGATATTAGGATTAAAAGATGAACTAAAGTTCTTTCAAGATGAAAATGTTGATCTTAATAATCTTGTATCTCAATGTAATAGTGAACACCAAAAGGTGTTGGGTGAGCTAAATGAGCTCAAAAAGTCTTTGAAAAATGTTGGTAGTGTTAAGCATGAAATAGGTGAATCCTCTAGAACACACCAACCTAAGAAAAAGACTAACTACTACAAACAAGGTAGCTATCCTAGACATAGTAGAGCTAAAAGAATTAGAAGTGTATGGGTTCCTAAGGAACTTGTAAAATCTAATAATATTATTGCTATGTCATCTTGGATTCCTAAGGGAACCAAGGTTTTGGGAGCTAACACTCATGGACCCAAAATGATTTGGGTACCAAAAACAAAAGCTTAATATCTTTGTTTGTAGGGGGAGCATTGCTACAAGGCCAAAGCACAAAGTCAAAACTCATGGTACCTTGATAGTGGATGCTCGAGGCACATGACCGGA
The DNA here is from genome assembly GCA_958450335.1 of Hibiscus tridactylites. Taxonomy (NCBI): domain Eukaryota; kingdom Viridiplantae; phylum Streptophyta; class Magnoliopsida; order Malvales; family Malvaceae; genus Hibiscus; species Hibiscus tridactylites. The sequence continues at coordinate 17,086,238 of OY288285.1, read as the reverse complement.
GAGAAGAGTAGATTCATGGATCTAAAGCCAAAAAGTGGAGGAGTAGTGACATTTGGTGACAACTCCAAAGGCCACATTAAAGGTATTGGCTCCATAGGTAATCACTCTACTATTCTCATTGAAAATGTCTTATATGTCGATGGTCTTAAACACAATTTATTGAGCATAAGTCAATTGTGTGATAAAGGATTTAATGTTCTATTTGATAAAAATGGATGCAAAATTGTAGACATTAAATCTAATAATATTATGCTCATAGGTCATCGCATAGGGAACATATACATGGTGCATCTAGATGACATTCATACATCTCATGCATGCTTAGTTGCACAAAATGAAAATGATGCATGGTTGTGGCATAGGAAACTAGGACATGCTAGCATAAGTGTTTTAGAAAAACTAGTCTCCCTTAATCTAGTTAGAGGTTTACCCAAGATAAAATTTTCAAATGATAAAATTTGTGATGCATGCTCAAAGGGTAAACAACATAGATCTTTCTTTAAATCCATTAATGATGTTTCTACTAGTAGATACTTACAACTTATCCATATGGATTTATTTGGGCCAATTAGGACTATGAGCTTGGGTGGTAAGTCTTATGCTTTTGTACTTGTTGATGATTTTTCTAGAATTACTTGGGTTCTATTTTTAAGTACTAAAGATGAGGCTTTGGAAAAATTCATCACATTTTCAAAATTAACCCAAAATGATCTTGAACTTAAAATTTCACATATAAGAAGTGATCATGGAACCGAGTTTCAAAATTTGGGGTTTGAAGATTTTCTAAATGAAAATGGTATTAGCCATAATTTTTCGGCTCCTCGAACTCCTCAACAAAATGGGGTAGTTGAGAGGAAAAATAGAACTTTGCAAGAAATGGCTAGAACTATGCTTTGTGAAAACAATTTACCTAAATATTTTTGGACGGAAGCCACAAACACCGCTTGCTATATTGTAAATCGAGTAATGATTAGACCGATTTTAAAGAAAACACCTTATGAGATTTTAAAATCTAAAAAGCCTAACATTAGCTATTTTCATCCTTTTAGTTGCAAGTGTTTTGTTTTAAATAATGGAAAAGACAACTTAGGTAAATTTGATGCAAAAAGTGATGAAACTATTTTTATAGGTTACTCTTTAACCTCTAAAGCCTATCGAGTATTTAACAAAAGAACTTTAGTAGTAGAAGAATCTATTCATGTTGTATTCGATGATAACCTCCTTCCTAGGAAGGATTCTTGTGATGATGATGATGTAGGAATCATAAATGCCTTTGATGGAGGACAAACTTCAAAGGAGGATGAAATTCCAACAAAAGAAGAGGACAAACAAGATCCACCTCTTGAAGCCTTGAAGGACTTGGCTCTTGAGGAAAAGGAAGTGAGCTACCCAAGGGAGTTGAACTATGTCAAAGATGGTGAAATCTTGGGTGATCCATCCAAGGGGGTAACCACTCGATCTTCTCTTAGATTAATGAATCATGTTGCATTTATCTCATGCATAGAGCCTAAGAATATTAAAGAAGCATTGAAAGATGACTTTTGGATTATGGCTATGCAAGAAGAGTTAAATCAATTTGAGAGAAGTAAGGTTTGGACATTAGTTGATAGGCCTAGTAATCAATCTACAATAGGAACTAAATGGGTCTTTAGGAACAAGCTAGATGAGAGTGGTAACATTGTAAGAAATAAAGCTAGACTAGTAGCACAAGGTTACACTCAAGAAGAGGGAATAGATTTTGATGAAACCTATGCACCCGTAGCTAGAATGGAAGCTATTAGGATGTTGCTTGTATATGCATGTTATCATAATTTCAAGCTTTTTCAAATGGATGTTAAAAGCGCATTTTTAAATGGTTTTATAAATGAAGAAGTGTATGTGGAACAACCACCGGGTTTTGAAGACTCAAAATTTCCAAATCATGTCTTCAAACTAACCAAAGCTCTTTATGGTTTAAAACAAGCTCCTAGAGCTTGGTAGGAAAGACTTCCAAACTTTTTATTTGAAAAAGGTAAGGTGGACACTACACTCTTTATAAAAATGTATAAAAATGACATCTTAGTAGTTCAAATTTATGTTGATAATATTATTTTTAGTTCTACTAATGAATGTCATTGTTAAGAGTTTGCTAAGTTAATGCAAGGTGAATTTGAGATGAGCATGATGGGGGAGCTCTCATTCTTTTTGGGACTCCAAATCAAGCAAAAGAAGGATGTCACCTTCATCAACCAAGCAAAATACATAAAGGATATGCTCAAGAAGTTTGGCTTGGAGAATGCAAAACCACAAGCCACTCCTATGAGCTCATCTACAAAGCTTGACAAAGATGAAGGAGGTAAGTGTGTTGACTCTAAGTTTTATCATTCTATGATTGGATAATTGCTTTACCTTACCGCAAGTAGACCAGATATCTTGTTTAGTGTTTGCTTGTGTGCTAGGTTTCAAGCTAGTCCTAGAGAGTCTCACCTTATAGCCGTTAAGAGAATCTTTAGGTACCTTAGAGATACTCCTTGTTTAGGTCTTTGGTACCCTAGAGACTCTACCTTCAACCTTCATGCTTACTCGGATGCGGATTATGGGGGTTGCAAAATCGATAGGAAAAGTACTTCGGGAACTTGTCAATTCCTAGGTAGTATGCTCATATCTTGGTTCTCTAAGAAACAAAATAGTGTAGCCTTATCTACCACCGAAGCCGAGTACATATCCTTAGGGAGTTGTTGTGCTCAAGTCCTTTGGATGAAGCAACAACTCTTAGATTATGGAATTAAAGTTGATACCATACCCCTAAAATGTAACAACACTAGTGCAATATGTTTAACAAAAAATCTCATCCAACACTCTAGAACCAAACACATAGAAATAAGGCATCATTTCATTAGAGATCATGTCCTTAAGGAAGATGTGGTTATAGAGTATGTAGACACCTTGAATCAATTAGCGGACATATTTACAAAATCCTTAGACAAAGAGCGTTTTTGGTCCCTTAGGAGAGAGTTAGGTCTAGCTAGCCTATCCTGACCTTCTATGACCTCTTTTGTGCTTAAATATGCTTGATCTTGTGAAATGTCATGTTTATGTGTTTAGACTCCTAATTTCATCCATGCCTATAGTTAGGGGGAGTATGATTCTATTAAAATATGCTTAGAACTGCTCATTCATCATTTGCATACTTTTAGGAGATGTTAAGTTCGAGCCTTTGGTTGTTCTTAGAACCAAATATGCATTTCTGGGCATACAGTATCGATACAGACCTACGCGTATCGATACGTGTTCTTCATTCTGTTTCCCAGAATTTACTTCGCTTCACGGGTATCGATACGATTAAACTCGTATCGATACGGGTTGTTTCGATACGGACCCCTCCGTTTCGATACGACTCTCCAACGAGCATTTTTGCGGAAATGACAATTCTATCCCCGTATCGATACACCCTCAGGCGTATCGATACTCGATTGCGCAGACAGCTTTAAATTTGGCTTTTAATGTGTTTAACTTTTACCAAAATTAAAACTCTTCAAAACCTAAAAACCCTAGCCGTTTTTGCCTATAAAAAGGCCCTTCCTCTTTCATATTTTTCACACCTCAACTCAAATCTAAAAGAGTTTTTGAATCAAGCAAGGCTTTGTGCTCTCTCTCATCACAATTGTGCTAGTTTTTCTTCAATCTCTCAAGTTTCTATCAAGGTAATCTTTTCCTTCTTTTTTTTTCATTTTTGTTTTGTTTTGTTGTTTTGTTTCATCCTTTTCTCAAAACCTTTGTTTCTTCAAAACTTTTCTTAAAATTTTTCTTAAAATTTTTTTACCTTGGTTTTTACTCAAAATTGAAGAAATCCTTTTGCTTAATTTCTCTTTTAGATCATGGCTCCAAAGGAACCATCGAGAAAGCGTACAAGGGTTTCTCAAGCCGGTGAATCATCCACCCTTGGAGCGATTGCTCGTCCGAACTACTCAATCATCTATGAGCAATCCTTTGATGGCAACTCGGGTCTAACTCATTTTCGTCAATATGAGAATTATAAGATTCGTGCCGAAAGGGTAATATCCATTCCTTTTCTCGAATCCGAGCGCTTTAAGTTTGAATATCTTCCTTTGTTTCGTCGTTGGAACTTCATGGATTTCATCTCTATTCCCGGTTTTTTCTATCGCCTTTTGGTTTTGATTTTCTATGCTAATGCCAAATGTATTACTCGTGATGGGGAAGTTGTTGCCATTAGCTCTTACCTCATGGGGAAGAAAATCATTCTTGATGTCAAATCTATTTGTGAGGTTTCCAAATTAGAGGATGAAGGCCTTGATGATGAGCATGCTTTGGGCATGTTCATAGTGGATCTGTCACCGCCCTAAATGCTCAAGACCGGATCTTACATTTGATGGTGTCTTGGTGGTTTCGTCCCTCCGGAGGAAAATATTCCACCATCCGTCAAGTGGATGATTTTTGGATCCGTTGTTTCCTTGAGAAAAGGCGCCCAAATCTTGCTCGACTCATGTTCGCGGAGATCGTCTACCTCGTGCAAAATCGTCACACAACTCTTGTCACCTCCTTTACATATGGTACGGCTTTGAGTTATTTCTTTATTAAAAAGGATATTGATTGCTCTTATGACTACCCAACTCCCCTCACCCGAGGCCGCCGCCGTATTTGAAGAGCCTCAAGCTTAATGGTGAATGGGTACGTCTTGCCGAGTTACCACCCGGGCTAAGTTTCAATGATGAGCGATCTCTTGCTCGGGCTAAGTTTCAATATCTTAATGGTGAATGGGTACGTCTTGCCGAGTTACCACCCGAGGCCGCCGCCGTATTTGAAGAGCCTCAAGCTCCTCAAGCTCCTCAAGTCCCACAACCCTCCATGGATGCTCTCATGACCTATCTCAATGAGCAATTTACCGGGTTGCGCACGAACATGAATACTCGTCTTACTTCCCTTGAAACTACCTTTGATACAAGGATGACGGGTATGGAGAATCGCCTCACATCCTTTGAAAGCGGTCACAATTCATTGAATATTTCCATCGCCGCTTTCCATGATGAATGGCGCAATAGTATGCGGGATAATGAGCCTATGGGAGTTGATGATGAAGATGATGAAGACGACGAAGACGATGCCTAGACGTTTCTTCTTGCATATCATGCATATCATTTAGGATTTTATAATTTATGCACCTTTGCTTTATGTTCTTAGGATTAAGTTTGTTTTAGGATTAAACCTATGCTTTGATTTTCTGTTTTTGTTTGGATTTTAAGTTTGATGCTATGATGAATAAAATTAATGTTGCTTATTTATACCTTTGCCTTCTTTATGCACTTAATTGTCTCAAGATTTTTTGATCTAACAAAAAGGGGAGAGAAACTAGCTCACACTTCAAATATTTTGATTTTAACTCAAAGGTTACCAAGCTTATATTAAGGGGGAGTTAACTTTGTAAAAGTTTTTCAAAATATCAAAAATTTTAAGTTTTAGTTTTGTTATATCAAAAAGGGGGAGATTGTAAAACCTATGTTTGATTTTGATATAATTAGATCTTTAAGGATCAATTTGAAAAACTTAAAATTGTTCTTGTAAGTCCCTTAATAAGTTTTAAAACACCAACTCTTTAAAATTGATTTGAAAAACTCAAACTCAAAATATTTTCTAAGTGTTCCAAGGCCAAACTATTGAAAAACGTTCAGGTGTATCGATACACTCCCTAGCGTATCGATACCTTTTTACAAAACTTGGCTACTGTCGGAACACGTATCGATACGGTAAACCCTCGTATCGATACGCCCCTGTGTTAAAAACCAAAGAGTTTGAATAGAGTACCGATACGGCAAACCCTCGTATCGATATGGCCTTTATAATTTTTAAATATAAGTCGGTTTAAATTATATGACCGTTGGTGTCAGTTGGTTGGTAACCAAACTTTAAAAGGTCATTGACCCGTATCGATACGCCTAACCCCCGTACCGATATGCATATCGACAGTGAGCTTAGTTGAGAAAAAGGTATCGATACAGCCTTTACCGTTTCGATACCCCGTACCGATACGCTTACGCGCGTATCGATACCCCTTATTTATTGCACACAACGACTCTTTCTTTTCTGAGACAGGTATCAATACACCTTCCCGCGTATCGATACGCATAGCTGTAGAAGTGCATTTATGGTGGTAAGAGAGGGTTCCAACGGCTCCATTTATGTTCTCAACCACCCAAACGGCTAGAAATCAATGAGGAGGTATAAAAGAGACATCTAAAAGCATCAGCAACAACTATTGATCTCCAAGAAAACATCTATTCATCAAATCCAAGCAATTGTGCAAAAATTCATATTGTCTAGAAACCCCAATTGTATTTTTCATTCTTATCTTCTTCAATTGGGTTGAGTGCTTGTAATTGGGCTATCATTTGTATTGAGAGATACTCTATTAGCCAACAAATTCTTTGTTCTCTTGTTGTGAGGATTGAGTTGAATTTTGAGTAGAAAATTCAACCGAAATTGTAAGGGTTGCCTCCTTAGCCAAGAAAAGGGGAAGAGCAATTAGTGGAATTGTTGCAAATCCTTAGTGAAGCTAAGGTAGTAGATGTAGAGTTCATTTGGAACTTGAACCACTCTAAAATCCCTTTTCATTATTTTTAATTTGCAATTTCCACCACAAAATCTTTAAATTTCCAATTCACCCCCTCTCTTGGTTAATATCGATCTTTCGATCCACTCAACAGTGGTCCACCACCAGGGGGAGGAGGAAGTAAATTCTCGGCATTCTCCTCATTTTCATTAGCAGCGGTTGATCTAGTATTGATTCTTAGCTCTCTATGTGGCCCCATTATATAGGAAAACCATGCACTGACAAAAATGCAATAAACATAATTAGGCACAATAAGGTAAGCAATCCAAGTACTCAAGCTCATTTTCGAAAACAATATCTCTTCATTAGTTTTGATTTGACAATGGGATCCCCTATTACACTCCACCATAGTATAGCATCACATCACATCACAATTGAACCAAACATCACTATTCACACAATATTCTTTCACCCAAAAGACACATAATGCAATTACACATACATCATGCACCTATCAAACCCAAATTATTCGAAAACCAAGCTCTAATACCACCAAATGTAACCCCCTTAGCCCAGCCTAGACGGTTGATCCAAACTACGAAGGTTACACGGGGAAAACCAAAGTCAACCTGAAAGTCAACCTTGATTCACGGCCCTTTTTTTTCCTTTTTAATCTTGTCTAGATACATGTTGACCTTAAATGAGTACTCATAAGATACGATTGAGAAATGCACAGCGATCGGATAACATATAGGGACTCAATTGCCCTATATACAAGTTTAGGGACCAAATTGTAATTTTTGTAAATTAGAAGGTCTCCATTGATTTTAAAGTTACCAATATGAAATTAATCATGATACATGCTTCTCTGCCAGATTTCATCTTAATTGGACATATCAAGCTCAAGCAATTGCAATCTCAACATTTAGGACTAAAATTTAAACGTGCAAACATCAGAACAATTCAAATTTCTGCCCAACGGTCACCCGTTTCGAAACACCTACCTACCGTATCAAAACGCTGGATCGAGACACCTACCCTTTTCGAGACCAGTTTCGAAACATGGCACTCTAGTAGCCAAAACGTTTCGAAACAGCCTCCACCGTTTCGAAACACGAAGGCCATTATAGGCCCCCGTTTCGAAACACTAGAGGGTGTTTCGATACGGTTTGCCCAGAAACTGCAGCAAGGACTGGTTTTTCGCTCGAAAACTTAATCTAACGCATCCTAAAGACTCCCTAACCGTACCAACAAGTCAACATACATATAAGGTACCTATTTGGAACACACAAACACATTCATGACCTCAAACATGAAATCTCATTAGTCTAGAGGCATGCTTCCTAATATCAAAACACAAAAAGGCAATCCAACCTCAAAACAAGCAATCAAGACCATTTACAATCCAACAAGCCCAAAACAAACATGCCACAACCTTAGGGAGTTCAACATATCTCCCAAATAAAAACTTGGTTTCCCATTGCCAATTTTTATCAAAACTAAAGTGTATGAAAACTTCACCATATGTGAACTTGGATTTCCTTGGATGGACTTAGCTTCCTTGATGCCCCAAAACACCTCAATTATCTGCATTATTGGTAAAAGAGAGAGCGTAAGCACAATGCTTAGTGAGGCATGCTCTAAAAAAAACCATCACAATAATGCACATTTGAAAACACTTTCATTAAAAGCTTTAAACCACATGCTCGTCTCTTTCTCATGCTTGGAAAACTTTTCAAAGCAATTCTTATTGAAACCACATGTACCTTCATTCTATCTCATGCATTAAAACCAATGCAAAATCCATGGCAAGGCCAAAATCATGCTTGTACTCTAAAGCATTGCATAAACAAACTACATATGCATTTCTCATAGCATAAATCATTATATCAAGATACACGTGAACCAAAACCATAACATATTTTATATTGGCATTTCACATCTATTTATTACTCGGATATGTGGACATCTCACTAGACAATTCCGGTGGAATCTCTCATCACCGTACTCACATGGCGGAATCTCTCGTCGCCACCAAGATTAGGTATTTCCCAAGTCCTACCCGATGGAATGCCCATCATCGGAATATCTCCCTTTGGCTTAACCAAAGAGCATGTACGAATTTTTAGTTTATAGTGCACTCTCATCCTATTGATCGATCAATTATATCCGGTAAGTTTCTCAACATCTATGCCAATATATCATGTCAAATTAACATCTCACCTACTGTTTTTCATGCATTAAAGCTCAACATTCTCATCTCTTTTCAAAACCATAACATTTGCTTCACTTCAACATGTAAGCTCAAATCTCAACTATGCAAAATGTTACTTATTGAAATCATTTCAAGCATCATCTCATGCTATAATTCATGCATAAAAACAGTAGGAATTTATCAATCTAAAACCATGAGCATGTAAAAGCATTTAAAGGGACAATCACCACATACTAGAGAGCAATCTAGCCAATACTTACTTCCGGACTTAGGAAGGTGTTTCAAACCTTTCCTAAATCCCCAAACCTTAATTCTTTGTCCCTCAAGGACTTCTAAACCATACGCACTCATCAATTTCGTTTTGCTTGCTTGCTGAAACGCCAATTAAGCTTCCGGATCAACTCCAAAAGTGTCCGAAGATGTCTCCCCTATTTTAGACACATAAAAGCAAAGGATTAATGCATCATCATGCATTGAAATATTCAGCCAACACTCCAAAACTCGCTGCTCTACCTAAACCCAACATTTCGGCTACCAAACACCACCGAAATCACCTCCAAACTCTTCCAAAACATATCCCAGCCAAGATCCATCACTTCTAAACATTTCTAAACATCAATTAACATCAAAAACAGCCTCAAACTCATCCTTATACCTCCATCTATAACAAAACACCAAAAACACCCCAAACCCACCATTTTCACAAGTAAAAACTTAGGAAAAACAACCTATTCGGGATTGGATTGATGAAACCTCATTTCTAACATCATTTAACATCCAAAATACATTAGAAAACCATCTCAAAACAGAGCCCAATCAATTACCACGAAAATCATCAAGATCTCTTCCAAAATCTTGAGTTTTAAGCCAAAATCTCGTTTCCAACATCAAAACAATTTATAAATATTTAATAAAGGATTGACAACTTGGAAATTTCAGTAAAGAACTGAGTATTTAGAGGAGAAGAACAATCTTACCTCTAAAAGATGATTTCTCCTTGATTTGGGCAAGTTTCCATGAAAATACAATGTAGAAATCAAGTGAATGTGTTGCAAGATTGATTAGAAATCAATGAGTGATGGAAATCTCATCAAATGAAGTGGAAATCAAAGTGAATTTTGCTGGAGAAAAAGTGTTTGGTTGATAGGATTTTGAGAGAAAATGAAATGAGATAAAATTAGAGAAAAGTAGTTATGAAAGTCAAAGGTAGTTTATCACCTTTATTTTATTTAATTAAATCACCCAAATTAAGGAAAAACCTAATGAAAACATTTTTGGTAAATTAGCTCCTTAAAGATTCAAAGTTTCAATCCTTTACAAAATAATCACTACTAAACTTTGCAAAAATCGCGATTTGGTCACTACACCGAAATGTAGCATTTCCAAACCTTATTTTGTAAAATTGATTTCACCAATCACCTATATATATTAAATGAGGATTTTTAGATATTTTTAGATATTTTTAAAGCATCCCGAACTAGGTTTCCCCTAAAACTCCCTTTTATATTCGAATCGTTTCTCAGACTGATCCGGTTCAGACCCTAAACTTCTAAGCCCAAAATTGGAGTGTTACAAGTTTAGTGACTATATTAAAAGTGCCCTAAAAGTTTAAGGACTACCAATATAATTTACCCTTTTTTGCTTAATTTATCCATATCATATATCTTTAAATCTGATGATAATATGCTCTTAAATGCACTCGAATTCACATCCTCGTAGATGTTACTAGGGATGTAAAAACAGGTCAACAGTTGGGTTTCAGGTCGGGCTCTGTCAGGTCCGGTCAAATCGGTTACAGGTTATTTCGGGTCATTTTTTGTTTTGACTCGATTCGGTTCGGGTTCGGGTTCATTTCGGGTCGGGTTCATTTCAGGTCGGGTTCATTTCGGGTCGGGTTCATTTCGGGTCGGGTTCATTTCAGGTCGGGTACATTTTAGGTCGGTTCATTTCAGGTCGGGTCAAAACGGTTAATTGACAGGCTAATTTCAGGTCGGTTTCGTTTCAGGTCAGGTTCATTTCAGGTCGGTTTCGTTTCAGGTCGGGTTCATTTCAGGTCGGTTTCGTTTTAGGTCGGGTTCATTTCAGGTCGGTTTCGTTTCAGATCGGGTTCATTTCAGGTCGGGTTCGTTTCAGGTCGGGTTCGTTTCAGGTCGGTTTCGTTTCAGGTCGGGTTCGTTTCAGGTCGGTTTCGTTTCAGGTCGGGTTCTATTCAGGTCAGTTTTGTTTCAGGTCGGGTTCATTTTAGGTCGGTTTCGTTTCAGGTCGGGTTCATTTTAGGTCGGGTTCCTTCGAGTTTATGGTTTATTGTGTTATGTGTATTATATATATTGACGGATTATGATTTTTATTTTTACGGTTTAGGGTTTAGGGTTTAGGGTTATGGGATTACGTATATGTGATATATATATATATATAATTGGTACTATTTGATTTATTTTTAGGGTTTAGGGTTTGGGGTTTAGGGTTTAGGGATCTTAAATTAATACAAACATACCTACATTAATTATATATATTGATGGATTATGGTTTTCAAGGTTTAGGGTTTAGGGTTTACTGATCTTAAATTAATACAAACATGTCTACAATAATTATAGGGTAAAGTACACAGACGATCACTAAACTATACCCGAAAAAACAAAATGGTAACCAAATTTTCAAAAATCACAAAATGGCAATTAAACTTTATGTTTTATAACAAAACGGTAACTAGACGTTAAATTCCGTTAAGTTTCTGTTAAAACTTTGGTATAATAACACATTTAGTCCTTCATATTTATACAGTCAATAAATTTAGTCCTAATTCGAAATAATTTACTAAATTTAGCCCTCGTTATTTATGCATTCTTTCAATTTAGCCCTTAAAACAAAATTTCAAAGTATGGTAACACTATAAATAATTACAATTAAATTTTACAGGAACTCGAAAACTCGACTCGAATCGAAAAAATTTCAAATAAAGTTTGAGTTGTAAAATATGACGTGTCAACTTGAATAACTCGAAATTTTTTTACTCGACTCGATCGAACGCTCACCTCTATCTTAAGATATAACGTGTTAACTCGAATAACTCGAAATATTCGAATATTTTAAATTATTTTTTCTTTTAAATCGAATATTTTTAAAATAGAGCATTTAATGTTTCATATTTAAATCACATCGAATATTTAATAAATACTTTAAATATTTGATTTAATTTAAAAACATTCAATTTAAAAGAAAAAATTGATTTAAAATATTCGAATAATTAATTAAATTTTTATAGGAACTCGAAAACTCGACTTGACTCGATTTGAATCGAAAAAATTTCAAATAAGGTTTGAGTTGTAAAATATGACGCGTCAACTCGAATAACTCGAATTTTTTTTGACTCAACTCGATCGAACGCTCACTTCTATCTTAAGATATGACGCATCAACGCGAATAACTCGAAATATTCAAATATTTTAAATCATTTTTTCTTTTAAATTGAATATTTTTTAAAATAGAGTATTTAATATTTTCATATTTAAATCACACCGAATATTTAATAACTTCTTTAAATATTCGATTTAAAAAAACAATAGATTTAAAATATTCGAATATTTAATAGCTACATTAAATATTTTTCTTTTAAATATTCCAATATTTAATAACTACTTTAAATATTCGAATATTTTAAATTATTTTTTTCTTTTAAATCGAATATTTTTAAATTAAATCAAATATTTAAAGTATTTATTAAATATTCAATGTGATTTAAAAGAAAAAAATGATTTAAAATATTCGAATATTCGAGTTGACGCGTCATATCTTAAGATAGAGGTGAGCGTTCGATCGAGTTGAGTACAAAATTTTCGAGTTATTCGAGTTGAAGCATCATATTTTACAACTCAAACTTTATTTGAAATTTTTTTATTCGAATCGAATCAAGTCGAGTCGAGTTTTTCGAGTTCCTATAAAAATTTAATTAAATATTCGAATATTTTAAATCAATTTTTTTCTTTTCAATAGAATATTTTTAAATTAAATCAAATATTTAAAGTAGTTATTAAATATTCGATGTGATTTAAATATGAAAATATTAAATATTATATTTTAAAAAATATTCGATTAAAAGAAAAAACGATTTAAAATATAAGAATATTTCGAGTTATTCAAGTTGACACGTCATATCTTAAGATAGAGGTGGGCGTTTGATCGAGTCGAGTCAAAAAATTTTGAGTTATTCGAGTTGACGCGTCATATTTTACAACTCAAACTTTATTTGAATTTTTTCGATTCGAGCCAAGTCGAGTCGAGTTTTCGAGTTCCTATAAAAATTTAATTGTAATTATTTATCATGTTACCATACTTTGAAATTTTGCTTTAATGACCAATTTGAAAGAATGCTTAAATAAAAAGGGCTAAATTTAGTGAATTTTTTCAAATTAGGACTAAATTAATTGACTGTATAAAGTTGAAGGACTAAATATGTTATTATACCAAAGTTTTAACAGAAACTTAACGGAATTTAACGTCTAGTTACCGTTTTGTTATAAAACATAAAGTTTAATTGCCATTTTGTGATTTTTGAAAGTTTGGTTACCATTTTGTTTTTTCGGGTATAGTTTGGTGACCGTCTGTGTACTTTACCCTTAATTATATATATATATATTGATGGATTATGGTTTTTAGGGTTTGAGGTTTAGGGTTTAGTGTTTAGGGTTTACTGATCTTAAATTAATACAAACATGCCTACATTAATTATATATATATATATTGATGGATTATGGTTTTTAGGGTTTAAGGGTTATGGTTTAGGGTTTAGGGTTTAGGGTTTAATGATCTTAAATTAAAACAAACATGCCTACATTCAAGAGAAGGAAAGCTAAAAAGCTTAAAATTGATTTTGTAAAACAAAAGAAGTAAAGGATAGAAAACTTACCCGAGAAATCCTTAAGCTAGCACCTTCATCTTCTTCATCTTCAACCTCAAGCACACACCTCCATTGGAGGAATTTTAAGCTTTGCTATTTCTTCGTTTTATCGATATCGAATCGTTGCTATCTATTGATATTGGTCATATTGGCAAGGCAGAGGGATTAGACCATTCATTGATTTGGCAAGGCGTAGGAATTCGCGTACCCACGATCTTGATTCAATCCAAGGATTAATGATGAAATAAAAGTCCTAAACATTGTATATTAATGCATAGCTTGACATTGATAAGCATGAGAGTGTGCATATTGATATTTGATATAATGTTGTTCATATTGTTTATGGCTACCTCACTAGGAAATGTATGCCTAACGTATCTCATCTCATGCATTTCAGGTTGAAAGATAGAGTATCGGAAGATCGGATTTGGCTAGGCAAGACAAGTCACTACAAGCCTCAAGTAATGTGTTTTTGACTTATAAACTCCTAGGAAGGTGGCAAAGTAGTAGAACGAGTCACTTGTGCCTATTTTGATGTGCTGGTGTATTGCCTAAGTTGTAATATGTTATATAGCTCTAAATGGCCTTTTGATGAAGTTTAAAATGGATGGAAATTGCATACATGGCCTTTTGATGAGTTCTCAAATACGACATATTTCATTTGCTATTTTTCTAGTTATTTGGACTTCTTGTTGCTTAATACATGTTGTTTTCGTTATATTTTGTGCAGGGATCCAATTCTGGAAATAGCAGTGAAAATGGGGCATTTCTGCAGTTTTTATTATAATTCTGTCATGACTGGCATCATGGGCACGACACCGGGCACGACGCGTCTGACGTGGCAGTGACGTGGCAATGACGTGGTGACTTCTAGAAGCTTCTGGAACGTTCTGAGAGAGCTTATCAGCTTATCCGATTAGATTTCCTGCATTTAAATTTCAAAACATTTGAATTATTTATCTTTTGTTTATTATTTTAAATTATCTCATCACTTTATCTTTGTAAATCTAAGCCTATAAATACAACCCTTGGTAAAGGCTTAGATCATCAATCATTTGAGTGATCATCTTCTTAGCTTTGAGTTTTTTTTTTAGCTTTTCCTTTGTAAATAGTTTTTAGCTTTAATAAAAGTTTTTTTCTTTATTTTCTTGTTCCATTTAATCTATGTTATTTTATTACTTTTCTAAAAACCAAGTTAAGTATGATAATTGATATCATGCTTAGCTAAATTTCTTGAGCCAAGAGTTAGCCAAATCAATTCTAATCGTGAGAATTGAACATTGCCTAAATTCCTTCGGGAATACATTTTCATCTTTCTGTTTAGATAGTTTGGCAATCGGCCTTACTAAAGTTTTTAATCGTTTTTCAAATCAAAAAGAGCTCGTTGGTCTGGAATCGTTTAAAGACATAGTTGGGAGGAAGGATCGGCCTGTGGCAATTTCGACTTCCTGTGAACACTCTTAGCGGCGGTCCGCTAAGGAAAGATAAAATCAGAAGCGATTCTTTTTAAGACAATTTCTGAGTCGGGCTTTTCCTGCTTTCAAAACTAAATACTTTAACGGCGATAGACGTGGTTAATTTGTTTAAGAATCAACCTTCGAAGATAGTCTTGGGAGGATTGGTTACTCGAGAGAGAAGCAAGTTGCGACGGGTTGGGCCTCGCAGACTGTAACCGACATGATCCCCGGAGTAAAAACTCTATTTCAATGATCGAAGGAATTGACAAGGCTAGCTCGAGGCTATTTCACATACTTGGTTTTCCTTATTTTTAATTTTTGCATTTTAATTTTATTACTTCACTCAAAATCATATCACCCCTTTTTTTATTTCTTTGTTTTTACAGATATTCCTGGATTTTCAAATCCAACAAATTCAAGTCAAGAATTCTGAATAATCTCCCTGTGGATCGACCCTCTTTCCCTATATCTATTCAATTTCTTATTTTATTCATTGTTGAAAGAGGTTAAATATATATTTATTTTTGACCGGTTAAACGACGACTTGTCAAAATTGCCGCCGTTGCCGGGGAGATTTACTTTCGGCATTTTTGACTGATTTTGTTTTTTTATGACCAGGAAAAACCCACTTTTAAAGAACAAAAAAAATTAGCAAAGGTCGTCGAGCTAAACGACGTTAAACAAAGCGCTAAATGGGAGGCAACCCATTGGTTTATTTTTTGTTATTTTTTTCTTCCTTTTTAATAATTTAATTTATGTTTCATTTTTTATTTTCTTTTTTTATTACCTTAATAAATTTTATGCAGGATTATTCTTTTCATACAGGAAGCACTTTAGCCCATGCCCTTTGCACCCTTCATTTTCCCCTCTTTGCCCATTTTTTTTCTTTCCCACAAAACCACCAAACCCTAACAAAACACACCCATCTGTTTCACTCAGCTGCAATTCCGACCAGTCCTCATCCTTCCTCCTAAACCAGCCATGGTCCGAACCCGACGACAAGGGAGAGCAGCACCCCCTAGATCGGCTGTCGTTCAACCCACCGTCCTTGGAGTTGGCGGACGGCGCCGCCATACGCCGAAACGCACTATGTCTCCGCACCTCCGCCTTCTCCCCTAGCCGTCAGCCGCCATTCGCAGCTCTCCAACAGCCCCGCTGGACCAAGCTCCACCCGCCGGCCGCCTTCTCGACGGTCACCATCACCATCGTCGCAATCATCGTTGATCACGGGGAGTTCTCTTTACCCCTCTTTGCCTTATTTTTTTTAATTTTTTTCTCTGAATTGGGGCAATTCACTTAAGTGAGGGGGAGGGTAGCAAACCACTTGTCCTATGCTTGTTTGATAATATGTTTGACTTTGATTAAACTTGAGATGAATTTTTTCTTGCCATTACTTGTTGAACATCATGTTGTACTTGTTCTAGTGCTTAGGAATGATTGAATTGGAGCATTTTGATAATCAAATGATATGGGTAATCTGCAGTTTGACATCTCTTTTAATTTCTCTTGATTGTGTTAATTAGATTTCTCGCTTAGCTTAATCAAACTTAGCCTAATTTTGTGAGACTTTGAGCCTTGAGCATGCATCCTATACTTTATGCTCGTTTTTCCTTGCTTGAGAGTGTCATCTTGAACTTAGGAATCTATAACTTGTGGCTTGCTTACGATTTGAGACTACACTATGAAGGAGGTTCTTTAAAATGATTTAGGCATTAGGCTTTAACCTTCCATCCCTTTCATTTCAATTCAGCCTTTCTCATCGCCTAGTGAGCCTTTGTTAACCTTACATCTCATTTATTTGACTTAACCATTTCAATTGATCAAATGCTAGAATCTTTATTAGACATGAAGGAGATACTTTTCAAATAAGGGCATAATTTTTCCAGAAAAAAATGATGAAAAAACAAAAAAAATAGAATAAAAGAAGCAATTGCTTCGAAAAAAAAGAAAAACAAAAAAATGAGAAAAACAAAAAAAAAAGAGAAAAACAGTTTCGAAAAACAGAAAAATGTGTGTTTGCTTGCCCATCTTTAAGCTCCTCATTTAATCTTGCATTGATCATTTCTTTGTTTATTTCCTTTCCATCTTTTTACCCTTTCCTAAACCCACATTACACCTTGAATAAAAGACCTAATGATTTTTGCACCTCGATTCTAATAAGTAGTGGAGAATTGAACTTGATACAAGCTTATGGAAACCTTTGTTCATGCATGACTTTGAGTGTTTCTGCTTCAATTTTACCTTTAAAAACACTTTGAGTGCTCTTGAGTGTATCTTGGTGAGGATTAAGACTAGGCTAAGATTTGATTAATGCTTGATAGGAAATTGAAAGGAACAAGGGCTGCTCTTTGCTTGTATTTATTTGGTTTTGATTATGTTTCTTTCATGATACTCCTTTTGCGCTAGAACTCTTATGATTATGTTTGATGCTTGTGATGGCTTGAGAAATGTATTCTTGGGTTTATTATTTTTTCGGACATACTTGAGGACAAGTATGAGACAAGTGAGGGGGAATTTGATGAGTTCTCAAATACGACATATTTCATTTGCTATTTTTCTAGTTATTTGGACTTCTTGTTGCTTAATACATGTTGTTTTCGTTATATTTTGTGCAGGGATCCAATTCTGGAAATAGCAGTGAAAATGGGGCATTTCTGCAGTTTTTATTATAATTCTGTCATGACTGGCATCATGGGCACGACACCGGGCACGACGCGTCTGACGTGGCAGTGACGTGGCAATGACGTGGTGACTTCTAGAAGCTTCTGGAACGTTCTGAGAGAGCTTATCAGCTTATCCGATTAGATTTCCTGCATTTAAATTTCAAAACATTTGAATTATTTATCTTTTGTTTATTATTTTAAATTATCTCATCACTTTATCTTTGTAAATCTAAGCCTATAAATACAACCCTTGGTAAAGGCTTAGATCATCAATCATTTGAGTGATCATCTTCTTAGCTTTGAGTTTTTTTTAGCTTTTCCTTTGTAAATAGTTTTTAGCTTTAATAAAAGTTTTTTTCTTTATTTTCTTGTTCCATTTAATCTATGTTATTTTATTACTTTTCTAAAAACCAAGTTAAGTATGATAATTGATATCATGCTTAGCTAAATTTCTTGAGCCAAGAGTTAGCCAAATCAATTCTAATCGTGAGAATTGAACATTGCCTAAATTCCTTCGGGAATACATTTTTATCTTTCTGTTTAGATAGTTTGGCAATCGGCCTTACTAAAGTTTTTAATCGTTTTTCAAATCAAAAAGAGCTCGTTGGTCTGGAATCGTTTAAAGACATAGTTGGGAGGAAGGATCGGCCTGTGGCAATTTCGACTTCCTGTGAACACTCTTAGCGGCGGTCCGCTAAGGAAAGATAAAATTAGAAGCGATTCTTTTTAAGACAATTTCTGAGTCGGGCTTTTCCTGCTTTCAAAACTAAATACTTTAACGGCGATAGACGTGGTTAATTTGTTTAAGAATCAACCTTCGAAGATAGTCTTGGGAGGATTGGTTACTCGAGAGAGAAGCAAGTTGCGACGGGTTGGGCCTCGCAGACTGTAACCGACATGATCCCTGGAGTAAAAAATCTATTTCAATGATCGAAGGAATTGACAAGGCTAGCTCGAGGCTATTTCACATACTTGGTTTTCCTTATTTTTAATTTTTGCATTTTAATTTTATTACTTCACTCAAAATCATATCACCCCCTTTTTTATTTCTTTGTTTTTACAGATATTCCTGGGAATTCAAATCCAACAAATTCAAGTCAAGAATTCTGAATAATCTCCCTGTGGATCGACCCTCTTTCCCTATATCTATTCAATTTCTTATTTTATTCATTGTTGAAAGAGGTTAAATATATATTTATTTTTGACCGGTTAAACGACGACTTGTCACCTAAGTTGTAATATGTTATATAGCTCTAAATGGCCTTTTGATGAAGTTTAAAATGGATGGAAATTGCATACATGGCTCAAAAAGGTAAAAACATAGCAAACGTATTCATATGATCATGAAGTTTGGCATGCTAGTAGTTTGTACCATTGAAATATTGCGTGTAAATTTTCGTTGCATTTGGACATTGTTCAACAGGTTAAATCGAATGAAAACCAGCAAAAATCTGTTATTAGAGGCCAGGCCGTATCGAAACGGGTGATGGCGTTTCGATACGGGTGTGTAATATTAAACCTAAGGGTAAGGGTGTATCGAAACGAAATTGAGCCGTTTCGTAACATTTTGTCTCTTGAGACCAACGTTTCGATACAGGTTCATTGTCTATCGAAACGAGTCAAAGTCAAAAGTGGTCAATACGTTTCGATACATGTCAAGCTTGTATCGATACGGTCAAAAGGGAAAAGTCAACAAAAGATGATCAACGTCTACCCGTTTCGAAACAACTAAGGGTGTTTCGATACGGGGTTAGGTAAGTTAGTTAAGGACTCATTGAACATATTGCTAGTTTCACAATTTAGTCAATGTATATCGTAAGATTAAATTGGATGGGTTAATGATCTTCAAATTGTATGAAAATTTACAGGCTAGTTAGTAATGCATTGAATTACATTGTGTTATTTTCTGTTACATCAAGAGACCTTTTATTTTTTTGGTTTTGCAGATTAGTCCCTAAAACATGTAAAAGTTATAAATTGGTTCAAAACGGTTTAATGTGGCCTTTTGTGTAATAATGATTATGTGTATGGAATAAAATGGAATTTATCACACCGATAACCGTATTGTTCATCGATAACACGCTCCGACCCGGTTCTCGACCAGGTCGGTAAGAGAGTGTTACATTTGTGGTACCAAAGCTAGAGTTTAGTCGATTCTAGGACTAAACCGAAGTTTATTTCATTTCTATTATGTTACTTTACCACCTAGGAGTTTTATGTTGTGTATATTGTGACTTGTCGACTAATCCGATATTTCATATAGATATGTTTGAGACAAATGAAGCTCATATTTACGAGCTCGCTATTGGGTCCTCGACACATGGCGAGGATGTTAGAGAAGGAATCCTCAGAACCCACCGCAACCACAGGACCCTCCTGTTCAGGGTACTAAGCTTGCAGCACCTACCGCCCAGGCTGAATGCTATTAGAACATGGCTAACATGTTGTCTAGTATGTCTGAGCCCCTGTGGACAAGCTGGCTTCGCTCCGAGCCTATTCTTTCACCGGACAGGATGATGATAATCCTGAAGTTGCCGAATATTGGCTAGACAACATACTACGTATTTTGAATAAACAACTGTAATGTTCAGATGAACACAAGTTGGAATGTGCTATTGCATTGTTGATTGATGAAGCTCTTATGTGGTGGGAAACTACTATCGGTTACTTAGGAGTTCTTTCTCCAAGAATTCCGGAACAAATACATCAGTAAGTATTATCTCACAAAAAGACGGAACACCTTCCTTCATCTGAGGCAAGGAGGACGACCTATCGAGTAATATATCCATTATTTCTTTAAATATTGCCGATATGGGGCAGAGTTTATAAAGAAAGAGGAAGATGAGTGCAGAATGTTCATAGCTGGCCTTAGCGATGAACTACGACCCATGTTTACGGCCCTTGGTATCACCAATTTTCAAGATTTGGTGAACCGAGTCAAGGCCACTGAAGCTGCCTAGAGAGCTCAACGAGCTGGTGGGTTTGGAAAATTTGAGAAGAGGTTCAGGGATGATTCGCTACCTTCGAGATGGAACTAGAAGGGGAGATATCAAGGCCCCAAGTAGAATGTTTACCCATAGCCTTCTCGTTCCAGGAATATTGAGAGACCTCAGTTTGTGATGTAGTCTTTTGCCAAAGCATTATCCGTTGATAGTACTGGAGGTTCAAACCGAGGCAACCAACATCCATTCCGTAATTATTGTCAAAACAAGCATCTGATGGGACAATGTCGTAAGCAGACTGAAGCTTGTTATTACTGTGGTGAGCAAGGTCACTTTATTCGTGACTGTCCTATGAATGCAACCAAAACTGTGGTCACACCGACTACTACTGCTTCTCGTACTCAATCCTTCTGGGTAAGGGATTGAAGCAGGGATCATCGGGGACTTTTGGACGATCGAGTGGTCCAGGGAAGCCCTTCAACAAACAAGATTCAAAGGCTCCTGCTCAAATGTACCATGTGAGGAGCAGGGAAGAAAAGGATGAACATGATGTTATTGTAGGTACCATTGAGTTATATTCGCATCATTTATATGCATTGATTGACCCTGGCTCTACTCATTCTTTCATAAGCATCAATGTAGTTAAAAAGTATAACATGTCTTCTGAACCAATAACATCAAAAATTTATGTAACCAATCCCCTAGGAGACTGTGTCACCGTAAGGGTAGTATGCAAGAATTGTCACTTAATGATTCAAGAGATTCCTTTTTCGGCCAATTTTTTGGCTTTACCGATCCATAAATTCGGCGCTATCCTAGGTTTAGATTGGCTTAGTAAACATCAAGCTTGGGTAGATTGTTGTAAAAGAAAATTGTATCTTAGGGGTTTGGGTAAAGAAAGTGGTGTACTGATGAATGCGAGAAATCCATCTTTGTATGCTTTGTCATTGAAAACTAAAAATGAGACGCAACTACAAGATATTGACACCGTATTTGAATTTCCTGATGTTTTTCCTGATGAACTTCCGGGATTACCCCCAACACGTGAAGTAGAATTTGGCATTGAGGTGCAACCTGGGACTGCTCCAGTTTCCATTGCACCATATTGGATGGCAGTTGTAGAGTTGGGAGAATTAAAGGCTTAGATCCAAGACCTATCGAGCAAAGGTTTCATTCAACCAAGCTCTTCAACCTAGGGAGCTCTGATTCTCTTCGTTAAGAAGAAGGATGGTTCTATGCGATTGTGCATCGACTACAGACATTTAAATAAAGTAACCATCAAGAACAAATATTCATTGCCTAGAATAGACGACATGTTCCATCAACTAAAAGATGCCTTTGTGTTTTCAAAGATTGATTTAAGGTCAGGCTGCTATCAAATGAGAGTTAAGAAGTGTGATGTGCCAAAGACTGCTTTCCTTACAAGATATGGACACTACGAATTCTTGGTGATGCCTTTTGGGCTAACCAATGCACCGGCCGCTTTTATGGATTTGATGAATCGGGTCTTTCGACCCTATCTTGACAAGTTCGTAGTGGTGTTTATATATGATATATTGATATATTCCAAGAATGACGCGGAACATCGAGATCATCTTTGTATTGCACTTCAAACTCTGAGAGAGAAGTAGTTGTACGCGAAATTCTCTAAGTGTGAGTTCTGGCTCACTGAAGTTGCCTTTTTGGGGCATATAGTGTCGGCTTTGGGTATTCATGTGGACCTGAAGAAAATCCAAGCCATTGTAGAATGGAATCTACCGAAGAACATTGGTGAAGTTAGAAGCTTCCTTGGGCTTGCTGGCTATTATCGCAAGTTCGTAAAAGGATTTTCTATAGTAGCTGCTCCTTTGACCAAATTATTGAGAAAAGAAGCTCATTTCATTTGGACCGAGGTTCAACAACGAAGCTTCGATCAATTGAAATAAGTGTTGACTCATGTACCCGTCCTAACCCAACCCGAGCCTGGAAAGAACTACACCGTTCATAGTGATGCATCGCATCTCGGGTTAGGATGTGTATTGATGCAAGAAGGAAATGTTATTGCTAGTGCTTCGAGACAACTTAAGCCACACTAGATGAATTATCCCGCCCATGACCTTGAATTGGCTGCAGTTGTCTTCGCATTGAAAATCTAGAGACATTATCTCTACGGAGAGAAATGATATCTTTTCACCAACCATAAAAGCCTCAAGTATATATTGACTCAAAAGGAGTTGAACCTTCAACAACGGAGGTGGATGGAACTCCTTAAAGATTATGATATGGTCAATGATTATCATCCAGGCAAGGTCAATGTTGTAGCTGATGCACTCAGCCGCAAACCTTCGCTTGGTAAGCATTGACAATAAATTTTTGGAGTTATATGTGTTGAGTAGTATATTAACTCATCGTAATATTGTAGCCCCTCGAGCAATTAACGCTCACTTCCGACTTCGAAAGCGTTGTTGTCTTGTAGCTGAACTTCAAGTTTACTCTACCATATTTTCACGAATCAAGGATTTTTAAGAGCAAGATCCTGAGCTTCAAACCATTGTCTCTAAACTATTAGACAACCCTGACTTCAGAATTAATTCCGAATGACCCTTATGTTTCCATGACTGAGTTTGTGTACCTAATGATGAGTCTCTTCGCACCAACATTCTTTCTAAAGCTCATTCGAGTTCTTTTTCCGTTCACCTCGGGTCAGTGAAGATCTATAAAGACCTACATGAACTCTATTGGTGGTCGGGCATGAAGTAGGTCATAGTTGATTTCATTTCCAAATGTCCCATGTGCCAATATGTTAAGGCAGAACATTGTATTAGAGGCCTATCGTTATCCCTTGCAAAGCATGATGCTATATGGGTTATTGTAGATCATTTCACAAAGTCAGCTCATTTTATACCAGTCATAATGGACTACGGTCTTCTTAAACTAGCTGACTTATATATTGTAACACCCGGGTTTAGGGGTCGGAAGTCGAGTGTGAGAATCGGGTTCGGGTCATTGGACTCGTTTTAATTAAAATAGACTTTGGTTTTATTTTAAAAAGAGTTTGAATTTCATTAATGGAAAAATTGTAAATTTTTAAAAGAAGGAAAAAGGATGAGTAAAAGATCCTTTTTACCAAAAGTCTTCATCTTCTTCCTTGGCTCTTTCATTTTTCACGACATCAAAAACCTCCCAAACCCTTGGTTACTATTCCATCAAATCCCTCCCTCATTGCAAGAGTTTTCATCAAGGTAAGACCACTTTTGACTTCTCCTCTCTATTCCGAACACATTCATGGTTTTAGTTTTTGAAAAACACCATTGTTGAGATTTTATGGTTTTGAAGAAAATGATGAAACTTTAATGGCTTTTCGAGTTGTTTTTGATTTGTAGAGTTAAGTTATGATCTAATCTTTCCCTAAGGTACATTATAACTTAAAATGGTGGGGTTTTATCAAAAATCCCGAAATGGTTTTTTGGGGTATTTTAAAAGGGTCAAAAGTTGAGTTTTTGGTGTGGTTTTGTGAAATGGAGTTGGGCTGGTGTTATAGTGATATTAGAAGGTTGTTTTGAAGGTGTTTAATGGTGTTTTGAGTGTTGGAATCATTGGTTTTCTTCGGGGTTGTTGGGGAGTACGAAAATAAGAATTTTGGTGTTGACTTTGGTTTGAAATTGTAGGAATATTGAATTGTGGTTGTAGTTTGGGGTTGTGACAGTGTTTTGTTATGTTTTGGTTGAGTAATGTATTATTTTTGATTGGTTAGAATCAAGGGAAACCATTGGGGAAGCTTCGGGCACGATTTCGGAAGGTGTGGAGGCTTGATTCGACTTTTCTCGATTTGCTTAAAGAAGTGTGGTGAGTGGAATTATTTTAAATGGTTTTAAATTGGTTCAAGTGTATGGTTGTAGAGTTGGATTGTGCTTGGTAGGCCAATCCAAGGTAGAGGTTAAGTTGGTAGCTTAATCTCTAGTGTGTTTTATGAGTTTGCTTAATATGCATGATGTAGACTTGTAAAGCATGTGTTGATTATGTATGATGTTATATACATTGATGTATGTGGTGTTTGATATGTTGAAATGCATGATGGATTATCATGGTGTGACTTGAAAGTATGATTGGCACTAGTTAATTACCGGGTATAAATGATCGATCATTAGGATGAGAGTGTGCACACGGTTAAGTCAAATTCGCTCGTGGCCTTGGTGACGTATAGTCATCAAGTAGGAGTACGGTGATATAATATTCCACCGGAAATTATATATTATTACATAATGATGAGTGGAATCCCATCCATAGGGCATGTGATGATGAGTGTAATCCCATCCATGCAAGGACTGGTGATGAGTGTAATCCCACCGAAGGTAATGTTATTGTAGAGTACGTTGGGGTGAGAATCCTAACGGAAGTTATCCGCATATCCAAGTAAGCTAATAGTTGCCAATATACTTGTTCATGTGGGTTTGTTGTTAAGATAATTCTTATATCTTGTTGAGCATAACATGAGGTAAGATGCCATGTTCATGCATTCTCGTGAGGTTAGCTATGTTGCTATGTTGGTGCAAAAGTATACTTGTAAATTGTCTTAAGGATGATATGCTTGAACCATGCATTGTCGTTGTTTTGTTTTAGAGCACCCTCACTAAGCTTCTAGCTTACGCTGTCGTTTTCGACAATGCATATCATTAGCGTGGAGTTAGCAAGGAGCAAGGAAATGGGCATCCAAGCTTTTAGTAGTTGCTCAAGTATGGTTTAGTAAATAATGTGATAGTTTAGAAATAGCGATGCTACGTGTTTTGTATGAGCGTTGTTAGACTCATATGTGTTGGGTTTTGATGTTAATGCCTTTGATGTGGATTGTAAACCATGCTTATGTTGTTGCCTAAATGCTTTGTGTCTTGAAGGCTTATGACCATGTTCTATGATGTTTATGCGTTTTGTTTAAAGGCTCACACGTGTTTTGTATGAGCGTTGTTAGCAATGGGGGTCATGTTTGTTGTAAGCTTTCTTGTGAGCCTTGTTTGTAGTCGTTTATGTTTGGTTTCGACGCGTATGTAAGAAATTGGACTAACTTGACAGTTGGTAAATTTAAATTAACTTACGATTCGTTTGCGTAGTCTTGATCTTGTTTTTCCGTTGTAGTTTCACATATAGGATTAAACGATTCATCTAGACAAGATAATTAAAGAAAAATTTTCTAGGGTTGCTAACCGAGGTGGGGCCTTAACGGGTTTCACTTCGGTTTTCCCCGTGTAACCTACTCGGACTGGTCAGTGATCCAGACCGGGACGAGGGGACTACATATATTAAGGAAGTAATCCGACTCCACAGAGTGCCTAAGTCTATCATCTCCGATCGAGATCCTCGATTTGCATCTCGGTTTTGGAGAACCTTACAATGAGCTCTGGGCACCAGAGTTAATCTTAGCATAGCCTTTCACCCTCGAACTGACGGTCAGTCAGAAAGGATAATCTAGGTAAATCATTGAACAATATGTTCTTTGAAATCATAGAAATATGCATTGTCACTGAATCTCTTTATAAAGATCTTGGAAGATATGCTTCGGGCATGCATTATTGACTTTGGTGGAACTTGGGAGAAATCATTGCCTCTTGTTGAATTTGCCTACAATAATAGCTACCAAGCATCCATCCAAATGGCCCCGTATGAGGCATTGTATGGTAGACGAAGTAGAACTCCATTGTGTTGGTCGGAGCTTGCGAGGGCAAGATGTTAGGCCCTGACTTGCTTCGAGAGACTGAAGAACGGGTCACAATTATCCATGATCGTTTAAAAGTTGCCTTTGATCAACAAAAAGCTTACGCTGATCTTAAAAGAAGAGACGTTGAATATGAAGTAGGTGAGAAGGCCTTCTTCAAAGTGTCACCATGGAAGAAAGTCTTAAGATTTGGAAAAAAGGGAAAATTAAGTCCCTGATTCATTGGACCCTTTGAAATCATTGAAAGGATTGACCCAGTGGCATGTCGGCTATTGCTACCCTCAGAATTGAGTAAAATCCATGATGTCTTTCATTTATCAATGCTTCGGAAGTATCGATATGATCCCTCACACATTGTGGAACCTGAATCTGTAGAACTTCGACCAAATCTATCCTACGAGGAAGAACCGGTTCAGATTCTTGCAAGGGAAGTTAAGAGGCTTCGCAACAAAACAATATTGTTGGTTAAAGTGCTCTGGAGGAGCCACACTGTTGAGGAAGCCACTAGGGAACTTGAAGAGACCATGAAACACCAGTATCCACATCTCTTCGGTCTAGGTAAAAATTCGAGGACGAATTTTTCTTAAGGGGGGAGTTGTAACACCCCAAAATCTGATCTAGTCGGAAATTGATTTCGGTAATCGAAAAATTCGACATTGAAGAATTCGAAATATTGTATCAACTAGTTAATTATTGATATCGAACCCTAAATGATCTTAAAACATCGTCATCAGACTCTATTGAATAATATTGAACTTATTATTGACTAAATTGAAGGAAATGCAAGTTGGGGAGCAAAGCCATAGATTGGTGAGAGTTGAGGGACTAATCTTGCGATTAGCCCCTCCACAATTAAAAGTTACTTACGTGGATTTATCTGAGAGCTTTCCTTCAAGAGAAAGAAAGCTAAAAAGCTTAAAATTGATTTTGTAAAAAAAAAGAAGTAAAGGATAGAAAACTTACCCGAGAAATCCTTAAGTTAGCACCTTCATCTTCTTTATCTTCAACCTCAAGCACACACCTCCGTTGGAGGAATTTTAAGCTTTTTTATTTCTTCGTTTTATCGATATCGAATATTTGCTATCGATCAGGTAAGCTATAATCCTCAATCGATTATTGAATTCCATGGATAAAACATGTTTAATTTTAAGCTAGGGTTGGACTATCCATGGATATCTCATCGTTGTCATCTCTATTGAGATCGATTATCAATTTTGATATTGTTATATTGATTTTGATATCGAAATATCGACCCTAACAATCTCCTTATTGATTTCCTATCTCAAGAAGTTGATAAAGGGCATCCATCGTTTCCATCCCAAGCTAGGAACAAGGGGATTGTTATCTGAGAGCCTTGAAAGCTTCGAATCAAGGTGAGTGTTGTCGGAGTCTCGGGTTTGGGCGAAAGGCCTTCCCGGATCATTATTCAATGATTTAGATTTTATCGCTAACATGGTTGTTGAAGAAATTGCATTGGATGGTTAATTGGACACTTTGGTAAGTGTCGGTAAGTTGTCATTGAGTATTGAACATAGTCATTGTTATTGTCATTGATATAATCATTGCCATCAAAATATTGTCTAGAAATCATTGGACATTGATATTGATATTGGATTATGATATATTGATGATGAGATACATATATACTTGTCATTGGTAATATTGAAACCATCGGACATTGGAATACTATTGATTATTGAAATGAATATGAACATTGGAACCTTGGATTTGAATAGACATTGGATACAATTGGCATGCCATAGAATTCATGGGCTCAGTGTACGGGTGGACTACGGTCCTAAGGCTACGACCTATATTGATTTGGCGAGGCGGAGGGATGTGTATTGATATTGGTCATATTGGCGAGGCGGAGGGATTAGACCATTCATTGGTTTGGCGAGGCATAGGTATTCACGTATCTACGATCTTGATTCAATCCAAGGAGTAATGATGAAATGAAAGTCCTAAACATTGTATATTTATGCATAGCTTGACATTGATTGTAACACCCCAATTTTGGGCTTAGAAGTTTAAGGTCTGAACCGGACCGGTCTGATTTTTGGTTCGAATATAAAAGGAGGTTTTAGGGAAAGCCTAGTTCGGGATGCTTTAAAAATATGAAAAATAGTTAAAAATCCTCTTTTAATATATATAAGAGAGTGGTGAAATCAATTTTACAAAATAAGGTTTGGAAATATTACATTTTGGATTAGTGACTAAAATGCGATTTTTGAAAAGTTCAGTGGTGACTGTTTTGTAAGAATTGAAACTTTGAATCTTTAAGGAGCTAATTTTACCAAAAATGATTTCTCCAGATTTTTCTTTAATTTGAGTGAATTAATTAATGTTTTAATTAATTAGAAGAGGAGAGAAACTACCTTTTGATTAAATCATAACTAACTTTTCCTAAAATTTTCTCATCTCTTTTTCTCTCAAAATTCCCTCATCCAAACACTTTTCTCCAGCAACTTATCCATTTATTTTCACTCCAATTGATGAGGTTTCAATCATCAATTAGTTCCTAATCCATCTTACACCAAATCCTTTTGTTTTTCTCATTGGATTTTCAAGAAAATTGGCTCAAATCAAGGAAAAATAACCATTTAGAGGTAAGGTTGTTCTTCT
This sequence comes from Hibiscus tridactylites, assembly GCA_958450335.1. NCBI lineage: Eukaryota > Viridiplantae > Streptophyta > Magnoliopsida > Malvales > Malvaceae > Hibiscus > Hibiscus tridactylites. Next base: position 17,057,212 of record OY288285.1, on the reverse strand, counting down.
CCTCTAAATACTCAGTTCTTTACTGAAATTCCCAAGTTATCAATCCTTAATTTAAGTTTTATAAATGGTTTTAATGATATGAACTTGATTTTGGCTTAAAACTCAAGATTTGGAGGAAATCTTGAAGAATTTCATTGTGATTGTTTGGGCTCTATTTTGAGATGATTCTTAAATGTATTTTGGATGTCTAATGATGTGTAAATGAGGTTTTATCAATGCAATCCCGAATAGGTTGTGTTTCCTAAGTTTTTGCTTATGAAAATGGTGGGTTTTGGGGTGATCTTGGTGTTATGTTATAGCTGGAGGCATAAGGACGAGTTTAGGTTCATTTTGGATGTTAATTGATGTTTAGAAATGGTTAGAAGTGATGGATCTTGGCTGGGTTATGTTTTGGAAGAGTTTGGAGGTGATTTCGGTTGTGTTTGGTAGCTGAAATGTTGGACTTATGTAGAGCAGCGAGTTTAAGTGTGTTGGCTGAAGACTTCAATGCTTGATGATGAATTAATCCTATGCTTTGATGTGTTTAAAACAGGGGAGACATCTTCGGATACTTGTGGTGTTGATCCGGAGGCTTGATCGGCGTTTCGGCAAGCTTGCGAAACGGAATTGGTGAGTGAAGTTGGGTTTCCAGCTTTATAACAAATGTTTGAAGGTTTTGGGAGCTTAGTTTAAGTCTAAGCAACTTAACTAAGCTCAAGAGTAAGTTTTCGGAAAAACTCTCTTGGATGAGCCATGAAGTGGTTCGATGCATTTGTTTATAAATTGCATGTTTAAATTCTGTTTTGAAAGCATGTTTTAGCATAGCTAATGCTGGTTTTGAAAGCCATGTGTTGGGGGATGCTCAAGGTAAGAGATCCTTGGTTTTACATATTGTAAATATGGTTTTGATGCATAGTGATGCATGATGATAAATGGCTTTGATTAATGCTTTAAAACAGTGAATTGTTGATGGTAAATGATTTATATTGGCAAGTGATGTAATGGTTTTAAGGTACTTGAATCGGATATAGTTAGCCGGCTATAGGATTGGGTGCACCATGAATAAAGTCGCCTTGGATGTTGAGGGGTTGAGATTGTACCGTAAACTCCATCCAAGTACACTAACGAGTAAGGTAAGATCACAACGGTGGTTAAAAGTCCGTGTGTGGATCTTGTGTTGTGTGTCCCGTGTACTCGTTAGTGAAATTATACAACTACCGATGAGTGATGTTGAGGGGTTGTGATTGTACCGTTAAACTCCATCACGGGTGTTGAGGGGTTGTGATTGTACCGGTAAACTCCACCTTGTGTGTTCGATAGTGTGTATGAAGCGTATGGGACAACGCTTGTAATCCGCGTATCCAATTGTGTTTTATGTTGTAAATGGTTATGGATGATCACTTGAAAGCCAATATGACATGTTGATTTTAATGAAGCATGAGATGCTTGTTATGTATGCAAGGTTGCATGAATAATGATGATTATGTGATGGGAGGCTTTGTTAAAAGTGTTTTATAAAATGCATTATTGTGTTGTTTCCTTTAGAGCATGCCTCACTAAGCAATTGTGCTTACGCTCTCTCTCTTGAACCAATAATGCAGATAATTGAAGTTTTAAAGGGCAACAATGAGGCAAGAGAGTCCAAGGGAACTAAGCTCATGTATGGTGATGTTTACATAACACTATTAGTTTTTGATATTTTGCCAATAGGAACCTAAGATGTGTTTTGGGAGATGTTTTGGACTCCCTAGTTTGTGGCATGATGCCTTTGATGATTTGGATTTGTAAATGGCCTTTTGATGCTTGATTTTGGTGTTTTGTTGGTTGTTTGGTTTTGGATATTAGGATGCATGCCTATAGACTAGTGGAATTCCATGCTTGATGTTATGAATGTGATTTGAAGATTGCAAACATGTGCCTTATATGTATGATGACTTGTTGGCATGGTTAGGAAGTCATTAGGATGTGTTTGAGTGGTTTAATGTATGAAAAACCAGCAATTTGTGCAACTTTTGGGCAAATTGTATCGGAACAGGCACTAGCGTTTCGAAACGGGGGCATGTAATGGCCTTCGTGTATCGAAACGGGTAGGAGCCGTTCCGAAATGATTTGGCCACTAGAAGGCCCTGCTTCGGAACTTGTCTCGAAACGAACCTGTGTTTCGGAACTGTCAACACCGTTTCGAAACAGGTGACCGTTGGACACTAATTTGAGTGGTATTGAGGTTTGCAAGCTTTACGTTTCAGTCCCGAAAATTGTATTTGCAATTATATGAGTTTGAGATGTACGATCAAGGTGAAATTTGACAGGGAAGCATGTAATATGTCTAATTTAATAATGGTAACTTAAAAATCAGTTAAAATCTTCTAATTCTCAGAATTTACAATTTGGTCCCTAATATTTGTAATTTGTGCAATTGAGTCCCTTATTGATATTTGATTGCTGTGCTTTATACATAAATGTTTCTCAAGAGTACGCTTAGGGTTAATGTGCATCTAGACAAGATTAAAAAAGGGTCATTAGTTAAGGTTGACTTTCGGGTTGACTTTGGTTTTCCCCGTGTAATCTTCGTAGTTCGGGTCAATCGTCTAGGCCGGGCTAAGGGGGTTACATTGATAAGCATGAGATTGTGCATATTGATATTTGATATAATGTTGTTCATTGTTGCGTGTAAAAGTGTCTATCGCAATGTAGTGCAAGTGTACACGACGCAAGTAGTAAAGTGATACGTAAGTATCGGATATCGTCTCCACAGGGACTGGGCCAATAGCTTTAACCTGGAATTACTGCACGAGAGGAAAATAAATAGTTTAATTGTTTGTCACGAGAATAATAAGAGTACTGATAATAAAATAGTATTGAATTGCTCAGTAGTGTAGGTGTTGCAAAGTTTAGGAATATATGTTATGTCGTTGCGCCTGCCGCGGCAGCACTTGTCACGGCAGCGGTCTGTTGTTAGTCGCGGCAGCGATCACACAACTCTGTACTTCAAGCTTGGCAAGAATCCCTGATGTGCCTTGGCCTATCCCTAGGTCCAAGTCTGTCGATGAACACGTCTTTGATGATACCTCCCGGCGTGAATCAAAGGATGAACACCGATGTTATTGAATTCTTTCTTAGCCACTTAACCACGTCCTATCCATAGGTCCGAGATAGTTCAACCATAAACTGGAGAACCCGTACTTATTCCTTTCGTATACTTAACTCTCCCGATATTAAGTAAATGTATAATCTCACAATGCTCTCCCGATACTCTTGCAAGATGTTGAAAACCAGAATAAGCAAACTTGAAGTCTATTTTATTGAACAGAAAAATTCCTAAAACAAATGCAATCCTTGCAACTACTTTACAAATCAACTCGTAGCCCTAGGGGAATTTTAGAACATGATGAGGAGGGGAAAACGACTAGGGTGTAGAAGAGAAGGCTAGAGAGTAAGATATCCTTCCCTAGGTCGAATTACATGCCTTTATATAGGCCTTGGGTTCAAGTTTTCTAATAAGGAAAGAATACAAGTTTAAACTAAAGTACAACTCTATTAAAGACTAAATCTTCAGAGCATATATCTTTAATTCGTCCTTCCTTCTTGCTTGGAGTTTCTTCCTTGAACTTTGGGCTTGGCCTTCATTTTGATCTAGGGCTTGGAAAAATATAAGGGTGCTCCACGACAGACTGGCTTAATTTTCTCTTTTTGTCGAGGCCCACTTTGCTTCTTCTCTTCACCACTGCTGTCGTCCTTGGCTGCCACGGCAGCGGCCATGGCAGCATCGTCCTCCTCGTCTGTACATCCAGTTCCAGCTCTGCTTCTTTACTGCCCAGCGTCTGCTTCTCCACTGCCCTCTATCTGCTACAGCAGCTACCTGCAAAAGCAACCAATTTCAGTAGAAACTGTGCCATTTAATATATTTGTGATGTATAAATGAAATCTAATCTAAATGCAATGAATTATGCTTGAATGCAGTAGAAATATGGGTTAAATAGGGGGTAAATTATAGAACTTTTACACACTCAACACACCCCCAAACTCAAGTTTTTGCTTGCCCTCAAGCAATTCAGACCTAAAAAAGAAAAACAAAATTTTTGTTTGGCTTAAAACAGTGAACTTTTCCTTACCTACCATTCATTCCCTATTATGAGCAACACCTTGTTGGATAATTCAGGATTCATCCGGAACCTTGCTATAATTCTCATGTAGTGTGTACATGCTTGTGAACAATTATATGCCAAGACTCCCTTAGCTTACTAGAATAGTTAAGCTTCTAACTTGAATTTTTATACCAATTTTCATCTTTTTGGAGGCAATTCTTAGGCTCCTTTAGTTTTTATGCAGACTCGATTCTTTTTTCTCAAGCTTAAGTTTGACTAGAGCCGGTTTCGGGCACCTCTAGGTGTATTGAGTCTATTTTTCTTAACTTCTTTTCCTAGAGCTAGTGTTAGGCACCTCTAGGGGCAACTCAAGTGTTAAACTTTCTATTCTAGTTTACTAGTAGAGTTTTAGGCAGTATAAAAGTCACAAATGGTGTTTAAGATTTAGAACTATAGTAAGGCTCTAAACTGCTCCTAAAACTATCCTAAAGGCAGTGCCACGACAGAGGCTGTCACGGTAGGTAAGTTCAGTTCAAAGACTTAAGCCAAAATTTCATCATTTTTTTAAGCAAAAATAAACAAAGTAAAAGACACAGTTTTCAAACTTAAAAAGACTCCATTAATGGAGGGATGCCACCCCCAAACTCGAGGGTTGCATTGTCCTCAATGCAAATGACAGATAAGAAAAACAAAAACAAAAACTACATCACAAAATATAAAAAGGCAGACATCAATATAAGATAAGAAACTTAAAATTTTCAGGCGTTGTCGTTGCCGCTACTGCTGAGTTGATTCTGCCGACGGGCAGTGACTTTCTTGGTTAGTGCTGGCAGACGGATGGGAGAGGCAGAAGTGTTCTTGGTTTTGGCCTCCCGTGGAGGTTGAATACGGGTAGGGGAGATATGAGGTGGTTTCTCCACTACCTGAACCTCGGAGCTGCTGCTGCTCTCGCTGCTGCTACTGCCGCTATTAGATTTTTCTTTATCTGCTCCTGTTTTCTTCCGTTTCTTCGGAGTGAACTCCTTGGACAAGTTCCTCTTGACAGAGGGCTCGTTATCGGATGCCGCCCAGATTTCAGAGGAAGAGAAACCAACAATATAACTATCGAGGTCAAACTCAGGCTCCTTTCTCTTAGTTCCCCGGGTAGATGTGTCGGCTGTGCAGCTGCCACCTGCAGTTGTTGTGGCAGGGGTCGGAGTGGACGCAACATATGGCGTTTTTGGTGTGGCAGCAGGGGTATGGGTATGGGCAGGGGTGGGGGCAGCAAAGTAATGATTTGGGAAAGTAGGGAATAGTACATCGGGGAAATTAAGAGAAGTGTGGATGAAATGTACCGTGGCGGTGGTGAAGTCTCGGATGAAACTCATGAGGCCGAGTTGCCGTTCCTCCATTTTTTGTATGGCAGTAAGGATTTGTGAGGAGGTGTCAGCTGGAGGAGCTGCTGCGGTGGGCTGTCTGGGTCATGTGGCAGCAGGCTCGGTGTCGGTGGGTTCTGTCGGCTCAGCTGCCGTGGCAGCAGGATCAAAAGATAACAAGGGCGTGGTAGCTTTGATTTCCATCAGGTTGAGTATGTTCTTGTCAGTCCAGCCTTTCTCTCGGACTCTTAAATCTTCGACAGCCTCCGGTACGTTGTGGCCGCGGCAGACGACAGTGATGAGATAGGGGTAGAAGAGTGGTCCTGACGGCCGGTAAGCACAATCCAGTATACCCTCCCGGACGTATCTGCCAACGTTAATTGGCCTCTCATTTAAAATAGAATGGGTGAGGGCTAACCTTGGTTGCTCGACGGTTGTGTTGTGCGAGGAGGGCATAATCCGTTTCTTGATAAACGCATTCCAAAGTTTTGCCTCCGGGGTGAGCTGGACTCTTTTTACCGTTCTCGGGTGTTTCGGATTGGTGTTCCACTCGGTACCTTCATCTGTGAGTTCTGCCATCATAGCATCGTAGTCGGCAGGCTCTAAACTCTCGAGAAATCTTTGGTGGCCATCTTCTTTTCTTCCCACATAAAACCCGTAGAGTGTGTTGATGTACTCGTGCTCGAAAGGTACTCTTTCTCTCGGACTGTAACTGTTGTTGCGTCCCTGCTGCCGATGGCAGCATAAAATTCCTGGACGAGAGTCATGTTCATTTCTTCTAGCTGCTCTGCGAATATCTGCCACTGTAGGGCTCTGATTTTGCGCGCTATGAACGGCTGCAGCCCCAGGTTCCCCGTTCTGGAAGTGTAAATGAAACCTCTCTCCTCCCACATATCACAGATCTGGAAGGAGCTTAGAGTGGATGCTGCTGGGGCAGATCCTGAGGCAGAGCTTCGGCGGGTGTTTCTAGTGCTCATGTTTGCAAGGACTATGGAAGAAAATGAAAGCAAGTAAAATTCTAGAAGAAACAAGAAGGGAGAGTAAAAGTGAGTGAAAAATTGACAGGCTAGATTTTCAGTCCCCTGATAATGCTTCAATCTTTGTCCATTGACTTTAAATTGGTGCCCGCCTTTTAAAGATCTGATTGTAATGGCGCCATGGGGAAAAACCTGCACCACTTGGAATGGGCCAGACCACCTAGATTTTAGCTTCCCTGGGAAGAGCTTCAACCTAGAGTTGAATAGCAACACAAGCTGCCCTGGGCAGAACTGTCGTGGCAGCAACTTCTTGTCATGCCACTTCTTTGTCTTGTCTTTATAGATTCTTGCATTGTCATAGGCCATTGTTCAAATTTCTTCAATTTCATTCAGATCAAGTAGCCTTTTATGTCCTGCTTTTTCCAAGTCCATATTCACTGCCTTGATGGCCCAGTATGCTTTGTGCTCAATCTCAACAGGTAAATGGCATATTTTCCCATAAATCAGCCGGTAGGGTGACAATCCCAATGGAGTTTTGAACGCTGTTCTGTAGGCCCATAATGCATCATTGAGGTGTAGAGACCAGTCCTTCCTAGTTGACTTAACCATCTTTTCAAGAATGTTCTTAACCTCTCTGTTGGATATTTCAGCTTGTCCATTGGTCTGAGGGTGGTATGTTGTTGCGATCCGATGTTTGACACCATACTTTTTCAAGGCAGCAGCTATAACCCTATTATCGAAATGCCTCCTTTCATCACTGATGATCGCCTTGGGGATGCCAAATCTGTAAAATATGTTTTTATGCAAAAACCTCTAAACCGTCTTGGCATCCTTTTTCTGAGTAGAGATCGCTTCAACCTATTTGGACACATAGTCCACTGCCAGGAGGATATATAAATTTCCACATGAAGTTGGGAATGGTCCCATAAAATCTATCCCCCAAACGTCGAAGATCTCGACTTCAAGAATGTTTTGCAAGGGCATCTCATGTCTCCTTGAGATATTTCCAGTCCGTTGACACTTGTCACAGTTTTTGTAGAATGTTTGGTTATCCTTGAACAGTGACAGCCAATAAAATCCCGACTGCAAAACCTTGGCAGCAGTTTTGTTACCTCCTAAGTGACCTCCATACTGTGAAGCATGACAGTGCTGTAGTATAGCTTCATGTTCGTCTTGTGGTACACATCTCCTGATAACCTGATCTGCATAATTTTTGAAAAGGAGAGGTTCGTCCCAATAATAATGCTTAACATCATTTTGGAACCTCTTCCTAGCTTGATAATTAAGGTCAGGAGGAGTTATTCCACTAACTAAATAATTAACAAAATCAGCATACCAGGGGAGTTCAGAAAACTTACCTACCGCCATGGCTGACGCGCTAGTGCATGTGGCAGCGAACAGCTGCTCGTCAGGGAAGGTCTCCAGTATGTGTGTCTCGTCTGCTGGAGACTCTTTCCCTTCTCTAACCTTGACAAGTGATTTGCAACTTGATTCTCTGTCCCCTTTTTGTCCTTGATTTCAAGGTCGAACTCTTGCAGTAGCAGAATCCAACGTATCAGTCTAGGCTTTGCATCCTTTTTGGTGAACAGATACTTCAATGCAGAGTGGTCTGTGTGGACTATGACCTTCGTTCCAAGTATATATGAACGGAATTTGTCAATAGAGAACACCACAGCTAACAGTTCTTTCTCTGTTGTGGTGTAGTTTACTTGGACGTCATTCAATGTTTTGCTGGCATAGTATATGACATGAAAGAGCTTGTCTTTCCTCTACCCAAGTGCTGCCCCGACAGCATAGTCACTAGCATCACACATAATTTCAAGTGGCAGTTTCCAATCTGGTGGCTGTACTATTAGGGTTGTTACCAGCTTTTCTTTCAGAACCTTGAATGCCTCAGTACATTCAGCGTTGAAGTCGAAGGGACGGTTCTGCTTCAGAAGATGGCATAAGGGTTTTGTGATCTTCGAAAAGTTCTCGATAAACCTCCAATAAAAACCAGCATGCCCTAAGAAACTCTTGATTCCCTTGACTGTGGTGGGTGGCGGCAGCTTCTCGATTACCTCTATCTTAGCTTTGTTGACTTCTATGTCGCGGTAGCTTATTTTATGGCCTAGGACTATCCCTTCATCCACCATGAAATGACATTTCTCCCAGTTCAATACCAAGTTTGCTTTCTCACATCTTTTGAGCACCTTCTGTAGGTTGCCTAGGCAGCTTTCAAAATTGTCTCCAAAGACAGAAAATTCATCCATGAATATTTCCAGGACATCCTCCACCATATCGGAGAATATTTCCATCATGCACCTTTGAAAGGTTGCTGGTGCATTACAAAGTCCAAATGGCATCCTCCGAAAAGCATAAGTACCGTATGGGCATGTGAACGTCGTCTTTTCTTGATCTTCCGGTGCGATGGCTATTTGATTATAACCTGAGTAACCATCAAGAAAACAATAGTAAGGCTTTCCCGCTAATCTATCAAGCATTTGATCAATAAAAGGCAGGGGAAAGTGGTCCTTCCGGGTAGCTTTGTTAAGCTTCTAGTAGTCCATACAAACCCTCCAACCGGTCACAGTCCTGATTAGGATTAACTCGTTTTCTTTGTTGGTTACCACGGTTATTCCTCCTTTCTTGGGAACGCACTGCACCGGGCTCACCCACTTGCTATCCGAGATGGCATAGATTATTCCAGCATCTAGCCATTTTATGATCTCCTTACGGATCACCTCTCGCATAGCATCGTTCAGACGTCTCTGTGCATCAATGGTCGGCTTATGATCATCCTCTAAGAGGATTTTATGCATGCATAGTGCCAGACTGATGCCTTGGATATCAGCTATCGTCCATCCAATAGCTTTTTTGTGCTACTGCAGCATCCCTATCAGTTGTTGTTCCCGTTCCTGCATCAAATTGGAAGAGATGATTACGGGCAATGTATCATTTAAACCAAGGAAAACATATTTTAGCTGCCCTGGTATGGGCTTAAAATCTAGAACAGGGGGTTCTACAGTTGATGGCTTTTGGACTATATGTTCATCCGAGGTATAGTTTAAGGGCTCGAATAACTTACATAGACGATTGCCTATCCAATTTACCTCCTCTTGATCTTCAGTATCAGATGTATCAGATTCTGAGGAGCTGCTGTCGGCATCGCTGCCGTGACTGTTAAGCATAAACTATGTTGGGTAAAGAAATGGAGAAAGCTTAATCTTCTTTCATTCCAAAAGGTTGTTTAAATACACAGTGAGAGTAAACCCTAATGGCTCAGCACTAGACACGTGTACATGGGAAATATTCCTTCCTATCATTTCCAACAATCTTGGATGGTACCGTCTGCATGGACAGCTGTGAATTGCCAGCTCATGCAGATGCTATTTTGTTTTTATCTTCAACATTTCCCCGGCTTGTTTTTGTTTCTTCCGGTTGAAGAGTGTTGAGTTGTTGTCGCAGTGATTCGAACTGGAGCTTGGGGAGAGCTTTTGTAAAAATGTCTGCAATTTGGCATTGGGCAGGGATATAGTTGACTTGTAGAGATCTTGAGCTGACTTTCTCTCTAACAAAATGCAGGTCAAGGTCCATGTGCTTTGTTTTTGCATGGAGGACGGGGTTGGCGGCCATGGAGACGGTACTGGTGTTGTCGCACCACAGCTGAGGAATGTTCTGAATTTTTATTCCCATTTCAGTGAGGGCAGATTGAACCCAAATAATTTCAGAGACAGCATCTGCGAGGCTTCTGTACTCTGCTTCTGCCGATGAACGGGACACTGCCCGTTGCTTCTTCGAGCACCATGTGATCAGGAGTTGTCCAAGTTTAACACAGTAGCCTGATGTAGAGCGGCGGTCGTCGACATCACTTCCCCAGTCGGCATCGGAGAAGGCAGTGAGTAGAAGATTGTCACCGGATTGTGGTTGGAACCAAAGGCCATAGTCAATTGTTGAGCTTAGATATCGAAGTATCCTTTGAATGGCTAGCCAGTGCTTATCTGTGGGGGATTGCATATACTGCGCAGCTTTGTTTACAGCAAAAGCTAAGTCGGGTCTGGTGTGGCAGATGTATTGTAGTGCACCAATGATACTTCGATAGGGTTGAGCCTCGATAAGGCTGGAGCCATCTGATTTACTGAGCTTGGGATAAGCCACCATGGGTGTGGAAGCTGCTTTGGCACACAAGGTGTTTGTCTTGTGTAAAAGATCAGCTATGTATTGTTGTTGAGAGAGGAAGAGACCCCCTGCATGTGGCTTGACTTCAATACCAAGAAAGTAGTGTAGATGGCCCAGATCTTTGAGGGAGAACCGTTCATCAAGAGCTTTAATGATTTGTTGTACACGAGGCTCAGCATTTCCAGTGATTAGCATGTCGTCCACATAGACTGCTAGATATATAATAAGTTCATCATGTTTGAGAATAAATAGTGTTGAGTCTGCTTGTGATGCAAGAAACCCTTGTGTGTTAAGGAAGGCTTTGAGTTGGGCAAACCAATTCCTTGGAGCCTGTCGTAGTCCATAGATTGCTTTCTTGAGTTTGCAGAATAGAGGTTTCCCTGATGAGTTTAGCTGAGTGAAACCTGCAGGTTGATGCATATACACTGCTTCATGTAGCTCTCCCTTCAAGAATGCATTGTTCACGTCGACTTGATGAATGTACCATTGATTTGTGACTGCTATAGAGATCAGGATGTTCACTGTGAAGAATCGTACCACTGGGCTAAATGTTTCCATAAAATCAAGCCCTGGTGTTTGGGAGTAGCCTTTGGCTACAAGTCGAGCTTTAAATTTGCTGACAGACCCATCGGCATTGTACTTAACTCGAAAGAGCCACTTGCTTCCAATGGCTTTCTTGCCTGGTGGTAGATCAGTAAGTTCCCAAGTATCATTGTCACAGAGGGCAGTGTATTCAAGGTTGACAGCTTCAGCCCATGATGGATGATTAAGGGCCTCATGAATGTTTGTAGGTGTGGTAACAGTGGCATAAACTTTGGGTTTGAAGGTGCCTACCTTGCTACGTGTGACCATGGGGTGGCTGTTGGCTATGGGTGGGTTTGTTGGGTGGTCGTTTATAGTGGAAGTGGATGGTACTGTGAGTGTAGGGTTTAAATTCTCATGAGAGGGAGGTGAAGGTGTGGGGGAATTGTCTGATTGAGTATTTGATTGAGGTTGAGGGGAGGGTGGATGTTCTGTGGAGGTTTGTGGGATGGGGCTATGTGGTGGAGTGACTGTGTTAGTGGTTGAGGTATGTATAGGAGGTGTGGTTTGTGTTGGCATGTGTGAGGATTCCAGGTTGGGAAAAGCTCTAGAGCGATTGTGTTGGGGTGGAGGTGTGAAGGACTTGGCACAAGGGAATACTGTTTCATTAAAGGTGACACTGCGTGTGATATAGATTCTTCCCGTGTCATCAGCACACTGATAACCGTGATACTTGGGAGAGTAGCCAAGGAATAGGCAGGGTTTGGTTCGAAAGGAGAGCTTGTGAGTGTTGTAAGGTCTTAGATTAGGGTAACATTCGCAGCCAAAAACTTTGAAGAAGCTGTAATCAATGGACTTTCCTGTGAGTCTTTGGTGTGGGGACAGATTGCCAAGCTTCTTAGTTGGCAAGCGGTTAATGAGGTAGACAGATGTAAGAACAGCATATGACCAGTATTTCATTGGCATGGAGGCTTGAGCTAGGAGAGAGAGAGCCATGTCGATGATGTGCCTGTGTTTGCGCTCAACAGCTCCATTCTGTTGAGATGTGTAGGGACAGGTAAGGCATTGCTGAATGCCCAACGTTGGTAGGAGGGTGTCAAGAAATTGAAATTCTCCTCCACCATCTGTCTGAATTGCCTTAATACTAGAAGTATACTGAGTTTGTATGAGCTTGAAGAACAGTTTGAATGCAATAGATGCTTCTGACTTGGTCTTTAATAAATATACCCAACAGTTTCTTGTGTGCATGTCTAGAAATGAGATATAGTACGAATAGCCATTGGAGACAACGGGTGCAGGGCCCCAAATATCAATTTCTACTAACTCAAACGATGTGTCATACATGGTTACAGAGGTTTTGAATGGCAAGGAGTGACACTTGCCTAATTGGCAAGCACTACACACAAGATTCTTCTCTACAGCCAAGGACTTATTCAGTGCTGTGTTGATAACTTCAGAGGATGCGTGACCCAATCTACGATGCCAGAGCCAGAATGGTGATTGAAATTGTGCTGAGGTGGAGAAAGCAGTGATATTGTTGTTGAGAGAACCGTCTGAAAAGGTGTAGAGTCCCCCTTCCTGAACCCCTTCCAGCAGTATAGAACCTGTAGCTTTATCCTTCACATAACAACAATCCTCATGAAATTCCAGGTATACTGAGTTATCCTTAGTGAATTTGGAAACTGATAATAAGTTTCTTGTAATTCGAGGCACATGTAAAAGATCTCTTAAAATAAGTGTACGAGTTGTAGAAGGTATTTCAGAATAACCAACATTAGTAATTGAGAGAGAGGATCCATCACCAATGTGGACTGAGCCCTTACCAAAGTAGGGAGACCCTCCTTGAAGAGAAGTCATGTTGCTTGCGACGTGATGAGTAGCTCCAGAGTCTGGGTGCCATGCAGTTGAGGAGGCAACAAGAGTATTAACTTGCATCTCAGCAGAAGGTGGATCAGAGGTGGAGGGTGACTCAGTATTGGGAGATTCAGCAATGTAGGGATCATAAGATACCTCGACTGTGTCCTGTTTGAAGGAGCAAGCATTGGCCTGAGTGGTGGTTTGATTGGAGGAATTTGCTCGTGGTTGTGCCACGGTAACCCCTTTGAAGGATTGATCGAAGCGGTGCCAGCAACGGTCAACTAATTGACCAGGTTTGCCACAGAGTTGGCATTGTATTCGAGGTCTTGTGCCACGGTAACGGTTACGAGGATCATCACGAGATTGAGCAGTGGCGTTGTTGGAGTATGAGGTGCTGTTGATGCCTATAGGAAGTCGTAGCGGATCTGTGACGCGAGATTCAGCATCTATAAGGATGGAGACAGCTGCATCAACTGTGTAGGGTTCTTTGCTGGCGGAGATGACTACCACAAAAGGGTCATACTCAGACGAGAGTCCATTGAGTATGGTGGCGATTTGTTCAACTGAGGAAACAGGACTACCGCAAGAAGCCAAGAGATCACAGATCTCCTTTATTTGCATGGTATAGGTGCGCATTGACAGTGAAGCTTTCTTGATGGATCTTAATCGGCAGTGTAGGTGCATGATTCTCGTTGTGGATAGTTGCGAATAGATGCCTGTGATGGTGGACCAAATAGTGGAGGAGGATTCAGCACCCACTAGCTGGGGAAGGACATTGGAGCTCACAGTGGAGAGTAACCAGGAGGCCAACGAGCTGTCTTGCTTGAAGAAGCGGAGATAGGCTGGATTGGGAACACGAGCACCATTTTCTCCTGCAATAAGCTTTGGTGGAGGTGTGATAGAGCCATCGAGATACCCTTCAAGGCCTTGACCGCGAATAAGCAGGGTGACTTGTTGCTTCCATAGCAAATAGTTGGTGTCATCAAGTTGGATGCTGATTCGTTTGTTGGAGAAAGAGTTGTCTGTGACATCGTCAGGTGAGGTGGGAGGAGGACCGGCAGCGTCGCCAGAGGCAGTAGAACCAGGCATGATGGAAGAGAAAAACGAGCAACCAGGGCACCTTAGGCTGCTGATACCATGTTAAGCATAAACTATGCTGGGTAAAGAAATGGAGAAAGCTTAATCTTCTTTCATTCCAAAAGGTTGTTTAAATACACAGTGAGAGTAAACCCTAATGGCTCAGCACTAGACACTTGTACATGGGAAATATTCCTTCCTATCATTTCCAACAATCTTGGATGGTACCGTCTGCATGGACAGCTGTGAATTGCCAGCTCATGCAGATGCTATTTTGTTTTTATCTTCAACAGTGACAGTCTTCTAAATGGCTGCTGGGGCAGAGGTCAATTTTGATGTCGTGGCAGCCCGGCCTGATGCAGGGTTGGTCAAGGGTAACTTCAGTGATAGCCTTGCATTCTTCTTCTGCATCAACATGTTTTATTGCATGGAGAACATTTAGCTTGATCTCTTGATCGTTCACTCTCATAGTGAGTTCTTCTTTTTCCGCATCAATCAGTGATCTTCCTGTGGCTAAGAAGGGTCGCCCCAGGATGATTGGTGCATTTTCATCTACTTCACAATCTAAGACAAGAAAGTCAACAGGAAAAATAAATTTATCCACCCTTACCAGAATATCTTCAATTTTTCCTTTTGGATGAACGTAAGAGCGGTCTGCCAGCTGCAGTACTACTGTTGTAGGCCGAGCTTTTCCAATACCTAATTTCTGAAAAACAGATTTGGGCATTAAATTTATACTAGCACCAAGATCACAAAGTGTCTTACCCACAAATTTATCTCCGATTATGCACGGTATGATGACGCTCCCAGGATCCTTCTTCTTCTGGGGTGGATGCTTGTGCAAAATACTCATGCATCCCTCTGTCATTTTGACCGTTTCAAATTCCCCAAGTCTGGATTTCTTCGACATGGCGTCCTTGAGAAATTTGGCATAACCAGGCATCTCCTTTATTGCATCTAACAGCGGAATGTTGATATGGACCTACTTAAAAATATCATAAATCTTCTTAAGCTGAGATTCCTGTTTCAATTTCTGTAACCGCTGAGGAAAAGGAGGTGGAGGACGATAATCAGCAATACGTCATTCCTACTGCATTCGGATCTGGGGAGGTTTAGGTTCTTCATCCTTCTCCTCTGTCCCTTCTGCTGTCGTGACAGGCTCATCGGCAGCAGGCTATTTGTTGTCTGCCGGGGCAGCGTTTTCGGCAGTTGACTCCAAGGCTTGTTCCTTAACTGGTTCAGCTTCCTTCTCTGGCCCTGGTAATTTCTTCCCACTCCTAGTAGTGATGGCTTTACACTGCTCATGTGTGGGTTGTCTAGCATTTTCAGTATCGCTAGGAAATCCTCCATTCTGCCTCGGTTTAATATGCTGGGAAACCTGACCCATCTGTGTCTCCAATGATTTCAGAGTAGCTTCATGGTTGGTCATCCGCATCTCTGATTTATCCATGAATGTTTCAGTCTTCTTGACGAAGTGATTCATGTTCTCAATATAAGTTCCTGTTTGAGACATAAACGTAGCCAAGGTCTGCTCCAGTATACTAGGCGTGGCAACTGGTGGCTGTTGTTGTTGCTGCTGCGGTTGCTGCCGAGTCAATAATCTAGGTCCCCCATGATTCTGAGTGTTCTGTGCTTGAGGATTCAGGGCATTGTTAGGGTTGCTCCAAGAGAACTTGGGATCCTTTCTCCAGTTGGGATTGTAGTTGTTGGAGTTATAGTTCTGTTTCTTGTAGTTCCCAACATACATCCCTTCTTCTAACTGTAGCGGACAATCTTCCGAACTTTGATTCTCATCGCAAGTCTCGCATACCTCTTCAGCAGAGTAGGCAGGTTGTGAATCTTCTTTCAAAAGCTTTTTCATTGCCTTAGTGGGATATGCCACCTGTGATTTTAGAGAACTATCGGCCTCATAATCTTTTACAGCTAGTACTCTTTTAACCCCTCTTCTTGCTGTAGGAAACTGTTCCTCGTTCTTCGCCAGATTTTTCAATACTGCCATTGCATCTTCTGGATCCTTGTCCAACAGCAATCCATTCGCTGTTGAATCAATTCTCATTCGAGTCTGTAAGTTGGCAGCATTATAAAATTTGGTTACCTGGTTCCAAACGGGGAATCCATGCATTGGGCAATTCCTCAGAAGAGTAGTAAATCTGTCCCAGGCCTCGTGCATTGGCTCGTCATCTTCCTGTTGAAAAGTAGCAATTTCGTTACGTAATCGCTCAGATAAATGTGAAGGGTTAAAACGAGACAAAAATTCAAGAGTTAAATCTGCCCAAGTTCGTATTAAACCCGGTGTTAGTTTATTCCACCAAGTTTTCGCCATGTCCTTCAATGAATGAGGAAATAACCGAAGCCTCAGTATCTCCGGATTAACTCCTGGTAGTCTAAACAAACCACAGATTTCCTGGAACGTTTTCAGATGCTCCCTAGCATCCTCTGTAGCAGCACCACTAAATTGGCCAGCGTTGTTAATCATGCTGAACATAACAGGTTTCAGCTCAAAGTTGTCAACTTCTACGTCTGGCAGGGTTGTTTCTAGTTCTACATGATCATTGAGCATGTAGTCTCGGCATGACCGACGTGCGGCAACGACAGGAGGATCGGCAGGTGGACCGTTCCCTCCATCTCCGGCAGGATTTTCAGCATGCTGGGGATTCCCTTGGTTGTTCCTTCTTTCTTCGTGCATTTCGTTCACCATTGCTTCTAATTGTTCCTCCAGGTATTCGTTTCTTTCTATGAGGAGGCGGACTCTTTTCCTAAGATTGCACGTTCGTTCGATTTTAGGATCTAACTGGTGCTCAGGATGAACACCGATGTTATTGAATTCTTCCTTAGCCACTTAACCTCGTCATATCCCTAGGTCCGAGATAGTTCAACCATAAACTGGAGAACCCGTACTTATTCCTTTCGTATACCAAACTCTCCTGATATTAAGTAAATATATAATCTCACAATGCTCTCCCGATACTCTTGCAAGATGTTGAAAACCAGAATAAGAAAACTTGAAGTCTATTTTATTGAACAGAAAAATTCCTAAAACAAATGCAACTCTTGCAACTACTTTACAAATCAACTCGTAGCCCTAGGGGAAGTTTAGAACATGATGAGGAGGGGAAAATGACTAGGGTGTAGAAGAGAAGGCTAGAGAGTAAGATATCCTTCCCTAGGTCAAATTACATGCCTTTCTATAGGCCTTGGGTTCAAGTTTTCTAATAAGGCAAGAATACAAGTTTAAACTAAAGTACAACACTATTAAAGACTAAATCTTCAGAGCATATATCTTTAATTCGTCCTTCTTTCTTGCTTGGAGTTTCTTCCTTGAACTTTGGGCTTGGCCTTCATTTTGATCTAGGGCTTGGAAAAATATAAGGGTTCTCCACGACAGACTGGCTTAATTTTCTCTTTCTGTCGAGGCTCACTTTTCTTCTTCTCTTCACCACTGTTGTCGTCCTTGGCTGCCACGGCAGCAGCCATGGCAGCATCGTCCTCCTCGTCTACACATACAGTTCCAGCTCTGCTTCTTTACTGCCCAGCGTCTGCTTTTCCACTACCCTCCATCTGCTACAGCAGATACCTGCAAAAGCAACCAATTTCAGTAGAAACTGTGTCATTTAATATATTTGTGATGTATAAATGAAATCTAACCTAAATGCAATGAATTATGCTTGAATGCAGTAGAAATATGGGTTAAATAGGGGGTAAATTATAGAACTTTTACACACTCAACATTCATAATGTTTATGACTACCTCACTAGGCAATGTATGTCTAACGTGTCTCATCTCATGCATTTCAAGTTGAAAGATAGAGTATCGGAAGATCGGATTTGGCTAGGCAAGACAAGTCACTAAAAGCCTCAAGTAATGTGTTTTTGACTTATAAACTAGGAAGGTGGAAAAGTAGTTGAACTAGTCATTTGTGCCTATTTTGATGTGTTGGTGTATTGCCTAATTTGTAATATGTTATATAGCTATAAATGGCCTTTTGGTGAAGGTTAAAATGGATGGAAATTGCATTCATGACTCAAAAAGGTAAAAACATAGCAAACTTATTCATGTGGTCATGAAATTTGGCATGCTAGTAGTTATACCATTGAAATATTGCGTGTAAATTTTAGTTGCATTTGGACATCGTTCAACAGGTTAAATCGAATGAAAACCAGCAAAAATTTGTCATTACAGGCTAGGCCGTATCGAAACGGGTGATGGCGTTTCGATATGGGTGTGCAATATTGAACGTAAGGGCAAGGGTGTATCGAAACGGAATTGAGTCGTTTTGGAACATTTTGTCTCTGAAGACCAACGTTTCGATACGGGTTCATAGCGTATCGAAACGAGTCAAAGTCAAAAGTGGTCAATACGTTTCGATACAAGTCAAGCCTGTATCGATACGGTCAAAAGGGAAAAGTCAACAAAAGATGATCAGCGTCCACTCGTTTCGAAACAACTAAGGGTGTTACATTACGGGGTTAGGTAAGTTAGTTAAGGACTTATTGAACAGATTGCTAGTGTCACAATTTAGTCAATGTATATCGTAAGAATAAATTGGATGGGTTAATGATCTCCAAATTGTATGAAAATTTACAGGCTAGTTATTAATGTGTTGAATTACATTTTGTTATTGTATGTTGCATCAAGAGACCTTTTATTTGTCGTTTTTGCATATTAGTCCCTAAAACTTGTAAAAGTTATAAATTGGTCTAAACGGTTTAATGTGGCCTCTTGTGAATGAATTGGATTAAATGTATATTGGTAATGTTTTATTTGTGTAATAATGATTATGTGTTGGGAATAAAATGGAATTTATGGCACCAATCATCGTATTGCTCATCGGTAACACGCTCCGACCTGGCCGGTAAGGGGGTGTTACAACCCCCTACCTAAAATCTCAATCCACTTCAAGGCTCATAGGTCAACAATCATAATCAAGAGTGTGAAAGAATGTAGGCACCGATCATCGTATTGCTCATCGGTAACACACTCTAAGATTCTTGGATGTAAAAACATCAGAAAATTAAAGAGTGTGAAAGATAAAATTAAACGCAATCCTTTCTAAGAAAACCTGTTACGTCTTTCAAATGAAATTACTTAATTTTAAGTGAAATATAAAAAAATGATAACTTGGATTCAATAATTAATTAGTAACCTTTAATTTAACAATTTATTAGAGATCCACTAATTAGTCTAGTTGGTAAGGATGTTCATCTTATTTCATATTGTATGAGTTCAAATCTAAACATAAAAATATAATATCTTTATTTAACCAAAAATATTTAGCAATTTATCAAACCACAGTCCACGTGCACGTGAAAGAATGTAGGCAACTTTTTAATTTCTTCTAATATTAAGATATTGTAAGCCTTTTTCACCGCATTATAATTCGTTTGTTATTTTCTGTGTCTCTTTTATATCAATATTACTTTTGAAATTTTAGAGGCTTGGGACAAATTGAAAAAATTATGCCCCTAATAATAAATGTTGAAAAAATGAATTCTAAAAGTGGGTCTCTAATTATAAATATTTTAAAAAATAATAATTTTTAAGAGTATACTTATGATAAAAAAAAAATATGTTTTTTGACTTTTAAGAATAAGCCTCTAATAACAAATGTTGGGAAAAACTGAGCCTCTAATAACAATTATTGAAAAATTTTGGCCCCCAATAAAATATTTAAAAAATGAATTTTAAGAGTAGGTCTATAATGATAAATATTTAAAAAATCTGATAAAAAAGATAAATATTTAAAATAATAATAAATTATAAGAATATGCCTATAATAATTTTTTTAATTTTAAGAACAAGCCTCTGATAGAATTGAACAACTATAACGGCAAAATTACAATTTTATTAACAGTCAAAAAGGGAAAAAATGAAGCAAGGCGAGAGTTCTTCACAGGAGCGTCGATGTTGGTCTTTGTTCATCTCCAATTTACCACTACAACTGCATTGGAAAGGGATATGGCAAGTTTTCGATCGACATGGGGTAGTACTGGATGTATTTATCCTTAGGAAGACAGCAATGGACGGTGCCCGTTTTGGATTTATGAGGATGAAATCCAAGGAAGACGCCCTTAGAGTAATTAAGCGATTTGATGGATTTCGCCTCTATTGATTTCGATTACGAGTGGGTTTTGCAAGGCGGGATCATCGTGACCAATTTTGGAGGAAGAAACAAACGAAATCAATTGAAACGACGGGGCGTGGGAGGATGCAGCGATCGGAGCGGGATCGTAGTACAGAGGAATGGAAAGGTAGGGATGATGATCATAAGGATGAGCAGGAAAGTCGGGAGCGTGTCGTACGAGTTGTGGAAGGGGAAGTTGATCCAGACAAATTGAACATTCTCCAAATGTGCGCATTGGGGTTTTGTAAACAAAACATCAAAATTAGGGATTTGGCTCTTGAATTTAAGAGAGCAAAGCTGGAGGGTTTCTCAGTAATGCGAGCAGCGGGCTCGACAGTTTTATTGTTGTTTGAGGACACGGCGACTCGTCAGCGATTGTTAGAGAGGAACTGCTTCGAGACATGGCTGGAAAATGTGATGATATGGGATCCATCATTTGGAATGCTGAATCGACGTCTTTGGTTATCGGTCAGTGGTTTACCGATACATGCTTGGTCAGAAAAAACTTTCTCGAATATTGCATCGTTATGGGGCGAACTGGTGCAAATAGATACGAAGACATTGGCACCTTCTACATTTGAAAGATGTCGTTTTCAGATTGCAACGGACTAGGTTTCGATGATTGATGAGGCGTTGGATGTTCGTGTAGGGGAACACTTTTCTAGGATTCGGGTGGTCAAAATGGAGGAGGTACTTGGTTCGAAATGTGAATGTTGTTGTGGTGTGAATTTGGATAATACCATCGACGATGACGAGGGGAACGACAATTTCCGCAGTGAGAATTCGATGTACGTAATGGACAGTAGTAAAAAGGATGGGATGCTCGACAAGTATACGATTAATTCGGAGGTACCAAGTATGGAGCTAAATCATATGTGGGAGGACAATAAAAGGGAGGATTTGCGGGTGATTGAGATAACATCTAGGGGGAAGGAATGGATGGAGGATGAAGAAGTGGGAATGGTGTCGAGGTCTTTGGAACATGTGGTGGAGTCCGAGTCCTTTGTGGAAACATTGGTGCGAGAAAAGGTGAGCATGGGAACGGATACGAGAGATGACCACACGAGTAGGTGCAGGGCACATAACGATGATTTAGTGGATATCACTGGGCCGAGGTCCGAGATTCTAAGGGCTGGGATAGCGGATGTGGTGGAAACAAATGGAGAAAAAAATGAGTAAGAAACATATCAGAAATTAATTTGAGTTTTATGTCTCCTGAGAAAAGACAAGAAGCAATGTTGAAAGCCACTAAGCGAGGCCGAGG
Organism: Hibiscus tridactylites; assembly: GCA_958450335.1. Lineage (NCBI taxonomy): Eukaryota > Viridiplantae > Streptophyta > Magnoliopsida > Malvales > Malvaceae > Hibiscus > Hibiscus tridactylites. Next base: position 17,035,816 of record OY288285.1, on the reverse strand, counting down.
GAGACCGCAAAAGAACACAAAGGTACAACACGACATTGTTAACGGGTCCTTGTCGGATACGGACTTTGAGACTCGTAAAAGATCCATTCTTCGTGAGGCAAGGGAAACGTTGGAATTGGGCTGGTATATTGGGGCGGAGACAGTGGGAAAAGAGGAGGAAATTGTTAATGACATCGCGTGATTGATAGAAGCGTGAGAGCCTAAACAATAGCAACGAGACATGAGGATGTTGTCGTGGAATGTGCGTGGGTTGGGTTCGGCGGGCAAACGGAGAGCAGATCAATACCTAGTACGACAACATCGGTGTGAGATGGCGATGTTTCAAGAAACAAAATTGGAGGAAATTACGAGTATGATGGTGAGTAGTTTTTGGATTTCGTATGATTTTGAATTTGTTTATGTTCCTTCAATTGGGAAATCGGGTGGGTTACTTTTGGTATAGGAGAAATCGAGGTTTAGGGTGACTAGTTCGCTTATGGGTTCACGATTTATATTGGTTGAGGGGTGCTGGATTCTGGAAAATTGGAATTGTGTAACGGTTGGGGTGTATGCCTCATGTTTGCTGGAGGAACAGTGTATTTTTTGGCATGATATCAGTGAATTATTTAAGACGCGTAAGTCACCATGGTGCATTAGCTGTGACTTTAATATGGTGTTGCATCCGAGGGAGAGAAAGAATTATTTGAAGATTTCTCGGGGTATGGCGTTGTTTAATGAATTTGTGGAGACAAATGGTTTGATTGATATGCCTTTGCAGGGAAAATCATTTACTTGGTTTGGCTCGGGTTCAAGATGTAGTCGCATCGACATGATTTTTATGTCATCGGAATGGTTGGATGAATTTGCCAACATGCGCGTTATTTCTTTTCCAAGGGGGTTATCCGATCATACCCCGTTGTTGTTCTTGATGAAGGCTTTGGATGGTGGTCCGCGTCTATTTAGATTCATTAATGTGTGGCTATACAATAAAGGTTCGATACTTGAGATGAAGAAGGAATGGCTCAGATTGTCTAATGTTGTTAATGCGGGGAATTTTGTTAAGAAATTGCGAGGTATGAAGTATTTTTTGAAAGGGTGGAATCAGACAAAATTTGGCAATATGGATGGAAACATTTCTCGTGTCACAAAGGAAATTGAAAATATTGATAGGCGGATGGGAGAGGAGGGTGTATCAAATGACGATATGGTGGAAAGGGGTCGGTTAACAGTTGAGCTTTGGAGGTTCTCTAGGTTGCGTGAGTCGATTTGACGACAAAAGTCGCGTGTCAAATGGCTTAAGGAGGGAGACCGGAACACGAACTTTTTTCATAAGGCTGCCAAATTGCGTGCATTGCAGAATGGTATTCATGGTTTGCGGATTAGGGGTGAGTGGGTACAAGAGCAAGATCGTCTAAACGAGTTTATTTTCCAAGAATTCTGAAAGCACTTTGATAAAAAAAAGTGGCATCGGATGTGATGCATGCGATGGTTGCGTTTAGTCGACTGTCTAAGGAGCAGGCGGAAAAGTTAGAATTTGCGATCACTGAAGAGGAAGTAAAGGCAGCAATTTGGGATTGTGAGGGGTCGAAGGCACCGGGACCGGATGGATTTACGTTCGAATTTTATAAGAAGGCATGGGAGTTCCTTCGAGGAGACGTGATGGATTTTGTGCAGGAGTTTTGTAGTTCATGCCAATTGCCAAGTGGGGTTAATACAACTTTTGTCGTGCTATTTCCAAAGAAGGATATTCCGCAAGGGGTTGGTGACTTTCGCCCGATATGTCTTTTGAATTCTCTGTACAAGATCCTTGTGAAGTGCCTAGAGAAACGATTGCAAACGGTTTTACCAATGTTAATAAGCGATGTTCAGTCGGGATTTGTTCGCGGAAGGTAAATTTTGGATGGCATTATGCTCGCGAATGAGACGATACATTCACTACAAAAGAGTCGATACAGTGAGGGAGGTATTATCCTAAAATTAGATTTCGCAAAGGCATACGATTGCATTAAATAGGAGTGTTTGGACCATGTTATGCATCGTATGGGGTTTGGATCGGTGTGGCGACGTTGGATTTGGACTTGTGTGAGCACGGTTCGGATGGCGATATTAGTGAATGGATGTCCGACAAAGGAATTTTCTATGAAACGCGGACTTAGGCAGGGGGATCTGTTATCGCCTTTGTTGTTTGTCATTGTTGGTGAAATTTTGCATCAATATATTTGTAATGCGGCAAAATTGGGGCGGATTGAGGGTGTGTAGGTTGCCGATGGGTTTGTGATGACACATCTACAGTTTGCAGATGACACAATATTATTCTTTAAGGCTAAAATTCAGTATGCGGAGAACTTAAAGAGAGTGTTGACGTGCTTTGAATATACCACGGGGCTATAAATTAATTATGACAAGTCGAGTATCTATGGGATTGGGGTTGAGGATTTCGTGGTGCATGACATTGCGATGGTGTTAGGTTGTCGATGTGGTGTGTTACCAATTGTATATTTGGGCCTCCCATTAGGGGTTAATCCGCGAGGAATGCAAATTTGGGAACCATTGATACACCGTTTTCGCAAGAAACTATTTGGATGGAAACGTGGATCGTTGTCATTTGCTGGGAGACTTCTTTTGGTAAACTCGGTGTTGTCCGCACTACCATTATATTATATGGGAGTTTTCAACGTGTCGCGTGGTATAATTTTGAAATTGGATAGGATTCGACGTAGGTTCCTATAGGGGGTCAGAAGATAAACTGAAAATGAATAGAGTAAGTTGGGAGGTGGCGTGTCGTCCGAAGGAATGTGGAGGTTTGGGTGTTGTTAACTTGCGTGCGCGAAATTTAGCACTCCTTGCGAAATGGAGCTGGAAATATGCTATGAATGAGACATCTCTTTGGCGTTCAATTATAGAGGCGAAGTATGGGCGCAACACATTTTTGCGGCGTCCGAATGACGTAGGGCAAAGACATATATCGCTGGTATGGCGTAATTTGGTTGATGTGCAACGGGATGAAACAATCCAAAGGTTCATGGGGTTTTCGGATTTTATGTGGCAAGTGGGGGATGGTTCTAAAGTATTATTCTGGCGTGATTGTTGGTGTATGGAGGAGCCGTTCCAGTTTGTTTTTCCAAGGCTTTCCCGGGTTGCATCGATTAAGGAGGCGTTGGTGTGTGAGTATGCGAGGCAAGGCAATTTTGAGCATGAGGAGTGGGAGGCGTTGTTTAATCAACCCTTACGTGTGTTTGAGATGAGGCAATTGCTAGGGTTAAAAGTGTGTGTGAGGTGCTTTAAGCTCAAGGCGAATGGGACGGATCATCTTGTTTGGAAGCTGGGTCGGAGGGGGTTTTCACGGTGAGCTCTTTATACGGATTGATGGTGTCTTTTGGCTTGGAATCTATGTCCGAATTGAATGTGATTTGGAGGTTGCCCGTTCCCCCTTAAAATTCAATACTTTTTTTTGGTTTTTACTGTTGGGTAGATTGCCAACGATGGATCACTTGCTCAATAGAGGTATCGTGGTCGACACGTCGAGAGGGGGCTGATGTCGGTGTCTTGAGGCGGCTGAAACGTTGAACCATATTTTATTTGAGTGTGCGATTATGTGGGATGTATAGCTGCTGTTTTTTCAATGGTGGAGGGTGGATATAGTACGGTCGCGGACATTGTTGGAAATTTTGCGGATGGTGTTTGTTAGTTTCTTCCACGGGGTGGTGAGGGAATGGTGGTTAGCGGGATGTGCGGCGGTGTTATGGTCGATGTGGTTGGGCCGAAATGGGGTGATCTTCCGTGAACAACGAATGACGGTGAGTGAGATGATGTTTCTTATTAAAATACATTCAATGTACTGGGCTCGAAGTGGTGCATCCGAAGGCATCGCGGAACATGTGTGGTGGGATTGCCCTTGGCTATACGAGATCCGAACCAATCCGAGGGATAGTCGGGTGAATGTTGTGTGGGAAAAACCGCCATTGGGGGTGCTGAAATTTAATGTTGATGGCTCCTCGAGGGGGAAACCAGGCAAGGCGGGATGTGGGGGTGCTACGAGATGCTTGTGGGCAGATACTAGCATTTTTTTCGAGTCCGATTGGGGTAGTGGATTCGAATGAAGCCGAGCTACAAGCGATTTGTGTTGCTTTAGAGTTGTTGTGTGGATCGGCATGGCGTGAGTCGCAAGCTATTGTGATTGAGTCCGATTCTGCGATTGCTATAGCGTGGGTGTTACACTGGGAGAAACGACCGTGGAGATTAGTGTAGTGGTTTTGTCGGATTGATGAAGCTTGCCGTGCTCTGGTGGATGTTTGTTTTCATCATGTTTTTCGTGAGGCTAATTGTATGGCTAATGCGTTAGCTAAAAGTGGTGTTGATCGCCCGTCTTGGGTTCGAATACTTGGTTGATCGTTTCTATGGGTATCTTTTCCACACTGTTGGGGTACTCTTTTCCTCCGTTTAAGATTAGGGAGGTTTTTAACGAGGCCACCGGTAATGTTGTCATGTATGATTCTTTCGTAATAAAATCATACATTTTGAGCAAAAAAAAAAAACAAGCCTCTAATAACAAATTTTGGGAAAATTGAGCCTCTAATAACAATTATAAGAACTTTTGGCCCCCATTAAAAATATTTAAAAATTAAATTTTAAGAGTAGACCCCTAACAATTATTGAAAACAAATACTAATTTTAAGAGTATGCCCCTAATAACAAATATTGAAAAAATGAACCTCTAATGGCAAGTATTCAAAATTCTGAACCTCAAATAAAAAATATTAAAAAATGGACCACAAATAACAAGTATTGAACAATTTAGATCCCTAATAACAAATATTGAAAAATAAATAAATTTTAAGAGCAGTCCCCTAATAACAAATATTGAAGAAAATGAATTTTAAGAGTAGGCCCTAATAACAAATATCAGGAAAAAATGAGCCTCTGATAACAAGTATTTTAAAAAAGGGTAAACTACTGCATGGGTCACTTACGTTTAGCGTCTGTACAGAGTTAATCACCACTTTTGAAAAGTGCATATTAGTAGTCCTCTACGTTTTGGATGTGTAAATACTTGGTCACTCCGACGTTAACTCCGTTAGTCCCCTAACGGATTGCTGATGTGGCGAAATTAAAATAAGGATAAATTACTGCAATAGCCATTAAAATTTATCTCATGTACATTTTTTCTCCTCAATTTAAAAAAGTAAACATTATAGTCACTAATAAAAATGTTTCTTTATAATTTCACCCTTAAATTTTTAAAAATTCAAAATAAAGTTTGAATTATAAAATATAAATTCCAATAACTCGACTTGACTCGAAAAAATTAAATTTTTAGGTTTGATGTGAAAATACTCGACTCATAATTTCATAAACTCGACTCAAAAATTCAAAATAAAGTTTGAATTATAAAATAGAAATTCCAATAACTCGACTTGACTCGAAAAAATTAATTTTTTTGGTTTGATGTGAAAATACTCGACTCATAATTTCATAAACTCGACTCAAAAATTCAAAATAAAGTTTGAATTATAAAATAGAAATTCCAATAACTCGACTTGACTCGAAAAAATTAAATTTTTTGGTTTGATGTGAAAATACTCGACTCATAATTTCATAAACTCGACTCAAAAATTCAAAATAAAGTTTGAATTATAAAATAGAAATTCCAATAACTCGACTTGACTCGAAAAAATTATATTTTTTGGTTTGATGTGAAAATACTCGACTCATAATTTCATAAACTCGACTCAAAAATTCAAAATAAAGTTTGAATTATAAAATAGAAATTCCAATAACTCGACTTGACTCGAAAAAATTAATTTTTTAGGTTTGATGTGAAAATACTCGACTCGTAATTTCATAAACTCGACTCAAAAATTCAAAATAAAGTTTGAATTACAAAATAGAAATTCCAATAACTCGACTTGACTCGAAAAAATTAAATTTTTTGGTTTGATGTGAAAATACTCGACTCATAATTTCATAAACTCGACTCAAAAATTCAAAATAAAGTTTGAATTATAAAATAGAAATTCCAATAACTCGACTTGACTCGAAAAAATTAAATTTTTAGGTTTGATGTGAAAATACTCGACTCATAATTTCATAAACTCGACTCAAAAATTCAAAATAAAGTTTGAATTATAAAATAGAAATTCCAATAACTCGACTTGACTCGAAAAAATTAAATTTTTTGGTTTGATGTGAAAATACTCGACTCATAATTTCATAAACTCGACTCAAAAATTCAAAATAAAGTTTGAATTATAAAATAGAAATTCCAATAACTCGACTTGACTCGAAAAAATTAAATTTTTAGGTTTGATGTGAAAATACTCAACTCATAATTTCATAAACTCGACTCAAAAATTCAAAATAAAGTTTGAATTATAAAATAGAAATTCCAATAACTCGACTTGACTCGAAAAAATTAAATTTTTTGGTTTGATGTGAAAATACTCGACTCAAAAATTCAAAATAAAGTTTGAATTATAAAATAGAAATTCCAATAACTCGAAATTTTAGTAGTTAGTGGACTAAATTTTTAAGTTTGAGTTATTAAATAGGAGCAATTTGGGCACCTAAGTTTCAAAGGGTATACTTTGGGCACCTATTTTTCATCTAAGCATTTATAATATTATTGTGTTAATTGATTGTAAAGTTTTAGGATTGAAAAATGAATTTTTAAAAATTTAAGGGTGAAATTATAAAGAAACATTTTTATTAGTGACTATAATGTTTACTTTTTTAAAATAGGAAAAAAAATGTACATGAGATAAATTTTAATGGCTATTGCAGTAATTTATCCTTATTTTAATTTCGCCACATCAGCAATCCGTTAGGGGACTAACGGAGTTAACGTCGGAGTGACCAAGTATTTACACATCGAAAACGTAGAGGACTACTAATAGACACTTTTCAAAAGTGGTGACTAACTCTGTACAGACGCTAAACGTAAGTGACCTCTGCAGTAGTTTACCCTTTAAAAAATTGAGCCTCGAATAACAAATATTGAAAAAAAAACTAGACCCTAATATCAAATATTAAAAATACAAATTTTAAGAGTAAGTCTCTAATAACAAATATTGAGCATTTAATAGCAAGTATTGAAAAAAACGAGCTACAAACAACAAGTATTGAAAAAAATGAACTACTAATAACAAATATTAGAAAAATAACTAAACTAACATTGAAATCTTATTTATAACACTAAGACTCATTAATGTTTAGACTAAATAATTTTTTTAATTAGGGATGCTGGACTCTATTAATAAATATTTAAATTTTAAAAGATTGTATATAGAAATAAAAAATATAAATAGTGCGTCTCAGTGGGCCCTGGGCGGGCGTCTCTCCTGGCTCCTCTCCACCCTCAGGATCGGCCCTGTTTTATATGCATAATCAATAATTTTATATCATGCGTATTAATAATTTTTTTATTGTTTTATTACTCGTTTATATTTTACTGATAATATACACGACATAAAATCATTAATATGAGGCACATAAAATAAGCAGACGAATTCTATTCTTTTTCACTTAAGGTAAGCCAAGCTACTACGCAATCAAAGGGTTTGTATTTTTCCACTGCTTTCTCTCTCTCTCTCTCTTTTTTTGATCCAAGAAGAAAGAAAATGCATTAATAAGAAAAAAAATACAACACCGCATCCCATGTCCCCCAAACAAAGCCAAAAAGGCATGCAACCCGGGACACCAGCAAAGACAACCATACAACAGGGATCCTCCCTGAACAAAACAACAACTGGTGAAAGCCATAAATAGACAAAGCCAAAGATATGGCACGTAGGCCAAAAGCAAACGAGGGTGTTCCTATAACAAAGGGATATCCCTAACTAGAAAAAGATATACAAAACAACCCAGAAACCCTTGCCAATCTTGGAGTCGGTCTTGAGGCTCGATCGAAACATCCGAGTGAGAGCTCCATTCGGAGGCAGGCTCCCCTATCGATAGACAAGGGTCTTGTCAACTTGACTGCTTTGATCGAAGAACCAGACTTTGAGATTGAACTAACAAGGCTAAAAACTCAAACATCGAATAATGCATTCAATTCGTAGCTAGAAGAGAACAAAGGAAACCTAAGATCATTTACGAACATAAAACACCTAATGATTCGGGGGAAGGGTTTATATGGACCACCAACTTTTGACCCTTCCAATCGAAAGTGGTGGTGTCAAGTTCGATCATTTCTGGTGCGGATAACCCCCTGAGGGTTATCCGCTTGCCTGAAAGTGGATGAGCTTTCGACCATAGAAAAAACCGTTGACCACACACTTGTGCCCGCATAAAAACCCTCGGATAAAACGAGTAATCTGTTGAAAACATGAAATAAGGAGACAAAGTTCCACAAAACCTGGATCTTGGCGTAAACAAGGAAAATGATATCCCTTGAAAATCGGTACTCAGCCCATGAAAAAGGACAAAATCATAAAAACGGACTTGTAATGCATACGAAAGGAGACTAGTCACAATAGAAAAAGACCAAAATGCACCCATCATCATTTCCACCCCCAAGCAACAGCCGAGAAAAACAACCAATGAAATAACAACCGCTTCTCCGAAAGGCCGCGAAGATCCAAGCCAAGGTCGGAAGATTTGTTAGAACCAAAATATATTCATACGAATATTAAATCCAAGATCCATACATGCCAAATCATTAAGAACAAAGACTAGATTAGCGGAAGCGTACCTGAATCCATTGATGGAGATTTTCCAGAGAGGGTTTGATCTTCCAAGATGATAGGTTACCTCTTGCCACACAACTCTCTAACGGGGAAGGAGAGATATGCAAGTTAACCTAGATCTCGGGGACCACTACCCTTTATATAAACTGAATTAAAATCAGTTTATTAATATTTACAACTCTGCCCCTCAGTGAGTTATAAATTTAACTTATGGTATCTACACTTTTAACTCCATGACAATTTAATACCTATAACACGTGTAACATAATTGGTCACTTATTTTCGTGTTAAACTTTATAATAGCAACATACATTATACATATGTGCCCATTATTATTGGATAACCCAACAATCTCCCACTTGGGCAACATATGTTTCCTAACAAATGTATAACCTTATGAGCTCAAAATTTGCTATCATACAATAGGTATTCTTTAACAATCTCGTCCATCAACTATATCTATATAGGATCAAAGCGGTCTTCGCCATATCAATCATGACTGGACCCATCAATGGTCACGTATACAAACACAATCAAATGACATAGATCAATCATGGATGCGTAGCATGGAAATTACATGTAAATGTGAACCGAACATGCCTATTTCCAACTGGTCCTCTTTAAACTTAAGTGAGGTCCTTATCAAAATAAGAAAAGAGTGAATAAACTGAATACTTAATTTCTGATCAGAAAAATAACTGAATACATAAATGTCCAAAATCAAATATAAAGCAAAAAAAAATAACAAACTCCCACTCAAACAATAATGTCCTCAAATGATACAACACCCATATGAGCAGTGTGCTCATGAAAGACCTTGGGTGGTAAACCTTTTGTGAGCGGATCTGCTATCATAGAGTTTGTCCCAATGTGTTCTATGGATATTTGTCCACTTTGCACTCTTTCTTTTACAACTAGGAACTTTATGTCTATGTGCTTTGACTTAGACGAGCTCCTATTGTTGTTGGAATATAGTACTGCTGACTTATTGTCACAAAATAATTTAAGTGGTCTTTCTATGTTCTCCAAAATACGCAGCCCAGTGACAAAATTCCGCAACCATATTCCATAATTAGATGCCTCATAGCATGCTACAAACTCTGTTGCCATAGTGGAAGAAGCTACAAGTGTTTGTTTAGCACTTTTCCAGGATATAGCTCCTCCAGCCAGGGACGGACCTAGGACTCTAGGTTAGGGGGGGCGAACCTATAAATTTCTAGGGGGGCGAACTTATAGAAGTTTAGGGGGGGCGAAAATACATTTTTAATAGAAAATACATAGAAAAATTCTAATTTTTTTCTAAATCATATATGATTTTCAAAATTTTAGGGGGTGCGGTTGCCCCCCTCAGCACCCCCCTCGGTCCATCCCTGCCTCCAGCTAATAGATAAATATAGCCTGATGTAGATTTTCTGCTATCTTGGCACCCAGCGAAATCAGAATCCGAATACCCTACGACCTCCAAATGATCTGATTTCCTATAAGTGAGCATGTAATCTTTTGTTCTCTGAAGATACCTCATATCCCTTTTGGCTGCTATCCAATGGTCCATACCAGGGTTGCTTGAATATCTGCCTAACATCCCAACAATGTACGCAATATCCGGACGCGTACAAACCTGAGAATACATTAAACTCCCAATAGCTGATCTATAGGGAATCTTCTGCATTTCTTGAATTTCAAGGTTACTTTTAGGGCATTGGGCAAGACAAAACTTGTCTCCTTTAGCGACAGGGGTGTCCATTGGTTTACTATTTTGCATGCCAAACCTTTTAAGTACTTTATCGATATAGTTCTTTTGTGACAATCCGAGAATACCTCGAGATCGATCTCGATGTATCTGAATTCCTAAAACAAAAGAAGTGTCCCCAAGATCTTTCATTTCAAAATGCTTAGATAGAAATCTCTTGGTTTCGTGCAATAAGCCTATATCATTCGTGGCAAGCAAAATGTCATCGACATATAAAACCAAAAATATATGCTTACTCCCACTGAACTTGTGATACACACAATCATCAACGATATTCATCTCAAAACCGAATGAGACAATTACTTGATGAAACTTGTGGTACCATTGACGAGAAGCTTGCTTGAGTCCATAGATGGATTTTGTTAATTTGCAAACTATACGCTTTGGGTCTCCCGACTCAAAGTTTTCTGGTTGCACCATATAAATTGTTTCTTCAATGTCTCCATTGAGAAACGCAGTCTTAACATCCATCTGATGTAACTCAAGATCAAAATGAGCTACAAGTGTCATGATTATCCTAAAAGAGTCTTTCGATGAAACTGGAGAGAAAGTCTCTGTAAAGTCAATGCCTTCTTTTTTAGTATATCCTTTAGCTACAAGACGTGCCTTATACCTCTCCACATTACCATTTGCATCCCTCTTGGTTTTAAATATCCATTTACAACCAATTGGTTTTGCACCTTCAGGTAATGGGACAAGTTCCCAAACTTTATTGTCTTGCATGGATTTATACTCTTCCTGCATAGCATCAATCCACTTTTGAGAGTTAACACTTTGCATGGCATGATGAAAGTTGATTGGGTCATCTTCCATCATTCCATTATCATCCTCATTTTCTTGGAGAAATACAATATAATCATCCAGAATAGCATTTCTCCTTTCTCTCGTGGATCTCCTTAATGGCACTTGTTGTTGAGGTTGTTGAATTTGTTCTTCTGGAACAATTACCTCATCCTGAATAGGAGGAAGTTGTTCAACATTATCTTGTTGAGGTTCCGGATTCACTTCTTGATTAATGACAGGTATGAGAACCTGAACATTATCAAAAGCGATAGTAGGAATTGAGTTGGAACTCAATTCCTCCTCAAAAGTAATGTCTCTAACCTTATTTCTCCCTCCAAATTCAGCATCCTCAAAAAATGTTGCAGTTCCCGTCTCAAAAATATTCTTAATTGTGGGATCATAAAATTTATAGCCCCTAGATCGCTCAGAATATCCAATAAAGTAGCTGCTCACAGTTTTGGAGTCTAATTTCTTTTCATGTGGCCTATAAGGCCTTGCCTCAGCTGGACATCCCCAAATGTGAAAATGCTTTAGACTGGGTTTTTGACCCATCCAAAGCTCATAAGGTGTCTTTTCAGCTCCTTTAGTTGGTACTCTATTCAGAATGTACGCTGTTGTCTTTAATGCTTCTTCCCAGAGGGACTCGGGTAAGGTAGAATGAGCAATCATACTCCTTACCATATCCTTAAGAGTCCTATTACGTCTCTCAGCTACACCATTCATACTAGGTGATCCTGGCATGGTGTACTGTGGGACAATACCACATTCCTCTAGGAATTTCGCAAATGGTCCTGGACGTTGTTCACCTGAGCCATCATATCTACCGTAGTACTCACCACCACGATCAGATCTAACTTTCTTAATTCTTTTGTTGAGTTGATTCTCAACTTCAGCCTTATAAGATTTGAACACGTCCAAAGACTGAGATTTCTCATGAATGAGATATAGGTACCCATAACGTGAGTAATCGTCTATGAATGTTATGAAATATTGTTGACCATTCCAAGATGCCGTAGGGAATGGCCCACAAATATCAGTGTGAATTAATTCTAAGACGTCTGTAGATTTGTTGGCACCTAATCTCTTAGTTTTGGTCTGTTTTCCCTTGATACAGTCAACACAAACATTAAAGTCTGAAAAGTCAAGGGACTCCAAAATACCATTAGATATAAGTCGCTCAATCCTACCTTTTGAGATATGACCTAAGCGCTTATGCCATAATGATGCTGAATTTTCTTTATTTAATTTGCCTTTATTACCTCGTGATTCCACGTGCAAGGTTTCATTATATGATGCAACTGTATCTAGCAAATAAAGGTTGTCATAAGCATTTAAATAACCAGTTCCGACAATACTTGAATTTAAAGACAAAGTAAACTGATTGTTTCCAAATGAACAAGAATATCCAAATTTGTCCAATAAAGAAACTGAAACTAAATTCCGCCTAAAAGACGGAACAACAAAAGTGTCTTTCAAATCCAAATAAAAACCAGTTCCTAATAACAACCTAAAATGCCCAATTGCTTCAACTTCTACCGATTTTCCATCACCCACAAAGATGTTTCTTTCACCATCACTCGGCTTTCGGTAGCTCAGGCAACCCTGCATAGAAACACTTATGTGAGTAGTAGCACCAAAATCTAACCACCAAGTGTTTCTAGGTACTGAAGCTAAATTAACCTCAGAACAGACCAAAATAAGATTCATACCTTTCTTAGCACGCCATGCGTGATATTTGGTACAATCTTTCTTCAAGTGTCCAGGCTTCTCACAAAAGTAACAATTAATTGGAACTCGCTCTTGTTTCTTTTGAGCTGGACCCTTAGCAGCTTCATTCTGATACATTCTTTTCTTGCCCTTATCCTTAGAGGCACTGGCCAAATGAGCACTTTCAGTTTTATCACGCTTCAACCTATCTTCCTCTTGAACACAATGAGAAATGAGCTCATTTCGAGTCCATTTCTCCTTTTGACAGTTATAACTAATTTTAAATTGGCTAAACTGTGCAGGAAGCGATACCAAAACCATAAGAACGAGCAAGTCTTCAGAAAGCTCGATTTTAAGTGCCTTAAGTTTGGAAGCGATATGGAACATCTCCATAATGTACTCCCTTATATTTCCTTGACCCTTATACTTCATAGACATCAAAGAATTCAGAAGTGATGTCATTTCAACCTTATCGTTTTTAGCAAAACGTTGCTCAAGATCGTCAAGGAAAGACTTAGCCTGAGTAATCTCTTCAGATTCAGTGCCCCTAAAGGCTTCCGGAATGCTGTGTTTCATGATCATCAGACTCATGCGATTAGAACGATCCCACCTCTCAAAATCCCTTTTGGCATCAGGGGTGCTATCCGCAGTGAGAGGTGCAAGTTGTTCTTGCCTTAATGCAAGGTCTATGTCCATACAGCCAAGTACTATAAGTACGTGCCTTTTCCATTCCTTGAAATTTGTCCCATTAAGCATGGGTATAGAACTGATATTAGCAGATATTGTGGCAGCAGAAGAACTAGCTGAATATAGAACAAAAAATAAAAATAAACAGGCTCACATCAATATTCCATAAGTAAACAAATAAATTCAAAGAAAAGACTAATTCCCTTCAAGATACCAAACACAACATTAATATCAAGTCTTTGGACAATAATATTAACAGTAAACGGTACTCTTGTTGTAGTAATCAAACATTGACAATAAATTATGTCGAACAACAGATTAATCTTTGGACTAATGTGTTGCACACATAAAAAAATACCTTATAATTGTCACACGTTTATTACCACAGGTGTCGTTGAAATTCGGCCAAATATTAATTTTCCTTTGGGCCAATTAATAAACGCATGAATTACAAAAACACAAACATCTTGATATTTTAAATAAGTTAATCTACGCAGAAGCGGTCACTTTGGTGACATTGTGTTTCAATTAACCCACTAAAATATTAGACATAGCCAAAACATGAATTTTATTTGTTTCTAAAGATTATCTTTATACCTGATGATCAAAACTAAAATTTTGATCCAACCAAAATTAAATACATATTTTAAATAAAATATATATTCCATAGGTTAATAACAATGTAAATTAAATTAAAATAAAAAAAATACCATTAACCTAAATCATGATTGCCGTGAATTGTTACCGCCCAAAACAAATGTTGATAGAAACAGAAGCAAACAAAAAACCATAATTATACCAATTGAAATCGGCGAACATGAAATCAATATGAATCCAATGAAATTGGCAAATCTTGTAATCGCACAGCAACATCGAAAACAAAATACTCGATTATAAAAGCACGATTGCAGAGAACATATATCGCATAAAAGAAATCGGGAAATTTTACAATATGCGAGAGATCAAACCCTAATACATAATCAAAATTTCGATTACGATTTTAATGATTCGACAAAACCTGGCTCGATGCCACTTGTTAGAACCAAAATATATTCATACATATATTAAATCCAAGATCCATACATGCCAAATCATTAAGAACAAAGACTAGATTAGCGGCTAAGTTGCACAGATACAGGTACGGTGACAGATACGGGGACGGGGACGGGGACGGGGACAGGAAACGGCAATTTTTAAAATTAGAGGGTACGGGTACGGCGAGGGTACGGCAAATATAAAATAAAATTTAATATATATAATAAAAAATATTAAAATTTATAATACAATAAGGACTAAAATTATAATTGTATTAAACAATAATTATAATTGTAGTTATTTAAATCCACTTCTAATAATTTTAAATTACTTTTTAGCACTTAGATTAAGAGATTACTAAAATTAAATGACTAAATTGAACGAAAATTTAACTTTACATTCTAAATAAAGAGAAAACGAATGACTAAAATAATAAAATTAAAAGATGACATGGCTGAAATATATATTTATCCATTCCTATTTAAAGCTTGAGTGATTAAACTTTAAAACAGGTTACAAATACAATACACACCTAATATCCCACATCCTTAAGATACATAAAGCAAGGAAAGAAGGCAGCCTATAAATAGGCATTTATCAAATAGAACAAGGAAGCAATCTAGTCTTAGCCTTTTGGTTGAGATTAAGTGTTAAGTTTATAGTTTTTAGGTTGAATGTTTTATTTAGTAGTATTTTAAGTATAATTTTTTCTTTAATTATCCTTGAGCTTTTAAAGTTCGGATAAGTTTAATAGTTTTTAAAAACTTGCTCACAAAGAAGATGGAGGTTTTATTTTCCATTTTTTCAAGTAAATATATTCGGTACGTCCCCAATAAACGTTGATTGTACCCGATTTAAGTTTGACCGTCCCCGGTAAAGTTGGGGCGTTTACGGGACGTCCCCGCATTGTCCCCGTGACGGGGACGTATTGGGGACGCGGGACGCCACCTTAGGGTCGTCCCCGTGCTTCATAGATTAGCGGAAGCGTACCTGAATCCATTGATGGAGATTTTCCAGAGAGGGTTTGATCTTCCAAGATGATAGGTTACCTCTTGCCACACAACTCTCTGACGGGGAAGGAGAGATATGCAAGTTAACCTAGATCTCGGGGACCACTACCCTTTATATAAACTGAATTAAAATCAGTTTATTAATATTTACAACTCTGCCCCTCATTGAGTTATAAATTTAACTTATGGTATCTACACTTTTAACTCCATGACAATTTAATACCTATAACACGTGTAACATAATTGGTCACTTATTTTTCGTGTTAAACTTTATAATAGCAACATACATTATACATATGTGCCCATTATTATTGGATAACCCAACAAGATTTTCGCAACGTAGTCGACAGTTAAAGTTTTCAGCTAGCGCTGTCATTTGCCAGCCAACAGGGGACAATCAACACCATGACCCAATGCTGACGGTGACAACGGATATCCGTCGTTTCAACGGGAACATACCATCCCTCTAAAACAAAATTGGAGAAAAGGGCGTGCGCAGCCACGGGCGTCGTCAAGAAACGACGCGGACGGTGACTAGCTAAACGAACGACGAGACTCCTATGGACTCAAAAGCCAAGATAATAGCGCTTAACTCTTCTCTTAACCACTACCGCTGGACCCCAACCTAACGCACCCCACGGAGATACAAGAGACCGCCAATGTTGCTTGGTGGGGATGCCGCTACCGTTCAAGGCAAACAATCGAGTTAAAAAATCAGGGGAGTGGTAAATACTAAGGCTGAAGAACCTAGGGTTCGTGCTGAAGAGATTGGGAATTTTCTCCATTTTCTTCATAGCACATGAATGAGATAAGATACGTGCCCAAGCTTGTTTAGTTACACTCCCACTGCTTTCTCTAAAGAATCAATCTGTAATAAAAAAAAGCCTAAAACCTTCCCGATAAAAACCATTACTTTCTCACAAGAAACCAAAGAGTCTTTATTTTTTTACAGAATAATAACAAGTAAAGTTTACCATAAAACTACAAGCCAAAAATAGTTAACAATCTCGCCTTAGAACATAAGTTGTTTTTAGTGACGGTAGCAGAATTTTATGTAAGGGGTGTGAACTATTTGGAAATTATACTAAAAATATAAGGCGTGCAAAATTACAAGATTTTAAGAATATAGAATTAGATTATCAATAAAAAAATATAATATAATATAATACATATATAATATAAAAAAAACTTAAATTTTTTAAGGGGTGCAACTGCGCGGCATAACTTAAAACTTCCCCCCCCCCCCCCCTAAGAATTAGAGGTGAAACTGGAAGAGGGGTTTAGGTCAAGTTGGAGGACAAACATGAAACAACCCATCCCCATAGCAGTATCTCCACATCTTAAACTTCTTTTAACACATAAACATCAAGCTGAATTCGGTACATCTGCTTTATATGGTTGGACTGTCAACAACTATAAAAGATTGTTACAACTTACAACATAAGTTAGGTTTTATCTGCTATTTTTAATTTCTTCCAACATAAGAATGTCATCTTTATATACATATACAAATCACTGCGTGGATGGATGAAAAGATATACACTGTGTTCTTTAAAAATAAAATAAGTAATTAGTATTTGATATATCAGTTCATTATAATATAAGATGAGATAAATATTTTTTAAATGTCATTGAAATAAATATGACTAATTTATATTTAGGACAAAGATAAATAAAATTTGTTAATCACCTTATCATTGAGGTTCCCGATTTGATTAACTAAGTTTATATTATACAAATTATCAAAAAAAAGTTTATGTTATACATAGCAATATATTAAATATTAACCTTATCAAAAAAATATGCATGTCATTTTTAATGTGAATGGAGACTTATATCTTTAATTTTTTTAATTTTAAGAAAAAATTTCTTGACATTTTTTTATCAATTTTCGACTAAGTTAGGTACCTTAAAAATATTAAGGTAACTTTATTTAATTCTAAGAATATGATGCATGTGAAATCAAAGGCGTCTAAAAAATAGAAAACAAACCCAACAAGTACTCTCATTAGAAAAGTGGATGATGTTCAATTTTATCTTAAGAGATTCGAATTCAATTCGCTTTGTTTATAATGTGTATGTGCACTGTCAAAAGATTAAAAATTTGTATAAACAAATACTACCCTGTAATTACCTTTAAACTATTTAAAAAAATAGAAAACAGAAAGGAGTTGATTTATTAAATTAAAAAAGTGAAGTACACAAATAGTCACTAAATTATTCTAAAATAATTTTTTAGTCATTAAATTTTTTGAAAGTTTTAAAATAATCATTATTTTTTTTATTGAAATACAAAATAGTCTTTTTTTAGAAGTATTTTTTATATAAATTTTAATAAATTTAAAGATTATTTTATAATAATTTAAAAAAATTAAATATTTATCAAGTAACCGAATCAAACGTTTTAATAATCATTTGTGTATTCCATCTTAAAAACGGATGAAGTGAGAAAGGGTGAGGCATCAAAGGGAAAGGAATATCCACATCAATCGGAGGGTCGAGATCAAGCAAAACGACAGTATTGCGTCCTTATGTGAACCACAGGTTAATTGAAAACGACGCCACGTCCAATCAATCCCACTGCCACCACCACCATTGCCCACTCGGCCCCCCTTCCCTGCCCGCCCCATATGCTCTCAACTTGTTTTCAATTTATATCTCAAAAAATGATGCCTAATTTTACAGCCTCATGAATCTTTAACCAGACATAATAATTAGGTAATTTGTTTTTTTTAAACTAAGTTAATTACAAATAGTATTTGTTTTAAATATATTCTCAATTATTTGTATATTCAATCATCCTACTACAGTTGTTGATGTTCTAACCCGTAACTTTTAAAAGCAACAATTGTTCCTTAGCTACTCAGGTAAGTTAGTTCGTGCTAGGTAACTGATTTTGAGAGCCTTAAATGCCGCATCACACATTTTTTAACAATTTTTGCGGAAGAACAAAGAGAACACTCGTTTTTTTCCATCTATTTCACCGTTTCTAATCATTTATTAATCAATAATCTATACTTTCTTTATGCTTAAATAATAAATGGTACTCCTCTTATATATATATATATATATATATATATATATATATATATATATATATATATATTTATTTATTTATATTTATCTACTTTTTGGAAAACACCAAGTTAAAATTTTAAAGCCCTTGTCTGCAAGGACTTTACGTGCAAACATGGAATGCGTGAGGATTGGAAATTTTAGAGTTAGGGTTTGGTTTTGTAGGGTCAAATACAGGCCATACATATGGACAATGACTTTTTATAATTAATATTTAAAATGCATTTTATATTATGAAAGATATGTATGTTAAATGTAGGTTAAAAGTTAATAAGACTGTTTAGCTACTTCAATCTTTTTTTTTTATAGTTGCAGAGCCAACTTTGAGTTTTGTTGCTCAACTGATCTATCCATTTCTAGATTTAAATGAATCCTTCTTCTTCTTCTTCCTATAAATTTTTTTCTATTAAATAATTAATAAAGTAGAAGAAAAAACCCAGATAAAGTAGAAGATGACATGAAAATATCATGATTTCCAGCATCCATTTCAACAAGAAGAAGACTGTGTGAAAGATTCTCTGAAGTTCCACTGAATCAATTATATATAATATTAAATTAAACCCCCAGATTATGATTTGTTTTTTTTATTCGGTATTTAATCACTGACTAGGTCAAAGGTTGTGGCTAGGAAATTTTAATATTTTATTCTCTCAATGTTCATTTATAGTTTTGTTACACCAAATAATCTGTAAACAAGATGGATAGTAACATCATATTTATTAATCAATTTAAACATAAGAAAGATTGAATGAATTAGTTTAGTAGTACAAATCAAATTTACTTTTTTATTTATTTAATCAATTTAATTATTGTTTTTATATTCATATTAAATAAAAAAACATTACAAGTTTTTTATGGGTTTTGAAAAAGTAACGTAGACTGTTAGTGATGGTTGTTATCCCTTTCTTTTATACCATTCAACAACCATCTTCATAAAATTTGTTTGATTGCCCACCTATATATTAATTTCTTATAATAATAATTTAAAGGGTAATCTTCACCAGCGGTCTTTTTCGTTTAGGGTGTATTTTATTTTGGTCACCAAAATTCAATAAAGATTATTCTGGTCACTTACGTTTAGAATCGTTTCTATTTTGGTCACTTGGCCGTTAGTCTCCGTTACTTAAAAAAATTAATTTCTAATTTAACCCCAAACTTTCAAAATTTTATTTTCACCATCTTCCCCAAACTTGTAAAATTCTCCAATCAATCACAATAGCTCGCCCAACACTTCCTCCCGCTTGTTGTATTTCCTCCAGTGAGAACGGCTCCTCAAGCTTCCAAGCAACTGTAATTGTGACCCTCTTGAAGTTCGTGTTTAAGATTGACCTCCAAGACTTATGTTTGCAACCAAAGTGCCTGCTGAAATGGTCAAATACCATTTGTTTCAGCCTCCTCAGTTTCCCACACCACATGTCGCTAAAATACAGACCTACAAACAATCATTTTTTAGACTCGGTCCTTGACTGCATTATAAAAGAAACAGTGTTGGAATCACCCAATATCAACTAATTCACCCTTTAATATTGCTTCCACAATTATTCCTGCTACTTGATCATCTCCTATAGTTTCACCCTACAATATTTTAACACCAGTTGCGTATTTAAATCCAAGCATTCATAATTCTTGCTCTCCTCTAATTATTAATTTTTTTTTTCTAATTTTTAAACTTTGACCTTAAAATTCTCACGACATTTTGCATTTCAGTTCTTCAATCAACCTGAGACGTGTAACATAAAATCTGGAAACTTTTACATTACGCGCAAAAAATGAATTGCACAGTGCAGTAACATTCTAAATTAACCATAAGCTCTGCAATAGACCTCAATTCGAACAAAATAAAACTAAAAAGACAGATCCTACAATACATCGCTCATCATTCGACACTACCTCACGATAGCACCAGCCACCAAGCCACCATGATTTTTAGCAACTCATTTGCACAGACAAAACAAACTTCCACCACGCAAAACATCACTCTCCCCACAAACCTCATTCAACGCAAAACATCACTCTCCCTACAATACATTGCTCATCATTCCCTTTCTCTTACGTCTATATTATAGTCATTGATTTAATTTTTTGTGATTTTAGTTTTATAATTTTTGAGAAAGATGGTAATAAATAAAATTTTAAAAGTTTGAGGGTTAAATTAGAAACTATTTTTTTAAGTAACGAAGACTAACGGCCAAGAGACCAAAATAGAAACGATTCTAAATGTAAGTGACCAGAATAATCTTTTTTAAATTCTAGTGACCAAAATAAAACACACGCCAAACGAAAGAGACCACTGGTGAAGATTACTCTAATTTAAAATATTTAAATGAAGTATATAATATGCATTTTTTTAAAAGGATTTCCTCGCTTTAGTACATCTTTATTTTCTTATTTTCACACTATCTATACCATAACTTTCTTACACTTTGACCAATATCATCTCATCAAAATTGAAAGAAACCCTAACTCGTGTTAACCCACTTTAGTTTACTTTCGATTTACCTATCTTCTGCAAACCATCTAGTTTTAATCTCCTTTGTTTAATTTATAACATACCCTTTTGTTGGAAAGGCAAAACACTGTCTTGTTCTTTTTGCAGATCAGAGCTTTTAAAGACAACATGGGCACTTTCTGATAACTCTTCTTCCAGAAGATCTTCCTCTTTCTTTCTTCTTTATTTTCCTTTGTATTACTTTTTCATGCTTTGTTTTGTTGAAGCAAGCAAGAAATCTCTTGTCTGGAAGGAAAAAAGAAAACCCCCATCGCATCTGATATCTCCTGTCTTCCTTTTACGTCTTTCCTTGTTTTCTGCAATCTCTGGTCGGCGTATCTCTTCCCATGGATTCCGGTAACAGTGGCAGTGTGCAATCTTCGAGTGGTGGGAGTGAAGAGTTTGATTCACGCGCCGACTCAATCTCAGCTTTTTTTAACAGTAACCCGTCGAGCCATATTGGCCAACAACCGCCGGTGATGTCTCAGTCTATGTTGTTTGACCCTTTATCAAACTTCTTCGATCACCCTTTATCGAGTGCGACGAACAGAAATCCACAGCTCAACCTTGATGCGGTTTGGTCGAAAAACATAAGATCCGAGCCCAATTGTAATGATCTCGGTGGGTTTATGGCTTCACAACAAGCACAAAGCAGAGTCACTTTTTCTTCTGTGCAGATCCCTCAAGGACCAGAAAGTGGTACAAAAGCTTCAGTTTCAGGCACAACCGACCAACAACCCAACAACAATACGGTTCGTAACTCAAAGAAGAGATCCAGAGCTTCTCGGCGTGCACCAACAACCGTTTTAACGACAGACACCACCAATTTCCGAGCCATGGTTCAGGAGTTCACTGGCATCCCTGCACCGCCCTTCACCTCCTTACCTTTCCCAAGAACCAGGGTTGATCTACTTGGCACGAGTTCCACTATGAGACCGACTCAGTTAGACCCTTCATCTCCTCATTATGTTTTAAGACCATTTGCTCAAAAACTCCACTATCCTCCCCCATTTACTATTAGCTCTTCTTCCATGGTTGATGCTATAGCTTCAACACCTAGTACTAATTCTACTTCGAGCACAACTTCCATTAACTACCAACTACCGTCCGAGTTAGGCTTTTTAAAGCAGCTGCCTCAATATCCACTCAACAACATCAGCATGCAAAACCCAATTCTTAAAATGGGTGTTTTTGAAGAGTTGGGTTTGAGCCAGGGGCATGGAAATACCAACCTCGGCGGGGTTCAAGCCATGGTTCCATCATCAGATGATCAAAGTGTTTTAAGGTCCGTCAATGGCAGCTACAACGGTGACACTAACACCCAAAGAGTTACTAATGGGAAAGGGAACAACTTCCCGGTTGCTTCATCGGGTTTCCATGGCGATAAAGGGCCGGAAAATGTGGGTACAAGAAGTGAAGGTATGGTGGAATCATGGATATGTTCATCTGATTAACAAAATGATAAAAATCTCGACAGAGAATATCGATGAAAGAGATGGAATCTTTCTTGTTCTTATTTTAACCATGATTTTCAACATATATATGTAAATCAAATCACTGTTTTTTTCCCTTTGGATTTAATGATATGTAAATGATAGTAGCCTCTTGATATCACATTTTACCATACTATTATTATGTTCATCATACATAGATGATCATGGCCTTTTTCAACGTTGTCGTCTGAATGGTACAAAAATAAGATGGCCCTAGTAGTTTATAAAATATTGAGCATTCTTCTCTTTATTCTTGGAGATCTTTTGTCAAAAATATAAAAATATCTCTAATTTGAATGTTGTGAATGAAAAAAGTGATGAAAGAGTTTGGTTCTCTACTCAAGGAGAAATTATTGCATGGTCCCGGACCACCACGTCATCCATGGTCCCCATCCATTAAAAATCAGTCATATAATTTTTTTTTTCTTTCCATATCACTTTGTAACCACCATTCTCTATTTATATGGCTTAAAAAGATGAAGATTCATCTTTAAAAAATGAAATGGAAATTAAATGGCTAATTTTTAGTGGAAGGAACCATAGATGACGTGGTGGTCTGGGACCATGCAATAAATTTTCTTGTTGTTGGGAGCATGGCGGAACATTAGGGGTTTGGGATTTGAGCCCCTGTTAATTTTTCTTTCTTTCTAATATTAATAGAATTTTTTTTTTAGAAAAAAAAGTAAAATTAGTTTTGTAATCCTTTAATCTTTTTAAAATCTTGTTATGGTGTTTTTAAAATTTTAGGCACTGTTTAATAAATAGAGGTTTGAGCCAAAATTAGAGGTTTGTGTTAAAATTAGAGGTTTGACCGGTTAAATCCGATAATTTGAATGTTTGGTAAAGAGCGAATTGAAATAGCGAATTGAGGTGAAACCTCTAAATTTGATAAAAACTGCTAATATGAGCTTTTTGAAATTAGATGTTTTGACATAAGAGTTATAAAGACTCTTTTACCTTAACAATTACAAAAAATCTCCAAATAACCTAAATTTAATCATTTCTATTTTAATTCTTCAATCTCACATATTTACATTGTTACATTTGTAAACTAATACTTTTCGTTTTTTTCTTTTTTATTCTCACACAACTATATTTATATTTAAATTTAATAATTAATTAAATTATATTAAAAATAATTATATAAATAATAAATTAGTATATAAATACTTCAAATATGCTTAGTAATGTTATATTAAAATTTATTTTTTATAATCTAATTAATATTAATAAATACAAAATATTGATAAATAATAAACTATTCAAACAAATATTGAATATAATCATGTACTTATACGTTATTTTACTTGTTTAAATAATCAAACAACCATCAACTATCAGTTAATTTTACCAAACATTTTTATACAATCAACTAATACAATCCGCTAGTCAAATCAACTATGCAATCAACTATCAGCTAATGTAATCTGCTATCAACTATCCTCTAATTGCCAAACATGGCCTTAATCTCATTATAATTCACTTTATAAATTTCTAGTTACACGCGGGAATTTGTGCTTCTATAGAGTTGTGTATTTTTCTTTATATAATTTGATGATTGATTATTCTTCACTCTTTTGTAATGTAGATAGAAAGATGCCCATTGTTATATAAAACCATATAATAAAATTCCTAAAATTAAAGAATGCATAACTGTTTGGAAATCCAATGAAGTCCGTGTCTTAGGCTCAGGCTCATTCCGCACGTAAAAGCACATGGTTGTACATTTTCCCTTCTTTTTTTTTTAAATGGCATTTTAGGTACAAACATGTTATCCTTTCTGCCCATTCGTCATAGGCTATTGGCATCATGGGGACAATTTATAGTTGGAACCTAATTTCTATTTTTCAATTCTTAATGCCATGAGATTTCGATATACAATTATTGATTTTCAAAATTAATATTTTACAGATCTTTTTAATAAGATCCTGATTTGTAATTAAGTATGCGTTAATAAGCAACCTTTAATTGATTGAGTGGGATTAAAACAATTGGTATGAAGTGATTGTATGATTAATTAGGGTAAACCAAGTCTAATACAAAACCGTGGTAAAAAATGGGCGACGCCACCTCCATGGGGGTTCAGGAAGAGCGGAGAAGGTGCTGGACGTTGTTCATCAACAACTTGGCATCGCAATTACATTGAAGAGTGTTTGGCAGATTTTTGATCGACGCGGGGTCGTGATCGATGTTTTTATTCCCAAAAAATGATCGAAGGAGGGCTTTGTTTTGGATTTTTTTGAATGGAATCTGAGGAACATGCACGACAGGTAGTTGAGAGATTGGGTGGTTTTTGGTTGCATGGGTCGAAGGTCCGAGTCTCTTTGGCTCAGAGTGCAACAAGGGATTTTTCATGAAAACGTAGTCAGGAGGTAACACAAAAGTTTATACTGTCGAATGCTTTTTAAAGGGTGCGAGAGTCTATGAAGGCACAAATAGTACCTAGGAAAACTATTCAGGGGGTGGTGGATGACTGTAAATTGGAGGTGCTGGAGAGTTGCGTGGTTGGATGGTGCAAGCATCCCATGTTAATTGCAGCGTTGGCCAAAGATTTACACGAGGTGAATTTAAATGGTTTTACCATTTTGCGAATAATGGGAAAATGATTTTGTTAATTTTTTATAATGAAGACGCTCATGATGCATTGCTAGGGAACAATTATCTAGAACGATGGTTTACAAAGGTAGAGAAAGTGGTCATCGGATATCAAAATGGAATCACGGTGTGCATGGTTGGCACGTTCAGGCGTTCCAATTCATGCATGGTCTAGGGGAACATTTGAGAATTTAGCTTCCTTGTGGGGGTCGTTAGTGTATGTTGAAGATGGAACTCTTGATCCTACTTCATTTGAACGGGGCAAGATATTGATTGATACATGTGGTTTTGAGTTGATTAATGAAATAGCGGGGCTTCAGATTGAAGGCCGAAGCTTTTGTATTCGAGTTTCTAAATTGGATCCGATGATGTCTGGGTGCAAGGAGGAATGTTACTTAGGGGAGGGGGATTTTCAGTAGTGAGTCAGAAGAATTTGCAGGTAAGACAAATCGTGGCAAGGATGGTAATCAACAAGATGAGTTAGTATGAAAGAAGGGGGAACCGTTAGATTGGCACAACAATGTGTTGTGGGATGAGGCTAGAGGTTCGGTGAAAAAGGTTATGGAGGTGGAGCAAACGTCTGATGCTTGGTGGCAAGAGGAAGGGGTAGGGATAGTTCAGAGAATCAAAACCACGAGCTATGGGATTGAAAGAACGACTGTTAAGGGAGAGACCGATGTGTTCATCATGAGATTGGCCGCTTGTTCTATATGATGTAGGCCGTTATAAGGTGAGAAAAATTTCAATATCTTATTTGGCTAGAAATCTAGAAATGGATATGGGTCAGTTTCACGGGTATGAGGATCCGTCAAGCAATGAGGTGGTAAGATTGGAGAAGGATTTTGTTGTGTGTACGGTAGGGCATCTTGAAAAGAAGGGGCGGTTCCAGATAAGGTGGATATGGTAGGGGTCTATTGAAAATTTAAATCGTGTCATATCCCCTATTGGAGAGGATCTTTTTGATCACACCCAGCATTCATGTCGGTTAGAGTTGGTGTCTCTAAGTGGGATAGTACAACCTCTAAATTCAATGACTGGAGCAGGTGTGCAAATCCCAACGGGAGTGAGTTCACTATTGTTAAGTAAGAAGAAAAGAGGTCAGCCGCGTAAGGATAATTCGAGGGCTATTGGTTCGGCTACATTATTGAACGACATGCAAGTAGTGTTAGAAGTGAGTAAAATAATTGGCGTTTCGACTATTGGAAAGGAGGAGGATATAATAAAGGAAATTTCGAATGCTCTTGCGCCTTTGGGCAAAAATTTGTGACAGATGCAGATATTTCCATGGAATGTGCGAGGGTTGGGTGTTTCGGCAAAGAAGCGAAGAGTGTAAGAGGTTGTAAGGAAGAACATAGGGGACATGTGTTAAGTGTGCAAAAGTACTAGATTTTAGCCCTAGGATAGCTCAATTATTGTTAGACTTAAGCCCATTTTAGTTTCATAATTAGGTAAACATACTAAAAAATGCATAGATTAGATACTCTGCCCTACTTGATGAATTTCACTATTTTTTTTTCTATAAAAGATACTGCTCAGGTATATGTTTTACTGTGCGTAGATACTCGCCCAAACAGACGATGCCGATGCAGCAAGGAGGGTAGAAGGAAGGAGCTGAACAATCGATGAACGATGCTGATGTACATGTTGGAGAGCTGATCAGAGTAAGCTACAGAGAAAAAAACATAGAATAAGGAGCCCTGCTGAGCCAGACCTCTGTCGAGGTAGCAAATTTTGTGCTGCCGAGACAGCATCCCAAGGAAACTGCAAACATGCAAAGTGGTATGCAACTGGAAGAACACATCAAGCCCGATTTTTAGAGACCACTTGTATATAGATCGGAGCCCAAAAGCCCAAGTAAAGCCACGATCAAAGCTCAAGGAATTTGAAGTCAACCAGGAGTCAAGCTTGGATTAAATGAAGATTTAATTAGAGTTTAATCTTTTTAGGAGATTCACTTTAATTCCAACTTGTACTCTAGTCCTTTAACCAACTTCGAGTAGGCCAAGGCTTATATATAAGGCCTCTTAGTCGACTAGAGTGGATAGAGAGAGTTATTGGAGAAAAACCCTAGCGTTTCCATTCATCCATCATGTTCTAAACGTTTCCTAGGGGTAAGGGTTGGTTTTGTTGAGTAGTTGTGAGAGATTGTTTGTATTTGTTTAGGTTTTTAGTGTTTGCAATAATATTTTAAAGTTTGTTTACTCTTGGCATCATTCTTGTTTGCAATCAAATCGGGATAAGAGAGAGCAATTATCAATTTGTCTAATATCGAGAGAGTTAGACCCACGAAATGAGTAAACACGATTTTATCCAACTTGGGGTGAAATTACTTCGGTTTAAGGATAAGTTAGAAGTTCAACGGCTAAATGAGGCTTAATAATTGGTTGGTGTTCATCCCTAGATTCACACTGGGAGGTATTATCAAGACTTGTTCGCCAATAGCACTTCAACTTAGGGATAAGGAGGAGTCACTGAAGAAAGCCTTGTCGAACTTTGAAGCATCACTCAGCCGCCCAGGCAGCTCGTTAGTCTCTGTCGCGTCGAGTTGTCTGCCAAGGTATCACCTTGACAGCTGAGTCGATTTTGCAACACTTGAATCACGACAAAACATTCAAAATCCACACTACGACGCAATCCAATACCGGCCAATTCTCTCAAACTGAATTCTCAATCCTTTAATTTACTTGTTTAAGTTTTATTCAAATCAAATCAAATCCCAACTCAATTGTGTTTTTACTTTTCCTTGTGCAATAATTTAATCATTGAAACAGCTTCTAATCCCTGTGGAGACGATATCTTAAATACTATAACTTGACATCAATGTACACTTGCACTCAATTTAGAGAACTCCTTTACGCTCTACAAGTTTTTGGCGTCGTTGCCAGGGTTTGGCAATAGCAACTTCGTCTTTACTTTCTTGCATGTTCTCTTTTTGCACTTAATTTTCAGTTTTAGTTTTTCTTTATTATCATAATTTTTACAGCTTCTTTGTTCTAGTTTATGACCAGAGAAAATCCGATTTCTGAACCGCTGTTTATCGAAGAGATCGAACGCACATCAAGCAAAATCTGAAAAGAGGCACGTGAGGCATTAGCGGCAGGAGCATCAATGAATAGCAACAAAAGGGGCGTAGATGGTAATAATGTCAACAATGTCGTCATCATAGATACGGCGGTAGATGGAGGGCATAAAGATTAACAACCACCACCTATCCCACCTGGCCAGCAAAGACGAGTCCGTACCACTCGAGATTACATAGAGGAATACATAGACAACCTTGACTCTGTAGTCCTAGAACCAGATATCAACGCCAATCATTTTGAACTCAAGCCAGTTATGTTCAATATGATAGATAAACTGGGACAATATGGGGGCACATCAAATGAGGATGCTCGATAGCAAATGAAGTCATTCTTAGAGATTTGTAAATCTTTTAGAATTCAAGGATTGTCCCCTATTCACTGAGGGATAGGGCAAAAACTTGGTTAAATAGTCAGACTGTTGACTCTATTGAGTCATGGACAGACATTTGTCAAGAATTTCTAGCTCGTTTTAATGCTTCGAATGTTACTGATCATATACGTAGCGGGGTTACCTCTTTTTGACAGGCTGATGACGAAGTGATGTACGAAGCGTGGGAACGCTACAGAGAACTTCTACACAAATGCACGCTCCATGGACTGTCGCTTTGGACACAAGTATCTCTGTTCTACAATGGTGTTAATCAACCCACCAAGATGATGCTTGATGCATCAACAAATGGCATACTCCTTGATAAGGCACCAGATAATGGAATGAGGATTCTGAACCAGCTGGCCAAAAATGATTATCAGTTTCCGTCTGCCCGCCATGGCGGCATTAGACGACATGCTAGAGTGAATGAGTTGGAAGCATTAGAGTCTGTTAATACCTGTATAGACAAACTGACCAGATTGGTTGAAAACATGATCAAACCATCAGAAAGATCATATGAGGTAAAAATAGTGGAAGCTTTCAGCGATGAATGTGGTGGAAACCATGACTCTTCAGAATGTACAGAATCCAGAAATTTCATGGGAACCTACAACTGAAATAGTACTCACAACACAAATACATACAATCCGGGCTGGAGGAAACATCCAAACTTCTCATGTAGTAACCCTAACACTACAAAAAATCCTACCAATAAGAATACGAGATATCAGAGGAACCCGCCTCGGCAGCAATCGCAATAGAAGCAGCCGACAACAAAAAATTATCTAGAGGCCGCTTTAAATTCTTTTATGTCTCATACTAGTGGCTATATTGCTAATTCTAATAAGTTTGTTAACAAGGTTAATGCTTTCATGGACAGGACTGAAATGCGGATGCAGAACCAGGAAGCATCATTGAAAACACTGGAAACTCAAATGGGTCAATTTGCACAGATTTTAAATACATGACCAGTAGGAGGTTTACCTAGTGATACTGAGGTCGCTAGAGGAAAAACCCATGAGCAGTGCAAACCAATCACCACCAAAAGTGGAATTAGCTTACAGAAACCAAAGGGTCAAGCAACAAAAGGGAAAACACCAATGGAGCAACCTACTCAAATTACAGCACCCACAGAGAAGGATGCCGTGGCAGGTCCTGATGTCGCGGTAATTCCTAACACATCTTAATTGGCCAAACATGAGGAAAATCATCCTGAGGAAACCCCCACCCCTCAGATCAAATTTCCTTGCAAAGAAAGAATTGAAG
This sequence comes from Hibiscus tridactylites, assembly GCA_958450335.1. Taxonomy (NCBI): domain Eukaryota; kingdom Viridiplantae; phylum Streptophyta; class Magnoliopsida; order Malvales; family Malvaceae; genus Hibiscus; species Hibiscus tridactylites. The sequence goes on along the minus strand of OY288285.1, from coordinate 17,005,811 downwards.
ATATCAAACTACCACCACCATTCGCACAAAGACTGAAAAATAGAAGCAAGATTACCAGTTCAAGAAATTTCTAGATATCTTGAAACAGGTTCACATTAACCTGCCTTTGGTGGAACTCATTGAACAAATACCTAATTACGCCAAGTTCCTCAAAGACATAGTTTCTAAGAGAACACAGATTATTGAGTTTGAGACAGTGGCAGTTACAGAGGGATGCATGGCCATGATGCACAACAAAGCCCCACTAAAGAGAAAAGATCCGGGCAGTTTTATCATTCCTTGTAAAATTGGCAGCAATTATACTAGGCGATGATTATGTGATCTGGGGGCAAGTATCAACTTGATGCTGAAATCTGTTTTCCAAAAACTAGGGATAAGAAGGGCCCGCCCTACTACTGTCATGCTCCAACTGGCCGACAGGTCTTACGTTCAACCATAAGGGAAAATCAAAGACATATTGGTAAAAGTCGATAAGTTTATTTTCCCTGCTGATTTTTTGGTTTTAGATTTTGAAGCAGATGAATGGGTGCCTATAATACTTGGAAGACCATTCCTAGCTACTGGAAGAACGCTGATCGACGTCGAAAGAGGAGAGCTTACAATGAGGGTAAATGATCAGCAGATAAAGCTGAATGTTTTCCAAACCTTAAAACAAAATGATGGCTCAGAAGAATGAAAAATGCTTTATGCCACATCTAAGTTTGAGTTCGACGTTGATAAACCATGTCTGGGTAAATATTGCCTCGGTAATGATTATGGTGACTGCCTTGGCAGTCACTTGGAGAACTGCCCTGACACCCGCCTTGGCGGCCAGAGAACAAAAGTTGAAGATGAGGAAGAGACAGAGGAGCAGAATGAAGTACACTGGATGGCAACAAGGCCAGGTAAGTATTTTGAACCTTTAGATTACACTGATAATGGAGGTAAAGTTCACAAACCATCTATTGAGGAACCCCCTATCCTTGACTTAAAACCCTTACCTCAACAACTTAAATATGTTTTTTTGGGACCCAATGATACATTGCTTGTAATTATCTCTTCCAAGTTGCAGAATGAATAGGAACTCAAGTTGATAGACATGTTGCGGCGGCATAAGAGGGCAGTAGGATGGACCATTGCCGATCTAAAGGGAATTAGCCCAACAGTGTGCATGCACAAGATCCTGTTAGAAGAAGGCTGTAAACCCACTATCGATGCTCTAAGATGGCTAAATGAGGTAATGCGAGAAGTTGTCAAAAAGGAAATCATCAAGTGGCTCGACGTAGACATCATTTATCCAATATCTAAGAGTGAGTGAGTAAGCCCGATACAATGTGTACCCAAGAAAGGAGGAATGACGACGGTAAGTAATGAAAATAATGAACTAATCCCAACCAGGATTGTGACCGGTTGGAGGGTTTGCATGGACTACCGTAAGTTAAACAAGGCAACTAAAAAGGATTATTTTCCATTACATTTTATTGATCAAATGCTTGACCGCCTTGCTGGAAAACCCTTATATTGTTTTTTGGTGGCTATTCAAGGTATAATATGATTGCCATAGATCCCCAGGATCAAGAAAATACCACCTCCACCTACCCTTACGACACATATGCATTCAGAAGGATTCCGTTTGGGTTGTGTAACGTACGAACCACGTTCTAGCGCCGCATGATGGCCATATTTTCCGTCATGGTAGAAGATTTCTTGGAAATCTTCATGGATGATTTCTCTATCTTCGGCAGCAACTTCGACAGCTACCTTAGCATCTTAGAAAAGGTGCTAATGAGATGTGAAGAATCAGATTTAGTGCTAAACTGAGAGAAGTGCCATTTTATGGTAGATGAAGGGATAATCCTGGGTCACAAAATATCTTCCAAGGGGATTGAGGTCGATAAAGAAAAAATTGAAGTGATCGAAAAACTATCACCACCAACCTTTGTCAAGGGCATTAGAAGCTTCTTAGGACACGCATGTTTTTATAACGCTTTATTGAAAAAATTTCAAAGATTTCTAAACCTTAGTGTACCTTGCTTGAACAAGATAAAACCTTCAAGTTTGATGACTCATGCACTGAAGCATTCGAGACACTGAAGAAGAAGCTAGTTTCCGCCCCTATTGTAGTTCCACCTGACTGGACCCAACCCTTTGAACTAATATGCGATGCTAGTGATATTGCCGTAGGAGCCGCCCTTTGGCAGAGAAAGGGCAAGACATTCTATGTGATTTACTATGCTAGTAAAACCCTAAACCCTGCCCAAATCAATTACACCACCATCGAGAAAGAATTGTTTGCAGTGGTTTTTGCCTTTGACAAATTTCGACCATACTTAATTGGAACAAAGGTAATTGTCCACACAGATCAATCAACTCTCAAGTACCTATTCGCAAAGAAAGATACCAAGCCACAATTAATTCGCTGGATTCTGTTACTACAAGAGTTTGACGTTGATATCAAGGACAGAAATGGTACAAAAAACCAAGTTTCCAACCACCTGTCACGCCTGGAACATGGCGACAACACCACCACCAGTGCAGAAATCCAAGATGCATTTCTAGATGAGCAGTTGCTACTAGCATCCACCATTACAGAGAGCATTGCCGTGACATTGACTAATGCACATGCCGCCACGACAGACACATCGACGACATCTATTCCTTCAACACCCTGGTATGTTGATATTGTGAATTATTTAGTTACTGGTGTGTTACCTTATAACCTTAACTATCAAGGCAAGAAGCGGTTCCAACATGATGCTAAGCATTGTTTTTGGGACGAGCCTCTTTTGTTCAAACATTGTGCAGATTATGTCATAAGAAGATGTATCCCAGAAGAGGAACAACATGCAGTGCTCTACCAATGCCATGCCGCCCCTTGTGGAGGACATTTTAGAGGTACACGGACAACAACAAAAGTACTTCAATCCGGTTTCTATTGGCCCACTCTTTACAAAGATGCCCAAGTTTTTTACAAGCAATGTGATAGATGCCAAAGAACCGGGAATATTTCAAGAAGGAATGAGATGCCCCTACAAACAATTCTAGAGGTTGAGTTATTTGATGTTTGGGGGATAGATTTTATGGGACCTTTCCCATCATCCCGTGGTAACTTATACATCCTCCTTGCTATCGAGTACGTGTCCAAATGGGTTGAAGCTGTGGCAACTCCCAAGAATGACGCCAAGACCGTCCACCGATTCCATTACAAGAACATATTCACCAGGTTTGGAATCCCAATGGCAATAATTAGTGATGAAGGTAAACATTTCGATAACAAGCTCATCGATAAAGCTTTAAAAAGACTTGGTGTCTACCACAAGATTGTCGCGGCGTACCATCCATAGACTAATAGGCAGGCCGAAATTTCAAACAAAGAATTGAAAAACATCCTAGAAAAGGTAGTCAGCCCAACTAGGAAAGACTGGTCCCTTAGGCTGGATGATGCACTATGGGCATATCGGACAACATTCAAAACCCCTCTAGGTATGTCACCCTATAAACTTGTGTATGGAAAAGCCTGTCACCTAGCAGTCGAGATCAAATACAAGATTCTTTCGTGGCAGTACCTGCTAGGGCAGCTAGTATTGTTGTTTAACTCCCGCCTGAAACTATTCCCTGGAAAGCTGAAGTCCAGATGGTCTGAGCCCTTTGAAGTTGTCAAAACATTCCCACATGGCGCAGTCACGATCAAATCTACCAAAGATGGGCATGCGTTTAAAGTGAATGGGAAGAGGTTAAAGTACTACATAGGACCTCATGTTCCAAGAGAAAAGGAAGTGGTCATGTTAGGGGATGCATCCAAATGCACCCCTAATTCAGCCTAAAATTTTCTTTTCTGTTATTCAGTTTTATGAATTAGATTTAAATTTTATGAATTTATTTTTCAACCACAATATTTTAAATTTTCTGTTTTAGGTATTATATTTAATTTTAGCATGCCTTTAATTTTTTTAACAAAGCCCAAGGAAAGAGAGAAGAATCAAGCCCAACCCATCAACCATTCAAGCCCGCTAGCGAAGCCTGCCACGGGATACGCAGACGTAGACATTGCTTCCCGCAAAAACTAGCCGTTGTAGAACAAGCCGTTCCGTCCCAATGGCTCTCTGCTCATGCAACGGTTGCCTCGACAGACGAAACGGTAGAAAACCCTTCACTAAGTAACTCTTCAGTCCTATTTAAACCCACTTATTATTTTTACTATTCACTCTTCTTTACTCTCTTTTGCACTTTGTTTCACAAGATTTCCTCTATTTTCAGATCAATTTCAAGACTCTCACAACTATCACAACTCTCTCAAATTCCAAAACCTTATCCTAAAAACAAAAGATGGCAAGAACTTTCCGCTATCAAGCCGCCGCCCAGGTTAGACTTAGAGTCTTCTCTTAACAAATTCGCCACACCAGAAATAAAAGTATGACACAACCATAAATTCAAAGAGCGAGCGGTGTGGGAAGAGCAAGGGTATGGGACGACAAAGAGAAACTTTGGGCTTGACAGCTTCATCTTTAACAAGATCGAGCACCAAAGATGGTAGATTTTTGCCCAGCAGCTGAAACAAGCGAACCAAACCCTAGTTCACGAGTTCTACACCTACGGGCCAACAGTAGAAGACCCGGCCATGAATGTCCGAGAGTGGCGTGTCGAGATCGATGCCAACAGAATCAATGCTTTCTACAGCAGACACATTGGCCATGATGAACTTCAGGAGTTCTTGAACTCTTTGACGACAGAAAAATACGAAGAGGTCAAACAAGAGCTCTGCATCCAAGGCATAATGTGGAACGGGGGAAAGAATAGGGGAACGATCAACCGAAAGAATCTTCTCCTGGAGGCAAAGTTGTGGAACACATTCGTCAAAAGACGAATCTTGCCCACGTCGCACAACTCGACAGTCGACAAGCCCCGCCTCGCACTTATACATTCCATACTTCACAATAGAATAATTAATATTGGTGAGATTATTTCTAACGAAATTTATCTTTGTGGAGAGAAAGGTAGGGGCCAGCTCTACCACCCAAGCTTGATCATGGAGTTGTGCAGCAAGGTATTCGTCCCCTCGATCCAAACGATAGCATGATGTCGGAACGTACAGGGTGGACAAGGGAGATAATCTTGAGGAAGATGGAAATTGAAGAAGCCACCCCGGAGAATTATGCCGAGGCATCAGAGATGGGAAACCAACAACCTTACCACCAGCCCACCTCGACAACCACGATCGGCGGCCTTGCAGCTCAGCTGGATCAGATGGAGAGACGCCAGCTCACATTTATGACATACATCAGAGACTTCAATGCTGCCAAGTTTCTGTTCTCAAGGAGAAATTCCCCTCCGCTTAGTTCCCAGAATTCCCCTCTGCCGCCCCTTCTGCCTCGACATCTCAGAATGCGGCTAACACTGCCACTCTAACAGCCCAAGTCTCGACGACACCACGAGCCACCTCTGACACTATGGAAGCAGCCGCCACAGCAACAAAAGTCTTCTCCATCTTGGATGACCGAGTTAACACCGCAACCGCCCCAATTAGAGAAAAGGGACAACCATCAAGAGCAGCACCCGCCGCACCAACACCATCCGAATCAGCTTTCTTCAACTTCTTGTCATGAGATTCGGTGTAGCAAGACACGGTCCAGTCCGTCACAAAGAAGCTCGAAAGTGCATACTCCCCAGCCAAAAAGAGGAAAGCATCCAACACCGAGGAGATATGCCTGGACAGCGAGGACGGCAATGAAAAGCAAGATACAAAGTCGGACCAACCGACACCAGCATCACGCAAGCAGCCGCCGAGGGTAGCTAAAAGACGCAATGTAGGAGCTCAAAGGTGGATGATACTTAACGATGACGAAGAAGACGAGACCTCCTCCGATTCGCCAGAAATCTAAGCTATCATCTTCCTTCTTTATTTATTAAATCTATGTTTTATTTTGAGTATGTATGCATGCATTGAGAAAATGCTCCGCTCGAGTTTGGGGGTGGGGGGAATTAGTCCTATTTTTTTATCTTCTTTATTTATTTTATGTTTTCATTACATGTAGTTGCATAGTTAGAAGCGGTTAGTAACCATGGTGTAGCTGCCTTTATTTAAAATGGAAGGAAAGTTTAGTTTGAAAAAAAATTTGAGTAGCCTTTACCCGCCGAGGCAGACTACCTACCGAAACAACAACCTTAGCATGACTTTGGAAGTATTTAGAATCCAACAATGTTCTGAACTTAAAAAAACACCCTTTTGTGACTGGTTTGATTTTAGGACTTCTAGGAAACTTAGGTAATTCACTTAGTAAACTTGGGTAGAACTTAAAGTAATTAGAAACCAACTATATTCTAGAGGTGCCTGAAACCGGCTCTAGGATAGGCTAGAGGTACCCGAAATCAGCTCTAGTAAGGTGCATATATATATATATACCTAACATTGGCTCTATTAACTTTGAAGAAACCCAAAGGAATTAAGGTGATTTGCTGGAGTTTACTTAGAAGCTGAAAAATTATTCTTGTCACAAGACCCGTACACACTCACGAGAAACTTAGTTCGGTTCCAGGTAAGTCCATTGCCATTCGAAGGGTTACTGTCAAGCGTGTAGCTACACGGTATGTAAAGGCCGCTCAAGGTATTTTTAAGCTAAGTTTTCTTACGATTTTAAATTTTGGAATGTTACTTTTAGATTGCATTGCTCGAGGACAAGCAGTAGTTTAAGTTTGGGGGAGTGTTAAGTGTGCAAAAGTACTAGATTTTAGGCCTAGGATAGCTCAATTATTGTTAGAATTAAGCCCATTTTAGTTGCATAATTAGGTAAACATACTAAAAAACTACATAGATTAGATACTCTGTCCTACTTGATGAATTTCACTGTTTTTATCTATAAAAGATACTGATCATGTATATGTTTTACTGTGCACAGATACCCACCCAGAAAGACAATGCCAAGGCAGTAAGGAGGGCAGAAGGAAGGTGTTGCGTGCAAAAGTGATGCGCAAATTGCGTGCAAGTGTACACGGTGCCAAGTTATAGTATTTAAGATATCGTCTCCACAGGGATTGTGATAACCTTTCAGAGTTCACTATTGTGCACAAATAAAAGTAAAAACGCAAATAATAGGAGTTGGTTTGATTAAAGCTAAAACTAAAGCAAATAAAGTAAATTGAGATATCAAAGTGAAAGAATGGGCTGGTATTGGATGTTTCATAGTGTGGAGATTGGATGTATTGTCTCGGCACAGTCTTGCGTGATCAACTTAACAACTTCAGCCACCGCCCACAAGTATACCTCGGCAGGCGCCCGCCTCGGCAGAGATGCGTGAGATCGCCTAGGTAGTTAAGCGATGATCCAAGGTTCGGCAAGGCTCCCTTCTATGATTCCTTCTTCTCACGAAGCTTGAAGTACTATTGTCGAACACGTCTTGGATGATACCTCCCAGCGTGAATCTAAGGGTTAACAACAATCGATTGTGGATCCTCTTTTAGCCACTAAACTTCTTATCTTATCCCTATGCTGAAATAGCTTTACCCTATGGTTGGATAAAACTGTGTTTACTCGTTTCGTGAGTTCAACTCTCCCGATATTGAACAAATAGATTGTCACCCTCTTCTCTCACAATAAAGAATTCGACAATGAAGAACCAAGAGTAAACAAACCTTGAATTTCATTGCAAAACTGAAATCCTAAACAAATACAAGCAAAATCTCACAACTACTACACAACCAACCCTTAGCCCTAGGGAAGGTTTAGAACGTGGTGGATTTGGACGAAACTAAGGTTTTGACAGGAAGGAGTTTCTCTCAAATCTCAATTGTGTTCTCTCCAACTTGTCGATTACATATATATAGGGGATGAGCCTAGGCCTAAGTTAGTTTAGGGTAGGAATACTAGTTATAATACAATTACAACTCATTAAAAGATCAGTAAATCTTCTTAGATTCTCGTTTGACTTTTTCCAACTTGACTTTGACCTTGGCTTTTCTTTGTCTGCTGGGCTCCAATGCACGTGCAAGTGATCTCTAAAAATCGGGCTTGATGAGCTATTTCTATCGCGTACCACTTTGTATTTTTTCACTCTTCCTTGAAGTGTTGCCTCGGCGGCAAGTAGTTGACTGCCTCGGCGGGAGTATGGACTGGTGTGCAGGGGTTGGCACAACTCGTCATTCTGGTTTTCTCCTTCTCGATCAGTTCTTGAACAGCTATCCAGGTGGTCAAACAACTTCAGCCTACAGTTTCCAGCTTTCTCTTCATTCGCCCTCTTTGCTGCCTTGATGGTATTTGCCTGTGCGTGTACCTACGCACAGGGAGAAAACGCACTTGAGCAGTATCATATATATATAATCAATTAAATTCATCAAATAAGACAGAGTATCTAATCTATGTTATTTTGTGTATGTTACCTAATAAATGTAACCTAAACTATACTTAAGAACAACAATAATTGAGCTAAATTGGGGTATAAATATAGGACTTTTGCACACTTAACATACCCCCAAACTCGAACTATTGCTTGTCCTCAAGCAATAAAATCTAATAATAACATGCCAAAACTTAAAATCATATGCAAACTAAGTCAAATAATCATCTTGAGCAACCTTTACATACCGTGTAGATTTATGCCTAATTAGCAACCCTTTGAATGACAAAAGATTTACCCAGAATCGAACTATGTATCTCGTAAGTGCGTGTTCCTTGTGATAAGCATGATTCTTCGGCTTCTAAGTGAACCTTCGATAAACACCTTAACTTCCTTGGGTTTCCCTCTAAGTTCTTTTCCAATTTAACCACTAGTTGCCGGTAATAGACTTTTCTAATGATTGCATTTTTTTCTTTTTTTCAAACTTCAAGTTCTACCCAAGTTTACTAGGTGAAATACCTAAGTTTACTAGAAGTCCTAAAATCAAACTAGTCACAAAGAGTGTTTTCTTTTAAGTTTAGACCATAGTAGGATTTTAAGCTAACCTAAAGTCATGCTAAGGTTGCCGCCTAGGCAGGCCATCTACCGCGGCGGGTAAAGGATACTCAAGAATTTTTTCTCAAACTAAGAGTTCATTAGGATTTAAATAAAGGCATGTTACAATTAGAACCTAACATAAATGCAACTAAAAAAACAAAACATAAGAAATAAAAACATAAAAGAAGAAGAAAAACAACAAAAGAACAAAACTAGAGGACTAATTTCCCCCCTCAAACTTGAGAGAAGCATTGTCCTCAATGCATGCCTACATACACAAAAAGGTGGATAGAGAAGATAAAAATAAAGTAGAAGAAGGAAAGAGAAGATTAGATTGGTTTGTGATTTGGAGGAGTTGTCGTCGTCGTCGTCGGCAATGATCACTCGCTTCTGTGCTGCCATATTGAAGTGCTTGGCCGCCCTCGATGGATGTTGGCGGGAAGGAAGAGTTGAGAGAGTTTCTTGAAACAAACCTAAAAAAATAAAGCAACGATAAAATTGAAATATGCATCCTAATAACTAAAGAAAAATAAACCTAATTCCTAAAGCATAAAATGAATAAAAAATTAAGGCTTTGTTAGGGCATTGACATGCGTCTCTTAGCATAACCACTTCCTGGTCTTTGGTGATGTGGGTTCATGTGTAGTACTTTAGCCGCTGCCCATTTACTGTGAATTCATGGCCATCTTTGTTGGACTTTATGGGACTGCACCATGGGGGAATGCTTTGGCCACCTCGAAGGGTCCAATCCATCTTGATTTTAACTTTCCTAGGAACAAATTTAATCGAGAATTGAAGAGTAGAACCTGCTGCCCGGGCATGAACTGCCGTGGCAACAACTTCCTGTCGTGCTACTTCTTGCTTTTTTCCTTATATATCCTTGCGTTGTCGTACGCTACAACTCTAAATTCTTCAATTTCATTTAGGTCGAGGAGTCTTTTCCGCTTGGCTTTTTCCCAGTCTAAGTTTACCGTTTTGATGGCCCCATACACCTTGTGTTCAATCTCGACAGATAAATGGCAGCTTTTCCCGTATACGAGCCTATATGGTGACATGCCCAACGAGGTCTTGAAGGCAGTTCGGTATGCCCATAATGCATCATGGATCCGGAGGGACCAATCTTTCCTAGATTAGTTAACCATCTTTTCAAGAATGCTTTTCAGCTCTCCATTTGAAATTTCTGTCTGCCCATTGGTTTGAGGATGGTATGTCGTGACAAGCTTATGTGTGACACCATATTTTGCCAATGCCTTGGCAATCAGTTTATTATCAAAGTGCTTCCCCTCGCCACTTATTATGGCTTTGAGAACCCCAAACCTTGTAAAGATGTGCTTTTGAAGGAAATTCAAAACAGTATTGGAGTTATCTTTTGGTGTAGCTATGGCCTCCACCTACTTGGTCACATAATCTACTGCCAGTAGTATGTATAAGTTCCCATAAGAAGACGGGAACGGTCCCATAAAGTCAATTCCCCACACATAAAATAGCTCGACTTCCAGGATATTCTGTAGAGGGTATCTCATTTCTCCTTGAGATACTGCTTGTTTGCTGGCATCTATCGCACTGCTTGTAGTATGCCTGGGCATCTTTGTATAATTTCGGCCAGTAAAATCCTGATTGGAGAACCTTGGCGGCGGTTCTAGTTCTTCCAAAATATCCTCTATTTGGTGAGTTGTGGCAATGTTGGAGGATTTTGTGTTGTTCTTCTTCTAGTACGCATCTCCGAATTACCTGGTCTACACATTGTTTAAAAAGGAGAGGTTCGTCCCAATAATAATATTTTGCATCATTTTGGAACCTCTTTTTTCCCTTGGTAATTCATGTCAGGAGGAAAAATGCCACTAACTAGAAAGTTTACGATGTCAGCGTACCAGGGTGTGGTGGAGTCTATCTTGGCTGCCAGAGTATCTGCCGCAGCGACTATGGCGTACGCTGCCTCGGCCGCTGTGAGGTCTACTGCTGTGGTGGCTAATATTTACTCATCCGGGAAGCTTTCTTGGATTTCGGTCGCATCTATAGGTCTCTCCTCTATTTGTGACAAGTGATCAGCCACCTGGTTTTCTGTTCCCTTCCTGTCTTTAATTTCTACGTCGAATTTTTGCAGGAGTAAGATCCATCGTTTCAGCCTTGGTTTTGCATCTTTCTTTAAAAACATGTATTTGATGGTTGAGTGATCTGTGCGCACTATCACCTTCGCCCCAAGAAGGTATGCTCGGAATTTGTCGAAAGCAAAGACTACTGCCAACAGTTCCTTTTTGGTTGTAGTGTAGTTCACTTGGGCCTCATTAAGTGTCTTGCTAGTGTAATATATGACATGGAGGACTTTATTTTTCATATGCCTGAGCACTCCCCCAACATCGTGGTCATTGGCATCACACATTATTTCGAAGGGTATAGTCCAGTCTAGGGGTACTACAATGGGGGCTGCTACCAGTTTCTGCTTTAATGCCTCAAATGCCTCAGTGCATTGATTATCGAAGTTGAAGAGCTTATACTGCTCAAGTAAAGAACACAATGGTTTAGTAATTTTTAAAAAAATTTCAATAAAACGTCGATAAAAACCAGCGTATCCCAGAAAACTCATGATCCCTTTAATGTTGGTGGGCGGCAGAAATTTTTCGATAACATCAATTTTTTCTCTGTCGACTTCGATGCCGCAGCGGGAAATTTTATGGCCCAGGAAAATGCTCTCGTCTACCATGAAATGGAATTTTTCCTAGTTTAAGACCAGATTGGATTCTTCACATCTTTCGAGTACTTTTTCCAAGTTGTCAAGGCATCTGTCGAAGCTATCCCTAAAGACTGAAAAATCGTCCATGAAGATTTCTAGGAAATCCTCTATCATGTCTGAGAAAATGGCCATCATACACCGTTGGAAGGTTACTGGTGCGTTGCAGAGTCCGAACGACATTCTTCTAAAGGCATAAGTTCCATATGGGCTTGTAAAGGTGGTTTTCTCTTAGTCTTCTAGGGCTATAGCAATCTGGTTGTATCCTGAGTAACCATTAAGAAAACAATTGTAAGGTTTTCCAGCAACCTATCTAACATTTGGTCTAAGAAAGGTAAGAGGAAGTGGTCCTTTCGAGTAGCTTTCTTTAGCTTTCGATAGTCCATACAAACCCTCAAACCATCACAGTCCTGGTTGAGATTAATTCATTGGCTTCATTTGTAATGACTGTCATCCCTCCTTTCTTGGGCACGCATTGGACGGGGCTCACCCATTTGCTGTCAGATATGGCGTAAATGATTCCTGCATTGAACCACTTTATTATTTATTTTCTCACTGCATCCTTCATTTCCTCATTCAGCCGCCTTTGGGCATCAACTGTCGACTTATGATCATCCTCTAGGAGGATCTTATGCATGCAGATTGCTGGACTGATTCCCTTTAGGTCAGCTATTGTCCATCCAATGGCTTTCTTATGCCGCCCGAGCATCGTAACTAGCCGTCGTTCCTGTTCTTGCGTTAACTTGGAAGAGATGATTACGAGCAAAGTATCATTTTGTCCAAGGAAAACATATTTTAGTTGTTCGAGCAGGGGTTTGATTTATAGTTTAGGCGGATGTTTAATAGATGGTTTTTCGACGGTACTTTCTTTTGTTGTATATTTAAGGGGTTTGAAGTACTTACCTAGATGAGTACCAGTCCAGTTTACCTTTTAAGTGTCGTCAAAGAAGTCGTCAGGCAAGCTACCGAAGTAGATGCCGAGGCAGTCGTTTGAATAACTACCTCGATAGTATTCAAGATCTCTACTCGGGTAGTGACTGTTGAGGCAGTGGGCATCCAATGCGAAAAGTAATTCCGTTTTTGTCTAGATTAGTTGGAACTCTTCTTTGCTTTCTGTTTTCTTGAGGGTCTGAAGTACATTGAGTTTTATGTGTTGGTCGTTTACCCTCATGGCTAGTTCTCTCTTCTCCACATCAATTAGCATTCTGCTTGTGGCCAGGAATGGTCTTCCCAGTATGATTGGTGCATTCTCATCTGCTTCACAATCTAAAATGAGGAAGTCAGCCGGAAAAATAAATTTATCTACTCTTACCAAGATGTCTTCAATCTTTCCTTCCAGATGCACATATGAGCGGTCGACTAACTGGAGCATGACTGTGGTGGGTTGAGCTTTCCCAATTCCCAGCTTCTCAAACACCGATTTGGGCATTAAGTTTATACTTGCCCCGAGATCACATAAGGCTTTCCCTTTGTAGTAGTTTCCAATAGCGCATGGAATGAGGAAGGTGCCTGAGTCTCTTAGTTTAGGCGACACTTGGTTTTGATACATTGCCATGCATCCTTCTGTAATGGATATTGTTTCGAATTCCCCTATCCTTGCTCGCTTTGACACCATGTACTTGAGGAACTTTGCATAATTTGGCATTTTCTCTATGGCCTCAACGAAGGGTATGTTGATGTGTACCTGTTTGAGAATGTCCAGGAATTTCTTAAACTGGTACTCTTGCTCCTGCTGCTTCTACTGCTTCAGCCGCTGAGGGAATGGGGGAGGCGGTCAAATATTTTCAATACCCTCCTTGCATGGGAATCTGATTTGAGGGAGTTTGATATGCTCTATTTTTTTGTTTTCTCTTTAGTCTTATTTGGGGTATCGGCAGAATTGGATGTGGGAAGAGTTGATTTTGATATTGCCGAGGTAGTGGCATTAAAGTCTGCCGCGGCGGCAGGGTCTATCTCTTTCGATTTGTCAGTGCATGGTTCCTTGAGTTGTTTTCACTCCTAGTTGCGATTGCCTTGCATTGTTCATGGGTGGATTTTTTTGTGACTTCAGTATCGCTGGGCAATACTCCACTATTTCCAGTATTCAGTAGACGCGCAAACTGCCCTACCTGAGTTTCTAGCGACTTAAGAGTAGCTTCGTGATTTTTCATTCTCATCTCGGTCCTGTCCATGAAAGCATCAGTCTTCTTAACAAACAAATTCATGTTGGACATATAGGTACCTATTTGAGTCATGAAGGCATTTAGAGTCTGCTCCAAGGCAATGGGTGCTTCCTGTTGCGGCGGTTGCTGCCGCGGCATAGCCTACTAGAATCCTTGCGATTGATTCATCTGATTAGTTGGATTCAGAGCGCTGTTGGGGTTACTCCATGAGAAATTAAGGTGCCTCTTCTAGCCATGGTTGTGGGTGTACGATGTAGGGCTGTTGTTTCTGTTGAAGTTCCCCACAAAGAAGCTGGTTTCGGTTCCGTGTTGGGACTCAGATGAGTCATGGTCTCCCCCACATTGGTTGTAAAAGGCATCAATGGCTTTGACTTGTTGTGTATTGTTCTGCCCTTGCATAGCTTCTACCATCTTTGTTAACCGAGCAACTTGTGCTACGAGTGCATCTGATGTTCCTAGCTCATTTGTTGTGGCCTGCCTTCTTATACCGCCTCGGCAGGCATTAGGAAACTGGTAGTCGTTTTTGGCCATCATGTTCAAGATCAGAATTGCTTCGGCGGGCTCCTTGTCGAGTAATGTACCATTGGCAGAGGAATCTAGCATCATACTTGTTGGTGTGTTCACACCGTTGTAGAATATGGATACTAGTGTCCATTCTGGAAATCCATGGAAGGGGCATTTATTCAACAATTCTCAGTATCTCTCCCATGCTTCATACATTGGTTCATCATCTGCCTGTCGAAACGTAGTGATGTTAGTCCGCAGTTTATTAGTTAGATTGACAAGATTAAATCGAGCTAAGAAATCTCTGCATAATTTTGTCTAAGATTCAATGGATTTCGATGGTAAGCTATTGAACCAAGTCTTTGCCCTATCCCTCAGTGAATAGGGAAATAATCTGAGACGCAGCACGTCCGGGTGAACTCCATGGATTTTGAAGGACTTGCATATGTCCAGGAAAGACTTCATATGCTGGCGGGCATCTTCAGTGGCGGATCCTCCAAATTGTCCGAGTGTATTCAACATGTTGAACATGACAGGTTTTAGCTCAAAGTGGTATGCTTCTATTTTTGGATCGATCACGCCAGTGTTCAGCCGTCTGAGGTCCTCCTCCAGGTAGTCATGAACTAGCTGCCGAACGGTAAGAGGTTGCTTGCCATTGCCCACCGCGGCATTATCGCATGGGGGCGATGGTGGTAAGTTCTGGTTGTCTTCTGGATCAACCATGGTTTCATTGTTTGCTTGTTTTAATCTGCGTGTAGTACGTTCAGGCTCTGGATGGTATTCTCGCAAGGGTGATTTCTGGTTGGCTATGGTCATAAACCAAAGAAAACCTGGGTGAAGTGAGCACGATTATGCCACCCAACGAATGTTACTTCAAACTTTCAGGGAAGTTTGCCTTTTCATTTGTTACATACTGATGTGTAACATTTCTTATACTTATACTACTTATTAGTGTGTCTAACTATGTATATAGTATGTTTGGTGTGTTTAGAATAAGTTTGAGTATGATTTATAATGTTTTTATATTGGTTTCGTTTTGGATTATTATAAGGTGACTTATTATTTTTATATATTTGATTTATTAGGATCAAGTGATCTACGAGTGTGCGTGTGCATTGTATTGTACGTGATCAACACCCCTGCATGTGCCATGCAAGTTTCGGCCACCAAAAGGGCATGTGCAGCCGAGAGTGTTGGGATTTCAGCTCGTCATATCTGTGGTATTTTCCATTTGGACGGTGGAAGTTATGGAACACGTGCAGCCTTTGAGCCGGCCATCACCATGTGCTTATGAAACAAAAAGACAAATTAAAGCAAACACGTGGGGATGCACTTATAATTCACGGGCAGAATGGATAAGTGCAACCGGTTCAACATTTTGAAATTCCAAATTTCAATCACAATTAAACATGTGCTCATTGCGTCACTTGCTGCCCATTTTCATTCTCAATTCAGCGGCAGAGAATGGGATAAGGACAATTGGTTCTCTATTTGAATTTCAAATTCAAAGAATGATGCACATTTTGCATGTGCCAAAACTCTACATGCAGCAAAGCTTCAATGTGCGGCCAACATAATTTCTGCAACTAAGAGAAGTTTTATTTTGAATTTTAAATTCCAACATGTGAATGACAGCCACACATTGTAATAACCGACCAATTCCTATGTATTATATATTTGGCCGATCATGATTGTAAGAAGGTTAGACATTTTATAAATAAAATTTTTGTGAGATTATTCTCTCAATTTCGATTTTTCACCGAACTTTCTTTGGCATTTCAGACGTTGTTTGTTGTGTCAAATTCACTTGATACTTCGGGTTCCTAGATCGCTATCTAGTGGGTCCAAGTCCTCCGACGTGAATCATATTCGATTCGGGTTTGCTCAGTA
The DNA here is from genome assembly GCA_958450335.1 of Hibiscus tridactylites. Lineage (NCBI taxonomy): Eukaryota > Viridiplantae > Streptophyta > Magnoliopsida > Malvales > Malvaceae > Hibiscus > Hibiscus tridactylites. The sequence goes on along the minus strand of OY288285.1, from coordinate 16,989,624 downwards.
GATTGTGCAGGTTCTTTCGAGCTTTTCCTCTTTGACGTTAGACAGATTCGATTCGGGTTCGTTCAGCAGATTGTTCGAGTTCTTTCGAGTTTAGCGTTTCCAACATCGGTCGTTTGTGAAGCCTTCTTCATCATCGTTGAAGTTCTTTCCAAAACGCCAAAAATTATCATATTACTCTATATTATTATTATTTTTATTTTGTTCATCTTTAAGTCCCTATTTAACATAAATATGTCGTATAATTTTTGTTGTTTCCTTGTTGTTTTTATTGCAGGAACGTGCCTACAACATTCCTAGATCCGTAACAAACGAGGATAGTCCGTTTCGACAGACTGCCCCTTATTATGTGGTATTAGAGCCTAGGTTGTTGGATTCGTTGTAAGTTTCTGCAAATTCGAGTAAAAAAAAGTCAGCATTCGAATATAAAAAAACAGAATTTCGAAAAAAAAAACAAAAACAGATTCGAATAAAAAAACATATTAGAAAAAAAACAGATTCGAAAAAAAAACAGATTCGAAAAAAAACAGATTAAAAAAAACAGATTCGAACAAAAAAAATAGATTCAAATAAAAAAAATACAGATTCGAATATTAAAAAAATTAGATTCGAAAGTGTTTATATATATATGTATAATTATTGTTGTGTTCCTATTGTAAATGATGAAATTTGTACGAGTTTGTTATGTACCTTTGATGTGCTCGGAAATCAACCGAAGTGAACTATGCTTGTTTGTTCGGTAATAGGAAGGTTGTAAGCACGTCTTCGCAGTAAGGTTCTCTAAACTCTTCATTTTTCATCTTTTGGTTCCTTTTTTTCGTGTCATTATCCTTTTCATCTTTTCTTTAATTTTTAGTCTTATTTCCTTTCTTTTTATGTCACCTTTTTTGTTTCCTTAACCGTTGTCCTTCATTTTTTATCAGCCTTTATTTCTTTTGTTTCATCACCAATTTCCAGCCTTCTTATTATTATTATTTTTCAGCTTTTTTTATTTTTATTTCACCTAACAGTCCCTATTTGTCCTTTAACCATTTGTTTGTTTACCTATTATATTATCTTGTAAGTTTGACAGAGTTAAAAAGTCTGAAAGATCGAGTTAGTTCCTTAAAGAACTGATTGCGAGAGATCGAGTGGAAAAAAGGCAATTGAGCGTGTGAGAACAGAAGGGGAGAGAAAAAGAGTCATTCAAGTATTCTCCCGAGTGAAACACGAGCATTTGAGTGCAATTGTTGAGCGATCTTTCCTTGGAGCGATCTGTGATATTTTTGTTGAGTGTGCAGTGAGGTCCATTTTTTTTATTTCACTAACATATATATATATTGTGTATTTTTGTTTGTTGTTTTGGTTTTTTAACATGGCAGGTTTTGATGATAATTCGGGTGAACAACAACCACTGAATCTCCAGATGCAAGCCTTAGAGCACATGATGCAACGAGTGATTGCTAATGCATTGAAGCCTATACATTCTCGAATGGATAAACTTGATAGGGGTGGTTCCCATTCTGTCCATGAAGAGATAAATGATGACAATGTGCAGACATTGGCTACCGGTGAAGCACTTGTTGACAAGAAAAGTCCGAATGCACCGCAACAAAACAACCTCTTCCATACAAGATGCAACGTGAACGACAAGGTATGTATTGTGATTATTGATAGTGGTAGTTGTGCTAACGTTGCTAGTACTCTCATGGTTGACAAGTTAGGACTGAAGACGACCACGCATCCCAATTCGTACAAGTTACAATGGTTGAATGATGGTGTTGAAATCAAAGTTATCGAACAAATTGTTATACCATTTTTCATTGGTAAATACAAGGATGAGGTAACTTGGGATGTTTGTTCTATGGATACTTGTCATTTGTTGTTAGGAAGACCGTGGCAATATGATAAGAGAGTTTTGCATGATTGTTACACCAATCGATACTATTTTACTCATGAGGGAAAAAAGGTAACTTTGACACCTATGACTCCAAGTGAAGTATATGAAGACGAAGTTCGTTTGAAAGCGAGTACTGCAGCTTGGAAGGACAACAAAGAGAAGAATGAATGCGACAAGAAGAAAGCAAATTCACATGTATTATCTGATTCAACATTTTCTTCTATCTCTTCTTCTAACTTGCAGGTTAATAAGGTGATGCCATGTGAAGTTCCCAAGGTTGCTACTATTGGTATGTCTAGTGCATTTAAATTCTTTCTAGAAATTCAACAATCTTCTTTTCCACGGTTTGACGCTCCTTTCCATTGTACTATTGATTTTTCATTTTTATATGTTGATTTCTTTGGTTGTACATTGGATTGTGAGCAACCTTGTGTTGTGATTCTGGATGATCGTCGAGATTCTTTTTGTTCTTTGGAGTTGCCTTTGTATGTCATTGTTTGCAGGATTACGAATGTGCAACGAGCATTGTCTGACTTTATGTTGTGCATTATTCGGAAAGGTACAAGAAAGAAGGCATTTCCATTTGTGTTCTTTGTAAAAGAACTTGATTCGAGAGGATGGCATATGTGCCGAGCAAGACGACTGGGGAAGTTCCCTGCCAAGCGAAAGTCGAAATTGTTCCCTTTTGTAATGAGGGTCGATTTGGGGACAAATCGCATTAAAGAAGGGGGGATTATGTGAGCACGATTATGCCACCCAACGAATGTTACTTCAAACTTTCAGGGAAGTTTGCCTTTTCATTTGTTACATACTGATGTGTAACATTTCTTATACTTATACTACTTATTAGTGTGTCTAACTATGTATATAGTATGTTTGGTGTGTTTAGAATAAGTTTGAGTATGATTTATAATGTTTTTATATTGGTTTCGTTTTGGATTATTATAAGGTGACTTATTATTTTTATATATTTGATTTATTAGGATCAAGTGATCTACGAGTGTGCGTGTGCATTGTATTGTACGTGATCAACACCCCTGCATGTGCCATGCAAGTTTCGGCCACCAAAAGGGCATGTGCAGCCGAGAGTGTTGGGATTTCAGCTCGTCATATCTGTGGTATTTTCCATTTGGACGGTGGAAGTTATGGAACACGTGCAGCCTTTGAGCCGGCCATCACCATGTGCTTATGAAACAAAAAGACAAATTAAAGCAAACACGTGGGGATGCACTTATAATTCACGGGCAGAATGGATAAGTGCAACCGATTCAACATTTTGAAATTCCAAATTTCAAGCACAATTAAACATGTGGTCATTGCGTCATTTGCTGCCCATTTTCATTCTCAATTCAGCGGCAGAGAATGGTATAAGGACAATTGGTTCTCTATTTGAATTTCAAATTCAAAGAATGATGCACATTTTGCATGTGCCAAAATTCTACATACAGCAAAGCTTCAATGTGCGGCCAACATAATTTCTGCAACTAAGAGAAGTTTTATTTTGAATTTTAAATTCCAACATGTGAATGACAACCACACATTGTAATAACCGGTCAATTCCTATGTATTATATATTTGGCCGATCATGATTGTAAGAAGGTTAGACATTTTATAAATAAAATTTTTGTGAGATTATTCTTTCAATTTCGGTTTTTCACTGAACTTTCTTTGGCCTTTCAGACGTTGTTTGTTGTGTCAAATTCACTTGATACTTCGGGTTCCTAGATCGCTATCTAGTGGGTCCAAGTCCCCCGACGTGAAGCATATTCGATTCAGGTTTGCTCAGTAGATTGTGCAGGTTCTTTCGAGCTTTTCGTCTTTGACGTTAGACAGATTCGATTCGGGTTCGTTCAGCAGATTGTTCGAGTTCTTTCTAGTTTAGCGTTTCCAACATCGGTCGTTTGTGAAGCCTTCTTCATCATCGTTGAAGTTCTTTCCAAAACGCCAAAAATTATCATATTACTCTATATTATTATTATTTTTATTTTGTTCATCTTTAAGTCCCTATTTAACATAAATATGGCATATAATTTTTGTTGTTTTTATTGCAGGAACGTGCCTACAACATTCCTAGATCCGTAACAAACGAGGATAGTCCGTTTCGACAGACTGCCCCTTATTACTGGGAGTTAAACGAAAAAATGAAAGTGTAGAAAAATAAAAACAAAAAGTTGTACACCAATCCCCAGCAACGGTGCCAAAAACTTGTTGCATGCAAAAGTGATGCGCAAATTGCGTGCAAGTATACACGGTGCCAAGTTATAGTATTTAAGATATCGTCTCCATAGGGATTGTGACAACCTTTCGGAGTTCACTTTTCTGCACAAATAAAAGTAAAAACACAAATATTAGGAGTTGGTTTGATTAAATCTAAAACTAAAGCAAATAAAGTAAATTTATATATCGAAGTGAGAGAATGGGCCGGTATTGGATGTTTCGTAGTGTGGAGATTGGATGTATTGTCTCAGCACAATTTTGCTTGATCAACTTAACAACTTCAGCCACCGCCCACAAGTATACCTCGACAAGCGCCCGCCTCGGTAGAGATGTATGAGATCGCCTGGGCAGTTAACCGATGATCCAATGTTCGGCAAGACTCCCCTCTATGACTCCCTCTTCTCCCTAAGCTTGAAGTATTATTGCCAAACACGTCTTGGATGATACCTCCCGCGTGAATCTAAGGGTGAACACCAACCGATTGTGGATCCTCTTTTAGCCGCTGAACTTCTTAACTTGTCTCTAAGCCGAAGTAGCTTTACCCTATGGTTGCATAAAACCGTGTTTACTCGTTTCGTGAGTTCAACTCTCCCGATATTGAACGAATAGATTGTCGCCTTCTTCTCTCCCGATAAAGAATTCGACAATGAAGAACCAATAGTAAACAAACCTTGAATTTTATTGTGAAACTGAAATCCTAAACAAATACAAGCAAACTCTCACAACTACTACACAACCAACCCGTAACCCTAGGGAAGGTTTAGAACATGGTGGGTTTGGACGGCACTAGAGTTTCGACAAGAACGAGTTTCTCCTAAATCTCAATTGTGTTCTCTCCAACTTGTCGATTACATATATATAGGGGATGAGCCTAGGCCTAAGTCGGTTTAGGGTAGGAATACTAGTTATAATACAATTACAACCCATTAAAAGATCATTAAATCTTCCTAGATTCCTATTTGACTTTGACCTTGGCTTTTCTTTGTCTGCTGGGCTTCAATGGACTGGTGTGCAGGGGTTGGCACTGCTTGTATTCTGGTATTCCCCTCCTTGATCAGTTCTCGAACAACTGTCCATGTGGTCTATCAGCTTCCTCCTTTAGTTTCCAACTTTCTCTTATTCCGCCCTCTTTGCTGCCTCGGCGGTATCTGCCTGGGCGGGTACCTACGCACAGGGAGAAAACGCACTTAAGCAGTATCATATATAATAATCAATTAAATTCATCAAATAAGGCAGAGTATTTAATCTATGCTATTTTGTGTATGTTACCTAATAAATGCAACACAAACTATACTTAAGAACAACAATAATTGAGCTAAACCAAGGTATAAATATAGGACTTTTGCACACATAACATGAACTTTTTGTTGCTTGTAACTTTGTAAAGGAAGCTGGTGGCTACTTCTTGTTCTTTTTATGAGTAAGCTTGGAATATTTCCTTTTGGACTTGTTTGTTTCTCTTGCCCCCTGAGCGGGGTGGGATTGATTGCTACTGTACTACTTTACTTTTTATATTTTGACATGTGAACACTATGGCCCTTCTCTTATAAACCATGTATTTTGGAGTCGTTGGGTATCTGTATCGTCTTTTATTCGCATGATGCCCTCCTTTTATGCATAAGTATTTAGTTTGTTTATTTTGGTTCGGTTCTTTGTCTATTTTAGCTTGCTTGCTTTGGAAGCGGCGATCGTTTAGCCGATTCCTTTATGCACGATTCTTAAAAGCGGCGGACGCTCAAATGACCCTTTTTTCTATTTTGGCTCTCTTGCTTTGGAAGCGGCGATCGTTGAACTGATTCCTTTATACACACTTCTTAAAAGCAGCGGACACTAAGACGACCCTTTGTCTAAGCTGATTCCTTTATACACGCTTATTAAAAGCGATAGACACTCAAACGACCCTTTGTCTATTTTGGCTCGCTTGCTTTTGAAGCGGGTATCATTGAGCTGATTCCTATATGCACGCTTCTTAAAAGCAGCAGGCACTCAGATAACCCTTTGTCTATTTTGGCTCGCTTGCTTTGGAATCGTCGATCGTTGAGCTGATTCCTTTATGCACACTTCATAAAAGAGGCAGACGCTCAAACGACCCTTTGTCTATTTTAGCTCGCTTGCTTTAGAAGTGGCAATCGTTGAGCTGATTCCTTTATACACGCTTCTTAAAAGTGGCAGACACTTAAATGACCCTTTGTCTATTTTGGCTCGCTTGCTTTGAAAGCGGCGAGTATTTCAAGGGTGGCTAACGAGCCTTTAATCTTTGGGGAGAACTAGGGATTGAATAAAAATATTAGTAGAAAGAATATTTCCATTAATCAAAATGGTCGCATAAAGTGTGCCGCGGAATGTATATAATGACAAAAATGAAAACGAAATTCATATTGAATAGTATGAGTTATATCACACCTTTGCATGTTTGTTGCGTCTATGTTTTGTGACAAGTTTTCACTCTCCTACATCTCGCTATTGTGCTTAGTTGCTAAATAGTTTGTAGCTTTGCATCAGCGCCAAATTCTATCGGAGAGGCCACGTAGGGGCGACTGATGAAATTCAAAGTTTTCATAACTGATAAGTGCCAAAAAGTCCAATATTTTCACCCTTTTTACATGGCAATTATTGCTTAACCTACACCTATTCGAGTGGCATTATGGCCTTATATGCATTAATTACACTGCTTTTACCATTAATCCTGATATTTGATGCATTTAATGAAAAAAGTACTGTTTTAAGGCATGTTTGGTATTTGCGCATATTTACTCACTGTCGGGGCAGCTAATGCTGAGCGAACAATGAAGAAAAGGAAATATGGTGCAGAACGAGCTCAGATCAAGCTAAGCCAAAGACGCCAGCTTCTACTGAAGGAAGCTGAATTATGAAGAGGAAGCCTTATGGAGTAGATCCAGTGACAGACCCCTACTGAGGCAGCATATATTCTCTGCCAAGGTAGTGCACAGATCAACCTGCCGGAGGGCAAAGCATGCAAAGCGGTAGCCGATTTGAAGAGCATAAAACGTTGGATTTTTCTAAATACTTTGTGTGGCAATCGAAGCACAAGAAGATGATGAAAACATAGAAGAAAGGTTAAAGATGGAATTTGGCCAAAATAGATAAAGGCATTAAAATTAAAGAGATTCACCTCTTTAATGAAGACAAGTCCAAGTCCAACTTAACTTCCTATCCAAGAAGGACTTTTCCCTACTCCTTTTCCTATTTAAGCAAGGCTTGATGCAAAGAGAAAAGGAGAAGAGGGAAGGACCTGAAGAGTCGAGTATTGAGAGCTTGAGATTAGGGTTTAGTCATGTGATCTCCACATCTATCATGTTCTAATTTCTTTGAGGGTTAGGATTATTTTGCTTAGTAGTTGTGAGAAAACAATAGTACTTTGTTTAAGTTTTTAATGCAATTTAGTTCAAGGTTTGCTTATTCTTGGCATTGATCTTATTCTTGCAATCTCATCGAGAGAGAGTATTGTGAGGTTATCTATTTGTTTAGTATCGGAAGAGTTAAACTCAAGAAACGAATAAACATGGTTTTCAACCCAACGATGGAAGCTAACTCGGCTTAGGAATTAGTTAGAGTTTTAATAGTTAAAAGAAGCGTGAGTTTAGTTGGTGTTCATCCTTGGTTTACGCCGAGAGCTATTATCAAGTCCCATTCATCAATAGTGCTACGACTTAGGGATAAGAAGGAGCCATCAAAGGACGCTTTGCCGAACCTTGACATCATCTGCTGACCAGCAATGGATTGATGAGGTAGCACATCTTATTACCGCGGCAGGGACTTAGGTCACTACCGAGGCAATTTTTTGATCTTTGCATTCAAAGACCGAGAACAGTCAATTGCTTTCCACACTACGACGCAATTTAATCTGGCTCATTCTCTCATCTTGATTTCTCTATTTTTACTTGTTTGCTTTAGTTTATGATCTTTAGTTTAGTTAAAACCCAAAACTCTTCTACTTGTATTTTTACTTTTACTTTTCTTTTTCAATGCGAGAAGACAAACGAAGGAAGCCATCCCATTCCCTATGGAGACGATACTCTAATACTTATCATTATATTACTTGAGACGTGTACACTTGAACTAATTGCGGAGCATTTTTTACATGCAACAAGTTTTTGGCGCCGTTACCGGGGATTGACAATAGCGACTTTCAATTTTATTTTCTTGCACCTTTATTTATCTTTTTCTCGAGCACTAATCACTTTGGTTTTGCATTGGTGTATGACCAGGGCGAACCCAAGTTATCCACTCTACAACCTTGATCAAGAAATCAATCAAAGTTGTCAAAGACTCAAGCAACAAATAAGACAAAGGATGGCACATCAAGTTGACGGGCAGCAGAATGCCCCAGTAGGAGATGGAGAAAATCCGCGAATTCAATTTGTGCCAGTATGAAACCCAACTGTTCGAGACTACTTAGAAGAGGATCTGAACGGACTAAATCTGGGAGTAGTTACACCTGAGATAGAAGACACCCACTTTGTGTTGAAGCTCGTTATGTTCAACATAATCAATACTATGGGACAATTCGGCGTCTCATCAACAGAAGATGCCAGACAACACCTCAAATCCTTCATGCAGATTTGCAATTCATTTAAAATACATGGAGTACATGAGGATTTTTTGAGAATGAAATTGTTTCCCTATTCACTGAAGGATAGGGAAAAAACCTGGCCAAATAGCATTCTAACAGGATCAATTGGATCCTGGAGTGACTTATGTCGTGATTTCTTAGCTCGTTTTAATCCTACGAATTTAACCGATAAATTGCGTAACGAAATCACTTCTTTTCGACAGGATGACGAAGAATCCATGCACGAGGCCTGACACCATACAAAGAGCTGTTACACAACTACCCCTTGCACAGATTCCCATTGTGGACATAGGTAACCATGTTTTATAATGTTGTCAACACGGTAACTAGGATGGTGCTTGATGCCTCGGAAAACGACATACTCCTAGACAAAGAACCAGAGGAAGCAATGAATATTCTGAACATGACGGCCAAGAACGACTATCAGTTCCCAACGGCCAGAAGAGGAGGAATCCGACGCCAGCCCACAGTAAATAAAATAGGGTCCTCGGACTGAATTTCATCCCAAATTGCCACCTTGACAAAGTTGGTCATGAACATGCAACCGCAAAATAATCACCAGGAGGTCAAGGTAATGGATTTTTTTGGTGAAAACTGTAGGGGTAACCATATTTCTTCTGAATGTCCACAAAATACATAGTCGAGCTGTTACATTGGAAATTACAACCGCAACAACATGTCCAACAACTACAATACGGCCTGGAAGAAGCACTCGAATTTCTCCTGGAGCACCTCCAACAACGCACTCATTTCAAACAATCAAAATGCTCCAACATCAGGTTTTCAACAAAACATGTCTTGATAAAACATGCCGCAACAGCAGTCTATGCCGCCGCAACGGTCTATGCCAACTAGTTCTTTAGAAAATACTCTAAATGCTTTCATGTCTCAGACTAGTGCATATATGGCTAATACTGATAAGTTCATAAAGAAAACTGACGCTTTTATGGACAAGACCGAGACGCGGCTACAAAATAATGAGGCAACACTGAAATCTCTAGAGACTAAAATTGGGCAAATCACACAGATCCTAAACACAAGGCTGATGGGAGGCTTGCCTAGCGATATTGTAGTCTCTAAGTGAAAATCATATGAGCAATGCAATGTCATAACCACTCGAAGTGGTATTCAACTCAAGGAGCCCCAAGTTAAGGAAACAGAGCAGACAAAGCCAAAAGAGTCAACTGCTGCAGAAATGCCCAACAACAGTGCTGCTACAGCAACCTCTGAAGGCACTGCCACAGCAGCACCTGTGGCAGCACCCATGGTAGAGCCATAATTCAATGAGCCGGTAGTCCCTCAAATCAAATTCCCAAGCAAGGAATGAATTGAAGACATTCGTCTCCCACCCATGTTCCCACAAAGACTTAAACAACAGAAACACGAGTACCAGTTCAAGAAGTTCTTAGACATCTTAAAGCATGTACATATCAACCTGCCCTTGGTGGAAACGATCAAGTAGATCCCAAATTATGCCAAATTTCTCAAGGACGTTGTCTCAAAGCAAAAAAGGATTGGGGAATTTGAAACTGTTACTGTGACAGAAGAATGCATGGCAATGCTACACAATTAGACACCACCCAAGCTCAAGGACCCAAGCAGTTTTCTCGTACCATGTGCAACCGGAAATCATTACGTAGAGAGAGCACTGTGTGATCTAGAAGCAAGCATAAACTTGATGCCTAAGTCAGTCTTCGAGAAATTAGGAATTAGAAAAGCCATACCTACCACTGTAATTCTCCAGCTTGCCGATAGATCCTATGTGCAACCCTAAGGGATATTTGAGGATATTTTGGTAAAAATTGATAAATTTATTTTCCCTTTCGACTTTCTTATCTTGGATTGTGACGCAGATGAGAATGTACCAATCATCCTTGGGAGACCATTCCTAGCTACATGGAGAACTCTAATTGATGTCGAAAAATAAGAACTGACAATGAGAGTAAACGATCAGCACGTGAAACTCAATGTACTGAACAACATGAAACATGATAATGAACCCAAAAAATGTCAGGAAATCCAGGCCCTAAATGAGTCAGATATCGACATAGAACCACACTACCTCGACAGCAACATTGGCTATTTCTTGAGCAACTACCGCGACAGTATGATGATAGGACCCGGAGATACAAAGACAAAAGCACAAGATGACCATGAATTCAAAAATATTGGGCAGAGATTAAAGCATCACTCTAGGCTACATGTCGTGAGGGATAAGGAAGTAATCACTTTAGAAGATGCATGCAAATGCACTCCTTTAGTGTCATAACCTTTTATCTCTATCTTTTTATTTTTTATTTTTAGTTTTTATTTTCCACATTTTTAAATTTTCTTCTAAGAATAAAGTTGTATTTTTATTATTTGTTTTTAGGATGGAGATCAAGAAAGAAAGAAGAGATAAACCAACAACTAAGTGTGAAACATACTACCGTCTAATGCATATCACGGAGGCCGAGCCTTGGCAATCTACGCCGATGCAAGGCCCTGCCGTGACAACATCCATGGCAGATGTTCCAGAGATGCCACAATCCATTGCCCCGGCATCCACCCTCTAGAAAATTACTGAGAAATTGGAGGACATGGACAGAAGATAACGCCTATTTATGGCCTTCGCAAAGGACTTCACCTCTTCCATTGTCCAAGTGATTCAAGAGAAGTTCCCTGACCACACCGACCATTTCCCTCAGTTCCCTGCCGCCATCTCTGCCGCAGCCACCCCAGCACCCCATGCTAGAGCCACACCTACCACCGCTACTGCCCAAGCCTCACCAAGGCACTCTACCGCCGCAACCACCACTTCTAATGTCGCAGCCAGGAAGGCCAAGGGCAAGGCACGTCTAGACACTCTGATGGGTTCATTGGTCGAGATAGAAGGCTTCTCCAATTAGACTGAAAGGGCCCAATCCGTCCTCCGAACATTCGTAGCTGCAAAATGAAAGGCATCCGCCTTGGAGGCCACAGAAAAACTCTACCTTGACTCGGATGGAGAGGAAAAATTAACAGCTCCGGCCAAGCCAACCCCGGCCAAGCCAACCCCGACCAAGCCACCCCCTCATATGCATCCAACCACCGAGAGAAACCAAGAGAGTCAAGCATACAGCCTGCAAAGGGAGAAAATTGATCCTACAAAGCGATGACTCATCCGAGTCCATCTAAATTTTTCTCTTTTGTCTTTATTTTTATGCCCTTAATTGATTGTGCTTAATTTTTTCGATTATTGCATCTGTTGTTAATGCATTGAGAGCAATGCTTGTCTTGAGTTTGGGGGTGTAGGTTCTACTGCCGAGACATATTAATACCATTGCTATACGATTCTGTTTTATACTTGTCAATTTTTAACTGCAAATTTTACCTTAGCCGAATAAAGCTTATGCCTCGACAATGTTCTTCATCAATTTCCTTAGTTTAATTTAATTGAATTCTCTACCTTGGCCATAGATATCTCTATTCTTACTATAGCTTTGAACTGTTTAGAGCCTTTAATTTTAGGATGCATAAGGAAGATAACTTAGGATCATACTATGAGATTAGAACTTCAATATACCTTTGTGACTTGTATGTTTTAAGAAGTTCTAGGACACTTAAGACATAGACTAGCTTAGGAAGAAAATTTTGGGTAAAAAGTTAGAGGTGCCTAACATTGGCTCTAGCTTAAGGAAGCCATAGAGGTGCCCGAAACCGGCTCTAGGCTAACCACTAGAGGTGCCTGAAATTGGCTCTAGTAGGTTAAATTGCTTATAAAAAACTATCCAAGTTAAGTAGGTTAATTCTTAAGTGTTTACTTAGAACCTAAATAATCATCTTGTTCACAAATCATACACACACTCACAAATCTTATAGTTTGATTCTAGGGAATTCCTAAGGCATCCGAAGACTTAAAGGCCAAGCATTCAAGGCCATGGTTTGGAGAGAAGAAGGAAAAGTAAGACCAAGGAGAATTTTCATGAAGATTAAAGTTTTGGCAATTGATGGTTTGCATTGCTTGAGGACAAGCAATAGTTAGAGTTTGGGGTGTGATAAGTGCCCCAAAGTCCTATCTTTCACCCTTTTTACATGGCAATTCTTGCTTAACCTATACCCATTCGAGTGGCATTATAGCCTTATATGCATTAATTACAATGCCTTTACCTTTGATCCTGATATTTGATGTATTTAATGAAAAAGGTATTGTTTTGATGCATGTTTGGTATTTACGCAGATTTACTCAGTGCCGAGGCAGCTAGTGCCGAGCGGGCAATGAAGAAAAGGAAAGATGATGCAGAACGAGCTCAGATCAAGCTAAGCCAAAGATGACAGCTTCCACTGAAGAAAGCTGAATTATGAAGAGGAAGCCTTACGGAGTAGATCTAGTGACAGACCCCTACCGAGGCAGCAGATATTCTCTACCAAGGCAGTGCGCAGATCAACCTGCCGGAGGGCAAAGCATGTAAAGTGGTAGCCGATTTGAAGAGCATAAAATGCTAGAATTTTCAATATACTTTACGTGGCAATTAGAGAACAAGAAGGCGGTGAAAACATAGAAGGAATGTTAAAGATGGAATTTGGCCAAAGTGGATAAAGGCATCAAAATTAAAGAGATTCATATCTTTAATGAAGACAAGTCCAAGTCCAACTTAACTTCCTATCCAAGAAAGACTTTGCCCTACTCCATTACCTATTTCAGCATAGCTTGATGCAAAGAGAAAAGAAGAAGTGGGAAGAAGCCGAAGAGTCGAGTATTGAGAGCTTTATATTAGGGTTTAGTCGTGTGATCTCCACATCCATCATGTTCTAATTTCTTTAAGGGTTAGGATTATTTTACTTAGTAGTTGTGAGAAAACAATTGTACTTTGTTTAAGTTTTTAATGCAATTTAGTTTAAGGTTTTCTTATTCCTGGCATTGATCTTATTCCTGTAATCTCATCGAGAGAGAGTGTTGTGAGGTTATCTTGTTTAATATCGGAAGAGTTAAACTCAAGAAACAAATAAGCATGGGTTTTATCCCAACGATGGAAGCTAACTGGGCTTAGGAATAAGTTAAAGTTTCAACGGCTAAAAGAAGCGTGATATTAGTTGGTGTTCATCCTTGGTTTATGCCGAGAGGTATTATCAAGGCCCATTCATCAATAGTGCAACGACTTAGGGATAAGAAGGAGCTATCAAATGACACTTAGCCAAACCTTGACATTATCTGCCGACCAGCAAGGGATTGCCGAGGCATCACATCTTATTGCCGCGATAGGGACTTAGGTCACTACCGAGGCAGTTTGGTGATCTTTGCATTCAAAGATCGAGACAAGTCAATTGCTTTCCACACTACGAAGAAATCTAATCCAGCCCATTCTCTCATCTTGATTTCTCTATTTTTACTTGCTTGCTTTAGTTTATGATCTTTAGTTTAGTTAAAACCCAAAACTATTCTACTTGTGTTTTTACTTTTACTTTTCTTTTTCAGTGCGAGAAGATAAACGAAGAAAGTCATCCCAATCTCTGTGGAGACGATACTTTAATACTTATATTTATATTACATGTTAATACAAGATTTGAAAGAAAAAACGATATTAATATTTTTAATGTCTTTTTGTGATAAACTTTACTATATATATATATTTCTATCTTGAAACTAACTTCAAATCACTAATTTTTTGTTTGGATTATATTATGAACTTTTAAATTTTATGTGTTTACTGTGTGATTTTTAAAACTTTTAAATTTAAAAATAAATAAAAATGTGAAATGGGTACCTGGTACCCGATTTTGCGGGTACTCGGGTTTTACAGGTACTCTTTTAGCGGGTACCCGACAATTACGGGCCTGGACCGGGCCAAAATATCTAATACCCGAAAGATTGGATACCCGAGAACGAACACCTCTAGTTTTCCGCATGAGTAGAATTTTTTCCCCTTTTAGTGCCACTATTTATGGTCACACACTAAAAAATTAGGTTTGAAATTTAGAATTAAATATAATATATATTTAAATTTTAAAATTTAGAATTAAGACTTAAAATTTATTTTTTTTATTTTTGGGCATAAAAAGAGAGATAAAAAAGGTCTAGAAGATTTTTTGATCTTCCCGCATAGGGTTATATTCACACCATTGTTTTTACAAATATGAATTAATAATTTTATTAAATAAGGAATGTATACTTAAAAGATTATAAGAAGAGTTTATAAAATAGTAATTGACTAATTAGAATATTTTTCTTAAAATCATTATAGTGCACAAACTAGTCATTTAAATATAAAATATGACCAAACAAAATAAAAGGCTAAAACTTAACCAAATGATAAATTCAAACAAACATTAATGTCGACGATAAAAGATACACGAACATAAAAATGTATATAACAATGATGGCTCGTTGACAAATTGACATTACCACAACTCAATCGTGATCATTATTGAGTGATTGCGAACGTTTATTAATATTCAGTTTGATGATCTAAAGCAGTGATAGATAAGCAAGATGATACAATGAACATATCTGAAAAAACGCCATCAAATTCAAAAGAAATGTGACATAAGAGCATATAAAAACATGTCACAAAAAGTAAAAAAATAACATTCATCCTTTTATACGGAAAAAGAAAAAATATTAAACAAAATAAAATAACGTAATTCAAAGTAAAATAACATAAAAGAAAGGAAAGAGCGAAAAAAAAAATCGACGATTGACCACTAATTCAAAATTAATATCACTGTCGTTGATAAAAAAATTAAAAATAAAATAAAAAAGCTACGTAAAAGAGAATAATAGAGAGTGACTAGATTTTTTTGGCACCAATAGAAGTGGATGATAAAAGCAACTAGTTCAAAAATTGATTATCACTGTGTCATAAACTGTGGGGATAATATATAGATGATAGATCATGATTGATACAGAATCTCTTTCACTTCAATAATACAAAACTTTCATCTTTTGGTTTAAAAATATAATATGAAAAGAATAAGACATATTATTATATCAAAATCTGCATAATATAAATTATTAACATGTTGATAAAATTCAGTTATATTAGGTAAAAAAAATTTAGGATAAAGTACACAAACGGTCACTAAACTTTAGTAAAAAAATGATAACTAAACTTTCAAAAAACACAAAATGACAATTAAACTTTATTTTATAACAAAATGGTAACTATACGTTAAATCCCGTTAAGTGGCTATTATAAATTTTGGTATAATAACACATTTAGTCCTTCATATTTATACATTCAATCTATTTAGTCCTAATTCGAAACAGTTCACTAAATTTAACCCTCGTTATTTACGCATTCTTTCAATTTGGTCCTTAAAGCAAAATTCCAAAATATGGTAACATGATAAATAATTACAATTAAATTTTTATAGGAGCTCGAAAACTAGACTCGACTCGAATCGAAAAAATTTCAAATAAAGTTTGAGTTGTAAAATATGACGTGTCAACTCGAATAACTCGAAATTTTTTTACTCGGCTCGATCGGACGCTCATCCTTATCTTAAGATATGACGCGTCAACTCGAAATATTCGAATATTTTAAATCATTTTTATTTTAAATTGAATATTTTTTAAAATAGAATATTTAATATTTTCATATTAAATCACATCGAATATTTAATAAATAATTCAAATATTCAATTTAATTTAAAAATATTCAATTTAAAAAAAATTGATTTTAAATATTTGAATATTTAATAACTACTTTAATTATTTTTCTTTTAAATATTCGAATATTTAATAACTACTTTAAATATTTGAATGTTTTAAATCAATTTTTTTGTAAATCGAATATTTTTAAATTAAATCGAATATTTAAAGTAGTTATTAAATATTCGATGTGATTTAAAAGAAAAAATGGTTTAAAATATTTGAATATCGAGTTATTCGAGTTGACATGTCATATCTTAAGATAGAGGTGGGCGTTCGACGGAGTCAGTCAAAAAATTTTGAGTTATTCAAGTTGACTTATCATATTTTACAACTCAAACTTTATTTGAAATTTTTTCGATTCGAGTCGAGTCGAGTTTTCGAGTTCAAATGAAAATTTAATTAAATATTCGAATATTTAAATCAATAATTTTCTTTTAAATTTAATATTTTTAAATTAAATCGAATATTTAAAGTGGTTATTAAATATTTGATGTGATTTAAATATGAAAATATTAAATATTCTATTTTTAAAAATATTTGAGTTCAAAGAAAAAATGATTTAAAATATTTGAATATTTTAAGTTATTCGAGTTGGCGCGTCATATCTTAAGATTGAGGTGAGTGTTCGATCGAGTCGAGTAAAAAATTTTGAGTTATTCGAGTTGACGCGTCATATTTTACAACACAAACTTTATTTGAAATGTAACCCCCTCGTCCCGGTCTGGCCGGATGACCGGTCCGAGTGGGCCACACGGGGAAAACCGAAGCGAAACCCAAAGGGGTTCCACCTCGGTTAGCAACCCTAAAATTTTTTTCATTTAAAACTCGCCATTTTGAACCCCCAACCACAAACAAACGCCCAAATTTTAATCTTAACTAAAGGCATATTTAATCCTATGTATTTTTCTCTTTGAACAGACCAACAACTCAAAACAGTGCAATACTAAGCAGAAGTTTCGAAACCTTGGGGAAGGGTTTCGAAACTTTTTGTTGGCAGAAACCCCTGGGACCAAAATTCTCCAAAGGTTTAGAAACCTTGGGGAAGGTTTCGGAACCTTTGACCAAAGTTTCGAAACCTACCCAAAGGTATCGAAACTTTTGGTTGGCAGAATGCCCTGGAACCAAAATTCTCCAAAGTTTCGAAACCTACCCAAAGGTATCGAAACTTTTGGTTGGCAGAATGCCCTGGAACCAAAATTTTCCAAAGGTTTCGAAACCTTGGGGAAGGTTTCGGAACCTTTGACCAAAGTTTCGAAACCTACCCAAAGGTATCGAAACTTTTGGTTGGCAGAATGCCCTGGAACCAAATCCTCTGCAAAGGTTTCGAAACCTTACCTATGGTTTCGAAACCTTAGTGCAGGGGATCACATTCTGCTCAACCTAAGGACTTCCTAACCTTGCAAAACCCAAAATCATACATGGACATGTATAGGAGCGTAAAAAGGACCAAAGCATGCATCAACACTCACAAGACCCGCACATATGACCATTTCAACAAGCATACACGAGCCATAGGAAACATTTAACATAAATCAAACATTTGAAACATGGCATTCCATCAAAGGGTAAAATTCAGCATTTAGAGACATATATGGAGCTCAAGAGCCCAAAAGGCACAAAACAACACAAGAGGTTTGCACTCAAACATAAAGCAACCTAAGCATCCTAGACATGCCATCACACACCATCAATCAACATAGCATTACATGCTTTACAATCCAAAATATCAATCCGAAACAACATCATCAAAAGAGTCATACAAGGCTCGTACAAACACCCTATTGCCACATTGCTTAACTACTACAAAATTAACCATACTTGAGCAACAACTTGGAAAGCCCTTCTTGCCTTGCCTCGAGCTAACGCCACGCTAATGATCTGCATTGTTGAACATAGAGAGCGTAAGCTATAAGCTTAGTGAGGGTGCTCTAAAACGAAAACAACAACAATGGAGGGTCCAAGCATGTTAATCCTAGTCTACATACATCAAACATAGGCATAATATCAAGTAGACTTAGCTAGTCTTTCAAGTGGCATATATGGTCTCTCAATCCTAACAAGCTTGATCATCAATATCATCAACATACATCAATACCACATATCACACTCATATAACACCATCATATATCACATTACATGATTTAAGTTTAATTGGCCACTTTAATTACCCCGATTGTGCGGATATAAACCTTGACAACACTTTACCTCGGTGGGATTCCACTCATCACCGGACCTTGCATGTGCGAGATTCCACTCATCGCCACATGCCCTACGGATGGGATTCCACTCATCATCCCGTAGAAATATATGAATAGCTTCCGGTGGAATGTTACATCACCGTACTCCTCCTTGATGACTTAACGCCATCAAGGCCACGTACGTTTTGACTCAATTTGTGTGCACACTATCCTAATGATTGATCATTTACAACCGGTAATTTTTAGTGCCAATTATCATACCCATATCATATTTAACCATCATCAACCACAATACATGCTCATCACATATCTAATCATCATGATATATATATATGTATCAATCAACCACAAATCAAGAGCATAACTAGTAAGCACAAAGAATTTGAGGATATCAAAGCTAAAGTATCAACTTGAATTAAATGGAAGTGGCCTACCAAGCACACTTTACACACACACACTACACATGCTCGAGCCAAACTTAAAAACAAGTTGAACCACTCACCGCCCTTCCTTAGCAATTCGAACCAAACTCCCTACGAACCCGGATTCGGTCCCAAAGCCTCTTCCGCGCTTCCACTTGCTTCTAACCAAACAAAACATACATATTACTTCCCAATTCAATGCTAAACTCAATCATCAACATACTTGCTAACACAACCCAAATTCCACGATTTCCAAACCACATAACATCTCTAAAAATCCCATTTTCGGACTCCCACAACTCAAGGCTGAAAATTCAATTTCCAAACATCCAAATGGCTTCCAAATCTTCCCAAAACACTCTCATACTATAGGTAGACCAACAGCCCATCAAATTCAACACAAAACCCACCAAAAACTCAAGTTTTAACACCTTAAAACTTGCCCTAAAGAACCACTACGAATTTTTATCAAAACTCAACCAAATTAAAGTATATGGTGTATTTCATCATGCTTAAGTAAAACCCCAACATGATTTATCAAAACAAATCGAAAAACCCCTTTAAAAACCCAAATCTTATCATAAACCCTAATTTCCAAAACACCATATTTTTGAAATCTAAAACAAGGGATAGATAGAGATTGAAAAGGAGATTAAGAAAATGTAATTACCTCTTAAAACGGGGTTGAAATCGAGTAGCAAATTGATGGAATAGGAGCTAGGGTTTTGAGAGGTTTTAGAAATGGTGGGGGCTTTCAAATGTGCAAAGGAGGAAGAAGATGACAACTATAAAAGTTGTCATCCTTTTTAAAAGTTTTTGAGTAATTTCCAACATAAGTCCCTCCCCTTTTTACTAAAGTTCAAATACACCATTATTTGAAGTTGAAATATTTTAATTAAGTTTTATTTGACTCGAACTAAAACCCGACTAACTCCTAGGCCCAAAACACGGGTGTTACAACTCTCTCCCACTTAAGGAATTTCGTCCCCGAAATTACCTGACTGAAAGAGATACGGAAACTGCCTTTCCATATCCTCCTTCCTCTCCCAAGTGGCCTCGTCCACACCTCTACGTTGCCACCGCACCTTTACTAACTCAATAGATCTACCCCTCAACACCTTACTGTCAGAAGCTAAGATCTCCACTGGCTCTTCTTCATAAGTCAAATCCGGATTCAATTCAATTTCTTCTACGGGCATAACATGTGATGGATCGGACCTATACTTCCGAAGCATCGACACATGGAACACATCATGTATCTTCTCAAGCTCGGATGGCAAACGCAACTGATAAGCAACGGGACCAACCCTCTTCACAATCTCATACGGTCATATATACCTCGGACTCAATTTCCCTTTTCGGCCAAATCTCATCACTTTCTTCCACGGAGACACTTTCAAGAATACCTTCTCACCCACCGAGAACTCAACTTCCTTCCTCTTCAAATCGGCATAGGACTTCTGCCTATCCGAAGCAGCCTTCAAACGATCACAAATCAATTTTACCTTTTCGGTTGTCCCCTTGAGCAAATCCGGCATAGGTAACAGTTTCTGTCCTACCTCGGCCCAACACACATGAGTTCTACACTTCCGGCCATACAAGGACTCATATGGAGCCATCTGAATGCTCGACTGAAAACTGTTATTGTACGCAAACTCTACTAGAGGCAGATGCTTCTCCCAAGTACCCTGAAAGTCAATGATACAACAACGCAACATGTCCTCTAATATCTGAATAACCCTCTCTGACTGACCATCTGACTGAGGATGATAAGAAGTGCTGAAGTTCAAACGGGTACCCAAAGCTGTATGCAGACACTCCCAAAATCTAGAAGTAAACCACGGATCTCTATCTGACACAATGGACTTTGGCACACCATGTAGCCTCACAATCTCACCAATGTACAAATCAGCCAATCTATTTAGGGCGTAAGTAGTGTTGACTGCCAAGAAGTGAGCACACTTCGTAAAACGATCTACTATCACCCAAACTGAGTTCTTCTTCGTAGGAGTCAAGGGAAAGCCCGAAACAAAATCCATAGTGATGTTCTCCCACTTCCATTCCGGAATCCTCAACGGTTGTAACAAACCTGAGGGAACCTGATGTTCCGCCTTCACCCTCTGACACACTAAGCACTTACTCACAAAGTCGGCCACATCTCTCTTCAAGCCAACCCAAAAGTACTCATTCTTCAAATCACGGTACATCTTCGTACTTCCAGGATGCATAGCAAATGGACTACTGTGGGCTTCAGTCAAGATCGTACGTCTCAAGTCACTGTCTTCTGGCACAACTATTCTATCTTTGAAACACAGAACCCCATCAGTGTTGAAGCTGTAATCTGAAGATCTACCTTCGGCTATATCTTGCACGTGAGGTGCCAAAGATCTATCTAAGAGCTGTTTCTCTCGAATCAACTGACCTAGAGTAGGTCTAACCTGAAGCTCGGCTACCAAGCCACCATCTCCGGACAAACTCAATCTAGCAAACATAGCTCTCAAGTCTACAGCCATCTTTCTACTCAATGCATCGGCCACCACATTGGCCTTACCCGGATGGTACTCAATAGTAAGATCATAGTCCTTTAGCAACTCTAACCACCTACGCTGTCTGAGATTCAAATCTCGCTGAGTCATAATGTACTTCAAACTCTTGTGATCGGTGTATACTGTGCATTTCTCACCATACAAATAATGTCTCCAAATCTTCAAAGCAAACACAACTGCCGCTAACTCTATGTCATGGGTCGGATAGTTGCGCTCATGAGTCTTCAACTGTCTTGAGGCATAAGCCACTACTCTTCGGTCTTGTATCAGAACACATCCTAACCCTACATACGAGGCATCACTATAAATCACATAGTCCTTCCCGGACTCAGGCTGAATCAAAATCGGAGCTTGGGTCAAAGCTTCTTTCAATTTCTCAAAGGCTCTCTGTCTTGCATCTGTCCACTCAAACTGAACATTCTTCTGAAGTAACCGTGTCAAAGGAGCGGCTAGCTTAGAGAAACCCTCTACAAACCTCCTATAGTATCCGGCTAAGCCTAGGAAGCTACGTACTTCCGTCACTGACTTCGGTTGCTTCCACTCAACAATGGCTTCAATCTTCTTCGGATCAACTCTAATGCCTTCAGCTGACACTACATGTCCTAAGAAGACTACTTCCCGGATCCAGAATTCACACTTGCTGAGCTTCGCATACAACTGATGATCTAGCAAAGTCTTCAAAACAAGTCTCAAATGTCGGTCATGGTCTTCTTCAGTTCGCGAATACACCAAGATGTCATCAATAAACACAACTACAAACTGATCTAGATACTGATGAAAAATCCTATTCATCATGTCCATGAAAGTTGCCGGTGCATTAGTCAACCCAAAGGGCATGACTAAAAACTCATAATGACCGTACCTAGTCCTAAAGGCCGTCTTCGGTACATCAACCTCTCTAACCTTTAGCTGGTAGTAACCTGATCTCAAATCAATCTTCGAAAAGACAGACGCCCCTCTCAACTGATCAAACAAGTCATCAATTCTAGGCAACGGATATTTGTTCTTCACTGTCAACTGATTTAACTGTCTATAATCTATGCACATTCTCATACTCCCATCTTTCTTCTTCACAAACAATACTGGTGCACCCCAAGGTGAAGAACTAGGCCTAATAAAACCTCTATCTGTCAATTCTTGCAACTGAGTCTTCAACTCTTTCAATTCTTTCGGTGCCATACGATACGAAGCAATCGAAACAGGAGCTGAATCAGAATAAGTCTCAATGCTGAACTCTACCTCTCTGTCCGGTGGTAACCCTGGCAATTCTTCCGGAAACACACTAGGAAAATCACATACTGTCCGGATGTCCTGAGGTCTAACCTCACTCATGTTAGGGTTCATCACATACGCTAAGTATGCTTCACACCCCAACTCCACTAACCTCTTAGCCTCTAACACTGAAACCACATTGGACAAGAACTTCACATTCTCACCCACCACTACAATCTCATAATCATCTGTGAGCTTCAAAGAAATCCGTTTAGTTTCAAAGTCTATCCTAGCTCTATGCTCCGTGAGCCAGTCCATACCCAGAATTACATCAAAACCATAGAATGGAAGCTCCGTCATATCCACTGGAAACACATGTCCCTGAACCATCAACGGACACCTTCGGTACATCTTCCTAACCACTACCGTGTCCCCAAAGGAACTAGTAACACTAACTCCTACCTCTAATAACTCACAAGGCAAATTCAAGGATCGTGCATGCTCACTCAATATGTAGGAATGTGTAGACCCAGAGTCAATCAAAGAAAGCAAACCCAAAGACTGTATCGAGAAGTTACCTGCGATCACATCGGTGTCATGCTGCTCCCCGCGCTGAGCATAAACCCTAGCCTGTCCTCCGCCCTCCGGCTGGACTGCAACAACATGAGCTATGTTCCTCTGACCATCGTTCCTTGGCTGGAAGTTTCCCCTACCGCGCCCGCGGCCTCTCTGAACATCATTGGCTCTAGCAGGAGCCTGAGCTGGTGCCTGTCCCACCTGATGTGGACAGTCACGCCTAATGTGGTCTCTAGCACCACAACTCCAACAGGAATTATAATTTCCCCAACACTCACCGGTGTGGTTCCTCTCGCAAGTAGCACATGTGGGCAACTTCCCACCAGCTCTCTGACCCTACCGTGGTTACCGCCACCACGCCTATGATCAAACTGATGCCGGTTGTCCCGATGCCTCTTGGCATCACCTCTATCAAAGTTGCTGGACCTCTTACCTGAACTAGATCCACCTGACCGCCTGGTCAAACTCAGACTGTGCTCCAAGTCCTTGGCCCTCGAGACCAAGACATCAAAATCAGTGTAATCTGAAGCTAGTGCATAAGTCTTGATCTCCTCACTCAGCCCATATCGGAAGCGGTTACAACGCTCCACCTCAGTAGGTACAAGCTCGGGTGCATACTGACTCAGTCTGACAAATCGGATCTCATAATCAGTCACGGACATACTCCCCTAAAGCAGTGCCATAAACTCTCTCTTCCTCTCATCGAGGTATCGCGGACCCAAATACTTCTTCCGGAAAGCTGTCTCAAAGAACTCCCAAGTGATCTCGGTCTCATCCATCCCCGAAGTAACGGTGACCCACCAGGTGTAGGCATCACCTTGAAGTAGAGACTCAACACATCCCAACTTGCGCTCACCAGTACATCCCATCTGAGCAAGAATACGGACGGTCTTCTCAAACCACATCTCTGACCTCTCCGGAGTAGCACCTCTAAACTCTTCGGCCCCAAGGCCCCGAAGTCTCTCTAATGGTAATCCGGTGCCCTCACCCTGATGATGAGCTGCCTGACCTCCAGCTACTGCAGCCTAGAACGCCCCGGCTATTGCCTGAACCAACGGAGCTAAGTCAATCCCGGCCGGTCCTTGGCCACCTTGGCCTCCATGTGGTCCCATTCCTCCCGGTCCAGCCTCGCCTCCCACTCCCGGTGGAGGAGGTGGTGGTGGTGGAGGTGGTGGAGGAGCTCCAACTCCAACCACTGGCTCTCCCACTTGAGCCTCAACTCTCACAACTGGCTCAACTCTCGGAGCCTCTGCCCGTGGTTCCGGTCGAACCATCCTAGGCCTCCCACGTGGTCTCATGGTTCAACTAGCAAGGTAAAACTACAACAAGAAACAAATAAGGATTACGTTAGTCAAAGCAAGGGTCCAATAGTGCTCAAGTATTCCTCTTTCAAAAATCTTTTTAAATTAAGTAATAGTAGCAATGGGCACTCACTCTATACCAGACACAACAGTTCAAGCATTCCAAACATCATACGATCAATCAGCATCAAGGATTCATGGCAAATCATGCATCAAGCAACACAAGCATTTAACACATTAATCTTACCTCACTTACCTGCCCGAGGTCTCGGTAACCTCAGGCTCTGATACCAACAAATGTAACCCCCTCGTCCCGGTCTGGCCGGATGACTGGTCCGAGTGGGCCACACGGGGAAAACTGAAGCGAAACCCAAAGGGGTTCCTCCTCGGTTAGCAACCCTAAAATTTTTTTCATTTAAAACTCGCCATTTTGAACCCCCAACCACAAACAAACGCCCAAATTTTAATCTTAACTAAAGGCATATTTAATCCTATGTATTTTTCTCTTTGAACAGACCAACAACTCAAAACAGTGCAATACTAAGCAGAAGTTTCGAAACCTTGGGGAAGGGTTTCGAAACTTTTTGCTGGCAGAAACCCCTGGGACCAAAATTCTCCAAAGGTTTAGAAACCTTGGGGAAGGTTTCGGAACCTTTGACCAAAGTTTCGAAACCTACCCAAAGGTATTGAAACTTTTGGTTGGCAGAATGCCCTGGAACCAAAATTCTCCAAAGGTTTCGAAACCTTGGGGAAGGTTTCGGAACCTTTGACCAAAGTTTCGAAACCTACCCAAAGGTATCGAAACTTTTGGTTGGCAGAATGCCCTGGAACCAAATCCTCTGCAAAGGTTTCGAAACCTTACCTATGGTTTCAAAACCTTAGTGCAGGGGATCACATTCTGCTCAACCTAAGGACTTCCTAACCTTGCAAAACCCAAAATCATACATGGACATGTATAGGAGCGTAAAAAGGACCAAAGCATGCATCAACACTCACAAGACCCGCACATATGACCATTTCAACAAGCATACACGAGCCATAGGAAACATTTAACATAAATCAAACATTTGAAACATGGCATTCCATCAAAGGGTAAAATTCAGCATTTAGAGACATATATGGAGCTCAAGAGCCCAAAAGGCACAAAACAACACAAGAGGTTTGCACTCAAACATAAAGCAACCTAAGCATCCTAGACATGCCATCACACACCATCAATCAACATAGCATTACATGCTTTACAATCCAAAATATCAATCCGAAACAACATCATCAAAAGAGTCATACAAGGCTCGTACAAACACCCTATTGCCACATTGCTTAACTACTACAAAATTAACCATACTTGAGCAACAACTTGGAAAGCCCTTCTTGCCTTGCCTCGAGCTAACGCCACGCTAATGATCTGCATTGTTGAACATAGAGAGCGTAAGCTATAAGCTTAGTGAGGGTGCTCTAAAACGAAAACAACAACAATGGAGGGTCCAAGCATGTTAATCCTAGTCTACATACATCAAACATAGGCATAATATCAAGTAGACTTAGCTAGTCTTTCAAGTGGCATATATGGTCTCTCAATCCTAACAAGCTTGATCATCAATATCATCAACATACATCAATACCACATATCACACTCACATAACACCATCATATATCACATTACATGATTTAAGTTTAATTGGCCACTTTAATTACCCCGATTGTGCGGATATAAACCTTGACAACACTTTACCTCGGTGGGATTCCACTCATCACCGGACCTTGCATGTGCGGGATTCCACTCATCGCCACATGCCCTACGGATGAGATTCCACTCATCATCCCGTAGAAATATATGAATAGCTTCCGGTGGAATGTTACATCACCGTACTCCTCCTTGATGACTTAACGCCATCAAGGCCACGTACGTTTTGACTCAATTTGTGTGCACACTATCCTAATGATCGATCATTTACAACCGGTAATTTTTAGTGCCAATTATCATACCCACATCATATTTAACCATCATCAACCACAATACATGCTCATCACATATCTAATCATCATGATATATATATGTATCAATCAACCACAAATCAAGAGCATAACTAGTAAGCACAAAGAATTTGAGGATATCAAAGCTAAAGTATCAACTTGAATTAAATGGAAGTGGCCTACCAAGCACACTTTACACACACACACTACACATGCTCGAGCCAAACTTAAAAACAAGTTGAACCACTCACCGCCCTTCCTTAGCAATTCGAACCAAACTCCCTACGAACCCGGATTCGGTCCCAAAGCTTCTTCCGCGCTTCCACTTGCTTCTAACCAAACAAAACATACATATTACTTCCCAATTCAATGCTAAACTCAATCATCAACATACTTGCTAACACAACCCAAATTCCACGATTTCCAAACCACATAACATCTCTAAAAATCCCATTTTCGGACTCCCACAACTCAAGGCTGAAAATTCAATTTCCAAACATCCAAATGGCTTCCAAATCATCCCAAAACACTCTCATACTATAGGTAGACCAACAGCCCATCAAATTCAACACAAAACCCACCAAAAACTCAAGTTTTAACACCTTAAAACTTGCCCTAAAGAACCACTACGAATTTTTATCAAAACTCAACCAAATTAAAGTATATGGTGTATTTCATCATGCTTAAGCAAAACCCCAACATGATTTATCAAAACAAATCGAAAAACCCCTTTAAAAAACCAAATCTTATCATAAACCCTAATTTCCAAAACACCATATTTTTGAAATCTAAAACAAGGGATAAATAGAGATTGAAAAGGAGATTAAGAAAATGTAATTACCTCTTAAAACGGGGTTGAAATCGAGTAGCAAATTGATGGAATAGGAGCTAGGGTTTTGAGAGGTTTTAGAAATGGTGGGGGCTTTCAAATGTGCAAAGGAGGAAGAAGATGACAACTATAAAAGTTGTCATCCTTTTTAAAAGTTTTTGGGTAATTTCCAACATAAGTCCCTCCCCTTTTTACTAAAGTTCAAATACACCATTATTTGAAGTTGAAATGTTTTAATTAAGTTTTATTTGACTCGAACTAAAACCCGACTAACTCCTAGGCCCAAAACACGGGTGTTACATGAAATTTTTTCGATTCGAGTCGAGTGAAGTCGAGTCGAGTTTTCGAGTTCCTATAAAAAATTTAATTAAATATTCAATTTTTTTTAAATTATTTTTTTCTTTTAAATCGAATATATTTAAATTAAATAGAATATTTAAAGTTGTTATTAAATCATCGATGTGATTTAAATATGAAAGTATTAAATATTCTATTTTAAAAATGTTCGATTTAAAAGAAAAAATGATTTAAAATATTCGAATATTTTGAGTTATTCGAGTTGACGCGTCATACCTTAAGATAGAGGTATTATACCAAAAAAATTCGAATATTTTGAGTTATTTTGAGTTATTCAATCAAATCGAGTCAAAAAAATTCGAGTTATTCGAGTTGACGCGTCATATTTTACAACTCAA
This sequence comes from Hibiscus tridactylites, assembly GCA_958450335.1. Classification (NCBI taxonomy): domain Eukaryota; kingdom Viridiplantae; phylum Streptophyta; class Magnoliopsida; order Malvales; family Malvaceae; genus Hibiscus; species Hibiscus tridactylites. Next base: position 16,961,572 of record OY288285.1, on the reverse strand, counting down.
ACTTTATTTGAAATTTTTTTCGATTCGAGTCGAGTCTAGTTTTCGAGTTCCTATAAAAATTTAATTGTAATTATTTATCATGTTACCATACTTTGGAATTTTGCTTTAAGGACCAAATTGAAAGAATGTGTAAATAACGAGTGCTAAATTTAGTGAATTGATTCGAATTAGGACTAAATTGATTGAATGCATAAATGTGAAGGACTAAATGTGTTATTATACCAAATTTTATAACAGCCACTTAACGGGATTTAACGTCTAGTTACCATTTTGTTATAAACCATAAAGTTTAATTGCCATTTTGTGATTTTTGAAAGTTTGATTACCATTTTATTTTTTTTTTACCAAAGTTCAGTAATTGTCTGTGTACTTTACCCATTTTTTTAATTTTACATTGATTTTGAACTATTGAATGTAAACTAATGTCTGAGATTAAAAGTTAAAAAATGATAATTTTTAAGGAAAAAAAAACAAGTAATCTCAACCATAAATTTACATTCATCTATTAGTCTAATATTAATGTAATTTTTCTTTAAGATTTATACTATATAAGTATATTTTACCCTATATATAAAGTAACATTTATAACCTATAAAAAGGTTGGTATTATGGATACAAATAATACTGAAACAAGCGTAAGATTTTGGGAAACTTTTTATGAGGAAACCTTTTGCAATACATTAGAATTTTTATGTTTAAATATATCAGTTTTTTGACAAAGCTTAATCATTTTTAGAGGGGAGAGAAGGGGTCTCTAAGGGAAAGAAATAGATGCTCCTAGTGAGTTTAGAATTCATGACCTAAAAAATATAACGGAACAAAGATATGCAGTTTGACCAATTGAAACAATCCTCTAAATATATAAAGCTAATTGTATTATTTTGCAACATTCAATTCTTGTATTATTTTTCTTTTAATTTTTTTTTTGTCCTTTCACTGATTTCTATTCAGTTTTATTGCAAATTGTTGGTCTAGCAGCTATAGAAAAGGATGAAATATCTTTTAGTTATTTACGTTTACGATTTTTATAAATTTGACTCTTAAAAATTGTAAACATAGAAATTTTACCTTTTTTATTTTTTAAAACATTAAAGGTCAAATTGAAAAAATTATAAATATAAATACTAAAATATTATTTTACCTTTTTTATAACTATAAGATTAACCCTTAACAATAAATTAAATAAAAGTTTAAGGAAATGCACAGAAATTTTAAATAAAAATGTACATAAAGTAATATAAAAATTAATGCATAAATAACTTATATTATTTTATAATTATTTTTAGAATATTAAAAGTTAATGCATAGGGATAAAATTTTGAAATATTATCGTTTGTTTTAATAAATTTGAATTAAATTATAATGTTTTTATTTATAATTGTCCTATCAAGAATAAAACAGAAATGATTAGCCATGTGATATTTGGGGATTTATTGAGAACAACTTTTAAATACAAGCTAAAAAACATCAAACTTATTTACCGGGTAAAGAGCGAATGGTTCTTGAAATCGATAGCGCGTGCATTCATGCATTGCATTGCTTAAATATTGCATTTTAAAAAAACATTGCATTTTTTAATAACATCATAACATTGTATTTTTAAATAAAAACATTGCATTCATGCTTGGGTAGTATGGAGCAAAGGATTGATCAGTCTCAAAACGAAACAGTAACTCGAGCTATCACATTGTTTGGAATCAGGGGGGTCGAGAAAGAAAAAAATTCAGATGAAAATACCACCATTGGAGATCAAGATGAAAACTTATCTCACACAAGGGTTCAAATCGAAAGATCAGTTCCAAAAAAGTTAAGAATAGTACAATCAGAGTATTGGCCAGCGATTCAAAGAATTTGAAAACAAGTTTTGGAGATGATGTTCCTAACCTTAGTGCACCGACATGATTTGACAAAGGAAAAATAGACATCATCAAGCAAACAAATACAAAAAGACTGAGTAAAAGCCAGAATTTTGATGTTTGTTTCAAAACTGTATTGTCCAAGGGTTATGAGACTATTAAAGAACAAGATGGTTCCAACCGAATCAAATAACTGTATATGTTTGCGAAATGTTCCTCCGAAGTGAAGAAAGCCGAAAATTCATTCGGGGTTGGAAATTTTCTTACATTAGAATTGCCTCCATCCATGAAAAGAGGAGCAAAAAGCACAGAAACACGAAACAAAGAGATTTAATGGTTTAGCATGAAATGGGAGATGGTTATTCCTATTCCAGTGCCATATTCAGATTTGTTGCCCTACCTTGTGCAGAATCACTTGTTGATAACAATTCCACCGAAGTTTTATAAGTCTTTTTATGGCATCAGAAATGCTTGCAGTTATTACTATGGAGATTTCAGTCACTCTGTTGAGAATTGTATGTTTTGAAAATACATAGTCAGCGGTCTCATCAGGAATGGACATCTATGTTTTGAGAACGGTGAGCCCTGATTCTACAAAAGATCATTATTTGCTAGAAGAATTAGGATAAAAGAGAAAGGGAATAATCTACATCAAGTTTTTGTTGGTAATCCACTACAATTTGGGGTCCACCAAAATCAGAGTAATATTTGAACATTTACCTCTTCAACATTTCCTTTACTGAAGAACACCTCAAAGTCAGATGCCCAAGATGTTCCTGTTAGTAAAAAATTGAAGACCAAACTGAATCTCATTCATGTTTCCTATCGTGGGTTGTACTTCAAATTGGTCGAAGCTTCACCACATCATATGAAACCCTCAAAGCCTCATCATCCAAGTTGTTAAAACATTACGAATCATTGTGAAAATCATAATGGATTCCATGATCTTGACATTGAAGATTGTTACACTTTCAAGCAACAAGTTGAAAACTTTCTGAACTAAAGGATTTTAGAAGTCGACATTGAAGGTCGGTCTATTTAGATTTGCAACCTACGAGGTGGTCACCTAGTTGGAACCAATGCAATTGGAGTTCCCGAAAATCAAGTGCTAAAAGACCTCAAGAAAAGAAAGAGAATAAAGAGTAAGGTGAAACTAACGGAGAATCATCAACCGTCAAGGAAGAAACCTTGAATAAGTCACAAGGAAACCCATAGGCAGGATAGTTTTAATTCAAGATTCGATGAGAAAATCAGAACATAAGTCAGAAGGGGCATGTTTTTGTGATGGTAAAGAAAAATGAAGAATTGGAGAGGCTGAAATTCACTCAGGTTTTCCTTGAATGATGAATGACAACCAGACTATAGAAGATATGTCTGTAGTTTTAATACTGTTATAGAGTAGTAACTTGAACCATCCCAATCGCTTTTTCCCGCGAGCATTGGGGGTCCTTTGTAAGAGAAGTTATGTCGGTTTATTTGTTTACGATGCTTGTTTCCTACGTGATTTTTCTCAAATGGCAAACATTTTACATTCTTTAATTCTTAATATTTCAATTATTCATTGTCATGGGTTAGTTTTTGTTCTCACATACATATATGTATATATCTTCACTATCATTTTCTATCAAGTCCGTGAATATTAGCTGCAAGAGTGACCATGAAACAAATTCAGAGATCAATTCTGAAAATATGACTCTCTTCTAATTTTTTTAGGCCAACGAGAAGACATTAATGAGTGTTCAGGAATCATGGGAGAACCCCAAATACAAACTCTAAGTGAATTTTCCTCTCAGGCATTGTTGACTAAGGTCCTTGAATGAAGTAATAACCCAAAACATCTACCACTTGAAGACTACATTTCTTTGAAGATATTTGTATGTGCGAGGACATTTGGCATTCATTCATCTCCCTTCAAAAAGAAAGAAAATAAGAAAAAAAATATATCATTTTTTGTCCCCTTTGAGCCTGATAATTTTCTTTCGATTCAACCAAAACCAAGGATCACCCCCACATTGGGGGCAAAGAGAATGAAAGTTTGTTTGCAAGTGAAAGATGTTCATTTTTATTGTGTTATGATAGTGATGCCTTGTAAATTAGGGGCAAGAAACAAAATGGATGTTTTGAGTACAAGAGCAAGAGAAACATGTTGAATGAAGAAAAATATTTTGAAATAAGTCAAAAAGAGAAAAAAAAAGAAAAAATAGTGGAAAGTTAATGTTAAAAAAAAGTCAACTGAATCAAGTTGAAAACTATTGACATGAAAGTTAAAGCAGTTGAAAGAGAAAGCACAAAGTTAAAAAAGTGCAAAAAAAGCAAGCAACATGTGTAAGATCTTCAATTCAAAGGAATCTCCATCTAACGGAATGGTGGAGGATTGAGAATCTTTTGAATTCAAGGAAAGGAAATGAACTAAACCTAGAAATGGGCAGTCTTAAGTGGTCCACACATAAAAAAAGAGCAAAAAAGAAAAGAAAAAAAAGGGAAAAGAGAAAAGAAAAGAGTATTTCATTCAATTATATTAAGATCAAGAAGTGCAAAAGTAAGATTTCACTTGGAAGAAATGATAATTGGTTTCATCAAACTTAAGTACTTATTTGAGCCTATATATCCTTTCTTTCATAGTCGTGAGCTATAGCCTACATTACAAGCCTCAAAAGACCATTTTGATCATATACGGATATTGGAGTAAGGGAAGTTTGTCTTCAGAATACATTCGATTATCTGGGTTAACCTTTCTTCAAGGATTTCCAGACTTCTAAAGTCTGATTGAGATCAGAAAAGAGGGAAGGATTGGGCATGGTGAGTTAGTGAGGGAAAAGAGTGCCACTTAAACGAGATAGAATTAGAAATATAGGAATGTTTCTCTCAGAATTCTAATAAATTAGAAGGGTCGCATTTGAGTTGATCTTTGCCAATTTGGTTCAAAGGCATTATTGCACTTGATATTTAAGGGCCTAATTTTAATTTCTCATGTTTTCCATGACTTATCAAATTATTCCATTCTCTCAAATTTAGTAAAATAATATTTTGAGCCTTTCACTTATTGTTTCAACAAGCATCTTGCAGATAAATTGATCAGATACAAGAAAAGCAAAGGATTTCATGAGTAATATTATGATGTACTAATCCTTTAAGTGTGGGCAGAACAGGAGGTTGCATCGGTACTTGTTTACTGATGAAAATTATGTCGAGGAAAAGACACAACTACGAGTGTCAAAAACATTCAAACAAAAGTTGCAAAAATCGACACATACAATCATGGGGCAAAAAGGGAATGTGGACCATTTTTTGGGGCAAAAGCTGCAACCAGAACAATTCACTAAAGGTTCATCCTATTCAAAAGCAAAGATTACTACTTCTGAGGCATAGCAAGTCAAGAAAGCTTTGTGAATGTTAGAGTGAACAAATATGACAGTTGAATTCAAGAATGGGGAAATGCTAAAAGAACACTACAAAAGAATATGTTTTATTCTGGTGAATAGAGACCGCAAGTTGGAACAACATAAATGATGATCTCTTTTGGAACCATGAGAAAGAATGTTGACAAAGAAGCTGAATGAAGACATAGCAAAAGTGGCTTTATAAGAAAAGAGTTGTCACCAAAATTCGAGTATTGAGAAATGCATCGTGAGATACGGAAAGAGAATGGTTTACGTGTTGAATCCATAAAAAGGCAAGGGCGAGTACCATCAAAATTGAAATTAGCCTTATCAAAGAAAGAAGAAAAGAAAGAAACGAAGTGAAAACCCACATGTGTACTTTAAAAAAACAAGCAAAAGAAAAAAGAATAAAAAAGAAAATAAAAAAACCAAGGTGAAAACCTTAAAGGGTGCCTCGAGAAAAAGAAAAATCGAAGTGAAAACCTGAAAGGGCGCTTTGAGAAAAGTAATCTAAAGTGAAAACCTGAAAAGACGCTTTAGAGCAAAAGATGCAGTGATCTTGAAGATTGAACCTGAGTGTGAGATGGGTTACTTTGACAACAAAAGGAGTTTCAATGAAGAAATGGAGCAAGAAAATTTTGAGCTACCCTGAAAATGAAGTTCACCCAAGTGGTCTTTAGTTGACATCATCTATGCATCATATAGTTAGGCATTTGTAAGATAGTATCATGCTAACTCATATATTCAAAGCATTTTTGCACATTTTGGTAGGAATTTACAAGAATCAACAAAGAACAGACAAAGATTTCAATCTACGACTTCGAGATTGGAGAAGTAGAACCAACAAAGATCAGCAAGATTTCAATCACAATTTTTGTGAAGAAAAGACATCAACCTGTTTGAAGAGGCGGATCTCGGCAAAGATTTTCTGATTGTTTGCACAAGACAGAAAGTGCATTAAAATCCTAAAACCTTCGGGTCATCAGATAGAAAGTGCATTACAATCCTAAAACCTTTGGGTCATCAAACAAAAAGTGCAGTACAATTCTAAATCCTTTGGGTAATCAGTAAGTCCTTCAGGCATGATGCTAAGTCCTTCGGGCCGACATCTTTGGAAATGATGAGAATTTTTCGAGTTTCATCACAACAAGATAGTGGGGGCATGGTATTGGCAACGTTTTCAACCTTTTGGGTCATCTTTACAAAAAAGAGCAAAACATAAAAAAGAAGAAAAAAAGAGGAAGTCCAGATTACCAATTTGGAAGGCTAAATAGATCAACCATGGGCTCAGATGATGAGATTTACATTTTAATTGGAAAAAGGTCACATGTACGCTCCAAGAATAGAGAGAAAATTGATCAACAGAGGAAGAGACAGAAGAGATTTTATGTGGGTTTCAGACTAAAAGATCGGGACACCTTAGGCAGAAAGAGCAATGACTTTAGCGATCTCAGCACCTCAAAATGAAATTTGAGGGTATTTCACATTATTTTAGATCAAATCCTTACTAATTGATGATATTTCTATTTGCAGGTTCAGTTTTTCCCTAGAAGAGAAGATGAATCATCATTCCTAGCAAAGAATACAAAGCTCCCAATGAGAAGAGTTCGTTCAGCAAAGAATCTAGAGTTCCTAATGAGAAGAATTTGCCCAACAAAAAATACAGAGTTCCTAATGAGAAGAACTTGCCCAGCAAAGAATCCAGAGCTCCTAATGAGAAGAGTTCGCCTAGCAAAGAATGAAGAACTCCTAATGAGAAGAGTTCACCCTTCGAAGAATGGGGAGTTCCTAATGAGAAGAACTTACTTGTTCGAAACCTTTACAGAGAGGTGGATTGATGTTTTCAAAGAAGAACTTTCTTGTTCGACGCCTTTGCAGAGAGGTGGTCCAACATTTCCAAAAAGAATGAATGAGTTCATAATAAGAACTTGTTCAGACTTTGCGGTTAGCCTGAGCAGATAGATTGAGAAGTTCATAATAAGAAGAACTTGTTCAAGATTTCTAAAGTGGAAAAAGTTTCAATGTCGCTTGTTGGAGGAGCATTTGAAGTTTCATTTGTATACTCTCTTTATGATTAATACTAAAAGATTAATGATAGTTCTGACTTTTGTAGGTCATATATGAAAATATATCAACCTTTTCAAGAAGAACGAAGAGTTCCTAATGAAAAGAGCTCGCTTGTTCAACATCTTTACAGAGAGATGGATAAACATTTCAACTAAATGAAGATCTTAATGATTCCAGGCTTCACCGCATTTTAGAAGAATAGATTGTTTAGTTTTTTCAGGCCTTGTCCTACATTTCAAAAGAATGGAGGGTTCAATTGTTCCAGGCTTCACTGCATTTCAAAAGAATGAATAGTTTAACTTTTTTAGACTTCATCAACATTTTCAACAAGTGAATGAGGATCAACTTTTTTTACAGAGAAAAGTAGGTCAACATTTTCATGAAGAATGAGAGGTTCCTAATGAGAAGAACTTGCTTGTTCAACGCCTTTACACGAGGTGGATCAACATTTCCAATAGAAGATCTCGTTTGTTCAACACCTTTATAGAGAGATGGATCAATGTTATCTAGAAGACAAATAATGAGAGGTTCCTAATGAGAAGAACTTGCTTGTTCCACACCTTTATAAAGAGGTGGCTCAATGTTTCCAACAAAGAACAAAGAGTTCCTAATGAGAAGAGCTTGCTTGTTCGACACCTTTGCAGAGAGGTGGATCAATATTTCAGAAGGATGAAGAGTGTTATTATTTTGGGCTTCGCTGATGAAGAACTAATAATGAGAAGAGTTCGCCTTTTTGAAGAATGAGAAGTTCATAATGAGAAAAGCTTGCTTATTCAACGCCTTCACAGAGAGGCAGATCAATGTTTCCAAGAAGAACGAGGAGTTCCTAATGAGAAGAGCTCGCTTGTTCGACACCATTCTAGGGAGGTGGATCAATGTTTCCAAGAAGAATGAATGAGTTCACAATGAGAAGAACTGGTTCAGAATTCATGATTAGCCTTTCTAGAGAGATTGAAGAGCTCATAATGAGAAGAACTTGTTCAAGATTTCTAAAGAGGAAAATACAGAGTGCTCATGAAAAAGATGAAGGAGTTCATAATGAGAAGATCTTGTTCGTGTTTTCCAAAAGAAGAAAAGGTCAAGAGTTCATAATGAGCAGAGCTCGTAGATTAACATTTTCAGAAGAATTAGTAGTTTATATTGAGAAGAACTAGTTCAGACTTTGGTTCAGCCTTGGTAGAAGGATTGGGAAGTTCATAATGAAAAGAGCTTGTTCAAGCTTTCTAAAGGAGAAAAGGGAGTGAAAGTTCATAATGAGAAGAACTTGCAGCTCAGAACGATAGCCAGGTGGTTTGGACAAATTCGTGTCTTTTCAGTCTTTGTCCAATTCCTGTTCCACAGCAATAAGAAAAGAGGGGCAACTGTGAGACCTGAATTTTATCCGGGTGCCCCCCCCCCCCCATATATATATTAAATAAATAAATTCCATAAACCAAAAATAATAAATAAATAAGTCCATAAACAATACCCAAATAGTCCAAAAATCCTAAATGTCCATAAATATAATTTCCAATATACACAAAGCCCAAGTTAAATATTACAAACCTCAAATCCTCTTTTTAATAGTCTTTCCCGCTCAAATTCAATAAAGCCAACCCAAACAGACACAAAATTTCAGATAACTCAGTTTACCTGACCAATTTGTGCAACGTGGAAGCGTCTTATTGGCCCGAATAGGTATCACACAGATTATGGTTTAGTTTCCCCTTAGTTGGTGCTAGCTATAAAGTGACGTCACTCATGTGACACCATCTTTTAAATCACATTCCACCTACTATAAATACCTGCCGGAAGAGAGAAATTGTCAGTAATTAATACATATTATTAAAACAAATAAATAATACTAATAATAATAAATAATATAATAAATGAGGGAGATAAATTAAATTTCTTGGTAATCGAACCGACATGGAAGAATGAATAGTCGCTGGAATTGAGTCATCGAAGACGTGGACGGACGCTGGAATCGTCAACAGTCGCGGGAACCTGAGATCAGAATGTCGATTTCACAACCGATAAGGTATAATCTCTTCTTTGCTTCAGATTCTTGCAAAATTAGAAACAAAACGTTAGATTTAAGAAAATATAAAGAAAACAGAAATGAAAAGGAACGGTGATGAAGCACTTATCTTTGCAGCGGCCAAGAGTAGTTAGGAGTGGAGGAGTCGAAAATGAGAGTGGTTTAGGTAGTTTTAGGCCTAGGTTCGTCAAAAATGGGTAAATCCTATCAAATTTAGGTAGATTTTAGGTTTAGAATGGGAAAATGGGATTTTTTTTGGTATTTTAGGGTTTTGACCGGCAGTTGGCATGACGACCATAAATTACCGGCGGCGGCCTACCGAAGGCAGACGGTGGCTGGCAAGGTGGAATGGTGGTCAACGAACAACGTTTGGTGACCTGTGAGGGGTGGAGTAAGATTAAAGGAGTAAAAAATGAAGAACATGGCTTGTTTTTGGTGAAGAAAATCGGATTTGATCTGAAATATGGGTTTAATCTGGGTAGTTAGGTGTTAGAAGAGAGATAGACAGAGAGAATTGGAGCTAGAGAGAGAATGTAAATCCAAAAGGTGGGATCTGATAATGCCCTTAAATAAGCAAGGTATTCGGGCTCAGGGATTGCGAACCGCTCGCGAATCCCCGGCCGAGCCCGCGCCTATTTTCCTTCAATTTTGTAATCCGACACTTCAGTTTTAATAAAATTTTAATTTGGTCCCTTTATCTTTATTTTAAGTATTAATTCCCTTTAATTTAGTTCTTTAATTCATTGTTTTGTTTAATTGTATGATGCATGCTTTTAAAATTGAGCATATAGTTTTAATATTTAGACAATTTAGTCACCTAATTAATATTACTTGTTTAGAGCCTTAGTCTTTTAGATTCTTTGACTAGGATTAATTAATTAGGAAGTACATTGTAGCAATTTAATGAATATTAAGTAGAAACTTTGGAGTTCAAATTTGGATGGTGTTCCATTGCTTGCAATGGGGTGTTATCTCAACATTGGCCTTGAAGAGGTATGCTTAATATTCATTATAACATAGAATTGAATAAACAAACTAGAATAGATAATTAGAGTCTTAATTCGGTTTACTACTTTAAATAATTAGAATGACAACAAATTAGTGAATATTGTTTAAATCTTGGGGTTTTGATATGGATGGTATTCAAGTAATTGATACTATCTCATAAAAACCTTTAGATTTAATAATATTCATAATTTAATCAATCTAATTAAATAGAGCCTAATTATGTTAGCCCTTAAAATCAACAAGACAATAAACAAATCATGTATTTAAACCTTTTACGTTGAGATACATCTTTTGAATATGAATGGGGGTGTCGCATAAAAGGGCGCTTTCAATCTCATATTCAGAAAAAGATATATTTCCTTATAAAAGGAAGATCTTCATTTGGACTTAAAATTCAGTTAATAATTAATGAATAAATTAAATTCAAAATGTTATTCTTAAATGCCAAAATACCACGTAAAATTAAAAGGTACCGATAACGGGCGTTTGTTGGGTGCTAAACCTTCCCCACACATAACTGCCTCTTGAACAAAAATTTAAAGAAAAAGAATCTTTGGTTGTTTTTTATGGTGTCCAGTCTACCAAAATGATCGGTGGCGACTCCAAATGTTTTCAAAATTAAAACAAATTTGATTTTTAAGTAAAATTTCCAATAAATGAAAAATAAGGCAAAAGACTAATTTTAAAAATAAAGCGTCGGGTTATTTTACACCCAGATAAAAAAATGGTCACGACACAAGATTTGACCTATGGCCCGCCTAGTGGGAAAGGGATCTCGAGTTGGAGAACTCAGAACTTCTCCAACAACACGAATTCTTACTCCGGAAGGAATAGAAACCCTTGGAATCAAGGGAGGTGAGCTTCAAACTAGAATTCGAGGTTATACTGTAGGTTAGAGTTTGCTAGCCGTGGAAGGCCTTCGCCGTCTTCAACCATGATGAGTCCAGCAGGCTCATAGGGGATTGCGGGCGCAACAGTTTATGATTAGTGTGGGCGTAGGCATAGAGGCGAGTGTTAGGGGATATCCAGAGTTTGCTTTGAGTGTGGATCACCAGACCATTTTGTGAGGGATTGTCTGACAGTTGCTAATACCACTTAGGTTTAGACACAAAGGACCTCTCATCTAACTCAGAGGGGTTGGGGCATTGATAGAGAAGGAGCAAGCCACATGTACGAACATCAGAGTAGGGGTATTGTCCAGTCCACTGCTAGGGCACCAGCGAGGTAGTATGCGATCAAGGCCCAAGAGGATTATGAGGCTACAGATCTTATCTCATGTACGTTATCCTTTTTCTCAGTTCTTATTGTTGCTCTTGTGGATTTAGGGTCTACTCATTCCTACATATGTAGTGGAATATCTCGATAGTGGGGTGTACCTGTCGAGGATCATGAGATAGAGTATGTGTGACGAGTCTTTTAGGATACGATTGAGGTTTAGGGTTCGATCTTTTCGGTAGATTTGATGGTGATACTGTTCCAAGAATTTGATGCTATCCTAGGGATAGATTGGTTGTTTGAGCATGATGCGAGGTTGGGTTATAGAGAAAAGAGCCTTAAGCTTCATGTTTTGGACAGAGCCAAGCTAGTAGTAAAGGGTGAGAGGAATCCTTGCCTTTTCAATGCAGTGTTGGCCTTGACGACACAAAGAATGATCCAACAAGGGTGTGATGCTTTCTTGGCTCGCGTGGTTGATACAAGTGTTGAAAGTCTGACACTTGAGAGTCTTTGAACTATTAGAGAGTTTGGCGACGTGTTTCCGGAAGAGTTACTCAGACTTCCTCTAGATCGTGAGTTAGAGTTTCAAATAGATGTGATGCCTGACATGGAACCAGTTTCCATTGCACCGTATTGTATGGCACCGACAGAATTGAGAGAGATAAAGAATCATATCCAAGAGTTGTTCGAAATAGGTTTCATCCGACCAAGAATTTCACCTTGGGGGTTCATCGATCTTGTTTGTTAAGAAGAATGATGGGTCAATGAGGATGTGCATTGATTATCGTTAGCTCAACAGGGTAACTCTTAATGCAAGAGATCTGACTTGATCCATGGAAAAGAGTAATCTGTTTTGGGAAGAAGGGCAAGTTGAGCCCGAGGTTTATCGGTCTATATGATATTCTTGAGAGGGTTGGGCTCATGGCCTATATGTTAGCCTTTGCCTCCGGAGATGGCATACATCCACAATGTTTTTCATGTGTTTATGTTGAGATGTTACCATTTTAACCCTTCGCATGTTACCTCGCTTAAAGATATTGAGATCAATACCGACTTGAATTATGAGGAGGAACCGATAAGAGTTTTGGAAAAAGGAGTCAAAGAGCTTCACACTAAGTGCATACCTCTAGTTAAGATATTGTGGAGAAACCATGGAGTTAAAGAGGCCACGTGGAAAGTGGAGAAGGAAATGAAGTTGCTTTATCTAAAATTGTTTTCAAAAGGTAAATTTCGAGGATGAAATTTTCTTTAAAAAGGGGAGAGTTGTAACGACCCGAATTTCAAAATCCGAGGGTCGATTTTTACCCGAAGCGTGGGCTTCGCGTGTGGATTGAATGTGTGTGCTTTTCCTTGGACTTGCCTTGTTGTTGGGTGTTAAGTGTGCAAAGGTACTATATTTATGCCCTAGTTTAGCTCAATTATTTTTGTTCTTAAGTATAATTTAGGTTGCATTTATTAGGTAAACATACACAAAATAGCATAGATTAGATATTCTGCCTTATTTGATGAACTTAATCGATTTCATATATATGATACTGCTCAAGTGCGTTTTCTCCCTGTGCGCAGGTACCCGCCTAGGCAGACGCCGCCGAGGCAGCAGAGAGGGCAAAAGAGGAGAAGCTGGAAACTGAAGGAGGAAGTTGTTGGACCATCTAGAGAACTGATCAAGGAGGAAATGACCATAATGAAGAGTTGTGCCAACCCTTGCACACCGGTCCACAACTACGCCTAGGCTATCAACACAATGCCGCCGAGGCAGCAACTCGAGGAAGAGCGAAAAAATGCAAAGTGGTATGCGATAGGAATAGCTCATCAAGCCCGATTTTTAGAGACCACTTGTACGTGCATTGGAGCCTAGCAGACAAAGAAAAGCCAATGTCAAAGTCAAGTTGGAAAAAAGTCAAACGGGAATCTAGGAAGATTTACTGATATGTTAATGAGTTGTAATCATATTCTAACTAGTATTCCTACCATAAACCGACTTAGGCCTAAGCTCATCCTCTATATATATGTAATCGACTTGGAGTAAACACAATTGAGATTAGAGAGAAACTTCTTGTCGAAACCCTAGTGTTGTCAAACCCCCACCTTCTTCTAAACATTCCCTAGGGCTAAGGGTTGGTTGTGTATTAGTTGTGAGAGTTTGCTTGTATTCGTTTAGGATTTCAGTTTTGCAATAAAATTCAAGGTTTGTTTACTCTTGGTTATTCATTGTTGCAATCTATATTGGGAGAAAAGAGGGCGACAATCTATTTGTTCAATATCGCGAGAGTTGAACTCACAAAATGAGTAAACACATTTTTATCTAACCATAGGGTAAAGCTTCTTTGGTTAGGGATAAGTTTAGAATTTCAGCGGCTAAAAGAGGTTTCATAATCGGTTGGTGTTCACCCTTAGATTCATGCTGGAAGGTATCATCCAAGACATGTTCGCCAATAGTAGTTCAAGCTTCGGGAGAAGAGGGAGTTATAGAAGGGAGCCTTGTCGAACCTTGAATCATCGCTTAACAGCCCAGGCAGTCACTTTCTCTCTGCTGAAGTGGGCGCCCACTGAGGCATAGTCGTGGGCGGCTGTTGAAAATTGTTAAGTCGATCTGCAAAACTGTGTCGAGACAATACATCCAATCTCCATACTACGAAACATCAATACCGGCCCATTCTCTCACCTTGATTTCTCAATTTACTTTACTCGCTTTAGTTTTAGCTTTAATCAAACCAACTCCTAATATTTGTGTTTTTCTTTTACTTGTGCAGAAAAGTGAACTCCGAAAATCTGTCACAATCCTTGTGGAGACGATATCATTCAAGTGACTGCTTGGGTAGTTAAGCGATGATTCAAGGTTCGGCAAGGCTCTCTTATATGACTCCCTCTTCTCCCGAAACTTGAAGTACTATTGGCGAACACGTCTTGGATGATGCCTCCCGGCGTGAATCTAAGGGTGAACACCAACCGATTATGAAACCTCTTCTAGCCGATGAACTTCTAAACTTATCCCTAAGCCGATGTAGCTTTACCCTATGGTTGGATAAAACCGTGTTTACTCATTTCGTGAGTTTAACTCTCCCGATATTGAACAAATAGATTATCGCCCTCTTCTCTCCCGATAAAGATTGCAACAATGAAGAACCAAGAGTAAAAAAAACCTTGAATTTTATTGCAAAATGAAAATCCTACACGAATACAAGCAAACTCTCACAACTACTACACAACCAACCCTTAGCCCTAGGGAAGGTTTAGAACATGGTAGGGGTTTGACGGCACTAGGGTTTCGACAAGAAGGAGTTTCTCTCTAATCTCAATTGTGTTCTCTCCTTCAAGTCGATTACATATATATAGGGGAGGAGCCTAGGCCTAAGTCGGTTTAGGGTAGGAATACTAGTTAGAATACGATTACAACTCATTAAAAGATCATTAAATCTTCCTAGATTCTCGTTTGACTTTTTTCCAACTTGACTTTGACCTTGGCTTTTCTTTGTATGCTGGGCTCCAATGCACGTGCAAGTGGTCTCTAAAAATCGGGCTTGATGATCTCTTCCTATCGCACACCACTTTGTATTTTTCCACTCTTCCTCGAGTTGCTGCCTCGGTGGCATAATGTTGACTGCCTCGACGGAGCTGTGGACTAGTGTGCAGGGGTTGGCACATCTCTTCATTCTTGTCCTTTCCTCATTGATCAGCTCTCCAGATGGTCCAAAAGCTTCCTCCTTCAGTTTCCAGCTTCTCCTCTTCTGCCCTCTCTGCTACCTCGGCGGCGTCTACCTGGGCGAGTGCCTGCACACATGGAGAAAAGCACCTGATCAGTATCATATATATGAAATCGATTAAGTTCATCGAATAAGGCAAAATATCTAATTTGTGCTATTTTGTGTATGTTTACCTAAATATAGGACTTTTGCACACTTAACATTGGGCTAAGGGTTTTGGGCTAATAAGTGAATGGGATGATGAGAGCGGGGCAAGGAAGTCAAATCCTAAATTTTGAAGAAGGGGCTAATTTTCATTTTTGTTTCTGCATAAAAGTTGGGAGGATGATCTCACCTTGTCCCTAACCTCATCCCATCTCCCTCTTATTCATACTTTTTTGTGACCCAAGAACAAAGATCAAATCCTTATTGTTTTGAGTAGAAATCCCGAAATAAAGGTTTGTAAAGTGTTTTTCATCACATGGTGATCTATCTTTGAAGGTAAGTTTTGTGAGTTTTGGTGGTGGTTGGAAAATGGGTGTTTTGTGGGGTTGAAGAGGAAAAATGGGAATGAGGGTTGTTAGCTCCAATTCTTGTTGTAGAATCTTTCCTTCTTCATATACTAAGTTTCCAGTTGTGTGGTAACTCATTTTTCAACATCTTTCAAGTGAAAGAGGTGGGAGAAGCTTCCAAAGCTCAAGATAAGAGGATGGCTTGATGAGCTTGGCCAGGGGACTTCTTTACCAGCTTAGAATCAAGGTTAGTACACTAGTAACTCCCTTGTATTCCTAGAAACCATAAAGTTAGATTACTTGTGCTTGGTTTGATGTTTTTGTTGGTTGAGAGCTTAAAACCCCATTAGTGGTGAAATCCAATTTCAATGTTAAAATGATGTAAAAGTGATAAGAAACCACTTAAACCACCCTGCATAACTTGTAGGATTGTTTTGGGGCTTAAACATAAATGTTAAGGGGTTTGAGGGTGTTTTTCGAGCTCTAGAAACTAAGTTCTGGGCTCGTGTACTAATACCAAATAAACTGGTATCGGTACCCCTTGTTTTTATTGGCTAACTCAAGCAGAGTTTGAAGGGCATACCAATACGCATATGTACGTATCGGTACCCTCTGTTCCACCCAAATTCTAGTAGCATTTTTGGGTATCGATATGCTTGGTGGAGTTTCGGTACATATAGAGTATTGATACACATAAGGGCGTGTATCAGTACTTGATGTCAGTAAAACCACTATCGTATGCAAGCAGGGTATCGATACACATAATAGAGTATCGGTACCCAAGGTAGTGTACCGATACCCTTAAGTGGGTATCGGTACTCGCTGGGCAATTTGCCCGAAAATTATGGTTAGAGTTCGATGAACCTGTAATTTGAGGACTAGGGCCCAATGGGCCTCTAATGTGGTAAAGTGAGTAGTAAAATTGAGAAACCGGGAATCTAACCTCATATACGAGCATAATGAGTAATAACTTTGTAAAACCTTGGGTCACTTTTTTGTAATAGTAACCATAGGGATCCTTGGTGGATTGTGTGATATTGCGTGCCAAGTAAGGGCACTTGTTGGCTGAGTCACCATTGTTTGGTGGGATATGGATACCTCGTAAGAGTGTTGCAACACTAAAAGGTAAGCTCCCAGATGTACACCCCCGAGGTTGTGTGACACTAGGGCTCATCCGATGATACTCGATGAGAGATTCCGAGTACGAGTGTACGTTCCCGAGGCTGTGTGACACGGGGCCTCTCACTGAGTGTACGTTCATGAGGCTGTGTGACATCGGGCCTCACTCTAGGTTTGTTGGTATGGTACATGTGCTCTGTGTGAGATTATTTCATCGCTTATTGCTATGTGATTAGGCGGATAGAGGTAGCACTGCATGTATTATAATGACATATACATTCTTGAGCTACACGCTCTTATTTATGATTTGCATGAAGCATGGTTGAGTGGAAGTGTATCCAATGAGCTTCGTTTCGTTAGCACATCATTCAAAATTGTTGTTTTCGTTTGCAGGTTTGTAGGCTGACGTGCATCATTGGAGCACCATTGGAGTAAGACTTCAGCATCGTCCTGTGTCTGAGTACAGTACTTAGATATTTGGGCTATGTATTCTGATAAGTACCCCAAATTCCTATATTTCTACCTCTTTTTCATGGCAATTACGGCTTAACCTACACCCATTAGAGTGACATTATGGCCTTATATGCATTATTTACAATGCCTTTACCTTTACCTTTGATCTTGATATTTGATTTATTTAATGTAAAGGTATTTTTTATGCATGTTTGGAACTTTTGCAGATTTAACCACTGTCGGGGCAGGTGATGTCGAGCGGGCAATGAAGAAAAGGAAGGATGTGGTAGAACCAGCTAGTAACAGACCATGATCGAGCAAAGCCACAATTGACAGCTTCTACTGAGGGAAGCTGATTTATGAAGAATGAAGCCTTGCGGAGCAGATCTAGTTCTAAACCAATGTCGAGGTAGCAAAATGCCATGTCGCGACAGTGTACTACTCAACCTGTCGGAGGGCAAAACGGGCAAAGTGGTAGTCAATTTGTAGAGCTTTAAATGTCAAATTTTTTTACATACTTTGCGTGACAGTTGGAGCTCAAGAAGAGGACGAAAACATGGAATGAAGAATAAAGTTGGACTTTTGGCCAAAAGTGAATAATGTATTAAATTAAAGAGATTCACATATTTAATAAAGTTAAGTACAAGTCCAACTTAACTTCCTCTACAAGAAGGATTTTTCCCTACACCTTCCCCTATATAAAGAAGGCTTGCAGCCAGCATCAAGGGAATCAAGAGAGGAGAGAGGGAGAGAGCTTAGCTTATGATCTAGTTTTTATTATGTTCTAATTTCTTTTAGGGTTAGGATTAATTTGTTTAGTAGTTGTGTGAAGACTATTATATGTGTTTATGTTTTTAATGCAATAAAGTTAAGGTTTGCTTATTCTTGGCTTTAATCATTCTTGCATACTTATCGGGAGAGAGTATTGTGAGGTTATCTATTTGTTCAATATCGGGAGAGTTGAACTCACGAAATGAATAAGCACGGTTTTCATCACACATGGTGTTAACTAACTCGGCCTACGGATAGGTTAAGAGTTTCAGGGGCTAAAAGGAGTGTTAGAATAGTTGGTGTTTGTCTTTGGTTCACGCCGGGAGGTATCATCGAAGTTCAGCCATCAACCAATGTTCCGAGCATAGGGATAAGAAGGAACTATCCAATGACGCTTTGTCGAACCTTAACAGCATCTGCCCAAGAGCAAAGGATTGCCGCGGTAGGGACCCAACCATTGCGGCCATGGCAGGGACTTAGGTTACTGCCACGACAAATTTGTGTTGCTGCATTCAAGACAGAGACAAGTTGATAGGATTCCACACTACGACACAATCTGATCCGTCCCATTCTCTCAACTTGGTTTTCTCTTTATTTTATTTCTGGCTTATTTTAGAATTAGTTCTTTAGTATATTCAAAACAACCCAATTTACCTGTGTTCTTTTCTATTATTTTTTACAGTGCGAGGAAGTAGGATCAAAAGGCTAGCTCAATCCTTATGGAGACGATACTCGATATACTTATCATTATATTAGTTGAGACGTGTACACTTTCACTATTGAGGAGCACTTTTACGCGAGCATCAAGTTTTTGGCGTTGTTGCCGGTGATTGGCAATAACAACTTTCAATTTTACTTTCTTGCACTCTTTATTTATCTGTTTTTCGAGCACTAATAAACTTTGGTTTTGCTGTGGTGTATGACCAGGGCGAACCCAAAGTATCCGCTCCACGACCTTGATCAAGAAATCGATCGATGTTGTCAGAGGTTCAAGCAAAAAATAAGGCAAAAGATGGCACATCAAGTTGGCGGCAATAATGCCAACAAAGCCAACAACAACCGGAATGCCGATGGGAAGCAACCTGCCGACGGGCAGCCAATTGTCGATGGACAGCAGTATGTCCCTGTAAGAGATGTAGAAAATTCGTGAATTCAATTCGCCCACATTGAACTAAAGCCTGTGATGTTCAATATAATCAATACTATGGGGCAATTTGGCGGCTCAACGATTGAAGATGCCAAACAACACCTCAAATCCTTCTTGAAAATTTGCAATTCATTTAAAATACAAGAAAGTACATGAGGATATTTTGATATTAAAATTGTTCTCTTATTCACTGAGGGATAGAGCAAAAACCTGGGAAAATAGTATTACAGCCGGATCAATTGGATCCTGGAGTGATTTATGTCTTGATTTCTTAGCACGTTTTAATCCTACAAATTTAACTGATAAATTGTGTAATGAAATCACTTCTTTTCGACAGGCTGACGACGAATCCATGCACGAGGCTTGGGAGCGATACAGAGAGCTGTTACACAAATGCCCCTTGCACAGATTCCCATTGTGGACGCATGTGACTAAGTTCTATAATGTTTTCAACACAGCAACTAGGATGATGCTCGATACCTCGACAAATGACATACTCCTAGACAAAGAGCTAGAAATAGCAATGGATATTCTGAACAGGACGACCAAGAACGACTATTAGTTCCAAACGGCCAGACGAGGAGGAATTCGACGCCAACCCACAGTAAAAGAAATAAGGTCCTCAGACTCAATTTCATCCCAAATTGCCACCTTGACAAAACTGGTCATGAACATGCAAACACAAAACATTCACCAGGAGGTCAAGGTAATGGATTAATTTTGTGAAAATGGTGGAGGTGACCATGTTTCCTCTAAATGCTCGAAGGACCCAAATTCAACCTTCTATGTTGGAAACTACAATCGCAATAACAACATGACATCCAACAATTACAACCTGTCCTGGAAAATGCATCCCAACTTCTCTTGGAGAAACCCCAACAACGCACTCAATCCGAACAATCAGAATACTCCAGCTGCAGGATTTCAGCAAAATAGTGCCCCTTGGCAGAACATGCCGCAACAGCAACCCATGCCGCCGCAACAGCCAATGCAGTCTAGTTCTTTAGAAAACACTCTTCATGCTTTTATGTCTCAAACTAGTGCATACATGGCTAATACTGATAAGTTCATAAAGAAAATTGAAACTTTTATGGACAGGACCGAGATGCGGCTGCAAAACAATGAGGCAACAATGAAATCCCTAGAGACTCAAGTCGGGCAAATCGAACAGATCCTAAACACAAGGCCGACGGGAGGTTTACCTAGCGACATAGAAGCAACTAAGAGAACACCGTATAAGCAATGCAATGCCATAACCACTCGAAGTGGTATTCAGCTCATGGAGCCCCAAGTCAAGGAAACAAATCAGGAAAAACCAAATGAGCCAACTGCCACAACATTGCCCAACAACAATGTCGCAGCAGCAACCCCTGAAGACTCTGCCCCGACAGAACCTGTGGCAGCACCAACGGCAAAACCCAATGTCGTTGTTAAAGGCACGAGCACTGAAAGCATAAAGGATACTCAACCAATCCCACCATTCCCATAAAGGCTGAAGCAACAAAAGCAAGAGTACCAATTCAAGAAGTTCTTAGACATCTTGAAATAGGTACATATCAACCTGCCATTGGTGGAAGCGATCAAGCAAATCCAAAATTATGCTAAATTCCTCAAGGAAATTGTCTCAAAATGGAAAAGGATTGGGAAATTTGAAACGGTGGTCGTAACAGCATAATGTATGGCAACGCTACACAATCAGACACCACCCAAGCTTAAGGATCCTAGAAGCTTTCTCATACCATGCAAAATCAGAGATACCTACGAGGGGAGAGCACTATGTGACCTAGGAGCAATCATAAACATAATGCCTAAGTCAATCTTTCAGAAATTGAAGATTGGAATGATCAGACCTACCACCTTGATGCTATAACTTGTTGATGGATCCCATGTACAACCTGAAGGGAAAATTGAGGATATACTGGTAAAAGTGAATAAATTAATATTCCCTACTGATTTTCTCATTTTAGATTGCGATACAGATGAAAAAGCTCCACTCATTCTGGGACGACCATTCCTTGCCACTGAGAGGACGATAATCGATGTTGAAAAGGGAGAGCTGACAATGAGAATCAACGACCCGCACGTTAAACTCAATGTACTCAACACCAGGAAACATGCTGATGACCCTGAATAATGTTAAGCAATCCAAGCTCAAAGTAAGACAGACATCAACCTAGAATCGCACTGCCCCGGTAGAGAGATTGTCCACTGTCGCAGCAGTGACATGGGCAACTGCCTCGGCAGCCTGACAAGAGAACCTGAACACAAGCTGGAACCAAACTTGAGACTACATGCCATAAGGGATAAGGGAAAACTCACTTTAGGAGATGCATACACATGCACTTCTCCAGTGCCTTGACCTTTTCTCTTTACTTTATATTTTTTATGTTTTTTGTTTTTCTTATTCCACTTTTTTACTTTTTTAGGAATAAAATTTTAGATTTTATTTTATTTTTAGGATGGAGATCACGAAAGAAAGAAGAGAAGACCTAATGGCTAAGTGAGGAGAAGTTGTCGCCGCAACGGCATGATCTGCCAACGGGCTGCAAAAGCCGTAACGACTATATTTGTAACGAGCAGAAGACTGTAATAGGCAGAAAACGGCTAGAGATGTCGCTCCACATTTAATGCCGCACGACATGGCTTGCCAAAACTCTATAAAAGGTCACTCTTCTCTAAACTGTTCATCACTCAATATTCTCTTATACTCTCTTGCATTCTCCAAAGCTTAATATTTCCTTTTACTCTCTCACAACTCAACTCAAATTTTTTAGATGTCCCTTAAACTAAAGAAAGGAGAAAGCTCATGCACAGCCGAGGCATCCATGTACAAACGTTTTGCACCACTGGAGGTAGAAAGGCATTTCAATAAACACATCATCTCCCGCCAGGTGTGAGAGGAGCAAGGGTTTCAATGCTCCGATGAACTAGACTTTGGCCTCGACCACTACCTCTTCAATAAAGTCGATCACTTAAAGTGGCAAATATTTTGCCTCAAACCGAATAAACCAACATAACGATGGTCCGAGAGTTCTACGCAGACAACCCATGTCCGATCACACTTTTTGTCCACATTCGGGGCAAGGTGATCAAGGTGGATGTCGATGCCATAAACCTGTTTTACGGTATCCACATCGAAAGGGAAGATCTTACAGAGTTCATGAAGTCCTTGACAGAGGAAGACTACAAACACATCAAAGAGGAACTCTGCTACGCCGCCACGGCATGGAATGCCGGGGCACACAAGGGTTCAGTCAACCGACGATAGTTGCGGCCCAAAGCAAAGGTATGGAACACCTTCGTCAAACGCCGCCTTATGCCCACCTCGTACAACAGCACCGTTGACCGACCCATGCTTGCACTCATCCACTCTATTTTAAATAATCGTATTATTAATGTGGGTGACATTATATGCCAGGAAATTCACCAGTGCAGCCAAAAGGACCGCGACCCTCTCTACTTCCCATCACTCATCACCGACCTATGCACCGGGTAGGAGGTACTGATCGACAATGTTGGCGAGTACACACCTCCAAGGCAAGGATGGGACCGAAAAGCCTACTAGCATCTTATGCAGATCATGGAGGTAGAACCATGGCAATCAACGCCAATGCAGGGCACTGCCACGACAACATCAACGACAAAGATTCTGGAAACGCCACAGTCTGCTGCCCTGGCAGCCACCCTCCAGCAAATTGCCGAGAAATTGAAGGACATGGATAGATGGCAGCGGCTATTTATGGCCTTCGCAAGAGACTTCACCACCTCCATTGTCCAAGTAATTCAAGAGAAGTTCCCTAATCACACAGTCTAGTTCCCTCTGTTCCATGTCGTCGTCTCTACCACAATCTCCCCAGAACCACATGTCGCATCCACCCCAACACCCCATGCCGAAGCCACACATGCCACCGCTACTGCCCACGCCTCACCAAGGCACTCTGTCAGGGCATGACTGAACACTCTTTAAGGTTCACCGGTCGGGACATAAGGCTTCTCCAATTGGACCGAAACTGCCCAATCTGTCCTCTAAACATTTGCAACTGCCAAATGCAAGGAAACCGCCTTAGAGGCCACGATGGAGCTCCACATTGACACAGATGGAGAGGAAGAAGTTAATGCCCCGACCAAGCCAAGCCCCCCAACGCACATCCAACCGCCACGAGAAATGAAGAGAGTCAAGCATACGGCCGACAAAGGGAGAAAATTGATCCTTTCAAGAGATGACAATGACTCATCATCCGAGTCCATTTAATTTTTTTTCTCTCTCTTATCTTTTGTGAAACAAATATTTTAATTTTGATATAACTAAAAACCAAAGGACTAAATTGAAAATGTCAAAACGAATTTTTAAGTCATCAAAACATCCCCATATAATTTTAAGATTATGCCAAAGTCAAAAGCAAAGTTTTTCAAATATTTTTCTAAGTTTTTAAAGCCAAAACAGTGATTTTTAAGTCCCAGTTTCAAAACGGCCTAAGGCGTTTCGAAACGTTTTCATCACTGCCAACCCCTGTTCCGAAACGTGTATCGAAACGGCTTTAGAACACTTGAACCCGTTTCGAAACGGTCTCATACGTTTCGAAACAGTTCTTCAATTTTGATTTGAAAAACTATAACGGTTGTTATATTACTTAACCTATTTTTCAAAGATAAATAGGGTGTTTCGAAACGGGCTAAGACTGTTTCGAAACGACCCTTGACAGTAGCAAAACCGTTTCGAAACGAGGCCAAGCGTTTCGAAACCGGTCTTCATTTTGAATTGAAAATATGACCGTTGAAATTGTTTTTAACTGATTTTCTGAAACCGTTAGGGTGTTTCGAAACGGGCTAAGACTGTTTCGAAACGACCCTTGACAGTGGCAAAAGTGTTTCGAAACGGCTCTAAAGTGTTTCGAAACGGGCTCTTAAATGCACCCCAACGGCTCTTTCTATTTTAGTCCATTCCGAAACAGGTACCCCGCGTTTCGAAACGGGTTGTTGCGGACTGCATTTATGGAGGTGAGATAACATCCCAACGGCTCTATTGATGAGTGCAACAACCACAACAGCTAGAAATCAATGAGAAGGTATAAAAGGGACCTCTAAAAGCTCCAGCAACAACAATTGATCCTAAAGAAAACATCCAAACATCAAATCCAAGCAATTGAGCAAAAACCCCATTTTGTCTAGAAACCCCAATTGTAATTTTCATTCTTATCTTGTTCAATTGGGTTGAGTGCTTGTAATTGGGCTATCATTTGTATTGAGAGATACTCTATTAGCCAAAAAACTCTTGTTATCTTGTTGTGAGGATTGGGTTGATTTTTTGGTAGAAAAATCAACCGAAATTGTAAGGGTTGCCTTCTTAGCCTAGAAAAGGGGAAGAGCAATTAGTGGAATTGTGGCAAATCCTTAGTGAAGCTAAGGTAGTGGATGTAGAGTTCATTTGGAACTTGAACCACTCTAAAATCCCTTGTCTATTATTTTTAATTTGCAATTACCACCACAAAACCTTTAAATTTCCAATTCACCCCCTCTTGGTTTATATCGATCTTTCGATCCACTCAACAATTAGTATCAGAGCCTACCTCTTTGAGGATTAACAACCACAAGAGGAGTTCCTTGGAAGAGTGTGATCATCATATATCAAGAGATCGCTTCAACCTCCGGTTTGGGCATGTACGAGTCACAATCCACTACAAAGCCTCCTTTCTTCAACGGTGATAACTATTCTTTTTGGAAGAATAGAATGCGTCTCTTCATCAAGTCAAATGACTATCTAGTGTGGGATGTCATTGAAGATGGGCCATATATTCCATTGAAGCAAGATGGTGAAGGCAAGATGGTTTTGAAGAAGAAAGTAGAGATGAGTGAAGAGGAGAGGAAAAAGATTCAAGTCAATGATAAAGCTCTCCACATGCTATTTTGTTCTTTCGGTCCGGACATCTATTCAAAGGTCTCATCCATCGAAAGTGCCAAAGAAGTGTGGGACACTCTTGAGACTACTTATGAAGGCACCAGCGATGTTAAAGAAACTAAGATTGGAATTCTCAATCTTAGTTATGAAAATTTCAAGATGGAGCTCGATGAGACGGTGTAAAATATGTTTGATCGTTTCTCCATGATTGTCAAAGGGCTAAAGGGCTTTGGAGAGATCATACCGGAAGACAAGCTTGTCCGGAAGCTACTCTATTCACTTCCCGAGTCTTGGGATGGGAAGAGAACTGCTATCATCGAAGCAAAGAATTTGAAAACTTTGAAGCTTGATGAGCTTGTGGGTTCTCTCCTTACTCATGAGATCATGAAGCAAGGAAGGGAAGATAAGAAGAAGAAAGAAGAGAAAAGGGTAGAGAAGCTTGAGGTTGAGAAGAAGAACAAGATGGGAATAGCTCTCAAGGCTAAAGCTTCACAACATGATGAGAGCTCATCTAGTGAGGAGGATGAACTTGAAGAATTGGCTATGATAGCCAAACGATTCTCACGTTTCATGAGGTCCAACTGGGGAAGAAAAATCCAAAGGAAGATGGACTTCAAAAGCAAGAACAAAGAAGAAGGAAGGGATCCTATCATTTGTTTTGAGTGCAAACAACCCGGCCACATACGTTCGGAGTGCCCTCAACTCAAGAAGAAGGGCTTTGAGAAGAAGAAGAAGCTCAAAGCCAAGCTTGCTACTTGGAGTGATGAGGAGTCATCGGAGGATGACGAACAAGAAGTGGCTAACCTTTGCCTCATGGCACTTGAGGAAGATTCCTCCATGGTAACCTCTAACTCATCTACTTTAGATTTTGAAGAATTAAATGATGCATATGATGAGTTACAAGAGGTCTATGATGAATTAGTTGACAAATATAAAGAGTCGATCATTAGGAATAAAAAGATCATTTTAGAACTAAATGAGAAAAATGACTCACTCACTCAAGCTAATTCAAAATTTGAGAAAAAGATATTAGGATTAAAAGATGAACTAAAATTCTTTCAAGATGAAAATGTTGATATTAATAATCTTTTATCTCAATGTAATAGTGAACACCAAAAGGTGTTGGGTGAGCTAAATGAGCTCAAAAAGTCTTTGAAAAATGTTGGTAGTGTCAAGCATGAAATAGGTGAATCCTCTAGAACACACCAACCTAAGAAAAAGACTAACTACTACAAACAAGGTAGTTATCCTAGACATAGTAGAGCTAAAAGAATTAGAAGTGTATGGGTTCCTAAGGAACTTGTAAAATCTAATAATATTATTGCTATGTCATCTTGGATTCCTAAGGGAACCAAGGTTTTGGGAGCTAACACTCATGGACCCAAAATGATTTGGGTACCAAAAACAAAAGCTTAATATCTTTGTTTGTAGGGGGAGCATTGCTACAAGGCCAAAGCACAAAGTCAAAACTCATGGTACCTTGATAGTGGATGCTCGAGGCACATGACCGGAGACAAGAGTAGATTCATGGATCTAAAGCCAAAAAGTGGAGGAGTAGTGACATTTGGTGACAACTCCAAAGGCCACATTAAAGGTATTGGCTCCATAGGTAATCACTCTACTATTCTCATTGAAAATGTCTTATATGTCGATGGTCTTAAACACAATTTATTGAGCATAAGTCAATTGTGTGATAAAGGATTTAATGTTTTATTTGATAAAAATGGATGCAAAATTGTGGACATTAAATCTAATAATATTATGCTCATAGGTCATCGCATAGGAAACATATACATGGTGTATCTAGATGACATTCATACATCTCATGCATGCTTAGTTGCACAAAATGAAAATGATGCATGGTTGTGGCATAGGAAGCTAGGACATGCTAGCATAAGTGTTTTAGAAAAACTAGTCTCCCTTAATCTAGTTAGAGGTTTACCCAAGATAAAATTTTCAAATGATAAAATTTGTGATGCCTGCTCAAAGGGTAAACAACATAGATCTTCCTTTAAATCCATTAATGATGTTTCTACTAGTAGATGCTTACAACTAATCCACATGGATTTATTTGGGCCAATTAGGACTATGAGCTTGGGTGGTAAGTCTTATGCTTTTGTACTTGTTGATGATTTTTCTAGATTTACTTGGGTTCTATTTTTAAGTACTAAAGATGAGGCTTTGGAAATATTCATCACATTTTCAAAATTAACCCAAAATGATCTTGAACTCAAAATTTCACATATTAGAAGTGATCATGGAACCGAGCTTCAAAATTTGGGATTTGAAGATTTTCTAAATGAAAATGGTATTAGCCATAATTTTTCGGCTCCTCGAACTCCTCAACAAAATGGGGTAGTTGAGAGGAAAAATAGAACTTTGCAAGAAATGGCTAGAACTATGCTTTGTGAAAACAATTTACCTAAATATTTTTGGGCGGAAGCCACAAACACCGCTTGCTATATTGTAAATCGAGTAATGATTAGGCCAATTTTAAAGAAAACACCTTATGAGATTTTAAAATCTAAAAAGCCTAACATTAGCTATTTTCATCCTTTTGGTTGCAAGTGTTTTGTTTTAAATAATGGAAAAGACAACTTAGGTAAATTTGATGCAAAGAGTGATGAAGCTATTTTTATAGGTTACTCTTTAACCTCTAAAGCCTATCGAGTATTTAACAAAAGAACTTTAGTAGTAGAAGAATCTATTCATGTTGTATTCGATGATAACCTCCTTCCTAGGAAGGATTCTTGTGATGATGTAGGAATCATAAATGCCTTTGATGGAGGACAAACTTCAAAGGAGGATGAGATTCCAACAAAAGAAGAGGACACACAAGATCCACCTCTTGAAGCCTTGAAGGACTTGGCTCTTAAGGAAAAGGAAGTGAGCTACCCAAGGGAGTTGAACTATGTCAAAGATGGTGAAATCTTGGGTGATCCATCCAAGGGGGTAACCACTCATTCTTCTCTTAGATTAATGAATCATGTTGCATTTATCTCATGCATAGAGCCTAAGAATATTAAAGAAGCATTGAAAGATGACTTTTGGATTATGGCTATGCAAGAAGAGTTAAATCAATTTGAGAGAAGTAATGTTTGGACATTAGTTGATAGGCCTAGTAATCAATCTACAATAGGAACTAAATGGGTCTTTAGGAACAAGCTAGATGAGAGTGGTAACATTGTAAGAAATAAAGCTAGACTAGTAGCACAAGGTTACACTCAAGAAGAGGGAATAGATTTTGATGAAACCTATGCACCCATAGCTAGGATGGAAGCCATTAGGATGTTGCTTGCATATGCATGTTATCATAATTTCAAGCTTTTTCAAATGGAAGTTAAAAGCGCATTTTTAAATGGTTTTATAAATGAAGAAGTGTATGTGGAACAACCACCGAGTTTTGAAGATTCAAAATTTCCAAATCATGTTTTCAAACTTACCAAAGCTCTTTATGGTTTAAAACAAGCTCCTAGAGCTTGGTATGAAAGACTTTCAAATTTTTTGATTGAAAAAGGATTTGAAAAAGGTAAGGTGGACACTACACTTTTTATAAAAATGTATAAAAATGACATCTTAGTAGTTCAAATTTATGTTGATGATATTATTTTTGGTTCTACTAATGAATGTCATTGTCAAGAGTTTGCTAAGTTAATGCAAGGTGAATTTGAGATGAGCATGATGGGGGAGCTCTCATTCTTTTTGGGACTCCAAATCAAGCAAAAGAAGGATGGCACCTTCATCAACCAAGCAAAATACATAAAGGATATGCTCAAGAAGTTTGGCTTGGAGAATGCAAAGCCTCAAGCCACTCCTATGAGCTCATCTACAAAGCTTGACAAAGATGAAGGAGGTAAGTGTATTGACTCTAAGCTTTATCGTTCTATGATTGGATCATTGCTTTACCTTACCGCAAGTAGATCGGATATCTTGTTTAGTGTTTGCTTGTGTGCTAGGTTTCAAGCTAGTCCTAGAGAGTCTCACCTTATAGCCGTTAAGAGAATCTTTAGATACCTTAGAGATACTCCTTGTTTAGGTCTTTGGTATCCTAGAGACTCTATGTTGAGTGGATCGAAAGATCGATATTTACCAAGAGGGGGGTGAATTGGAAATTTAAAGGTTTGTGGTGGAAATTGGCAAATTAAAATTGATGGACAAGAGATTTAGAGTGGTTCAAGTTCCAAATGAACTCTACGTCCACTACCTCAGTCTCACTAAGGATTTGCAACAATTTCACTAAATTGATCTTCCCCTTTTCTAGGACAAGGAGGCAACCCTTTACAATTTCGGTTGATTTTTCTACCCAAAAATCAACCCAACCCTCACACAAGAGAACAAAGAAATTTGTAGGCTAATAAGGTATCTCTCAATACAAATGATAGCCCCAATACAAGCACTCAACCCAATTTTACAAAGTATGAATGAAGAACACAAATTGGGATTTCTAGACAAATATGAAATTTGGCACAATTGCTTGGATTTGATGAATAAGTGTTTGCTTGATGTTCAATGGTTGTTGCTGTAGCTTTTGGATGTCTCTTTTATACCTTCTCATTGATTTCTAGCCGTTTGGGTGGTTGGGAACATAAATGGAGCCGTTGGAACCCTCTCTTACCACCATAAATGCACTTCTGCAGCTACCGGTATCGGTACGCGGGAATGGGTATCGGTACCTGTCTCAAAAAAGAAAGAGCCGTTGTGCACATTTAATACAGGGGTATCGATACGCGTGTAAGCGTATCGGTACGGGGTATCGAAACGGCAAGGGCCGTATCGATACTATTTTCTGAACTTAGCTCACTGTCCAACTCCGTATTGGTACGGGAGTTTGGCGTATCGATACGGGTCAACAAACTTTTAAAGTTTGGTTACCAACCAACTGACACCAACGGTCATATTTTTTAAACCGACTTATATTAAAAAATTACAAAGCCCGTATCGATACGGGGGTTAGCTGTATCGGTACCGTATTCAAACTCTTTGAATTTTAACATAGGGCCGTATCGATACGAGGGTTTAGGGTATCGATACAGATGTCGACAGTGACCAAGTTTGGCGAAAAGGTATCGATATGCTAGGTGCTGTATCGATACGCCTGGACGTTTTTGGATGGTTTTGCCTTGGAACACTTAGAAAATATTTTGAGTTTGAGTTTTATAAATCAGTTTCAAAGTGTTGGTGTTTTAAAAACTTATTAAGGGACTTAAAAACTAATTTTAAGTTTTACAAAATAATCCTCAATGATTTAATTATATCAAATCAAACATAGGTTTTACAATCTCCCCCTTTTTGATATAACAAAACTAAAACTTAAAATTTTTGAGAAATCTTCATAAAGAACTCCCCTTAATATAAGCTTGGTAACCTCTGAATTTAAATCAAAATATTTTAAAGTGTGAGCTAGTTTCTTCTCCCCCTTTTTGTTAGATCAAAAAATCTTTGAGACAATTAAGTGCAGAAAGAATTCAAGGTATAATAAGCAACATAGATATTATTCATTAAAGCAACATACTTAAAATCCAAACAAAGACAAAATAAAAATCAAAGCATAGGTTTTAATCCTAAGACAAACTTAATCCTAAAAACATAAAGCATAGGTGCATAATAATATAAAGTCATAAATGATATGCATGACAAACAAGAGAAAAACGTCTAAGCATCGTCTTCGTCATCTTCATCCTCTTCATCATCATCTCCCAAAGGCTCATTGGTGCGCATACTATTACGCCACTCATCATGGAAAGCGGCAATGGAGATATTCAAGGAATTATGCCCACTTTCAAGAGATGTGAGGCGATTCTCAAAACCCATCATCCTCGTGTCAAAAGTAGTTTCCATGGATGTGAGACGAGTATTCATGTCCGTACGTAACCCGGTGAATTGCTCATTGAGATAGGTCATGAGAGCATCCATATTGGGTTGTTGGACTTGAGGAGCTTGAGGAGCTTGAGCTGCTTCATGCATTGCGGCAACTTCTGGTGGTAACTCGGCAAGGGAGTGCTCATCAATAGGATCGGTGAGAGGAGTTGCAATGTCATATGAGCAATCAATTTCCTTTTTAACAAAGAAATAGCTCAAAGTCGTACCGTATGTGAAGAAGGTGACATGAGGATAGGAACGATTTTGAACGAGGTAGACTATCTCCGCAAACATAAGTCGAGCTAAATTTGGTCGCTTGGCTTCACGGAAACACCGAATCCAAAAATCATCCACTTGACGGATGGTGGAATATTTTCCTCCAGAAGGGCGAAACCACCACGATACCATCAAATGTAGAATTCGGTCATGAGCATTAAGGGCGGTGACGGATCCACTAAGAACATGCCCTCCACGGTGCTCATCATCGAGGCCTTCATCTTCCAACTTAAAGACCTCACAAATAGACTCGCCATCAAGAGTTATTTTCTTTCCCATAAGATAAGAATTAATTGCAACAACCTCCCCATTTCGACTAACACATCTTGCATTAGCATAGAAAATCAAAACCAAGAGACGATAGAAAAAACCGGGAATAGAGAGAAAATGCATGAAATTCCAACGATGAAGCAAGGGGAGGTATTCAAACTTGAAACGCTCTGAATTGAGAAAAGGGATGGATATTACCCTTTCGGCACGGATCTTGTAATTCTCAAATTGACGAAAGTGATTGAGACCCGAATTGCTTCCAAAGGATTGCTCATAGATAGTTGAGTAGTTAGGACGAGCAATCACTCCAAGGTTGGAGGATTCACCGGCTTGATTAGCCCTTTGTCGCTTCCTCGATGGCTTTTTTGGTGCCATGATCTAAAAAAATTTAGCAAGGGAGATTTCTTCAATTTAAGTAAAAATCAAGGTAAAAAAAATAAAAGAAAATTTTAAGGAGAAAATTTTGAAAAGAAATTTTTAAAGGAAAAAATTTGAACAAAAACAAAGTTAAAAAAAATCAAAACAGAGAAAATAAAAGAAAGGTGATTACCTTGATAGAAACTTGAAGAATTGAAGAGAACTTGCACAAAGATGAGAAAGAGAGCACAAAGCCTTGCTTGATTTGAAAACTCTTTTAGGTTTGAGTTGAGGTGTGAAAAATATGAAGGAGGAAGTGCCTTTTTATAGGCAAAAATGGCTAGGGTTAATTAGGTTTTGAAGAGATTGAATTTAGGTAAAAGTTGAATACATTAAAAGCTTATTTATTGCCATCAGCGCAGTCGAGTATCGATACGCCTGATGGGGTATCGATACGGGGATAAAGATGTCTTTTTGCAAATATGACCGTTTGAGCAGTCGTATCGAAACGGATGGGTCCGTATCGAAACGACCCGTATCGATACGGGATTAATCGTATCGATACGCGTGAAGCGTAAAGAATTCTGGGAAACGAAATGAAGAACAGGTATCGATACGCTTATAACAGTATCGATACTGCATGCCCAGAAATGCATATTTGGTTCAAAGAACAACCAAAAGCTCAAACCTAACCTCTCCTATGAGTATGCAAATGATGTATGAGCAGTTCTAAGCATATTTTAACAGAATCATACTCCCCCTAACTATAGGCATGGAAGAAATTGGGAGTCTAAGCATACAAACATGGCATTTCACAAGATCAAGCATATTTAAGCATAGAAGAAGTCCAAAAAGGTCAAGATAGGCTAGCTAGACCTAACTCTCTCCTAAGGGACCAAAAGCGCTCTTTGTCTAAGGGTTTTGTAAAAATGTCCGCTAATTGATTCAAGGTGTCTACATACTCTATAACCACATCTTCCTTAAGGACATGATCTCTAATGAAATGATGCCTTATTTCTATGTGTTTGGTTCTAGAGTGTTGGATGGGATTTTTAGTTAAGCATATTGCACTAGTGTTGTCACATTTTAGGGGTATGGTTCCAACTTTAATACCATAATCTAAGAGTTGTTGCTTCATCCAAAGGACTTGAGCACAACAACTCCCTAAGGATATGTACTCGGCTTCGGTGGTAGATAAGGCTACACTATTTTGTTTCTTAGAGAACCAAGATATGAGCATACTACCTAAGAATTGGCAAGTTCCCGAAGTACTTTTCCTATCAATTTTACAACCCCCAAAATCCGCATCCGAGTAGGCATGTAGGTTGAAGGTAGAGTCTTTAGGATACCAAAGGCCTAAACAAGGAGTGTCTCTAAGGTATCTAAAGATTCTCTTAACAGCTATAAGGTGAGACTCTCTAGGACTAGCTTTAAACCTAGCACACAAGCAAACACTAAACAAGATATCCGGTCTACTTGCGGTAAGGTAAAGCAAAGATCCAATCATAGAACGATAAAGCTTAGAGTCAACACACTTACCTCCTTCATCTTTGTCAAGCTTTGTAGATGAGCTCATAGGAGTGGCTTGAGGCTTTGCATTCTCCAAGCCAAACTTCTTGAGCATATCCTTTATGTATTTTGCTTGATTGATGAAGGTGCCATCCTTCTTTTGCTTGATTTGGAGTCCCAAGAAGAATGAGAGCTCCCCCATCATGCTCATCTCAAATTCACCTTGCATTAACTTAGCAAACTCTTGACAATGACATTCATTAGTAGAACCAAATATAATATCATCAACATAAATTTGAACTACTAAGATGTCATTTTTATACATTTTTATAAAGAGTGTAGTGTCCACCTTACCTTTTTCAAATCCTTTTTCAATCAAAAAATTTGAAAGCCTTTCATACCAAGCTCTAGGAGCTTGTTTTAAACCATAAAGAGCTTTGGTAAGTTTGAAAACATGATTTGGAAATTTTGAATCTTCAAAACCCGGTGGTTGTTCCACATACACTTCTTCATTAATAAAACCATTTAAAAATGCGCTTTTAACATCCATTTGAAAAAGCTTGAAATTATGATAACATGCATATGCAAGCAACATCCTAATGGCTTCCATTCTAGCTACGGGTGCATAGGTTTCATCAAAATCTATTCCCTCTTCTTGAGTGTAACCTTGTGCAACAAGTCTAGCTTTATTTCTCACAATGTTACCACTCTCATCTAGTTTGTTCCTAAAGACCCATTTAGTTCCTATTGTAGATTGATTACTAGGCCTATCAACTAACGTCCATACATTACTTCTCTCAAATTGATTTAACTCTTCTTGCATAGCCATGATCCAAAAGTCATCTTTCAATGCTTCTTTTATATTTTTAGGCTCTATGCATGAGATAAATGCAACATGGTTCATTAATCTAAGAGAAGAACGAGTGGTTACCCCCTTGGATGGATCACCCAAGATTTCACCATCTTTGACATAGTTTAACTCCCTTGGGTAGCTCACTTCCTTTTCCTCAATAGCCAAGTCCTTCAAGGCTTCAAGAGGTGGTTCTTGTGTGTCTTCTTCTTTTGTTGGAATCTCATCCTTCTTTGAAGTTTGACCTCCATCAAAGGCATTTATGATTCCTACATCATCATCATCACAAGAATCCTTCCTAGGAAGGAGGTTATCATCGAATACAACATGAATAGATTCTTCTACTACTAAAGTTCTTTTGTTAAATACTCGATAGGCTTTAGAGGTTAAAGAGTAACCTATAAAAATGGCTTCATCACTTTTTGCATCAAATTTACCTAAGTTGTCTTTTCCATTATTTAAAACAAAACACTTGCACCCAAAAGGGTGAAAATAGCTAATGTTAGGCTTTTTAGATTTTAAAATCTCATAAGGTGTTTTCTTTAAAATTGGCCTAATCATTACTTGATTTACAATATAACAAGCGGTGTTTGTGGCTTCCGCCCAAAAATATTTAGGTAAATTGTTTTCACAAAGCATAGTTCTAGCCATT
The DNA here is from genome assembly GCA_958450335.1 of Hibiscus tridactylites. Classification (NCBI taxonomy): domain Eukaryota; kingdom Viridiplantae; phylum Streptophyta; class Magnoliopsida; order Malvales; family Malvaceae; genus Hibiscus; species Hibiscus tridactylites. The sequence goes on along the minus strand of OY288285.1, from coordinate 16,926,672 downwards.
TCTTGCAATGTTCTATTTTTCCTCTCAACTACCTCATTTTGTTGAGAAGTTCGAGGAGCCGAAAAATTATGGCTAATACCATTTTCATTCAAAAATTCTTCAAACCCTAAATTTTGAAACTCGGTTCCATGATCACTTCTAATGTGTGAAATTCTAAGTTCAAGATCATTTTGGGTTAATTTTGAAAATGTGATGAATTTTTCCAAAGCCTCATCTTTAGTACTTAAAAAGAGAACCCAAGTAAATCTAGAGAAATCATCAACTAACACAAATGCATAAGATTTACCACCCAAGCTCATAGTCCTAATTGGCCCAAATAAATCCATGTGAATTAATTGTAAGCATCTACTAGTAGAAACATCATTAATGGATTTAAAGGAAGACTTATGTTGTTTACCCTTTGAGCATGCATCACAAATTTTATCATTTGAAAATTTTATTTTGGGCAAACCTCTAACTAGATTTAGAGAGACTAGTTTTTCTAAAACACTTATGCTAGCATGTCCTAGCTTCCTATGCCACAACCATGCATCATTTTCATTTTGTGCAACTAAGCATGCATGAGATGTATGTATGTCATCTAAATGCACCATGTAGATGTTTCCTATGCGATGACCTATGAGCATAATATTATTAGATTTAATGTCAACAATTTTGCATCCATTTTTATCAAATAAAACATTAAATCCTTTATCACACAATTGACTTATGCTCAATAAATTGTGTTTAAGACCATCGACATATAAGACATTTTCAATGAGAATAGTAGAGTGATTACCTATGGAGCCAATACCTTTAATGTGGCCTTTGGAGTTGTCACCAAATGTCACTACTCCTCCACTTTTTGGCTTTAGATCCATGAATCTACTCTTGTCTCCGGTCATGTGCCTCGAGCATCCACTATCAAGGTACCATGAGTTTTGACTTTGTGCTTTGGCCTTGTAGCAATGCTCCCCCTACAAACAAAGATATTAAGCTTTTGTTTTTGGTACCCAAATCATTTTGGGTCCATGAGTGTTAGCTCCCAAAACCTTGGTTCCCTTAGGAATCCAAGATGACATAGCAATAATATTATTAGATTTTACAAGTTCCTTAGGAACCCATACACTTCTAATTCTTTTAGCTCTACTATGTCTAGGATAACTACCTTGTTTGTAGTAGTTAGCCTTTTTCGTAGGTTGGTGTGTTCTAGAGGATTCACCTATTTCATGCTTGACACTACCAACATTTTTCAAAGCCTTTTTGAGCTCATTTAGCTCACCCAACACCTTTTGGTGTTCACTATTACATTGAGATAAAAGATTATTAATATCAACATTTTCATCTTGAAAGAATTTTAGTTCATCTTTTAATCTTAATATCTTTTTCTCAAATTTTGAATTAGCTTGAGTGAGTGAGTCATTTTTCTCATTTAGTTCTAAAATGATCTTTTTATTCCTAATGACCGACTCTTTATATTTGTCAACTAATTCATCATAGACCTCTTGTAACTCATCATATGCATCATTTAATTCTTCAAAATCTAAAGTAGATGAGTTAGAGGTTACCATGGAGGAATCTTCCTCAAGTGCCATGAGGCAAAGGTTAGCCACTTCTTGTTCGTCATCCTCCGATGACTCCTCATTACTCCAAGTAGCAAGCTTGGCTTTGAGCTTCTTCTTCTTCTCAAAGCCCTTCTTCTTGAGTTGAGGGCACTCCGAACGTATGTGGCCGGGTTGTTTGCACTCAAAACAAATGATAGGATCCCTTCCTTCTTCTTTGTTCTTGCTTTTGAAGTCCATCTTCCTTTGGATTTTTCTTCCCCAGTTGGACCTCATGAAACGTGAGAATCGTTTGGCTATCATAGCCAATTCTTCAAGTTCATCCTCCTCACTAGATGAGCTCTCATCATGTTGTGAAGCTTTAGCCTTGAGAGCTATTCCCATCTTGTTCTTCTTCTTAACCTCAAGCTTCTCTACCCTTTTCTCTTCTTTCTTCTTCTCATCTTCCCTTCCTTGTTTCATGATCTCATGAGTAAGGAGAGAACCCACAAGCTCATCAAGCTTCAAAGTTTTCAAATTCTTTGCTTCGATGATAGCAGTTCTCTTCCCATCCCAAGACTCATGAAGTGAATAGAGTAGCTTTCGGACAAGCTTGTCTTCCGGTATGATCTCTCCATAGCCCTTTAGACCGTTGACAATTGTGGAGAATCGATCAAATATCTTTGACACCGTCTCATCGGGCTCCATCTTGAAGTTTTCATAACTAAGATTGAGAAGTCCAATCTTAGTTTCTTTGACATCATTGGTGCCTTCATAAGTAGTCTCAAGAGTGTCCCACACTTCTTTGGCACTTTCGATGGATGAGACCTTTGAGTAGATGTCCGGACCGAAAGCACAAAAAAGCATGTGGAAAGCTTTATCGTTGACTTGAATCTTCTTCCTCTCCTCTTCACTCATTTCGGCTTTCTTCTTCAACACCATCTTGCCTTCACCATCTTGCTTCAATGGAATGTATGGCCCATCCTCAATGACATCCCACACAAGATAGTCACTTGACTTGATGAATAGCCTCATTTTATTCTTCCAAAAAGAATAGTTGTCACCATTGAAGAAAGGAGGCTTGGTGGTTGATTGTGACTCGTACATACCGGAACCGGAGGTTGAAGCCATCTCTTGATATTTGGATGATCACACTCTTCCAAGGATCTCCTCTTGTGGTTGTTAATCCTCAAAGAGTTAAGCTCTGATACCAATTGTTGAGTGGATCGAAAGATCGATATTTACCAAGAGGGGGGTGAATTGGAAATTTAAAGGTTTGTGGTGGAAATTGGCAAATTAAAATTGATGGACAAGAGATTTAGAGTGGTTCAAGTTCCAAATGAACTCTACATCCACTACTTAGTCTCACTAAGGATTTGCAACAATTTCACTAAATTGATCTTCCCCTTTTCTAGGACAAGGAGGCAACCCTTTACAATTTCGGTTGAGTTTTCTACCCAAAAATCAACCCAACCCTCACATAAGAGAACAAAGAAATTTTTAGGCTAATAAGGTATCTCTCAATACAAATGATAGCCCCAATACAAGCACTCAACCCAATTTTACAAAGTATGAATGAAGAACACAAATTGGGATTTCTAGACAAATATGAAATTTGGCACAATTGCTTGGATTTGATGAATAAGTGTTTGCTTGATGTTCAATGGTTGTTGATGTAGCTTTTGGATGTCTCTTTTATACCTTCTCATTGATTTCTAGCCGTTTGGGTGGTTGGGAACATAAATGGAGCCGTTGGAACCCTCTCTTACCACCATAAATGCACTTCTGCAGCTACCGGTATCGGTACGCGGGAATGGGTATCGGTACTTGTCTCAAAAAAAAGAGCCGTTGTGCACATTTAATATAGGGGTATCGATACGCGTGTAAGCGTATCGGTACGGGGTATCGAAACGGCAAGGGTCGTATCGATAGTATTTTCTGAACTTAGCTCGCTGTCCAACTCCGTATCGGTACGGGAGTTTGGCGTATCGATACGGGTTAACAAACTTTTAAAGTTTGGTTACCAACCAACTGACACCAACGGTCATATTTTTTAAACCGACTTATATTAAAAAATTACAAAGCCCGTATCGATACGGGGGTTAGCCGTATCGGTACCGTATTCAAACTCTTTGAATTTTAACACAGGGCCGTATCGATACGAGGGTTTAGGGTATCGATACAGATGTCGACAGTGACCAAGTTTGGCGAAAAGGTATCGATACGCTAGGTGCTGTATCGATACGCCTGGACGTTTTTGGATGGTTTTGCCTTGGAACACTTAGAAAATATTTTGAGTTTGAGTTTTATAAATCAGTTTCAAAGTGTTGGTGTTTTAAAAACTTATTAAGGGACTTAAAAACTAATTTTAAGTTTTACAAAATAATCCTCAATGATTTAATTATATCAAAATCAAACATAGGTTTTACACTCTACCTTCAACCTTCATGCTTACTCGGATGCGGATTATGGGGGTTGCAAAATCGATAGGAAAAGTACTTTGGGAACTTGTCAATTCTTAGGTAGTATGCTCATATCTTGGTTCTCTAAGAAACAAAATAGTGTAGCCTTATCTACCACCGAAGTCGAGTACATATCCTTAGGGAGTTGTTGTGCTCAAGTCCTTTGGATGAAGCAACAACTCTTAGATTATGGAATTAAAGTTGAAACCATACCCCTAAAATGTGACAACACTAGTGCAATATGTTTAACTAAAAATCCCATCCAACACTCTAGAACCAAACACATAGAAATAAGGCATCATTTCATTAGAGATCATGTCCTTAAGGAAGAAGTGGTTATAGAGTATGTAGACACCTTAAATCAATTAGAGGACATATTTACAAAACCCTTAGACAAAGAGCGTTTTTGGTCCCTTAGGAGAGAGTTAGGTCTAGCTAGCCTATCTTGACCTTTTAGGACCTCTTTTGTGTTTAAATTTGCTTGATCTTGTGAAATGTCATGTTAATGTATTTAGACTCCTAATTTCATCCATGCTTATAGTTAGGGGGAGTATGTTTATGTTTGAATATGTTTTGCCTGCTCATTCAGACATTTATGCATGTTAGGCCTAAGAAAATATCATTTTTCTGCACTTTTAGAGCCTCTTCTGCACTTCCAGGCCCAGGTGTATCGAAACGGGTGACCCTATTTCGATACGGATACCTTAAATCCAGTTCTGAGAGAAGGTCATTTCGAAACGCCTCCAAAGTGTTTCGAAACGTTTTGGCTACTACCAAGGGGTGTATCGAAACGTGTTTCGATACGGGTCAACAGGGCTTCGATACGGTCAACACCGTATCGAAACGGTCAGCTGACGGTCTCAAAATGGTCAAACTCTAGTCGTCTCGTTTCGAAACGGTCCTGACCGTTTCGAAACGGCATCGCGGATAGCTTTATTTAGGGCTTTTAATGTTAAAATTCTACTTTGACTCAAACTCTTAAAAAAACCCTAAAACCCTAAACCGCCTCCCTCTCTATAAATACCCTCTCAAACTCTTTGTTTTTCACAAAATTGTGAGGGGTTTTACTCTTAAACTCAAGTCTAAGCAAGTTTCATCAACATCGTGCAAGGATTTTCATCGAATCATCCAAAATCCCTAACTAAGGTATTTTTCCCTTTTTTATTTTTCTTTCAATTTATGTTCGAATCTTAGGTTAGAAAATTTTATTTTTGTATAAATTATATGTTTTCTTTTGTGGGTTTTCCATATCTTGTAAAAAAATTTCAAAATCTCAAAATTTTTTATTCGAATATAAAATTTTTCAGTCGTATTTTTCCTTTACTGTTTTTTTTTAATTTTTTTGTTTGTTTGTTTTAATTTTGTTTCAAAAACCTAAGTGGGATTTATTATTGGATTGATTTTAAATATCAATGCATACACTTAATTTTAAAACATACTAGCTTAATGTTTTTAGATGGCGGAACAAGCTAACAAAAAGCGTAAGGCCATTCAAACCGGTGATTCGAGCATTCGTCCGAATCTTGCTCTGCTTTTTCAGAAATCCCTTCGAACTAATGAGATGCGAGCCCGCTTCACTTATGTCAAGGATTTCGAAGTTCGTAGAGAACGTGTCATTGATCTTGATTTCCTCAATTCCGAGCGTTTCCTATTCCGTTACCTCGAGCGTTTGAGTGAGTGGAATCTTCCCTTTTTGTTGAGCATTCCGGATATTCGCTACAAACATATGGTACTCATCTTTTACTCTAATGCTCGTTTTATTCATGATGAGACCAAAACCGAGATTATAGGAATTGAATCTTTCATATTGGGTAAAAAGTTTGTTGTTGATATTGCTCTCTTGGAGTCAACTTTCAAACTTAAAAATGAAGGTCTTGAGGATGAACGTCACTTTGGCACTTTCACCGGTCCGGCACTTACTTTGGATGTGCACGATCGCTTTCTTCACTTGATGGTTTCATGGTTCTTTCGACCTTCCGGAGGTAAATACTCCCATATCCGTCAAGTTGATCATTTTTGGCTTGAATGTTTCCGTAGAGGTGAGAGCCCTAATGTGCCTAAGATTATTTTTGCCGAGATGGTCAATAATGTTAAGCTTATTGACACAAATGAGTTGAAATCTTTTACTTATGGCACAATCTTGAGCTACATCTTTAATGACCTTGGTATTGATTGTACTTACGACTCTCCGGAACCTCGTAAGTGCAAGCTTGGTGAGTCCTCTCTACGCAAATCCGGGTTTCGATATTTAAATGATGTTAGGGAAAGAGTTGATAGAGAAGCTCCTCCTCCTCCCGTTGCTCCTCAACCGCAAGTTCAAGTTGGAAACAATGAAGCCCTTACGGCTCTAATTACCGAGCGGTTCAATGCTTTGGATACTCGCATTGCATCGGGTTTTGATGCCATGGACAATCGCTTGAAGAATGTCGAGGATCGCCTTCATACTCTTGAGACTTCCCATTCAAACTTGGATTTGTCCTTCTCTACTCTCTATGGGCAATGGACGAAGTTTCACGTTCTCAAGTCAAGAGCGACGATGAGACTTCCGGTGATGATGACGAGGCTTAGGACTATCATATCATATCATAACATATTATTTATGCTTTTTAGGTTTAAAGATTGCATCTTTATGTTTTATTATGTTTTAAGGACCTATGCTTTTGATCTTTTGTTTGGGATTTTATTTTGAACTTAATGTTGGTTTATGTTTTGGATATTTTGATATTATGAATTAATATTATTGTTGCCTATTAATGCTTATTGGTACTAATCCTTTGTCTTCTCTATGAGCTTTCATTATTCTTTTTGATCTAACAAAAAGGGGGAGAAGAAATTTAAGAGCCACAAACTAAAATTCGTTTTAAATTTTTAAAAGGTTTTTTAAGTTTTACAACTTGGATTTCAAGTCACAAAATTTCTTTTAAACTTTAAAAACCCGTCTTAAATTAAGGGGGAGTTAGAATATTTTCAAAACTTTCAAAATTCTTAAAAATTCTAACTTTGGTTTTGTTATATCAAAAGGGGGGAGATTGTGAAACAAATATTTTAATTTTGATATAACTAAAAACCTAAGGACTAAATTGAAAATGTCAAAACAAATTTTTAAGTCCTCAAAACATCCCCATATAATTTTAAGATTATGCCAAAGTCAAAAACAAAGTTTGTCAAATATTTTTCTAAGTGTTTAAAGCCAAAACAGTGATTTTCAAGTCCCAGTTTCGAAACGGCCTAAGGCGTTTCGAAACGTTTTCATCACTGCCAACCCATGTTCCGAAACGTGTATCGAAACGGCTTTAGAACACTTGAACCCGTTTCGAAACGGTCTCATACGTTTCGAAACAGTTCTTCAATTTTGATTTGAAAAACTATAACGGTTGTTATATTACTTAACCTATTTTTCAAAGATAAATAGGGTGTTTCAAAACGGGCTAAGACTGTTTCAAAACGACCCTTGACAGTAGCAAACCCGTTTCGAAACGAGGCCAAGCGTTTCGAAACCGGTCTTCATTTTGAATTGAAAATATGACCATTGAAATTGTTTTTAACTGATTTTCTGAAACCGTTAGGGTGTTTCGAAACGGGCTAAGACTGTTTCGAAACGACCCTTGACAGTGGCAAAAGTGTTTCGAAACGGCTCTAAAGCGTTTTGAAACTGGTTCTTAAATGCACCCCAACGGCTCTTTCTATTTTAGTCCGTTCCAAAACAGGTACCCCGCGTTTCGAAACGGGTTGTTGCAGACTGCATTTATGGAGGTGAGATAACATCCCAACGGCTCTATTGATGAGTGCAACAACCACAACAGCTAGAAATCAATGAGAAGGTATAAAAGGGACCTCTAAAAGCTCCAGCAACAACTATTGATCCTAAAGCAAACATCCAAACATCAAATCCAAGCAATTGATCAAAAATCCCATTTTGTCTAGAAACCCCAATTGTAATTTTCATTCTTATCTTGTTCAATTGGGTTGAGTGCTTGTAATTGGGCTATCATTTGTATTGAGAGATACTCTATTAGCCAACAAACTCTTTGTTATCTTGTTGTGAGGATTGGGTTGATTTTTGGGTAGAAAAATCAACCTAAATTGTAAGGGTTGCCTCCTTAGCCTAGAAAAGGGGAAGAGCAATTAGTGGAATTGTTGCAAATCCTTAGTGAAGCTAAGGTAGTGGATGTAGAGTTCATTTGGAACTTGAACCACTCTAAAATCCCTTGTCTATTATTTTTAATTTGCAATTTCCACCACAAAACCTTTAAATTTCCAATTCACCCCCTCTTGGTTTATATCGATCTTTCGATCCACTCAACATCTTTACTATCAATGCCCTTAGTTATTGTGCTTAATTTTTTCCATTATTTACATATGTTGTTAATGCATTGAGAGCAATGTATGGCTTGAGTTTGGAGGTGTAGGTTATGCTGCCGAGAGGCACTGTTCTACCGCGACATATTAAAATCATTGTTATGTAGTTCTGTTTCTTATTGTCCAATTTTTTTATTGCACAATTGTCTTAGCCGAATGAAGCTTATGCATCGACAACGCTCTTCGTCAATTGCCTTAGTTTAATTTAATTGAATTTTCTATCTTGGCAATAGATATCTCTCTTCTTACCATAACTCTGAATTGTTTATAACTTTTAATTTTAGGATGTTTAAGGAAGATAACTTAGGATCATACTATAAGATTAGAACTTTAAAACACCTTTGTGACTTGTATGATTTAAGGATTTCTAGTACACTTAGGACATAGACTTGCTTAGAAAGAAAATTTTGGGTAAAAAGTTAGAGGTGCCTAACAGTGGCTCTAGCTTAAGGAAGCCCTAGAGGTGCCCGAAATTGACTCTAGGCTAATCACTAGAGGTGCCCGAAACTGGCTCTAGTAGGTTAGAATGCTTATAAAAAAGAAGAAAAAACACAAGTTAAGTAGTTTAATTCTTAAGTGTTTACTTAGAACCCGGATAATCATCTTGTTCACAATGCATGCACAGACTCACAAATCTTATAGTTTGATTCTAGGGAATTCTTAAGGCATCCAAAGACTTAAGGGCTGAGCATTCTTTTCTATGGTTTGGAGAGAATAAGGAAAAATAAGACCAAGGAGGATTTTCAATGGGATTAAGGTTTGGCAATTGATGGTTTGCATTGCTTGAGGACAAGCAATAGTTCGAGTTTGGGGGTGTGATAAGTGCCCAAAAGTCCTATATTTCTATCCCCTTTTCATGGCAATTATGGCTTAACCTACACTCATACGAGTGGAATTATGGCCTTATATGCATTATTTACACTACATTTACCTTTGATCTTGATATTTGATTTATTTAAGGGTAAACTACACAGATGACCACTAAACTATAGGTTTGGTGTCAAAATGACCACTATATTATTTTTTACCGCAAATGCACCACACAACTATTTAAATGGTTCCATTTTATCCACACGCCGTTAAAAAAAGCGAAAAAAGTTAACGGAACTATTAAAAAATTGGTATAATGACACATTTGATCCTCTATATTTATACAATATATCAATTTAGTCCTAATTTTAATATAATAAACTAAATTAATTATTCAATAAGATTGTGACATGTGTCACCCTGATTGGAGTAGGAAAAATAAAAACCAAGGAACTGCCCTTGGTAGGAATCGAACTTGGGACCTTAGGGGTGTAACACGCGAGTTTTCCACTGAGCAAGCATATGCTTATGATATACAATACTACTAATAATATATGTGCTATACATATGGAGAAAGAAAAAACTTAAATCTAGCTTTTGTCTCCTTAGCAATTAAGCGAGTAAAAACTTAACCACATGTAGGTTTCCAGAAACCAGTGAATATAACATCATCAAATTAAGGCCAAATTCAGATAGGAAACATATAAACCATAACCAATAAACAAAACAATTGTGTGAATTGAAATAAGTAAAGAATCAGAAAAGGGTAAATTTACACACAATTGGGGAAAATGCAAGGGAGAAACTTGGGATGATCATCATGATTGTCAGCAACAGCAGATTGTTTCCAGCCAAAATCACATTCACAAGTATAATAATGGAGTGTTCCATTTGAAGAAGGCTTGCACTTTCCCTTTCCACATTCCACTTCTTTACATACATCATCTGCAACAACAACAACAAATCATATAAATTCACGAGGAAAAACAAACACCCAAGTTAATAAAACACCCAGAGATTCCAACACAAATCAACCAGAAACAAAAGATTGAAAGAATGGGAAAAGGGAAAGTGGAAAACCGAAGATGGGTGGCAAAAAGGGGGATAAAAACTCGGTTTTGGCAATCTTGAGGTGCAGAGCAAGGAAGATGGAGAGGAAGGCAATGGAGTTCAGAGAAGCCATGAGTGGAAGTTTCAAGAAACAATAGTATTTGGCCGAGTTGGTGATGTGTTTTTGTTGAGTTTGGAGGAAGCTGGAAGAGACGAGGAGTTTGAAAAGCAGCGGAGGCGAGTTGGTGATTGTTTTTTCTTTCTCCATATTTATAACACATATATTATTATTAGTATTGTATATCACAAGTATATGCTTAGCTCAGTGGTAAACTTGCTCGCGTTACACCCCCAAGGTCCCAGGTTTGATTCTAACCAAGGGCAGTTCCTTGGTTTTCATTTTTCCTACTCCAATTAGGGTGACATGTGTCACCATCTTATTGAATAATTAATTTATTTTATTAGATTAAAATTAGGACTAAATTGATATATTGTATAAATATAGAGGACCAAATGTGTAATTATACCAATTTTTAACAGTTCCGTCAACTTTTTCGTTTTTTTAACGGCGTGTGGCTAAAATTGAACCATTTAAATAGTTGTGTGGTGCATTTACGGCAAAAAATAATACAATGATCATTTTGACACTAAACCCATAGTTCAGTGGTCATCTATGTAGTTTACCCTTCATTTAATGAAAATGTATTGTTTGATGCATGTTTGGCACTTTTGCAGATTTACCCATTGCCGGGGCAGGTGATACCGAGCGGGCAATGAAGAAAAGTAAGAATGAGGCAGAACCAACTAGTAACAGACCCTAATCGAGCCAAGCCACAACTGACAGCTTCTACCGAGGGAAGCTAATTTATGAAGAATGAAGCCTTGCGGAGCAGATCCAGTTCTAAACCAATGTCGAGATAGCAAAATGCCATGCCGCGGCAGTGTACTACTCAACTTGTCGGAGGGCAAAATAGGCAAAGTGGTAGTCGATTTGTAGAGCTTTAAATGTCAGATTTTTCTACATACTTTGCGTGACAGTTGAAGCTCAATAAGAGGATGAAAACATGGAATGAAGGATAAAGTTGGATTTTTGGCCAAAAGTGAATAATGTATTAAATTAAATAGATTCACATCTTTAATAAAGTTAAGTCCAAGTCCAACTTAACTTCCTCTCCAAGAAGGATTTTTGCCTACACCTTCTCCTATATAAAGAAGGCTTGCCACCACCATCAAGGGAATCGAGAGAGGAGAGACGGAGAGAGCTTAGCTTAGGATCTAGTTTTTATTATGTTTTAATTTCCTTTAGGGTTAGGATTAGTTTGTTTAGTAGTTGTGTGAAGACTATTGTATTTGTTTAAGTTCTTAATGCAATAAAGTTAATGTTTGCTTATTCTCGGCTTTAGTCATTCTTGCATACTTATCGGGAGAGAGTATTGTGAGGTTACCTATTTGTTCAATATCGGGAGAGTTGAACTCACGAAACGAATAAGCACGGTTTTCATCTCATGTGGTGTTAACTAACTCGACCTAGGGATAGGTTAAGAGTTTCAACGGCTAAAAAAGTGTTAGAATAGTTGGTGTTTGTCTTTGGTTCACGCCGGGAGGTATCATTGAAGTTCAGCCATTAACCAGTGTTCCAAGCTTAGGGATAAGGAGGAACCATCCAAGGACGCTTTGTCGAACCTTAACAGCATCTGCCCAAGAGCAAGGGATTGCCGCGGCAGGGACTCAACCATTGCGGCCGCGGAAAGGACTTAGGTTACTTCCACGACAGTTTTGTGTTGTTGCATTCAAGACAGAGACAAGTCGATAGAATTCCACACTACGACACACTCTGATCCGGCCCATTCTCTCAACTTGATTTTCTCTTTATTTTTATTTATGGCTTATTTTAGAATTAGTTTTTTAGTTTATTCAAAATAACCCAATTTACATGTGTTCTTTTCTTTTATTTTTTTACAGTGCGAGGAAGTGGGATCAAAAGGGTAGTCCAATCCATGTAGAGACGATACTCGATATACTCATCATTATATTACTTGAGACGCGTACACTTACACTATTGCAGGACACTTTTATGTGAGCATCATATTCGTAGGACCCTATGTTTGTATTGTAACTCTTATTTTGGATTTTAACTTATGCGTCGAATGCTTTTAAATTATGTATTTTAAATGGAGCTCTCATGTAACGTTTTAATTGGTTTATCAACTTTGAAATATTCAAACTTGATGTATTTTGTATAATGAATGTGTTTGGCTAAATCTAGCTGCAAAATTTTATAGAGTTGGGTTTGGGCTTAAGGCCCAATTTGTAACATCCGAGTTGGGGATGTTACAAGTTTAATAAAATTTAATAATTATTTTATAATTTTTAAATCTTTAATAATTAAAAAATGATTTTACTTAATTTAATGAAAATTTGAATGTTTTACCTTTATTTATTTTGTTAATTGAAGAAGCCATCAAACGAATAAACTAGTCAATCATCATGTGATCAATGTATCAATATTTTTTTGTTGAAAAAAATTAGTGTCCATGTTTGACAATTAGCGAATAGCTAATAGCTGATTGCATTAGTTGATTTGACTAGCAGATTGTATTAGCTGATTGTATAAAAGTGTTTGGTGAAATTAACTGATAGCTGATAGTTGTTTGATTATTTAAACAAATAAAATTACATATAAGGACATGACTATATTTGATACTTGTTTGAATAGTTTATGAGTTAACCATATTTTGTATATTTTTTAGATTATAAAAAATAATTTTTAACATAACATTACTTAGCATATTTGAATGATCTATATATCAATTTATTATTTATATAATTATTTTTAATATAATTTAATTAGTTATTAAATTTAAGTACAAATATAAAGATGTGAGAATAAAAAGAAAAAATACTAATTTACAAATGTCACAATGTAAATACGTGAGCGCGTGAAGAATTAAAATAGAAAAACTTAAATTTAGGTTATTATTTTTTATAATTATCAAGGGTAAAAGAGTCTTTATAACTCTAATGTTAAAACCTCTAATTTCAAAAGGCTCATATTAATAGATTTTTTAAAATTAGAGGTTTCTCCCCAATCCGCTATTCTAATATGTTATTTATTAAACATCTAAATTAGCAGATTTGACCAGTCAAAATTTTAATATTAGCTCGAACTTTTAATTTTGGCTCAAACTACTATTTACCAAACATGGCCAATGTATCAATCTATGAATTGGTACAACCTAATTGTTTGATAGATTTTCTTCTTCTTCTTCTTCTTCTTCTTCTTCTTCTTCTTCTTCTTCTTCTTCTTCTTCTTCTTCTTCTTCTTCTTCTTCTTCTTCTTCTTCTTCTTCTTCTTCTTCTTCTTCTTCTTCTTCTTGACTTGTATCATCTTATTATTTTTTAAGTTACAAGTATAGGTAAGTATAAATAATATACAGTCAAATAAGTATGATAAGAATTGATTATTGAAAAAGTTAAGACTTAAATCAAAACAAAACATAGACTATAAAATTATTTATAATATTTAAGTATAGTAAGATTCGAATTTGAGACATCAATATCGAACCAAAACATCATTGACATAAATTAGATTAAAACCAGACTTCTAGTAGCTCCTATTACCATCCCAAGAGGTTCATTATTAACTGCAAAACGTAATATTATTAACTTTAAAGAAAAGAAATGGAATTTTTATTTAATTTCAAACATATTCGGACATTGGGTAGATATTAAAAGTATAAAAACACGACTTTTATGTTGTCATTTGTTTAGCCAATTTTTGGGGGAATTTATTATAAAATATATTATATTAAAAATTAATATAACAGTATCACTATTTTTCTAAAAGTGTGAATCACTGAATATCAGCAGCTTGTTTATAAGTTCACAACACATTTACGTTTGATTGGATTAAAATTAAAATAAGAAGAAAAAAGAGAAACTTCTACTATTACATATAAAATACTATTTTTAAATATAATTAATATAAGGATAAATATCCTATACACAGGCGGTGGAAACTGAAAGTTTCCACAAGCGCCTTAGTTTTAGGGTATAGGGTGTTAGTTTAGGGTATAGAGTTTAGGGGTTTAAGTGTAGGGGTTTAGAATTTAGGGATAATTGTTTCAATTTAAAGTTTAGGGTTATAATTTAGGGTTTATAGGTTAGGGTTTAGTTTTTAGTGTAATAGAGTGAGGATTTAGGTTTTAACCTATAAACCCTAAATTATAACCCTAAACTTTAAATTGAAACAACTATCCCTAAATTCTAAACCCCTACACCTAAACCCCTAAACCATATACCCTAAACTAACACCCTATACCCTAAAACTAAGGCGCTTGTGGAAACTTTCAGTTTCCACCGCCAGTGTATAGGATATTAATCCTTAATATAAACTGTTATATATAAAATTTGAGATTAAATATATATAAGGTGTAATATATCAATATGCACTCAGCTTGTTAGAAAAAAAATTATTATATAAATAAGGCGCCGTAAAAGACTCATCATCGTCTATAATATATCATCTGTCATCAGTGGCTTTCTCTCTCTTTTTTAAGAAAAGGAAAAAGTAAAACCAAAATCTTCTTCGTTTTTCTCTTTCCTTGGAATTTTGTTCATCCCGTTCGTCTTCGATTCAGCAAACCACCTCTGTGGATTCCCCCCGCCGGGAGTAATCCAAGGTTTGAATTTTTGGTTCAATGATTGGGCGCTTGGCGATTTATAATTATTTTTTAAAGAAAAAATAGGTGGAAATTTCAGTTACCTAGAGCAATTGATAGAGGGGAGAGAGATAGATGGGGATTGCAAAGACTAAAGCGGTTTCTATTGATTTGATGCGATTGTGAGAACCTTCTGCTGCTCAGGTATTCTTAAACAGCTACTCTCTAGTTTTGTTTTTTCCCGTTTGGATTATAGTTAAATTTTCGTTTTTTTTCTTGTTTTTGAATCTGCGGATTTGATTAGTTAATGGAACATAGGATTATTATGTTTTTAGGAGATAATTTTATAACAATTAGAAAAAAAGGCCGTGTCACTATTTGAAGAAAATATGTTTGTTATGGAAAGGTATTTCATCAAATTAGTGAAAGTTGAACTGAAGTGGAGTTCTAACAATTTAGGTCTGCATTGTTGAAGTTGTAAAACTTAATGCTACTATGAGACTTTAGCTCTTCTCTGTTGATTTCCGAGGAAGTAGTTAATTGTAGCTGTGTAGGGTTATTACATGTATAGATTGTAAATGTTCTGGCTGCTATTACTGTTAAATTGAACAACATTGATTCACCTTTAGTTCTCAGCAATTGTGGTATCTGCTTCGGTACATCTTGTGTTAGTAATGGTGAATTTATGTGGTATTCGTGTTTGAGATCAGTTTGTTGGTTTGTCACAGTGGGTTCAATCCCCCTAAGCTTTAGTGTGGCAATTAAGTACTAGAAATTCAGGCTTGTTGCATGTTGGATAGTGGGCACAAAATTAATTTAACAATTTTTTTACTGAAGAAGAGGTGGGTGGCTCAGAAATTCGTTTACATTTTCAGGAACAATTGATTTACCTGTCTCTTTTTTGGTCTTCGTCTGTACTGGTATGTGAACTTGTATATGTATTTTACACATGCAAGACACTTCAGCTGCATCTTTTTCTTTATCAATTTGCATAGGTCTTGAAAAATGTAATTTTTTTTCATGTTTATTTGATTGACTACTTCCTATTCTTCTGAAGTAGGGAATATGCAATAGTTTTTATCAGTGTAACTCCATTTGTTTATCATATTTAACAACTTAAGGTGTTTGGGTTCTGTAATTTGGCTGGATATCACAATGATTTAATGTGAATGGAATGTGCTATCCAAAAGAAAAGAATTCACGGCTTTTTTCACCTTTTGTTCTTCCCAGTATCTGATCAGTGATCACCCATTAATGGTAGATCAAGATTAAATTTAATTAGTTCCTGGAAACATCATTGGTTTATACTTTTGTTAAGGTATGCTCTTCAGTGTTTTCTTATCCTCCAAAAAACATTTTACTGAACATTAACAGTACTTTTGGATTATGATTCTTTTACTTGTTTGTTGCCTCTGCTTTTTCTAGTACTTTTTTATTATTAAATACTCCATTATTGTCTCCGGCATGCTGGTGGTGCTTAAATAATACGTTTCACATACATGTGATGCTTGATTATTTGTTGAGAATTATTTGATAAGAAGTGCTAAGAAGTTTTCATATTAAGAAAATTTTAAGTATAAACTCTTGCCAACATCTACTTTTGGTGGAGCATGGTTAACACTATTGGCTTTTGAATTAGAATTGTGAGAACTCAACAGGAAAGTTGTAAGCATGATTTTTTGGTCCTTTTTTTCTGGATAAATATTTGCTAATAAGAAATTGCTGCTTAAAGTTTCTCAAATTTGAAAACTCCTTCCTAGATTTTATTTTTACATGTAATCTTGCATCCTATTCGTTTTCATTACAGCAAATAACATTATAGGGGGTATACATATTGTCTTATATAACAACATACATGTACATTTCTTGCAAAGTTCCTTCCCTTTTTCTTAAAAAGTAACAAGTACTATTTGTCCCTCTTTTAATGTATTTATCCAAAAATAAAAATTGTTGTTAATGCATTCCAGAATCTTCCATCCTTGGTCGGTGGCCTATCTTTGCTACTGTGCTGAGTTCCACCTTCAACAATGCCTTCTCTTCAATTGTTGCAGCTAACCGAGTATGGCAAAAATCTTCTGGCTTCTAGGAGGTATTTATGTATTCTTTGGTTATATTCAGTGTAAATAATTATATTGAAAATTCTATATCTTAATTGAGTGAATTTATTTTTCGTACAAATGATAAAATAGTTGGTGCTTTTTTTGAACTGGTTTGTTAATGATGATGCTAACATTTTACGCTTATTCTAGGGAAAATATTACCTTGTATTTCTCTCTTTCTCTATATTTTTCTTAATACTTATTGATGAATGTGAATAACATAGAGAAAAGTGTCTTCATATCTTCTGTTTGTTTGGGGTTTCTTAGTATATACTGAAAGTGAGTGACCTCATGGGTAGAAGGCCTACACTTTACACATGTTAGATGCTTTAAAAATGTTGGAAGAATAATGTGACACATGGTCATTTTTTAATTTGCATGTTTTTGATTCTCTGTGATCTGTCTCATCTTGGGAACGATCATTGTATCAGGACATTCTCTATCAATTAGTAAAATTTTGTATGTTGTTTTTTCAACTGTCGTAAAAAAAAATCAGGCGGAGAATAATATAGAGAACGAAACTCATAATGTTCTGATTGTATGGGGTGATTTACCCATATAGGAACTGATCTTGAGTAAATGCCTTTATTATCAGGTTAATCATAAATAACCTTGCTTTCCCCACCCATGGTTACCCTTTTCTTCAAAGAATAAGTGATTTTATATGAGCTTAGGATGTAATTGCACATTCCCTTTATCATTTTGGTCTTTGTCTCAATTACCTTAGCCCAAAAGAAAAATGTTAACGAGGATTATCGTTCGAAGTTTTTAACTCACCTAACTATTTGGAATGAACATACTTTTAAGAGTTAGGAGACAAAAGAAGACATCTGGGAAATGTTTAGTGTAGGAAAACCCTACTGGTTGTGGGTATTCTTTTGTAAAAGATGATGTTGGAGAACATACCATCTTATTATCAGGACTGGTGATTTATGCGAGGTCGTATGATGTCTTACTAAAGTTGAACTAATTGATATGTTATGTGGCATGATATTATTCCTCTACTCACTTGCCTAGTGGTGCTATGTTGGATGTTCATGCTGTCGTATTCATGTTACAGTGCTCAAGTCACATAACCTTTGTGTTCTCACCTCCCCATATGACTGTAGTATTTTACTGTTTTTTTTTTTTTTTTATGTTTTCACAGGAAAGCACTACTGCTTGCTTCTGGTATTGTGGTTGCCGGTGGAACTGCTGCTTATTTGCAATCAAGGTTTAGCAATAAAAAAGTTGATTCATATAGTCATTACAATGGGGTCCAAGAAAACAGAGACAATTCAGATAAAGTTACTAAAAAGAACAATAATGTAAAGGGAACTACACGAAAGAAAGGTGGATTGAAGTCCCTTCAGGTTTTAGCAGCAATTCTTCTATCTAAGATGGGCCAAATGGGTGCAAGAGATCTTTTGGCATTGGTGGGCATGGTGGTAAGCCTTTTTTAGTGTAATTCCAACGTACAAGGGCTTAATATTTTGCTTACTTCCTGTTTTTTTATCCTTTATATTTTATTTGTCACATCATATTGCAAATCACAAACATTATTAAGATAGGAAACTTGCAAACTCACTGACTATTAGGCCTCCAAAGATTGGGGTTATTTAGTGTTTTTCCGATGTTGTATCTTTAGCGTTGATATGCCACTTGACCTGGTGTTACGTGTACATATAACGTAACAACTCATAATGCTCATTTATTTCGGGTTAAATAGAATTCTGAATCACCAACAATATTATTGTATCCTCTCTCAACCAACCTTCGTTGCTGCTGCATCAGATGATGTCTCATGATAAAATTGTACTTAGCACCAACATTATATGCTCCAATCCAATAGTTTTGGCCACTAAGTTTATGGTCAGTAATTTTTGATGTCGTGGGAATAACATCAGAAATCTGTCTTTGTACTTGTGTTGTTACCTGGTGTCTAGATTTTGTTGTAACAAGTAAGAAATGATCTTTTCAGAAAAAAAGAACAAAGAAAAGAGGCTCAATAGGGTCATAGCACAAACAGAAAAGCTTAGAAAGAAAGAAACTCAGTAGGGTCTCACATGGAAAATAAAAGAAAGAGCTCTGGTACCATGTGATGAAGAAGAAAAGATTCTCTTCAATATCTTAAGCGGTACAAGGCATATTACACAAGCTATAGAATTAAATACGTCTAGAGAATCAAATGATTCTATGATTAAGTTTATATTTATTACACAAATAGAAACAAGGATAAGCCAAGGCATATGAGAAGGAAATTGGTTAAGGCAAAGAAGTTTATCTATATGCCTCATTATGGAAGCATTTGTGCAGACAGATGCATGCATGCCTATGGTTTTAGCTTGCGCTTCTCACGTGACATGCATCAGATATAGCAATTGGCTCAGAAAATATTTAAAAGGGTGATGGAAATTAAATTTACTTATAATGGGATGCTTTTGTAGCATGAACTTTATAGGGGGGTTTGTGCTCTTTTTAAGTAACATCTATTCTTAACCTTTTTGCAGGTGCTGAGAACTGCTTTGAGCAATAGATTGGCAAAAGTTCAGGGATTTCTATTCCGTGCTGCTTTTCTTCGGCGTGTTCCATCATTTTTCCGGCTAATATCCGAAAACATTTTATTGTGCTTTCTTCTGTCGACCATTCATTCTACTTCAAAATACATAACGGGTACCCTAAGCTTGAGGTTCAGAAAAATACTGACGAAACTCATCCATGCACATTACTTTGAGGTAGTTTTCTGCCTTTGATGTTGGCGTAATTTGTTTTTTTATTTTTTTAAAGTTTCTATCCTATGCTATTTCATTTTTTAATCTTGTTGGGTAAGGTATCTTTTCCATCTGACTTCATTAATCATGCTTTACTGTTCATCTGTGCTTGCTTAGGTGAACTATCTTGTTTGCACATATCTACTTTGCAGGTGGATTAAATGTTTTTGTTTAATATTTAATTGTCTTATATTCTTTTTATCTGATATTTTTCATCTTCTCTTTTAAAATGTGCGCAATAACTTTAACCAAAAGCCTTGTGGAACAAAAGTTTTAATCCTTAGACTTAAAATTTGTCAAGTCCAGAATCTTATAAAATTTTCTTTCATGGAACCAAGTATATTTTCTTATGACTGCTGGACATTTTGAGTATTCTGTTCTAATCCTGAATCCCGATATCTAGTCATTTGCGCTTTCCTCCAAATACTTTTTCCCAAATCCATTTTTGCTTCAAACTGCAACCAGACTGTCCATCTAATATATAAATTGTAAATACAATCTTCATTTCTAATGATGCTGCTTTACTTTTGTTTCTTCTCTCATGAAGTAAGTACTCATCTATTAGATTTACATGCATAATAAGATTTTTTTAATTACTAAGTTCTATTTGATCATTTCCTGACAAAAAATTTGATTTCAGAACATGGCATATTACAAAATATCACACGTTGATGGACGGATTAGGAATCCTGAACAACGGATTGCAAGTGATGTGCCAAGATTCTGTTCAGAGTTGAGTGAGCTTGTACAGGATGATCTGACAGCAGTTACTGATGGCCTGCTTTATACTTGGCGTCTTTGTTCTTATGCTAGCCCGAAATACATATTCTGGATTTTGGTAATTTTTTGTCCTATTCAATTGTATTGTCACTGGCTTACATAATTTTCTGGCACTGCTCTGCTAATGTAGCGATTGCCATATTGTTTAATTGTCAAATTAACACGTGTTATTGCTTTGCAGGCCTATGTTTTGGGAGCTGGAGCTGCAATAAGAAACTTCTCTCCTTCTTTTGGGAAGCTAATGTCCAAAGAACAACAGTTGGAAGGAGAATACAGACAACTTCATTCAAGGTTAAGGACTCATGCAGAGAGCATTGCATTTTATGGTGGAGAAAGTAGAGAAGAATCTCATATTCAACAGAAGTTTAAGACTCTTGTTAGGCACATGAGGGTTGTACTTCATGACCATTGGTGGTTTGGCATGATTCAGGACTTCTTATTGAAGTACCTTGGTGCTACTGTGGCTGTTGTTCTGATTATTGAGCCTTTCTTTGCTGGCCATCTTAAACCGGATACTTCAACATTGGGACGGGCAGAGATGTTGAGTAATTTAAGATACCACACCAGTGTTGTAATTTCACTATTTCAGGCCCTGGGAACCCTTTCTATAAGTTCTAGACGGCTAAATCGTCTCAGGTATTTCTTTGTTCTTTGCTGGCTTTGAGAGGTGTTAGCCGTAAAACGTATGGAGGAACATTAAACACTTCCTAAGCAACCTCTGAAATCTTATCAGACACATCCCTAAAATCCATAATGAATACAGTTGCTGATTGTTACCATGTTGAACTCTAGTGAGACAGAGATAGAGGAACATTAAGCACTTTCTAAGTAACCTTGGAAATCTTAAGCATCCTTAGAATTCATTGCACCCTTAGTATAATTGTTGATTATTACAACTTACCAGAAGTAAAACATGAGTGAGACAGATTTCTAATTAATCTAATAACTTAAGTTTTATTCTGATAATTGTTTCTCTTAATATCTTCCAGTGGCTATGCTGACCGTATTCATGAGCTAATGCTCATATCAAAAGAGTTAAGTGCTGATGATAAAAAGTCATCCCTGCAAAGTGCTGGAAGTAGGAATTACTTAACTGAAGCTAATTATGTTGAGTTTTCTGGCGTCAAGGTATTTGAGATGATATTTAACCATTTATGATTCTTAATATGCCCTGTCAATGTCTTTTTGTTCTAATGGTTGTAACCATCCAGGTTGTCACTCCAACCGGAAATGTTTTGGTGAAGGATCTCTTTCTACGGGTTGAATTGGGATCTAATCTTTTGATTACAGGTGCTTTTTCCCTCGAAAAAATGATTTGCATTTTTACTTTTAACGTCTTATGTTGCCATTTCCTCTTGTTTTAAACATGCTTCTATTGTGCTATTTTTCATCCATTTCTATTATTTTTGTGGAGGTATAATTAGCTTTTATTGGAAATGAGAGTTACCATAAACAAGTTGTAGATTTTGTTACATAGTGATGATTCACTTCAAGTTTTGGTTGGTTACAATGGGGCTTTTTGTTGGAGTTTTGTTCTTAATATTTTATGTTAACCAAAGACTGCCTTCCGGTAATGGTTCGACTTGATAAGGATCTTGCTTTGTAGCTATATTTCAGTACATATTTAATGACTAACTGGTGTAGAACATTGAATTTGTAATTGTCTTTTTTTAGAATCCTTCGCTTTAGCTTTTGAATAAAACCAAGAAAAATGTTCATATTTCTCTGACATTTATGATTCTTTTTAATTTCATTGTTCTCTGCTAAGACTCCAAAGCTATACTCTCTGTGAGGTACTTAGAAGATAAGGCAAGCTGAATAAGAGGACTAGAGATGGGTTTTGAGGGAGAAAGAAAAATATACTATATGTTCAACTCTCGTTGTATGAAAAGAAGCAGAGTTTCTCTGGAGAAGTATTCTTGTTCTTTGTTTTTTTGTTTATGCATGTGTATGTGTGTGCGCGCGTGTGTGTATTTGTGTGTGTTTATGTGCTTTGCGTGCCTGTGCTTTGTTTATGTACGAATACTTATTTATATATGTGGTGCCCTTTAAGTTCATCATTCTGAAAATTAACCTGCCTGTTCTTAATCCTGTTTCAAAGTTGGGGTGTGATTTTTTGGGCCTGTATAAATCTCTTGTTTTTTCTTTTCTGAAGGTCCAAATGGCAGTGGGAAGAGTTCCCTTTTTCGTGTTTTAGGCGGTCTTTGGCCACTCGTATCAGGCCATATTGTGAAACCTGGGGTTGGTTCTGATCTTAATAAGGAAATCTTCTATGTGCCACAAAGACCATACACAGCTTTTGGAACCCTTCGAGACCAGCTAATTTATCCTCTTACTGCGGATCAGGAGGTTGAACCTCTTACACATAGTGGAATGGTGGACCTGTTGAAAAATGTATGAGTTTGATCTCATAATAGTTTCTTGTTTTCTCTTAATTGTGTATTGATGCGTTCTCTTTCTTTTTGAGTTTTAAGGTTACCTTTAAAATAATTCTTCAATTTGTTGTTCCTTTAGGTTGACCTTGACTACCTGTTGGATCGTTATCCACCTGAGAAAGAGGTGAATTGGGGTGATGAACTCTCTCTTGGGGAGCAACAGAGATTGGGGATGGCTAGACTGTTCTACCATAAGCCTAAATTTGCTATTCTTGATGAATGCACTAGTGCTGTGACAACTGATATGGAGGAGCGATTCTGTGCTAAGGTTAGAGCAATGGGTACATCATGCATAACCATATCACATCGTCCAGCACTAATTGCATTTCATGATGTTGTTTTGTCCTTGGATGGGGAAGGAGGATGGAATGTTCATTACAAAAGGTACCAAGCTTAAAGTTGCAGGTATTGCTTCTATTACCAGTAGATATGGTGTATTAATCAAATTTTTACAAAACCTGCAGGGAGAATTCTTCAGTACAAAGTGAAGGTGAGATTGATTTGACTATAGTTTCTGAGACAGAGCGCCAAGCTGATGCAATTGCAGTTCAACGGGCATTCACTGCTGCTAAAAAGGTCTTAAAAATTCTGAAACTTGGTTTCTGTGTGCATGTGTATTAATCCATTTTATCTCACTGCAACATTTTGATTGAATTTTTCTAGGACTCTGCATTCTCAAGTCCAAGGACACTATCATATGTGCCAGAGGTGATAGCAGCATCGCCCTCTGTGAATCATGATGTTAAATTGCCTATTGTTCCTCAACTGCACAAGGTTCCAAGAGTACTGCCATTGAGAGTAGCTGCCATGTTTAAAGTATTGGTATGTTTTGCGCAAGCTTTCTTTATTCTCTTAAACTAGGCTCATAAACTTAAGAGGATGATTTTCCCATTGTTCTGCCCAAAGTAGGTGTCAGTAATTGACTTTGTGAAGTTCTAAATTTTACTGGAAAACTGAATGATTAGCTTCCCCAAAAATGTAGATTATTATGTCTTGATTGGTCACTAAGTAGGACATTTATGCAGTTGATATTGCTTATTCCTGAAGAGATTTTTCATTAGTTTTTTAGATCCCGGAAAATAATCTGTAGGAACAGTATATTTGATTAATTGACTTTTAGTATGGAGTTTGAATCCTTGGCAGATATGCTTAAAGTTATATCCTTGTGTTTTCTGAAAGTGCCATTGTGGATTAGCAAAGATGGTGTCAACCACATTTTACTACGTCTCTAATATACCTATGTAACCGTAACATAGCTGATACAAGTAGCTTAAATACTGTTGTATAACATTTGTTAAGAATACAGAGGATTATTATTTTTTAATATTTTACTTATCTTCAATATTTGAATTCGAGCAAACCTCATGCAAAGTCCTTAATGTAACTAATGAGCAAATGTTGTTTTTATCCACCAACATTAGTTTTTAATTCTTTATCTACAACCTTAAATTCTTGTATTTTAGGTGCCTACGGTATTTGACAAACAAGGGGCTCAACTACTTGCAGTTGCTTTTCTCGTTGTCTCGAGAACATGGATATCGGATCGGATTGCATCATTGAATGGTATTACAAATCTATTATTATACTATTTATTCCTTTTACTATCTGGGATATTGTTTTATTGATATTTTAAATCCATCAACTCCCAGGAACCACTGTGAAGTATGTATTGGAGCAGAATAAGGCTGCCTTTATCCGTTTAATTGGTACAAGTGTTCTTCAAAGTGGTGCATCTTCTTTCATTGCACCTTCCTTAAGGTAATTTTTCCTAAAGAGCACATATTGACCTCCATATGAAATGCATAAAGTAATAGAGGGAGATTCTAATTGAGAAAAGATCTACCAGTGTAATTATGTATTAAGTATATGCTTATATAATACTGTGTTACTTTACAATTATCTGCAATATAGGCATCATGTATGTATGATTTTATCTTCCTAACTACTGTAGATATTGTGTATATTAATGATTTGGTGCTAGTGTACTCCCAATCCCCAATAAAGACATTGATATCTTACTTGTATCTGTGATTGCTTTAGCTTGAATGTGAACCCCCAACTCCAGGGTCTATGTTTTTTAGGCCTAAAGATTCCCCCCCCCCCCCCCCCCTGAAGGTACTGAATTTGCTTTTTTCTGAACCATTCTATCCTACTGTGCTCCCCAAATAAACTTGTTAACAAAGGGTCTGACTTCTGAGATTTTCCTGAATAGTAGAGATTGCACCATGAACCAAAAAAGTTATAGCATTCATATTAGCGTGCTTCTACTCCTATAGTGTAAAAGGAATGCATTTTAGACCATCCATTTTGTGCTTTAGTATGTTTTTTGTTCTTTATGTGCACCAGTATGCGTGGCCTATTATATGCAGGGCTGCTTGTCTAATTTGTAGGCTTGTATTTGCCTGTAATTTGTGACTGTTAAATAATATATGCTTTTAGTGATACTCTATGTCATGGTTAGTTATTCTATTACATTCCCATTACTTCATATCAGACTGGTAGGTAAACTTCTAAGTGGGTCTTTGGGTCATATGAAGATAATGAATGTCAGTCTCGCATATGCAAATTTCATAGATCATGTCCAGAAATAGTTTCTTTTTTTTAATTATGTTGACGTTGTTAGTGCTTCGAAAGACTTTGATTAACTTTATTGGTGGTGGCATGAATTTTACTACATAAGTTTTATTCTCATTCCAAGCTTTTTTAACATCTAGTTCCATGCCTTATCAGTGAAAAATAGTTTTTAAAATAGCCTTTTTCTTGGTTTGCAGGCACTTGACAGCTAGGCTGGCCCTTGGATGGAGGATTAGGTTGACCCAGAATTTGCTTAAGAACTACTTAAGAAATAATGCATTTTACCAGGTAGTTTTATCAGCTGAGATACACTGATGCTTGTGTACTTGGTTGACATTGCACAATGTTTATAATTGTCTCTTCTATTACCAAGAATTCTGCAATGGTAAATTCACATCACATTCATCTTATTGTAGGTCTTTCACATGTCAAGCAAAGATATTGACGCGGATCAAAGATTAACTCATGATCTTGAAAAGTTAACAACTGATTTGTCAGGACTGGTTACTGGAATGGTAAAGCCATCTGTTGACATTTTGTGGTGAGTACATGTCGAAAAGCTGATCAAAAACTGATCTTTTTATTATATTTTGACTCTTAAATTGCTACTGATTTACAAACTAAATATATAGACTTATGCCTTAGCTAAGGAAACTCCTAACTAGGAAAGAAACTAATTCTAGTAAAGAAATACAATCGCTTATAAATAGGGATTCTAATAGATAACAAAATATTTACAGATCTTCTGAACTTTAGGAAACAATCTCCGACACTCCCCCTCAAGCTGGGGCATGGATGTCCTCCATCCTCAGCTTGCTTGTTAACTTCTGAAAATCCTTGCCAAGTAAACCCTTGGTGAGAATATCTGCAATTTGATTACCAGTAGTCACATAAGGAGTACAAATCAAACCACTGTCGAGTTTCTCTTTTATAAAATGTCTGTCCACTTCAACATGCTTTGTTCTGTCATGTTGAACTGGATTATGAGCAATATTGATTGCTGATTTGTTATCACAGTACAACATCATTGGTCCATTCCATTCTACTTTCAAATCTTCTAGAATGATCTTCAGCCATAGTAACTCACAGATTCCTAAAGCCATAGCTCGAAATTCAGCTTCTGCACTGGATCTAGCTACCACGTTCTGTTTTTTGCTTCTCCAAGTAACCAAATTTCCTCCAAAAAAGGTGCAGTAGCCTGAAGTTGATCTTCTGTCCATTCTAGAACCTGCATAGTCTGCATCTGTGTAGGCTTCCAGAGTCAGGTTTCCTCCTCTTCTAAACATGATTCCTTTACCTGGTGTACCTTTCAAGTATTGCAAGATTCGCATTACAGCTCTTAGGTGTGACTCCTTAGGATTGTGCATGAATTGGCTTACCACTCCAACAGCATATGCTATGTCTGGTCTGGTATGTGATAAATAAATAAGTCTTCCCACAAGTCTCTGAAATGAACCCCTATCAACTGCCATATCATCTTCATCTGAATCTCCAAGTTTGTGGTTAACTTCTATGGGCGTTTCTACTGGTTTACATCCAAGCTTTCCAGTTTCCTTTAAAAGATCCAGAGTATATTTTTGCTGTGATATAAAAATTCCCTGTTGTGAGTGTGCCACCTCAATACCCAGAAAATATTTTAATCTCCCAAGTTCCTTCACCTCAAACTCTTTTACAAGACACTTTTTCAGATTGATGATTCCTTCTGAATCATTACCTGTAACTATGATGTCGTCCACATAAACCAGTAGTATGGTTACTCCCCCTGAAGATGAATGCTTCACAAATAAGGTATGGTCACCTTGACTCTGTTTGAAACCCTGCCCTAACATTACCTTAGCAAATCTTCCAAACCAAGCTCTTGGGGACTGTTTTAATCCATATAGAGCCTTTTTTAACTTGCAAACTACCTGTCCAACAGTCGAATTAAACCCTGGTGGAACATCCATGTATACCTCTTCTTCGAGATCTCCATGCAAAAATGCATTTTTAATATCAAACTGCAGTAAATTCCATCCCTGGTTAGCTGCTAAGGAGAGTAGAACCCTCACTGTGTTCATCTTTGCAACAGGTGCAAATGTCTCCAGATAATCTATCCCATAGGTTTGCGAGTACCCCTTTGCCACCAACCTTGCTTTGTATCTTTCCAAGGAGCCATCTGATTTGTATTTTACAGTGTACACCCATCTACATCCCACTGTTTTTTTGTCTCCTGGCAGCTTTACTAAATCCCATGTCTTATTCTTTTCCAGTGCATCCATTTCCTCCTGCATAGCCTTTTTCCAATTCTCATTATCTAATGCCTCGGCTACTGTTTTAGGGATGACAATATTGTTTAAGCTAGTAAGAAAGGTTTTGTGATTTAGGGACAAATTATTATAGGTCATAAACAAATATGAAGGGTGTTTAGTGGTGCAGGTTCTTTTTCCCTTTCTAATAGCAATAGGAAATTCAAACTCAGAATTAGAATTCATATCATTATGATCAGGATCAGTTTCAGAATGTACCTCAAAATTTATGGGAATGGGAGCAAGAGCAGGAGCAGGAGATGATTGAGTCTGCATAGGTATCTTCCTTCTCGAATATGTCTTTAGAGGACCAGCAGTTTCTTGAACATTGGGCTGAGAAATATTTCTGTTTGGTTGAGGAGTTTGAGGACTATTGGGTTCTGTTTGTAAGGACTATGAAGGCGGCTGGATTTTTGTAGAATGAGAAGGCTGGATTTCTGCAAAATGAGAAGGCTGGATTTTTGCAGAATGAGAAGGAGGTAGATCAATGAGGGACAAAGGTTGCTGAAGTAAAAACAGATCTGCATCCTTATCTTCCCTAAAAGACATCTCCCCCTGAAGATAAGGAGCAGTGAAGTAACTCTCTCTTTCAACAAAAGTAACATCAGCAGTGACATAGACCTTTCTAGTAGGTGGATGATAGCATTTGTAGCCTTTTTGAGTAGAGGAATACCCAAGAAAAATGCACTTTACTGCCCTAGGATCAAGCTTACCTCGGTTTGGAGAATGAAGATGAACAAAGGCAACACACCCAAACACTCTTGGCTGAAGGTTAAGAGATAGGTTTAAATGTGGGAAAAATTTTGTAAGGGTTTGAATAGGACTTTGGGATCCAAGGACTTTAGTGGGTAGTCTGTTCATCATAAATGTAGCTGTTAAGACAGCTTCCCCCCAGTATTTTTTTGGGACATTATTCTGAAATAAAAGGGCTCTGGTTATAGCAAGAATATGTCCATTCTTCCTTTCTGAAATTCCATTCTGCTGGGGAGTGTTTACACATGATGATTCATGTAAAATACCTTTTTCTAAGAGAAAAGGAGACAAGATTTGATTAAAATAATCCTTGGCATTATCTGATCTAATTCTTTTAATCTCGGCTCCAAACTGGGTTTTTATCATGGTGTAAAAGTTTTGAAAGGTCGATGCAACATCAGATTTCTGTTTTAACAAATAAATCCAAGTAACCCTAGTGTGATCATCTATAAAAGATACAAACCACCTTGCCCTAGTTATGTTAGGAACAGAAGAAGGTCCCCATACATCACTATGAATAAGACTAAAAGGAATATTGGTTCTATTATTACTTGCTGGAAAAGAGGAGCGTTTGTGTTTAGCAAGTTCACACACATCACAATGTAATTCCTCAACATCTAAGGTTTTACATAAAGAAGGAAACATAGTCTTTAGAAGTTTAAAAGGTGGATGACCAAGGCGAAGATGCTGGAGCCAGATTTGGTCTTTATTATTTGTAGAATTAGATAAAAAAGATGAGGGTGGAGTGTTCAAGATTCTAACTTGTCCTCCAAGATTCTCAAGATAATAGAGTCCATTGATCTCCTTAGCACGCCCAATCATCTTCTTCGTTTCCTGCTCCTGGAAAAAACAGTGTGTAGAATGAAACAAAACACTGCAATTAATATCCCTGACAAGTTTTGGTATTGAGATAAGGCTGGTAAATAATTTTGGAACATGTAGAACTTTTCTAAGCAGAATTTTTTTACTAATGGCAACATCTCCTTCACCAGCAACTGTTATCATGGTACCATCAGCAACTGTAATTTTCCTATTGCTAGGGCATGGTGTATAATT
Source organism: Hibiscus tridactylites (assembly GCA_958450335.1). Taxonomy (NCBI): domain Eukaryota; kingdom Viridiplantae; phylum Streptophyta; class Magnoliopsida; order Malvales; family Malvaceae; genus Hibiscus; species Hibiscus tridactylites. The sequence goes on along the minus strand of OY288285.1, from coordinate 16,897,078 downwards.
GAGAAAGTTGAGAGGGGAATTGGTCATGTGATCAGTTGCTCCTGAGTCTATTACCCAGGAGGTTTGATTAGGTATGGAGGATTCCAAGGCATTAGAGTTTTGAGAAGAGGAAGAGGATATACCTGAGAAAATCAGATTACCTGTACCAGCAATTGATGATTTTCCTAAGGACTCCAGTAGAGTCTTCAACTTCTCTACTTCCTCTTGATTGAACTCTCCAGATTGTTCAGTGGATTCCTTGGTTACTTCTCTAGTTGCATGGGCTCTGCTCTGCCCCCTCGTTGATCCTTCCCTTTCTATGAAGTTTTTGTTTGTGGACTGTGGCTTCCCATGTAACTTCCAACACCTCTCTCTAGTGTGTCGAGGTTTTTTGCAATACGTACACCACATGGAATCTCGGTTCACTGCCCTTGTTGTTTCTGATTTTCTTTCAAAACTTTCCAAACGTGTTGGCTTTTCAGAAACTATTTGAGTCACTAGAGCCGAGCTTTCTACTTGATTATTTCCAATCATCATTACTTCTCTAAGGGAACGAGAAATCGAACAAATACTGTCTAACAAAACAGTTAAAGCCTAAAGAAAAAGAGGCTCCGATACCATGTCGAAAAGCTGATCAAAAACTGATCTTTTTATTATATTTCGACTCTTAAATTGCTACTGATTTACAAACTAAATATATAGACTTATGCCTTAGCTAAGGAAACTCCTAACTAGGAAAGAAACTAATTCTAGTAAAGAAATACAATCGCTTATAAATAGGGATTCTAATAGATAACAAAATATTTACAGATCTTCTGAACTTTAGGAAACAATCTCCGACAGTACATTATCTTGATTTTATTTGGTCCGTCATAGTATTTGTTTTCTGTATAATCTTGATTCTTGGCTTTGGAAGCATATGTCCCTTTCCTCTCTCATTTCTCTTTCTAAGAAAAATTCTTAACCAATGTTGCAAATTTTAGGTTCACCTGGAGAATGCAGCTGTTAACTGGGAGAAGGGGTGTTGCCATTTTATATGCATATATGTTACTTGGTCTGGGTTTTCTAAGGACTGTTACTCCTGATTTTGGTGATTTGACAAGTCGAGAACAACAGCTTGAGGGGACCTTTAGGTAATTCTAGAATCCATGTTACTTATACTAAGAATGCTAGACGTCCTTACACATAGAAATACTTGCATAAACATGTACGTGCAAAGTGCCAATCTAAACTGGTTTGGTAGTTTAATAAGAGAAGCTCTAGAAGTTAGAACGTGAAGATACGAGGCAAGAATGTTATGTTTAAAAACTGCAAAGATCAGTATTTGTTTTGAGCAACCTTGCTTACATGACACATTGGGTTGCTTAGAACAATTAAAATCTCTAATATGAGAAAAAGTTATGTTGTTATTTCATTTTTACATTTATATTTTAACATTAAATTAATTATTTCTATGTGGGCAATAATTAGTTCGTGTTTTTCATGCTCTCACAATTCATTACTTGTTACGTTCTTAAAGCATTGACGGATATAAAAATATGAAAGACACATGTATCCACAATTATGTAATTTTATGGATATCTGGATGTCTCTGCTTATAACATTCTAACAACTTATACTATATTTTAATTAGGTTCATGCATGAAAGACTGCGCACTCATGCTGAATCTGTTGCTTTCTTTGGAGGCGGTGCTCGGGAAAAAGCAGTAAGATATTTAACTCATTCTTGTATATGATATATTTGAATGCCTACCATTGTTTCGGTCATCTTTATGCTGTTGTAGAAATTTCCTTGCGGGAAGTTAGCTGGTAACCGGTAGTTTAAATCTTTTTCAATAAGCTGGAAGTTTGGATACATCTTATGGTTATATTGCACTACCATAGTTTACAGTTAACATGCTAGACTGAAGCCCCCCCCCCCCCCCCCCCCCCCAAAAAAAAAAAAAAAAAAACTCTATTGTTCCTACATTTCAGAGGCAGATATTGTTTGATTGATGCCATCCCTCGCTTGTTATTATGTATAGAGGAATATTTACCATGAAATGATAGGAGTTCTGGAATATTTTATGGATCATGGTGTGCAGCTGATCATGCATTAAGCAACATTACTAGACTCCTGTTTCTCCAGAACTTCCATTCCCTGTCTCTAATTGTATGTTTCTTGTATTTAACAGATGGTCGACTCAAGATTTAAGGAGCTTCTTGATCACTCTTTGCTTCTTTTGAAGAAAAAATGGCTGTTTGGTATACTTGATGATTTTGTCACTAAACAGCTTCCGCATAATGTTACTTGGTTTTTGAGCTTATTATATGCCTTAGAGCACAAGGGGGACCGAGCCTTAGTTTCTACTCAAGGTTAGATATCTGACTCGACTTTGTAGTACTTTCTGGTTTTTCCATCTCTCTCTGAAAGTACTTAACTAATTTTTAGGTGAGCTGGCACATGCACTGAGGTTCCTGGCATCTGTTGTGTCTCAAAGCTTTTTAGCATTTGGTGACATCCTAGAACTGCATAGGAAGTTTCTGGAGCTATCTGGGAGCATCAACCGAATTTTTGAGCTTGAAGAGCTTCTCGATGCTGCTCAGTCTGGTATATTTAATTTACTCTATCCTAATGGTTGTTTATACCTTGCATTTCTTTTTCATGTGTGTTCTCATTATATTTGTTGAAACAATGGTATTAAAGGATTTTCGTCAAATCTCGTAGTTGTTAGCATTCTTTTGAGAGCCTTCCTTTTCAATCCTCAGATTCTGGGTGTAAAAAACTTCACAGAACTCAAATATCATATGTTTGAAGATAGAGGTTTTCTGTTGGTATCTTCAGGGAGCAATTCATAAGTTATAACAATATAACAGTTGGGTGCATGTGCATGTAAGCTGCTTACAGCATGACACTTCATACATTGTTCCTCAGGACATTTCAACAAAACCATAATACATTGATTTGTACAATTTGACGTACTTATGCTCATAATGTTTATCACTTGAGGAATTCTTTCCCGTGATGTATTTGCTTCTGTATGTCACATCTGTTTTTGCCTTCATAAATATTTTTGTTGATATCAGCCCCTGCTCAGTATCTATTTGATTAGGATCAACTTCTTTTCTTAGTCATCTTTGTTCAATTTATTACTTTAAAACTTACTTAGTTGCCTAAATGTTGAACATTAATCTAACAAGCTTCTCATCTAACCAGGGGATTTGAGCGCCAATAACTTGTTGCAGTCTCAGAGGACTGCTCTCTCCGCTAGAGATGTTATTTCATTTTCCGAGGTGGATATAATTACTCCTGCACAGAAGCTGTTGGCTAGGCAGTTGACATGTGATGTAGTACCAGGAAAAAGCCTGCTAGTTACTGGTTAGTATAGGAATTTTTTATTGTTTTCCTTGATAGGAGATATGTATCTGACTTGCCTTTAATCTCTTAAGGTCCGAATGGGAGTGGAAAAAGTTCTGTTTTCAGAGTACTTAGAGGTCTGTGGCCCATTGTGAGTGGAAAGCTTTATAAACCATCTCACCTGTTCGATGAAGATACTGCATCTGGTGGCATCTTCTATGTTCCTCAGCGACCATATACATGCTTGGGAACTTTAAGGGATCAAATCATATATCCTCTCTCTCGCGAGGAAGCAGAGCTGCGAGAATTGAAGTTGTATGGTCAAGGTAACCTACTTGCATAAGTTGCGTTGCTTTCCTTATCTTGTTTATTATTGAACGGTCATTTTGGTCCAATGATATAGCCATGAAAATTATAATTGCTTGTTTGCTGTACTTTGGTGGATGGGTTAAGTTGACTAGTTTTCTAGACTCTGAAAGTTACATTGTCAAGAAAGATTTGTATTCTGCGATGTTCAGGATTATATTCTCATTAAGCTCAGTAAAGACTGAGGTCTTTTTTTAAAAACAATTTCCATCCATTTACTATTTGGTCTTCCTCTCCCCTCCCAAAAAATAGTTAATGAAAACTACATTGGGTTTTCATGTTCCAAAAAAGAATCAAATTAGGGTAATTATTCTATACACATGCGGTGAAAACTAAAAGTTTCTACAAGCGTTTTAGTTTTAGGGTTTAGAGATTTAATTTATGGTGTATGGTTTAGGGGTTTAGAATTTAGAGACCATGATTATAATTTAGAGTTTAGGGGTTAGAATTTAGGGTTTATAGGTTAAACCCTAAACCCTAAAATTTAACCAATATCCCTAAATTCTAAACCCCATAAACCTAAACCCCTAAACTAAATCCCTAAAACCAAGGCACTTGTAAAAACTTTAAGTTTCCACCGCCAGTGTATTGGATTTAAATCCATAAAATTATTTGGAATTTTGGCATTTGCATTTTTTCTCTGGGGGCACGGACTGTAATTAGAGGTCAAAATGCTCAAATTTTGATCTAGGGGGTTCACATGAGATTGTATCTAGTCTATCTTCAATATTCATTAAGAATAAGACAACAAATTAAAGGTGTGGAAGAATGACAAATCATTTATTATGTGGTGTAAAAGTTTATTTCTTTAGCGGCTTATCTGGAAACAATGTACTGAAGTTGTCTGTGTTTTTGGAAATTGTGAACATGAAAAATTTTCAGGTAAAAACCCAGCTGATACCTCCGGCATTCTTGATGCACGTTTGAAAACCATTCTTGAAAATGTCCGATTGAATTATCTTTTAGAACGGGAGGAAGGTGGTTGGGATGCTAATCTCAATTGGGAAGACATCCTCTCACTCGGAGAACAGCAGAGATTAGGCATGGTGAGTTGTGCCAACTTTTGTGCCTTTTGGACAACAATATTTTACTATTTATCTCAGTCAGAATTATGTTCTTTTGATGACGAACTTTCTACTTTACCAGGCGAGGCTGTTCTTCCACAAGCCTAAATTCGGTATCCTTGATGAGTGCACAAAGTATGCAACTAATCACCTATGTATTTTGTTTAAAAACCAGTAACTAGATGTCTAATTAACCTGGGTATTCTTCCATTGCAGTGCCACGAGTGTCGATGTTGAGGAACAACTTTATAGACTAGCAAAAGATTTGGGTATTACTGTTGTTACCTCATCACAGGCAAGTAGTCTGATCCGAGAAACATTCAACCAGTTATTTTCAGAACAATTTTTATTTTTTAATTTGATGGATAATAAAACATTTATGATGCTCATCATGATTATTAACACGAACATTGCAACAAAATTAGTTCCGTCGAATTTAAACCGTTCCTTTTTTATCCACTGTGTTTCCTCAGCGGCCAGCTCTAATACCATTCCATGCTTTGGAGCTACGACTCGTTGATGGAGAGGGTAAGTGGGAACTTCGGTCAATCCAGCAATGAGTTTGGTGCAACAAGAAGCCTTCTGTTTGTGCTCTATATGATGGTATACACGAGAACGGGAGCGCGGGGGACAACTTGGAGTGTTTCACAGAATCCGTTCACATGATTATAGGGAAGGATAAACTGTTTATCATGCTCAGAAGAAGGGGCAAGTCAAAGGTGATGGTAGGTGTTGAGTGAGAATTATAATTTACCTTTTTCCTTAGAACAGAAAATTGGTAGTTAGGAATGATTAAACGAGAACAATGGAAGTATAATCTATGTAATGTAAGCATAAAGAAAATATCCATGTACAGGGTTTCCATTCCCTCGCTTATCCCTATTCTTTTATGGGATAAAAATCCACGGCCCTTCATGTTGTAAGAATTTGATGCCTTGCCTAACGAATAAAATCGAAGGTCCCTCGTGATTATGGTTTATGTCTACATGAATTTTCTTTTATTATATGAAATACTACTGGAAGGATGGAGTGGTAAAGTGAGTGTGCTTGGTAAGAAAAAATGATGGTTAATAATTCGAAATTCTTTTTGAGTTTATGAACTTCGTGTCAAAAAATTTATTTATTTTTTTTCAAAATTGAATTTTGTTCACTTCTGGTTGTTGTACGCATTGTTGGGTAAAAGTAACAAACCTTTGACTTGAAAAGTGTGGAAATGAACGAGGCATGTTTTCGTTTGTTGCATCACACCTTTTGACCGAAAGAGAAAAGGAGAGGAAATATAATGCAGAGAACAACACTAAAAAAGAAAGAAAATTAATGAGGAGATGACAACTTTGACACAAGCGAACCGCACAAGTTTATATTTATGCTTTCTTGATTCGAGTTTGCAAATAAAAAATTAAACACTAGCAAAACTATTTTTCTTTTACTTAATTTAGCATTATTGTTATGAGTGTTCGGTCGAGTTGAATTCAATAATTTTTTAATTATTCGAGTTGACATGTTATATTTTACAACTTATATTTTATTTGATTTCAATTCAAACGACTTTCTCTAATAATTTAAGAGAGAAAGAGAGAAAGAATTCTCAAAAAATTGAAGGACTCGACTCTAACTTATAAATCAATCCACTAGTTACTGAAAATTTTGAGTTATTCAAATTTTTATTTTGCAACTCAACCTTTATTTGAAAATTTTTCGAGTTGAGTTTATGAAATTTCGAGTTGAGTTAAGATGAATCAAGTTTTTTCACCTTGAGTCGTCAAAAAATTTAATTTTTTTAGGTCGAATTTTGCTCACCCCTAAAGCTATATTGACTTAAAAAGTCATGCCATCATTAGAGTATCTTAATAGGATTAAATTAAGTTTAAGACAAGTCACATATAATATTAAAATTTAGTAGAATGAGGTACTAGGTCCCTCAAATAAGAGTAGAAATTTGAATCCTGACATTGTGAATGAAACAAATTAGGTTGGAAAAATCGGTGCAGTATTGATCCGAATAGATCTAATCCGTGTAATCAACATGAATGCTATTTTTGGCTTGCAAACCCCCTTTTCTTTTCATTAATTGATACTAATAATAATCTAATGTCTTTCGTTGGTGACGTGTACCCCATGTCATACAACTAGAGCGATGGCCAATTGCTTAGGACAACTCTGTGCTATAGCCTATACATACGTCTAGTGGCATGGCAGTCGGGTGAGATGTCATTTTCAGCAATACCTACAAACTCCATCTTCGTTTTCTTTCAATTTCCATCTCATTGTCTCAACCAACTTTCCTGTTTTTTTCTTTTATAATCACAGCGGTAGAGCTGCAAACGATTAATATGGCGGCAAAGAGAAACAGTTGTGGTGTTTTGGGTGATAACAGAGCGTGGCATCTGTTGCGTTTAACATTGCTATGGGCTAGGAATGTTAAGGTCAAACTCAAAGGGCTTGGTGTTGGAAACAAACCCAAACTCAAACCCCCTGCTGCTCCTACTCATCACACCCCTTACTTTCAACGCCAGCTCTCTTTTGATCGGACCCCTGATTTCCATCTCAATAAGGATCGTCTTAGAAGCTCCATGGCCTTCCTTTTCCCTTGCGTGACTTCCAAGGCAGTCGAGTTCAATTACGGTGCGGAACCTAATAACTCTTACTTAACAGACAACGACGACGAAGAAGATAATGATGATGAATGTGGATGCAATGGATGTGAAAAGACGAGTCGAGTCGAGGAAGAAGGGATCGATTCCAGGGCGGAGAAGTTCATAGCCGAGTTCTATGGTGAAATAAGAGGTTTGAGGGTTGATTAAGATCAACTCAAAGAGTTGTTTACACTTGACGGTAAGTGTTCTGTTAGATTCAGCTTTCATTAATAAGATGACATTGGAAGTTAATGTTTCTCTGTCTAGTTAATTGCATTTGCTATTACATCGGTCTAAGTCGTATTACAAATGTACAAAACAACTCACAAAGCAAAACAGACCTTAAATCGGAGCATCAGTTCATGTGTTTGCGCTAATTTTATAGTATTGCAATCACTGATTAGGCGCAGAAACATGTAGAACTGACATCATGCAGTGATTTCAACGACCCTACCATTTGGCCTTGAATTTTATTTCCCAATGAAACCCTGAATCTGATGCATTCAGAGGCCACTTGAACCTGCTCATTAAGTTACCAATTTCTGTGCTTATTGGAACAAAAAGGGGTAAAAATAAATGGAGGGAGAGTGAAAGGAAAACCATCACTGAAAAGGGTCTCAGGGGATTGTTGAATGTGAGCTGTTGGCTATTGATCAACATGTTGCTGGTGTGTTAATTGAGAGAATGAGACTGAAGGGAACTTTTGATTATTTTCCATGATGATTCTTATTGCTAAGGCTGGTATTTTACAAAAATGGTAGTAGAATGTAAAAGATAAAATATTTACAAGAAAATCATTTAAAAACAAAAGAAAGATAAAAGATTAGGGTAAAGTTCACGAGGTAACTAAATTCTGGTCAATTATTCAATTCGATAACCAAACTTTCAATTGCTTCAATGTTACTATTAAACTTTTAGTTTTGCTTTAATTTTACCAATGACTCGTTATCATCCGTTAATCATTAAAATATTTTGTATAATAACACATTTAGTCCCCTACATATACACATTCAAACAATCCAGTCCTAATTCGAAAAAATAAATTTCACCTCCTTACCTCTTGCTTGCGAGAAAAAGATTAATTGTTCTCTCTGTCAAACTTCATTTTTAATACTCTCCATTAAACAACCTTTCTCTCATTCAAAACAATGTTCCTCCTTTTCTTTACTCTACTTGTCTACTCTAAAAACCCTTCAAATCTTAAATTTCTTTTATTCTGGCTCTTCCAACCATGGAAGCTTTTAGCTTGCTCAAGTATTGGCGAGGAGGTGGTACTAATGTTTGTGTTAATTCACGCTCCACCGCCACTTGCACTGCTACGATCATGACAGCCGCCACCACTTAATTTGGCACTGGACGTGAATGACAATGATGATATCGATGATGGCCATTTCTTTGACTTGCAGTCGATTAAACATAGGAAAACGAAGCTATTGTTGAAGATGAAGGAAGTTAGGATTCAAACGACGACGTTGATACAAATTCTGATGGTGGCTGCTCCGGTAGTGTAGTAGAAAATACCGAGCAAAGCAAATAATTTTTTAGTATTGCATGTCCCCTCCAAATATTTTTGCAATGCACATATTTTACATGTTTACTGGTATGCTAAAATATATTTTCAGTTCATTACTTTTGAAACATTATTACAGTCACTTAGTGTGCATTAATAGAAAAAGAAAACACAAATATTTTATTGTTACAAGCCACCATCATCTCCCCTGAAACCTGCATCTCTCTCAACTTCTTTACATCTTCTGCAATATATTTTTGGATCAAACCCAAAAAACTGAAGTTAATATCTTTTCTGAAAATGTGAAACATTTGACAAGAATCTTAAATTAGACAAGGGTTTCGTTTCGAACAACAAAATTGTTACCTCAGTTATCGATGAGGATTCAAACAGGGTATCCATGGAGCAAGAAACGATTAACCAAGGCGAGCTCAAGGATAGAAACACCATTGGTGACACAAACAAGCTTATTTTGAGAAAAAAGGAAAATGGAAGCAAATATTTTACCGAAGTGTAGCCATTGTTGAACGGAGAGAAGCACCAGTGTCAACGATGATTCTTGGATAAGAGGAGTAAACTGTTTTTTACCTAAAAATGCCTAAATTGTTTGAATATGCAAACTTGGTGAATTAAACGCGTTATTATACTAAATATATTAACAATTGTTAAAAGTTGTTAACAGGTGAGTAGTAACATTAAAGAAAAACATAAAATTTAATGGTTATATTAAAGCAATTGAAAGTTTGATTACCAAATTAAATATTAGACCAAAGTTGTAACCCCCTCATTCCGGTCCAGGCGACTGACCGGTCCGAGCGAGTCACACGAGGATAATCGATGTGAAACCCGTTAAGGCTCCACTTCGGCTAATAACCCGAGAAAACCTTTTCATTTATTATTATCTTGCCTAGATGCGTTAATTAAACCTATGTGTGAAGCGACATCGGAAACAAGGCTCACGAGAAGCGTAACAACAAACAAGGTCGAAGCCCAACCCTTGAGACCCTTTAGAGATGTCAAAAGCCCATTTTCAGGCATGTGTTTCGAAACAGGCATTGCCGTTTCAGAACACGTGCCCCAGTTTAAAAAGCCAGACACCCGTATCGAAACACATCCACCCCGTTTCGGAACAGGGTCCCATTTTGCCTAGGCGTTTCGAAACCCGTTTCGGAGCAATCAAAGTGGCCAAAGTGTTCTAAGACTCGTATCGGAACAGGGGCTCACAGTAGCCAAACCGTACAGGAACGCGCTCCGATACGGGTGGCCTTAGAACCACACCCGTTCTGAAATAAGACAACCCGTTCCGAAACACCTGTAGTCTGTGAGTTTCTAAAATCAACTTTAATCATCTCTAAACGATCCCAAACGCCCACAACAACTTCAAGAATCAAACACAACATACAATCACACTCTAGAGGCATACACCCTATTACATTCATGCTCAAAACACACAAGGATACATCATAAGGACATGCATTTAAAAGATCAAGCATACACCACAAAAGAGACAAACATAGCATTTTTAGGTTTCATGCCTTAGCCAACATACGCATAAACATCCAAGGTAAGCAATAAAACATGGCTTAAAAATCAAAACATGGCATCAACAAGCCACACCAACATCAACATAAATCCAAAGCATTCTAATCCCATTGCTTGACTATTTCAATCTTTCGATTTAAAGTTCATACTTGAGTTAACAAAAAGTTACACTTGGAGGCCCTTCCTTGCCCTCGCCACCCACAAGCTACTGATCTGCATTGTCGAACAAAAAGGAGCGTAAGCATAAAAGCTTAGTGAGGTTAAGCTCATAAAATAAACCTCGACAATGCAGGGTCCAAGCACGAGCAACAACCAAGGTAGAATGCATGAGTTCTTACCTTCGAACCACATGAGCCAAAAATAATAGATGATGCATGAAAATATTATCAAAATCATGTCATGCTCAACAAGTCCATAACCACAACATATGGAAACACATATATTCAACATATGAGCAGCATAATCCACAATCTTTATTGGCACCTAGCTATGACCCGAATACGCGGATAACCGTTGGAACTCACATCTAACAACTCAACAATTTACCTTACGGTGGGATTACACTCATCACCGTTTCACGTGGAGGGGATTCCACTCATCCTCACGTCGGTCGATGAGATTCCACTCATCACCGACTAACATATATATGAAGATTTTCGGGCGAACCCGTACTCCATCTTGATGACTACCATCACCAAGACCACACGCGCATTTTGACTCACGTGGGCACACCAAACATCCTAATGATCGATCATTGTACCCAAGCATACTAGTGCCGATACTAACTCATTTCACAACCTTTCACAACACAATCTCTTACCAACTTCCGTGCTTAGCACGTACTCACCATGATTTACCATCATGCACAAACCACATTCCATAATCACATGCATATAATAATGCATCCAATATCATGCCTCAACACACATGTATAACACAATATACATGACCACATTTCCATGCCTAGTATGTACTCACCATGATCCTCGGATCATGCAACCACCTCATAAATCCATTTCACATGTCAACACTACAAGTATATCATCAATACAAGTATCACATTATATTTCATACATATGTATATCCCCATCATACCTATCATCAACATGCATATATCCACAATATACATACATCATGCTCACAAGCATAAGTCATTAAGCATAAACAACACAACATTCAAGTTCAACTAGCACATGCTTGCAACTAAAGCTTGGGATTAGACTATCAATCTAATCCCAACTCTAGGTGGATTTACCAAACCCGACCTAGTGTTCGCGTGCTCGAACCATAAAGTTTGAAACCAATTTTAGAGTCGTAAAACCACTCACCGACCACTCTATTCAGCACAAGTCGACTAGCCTATCAAGCATCCAAGTCTCCAGATTCGAGCCTGAAGCTTCTCCATTGTTTTCTCTTGCTTCTAACCATTCAAAAACAATACATTAATCTCAAAATCAGCCACAAACCCATTGTTTAACACCAACACACAAATCCACTGCAATTCTCACAATTCAAAGCCAAATTCATTCCCCAAATTCTCATTTTCGTACTTCCACAAGAACCCAGCAAAAACCAATAATATAGCCATCCAAAGCACTCTTAAACATGTTCAAATCACTGCCCAAACACAGTATCACCATCAGCCAACAAATCCTCACCCAAAACAGCCCCAAAACCTTACCAAGCACACTCCAAAACCCCCATTAAACCCAAATCCGGAAATCAAGTTAAAACAATATAAAAATCGAGTATGTTGATCCTCTTATGTTACTATTAACTTATCTATTAGCAAAGAATCAAAAGCTCAAGCAATGGATGGTAAAGTTTGCATTTTTTTTCTTCCAAAAACCATAAACACAAAAAATGGGGAAGAAGATGGTGAAAAGGGATTTTGTTTTTGTTTTATTTTATTTGGCTTATTTCAAAAAACTCCAATATTACAACTTTGCCATTAATGAAAGAATGTTGTCAACTTTTAAGACACCAAAACCCAAAGAATTTGAGTTTAAATTAAAATCGGGTCCAACACATTAATTTTTTTAAAGTGAAACTCGAAATATTATTTTATTAATTATATCCACTCGACCCCTGAACCCGGGTGTTACAACTCTCCCCCACTTAAGGAAATTTCATCCCCAAAATTTATCGGACATGAAGAGACACGGAAATTGCCCCTCCACATTTTCCTTTCCTTCTCACCACAGCATACTAACCAACTCGGTAGACTTACCACACAACATTAGCTATATGATGCTAAGATCTCAACGGGTCCTTCATTGCATGTCAATTTTAAACTCAACTCAATCTCTTCAACAAACATAGCATGAGACAGATCTGACTCACATTTCCGAATCATGGATACACGGAACACATCACGAACCCCTTTCTAACTCTGGTGGTAACCGCAACAAATAAACAACAGAACTAGCCCGATTCACAATCTCATACGGTACCGTTTTAATACTTGACCAATAACTACTACCATACCAGTCATCAACAGCAGATGTTACTCTCATGTGCCCTAAAAAATTAACCATGTATCGACGCACATATCATCTAGAATCCGACTAACTTTCTCTGACTGACCATCTGACTTCAACAGGTATCCAAGCACTACGCAGACGTCCTCAAAAATCTAGTTGAAATCTCGAATCTCTACCTACCACTATCGATTCCAAGACATTGTGCAACTCACACTCTTGCTAAGGCACGACTCCACCATCTTATACAAGGTACCAGTAACGTGAACATGTATAAAATGAGCACACTCGGTGCAACTATCATTGTATACTCAGCTAAGTTCTCCCGGAGGAAATCAAAGGCAAACCAGACACAAGGTCCCTCGAATCTATTACCCACTTTCATTAGGAATCTTCCACGGCTGTAACAAACTAGAAGAAAACTGATGCTCGGCCTTGACACGCTGGCAAATTATACACTTACTCTAATATTGAGCCACATCATTCATCAACTCAATCCAGAAGTACTCGTCTTCCAATCCACAATACGTCTTCATACTACTCTGATGCAATACAAATGAACTACCGTGTGCTTCGGCCAAAACAATACGTCTCAGAACACTATGTCATTCAGCACAACTATTTTGTCTCTAAAATGGAAAACTCTATCATCTTTGAAGCTCTATTCTGAAGGTCTTCCTTCTACTATGTCTTGCATGTGAGGTGCCAAGAACCTGTCTTGCAACTGTTTCTCTTTAAGTATCTGATTCAATGTAGGTTTAACCTGAAACTCGGCCACAAAACCACTATCATTTGATAAGCTGAATCCAGCAAACATAACTCGCAACTCAACTGCCATTCTAACAACAAATATAACTCGAAGCATCGGTTACTGCGTTGACTCTCCTCGGATGGTACTCAATCTTGAGATTATGGTCCTCAAGCAATTCTAACAACTTATGTTGTTTAAGTTTCAACCCTTCCTCAGTCATCAAATATTTCAAGCTCTGGTGATATGTATATACTGTGCATTTCTTACTATACCTGCTTTGTCTCTAAATCTTCGAAGCAAATACAACTCTAGCTAACCGTATGTCTCGTGTCGGATAATTCTTTTCATGGACTTTCAACCGCCTCGATGAATAGGCCACAGATCTTCTGTCTTGCGTAAGCACACAACCTAACCCTATATATGACGCATCACTATGGTTCAAATTTTTTTTCTCTGATATTGGCTGGATCAAGGTCGAAGCTTTCATCAAAGTTTCCTTCAGTTTCTCAAGGGCTTGTTGTCTCGCATCTGACCACACAAACTGAACATTCTTCTGTAGCAACCTGTCAATGGAGCAGCTATCTTCGAAAGACCATTTACAAACCTCCAATAGTAACAATGCTAGACCTAGGAACTATAGATATCTGTCACTGTCTTTGGTTTCTTCCAACTCACATCTTCTTCTGCCTACATAGGATTTACTCTAATACACTCGGCTGATCTACATGTCCTAGGAGAACATCTTCCTTGACTCGGAGTTCACGTTTTCTCAACTTGGCATACAATTGATTCTCTAATAGGATCTACAACACCAACTCCAAATGCTTGTCTTGATCTTCCTTGGTACGTGAATATACCCATGTATCGTCTATGAGGACTACTACAAACTGATCAAGGAGCTCAGGAAGTATTCTGCTCGACATCTCTATAAAAGTAGCTGACACACTAGTCAAACGAAACGGCATAACCCAGAACTCATAGTGACCACATCTTGCCCCGAAAGCTGTCTTCGGTACATCAACCTCTCTCACTTTCAACTGGTAGTAATCAGATCTCAAATTAATCTTCGAAAAGAATGAAGCACACCCCAACTGATCAACAAATCACTGATGCTCGGTAATGGATACTAATTACTCACTGTCAATTGTTTCAGCTGTCTGTAATCTAAACACATTCTCGTATTGTCATCTCTCTTCTTCACAAATTGTACAGTCGTACTCTAAGATGGTGTACTAGGCCTAATGAACCTACGGTCTAACAAATCTCGAGGTTGATTCTTCAACACTCTCAATTCTTTCGGGAAACATAAGATACAGAGCAATCAAAGCAGGAGCAAACTCGGAGATGGTCTCAATAACAAACTCTTCTTCCCTGTCAGGAGACAAATCGAGCAATTCTTCCAAACACTTTTAGGAAAATCACAAATTGTTCTAACATTCTGCGGTCTAACCTCATTCAAAATCGAATCCAACACATTTGCCAGGCAAGCCTTTCAACCAAACTCAATCAATCTTCGACCTCTAAAGTTGGATCAACATTCGATAAGAAGTTCACATTCTCACCCACCACCAAAATCTCACAGTAATCTGCAACTTCAAGGCAACTCTCTCTTTGTCTCAATGTATACCCTAGCTATGTGTTCTACAAGTCAAACCATGCCCAAAGTTACATCGAGACCGTAAAAAGACAATTACTTCACATCTACTAGAAACACCTAACCCTGAACCATCAACAAACATCTTCCGTACATCTTTCTGACCACCACTACCTCACCAAAAAGGACCAGTCACATGCGTCCCTACGTCCAGGATCTCAACAGAGATATCTAACTTCCTTACATGCTCACACAAAATGGACGAATCCGCAGAAATTGCAACTTCACATGTACACAACTGATAGTTTTCAGTTCTCTTGTTTTCAGGATGGCCCTTCAAACATAACCTAACTCTTCAAAATCGTTCTTAGAGCATCTCGAAACCTCAAAATTTAGTTCTGATCACACACAAACAATCATACATGAACTTGTTCTATAACATCGATCCTGGCGAATCAAAACATCCCAATACCAAACAATCTGAAGTCAAAACTCAAGACTTCCTTCTCAGCTCAACTATATCAGAAGCGACTTCATCTCTCATTCTTGCTGGAAGACAACTCAGACGCACCCTAGCCCAATCACACGAATTGATTCCCACTCACAGATACTGACCGGTTGTCTTGTACTAAAACCATAGGCCGAACCCCAACGATCACCAACTAACATTTCTTAGTTTTAGATTACTCACACGAGACCCTTACCTTGGTCTCGCCAAAAGAACTAAGGTACTCATACCTACCTCTGACACCTCATCGGGCACATCCAAACTTTGCATGCTCGCTAACAATATACGGAAGTACATATTCAGAATCAATCGGAGGGGACAAACTCAAAATTGTACCAAGGGCTTATCTGCTATAAAATCGATACCACTCTGAATCCAACTCACAGGTCTTCACCTCTTTTACCAACTAATACCAGAACCGATCACATCGTTCCTTATCAACAGGAACTAACCCACATACACACGGACTCAAACAAACAAATTGTACCTCAACTCCCGTACAACCATACTTCCCTAACTATAGTGATGAACTCTCTCAACATCATCCATATTTTCAGAAACCACAGTTTCTACTTACCGATTCACGGCCCACGCCTTAGTCTCAAACTTACCAAAAAGCAACAAATCAACAACAACAACAAATTATCATGCAAATTGGGTTAGCAAAGAAAAGGGTCCAAGTGGCCCAAGTATGATTCCCTCACTTAAAAATCTCTTTTTTCCAATGTAATAGAAGCAATGGGACTCAACTCAACATGCTTCAAACAACGTATATACACGATCAAACAAACAAGCATACATCAAGCATACTTGATAAACGAGCAAACATGTTTACATGGCAAGCAAACACCGTGCAATTGCAATACAAGAATTAAACTTACCTCACTTACCTGCCCAATGTCTCGAAAACCTCAGGCTCTGATACCAACAAGTGTAACCCCCTCGTCCTGGTCTGGGCGACTGACCGGTCCGAGCGGGTCACACGGGGATAACCGATGTGAAACCCGTTAAGGCTCCACTTCGGCTAACAACCCGAGAAAACTTTTTCATTTATTATTATCTTGTCTAGATGCGTTAATTAAACCTATGTGTGAAGTGACAGCGGAAACAAGGCTCACGAGAAGCCTAACAGCAAACAGGGCCGAAGCCCAACCCTTGAGGCCCTTTAGAGATGTCAAAAGCCCATTTTCATGCATGTGTTTCGAAACAGCCATTGCCCGTTTCGGAACACGGGCTCCAGTTTAAAAAGCCAGACACCCGTATCGAAACGCATCCACCCCGTTTCAGAACAAGGTCCCATTTTGCCTAGGCGTTCCGAAACCCGTTTCGGAACAGGCAATCACAGTGGCCAAAGTGTTCTGAGACTCGTATCGGAACAGGGGCTAACAGTAGCAAAACCGTACCGGAACGCGTTCTGATACGGGTGGCCCTGGAACCACACCTGTTCCGAAACAACACAACCCGTTCCGAAACACCTGCAGTCTCTGAGTTTCTAAAATCAACTTTAATCATCTCTAAATGATCCCGAACGCCCACAACGACTTCGAGAATCAAACACAACATACAATCACACTCTAGAGGCATACACCCTATTACATTCATGCTGAAAACACACAAGGATACATGATAAGGACATGTATTTAAAAGATCAAGCATACACCACAAAAGAGACAAACATAGCATTTTTAGGTTTCATGCCTTAGCCAATATACGCATAAACATCAAAGGTAAGCAATAAAGTATGACTTACAAATCAAAACATGGCATCAACAAGCCACACCAACATCAACATAAATTCAAAGCATTCCAATCTCATTGCTTGACTATTACAATCTTTCAATTTAAAGTTCATACTTGAGCTAACCAAAAGCGACACTTGGAGGCTCATCCTTGCCCTCGCCACCCACAAGCTACTGATATTCATTATCGAACAAAAAGGAGCGTAAGCATAAAAGCTTTGTGAGGGTAAGCTCATAAAACAAACCTCGACAATGCAGAGTCCAAGCACGAGCAACAACCAAGGTAGAATGCATGAGTTCTTACCTTCGAACCACACGAGTCAAAAATAATAGATGATGCATGAACATATTATCAAAATCATGTCATGTTGAACAAGTCCATAACCATAACATATGGAAACACATATATTCAACATATGAGCAACATAATCCACAATCCGTATTGGCACCTAGCTATGACTCGAATACGCGGATAACCGTTGAAACTCGCATCTAACAACTCAACAATTTACCTTACGGTGGGGTTACACCCATCACCATTTCACGAGGAGGGGATTTCACTCATCCTCACGCCCCATCGATGGGATTCCGCTCATCACCGACTAACATATATATGAAGATTTCCAGGCGAACTCGTACTCCATCTTGATGACTACCATCACCAAGACCACGCGCGCATTTTGACTCACGTGTGCACACCAAACATCCTAATGATCAGTCATTGTACCCAAGCATACTAGTGCCAATACTAACTCATTTCACAACCTTTCACAACACAATCTCTTACCAACTTCCGTGCTTAGCACGTACTCACCATGATTTACCATCATGAACAAACCACATTCCATAATCACATGCATATAATAATGCATCCAATATCATGCCTCAACACACATGTATAACACAATATACATGACCACATTTCCATGCCTAGCATGTACTCAACATGATCCTCGGATCATGCAACCACCTTATAAATCCATTTCACATGTCAACACTACAAGTATATCATCAATACAAGTATCACATTATATTTCATACATATGTATATCCCCATCATACCTATCATCAACATGCATATATCCACAATATACATACATCATGCTCACAAGCATAAGTCATTAAGCATAAACAACACAACATTCAAGTTCAACTAGCACATGCTTGCAACTAAAACTTGGGATTAGACTATCAATCTAATCCCAACTCTAGGTGGGTTTACCAAGCATGACCTAGTGTTCGCGTGCTCGAACCATAAAGTTTGAAACCAATTTTAGAGTCGTAGAACCACTCACCGACCACTTCATTTAGCACAAGTCGACTACCCTATCAAGCATCCAAGTCTCCGGATTCGAGCCTGAAGCTTCTCCATTGTTGTCTCTTGCTTCTAACAATTCAAAAACAATACATTAACCTCAAAATCAGCCACAAACCCATTGTTTAACACCAACACACAAATCCACTACAATTCTCACAATTCAAAGCCAAATTCATTCCGCAAATTCTCATTTTCGTACTTCCACAAGAACCCGGCAAAAACTAGGAATATAACCATCCAAAGCACTCTTAAATATGTTCAAATCACTGCCCAAACACAGTATAACCATCAGCCAACAAATCCTCACCTAAAATAGCCCCAAAACCTTACCAAGCACACTTCAAAACCCCCATTAAACCAAAATCCGGAAATCATGTTAAAACAATATAAAAATCGAGTATGTTGAACCTCTTAGGTTACTATTAACTTATCTATTAACAAAGAATCAAAAGCTCAAGCAATGGATGATAAAGTTTGCATTTTTTCTTCCAAAACCTATAAACATAAAACACTAAATAATGAATTTTAATGAAATCTAATAGTATGGGAAGAAAGAGGAAGTTGATGACAAAAAGAATTTTTTGTTACCTTTGCAAAAGCTCCAGAAATGAAGGCAAGATTGGGTGGAATAGTAAAATGGGAGGAGGGGGGAAGGTCACGTTCAAATGGAAAAATGGGGAAGAAGATGGTGAAGAGGGATTTTGTTTTTGTTTTATTTTATTTGGCTTATTTCAAAAACTCTCAATATTACAACTTTGCCATTAATGAAAGAATGTTGTCAACTTTTAAGACACCAAAACCCAAAGAACTTGAGTTTAAATTAAAATCGAGTCCAACACATTTTTTTTGAAAGTGAAACTCGAAATATTATTTTATTAATTATATCCACCCGATCCCCGAACCCGGGTGTTACAAAAGTTTAGTTACCATTTATGAAATTTATCTAAAAGATTATATAGGAGAAAAGATCCAAGTGAGAAAAGATGTCATTTTTCTTTGCAAACTTGTCCCTTTTATAACATCTTTCTTTTGAACTGTATTTAATTTGATTTTAAAGTCATATACAAATCTTTTCTCGATTGTTGTGGTGGTTTCTACGAGGACTTCTAGAGAACAACCTTTAAATACAAGCTAAAAAATGCAGACTTGTTTATCGGGTAAAAAGCGGTACACAAATTGTTACATGAAATGGTACATAAATTGGTACAATTTTGTAAGAGAAGAATGTACATACCTTTTTTATTACACAGTTTTACCAAGGTTCAAAATGGCTCATGTACTTGTAAGAAATGTGTACATACACAAATTTTTACCCAAAAGCATACTTCGGTACAAGTTTTATAAGGAAATGTGTATATACATATATTAGTAGCCAATGTACAAAAATTGGAACAAATTTGTAAGAGAAAAGGTATATACTTTTTTTATTACACAGTTTCACGAAGGTTCAAAATGGCTCATGTAGTTGTAAGGAAATGTGTACAGACACAAATTCTTACCCAAAAGTGTAACACCCCTAACCCGGGCCGGGAGTTAGGAGCATTACCCGAGATCGGAAAACAGAAAATCGAACAATATCGGAAACAAGAAACCATTCTTAATTAAGTTATTCACTTTAATGCGCACGCGGAAAGTGGGCTAACAAAAATTTTCTTCTGAACATACACGACTCAACAAAATTTCTTTTAATCTTACTTATCCAATTACAAGCCAATTTAAACTTTTCCTATTATCATTATCGAATTCCAATTTCATATCTATAACATAACCATTCAGCCACTATGCTTTCTATTTAGCCAATTAATTCAAATCATTAACTAATAGGTTACCAAATTACTATTTCGAATATAATTGCATCAACATGTCGAATGCTTAAGCTATTCATTATCATACCATTCGAAATCTTGATTAACTTAGTCTAGGTGATTTTTGAATTAAACCATTTACCAATAATTAATTACATCAATTTTGCATACAAGGCATAAGGATTTCAACACCATGGCATCCGATTTCCTTTACTTAGATCATTACAAAATATCAAGTTTTATATGCCCCTAAACCATGTCAAGCTATTAATTATGTACCACAAAAAGAATCGGCAAGACCACTCGCTCGACTTACATTTATATACAAAAAAAATAATGAGGCTTTCTACTTAAATACAAAACATGATTCTAGCCTCCTAATAAAGCATCATGGAGCATATAATCTTAAACACTAACGTAGACTTAGGCTATGACCAAACACAACAAAACGAGCCCTTAGACAAACATCAAAGCCACCATCTAGGAGTCTAAAGATAAGACTAAGATCATACATATTTCTGAACTTGTAACTTGATCCAATCGAATGCTAGCTTTAAGGTCCAAGCGATCCTTCTAAGGTTGGGAAGAAGAAAACAACAGAGCGATAAGTACAAATAGTACTTAGCGAGGTAATGCTAAATCTAATTCGTTCTTGAGCTTTTAATGTGATCAAGCATTGAGTTTACTTAGCTAGGTTTATTAACATCCAAATTATACCAAACTAAGCTCACGACAATCAAATACACATAGCATCATCCATAACATAATTAACATTCTTAGCACGTGCTCGAATACATAACAAACAACATTAATTCATCACATGCTTCCATTTGATTCGATCAATACCATAATTCAATTCAAGTTCCAGCATACTCAATCTCATGCTTAACAATTGAATTAACTGAAATTCATGCTAATCAATACATAGCATCATTAATTTATCATAACGAAATCACAAATTTCCATAAGCATATCATTCGAATAGGTCTCAAACCATTAGCCCAAAAATCAGAAATTATCAAACTTATCACATCCCAATTTCTATGTATTCGGACATGGTCGTTGCCCACTTTACATATATTCGGGCTTATAAGCATTTCATATGCATTACGTCATAATCGGAAGGACCAATGTCCACATAATTCGTCATTTCATTTCACATCATAACATACCAAGTCATACAAATTATTTATCCACTTCATAAGCTATACATAATTTAGCAATTCCATTTAACTTAATTAGGTTACATTGCATTTTATTTCATTTCCCTAGGTAGAGTAGACGTATCAGATATCCAAGCCATCAAGAGGGTACCAAGTACCAAACAATGGTTGCACGAAGCAACAAACAATGGATGCCCAATAGCATCATGTGTCTTGAACAGCAATC